>OY720431.1:67266056-69666056 GCA_963082735.1 Pocota personata
AGCTAACAAATGTCAAAAGGAAAAAAAATGTGTCATTAACAGAAGCCATTAAAAAATATGGCCAAAGACATCTATGTGTGAAATCGGCAATTACTTAGTTGCCAACCTGATACATACAAAATATACTAACGGCTGGTGTCTTTTTTAAATTATGATACATTTTGTTTTGACACTGACAGCCCGCTTAACAAATTTACTTTCGCGCTTAAAAAAATTTACAGAAACACAGTATGATATCTCCGCGGTACGAAATTAATGGATATACACTTGAATAACGTTGGGAAATATTGAAAAGTTATTTCCAAAATGAGTAGTACTGTGTTGCCAAAACAGTCCGAATTTTGAAAATAAATTTCGGTCGAAATAATGCACCTACCGTGCCTGCTGTATGCAAATTTGTGAAGAAATTTCGTGAGATTGGCATGCACAAGTTATCCTAATGTTCACCCTGAGCGCTCAGCCGAGAATCGAGAATGTGAAATGGCAGCATTATTGTCCCATTTTTCGTTGAAGATGGATGATACAGAGGAATGATACCTGTTTTTTTGTTGGTCAGAAACTACGAAAGTGAACTTGGACGATCTTTGGTTCCAGCAAAACTAGCTAATTTCAAGTCGTAAGCGTTTCAAGACAAGTTGCCTGGCACGGCTAGGCTATGCGACCGCTGACATTGGCCAGTTAATGGTTTATGTGTCATCAAGATATGTAGTGCAGATTTGTGCGTCTGTACAGCGCCATAAATAAGCGAAATGTATATATAAGTTGGCCCATAATGTATACTAAACACTTACTAATGTATAACACTTGCTAGTGAATTCATTAACTTTGTGGCCTTAAAAAGACAGAAAAAATATTCCAAAATGTTTAACCCATGGCAAAGATATCGATCGTCCCCATCAGCTAGCGAATCGCTTAACAACTCTCAAACAAATGTATAGGTATACCTTGCGAGTAACGTCAGAGACACTTACAAGTATTTGCGGTTGCAACTTGTCTTTTTTTTTTCTACTCGTATTTATTTATTTGATTGCCTTTATCGTTGCATTATAATGAAATATTTAGTAGAAGAGGCTCAATGCAACTAGTAAACACGTACTTTTATCGTGAACCGCATATCAAATGACCAAATGGATTGCATTAAGCGGAAAACGATCGGAACAACACAGCGGACAGCGACGAAGCGAAGATGACATCAGTAGTTTCAGCGCAACTGCACCGGCAGTGAAATGCCTCAGCTGTCCTACGATAAGGATGGTGATGGGGTTCCTTCGAACTGAAAAATATGGCAAAACAATGTTGTATTTGTCCTCCGGAGTTGGAAATACTGAATAACAACAATAACAACTACAAAATTGGAAATAGCATTGGAACGGGCAGAGATAAATATTCTAACTTGGGCATTTCTCGGTTTGGAAATGGAAAATTTATAGAAAATGGCATTGAACCACTGCCGCCACCATGCTGCGAGGAATGTCAATTCAATTTGTGTGCAGTGATACTCTCTATGTGACAGCAGCATGAGGTGGTCTTTGGCTTTGACTCCTTCGGCGCTGTCTATGTGTGAGTGTGTATGCGTTGTTGATGATAATGATGAGATGAAGGGTCCCACGATACCTCATGCAGAGATCAATAACCCCAATAATGTATTTCAAGGAGTAAGATGACGTAATCAACCGGAATGCGATTTAGTAAACAAATCAAGTGATGTGTTTGACATTTTCCTTTCATAGTACTTTGCGACATGTCTGTTGTCTATTGTATTACATCATAGAACAGAACCAGCCTAATTATTTGCCATTTTTTTTGTGCAACTGGAGTAAATTATTGTCAGCTGTCAAATTAGATATATAATACGGAGTCTGACAAGCTATGAAACATGTATAGCACGTGTGAGTATGTGAGCAACCTCTTTTGTGGTTGTCACTCGATGTAAATCCGATGTGTTGCGCGTGGGTTATAGAATATGACTGTCAATGCAAATTAAGTGCGATATTTTGTTTTTTTTTTTTTGAATTCATTAGAGAGGAAGAATTGGGTTTGCATACATCGGTCGGATACCCATAAGTTAAACTTGTTAAATGACATTTATAATAAAATCTTAATCTACATGTAAATTACAAGTGTTATGACTGGAGTTGACATTTGTCAGTTTGATTCGTTGAACTTTTTGTCATAAGAGCTAGAAGGGATTTTGCAAAATATTCACGTTTATTTTTGACTCAGTAAACCAGAGTAGTCCGTTTAAGAAGAAAAATATCCTCCAGTTAGCTTAATTATTTATGTAAATTCTGATTTTATCTCTGTTCGTTTTTCTTTAAGAAGATACGAGGTTTGATAAGTCAGTGGACTTGAAAGATTGTTTATAAAAATAATCTTCATTCTAATCCTTTAGGTCTTCCAACAAATAAGATATCTCCAACTCTTTAAAATAGGCGTTTGTTATGATGTATTGTATTATTTTAAATGAATTTGTGTTTATTAACTTATCAGAACATAAAATAGTATTTATAAGTACAGTAGAAAATAAAAAGTGATCAAAGAATTCATAATACATAAATTAATTCTTCACAAAAAAAGCACACCCTGTTTTAATGCGTAAAAACTAATTCAAAGTTACAATTTTACCATTCTAAAAGCTGGCATTTGGCTGGATAACCTTTGCCCTTCAATACTAATTTGCATCTTGATGACATACACTCAACGAGTTTCGGACTTCGTTCATGGGGGTGCTGTACCAGGCCCGTCGTGTGCTTTTCCATAAAAGTCTCAAACATGATGGTTTTTCGTCCTGAATCCTTTTCCTTATATCGTTCCATAGGTTTGTTTTCTGTAGGGTTCAGATCAGAACTTTGTGACGGCCATTCTAAATCGTTTATTTTTTGGTCTGCAAATCACTGAATTACAGACCTTGCGGTATGCTATCTTTCGTGAATTTCCATGCAAGGGGGAGAAACTCGTCGCAATAGGGCTCCATATGGTTCTCAAGGATTTCTTTGTATTTGTATTGATCCAGACGCCCTTCTATTTTCACGATTGGATCAACACCGTGCCAAGACATGCATCCCCAAACCATTATGCTGCCACCTCGGTGTTTAATGGCTTTGATCGTGTACAGCGGGATTGAATACTTGTCTTGGGGGCGTCGTACATACGTTTTTCCATCAGATCCGACCCTATTAAACTCGGATTCATCGCTCTACAAAACGTTTCTGCAGAAAGAAAGTGATTTGTTAACATGAACCCTTGCAAATCTTAATCTTTTCAGTCATCGTTCAAATGTCCGCCGCGACTTCTCTGGGTGGCGCGCATTCCAATTTTCCATGACTCTGGCGCATAAATCAGGCTGAATTTGACCGATGGCATGGGTTATGTTGGCTTTGAGGGCCGCTGTAGTTTGTGTCTTATTCGCATAGACCTGCGACTTCAGAAAACCCCACAAGAAAAAGTCTAACGGGGTCAAATCGCACGATCTCGGTGGCCAGTTCACATCACCTCCATGTGACATGACCATGCCCTCGAATCGCTCGTGCAGAATTTCCAATGTGGCGTGAGCTTTGTGGCACGTAGCGCCGTCCTGTTGAAACCACATGTGGTTGGTATTCATATGATCCAATTCAGGCCAAAAGAAGTTGGTAATCATCGACTTATAGCGCTCGCCGTTGACGGTGGTGGCCTGGCCAACGTCGTTCTCAAAAAAATATGAACCGATGACGCCGCCAGCCCAAAATCCACACCCAACGGTGACTTTTTCGGGATGCATTGGACGCTCTCGGATCTCATGTGGATTGGTATCGTCCCAAATTCGATAATTTTGTTTGTTGACGTACCCATTCATCCAGAAATGGACCTCATCGCTGAAGATGATTTTTCGATGAAAATTAGGGTTAGTTACCAACTGCTCCAGATCCCATTCAGCGAACACACGTCGTTGTCTATGGTCGTTTACCTTCAGCTCCTGGGTCAGTTGAATTTTGTACGGATGCAGGCCCAAGTCACGACGCAAAATTCGCCAAGTTGTGGTCTGCGAAAGGCCGAGTTCTTGTGAGCGACGCGAAATCGACTGCCTCGGATTCTCTTGCACACTCTCACGGACAGCGGCGATATTTTCATCAGATCTTGCGTTTCGTTGACGTACGGGTATTGGTTGGTCGTTTACTGAATCAGTGGACTCAAATTTATCCACCACACTGCGAATAGTCCTCTCGGAAGAACGATTGTGGCAACCGTAAAATAGACGAAGCGCGCGGGAACGTTGCCCGAACAGAACATCCATTTTGATAAAACAATTTTATTATTTGCACATGTTGTTGAACGCTATATCCGTCCAGGTGATTTGGCAAAACGGACTGAATAAATGACAGCCAATTTGACAGATGTACCTTCAACAAAATGGCCGCTATCAACTGTCAAAGTTCGGAAGTCCCTATTGGAAGACCCTGTAGATTAGCCTCCATAAGTAGGCGTCGTACGGTTACTGCCGATACTTCAAAATTATATCGATCCTTAAATTGGTTTTTGATTTCAGCAGATGTTAAAAACGGATTCCTTTTGCCGAGACGCTGCATTGTTCTGTCCATATGCCCAGTGGTCTTTCTTGGCGGTGGCTTCCGAATTTTATTGAATGTTAAAATGACTTCTCGCTTTTCTGCGGTGCAGTGTTTTCCACAAGCCATTATTTTTTCAAATACTTTTAATATCTTAAAAATTAACTTATTTCGAATTTTACTCTAGCAGAGTACTCTAAAAATCACTTTAAATATACCTGTGCTATTTCTCTGAACAGCCTAACAGCACGTTTGATGACTAACAATCGACGCGTATGATTACGAAACTTTTAAAAGGGATATTTCCTTGTTTCGTAGTGGTCCTCACCTCAGGATACTTCTCATAGCTTTGTTTTGTATTAGGTGCGCAACTAAGTTCTCGCTGTTTGTCAATAGGTGGCTCCAGCAGTAAGTGCTGGTCGATTTTGACATATCCAAACGTCATGAACCGAGCTTAGACATATGGTAAACAAACTGTTTTGACACATTAGTGATTTTGTTTTGGCGTCATATACTACTTTTGGTTGTGTGAAAATGTCTGATTTTGTGCCAAATAATCGTCATTTGCGGGAAGTGTTGATTTTCTTCTTTCATTCGAAGAAAACAGCGGCTGAAGCGCATCGAGAGCTCCCAAAATTTTACGGAGGTGCTGCTCTAAGTCGCCGTGATTGGTCCCGTCGCTTCAAAGACGGTGATTTCGATGTTGACGACCGTCCGCGTGAAGGAAGGCCAAAATCCTTCGAAGACGCTGAATTGGAGGCATGCTCGATGAGGATCCTTGCCAAACGCAAGAACAGCTTGCTTCAGCATTAGCAAGCCATTTCCAAGCGATTGCATGCGTTTGAAATGATTCAAAAACAAGGAACTTGGGTTCCTTATGATTTGAAGCCAAGGGATGTTGAGCGTCGTCGCCTGTGAACAACTGCTCCAGCGGCAAAAAAGGAAGGGTTTTCTTCATCGCATCGTGACGGGTGATGAAAAATGGATTCATTACAGCAACCCAAAGAAAAGAAAAACATGGGGACTGACCGGTCATGCTTCTACGTCGTCGACTCGGCCGAATATTCACGCTGCGAAGATTATGCTGTGTATTTGGTGGGAGCAGTTCGGTGTCATTTAATATGAACTGTTGAAACCCAACGATATCGACTTCAATTGATGCGATTGAGCCGAGCATTGCGCGAAAAACGGCCATAATACGAGCAGAGGCACGAAAAAGGGATTCTACAGCATGACAACGCTCGGCCTCACTTTGCCAAACTCGTTAAAACCTACCTGGAAACGCTCAAATGGGAAGTCCTACCCCACCCGCCATCCGATTATTACTTGTTCCGTTCGATGGCACATGGTCTGGCTGATCAGCAGTTCCGCTCATATGAAGACATCAAAAAACGGCTTGATTCGTGGATAGCCTCAAAAGATGAACACTTTTACCGTAACGGCATTCGAGGTCTGCCAGAAAGATGGGAAAAAGTTGTAGCTAGCGATGGGCAATACTTTGAATGATTCATTTGTAACCATTTTTTCACAATAAAGTTACATTTTCATCAAAAACTTAGTTACGCACCTAATAGCCTTCTTCGGAGTATGCTCTCCAGGGCAAATTCACTGTTTCGACAGATCTTTCGTTGATGCAGTATCGTGATGGATTCATGAATCATCAACGCTTGAAGTGGTCTCTCGGTTCCGTTTATGGTCAACTGTAAGAAAACGCTGCACCTATTTTGCCGATAGCTTTCTTATACCTAAATGTTTCTGCAAGATATTGTAAACACGTTCCTTTGAGATGTTTATTGTCTATCTCGATAGCCTTTGCTCAACTCTGCAACACTCGTGCTTTTACGTCCACAACAAAACTAAGTAAGATTTGAGCACCATCTCTTATCGAAGTCACTAATTTATTAAACAGCTAGGTTACAGCAGCATCCAACCTATGGTGTAGTATTACACGGAATTAACACTCTAGGGTCCAATCATCGAGGCGACATGACATTGGCGTAAAAATTACGCATGAGTCAACGCATACCGAATTGACGAGACTTAACAATTTGTTTCATTGGTTTGTGTGTTTGTGTCATGCCACTGTCACGTCGCAGATTTAGCAATGGCGTGCCAGTGACACGACATCTAGAATGTATTTTCAAAGTGAAACAATTGTAGACATATGGATCAACGCACACTAAAATGACACAACATGGCAAATTTTTTCATTGGTTTCAAGTGAAGATGCATGGTAAATTCCATGTCAATTTGAGGACTCATGCCAGTTCACATGTCACGTCGATTCAGTGGGCGTTAGGTTAGTCACTGCTCACTTAGACCAACAAATTCGGGTCATTGTGCCCAATCGTTTAACCCTGGAAACGTTAAAAGTCCGCTGTTAGAACCACCCAGATAATGATATAAATCTCTGGAGGTCCGTAAGCTCTATATTACCTAATTCCTCCAATTCCGAGAAGAAGTAACTTCCGAGAGTCCTCATTCTTGTAACGGATAGGGCAGGACAATCACACAGCAGGTGACGAACTGATTCAATTTCTTCTTCGTCCCTGCAGCTTCTACAGTAGTCGTTATGTAGCACACCGAGTCGCTCCGCGTGAACTCCAATGGCACAATGACCAGTAATTATTCCAGAAACGACCCGGGTGTTATAAGGACTAGAGAAGTTTCACCAGAGAAGTTGATCTCTTCTTGCTAAAGGCCGGCCATAACACCCTGGCCGTTGCGCATGTTTCCAGATGAATCAATCGTCTGTTTGCTCTATGATGGTTTCGCCTTCTTGATCTCTTCTTGCTAAAGGCCGGCCATAACACCCTGGCCGTTGCGCATGTTTCCAGATGAATCAATCGTCTGTTTGCTCTATGATGGTTTTTCTTTCGAAGGGAACTGATTGGGGTTACTACAAAAGGGAGGGAGTGGGCGTTAGGCTTTACGGATATGGAATTGAAACCGCATTTAGGCAATGCAATCCTTCTTTATATTAATCTATCCATTTGACCAGCAGCTGTCATTTGTTTGCTTGACATGCCCTAAAATCCTTCCTCTGTACACTTCAGCCTAGAAACAAGTAATGACGTCCATACTAGGTCTAGTTGCCTATATGTGGTTTGCAGTCAGGTTTTAGCTTATTTGGTTAGAAACATTCATTCGCTTCTGAAAAGGCTTTAATTATCAAATAAACGCAGATGACTATTTAATCCGAAATACTATGTGCTTATGGAGATTAAAGTTCCGAACTGCAGTTAAATTTCGCAATGGCACTCGAACTTTAGATCACCTCAATACGGTGAATACCCATGAGTTACTCTTTTTTTTTCTACGTAAAGTTTGCCGTAAAATTGGTTGAGTTAGTCAGTTCCATAGAATCGCATTAGTTACCAATTTCGTTGACAACCCCCTTTATGCAATCACATGAAAGTGTCATACAAAGATGTCTCAGGTACACAAACGCGCAGAATTATCTATCGATAAACATAAATCATAGTGAAATTGATTAAATGTAGCTTTTATCATTGATTTATCTCAACTGGCAGTACGCACGAAGTAAAGCGGTGCATGGATAAATTCAACTATCTAATGGAATGTTTATATTCTTAGAGCACGCAGAATCAACTGTAAATTACATATCTGTCAGCACTTACTACCTACTCGTATATATATCAATTACATCTGCGATATAATCGATAAATTGATGTAAGCTGTTCCAGCAGTCACTTGAATAGCTCAAGTCAACGTTTTATTCATGATTTACTCAACTGAATACATAATTAACCTTGATGTCAACTTTAAATGAAATTATAAATTATGTGCCATAAAATAATTGAAATCGAATGATAGACTCATGTCTCTGGTGCAGTCTTGTCAATTTTAATTGTTTTTTATTGTGAAAATTTATTTGAATTTATTATTGCGGGAGTTTTGTTGTGTTGACATCTAAGTAGTAACGCGGGGTGTGAAGTTTTACTTGGAAAACAATTATCGTAGATAGAATATCTAATAAATATTTAATGAGTCTAACTAATTATGGAGAGGTAGTTTTTTATTTATTAATCACTGAGTTTGAAGTTATTTTATTTATTTACGGATTTTTACTGCGAATAGCGTACTTCTTAACAGCGGATACAAAAGTAGATATCCGTAGATAGATACATTATTTTATTGTTTTTTAATATAATTTGGTTGATTGATTGATTTCTTTATTTAGCCTTAAGCTATTTTTTGTACAATTGTTCTTAAAAACTAAATAACTAACTAAACATTTAATTATAATTTAATTTAATATAATAAACTAACATACATTTGAAAGTTTTAATATTGCGTTCGTTTTCTAATTCATTTGGTAGACTATTAAATAATTTTAATCCATTATACAATAAAATATTTTGCGATCTATTAGTAGAAAAGAAACCAAGTCTAAAATCATCTCTATTTCTCAAATTATATGGTTGAACATCTGCAACATAAACCAATTGATTTGTTAAATACTTTGGTGTAAAACCATTTTTTATCTTAACCTTCATATGGTCCTCAAAGTTACTGACGTAAAAGGGCTTCGGGTCAAATTTGACCCATTACTATTATTTCAGTGTTTATTTAAAATTTTTGATTAAATAATACTGGTATGGTTTATAATTTAATAGTTAAGATATTTTTAATAAAAATAAAAGTTATTTTAATTTATATTTATGGGATTTTATTGTAACTTCAAACATGTTTGTTATACAATATATTTTTATCTTATTTGTACTTTTACAAATCTACATCTTACATATAAATTTATTGCAAATGTCGCAAACTAAACCTTTTTTTTAATCTGTTTTTTGACATAATTGACATCGGATTCTCTTGGTTGTTTTTTTTTTTTTTGTACTGTTTTCCGACTGAGTTGATGAAGAAGATTGTGGATCGTTGTGAGATGCACTTCGTGTTTTATTGGCGATTTCAAGTGAAAAAGGTGCTCGAGGTAGCGTTTGCCGTTTTTGTATGTAGGGAGTAACAAGCTGCATATATAGATTTTCCAAAAAGTAGCGCCGCCTAGCAAGACAGTTTTCTTTCCAGGCATGGTTAGCCGATTTGAATAGGACAAAAGCATTATAAGCTGATATATCGACCATATTACTGAACACCACTTGAGGCCATCGCTTAGTCTTTCTTTTGCAAGTGTAGCAACTTACAACAACAAGCATAGATCGTTGCAGAATCACAAAGTACCCAAAACTTGATTCCGTACTTCGCAGGCTTTGATGGAATGTACTGTCGGAAGGGACATCTTCCTCTGAATGCTACCAGTTGTTCATCTATTGTTACATTTTCGGATGTAATATCTCAACCCAATGATTCCACAATTCACGTATAGGAGCAAATTTGTCTAACAAACGCCGTTCACTTCGAGTTTCTCTGTTGTCGAACCTGATAACTCTAAATATTTTTTTGAAAGTCTTCAGTGACATAGTTGCTGCAAATATTGGCCTTCCTTTTTGAGAGTCCCATAAACTTTCAGAGCTTTCGTTATTTGATCGAAAAACATCAACCAATAAAAGAAGTCCAATGAATATAAACAGTTCAGTGCTATTAATATCAGTCCATTCTTCTTCAAAAATGCGTTTACCCTCAATGTTTGTGTAAGCCAATATAGTACGTACCAAAGGAGGTGGAAAAAATAATTCGAAGCTGGAAATTCTTCTGCTGTGATTCTTGAGGACGAATAACGTGTCAATCCTGGCAACAAGTTTATAATGTTTTCCCTCGAGGCTCTTCCGGCACTGTTTTCAAGGGGTTTTTTAGAATAAGTTATTAGGCCATTTTTTTGACTTTATTATTTCGGCAGGAACAGATGAATTTCCACCCTCACTAAAAGTGCTATCCGATGAATCAGCTTCCTCAACATGATCTTCGAACTCAAAACACGATTCCTCCTCATCCAACACTCTCAAAGAAAAATCACTTTCACTATCACTCATTTTCAAATAGAAATTAATTAGTCCAACTTGCAAACAAAGGCATGTGCTAGTCACTAAATGTCAATAAATTTTATAAAAGTACTGTAAGTAAAACAATGCAACCGCACATCAATTACTGAGCAACCTAAAAACAAATAAGAATGCAATTGACGTTCCGTTAATACGGTATGGCCAATTTTGACCCGAGGTCCGCGAACGTAAAAAAATGTGTATACGTGGTAAAATAAAAGATATTTTTATAAAATTACATGCTAAATATATTAATTTCAAAACTTTAGAAAAAGTCATGAAACATCAAGTCCCTAAAAAATTTAGTTTTAGATAAAATCTAATTTCTTTCCTAAAGTGGGTCAAAAATGACCCGAGGACCCAATAAAGGTTAAATACAAATAAAATTACATTCATTAGGGTCCTTTAGTTTATTGTTAACCATTTTAGAGTGTCAATTATGAATCTAATAGGCGTTAATATATTACACATCAAGATACATCTCATTCCCCTATTTTGTAATTTTTGCAATCTTTCTTTAAATTGATTTTGACTAAGGAATACAATTGTTGAATAGTATTCAAATTGTGGTTTTATCATGACATTATACATTTTTAGAGACTTTGGCCTGATTCGTTTGAAAAAAAAACAATTTTCTGAGCAATTTTTTTTACAAATTTCATCTAAATGTTTATCAAATATTAATTGTTTATCAATTATAACACCCAAATATTTTATTTCATTTAGTTTATCTATTATAACATTATCAATGATAATATTTTTATCTGATTCTGCATTTATGATCATTGATCTAGTTTTACTAGTATTTAGTTTTAATTTATTCATTTCTAAATAATTTGACACACTTTCTAAATCTTTATTTAGTTGCTCAATGCAAACATCCACCGAACCTCCAGATACAAAAATAAGTGCATCGTCTGCAAAAAGCCTGATTTCAGAAAACTGAAGAACCTTCTCCATGCCGTAGATATAAATGATGAAGAGCAGCGTTCCAAGAATTGATCCTTGAGGTACTCCTAATTCTACCGTCAAAGGATCTGAGATGTACTCTGCCAGTCGAGTTTCTTGTTGTCTCTTTGACAAATAACTTTCAAACCATCTCAGTTCAATTCCTTGTACGCCATTTTTTTTTTAGTTCAAAAATATCCAAAAATACCGCCACTATTACCTTTCTGTCATGCACGTCTGTTTTCCATTGTGTTACCACCAGATTTAAAAGCGACTCACAACTGTGTTGCCGCCTAAATCCAGATTGGTATTCCGATAATAGGTTATTGTATTCCATATATCTAGTCAATTGTTTAAAAAACAGTTTTTTGAAAATGTTGCTTTCAGTCAGTAACATATTTAGTGGACGAAATTCCACTGGTTTATCCGTGTTTTTTACCTTTTCGATAGGCACCACCATAGATTCTTTCCAACAGTCGGGGAAAATTCCAGAACGGAGTATTCATTGATGATATGAAGGAATTTTGGCCCAAGAATTTCGAATGCGCTTAACATAATTTTAACCGATAAAAGGTTAAAATCTTTCTTATTGTTCATGCTCTTCGTCGTGTCTTTTAGCTCACTGATTCCTATTAATTCA
This sequence comes from Pocota personata, assembly GCA_963082735.1. Taxonomy (NCBI): domain Eukaryota; kingdom Metazoa; phylum Arthropoda; class Insecta; order Diptera; family Syrphidae; genus Pocota; species Pocota personata. Next base: position 67,278,158 of record OY720431.1, read on the forward strand.
AATTTAAAACTGCTTTCGTTAATATTTACTATTTGGTTGACATATGATTTAAAAGGAATATTGTCGCTAATTTCTTTTACGCTAGTTTAGTGTATTTACTATGATTTGTTTGTTTGTTATAATTTTTCCATTATAATTGATTTTTTTTATTTCACTTTTTTCTTCATGTAACACAAGCGATTTTATTGTCCTCCACATTGTTTTTTGGTCACTGGCTCCATCCACCTTCTTTGCAATATAATTATTTTTTGCTAACGTTAGTTCTTGTGTATATTTATTTCTAAGGCTTTTATAGATATTCCAGGCATCTCTTGTATTTGCCCAAACAGCAATCCGATAGCATTGAATTTTGCTTTGTTTCAAGTTGTATAAATATTGATTGAACCAACTGCTGCACTCATTATTGCCTCTGCATATTCTTCTTACTACCATCTTTTGCACAGCTTTGTTTAGTGAATGACAAAAACATCTTGTCATTTACATAAGAAAAATAAAGAAAAGTTAATAGCAATCACTAATGTCGTCTATTGGTGTATGATTTGAATTCAATTAATCTTATGATAGGGTGGCCGTGGTGTAGTGGTAACATCAACGCTTGTCACGCTCTTGGTTCACAGTTCAAATCCGGATCTCAACAATCATCTATTTATTTCGTCTGAAATAAATAAAAAATTCGATCAATTGCGAAAGCTTTGTCAACTCTACTGCGAAGGCATAACACTGGCAGTAGAGTGGTCATAAGGTTTAAAAATGCAATTTGATCGTGATAATGACATCAGGTGGATGGAAAAAAATACTGTGAATCATGAGCAACGACAAAAAGCAAAACAAACAGGCTCCCCAGTTATCCTTGGAGTTTACTGAAACTTAATACCACCTAAGTTTCAAACCCACTACACCAATCTTTCTTTCTCTCTCTCTCAATTTCTACTAACGCTCGTGCCCTGAAATAATTTAATGGTATTCATATCCCATTTGGCGCGCGCAAATTATAAAAAAAAAAAAAAATAAATAAATAAATAAGTTTTATTTAGTAATTGAATTCATCTAACAGTTCCTTTACAGTACCAAAAATCACTCCTTGTTAAGTTGAATAGCTTTTCCCAATCATCTCCTGCTGCCCCAACTTTGTTTTGCCGAAGTATCTTCGACGGAATTCGGCGAAGACTGGATATCTTCTTAAGTAATGTCCGATGTCTTATTTTCCATTGAGTTACAGTGTGAACATAATCGTCTTTCTGCCTTACGATAGTCACAATGATTTAGTCCTAGTATCCCAATTCTTATTTTAATAATCCGCATTATTGTATCCCTGCAGTAATTATTTTGTAAAAGTCTGTGTTTTAAGAATTTACAGAGGCCTTGAGCATTAAATCTGGATTTAAAGGAGAACTCGCCCAATCGTATTCAGATCAGCCGAAGTTTTCTATCTAGTATTGAAACCAAAAGAACGTTTTTTCTATTATTAATTTTTTTTTTTTTTTGATAGCAGTATAGTAATTCCGTATTTGCAAAGGTTGTTCTTGGGTGAGTCTCGATCAATCCAGTTTCTAAGTGTATCGAAGAATTTGGTGTAAATTATGGCAAGGTCAATATACAATTGTTAACATTGAAATTTGTATAGCACAACAAAATATAGGTATATATCTTACGGCTGTATTGAATAGGTTATATTTCACTGATAGATTAAGCCGTTTATTAAACATGAAACAGTTCCATATTGAATTAACACTAGAGATATATTGACGCTTCGTTGTATTTAGTCTTGTAAAAGTGTATTTTTTTTTTACACCAAAGAGTGAACGCATTCTTTCGTATTTGTAGCAACAATGGAATTTGTCCCGTCTCTTTAATGTATTCCAAGATGAGAGAAGTTTCCTTATCATCCCATTTTTTGACGGGCTTTACCCTTCGTCGCTTTTTGTTTATTACTACATTTTTCTCGTACATATTTCGACCAATTATTTCCATTTAAAGCAATTTTATTATTGAGAAAACCAATCGACATCGACCGGCTGTCAAAAACATATGTTCAATTCAATGTTACTCGTAAGATACCGGGGGGTAGATTTTCAAAAACCTTCAAAATTGTTCTTGTAACACCGCTAAATCAAGAACCACTTAATAGATTTTTATGAAATTTGGCACTGTGTTTAGGTCTGGTGAATAAACTTATTGGTGGTAAGATATGCTGTGTGAGGTTGCAAATATATATTTTCTCGAAAAATTCTGAATGTAGTTGACCCTCATTTGTCAGATGTTTTCTAATCTCAAAATTAACGGTACTTTACTAATGACCAATTTTGAAAAACTGCTCTAACGATTTTAATCAAATTTTATATTTTACTAGGGAATGTCCGGCGCGCGTTACTACGCCTTTTAGAAAGTATTTTTTTTTTCGTGGTTCAGTTCGCGAAACCTATCGTGCGCTACGTCCTTTTTAAGGTCGACATAATCGTCCATTCGAGCAAGTAATTCAAATAACCATAGATCGTTTTTGCCCACGCATACTCTAATTGATAATACGCATCCGCAGAGACGTCGCGTCGTACAGTGCGCATCGAAGAAGCTGTTGCTGTTATGGAGCGTAGTATTGAAGGGACACGAATAAGTCGATTCGCCATTGTGCACAGCAATTGTAGCCGTGTCCATCCACTTTATAAAAGATTTTGCGCAAATATCTTGGTTTACTAGCTTGCAAAATCCAGCTCGTGTAAGAATTGTAGCCTCTTGACCATCGTCTGCGTCGCACGTTGGGGTAGAATAGCCCAATTGGTGGCAATAAATCATCCAATATAGCTACGAACCTGAAAATTTCAGCAATTGCTGTTACAACTAAGCTATTGATATTTTTAAGTGCAATAATGACCACGCCCACTTTTTTGTACAGTTGAAGCATTAATATAATATACCTACCATTTTCATTAGCATAAAGAATTTCTTAAAATTTATGACTATCAAACACGCCCACAATTACCTACAAACAAGGTTACCTTTTGTTGTTTGTAGTAAATACTCGTAAGTAAACTTAATTTTCTTTTTTGAATAAAAACAGAACAGCAAACAAATTTTAATATGAAAATTATTTCAAAAAATACATGATTTCCAATTGATTCGATTTAATTTAAAACAAAATCTTCACTACTTCTGTCTTCACTTGTGTTATATTCCTCAGAATCACTAATTTGCTGAAAAGAAGGAGCTTTAAGCAAACCCAATGCTTCAACGGGCAGGAGTTGTTCTTTTTTTTTTCAGGCAGCTTCCTCATGCTAGTTAATATGGGGTCAGAACTTAACAAAAAAAGAGTTAAAAATATCTATATTAGTATTTTCCCTGCTTGATTTCCGGGAATGCTCTCTATAGTTTTTGAAGTCCTTGTTCCGTGACTCTTGAGCCTCCTCCGTAAGTTGACCAATCGGTAATAGAGCATGGGCTTTTATTTCTTGCCCATGAATAAAATATTTATGAAGCGTGGGTGACATGTAATTCCACGGATACTTTTCAACATAATATTTGGCAGTATCAATTGCAAACTTCCTGAACTTCTCTACATCAATTTCATAGCCACTAGATACAGCGATCATAATAGTATGCATTTTTTAATGAGTTCCACATCAATTTTTTTAATTTCTGCGGAAATTTCAGGATTTTGAAAGAAACGTCTGGCCGAGTTACCATCATTTGATTTACCAAACCCGGGCTTTGGTTTGGTTTTCTTTTTGTATGCTCTTTTTGTTTTCTGCAACAATACACTTATCATGATAACCTCGAGCTTGCCACTTCCTTAGAGGTAATTTGTAGGACAAGTGGAGTAAGATTTCGAAAAAACGTATGAAACATGAAGAACGGATAGACCAAAGTGCAAGTTCTCGGTTTTAACTTCCCTTCTCATCATATCTTCGATATCGTTGAAGTTTTTAGCAGATGCACCACATATAAAACACTTTTGCGTGGATGACGTCTCCGTTATAGCGTTGTATACTTTTCCGTCAACCATGTTAAAAAGTAGGGTATGACAAACTTGTACCTGTTTTCTACTCTCTTTTTTTCTGCTATAGACATTTCTGTAGATTCTTTTACAAACTCTATTTTTAATGGCCTGCAGTATCTTGTAGAGCCCGGGCGTGGATTTTCCCATACAACTTTAGAATTAGCAGAAAGTCTAAGCGGAACAACGCAAGTTATAAAAATTGATGAATCAGAAGCTTCAAGGCCATGGAGAGCTTGTTTGTAGGAGCTGTGTCCTGAGCTTCCGTCAAATCCCCACTTAGAAAATAAACACAAGTTTTTCATTTCTTCACTTGTTAGTAAATTGATAACTTCCTTCTGCGATTCTAGCAAACGCTTTGTTGTGAGATCCAGCAGTGCCTGAAGGGTAACCTCTACTGAAGTTTGGGTAACTTTCATGTGTTCGGAGATAGCATTCTTTTTTTTGTAGCTTGTACGAGCTTATATGCAGGGAATTTGTCTGGTGCACTCTTTCTTATAATATCCTATTGGTGCCGAGATAGTTGCGCTTCAACTGTAACCCCTAGTGCTTTTTGACCTGACATTTTTAAACTTTTTGCTTCAAGTGACTTATAAGACTTTCTATACTTTTTTGCTCGATCGGGGGTTGTTGTCGTTATTGCTTTTAAGACTTCACAGGCACTTACTTGTCCTACTGTTCTCAAGCTCATTTGAGTAGCATAACTCAAAATGGAAACTGATGTGGACTTTCTCAATTTTGCAGTTTTCATTGTTTTTGTTCGTTCAGTGCTTTCATCAAAAGTAATACTTGGTCGACCACGCTTTTGTTCAGGGCAACAGACAAAAGAAACAGCTGTCTCAAGCCAAGAATTGTTTGTATTTAGGAACAAATTGAGTTTTCTGTAAGCCTTTTCCCACCGAGACTTATACTGTGACTTAAAGTACGATAATATTTTATTTAAGCCTTTATTATCGTAGTTTCGAGTTCGTTTTTTAACTCCTCTGCTAGAAAATCAAGCTGTTTTTCTAATTTATTGTTTTCTGCTGACCGCATGATATTCACAAGCTCCCTTCGGGTCATAAACATCACATTTGAACTTGTTCCTAAAGGTTAAACATGTCTTTAAAAAGTTTACCACCAAAATTCACCACTTTTTTTTGTCAGAAAGCACACTTAAAAAAAAAAAAATTACAAACGAATTAGCAAATATTCAAAACATTTTTTTACAATTCTTCAAAAACAATAAAACGAGCTACCAACAAAAAATTGTTTTAAGCTTTGGATGGCTTTGGAACACAACTTTACCGACCAACATGTGCAGGCAAAAGCAAGAAATAGGCATTAAAAAGGGTTTTGATGATTATTACCGTTTTATAAAAATAGTAGCACTCTCTCACAAAAAAAAAAAAAAAAAACTCTTAAATAGCTTTACACATACCAGAACTTGAGGGCTCCATACCGAAAATTAAGTTTTTTTTATAACAGTAATAACTTTTAATGCAACCAAAAAACATTTCTAAACTGGCTCGCGCCCACGCATTTTTTGCTAAATGTGTTTATGATAACGGCTTAGGACTGTTACATTATTGACAGTGGGGTATTTGACCAATAATAACAAATAAAAACGGACCCATACGAGCAACTTCATTTTTTGATTTATTGCCAACAATTGGGCCATTCTGCCCCAGTGTTCGTCGTAAGTTCGGTGATATTAATTAATGTTTCGATATTAATTAATTTTTCGATATTAATTAATTTTTCGATATTAATTAATTTTTCGATATTAATTAATTTTTCGATATTAATTAATTTTCCGATATTAATTAATTTTTCGATATTAATTAATTTTTTATTTATAAAGAAATTAGTAAAATCAATCGCCGAAGTGCAGTGAGTCAGAATATTGATTTGACTGAATTACTCGTACAGACTTTTCAAAGCGTTTCCTGGTAATCTTTCATTCAGAACTATATTAGTGTTATACATTTTTGGAAAGCGCAGAGCTTCAAGTATTTACAAAAAATACAAACATAATAGTGTTGTATAATATGTAATGAATACATCTTGTTTTATCTGCCTAGTTACTTGTCTGATTAAAATATTTAATTAGTCGTAATTCCAAGAAGATCAAAATTGTTTGCTCCTTTTTTGCCTTTTTCTTTGTCAGACACAAAAATATGTCGCAAAGTAAAATTTACCATTTTTTTGCATTAGTTAATTCTGATTACATTCCCAACATAAACCTTTAATAAAAGTAATATTTAATATAAGTTTGCTTACTAATTGATCATTAAAAATAAAAAAATACTTAAAACAATCAATTTAACGATATGAACTGTTAGCAACAACTCTAATGGTAGGTACACTCCATCTCACTTGATTACGAACAGGCAGTTTTTTGTTTTAATTTTACCATATTTTTCAAACCCATCGCTAATCTGGGAAAAACCAATTGCACAAGGAATGAAGGATATATTATGTTTATATTGTAAAAAAAAATTGGATTAAGTTGATAAATGCAACTTTTATGACGCTTTTCCCAAAAAGGTCATAAAATTTACCTGTACCGACCTATTTCTATAAAATTTGTCGAAGAAACTCCACAGCAGACTAGAGAGACTGTTGATAATATAAAGCGTCAAATTGACCAACTCACTCCATCACTGGTTAGTAAAACTGACACTGTAGTTGAGATCAAACATGAACTATTCTTGACGATGATTGACGGAAAAGTTGCTCAAGACCTAGAGAGATGAATGATTTGAACAAAATTACTTCCAAACCCGAAAACGAAATGGCCTTTCCACTCTTCATGCCTGGATTAGATGTATGGAAACCATTCTGCATATTTCTTATAATCTTTCGTTCGAGAAATAGTCAGCAACAACTCCAGAAAATAAAACGAAAAAAAAAATATGTGCAACGCAAATTCCGAAATGAACTTGGCCTCCATATCGACAAACCCCGACAAGGAGCTGGTAATAGTAATGATGAAAATACTGCGCGAAGATTCTTTTCCAACTATCATTGTTCATCCAATATTACTGGAGTTGACGAAGCATTGATAAAACGGCTATATTATTATACTACAATCAATATCATCTGCAATCGCAGTAAATGCTACCAAATTCGGTCAATACGCAATGAATACAGCTCAAATATTTGTGAATAAATACAATTGGTATTACATTTTGTCCTCTGTTCATAAAATCCTTATTCACGGGGAGAGTATTATAAGGCATTTCGCAATTTTACCATTAGGCCAATTTTCTGAAGATGCACAGGAAGCGCGGAACAAAGACTACAGACGATACCGATTACATCATTCCAGGAAGTGTTCTCGTTCAGCAACTAATGAAGATGTTTTAAATACATTATTATTTACATCAGATCCATATATTGCAAGTTTAAGGACACCGACCGACACCGTTTCCAAGGAATTTTTGGATGAAGCCAAAATGCTCTTGGATCTGCCTGGAAGTGAAAAATCACCATATTATACTTGTTCGAGAATCTATTAACTTTCAACTTCAATCTTTCTAAATTCAATTTTTTTAAATTTGTTTTACTTTTTTTTTTACTGTAAACTAAACTCATTTGCTCAAAACTTATTTGCTCATTAATCGCTAATTAACTAAAATCTTTCACTTGCTACAATTTACTGTCAATTACTTTCACTGCTCCCTTTTAATAAAAACACAAATGTAAAATAACCTACCAAAATCAAGTAAAAAGTGCATTGAGACTCTTTGTACATGCATCAACCAACAAGTTTTATCCAATTTTAATTCTCTCGTTCGTTATCACCTAAAACTAATTTCATTAAAAAGCATGTACATTCAATAATATGTGTACAAATTTTCAAGTTGCTATCACTTAAAACATAAGAGGCACAGATTTTTGAGACAGTGAACCCGTTTCGGTCCCACTGTGCGCCGTTACATCCACAAAAAGTCACTGTTTGGTGTGCTTTATGGGATGGAGTAATCATTGGTCCATATTTCTTCAAAAGTGATCCCGGCCAGTACGTTACAGTCAATGGAGAGCGCTATAGATCCATGATTACTAACTATTTCGTTCCCTAATTGAATGGCATTAATGTGGAATACTCGTAGCTGTGATTTCAACACGACGACGGAACATGCCACATGGCGCGCGCCACAATCAATTTATTGAATGAAACATTCGATGAGCGCTTAATTTCGCGAAATGGCCTGTGAATTGGCCTCCAAGATCGTGTGATTTACCCTTTGGATTATTTTCTGTGGGGATATGTGAAGTCGCTAGTCTACTCCGAAAAACCAGAGACAATGGATGACTTGGAAGCCCCAGTTGTTTGAAAAAGTGATCGAAAATTGGACTTCCAGATTGCGCTTTATTTGAGCCAGCCGCCTCGCCCATACGAGTATGCCCAAAATAATATCTAAACACAAATGGCATAAAATTATCTTTCCATAAAGTCAATACCATGACCATTACCACGATTTTTATTTAAATTTAAAGTTCTACCTCTAAAAAAAAACACCCTTTACATACAGAGATTCACTTTTACATATATACTCGTAGGCTATGCTATGCTATCAGATGGCATATCAGGTTTTTGCCACAAATACTTATAACGGTATCTTACGAGTACTTATTGACTGTTTTTCAGTTCCCGGATATGATTCAACGATTTTGTTCAAAATCAATATCTAAACAATATTTGACATACGCAAGGTCATGGCATACCAAGTTTTAGAAGGTTGTTAAACAATTGATTTTTAACAGATTAAACAAAAAAAAACATTTCAATGATTTTGTTTAAATATCAAACTGAATGATTTACAAATAATCAACATATGTATCATATATAGTTCTAGCTTAAGCCCCGTTTCGCCAGGCATTAAAAAAAAAAAAAAAAATGTCTGTTTTTTTAATTTTTTTGCAATTTTTTGCACCGTAATTATCTACATTTAAAAAAAAACTACTAAATTGGTTGAAAATTACGGGCGGTAGAGGGACACATACTCATTTTGCCACTTAGATTTATATATATAGATGTAGGTGCGACACAGTCGTGCATTATATATATGTATGTAAAGGGTGTCCCAAAATTCACGCGAGATTTGAATTTTGCGCCATTTGTGCGGTAAAGTGTTGCTAACGTGCAACGAACATCAATTCGGCACCGTGGTCAAGATTTGAAAATTTCGAGAAGCTCTCTATATCGGTTTCTCACGAAAGATTTGCATCTTCATGCGTACAGAGTGCGATTGGCTCCAGAACTGAAGCCTACTGACGGTCGTTGAATTGATTATGGAACAACAACAAGTGGATGCTGACTTTCCATCAGAAAATCCACGAGTGATTGTTGAGAAACAAATGCATCCACAACGTGTCACTGTTTAGTGCGGATTTTGGACTGAAGGCATCATCGGACCATTCTTCTTTGAAAATGCAGCTAGTCAGGCAATAAAAGTTAATGGTGCTCGCTATCGCGACATAATAATCCAGTTTTCTGTGCCTAAATTGCAAGATATGGGTGTTCACCACATGTGGTTTCAAGATGACGGTGCCACATGCCATACATCCCGGGAAACAATTCAATTACTGCATGAATCATTTCCTGGTTGTGTAATTTCCCGTTTTGGTGATCAGAATTGGTCGCCCAGATCATGTGATTTAACGACGTTGGACTTTTTTTCTTTTGGGTTTTTTGAAGTTTAAGGTTTATGTCAACAAGCTCACGACCACCCACTCCTTGAAGAAGCAAATTGAGCGCTGTATCAACGAAATTCAGCCACATTTATGCGAAACGGTCATGTAAAATTTCGACGAAAGAGTGCATATGTGCCAGCAAAGTCGTGGAGGCCTTTTACCCGATATGCTATTTTTTACATAACCTTATATTTCTTTCATAACCCTTATATGAATCAATAAAACATTTACAATTTTAATTAAAAACCTGTGTTTTCTATTAAAATTACTTCTTGCTTGAATTTGGGGACACCCTTTACATGTTTACTTGCACCTAGAAGGACAAGTTTGATTTCGGGAAAAATTTAACCTTTAAGATTTTGATCAATCTTGGTATGATGGAGAATCTAAAAAAAATGGGTCTCTCAGTTCGGACAGTCTGTCTGTACGCACCACTGCGGCCTAAACGGATGGACGGATTTTCTTCATATATGGGGTCTGTGGGTTCACGAGCGAAACCGAAATTTTCATTCTAACCCCTAAATTAACAGTACTTTACAAATCGTCGATTTTGAAAAGAAAAAATCGATTTTCTCGAAAATGGCTCTAACGATTTTGTTAAAATCTCATAATTGAGTTACAGTGGACATATATACATATACCAATATATGGCGTACCAGCTCCCCGGCTGCCTTGCAGACTTCCGCCCTTTTGATGAAATTTTCCATTACTCTTCGGCATAAATCCTGCGGTAGTTTAGAAATAATGCGTCGATTTAGCTCTGGAATCGGTTGGGGGGTTATTGGCATTCACATTCTGCTTCACATAACCAAAAAAAAAAAATAAATCCAACGGAGCGATATATAACTTGTTATCATGTCCCATCACAGTTACAGGAGCACCACGAGAGAAAATCCTCACAAAACAGTGACTTTTTGTGGATTGTTTGGTTGTTTGTGAAACGCCCATAGATTTTCATGTCTCCTTTTAGCTCTATACACTTCATCCAACGTTTCTCCAATTGTTTGATGCCCTCCAAATAATACGATTTCTCGAGCCCCTCAAAATATGCGTGTGTTTCAGCGATGACCTCTTCATTCGAACCAAATCTCTTACCTCCGAGCCATTTCTTCACGTTTGGAAACAAGAAATAGTCGCAGGGGCTAAATCTGGGGAATATACTGGATGAGGGGGGAGTTCGTAGCCTAACTCATGCAATTTTGCCATTGCGATTGCGGACTTGTGCGCCAGTGCGTTGTCCTGGTGAAAAATAACTTTGTTCTTCGCCAAATGCGGCCGTTTTTGCTTCAAATCGGCTTGGAATCGATTCAGCAGCTCTGCGTAATATGCGTCAGTGATCGTTTTACCCTTTTCAAGGTAATCGATGTGAATAACACCGCGCGCATCCCAAAAAACTATCGCCATGACCTTGTTTGCTGACAAACCCGCCTTGGCCTTCTTCGGCTTCGATTCACCAGGAGAAGTCCATTGTTTTGACTGTTCCTTGGTTTCTGGTGTGTTGTGGTGAATCCAGGTTTCATCCACGGTTACGAAACGGCGCAAAAACTCAGCCGAATTTTTCTGGAACATCGCGAAACACACCTTTGAAGTAGTCAAGCGAATGCGTTTGTTGTCGATTGTGAGCAAACGCGGCACCCATCTTGCGGAAAGTTTTTTCATGTCCAAATATTTATGTAAAATCGAAATCACTGAGCCATGTGATAAGCCTGTGGCACCTTCAAGCTCGCGCACTTTCGCTCGCCGATCGTCCATTATCAAACTAGGGATTTTGTCGACCATTTCTGGTGTGGTGACCTCAATTGGGCGACCAGAACGTTCAGCGTCACTTGTGCTTAAACAACCACACCGAAATTAAGTAAACCAGTGGTGAATGGTTCCAATCGATGGTGAAGAGTCCCCATAATATTTGTCAAGCTTTTGTTTCGTTTGCGTGATAGTTTCTTCTCGCAAAAAATAGTGTTTAATGAGCACTCGAAATTCAGTTTTTTCCATTTTAACGAAAATGCTATAGACACCTACTATATAAAATGGCTGCCACAACAAAACTATTTGACAGATCTCGTCTGAAAATTTGGGTGCGTTCTTTTGAAAGATGATTCATGACAAAAAAAAGAATTAATTTAAGGTGACGACACAATTTGTGTTAATTTTCAGGGACTTATTGACCCACCCTTGTATTTGAAAGTTATATTACTTTAGATATATCATATTAATGTCGATCATCTCATCACATTTCTTAAAAGAATTTTATTAAATTTAGAACACATATTGTGAAATAACCCGATATACACAAGGTTGAAAGAAAAGTGTACGGATATCATCGTATCCAGAGAGATAATACTCGTAATAATGATAAACTCACCATGGAAGTTCTATTGTGCAGGATACCATGACCATCAGAATATTGATTTCGGATTGCACTAATAGCCATAGCATATCCGCTCGCAACGACATATTCTTTTCTATGTCACAGTTTCAAGGTTCACCTTAATAATCTGCAATCGCCTTGCTTACGTTTTGTTTATCGTAAACAAAAAATTATCTGGACTGAAAGAACTCAAAGTAAATCCTTGCACTAAAATAGTCGCATAGGCAAGGAGAAAGCGAACGCATGCTAAAATAAAACCTGTATGTATAAACACGACACAGAATTTGTACTTTATGATTCAATACGCGTCGTCTCGATGGAATTTATCTCGACAAAATGTGACGTCGTTCTCTTCTTCCAAGAGGTACATTGACTTGTCTTGGCCTGGTGGATTTTAATAGCATCCCCCTGTGGTCTGGTCATATTGCAGCATTTTTGGTTGTTTATTTGCGTCAATGTCGAAATCCGCACAATCATTTAAACGAATTGATAAAATGTCGCAGTGCCTTTGCGCGAGTTCGCTATGGAACCGCCAATTATGTTATTGGCCTCGCATAAAATAAACTCTCCTCATATCGGCCCCGTGCGATAAATACGACATTTTCGGACATTTCGTACTATTAATCGATTCGTTAAGCTTCAGATAAGACCTCTTATCGTGAACTCCAAGAATGTCAGTTCAAACCGAAATAACTTTCCCCCATACAGCTGTTTGCTTGTATTCTTATCATGTACGAGTATTACAGCAATCAACCGAAGATTATTATAATCGGGGGTGAAGCGCATTGTTGTTTGGTTTCTCCTATCAGTTCCTTATTTTTTTTTCCCTTGTATTCATGAAGCATTTCGTAAATTTATAGCCACTTCCCTTGTAGTTCGTCACATTTATAAATAAATAAATAACAAAAAATAAAAAGGAAACAAATTGTCAAGTAGACCGCAGTGGATACTGCCATAGACTATAAGTCATGTTCGACGTATGTGCACTTTTGTATCTGGTCGCAATAGACCAGAGTCCTTTAATTATATTTCCGCCGGTATGTGGTTTTGTGTGTGGTCTACACTCTGAATATGTGTGTTTAGAGAGGCCGACACCACTAGATATTACAGTGCCTAGGCCCACACGAACGAGTAATGTTTTCAAATAGATAATGCATGTCCCTGAAATGGTTCACCCGTTCGATCGATAAAATTGCTACCAAGTTTGTGGTTAATGTGCTTAGAGAGAGAGAGAGAGAGGAATACAATAGATTTTAGGCTGCTTACAAGATACGATGGTCGGTTAAATTTGTATTTGTATTTGGACTTTGTGTAGCTGTTGGCAACGATTTAACCTGGAAATTTCCTTCACCATTTAGTTATATCCAAACAAATAGATAAAGCCTTTCACTGGAAATGGATTTTAGCAGTGATAATTTAATCTGCGAAACGTGCACTATGGTAAACACGCAGGTATAGTGGTTTCAAAACTAGGTTTAAGTAAATTATCGCAAATTCCAAGTTTATGACCAATTGCGTACTTCATATTGGCAGAAAGGACAAATAAGATTTTCGTAAATGAATGTATAATGAAGAGGAATGTCGTTGTGGAAATCTCACCATAGGTACTAGGGTATGGGTTAATTTAACCCTTCAGAAAATAAATCTCACACGCGATCGACTAATCATTCTGAAGTATAAATAGGAAGAACTTTCAAAAAAACTTTCAATTGTGACTGCAGTAGCTTAGTAGAACGCATCTAACATCTGAATAAGTGAGCCAACCAAAAAATTCCGCTGTAATCCAACTCCAATAGAATTTTAAGATGAATAACTGACTCGCGTCTATCTTCCCAAAATGTTTTTGAACTTTATGTATTTTCGAAAACTAGTCTGAGGTGATTTTGGGAGCAGTGGATAAGTCTGCGGTTACTGAGCGGGAGGATCATGATTTGAGACCCAGAAAAAACAATTTCACGGTCCCACCTCTCGCGAACGTCTGATATACATGCAACCGGAAATTGTCTGCAGCAATCGATCAGAAATGTGTCAAATGATACGAACGCGGCTCTGAACAGAAAATCTTGTTCTGGACAGTGCAGACAGTCTTATTTCAAAGATCATCTGTTACACACGCATGCTACTTTTTTGGACCATTAAGAGGACTTGTCCTTTAATCTTAAATGAATAAATGAATAAATGTGCGGGATGAAGATAAGTTCATCCCAAGTACTCAAGCGGTCCATTTGATACTTAAACCCCTGAAGAAGTCAAATTTCTTTATGCTCTTAGTAAAACGGAGAATATCGACCGGGGTAGAGATATCGAGGCCCAAGGTGCGCAATCTCAGTTCCGCGAAAGCAGGAAACTGACAGTGCTTCGTAGTATCTATATTAGCTTTCGAGACACGATTAACACGTAGGTTCTTCAATGATTACAATGTTGGCCGTATGATGGCCATATGTGTTGTGTTCTGTGATTAGCCCTGCGATAGTTTTGGAGTATTTCCTACCCAAATTGAGAAGGAATTTATTTTGCAGATCAGTTGCACAACACTTGGTGGTTCTAGGTATAGGTATACATACGATCCAGTACAAACTGTTTGCTAAACTAACACCAATTATTTGTTCCGGACTTAATGAAGTAGTCTTTAAGCCCTCTTTCACCTCATTTTTCCGGCCGAATATGACGACAGGGCGCATATTATCTGTAGGCATCGTGAACAAAGAATATTGCTCCGAAATCTTACGAAACAGTGCTTCAAGCCTCGTGCCAAACTTAATTTTTCCTGAGTCAAAACATCGCTTGTCTGCTTCTGCGCATGGTACTAGTAATTCAAGACAGACCTCTATTTGCAGTCCGGTGAGTATAGAATGTAGGTGGTAATTGGTCTGATGATCGCTATGTATAGCCAGTGCACTACAGCAGGTGCTCGATTCTACGTCTCGCCGAAAGCTTTACGGTATTACCTGAAAGTTCTGAGAGCACGAGTCAGTCCCTTCATCTTGTTATCTAGGGTTATGTCATTCAACATAGGAAGCCCAAGGTTATCATTTGTTTCATTCACATTGACAGATACCCCATGCCTCGTGCATCAGTCATCGATTTTATCCAAGGCGGTTGCATTTCATTAGAGACCACTCTCAAAGATTTTTCTGACACCAGTACACAAACACCGTCAGCATACGCTGGCATGTGTAGTCCAAAATTTTGTACTTCCACGAGCAGTGAATACACAACAAAACACCACAGTAAAGGTGAAAGGACTCCACCTTGCGGACAGCCTCTTTCAACTTAAACCTTTAAGAGTTACATCGCACCAAAAAGATACCCCTGAGCTTAGCAATCCATAAAAACTATTTTTAGAGCTTTAATAAGGTTGACCTGACATCTGGTGAGGTGGTACTGGTACAAGACCGTGTGATTTATAGTTTTCAAAGGACGACAAGGAAAGATAAATCGCCACTTCAGTCAGTCACTATCCGGAAAGTCAAATTGCAGTTGAGTCCTATGCAGAGTCCTAGAGTCCTAGAAGCAGAGTTTTCAGCCAACACGTTTAAGCGGCAGTACTTTCCAACCTGGAAAGTTTGTCTCGAGAAGAACATTGTTGGTCTATTCCATGAAGTTAGTGTAGGAAACGCCGGACTTTTGAAGTGAAATCAGCTTGTCTGTGTTGTCTTTTTAAAAGTCTAGTCAATTTCTTTTCAAGTTTTAACTGCCCAATTCATAAGTGTGTGTCCTGGACAATTTTCTAAGTTTTTGTTTGGCACCAATTTGAAAACCTGTTGAAGTCATTTTGCAGTGGACGAGAGTCAGCGGAAGTTGATATGTGCCTGAAGTTTTTCATGTCATCGGCATAGACAGAAGGATAAGCGTCATTTGTTATACAATTCAAATCGTTGATTAAAAAGATTAATATCAAAGGTCCAAGGTGACTGCTCTGGAGGTACTCCGGAAGTGGCTATGGTTTGGTCCAAGTAATAAACCCTGATTCAAAACCAAGAGCTTTGAATTTGAAAAGGGTGATTCCTTCGAAATTTTGTAGAAAACCTTCTAAAATGTGTGGCTATTACATCAACTTCTTTGCCATCCTCCAATGCGCAAAAGAGTACTAGATACGAACTCTATTAAGTTAGTTATTGTAGAATTTATATCTTGGTTTGGGAAAAGATAGATTTGCTGTAAGAAAAACTCATTATGTACGAGTTATCCAAAGTAAGACTAAAAATCACCGTGAGATAGAAAGATCGAAAATAGCAGTGAGGGATTGAATCAAGTAAATAGGTCACCCATTTCTGTAAAACTTGAGCGGGCAGAGTACGAGTACGAGTATTTAGTTTTGCGAAGTCTTCATTACAAAAATTTAAGCTGTACTAGCTCTCAGAGTATCAAATTTTATTTTCGTTGCCGTATGAAAATGTAAGATCGAGTTGTCTATGAGTACTTAACTTGTTATTAATGCCACTTAATGTGTAAAGGCGGGAGTCGGATAAACAATCAGTGAAAATGACTTCCTTGTCTGAGGATGGATTTTCAGCGACAAAATGTGTCTTATCAAGGAAATTAAAATACCCCAAAACTATGACAATGTCGCATGGATCCACAACATTAAATAGAGAATCGATAGCATCTGCAACAAGCTGGTAAACCCTGCATTATTTAAGAAGACCGAATGAAGCAGCAAAGAATATAGAGGCTACGCCTAGCGACAGTTATGTTAACACAAATTAGCGATGTGTGAGATTTTAAAGAGTATTCAGTCGAGACGATTATATATTGCTAGAAAAAACTGCGGCGGAATCGTCCTCTTTCTCAAGACAAATTCATTGTTTTTCATAATACAACAGATTAGTATCACTTAGGGCAACAATATTGTAGGGAATCTTTTGGGAGTTAAAAAATATAGCGCACGTTTTAGTACCCAACCCTCTAAATAGGTAGGTAGGAAGGTGAAGTGGTGGTTCGGAAAATAACCCAATTAGCGCTAAGTGCGCCGTTTTGATACCACAAAAACTCGTGTACCCTGTTTGTTTACATGTGTTATTGGAGATAGAAGGATATAATTAAACCCAGCCCGTGGATTTCAGAAACAGAATTAGTTCCCCAATCCGTTTAGAAGCCATCTCTCTGAAATTGTCAAAGAAGGGTTTATCTAACATGCGTTGTCTGGCCCTTGCTAGAGCAGGACAACTGCAAAAAAAAGTGAAAAAGAGTTTCCCTCTCGTTGCTGTCTTTGCAGATGCGACAGACAATGTTGTGAGGAATGCCAAGCTTGGCCGCGTGGTCCCCAATAGGCTAGTGGCCTGTAATAATGGCTACAATTCTGGCAATATTAGGCCTTGATCTGCCTAGTAGCTCATTTGATTTAAGTCTGTTGAAACTGGGCCATGTCTTTCTTGATATGGCACAACTGGTAAGGTTGTTCCACCCGAGATTGACTAGCTGGAGGAAGTGAAGGTGTAAATTGCCCTTAACGACTGGCCAGCTCGTCTGCTCGCTCATTACCCTCATAATTACTGTGTCCTGGGACCCAAATGAGAGTAATTCCGGAATGGATACTTTGTTCGTTTATTTCAAACCGGCATTGTCCTACCAGTTTTGAGGATATGGTAACCGAATCAATGGCCTTGATTGCGGCTTGGCTATCAGAATAGATACCTATATTTAGGTTGGACATTGGGAGATTTTTTAGCATGCGGCATGCTTCCCAAATCGCAAGAAGCTCCGCTTGAAAGACACTAGCAGGCATAGAAAGCCACACTTGCTTTCTTAACCCGCTGCTCTATATTTAGTTTCCAACCAAGTTTCGGATCTAGAATCGTGCCTAGGTATTTTGCACTGGAACTGAGAGTGGTTGACCGTCTAGCTTGGGGGAGTGAATTCCTGTAGCTTGGTTTTTGTGGTGAATAGCGTCATTTCGGTCTTGTCTGGATTTATTCCAAGGCCACAACTCGTAGCCCAGAGCACTTTCCATGAAGTGACTTATCGTGGAGAGGAACTTTCCCGACACTAATAGAAACACATCATCCGCGTACGCAACCACCTTAACCCCCTCCCTTTCAAGTCGCACCAAGATTTTGTCGATTGCCATTATCCACAGCAAGGAGGAGATAACACCACCTTCTGGGGTTCTTCTATTTACGATCTTAGTTGTACTGCTATAACCTAGTGTAGTTTTGATTACCCTCTAACCAACTACTGTCACATTTTAGAGTAACCCTGGAATTTAAAGTAACGCGGATTTCTCTCGTCGTGGTAGATTGGTCATCATCTAAGTTCGGCATTCTCATACGGTTGTAAATTTTCTTGACATACATATTTATTAGCAGCGCTGCCACTTAGTAAAAAAGTAGTTCCCCCTGTACTTCAATGTTATCAAGATTTATGCGTTTTTGAATTAGACGAAGAGGATGCCTGTATTTCAATGTTCAGTGCTAGGGTAGGTACATACATATGTATATGCAACATACTCATTTCTCGTACTTGTTGTGTCTGTACATACATATATGTACTTATAGCGTAAAATGTAAAAATTCAACATTTTCTATACTTTTTGGTAATTGTCCCTGAAAATTAACACAAATTGTGTCGCCACCTTCAATTTAATTTTTTTTTTGTCAAGAATCATCTTTCAAAAGAACGCACCCAAATTTTCAGACAGATCTGTCAAATAGTTTGGACTTCTCCTGGTGAATCGAAGTCGAAGAAGGCCAAGGCGGGTTTGTCAGCAGACAAGGTCATGGCGACAGTTTTTTGGGATGCGCGCGGTGTTATTCACATCGATTACCTTGAAAAGGGTAAAACCATCACCGGCGCATATTACGCAGAGCTGCTGGATCGATTCCAAGCCGATTTGAAGCAAAAAAGGCTGCATTTGGCGAAGAAAAAAGTTCTTTTTCACCAGGACAACGCACCGGCGCACAAGTCCGCAGTCACAATGGCAAAATTGCATGAGTTAGGCTACGAACTCCTCCCTCATCCAGCATATTCCCCAGATTTAACCCCCTGCGACTATTTCTTATTTCCAAACATAAAGAAATAGCTCGGAGATAAGAGATTTGGTTCGAATGAAGAGGTCATCGCTGAAACACACGCATATTTTGAGGGGCTCGAGAAATCGTATTATTTGGAGGGCATCAAAAAATTGGAGAAACGTTGGATGAAGTGTATAGAGCTAAAAGGAGACTGTGTTGAAAAATAAAATGTTTTTATACCGAAAAGAGTGTTCCTTACTTCATTTTTCAGGGACTTATTGACCCACCCTCGTAATACATACATTTTCTCTGTATCACCACTGTTTATTAGGGTGCATTCAGCGGAGTCACTCGACCGTCTCGCTGCATTATAATGTCATTATAGCATATCCCATTGGCGTATATCATATCATCATTTATACGCTATTTATACGATATCATTTGATATCTTTTCTAGCATTTTTTTTTTTTTTTTTTGAATTTTCTCGAAGCCCGGTAAAGAAAGAATTGACTGTATTATATATTTTTGAAATCAGCGCACCGTCACTTTTCATTTGATACCCATATTTGTATTTATAAAACAAAATATATTTTTTTTTACTTTTGCTCCAACTTTGTTGTTTTTGAGCTTTTCCAAAATGTTACGCCTCATGATTCAATATTCAAGGCTCAAGCGGTTCAGACGTGTTTTCTTGTTTTTCCCCCTGCCTCGGAAATTAAATTTTCCGTTAACGCTGCAAAATATACAGTATTTTTCGACCCTGTAGTGCATTTACCCCGGTGATCTCCAAAAGTGTTCGCTTGTGCTTCGTCGTGAAAATGTCTGCAGTTGTTTGTTTACCCGTAGTGCATTTACCCCGTTGCTCGCTTTAATTGCTTGTCTGTGCTTTATTTTTGTGACCTAATTATGGAAAATTTATGCGGTAACGTAAACTGCACAGAAAGCGGAAGTGTGGAATTTGTCGCTTGTAGGGGCCTCTGTAGTAAATCGTTCCATCCCTTTGTTACGGGCATTAGCAAGAGATCTGTGATCTATCTTAAAGACTTTAAACAATTTTTTTTTTTTTTTTGTGATGAATGCAAAGAGATTTCACTCGCGCAGGTTATGCTTGCCATCAAATGCCATAACGAGTCGACTAACTCGCTCTTCAGTCAATTAAAACTGTCGTCTAAAAAAATGATTGACCAACTGGCCAAGGTTGATGAAGTCACTAAATGTGTTGAAGTCCTAAATAGTGTCGTTGAAAGTACTAGTGAACAAAACAACTTAAAGTTTAAAGTCGACAAGCAACTCGTGGTGTTAAGTGAATCCACTTTAAAGAAATCTCGCGACGCGTTTACCAGAACACACCTTGACGCGGAGTTTTCTAAAATGACTGATTCTATCTCCACCGTATCTACGCGTATTGACAAACTTAACTTATCTTTACGTAACTCTTTTAAAGCGGATATGCATCTTTTAACTGAGTACTTGTCCAGTAACTCCCTTTTAATTGAATCGTTGGCCGCTCAAATAACTACTCTCATGAACGGTGTAGATGAGATCCGTCTTTGCTTAGGTTTTCTGAGTGATGAATCGGCTTTCACCAGGCTTGATATCACTGAAATCACAGAGGAACTGAAGTTCGCATCCAGCAAGTTAGACGCAATCTCTTGTGAAAAACAGACATCTAACAACATGATGAACTCTATAATGCTAACATCGATCTCAGCCTAACTACTGCATTGCCTGACTCTCGACCGCCCCCACCTACTACCTCAAACCATCGAAAAATTGGGCACAACTTGGACCTTATAGGAGTGGAACAGTAGAATTCTTGAACTTAAAGAACACTCATCCACCACTGAGTGAAAAAACAATACAAATCTCACTGCCTACCTAATTAATAACGTTCCGAAACAAGCTAAAGCATCCTGGATAATCAACTTCTTCAAACAAAATTTCTGCATCGCAGGTGTTAAATGCCGAGCGGTTCGATCAACGTCCACAAACAGTCGATCCTTTAGGGTTTTGTTACCCCAAAATTACGACTGGCTCTTCCACTCTCCAATAAATGAACTCGCCCTGGGAAAGCTGATAATGATCCGTATAGATAAGTTAATTAATAGACCTAATATTAAGAATACTAGCTCTAAGCCTATAATTAACTCTAGATCTAAGCATCATACTTCTAATCCCCCGCCTTCTAATTCATCCAACAACTCTAAACCCTCCAATAATAACTGGTCATTCAAAATGGGGTTATTTCCTAATTTTAATTCTGCTACCAAATTGCCCAAGCGAGTTTCATTCGACATTTCGCCTGTCCCCTCTCCCTCCCCAAACACTAAGGACACTCCCCTAGCCAACTACCCCAACTTCATTCATTCTCACACTCTTAACCCTGTTTCCTCTTCATCTTCAGCCCCACCTAGATCTTCTAACCTACCATCTTCAAATGCCGATGCTACGAACTCCACTATCACATCACATTCGTTTTTAGGCCCGATGCTTCCACCCACTGTTAAACTTACGAAACAATTGGAGTTCGTGGAGTTCTTTTGGCGATATTTTTTGTTAAATCCTCACCTATAGCTGACTTTGAATATATTTGCGTCAAAATCATCTTACCAAGGCGTAACCTCTACATACTACTCGTATGTTGCTACATTCGCCCTTCTCAACCAATCGAGGGTTATCAGCTTGCCTTAGAAGCGATCGATTCCCTATGTGACATTGTAGACCCCTGTGGCGACGTCATAATTCTGGGAGACTTTAATCTTCCCCATCTACAATGGGCCCAGTCTGAAGATGAGTCCCATTTTGTTGCTGCAAACAAACGAAGTCCTTTTCACTGACTGTCTCTCTGATTCTGGCATTTTCCAAATTAGTGGTATTACGAACAACTTAGGTAGACAACTAGACCTAATCTTCTCAACCGATGTCGCCAATTGCATAGTAACTGCCAGCAACCATCTTCTCTCCACATTAGATCGCTGCCACCCACCTCTATTCCTAACGTTTTCGTACGACAACTTAAGTACAATTCCTCACTGTGAGAAATCATATAGTTTTAATTTTCGTAAGGCAGATTTCGCTAAACTTAATAATCTTCTCAGCAAGATTAACTTTAGTCCTATCCAGGTTGACAGCATCGACAATGCTCTAGCGTATTTTTACGACCAAATTTTCACCTGCCTTATTCCTCAATCTGTCCCTTTTGTACCTCAGAAGAACTTTACGTCAGCTCCGCCATGGTATGAGCTACGCTCACTTCGTAACAAAAGAAACAAAATATGGCAAGCATTCCTCAAATCGCGATCTGACTCTGATTTTTCTCATTACCAATACATCCACTCCCAAATCTCTGAACTCTGTCAATATCTTTACATCGAATATCTTGACAGAATGCAATCCTCGCTAATGAATGATCCCAAACGTTTCTACCACTTCATTAATGCCGAACGTAAATCGGATACGAGTAAC
Organism: Pocota personata; assembly: GCA_963082735.1. NCBI lineage: Eukaryota > Metazoa > Arthropoda > Insecta > Diptera > Syrphidae > Pocota > Pocota personata. The sequence continues at coordinate 67,300,615 of OY720431.1, forward strand.
TATCCATCCACTTTAAAATCTGCTAACAAATCCTCGGCAGACTCTAAAACAATCGCAAACCTGTTCGCTAATTTTGTCAGCCAATCGTTTACGGATCACGTCATTCAACCTGATCATAACTACTTCCGCTACTTAGACAACTGTCCCCACACCTCCTTAGTCACAACTGATATAACTTCGGCGTTGTTCGTAGATAAGATCAATAAACTAAAGGGCGAATACTCCCCCGGCCCTGATGGCCTGCCCGCTTTAGTTCTGAAAATTTGGAAAAACTCATACATAATCCAAACTCATAAAAAAGGTTGTAAAAGTGAAATATTCAACTACCGGCCCATCGCTAAACTATCCTGCATACCTAAGCTCTTTGAAAGAATTGTTTATGACACAATATTCTTTCACTGTAAGACTATCCTTTCACCAAACCAGCATGGATTCCTTAAGAGCAGATCAACAACCACCAACCTTACCGAGTTTGAATCTAGCACTCTATGCGTTTTGGAAGATTGTAATGAAGTCGATGTAGTTGCCACCGTCTTCAGCAAAGCCTTCGACAAAATTTTGCACGCAATTATTCTTCTCAAACTTAAAGCTCTTGGTTTTCAATCGGGGTTTATCTCATGGATCAAATCTTACTTCAGATCTTCAATTTCTGATCCTTTTAAAGCCACATCGAGAGTCCCTCAAGGTTGCCATCTTGGTCCAATGATCTTCATTTTGACAATTAACGTTGTCGATTGTATCATCAATGACTCCCACCTTTCTATATATGCGGATGATATGAAAATCTTCAGAACCATATCGTCTCGTGCAGACTCTCTTTCACTGCAAGATGATTTGAATCGTTTCTCAGTCTGGTCCCATAGAAATTGTTTAGAGCTCAACGTCAGGAAGTGCCAAGCTATTACATATTCTCGTAAGCGTATCCGACCATCCCCCAGAGTCTATTCCATTAGCGGAGAGTCTACGCCCTCTGTCTCTTCACTTCTGCGCGCGCCAAAGGGAGTATTAATACCCTTTAATTGTTTCAGGGCACGGGCGTCAGGGAAAAGGGGGAAGAGGAACAGAGGAGGTACCTATGCACGTTGGCTTTGAATGTTTGAAGGTTGTAGTGATGGGGAAATACAGAGCCTGGTAGATCGTTTCACATTCGTGTTGTTCGGCTTATAAATGAATCCCTATATTTGACAGTACGACCGAAGTTTGGCTTCAGGGTAAACTGATGTGCATTCGAAGCATGTCGCGTATTGCGGGTGAAATTTTGAAGGGGAGGAATGCAACTGGCTATTTCGCTGGAGCATTTTTTGTGGAAGAAACGATAAAACAGGGAGAGACAGGAGACATTTCTCCGATGTTCTAGTGAATGAATGGAATTCACAATGTCTCTATCACCTATAAGTTTTAACGCGTGATTTTGTACCCTATCAAGAATGTGCAAGACGGTCTTGGGTGCACCAGACCAGATATGGGCGTAATATTCCAGCTTAGGGTGGATGAATGCCTTATAAATTGAGGCCAGATCAGACGGGGTAAAATATTTCTTGCACCGTTTAAGGAATCCTAGACATTTTGCAGCATTTTTGGCGACCTCGAATATGTGATCATTCCATCGAAGATGGTTATTAATACACATACCGAGAATGGCAAGTCTTTCGGTTTCAATGATGCAAGTACCATCCATGGATAATGGTTGAGGGTTTTGGTTTCGCTTGAGAGACAGAAGACAGCATTGTGTTTTGGAAGCATTAAATTCCACTCGGTTGGTTGAACCCCATTTAATTATGCTGTCCAGGTCGGAATTTAATGTGTTTAACATACGTTGCCGTTCCCCTTCTACGGCCGAAGAGCAAGGACGTGAGTTAGGAAACGAATATGAAAAACTGAGGGTACTGTCATCAGCGAAGGAATGGATTGGATTAGAAGTTGCAGACAAGAGATCATTTATAAAAATAAGAAAGAGAGTCAGAGACAAAACAGAGCCTTGGGGAACACCAGCATTTATTTGGTGAATTGCAGACTTGAAGCCTTCCAAAAAAATTTGTATTGAACTTGTATTACCCCGAAAGGTAATTTCTAATCCATTGAAGAAGAGACTCATCGATGCCATATGCACGCATTTTCGACAAAAGAGCCTGATGCCAAACTCTGTCAAATGCTTTTGAAATATCAAGCGCAACCATCTTGGTTTCGCCGAAGTGATGGAGAGATTGGTTCCACTTCTCGGTGAGATATGCCATCAAATCACCAGTGGACCTGTTGCTACGAAAACCATACTGCCGGTCATTAAGGAGTTTTCGTGAATCGAGATATTTCATAAGCTGACGATTTATCAGCGTTTCCATGACCTTGGAAAGAAGGCACGTAAGTGCAATGGGTCGGTAGTTGGACGGGGAGGAAGATTCGCCTTTTTTGGGGACGGGTTGGACAAATGCTGTTTTCCATCTACTCGGAAAGAGCCCTGAAAAGTAGGATAGACAGAAAAGCTTACGCAGAGGTTTTGCCAGCGTAGAAGAACACCTCTTCAGAACTATGGGGGGGATACCATCTGGACCAGCGGATTTGTGTATGATAGGGAACTCAACTTCAACTTCCGTTCTCATATTGATAAGATTATCAACAGAGCTAACTCTGCGCTCGGTTTCATTAAACGATGGTCTAAAGAATTCTCAACAATAAATAAATAAATTTAAAAAAATCTGTCTACGCTAGTAAAACTCATCTTTGGTACCGTTGTTGCTTTTTGTTACCCTGTAAGTGCGGGAATCCTGAAAATCGCAGAAATATGCTCTGAGTAGGAAAATGTCATCGCATGTGAACTAAACATTTCACAACTCCATGGTCAGTTTATTAGGGAAGGTTTAAGATGATTATTAGGATATCATACAATTTGTTTTTTTTTTTTACACTAAAATAGCACTTCTAATTGAAAATTGTATTCTCTATTCCAGATTCGGTTCAAGTAGCAGTCAGGCATCACAGAGCAGCGGTGATATTTGTCGAATATGCCATTGTGAAAGTGATCCACAAAACCCACTTCTAACACCATGCTATTGTTCGGGTAGTCTTAAGTACGTCCATCAAACCTGCCTGCAGCAATGGCTGACCGCTTCCGAAACGAACGCCTGCGAACTATGCAAATTTCCCTTTATAATGCACACAAAAATAAAGCCTTTCAATGAAGTAAGAAAAATGATAAGTAATGTACTATAAAGTGTTATTATAATAATTATGATTCGAATTTTTCAGTGGCGGAGCCTTGATATATCGGGCGTAGAACGACGTCGTCTCTGTTGTTCGGTGCTGTTTCATTGTGCTGCAGCGTTGTGTGTCATTTGGTCATTATGTGTGCTTATTGAAAGAGCTGCAGAGGATGTGAAACGAGGAATTATCGGTAAGATCGCTCATTTTTGAGTCACTTGAAAAATAATTACGAAGGTACCTATATATTAATTTTCTGCAGATTGGCCATTTTGGACAAAGTTAGCTGTAGTGACTGTTGGTCTCACTGGTGGAGTTGTATTCATGTACATTCAATGCAAAGCATATTTACATTTGTGCCATAGATGGAGAGCTAGAAATCGGTAAGACAATAAAAAGTGGTCCTTAAGTAGCTCTGTAAGTTTACGACCTGGCAAGCCCTTTTGTATCTGAACTCGCATATATTCCTGAGGCAATTGTGTGGTTTATTCGTTGTCTTTGTATTTATCCAACGTTACTTTGTATCATGTCAGCACAATCTTTTTCCAGATTCCTGTCCTGTCTCTGAAGTGAGATACTAACGTAGCCAAACTCAAAATGAACGGAATTGATGTTGAGGATTCTAGTGGATTGTCAATGCATTTTAGTCCAGGTCTGCACTGCAATCAGCAGATCACAGATGTTGCTAAAGCTGATGCAAGGTGCCTTGGAGTCCTCAAAAGATGCGAACGATTTTTCACTTCCACAGGCTTGGCTACGATCTATGAAGCTTACATTCGTCCGTGACTTAAATATAACTCGCATGTTTGGGCCGGAGCTCCGACCACATGCTTGAGTTTACTCGATCGTGTTCGCGGCCAAGCATGCCGATTGATCGGTGATCAGTCTAGATCTGCAATCTTATGCCCTCACTCGAATACCGCCGGAACATGGGATGCTTAACACTCCTGTACCGGTACTTCCATCACGAGTGTTCGGTAGAAATATATACTTATATCCCGTCTGTCTGACTCCTCACTCTCTATCCTTTCCCCTCCAATCTTTAATTCTCCTCTTTACCGTTTTCCTTTCCCTCCAACACTATTTATTCCATTACAGGTCTTAGCCTTAAGTGGTGTAGAACATTTTAAAAAAAGAAGCGTCCGTCAGTTAAGGTGCCGTTTCACTAGTGCACGGCCTCAACGATGAAACGTGTCTCGTCTTTAAGTCCCTCTACTCCCTCTACTCGATATAACTAAAATTGTACGAATAATTCTTATCTCAAATAGTTTATGGGTACTTTTATCTAACATACTTGTATTCGGCTCATTAGTTCTTCCTAATAAATCCTTGTTACTCAATTTGCCTTCCTAACACAAAGAAATATCAGGCCTGTTTCTTTTTAGAATTATCGGCAAAAAGCAATGTCGCGTTAGGTCGCTCTTGTTCTGATAGATTTTGTAGAAACAACGCGTACATACGTAGTTAAACGAAATGCTACCTTAAACTTTTGATCGTAAATATCGTAAAGTAGCAGGAGTATATATAAGGCTAACTTTTTCGTTTTTCCTCCAGAACGCAGAAGCTGTTTTTTTTGTATATCCAAATGTCACGCTCCGACTTTGACATTTTGTAAAACATAAACTTGTAATAACGATTTATTTGTATTTTTTAGAATAATTTCAGTGGAAGAAACCCCACAGGCGCACCAGTAGGGAAGCAGTAAAGTGGTAGGGTAGTGATCCTTCTACTCTGGATCATAACATCGCCGTAAGAAAAGAAGAATAAGAATTTTAGTGGAAGAAATCTTTTACATAGTTTTTTTCTTTTTCATCACTCGCAGCAGTGACTGGCAACAACCAATGGAAACAATGACTCATCTCTCAAACATACTTACTTACTTATGTCCTATATCTCCTTGTGGGTCCTAGGGCCTCGACTACGCCTAAGCGCCATCGTGTACGGTTTCTGGCAATGTGTCTCAGCTCTCCCCAACTGCCGTGCTTCCTTCTCCTCCAGTGCTGCAGTAGGAGTAGTTTTCATTACACCTGTTGTGCATACACAAGCTAGTCTTTGAGTTTATTGAGCCTGTCTTGCGAGAACTCCCTTTTGCAGCAGTGACTCTGTGTTTATTGCTCCCTAGTGAGATGTTAATTTTTATGTCTTCTAGCATGCATTTTACCCAGTTACGATTACATGTAGTATTGGGGTATACCTAGGCGTATTCAGTGTTGTCAAAAGCTCCTTCGATGTCAAGGAAGCAAACCCACCGCATACTCTTTGTCTCTAAAGGATTTTTGTGTGTTTCGGCTAAGAGCTGTAGCGCCTTTAGACCGTTTTACGCATATGTGCTTTCATTAACCCGATTTGATTAGTGTTGTGTTTAGAGAGAACTCAGCGGGCACTGCTGCGAATGGCACAAAGACTTTGGCAGACCATGATTCTCAATAATTAACTGGTTCTTCAAAATTTACTATTTCTCGCCTATGGCTAAATCAATTTTGTTCGAAATTAATATCTAAACAATATTTGACATATGCAAGATACCAAAATACCAATTACAGATTAACAACATATAGGTTCAAGTACGCGCGACCCAGTCGTGCACTTTTTTTATCAAAAATTATTCCGCTATTATATAGGATTAGTATGTGACCCTGGCTCAGCTAATGATATAAATTGACCGAACCACATCCTGGGCACTCATGCCGTAAGACGATTATCGTCGGACGATATCGTTTTGACGATAGTTTTGCTTCACGTAGCATTAACAATCACTATCGTCTAGACCAATGGTTCCCAATCTTTTTCAGACCGCGGCGCACCTACAAGTTTAGTATTTTGTCACGACCTACGCTAGCTATTTGAAAGAGAAACAGTCGAATGAAATAATAGATAGATAGGCACAAAAATTAGAACATCCACAATATGAAACTGAGTTTTTTATTATATTTATAAGAATTCAGAGTTGAAACAGAAAACAACAAGAGAGACTTAAGAAAAACAAAAATAAAATACAATAACTACTCAGTCAAATCAATGTGACGGGTGAGCCTGGTGATCTCCACACAGTTTTTTAAAGCAGGGAATAAGGCTTGACACTGCTACTCTCATTTCTTGCTCCACATTGATCCTTGAGCTATATTTGCTCTTGATTACAGCTACGGCTGAAAATTCAGCTTCACATAAATATGATGTTGCAAACGGAATGAAAATTCTTAAAGCTTTTCAAGTTAAATTTGGATATTCATTTTGAATCGATAACCAAAACTCCACCAAACCGGAACTGGTGAATCTAGTTTGAAGACTGCTGTCGCAAGAGAGTTCAATGGGACTCTCTTCCTCTTGTGATGTGAATTCTGGTGGAGCTTGTGCATGAAATGGATCTTGGATCCACGCAAACTTTTCGACATCATCATCTGCAAAGTATTTTGAAAACCATGCGATGAGTTTCGAAAGGTGTTCCGTGAAAAGAGCCGTCAGGTCTTGTGAGACAACCAGTTCATTAGATGCCGCATATTTATCCACAACTGCAATTTCTTTCTAAACGGCGCAATCTTCTCCAATAGTTTCAGAATGTGCGTGTTGTTGCCTTGCAAAGATAGATTCAATTTGCTAAGTTTCTCAAATATATCGCACAAATATGCTAGTTTTAGCAAAAAATCTGGTTCAGCAAAGTATATGGCGTCTTCATGACGTTCTTGTTGTAAAAAAGTGCGAATTTCTTCATGTAATTCGAACACATTCCGTATGTTCAGCTCCCATATCTGTGCATAGTTTTTTGAAAAGTCTGGCCTTCAGTGGCCTAGTTTTTATATAGTTTACTGCACCAATGACACATTCTAGTACTTGGTTCAATTCGGAGCTAATTGACTTTGATGTAAGAGCTTCCCTATGAATGATGCAATGGGTCCACATAGCATTCGAAGCTTTTTTACGAATGCAAGCGCTTGTATTCCTCCATACCTGCCAGACATGGATCGAGCACCATCAGTACATACACCAATATACTTTTCCCAATGTTTAAAAATTCAGTTTACATGCAGCGCGAAGCTTAAATAAATTTGTATTTTTGTGAATTTAAAATAAAATATAAAGATATAAGATATAATATACAAGAAATACGTACTATTTTATCATTAATATAATTATTATCTTTTAATCTATCTAACTCACGACGCGGCGCCCCTCTTTACTTTCTACGGCGCACCAGGGAGCCGCGGCGCGCACTTTGGGAACCCCTGGTCTAGACGATATCGTTTTGACGATTCAACTTTTGCTTCACGTAACCCCAAAAACTATCAAACGCTGTCGTCAAGACGACATCGTCTTTCAAAAGAAGGGTTTGTATTGGTATTACAAACAATAAATTTGTCAGATGGTTGCCGTTCAACTTATATTCCTGCAACACTAAGACTTGCGGCTACGCTAGAGATTCTGGGAGGTGGAGGGTACCAGTGGTTGACTAGAATTATCTTCCTTCAAGCTGAAAAACTTTACTGGGGCAGTCCAGTGGAAATGAATTAAGCGTTATGGCCAAATCAGTCCACATTTTGTTCATCCCCTGCTTTCATAGCCAAATCCGAATGCTCCTCCATATAATTGATTAAAATTGCTATTTGATTCGGCGAAGCTGACCTGTCAATAACATTTTTTTTTGCACATATTTTTTAATAAATTAACTAGTAAATATTGTAGCATAATAATAACTACGCTCCCTAAAAGTATGACGCAACAAATTCCGAAGTGACTTTTCATTCTGGCAGAATTTTGGTTCGAACTGTCCTTTCATTCGAGGTTCGTGTCTGGGACGAAGTCTCCACAGCTCATGTCAACGAAAGAGACGGATAATATCAGGGATAAAAGGGAATTATAACTGCAAGAATTATTACATCAGAATTTCTCTTGTTCCAGTGGTCGAAGAATTTGCTAGAAGTTTCTGGCTACCAGAAACTTCTGCTATATAAGGACAGATGGCGATTGAGAAAGAAGCAGTAGTTTCTAAACTGTGGCGAAGAGATTAGAAAAGTGATAATGGGCGAAGTTGTAATTTTGTGATAAATTGAAAGTTGAGATTTAACAAGAAGAAGTAATTAGTTTGGATTTGTGAATTAAGTAATCGAAAGGAGATAAAGTGATTCGAGAGGACAGAGACATTGTAAGAAAAGAATTGCGAAGAATAGTATAGTGTGAACCTGAATTGTTCTATAGACTAGAAAATAAAGAAATAAATTTCACAGAATATTGTTTTATCTACTCGAGCCGTAGCTCGCATATTACAATATATAAAAGACAAATAAAAAACTTACATTTTGTGATTTGCTTTTATTTTCTGGAAACAGAAACAAATAACAACAATATTTTTGGCACAAATGTAATTGATGATAATCAACATGACGTTTCAACTAAAGTTTGGCAGTCAGTGAAATCTACTAAAACTTCTCAAACTTTGGACGATAGACGACAAGAGATTCCTAAAAATTACGGAATGAGTACCCTGGACAATTTGTCTGCGTTTTCACTTGTATAAGACGTAAGATATTTGATTTTTGACTTTTCGTCTACATGGTTGTTGATGAATTATTGGTTTCTTTAAGGCTGCATGCGGAACTACACAAAAGAAATACCAGCTTATACATTGTGTATCACCGCTAATGAATTTTAATGACAGTCCGCCCATGGGCCAATATTTTGCTGACGGGTTTGCGACACGTTCGTGAAAAATTACTGGAGACTCAGCTTGCTAGTGTTTCAGTTGTCTGCTCAGTCAAGTTTCTTCTCACCACAACCACAGCGGTACATCGTTGATCAGTGCAAAGGTGAACTCTTCAGGGAAGAGGTCTCTATGGGCCTGAGCGTGTTTTTAATTGCACGTGGCTGTGTTTCACGCCACTATTTACACGGGTATACGTGTACGTCATAAAAACAGTTGTCAGACCCGGTTACACGTGTAATTCTTAAAAACGCGTGTTTTATAAAAAAAAAAACACCATAAACAATTTTTGTGGTGATAATCAATAACCGCTTAAGTCTAATATCATGATTTTGTAGAAATCTGTGTCCTAAATGTTCATGTACATTTAAATGAGATAAGCAATAATACAATTCGTTATAACTTTCTCAGAAATAATCCGAAGTGAGTCAAATTTTATGTGACTGCTTTCCAATATGCAGACTACAGTGGTGTCAAAAACTCATAAGTCGAAATAAGCGGTTGTTGATTATTACCAGCGAATTATTGCTTTCTCATTTGAAAACTTAGGGTCCAAAACTGGTGGCAGACAGGCAGACGGACGGACGTGGTCATGGTGTAGTGGTAACATCATCGCTTGTCACGCTGCAGGTTCACTGTTCGAATCCTGATGTCAATAATCATCTATTTATTTCGCATGAAATAAATAAAAAAGTCGATCAATTGCGAAAGCTTATGTCAACTCTACTGTGAAGGCATAACACTGGCAGTAGGGTGGTCACAAGTCTAAAATGCAACTTGATCGTGATGATGACATCAGAAGGACGGAAAAAAATACTGTGAATCATAAGCAACGACAATAACAGCAAACAAAAATACTCCCCAGTTATCTGGACGCCACCCTTGGAGTTCACTGAAACTTAATACCAGCTGAGTTTCAAACCAACTACACCAATCTGTCTTTCTCTCTGTCTCTTCCCCCTTCCACAAAAACTCCCGTGTCCTAAAATTAGTAGAAGGGTATTCATATCCCCTTTCACACGTGCAAATTATAAAAAAAAACATGACTCAATCAACTCGTTACAAACAATGTGTCAAACTTAATACAAAGAGGAAGCGTGATCGCCACAAATAACAATATCCTACAACAAAGAGAAGGGACCACTTAAATTTGCATGCCTTCTATCCCTGAATTTTCATAAATCAGATTGACACCTGAATCATCAAAATCCGTCCGTTAACTAGAAATTTACACGAGGCACGGTCCGGATTACACGTTCTAATTCACGAAAGAGCCACACGTGAATTAGAGGGCTCTACTGACCAGTTCCAAACTGCAAAATTCTTGTTGTATCGTATACTTACAACGAAAGCGATGCTTGTGTGCGTGGAACCAGTTCATTTTTTTTTGTCTGGTTTTATTTTAGGAGTCAGTGCTATGGGGAAGCGTCCCCTAATTTGACGACTAACGTCGCACCTTGGGCGAAACAAAAGCAAATACAAAAGTCTAGGCAGTCAGTGAACTCAATCAATTCCCAGTATGATTACATGTGTGTGGGTTTCTTTAATGAACAATTGTGAGACCTGTAGGCGGAGTTGAATTTAGAGCGCACGTTATACTGTGACTAGTCGTTTTTTTTTTAAGGAAAGGACTTCCCGAAACACTCAAACTCACTTTGACGTAGTGATTGTAGAAACGTAGAGATATTAATCCTTTATACTCAAGTGACTGACAGTTGCTATTCCCCGCTGAGTATCGAACCTATCCTGTTCGGTCATAAGCAAACACACTACCCACTACACTGTGACCACATATTTTTTGTGTTTTAATAAGGCCTTTTTTGGATTTGTTCATTGCAGTCCACTAGACTAGGCACCCGTAGGTTATTATTATTTTAATTATAGCTGTATACACCTAGTGCCTAAATATAAGCACGTCTAGAGAACCGTATTCATTCCAACTTATCTTACTATCAAGATATTTTGCACCATCCTACAGAGATATTACCTCCTTAATGGCCTTATCCTGTCTCTAATTACAAATCCGCACCGAAAGATTCTCAGTGCCACATTTTTGACATTTTTGTCCCAGAAATACCAACAAGTTTTTTTTCCAGTCACATATATTGGGAACGTCATGGAAGAGTTTGTAACTATTTCGAGCTCAAACGTCAGTAAACAGTATTCCATTCGGCTGTGAGAAGCGAGGCAAGACCTCTTACAGTTAGTGCCAAAATATTTGTTTATTTTTATTCAACTGCTTCAATATCTGTCAATTCATAAACATTACATAATTTTTAATACTCTTGCCAGATGTCTCATCATTAATATACATTTAAATTTTTTCAGCATTCTCCTCATACAAAATGCTCCAGAAAAAGTACACCCATTGTCGCCGCCGTCGCCAGTGTTGCACAGTCGCAGCATTCCCCACAACAGCAACGCACTAGTTTCACATGCAAACACAACGAACAACTACAATTACAACTCCTTTCATTATCCTTCTCCCGCTTCTTCCGCCGCAGCCATTGGCGCAGGCTCCCGAAATGTAGACGGTGACGAAGATGTTGTAGATAATCAACCAACATCGGTGAGCAACTTAACTCATCAGTCGGCATCAAATGGAACTGGTCAGTACCCAAATACAGGTCAACATGGCCAAATTGTGGCAAACATCGAAAACAATTCACACAACTACGATCGTGATTGGACATTGGACGATGTCAGTCAGATTTCTTCATTTCGGCCTTGTCCACAGGGTTCAGGCAGCATGACACCCTTCCACGACTCCATTCACAACGTGCTAGAGCACTCGCAGAGTGGAAGTAATTCTGTGAATGGATCGCGTCAAGATCTCAGTACATCGATGGCATCAGGAGCGGCAATAGCACATCCATTACAGCCGCACAACGCTGCCAGCGTTAGCAGCAACAGTGAAACTACAAGCCGAACCACCAATTCGTATGTCTTCAAACCGACCGCCACCACATCGTCCGGCTCGATTTTCACACCTGCCAATCCACATTATCATCCACATCATCACCATCATCGGTATTCTAATTCCTCAGTGTTTCTTGAGAATCGTGATATTCTCAACGATTCCGGTTACCCAAAGATTAACTATAGGCATTCGAGTGTACTTACATCGCCCGACATCAGCGATAATTTAGATAGATTCCTAGGCAAAGACCTCCGGCGTTATTCAGACACAAAACTGCTGGCCAGTGATACCGACATCATAAATCCTATATTTAACGTTGGACTGCATATGCATACTCCTCAGTCAGCCGATGGTGCGGCTAGTAAAACAGATGACGTAGGTCCAACATCCGCTGACATAATTTTCGAAAGTGCCACACCACAAAGGGATCCGCGACGCGGTGTGATCCGTCCCGGTGATTCGACGAATCCTCGAAGCAAACTGCGGCTCTCATTAGACACCATCGAGGATGCTTGTGGTTTGACTGGCGGTGTTAGTGTTAGTACGACAACAACAACGACGGCTGGTGGCGGAGCCACTAGCGCAAGTGAATGTGCCAAGAGTGAGGAGCAGTTAATCGACAGGAATCGTTTGTTCTTCAAGTCATTGCCAAATTTGAGCAGCAGTTGTGAAAGCCTTATTAAGAAGTAAAACCAAACAATTTTTAGGAGTAAACGCTGTCATGTCCATTTATTTGCTTGTGTGGTATTTATCTTCTATTTGTTAGGATGACTGAACACTTTCTTTTTGAAATAAAAATGTGTGAGAAGTGTGCACCTGAGCTGGTGCCAGCCAAACATTAAAAAAAAAAAAAAAAAAAAAAAAAACTATATAGAAGACTCTGGTTGTGCTACTAAAGTGGTTACTAGCAAAATAATTTTTTGTTCAAACTAATCCTTTTATTAAAATATTAAATAATGAAATTATTTTTTAATTTATTTCGTTTAATTTAAAATTTAAATGCAAACATACTGTGGTCGCTTTGGATAACTTACAGCAGAAGTCATAGTTTTAGTGTTTTATTTTTTTTATAACAACAAAATTTTTGTAAATAAAATTGGTTCAAGTCAGGGCTTTGTAGGTGTATGCGACATAATTTATGATATTATATATTGCCAGATTTCGGCGCAGATAAGGCTACACTACATAGTATAAAATGAAGTGTCGCTATGTCTGTATGTCTGTATGAACGTGCTAATCTCATGAGTCAGTGAATGGATTTTCACTACCCTATAGCATACTCATTGAGTGAGGTTTAGGCGTATAAAAATGCACCCTACATTCTTAGGGGCCACGCAGAAAACAATGAAAATCGTGTTGATACACAAAAAACTCAAGGCGCTGTTGAAACTTCAGGAAATATGTATGTACATCTCCATGTATGGAAGATATTTAGCTTTGTAATAGTTCTATAAAAACAAATTCTATGGTATACGTCCCAGATCAATGGGTGAATCACATTCAGCAATTCCTTTATGGCACGAGCCAAGCAGCGCGGGTCCTCTACTGCTTATAGTTTTGTACCTAAAGGTTATGACCCTTAGTGTGCTACAATTCAGCATTCTAAGAATTTTTTTTGAATTTATAGTCAATCTAAAAATGGGATCATGGACTCCGACTGATCGCTGCCATTGTTTCAATCAGCACTACGATTAGATACACTTGATTCAGAGACTGAATAATGAAAAGACAAACGACTTGCAATGTCCCAACAAACGAATGACAGCTCTCTCTCTCTCTCTCTCTCTGTTTGGCTCGTGTCTGTGAATACGTGAAAACCGTCATAAACAACAGTTTGGAAAGAGCTGCATAATCTACAAAAAATAAACAAAATTAAATGAAGTGAATAACTAATTTTGCGTTCTTGACAATCAGTTTGACAGAGGGATAATGACGCCCAAAAAGCGTCTCAATGGAATCTATACATTGATAATTTTGCCACGTGCACTCGACCGAACAATAGTTTGGGGCAGACTAAAACTGCACCTTGATTGGGCGATTTTAGTCAGCGATATGTTGGAAATCCATCAACAAAATTTCCGATGAGCAATTCATCAACAAAACGGTTTGTATGTTTAATAAAATTCCCGTTTGTGTATTGAATGAATTTGTTATAAAAGTGTTATACAGCTACAAACAATCGTCGTTTTTACATGTTTTGAAAGCGAAAAGAAAGAAACAAAATAATTTAAATTTGAGGTCTCAAAACTATAATCTTGAAATTGTCTATTCGTTGCGCGCACTTTTATTTTTGAGAATTTAATTTCGCATATTCATTAATGAACACTTTGCGAGTACACAAGTGACATTTGTATAAAATGCTTCTGGAGCTAGGATTTTGAAGATTTTAAATTGTTTACTCTGCGATTAGTCGGAGGAGATGCACAATACAACTGCAGTCCCAACTTGGGTTCTTACGATATTGGTCCAACGAGTGTATGAACCGGTCACATAGGCCCGCAGATTTTCGATCCAGAACTCGTCGATTGTTGTATACACACAATATAGGTACAACTGTCGCGAGCAAGCGCAATTTGATCCACATACAATATTACTTTGCTAACATATCGCCTTAAGTTTCAGTTTGGAGTCGGGAGGTCTGACTCTAAAAATAAATTAATTTAATATCGGGTAGCTGGCACTAAGCCCTATAAATTACATTTTTGAATGCAATGTCATCTTTTGCGAAAGTATCGATGTAAGGCCATACTTTTTGTGAAATTGTCACTTTGTTCGAATTGGCGCAGTGCTCATCATCAACAGTGCGCCTATAAAGTGCAAGTACAGTTCTCGCTCACTAATCTTCAATTCGACAAGTGCAATAACCCGTCTCTTATACCAAAATAAAATATCGGAAGAGTGCTCTATAATCCGAAGACAAAACTCTTTGGTGGCTACAGTAAGGCCAGTACTATGCTCTACATTCCAACGCCTTTATTCTTTAGTCCGAAGTTTGACTATGCGAAGCGAATACTAGGCTTATATAAGTGTATGTACAAAATGAAAAAAAAAACTGTGAGGCCCTTTAAAAGCTGCCTATTATTTTGTAAATATCCAGTAATTTGCTATTTCCAGTAGTCCGACACATTGCTTGGAGAAATTATTATATGTATGTGTGTAACATTTGGCTAGTTATAGGAAATCGTAGTCAAAGTTCAAAAATTAATTTCTCAAAAATCGTACGATTGAATTTTTCAAAACATTCTAGGGCATATTACATTGATACTTTTGCACATACGACAAAATAAATATGTGATCATTATCTCAGAAAGAAATAGCTACATCGGAAAGCAAATTGCATTATTTGAAAGATCGTATCTAAAAAACCGACAACTGCATCAAAAGCGGGCGTAGTGGTCAGTGGTGCGCGATCACTGAGCGGGAGAAGTTTTTTAACGGTCCCATCTCTCGTGGACGTCTGACAAACTTTCGAGTGCAAACTTGCACTTGCATGAGAAGCTTTTCTCAATCGAAAAAATTGTCTTCCGGAAACGGCATAAAACTCTAAATGCCTACCATTTGTGTCTGCCGCACCTCACGAATGACTGTAAGAAAAAAATATTGCCAATGAATTACTTTTTTTACGTAACTGAGATGAAATTTTGTGGTTTGATGATAACTACTTCAGTACAAGAAAAAAACGTTCATGTACATACAAACATACGAAAGCGCCCGAAACGGACTATCATGACGGAAAAAACTACTGTAAATTATAAAGCAACGACAATACGACAACAAACAAATTTTCTCTGCAGTGACGAGGGTGGGTCAATAAGTCCCTAAAAATTAACACAAATTGTTTCGTCACCTTAAATTTATTTTTTATTTTTTTGTCAAGAATCATCTTTCAAAAGAACGCACCTAAATTTTCAGACAGATCTGTCAAATAGTTTTGTTGTGGCAGCCATTTTATGTAGACGCCTACTAGCATTTTCGTTAAAAACACTATTTTTTGCGAGAAAAAACTATCACGCAAACCAAACCAAATCTTGACAAATATTATGGGGACTCTTAACCATCGAATGGAACCATTCAACACTGGTTTACTCAATTTCGGTGCGGTCGTTCAAGCACAAGGGACGCCGAACGTTCTGGTCGCCCAATTGAGGTCACCACACCAGAAATGGTCGACAAAATCCGTGGTTTGATAATGGACGATCGGCGAGTGAAAGTGCGCGAGTTTGAAAAGGCCACAGGCTTATCACATGGCTCAGTGATTTCGATTTTACATAAATATTTGGACAAAAAAAAATTTGACAGCTTTTAATTTGTTTTGATCGATGCGTACATGAATGGATCGCTATTGTGAACTTGCACGCCTGACTTTTGGCAGAACGGAACATATAAAATCAGGTTCCAGACTTCAACTTTGCATCAGTGTAGTAGTCTGTACATTCAATTGTTTTTACTTGCATCTATAAGTACATGTATTAGTTTCCTGAAAATTTTCAATCTCGAGATTTTGATCAAACTCGACTTTACTATGACAGAGAAACTGCATAAAATGGGTCTTGCAATTCTATCTGCCTGCACGCACGATTGCTGTCTTAACGGCTGAACAGATTTTAAACACAATTTGAGGCGAAATCGGAATTTTCACTCTAAACCCAAAACTAGCGGTACTTTTACTAATGGCGGATTTTGAAAAAATTGATTTTCTAGAAAACGGCTCTAACGATTTTGATTAAATTCGATATAGGCATTATAGTGGACTTATTCTACCAAATGGCGTTCCTCGTTTTCGCCAAAAAAGTACGTATAACGGTAGTTTAATTAGCCATGGAACTATCGATTTTGTTCGAAATCAATATCTAAACAATATCTGATATATGCAAGGTCATGGCATACAAAGTTTAGGAAAATTGCAAAACAATGTTTGAATTTTGCAGATAAAAAGGTGAAAATACGTGCGACCAGTCGTGCACTTTGTTTTTATAAATCTTCCGTTTTTTATTCGTTGTATTATCATAATTTCAAATCACGTAAACATTTTTCATCACAAATTTTCGTTTGAAATGATACTAACTGTCACTTAAAATTTAATTTACAGCTGCTACAAAGCTGTTAGCTATTTTAGAAGAGACATTTGAAATTGTTTACCATTCATTAGAAAAACTGGAGTCTAAATTAGATGATTATTGTTAAAAGCTTATGCTATTTCGAAGAACATCTATGTTCACTGCTTTTTACATTACATGTATTAAAAAGAACAGAAAATTATGTGAAGTAGAACAGTTGTTTGTTGTTTCGTTTGTATAACATTATCATCATAACATCGCACGTTGAAAACAAAAGTGGCACTATACAAAATTTTACACTTTTGGGTTAGAGCGACATCTAGGTTCCGATATATACCACGCACCCTTTGTGGAGATACCCGTCCTGACACTTCGGTTAATTTCCACAAGAGGTGGACAACTTTTAAAACTTTTTTAGAGCTATTGACCATTGAATTAAGTCCAAAACTTTAATCGGCCATATTGGAAAATAGGTTTTTTTGTTTTGTTTTCAGTGTGCGATATGTACGAGGGGCGGCTGATAAGCTCGCGGCCTGAGATACTCAACAACGACTCATCTTCTCATTAATGATAGCACTAACTGCGGCACTCTTTAGTAGTATAAATATCACCTCGTTTCAATAATAATCTCATTTTGAAACAGTTTAAGGGTATTCATATCCCCTACGGCGCGCGCAGATTATGCAAATAAAATCTGTGGTAGGATAAACACACCATGTCAGCCGAAAACGGAAATTCCCGCAATTCTGAGCACCGCGCCGTGATAAAGTACCTCGTGAAAAAAGGAAAATTGCCTAAAGAAATTTTCGACGACATGTCATCGATTCTTCTGGATTCTGGGCCTTCGTATATTATTGTCAAAAAACGGGCTCGCTTATTTCAACAAGGGCGAGAGCGCTATGAATTGTTCACTGAAGAAAACGTCGGAAAAGTAGAAAAATTTCTTCTGGTCGACCGAAGCATACAAATGTGGCAGATAGCGGACGAGTTGCACATCAACAAAAAATGGATTGGAGAAATTTTGCACGAGCATTTAAATATGAAAAAAAATTGTGCGCGCTGAGTACCGAAAATGGCCACGCCGTTCGGCAAGTAACGACGATTCGAGTGGTGGTTTCGAGACAGGCGTTAAAATATACAGGTTTTTCAACGATAGACCATCCACCCTGCAGCCCAGACTTGGCCCCGAGCGAAAAAGAAGATACGAGGCCGGAGATTTGCAGATGAGAACGAGATCAAGGCGGTCGTAGAAAGTCATTTTGAAGGCAAAGAAAAATAATATTTTTTCGGTGTTATTAAAGCACTGTATGCCCGATGTGAGAAATGCATTTCACTCGAGGGAGATTATATTGAGAAATGCAATTTTTTTAGTCGGATCTCTTCTTTCACTTAATGCCTTAAAACCGCGAACTTATCAGCCGCCCCTCGTATATCCCGTTTGAAATAGTTTATTGATGCTTTTTGTCTACAACTCGGTAGCCTTTGCAGATAAGGAAATTTAGAGAAACAACTGCATGTATCTATTTAGGAAGTTAGTAGTACCATAAAATCAATTTCGACGTACTCGTAAGTCGACTTACATTGTTTTATCGCAATTTCGCTCTTGTGATAGTCATAGTAAAGAGGATTGTTTTTACATAATATATCCCATATTAGGAAACTTCGATAGAAATTTGGAATGTTTAGTTCCAACCTTGACTAGTCTTTTCATCCCATTAGAACGAAGAAATTGTTTCTTTTGTTCTGCAACCAGAAAATCATTTTTTAGATCTTAGAAATGATCACAAAGACTTACATAAACATTACTATTCTACTTCTAATCTATTCAAGTGCAAACTGTATTTCCAGTTGCTCATTCTAAAGGTGAATCTAATAAAAATATACCAAAAAGATTTAGTGCCATCAAATTTCTAATCAAAACTCACTCACAGCCACCCGAGGTGGTACTCGTACACAGGGATGCCACCAGATTTTGCTATAAGGTCTGTGAAGTTGTCATGATTTCGGTGAGAACAATTTGCCCTCCTCCTTTTTACCACTACTGCTTTAGGATTAATTAAAAAATGCTCCTAAGAATCTTGAAGCAATAAAGTCCTCGATAAACTCGAAAATAGTATTGCAGCTTTGTTCGTCTGGGTGGCACGAGTTCGTCAGCTGCAAAAACTATTGAAACAAAATTTAACGGTTATTATCCCGTGTGAAAATAGATAGGTAAAAACTAAAACAAATCCAGCGTTTTAAACTAAGTCTACAACTTTACCATGAAACCTCTAAGCCTGAAGCTTCTCTCACACTGAAAGTAGAATTCAAAATAAACAAACTATGAACATAAGTTGTAGTTATAGAAAAAATATATATATACGTATATAAAATAAAACCTAATTTAAGTAAATTCAATAAAAATAATAAAGTTTAAAATTCCATGAGACTGCAGATACCCCCATTTCAAAAAGATCCATATATGACAACAACTTGGTAAACACGCTATTGTTGCATTTCAACATAAATTCATCGAAACAAAATTAAACATATATAATTTTCTTGTTTTAGTTAATTTAACAAATACATTTTTATATACATATTATATAAATATTCATATTATATATTTTACTCTGATTTAGTTTTTAAGACCTTAAAGTAAATGCATTTTCATTTAAATTTAATATTTAAAAAAAAAGAAAAAAAAAAGCAAAAACATTGTGGCTTTGTATATTAATCAATGTTTGTAAATAGATAAAGTGATACATAAAAAGAAAATGAACAGATGAGACAGAGAGTAACAAAGATAGAAAACAAATATTTTAGTATGGACATTTTTAATAAAATAAAATAAAATATAAAAAGAAGAACAACAAAACTTGTAAAATTTGAATTCTGTTTTACAAGAACAACTTATGCATTATAAAGGGTACTATAGAAATGCAATAAATAACATTTACTTTGAACCATCATAATTTCTAATCAATTATTGCTATCTGTGATTATTCTCTATTTTCCTCTGAGTGCATTTGTTTTTTTTTTTTTTTTTTTTTTTTTCTTTTCAAATGACAAATAAAAAAGGAAAGAACAATACAACTTCATATATATTATATACTATTATGTAGAAATTAAAATTTCAACAATTATGTATTTATGTGAATAAGAAATGATTACTTAATTACTAAATCTTTACTTATCTTGTTAATTATAATGCATTGCAAAGTTTAAATATAAATATAATTATAAAGAAATCAAAAAATTAAGCGATGTACTGTCAAACGAACAGAAACAAGTTGCGATGAAAGATAATAAATGAATTAATGAGACAATTTTAAGCTTAGCTGTTTTTTTCACACTATTCGCAATGCCATTTTCTAACTTGTATTATTGGCGGCTATTTCACACCTTGGAAAGTATTATGGAAAGCAATACTTCTATTATGTATCACAACCCAACTTTGTTTTTTAGGTTAGGTTGTTGTGTTAGGTTAGGTTAATTTGGGGAGGTTGTGCATCTCGAAAGGTTTTTACACGGGGGCCGCACTTAACACTTGTCCCTGCTCGAACCAGTCTGTGCGCCTTATGAATCTCGTTAAATCCATCAGCAATGCTTGTGCCAACTCACCCAGTTCTCCGAAGAGTCCGTTTCCCATATGGAGGAGGCGACGCACATAGGAGTATTTGTATCAAAAACTTGCCCAAAAATCAATTTTCCAAAAAGTAAAAGCTTGGTATAGCGGATCCTAAATATACAGGTTAGAGTGGAGACTAAGCGTATTGAGATACACTGACCGAGTCTTAGGTGACACTGTACTTAGGTCCCTCTGTGTGGTATTTTGAGGGGTGAGTTATTCGCATGAAACGATCAGGAAAGCACAATGAATGAAGGAGACAATATTATATTGACGTAATTGATCTGTGTGTGCTCAAATGCCATTCGTGCAGAAGGAGCCGTCACGGTACGATGTGCCACAGAACAGAAGTGGAAATTTAAATATTTCTAGCATACATACGCTGTAAATTTATTTTTTTTTTAATGTAAAGGGTGGTTAAATTTTAAGGGCCGATGTTGAATGTGAACCACACCTAAACGTCAAGTTTTTTTCTGCATTTCATTTGACATTTCTCAATTTCAGACTAACTCAATTTGAACCATGGAAAGATACACAATCGAGAAACGCGTTAAAGTTATTCAGGCTTATTATGAAAATGGGCGTTCAAATCAAATTGCATATCGTGCATTTCGTGATTCTTTCGGTCAATTTAATCGTCCAAATGTGCGTACAATCGGAAAGATCGTGCAAAAATTTGTGCAAACCGGGTCTGTAGGAGATGTGAAAACACCAGTGCATGCTCGTACAGCTCGTACTGCAGAAAATATTGCTGCTGTTCGCGATAGTGTGGCTGAACAGCCGTCCACCTCAACTCGTCGTCGTGCCCAACAATTGCACCTCTCACGCTCGTCGTTGATGAACATTATGCATAAAGACTCGCATTTACGCGCTTACAAGGTGCAATTGACTCAAGAACTAAAGCCTCTTGACCATTTCAAGCGTCGTCAATGGTCACAATGGTGGCAAGAAATGGCAACAGTGGATGATCAATTTTCGAAGAAAATCATCTTCAGTGATGAGGCACATTTTCACCTCAGTGGATTCGTCAATAAGCAGAATTGCCGCATTTGGGCGAATGATAATCCAAGAGTGATTGTCGAAAAACCAATGCACCCACAAAGAGTGACTGTTTGGTGCGGTTTATGGGCTGGCGGCATCATCGGGCCGTATTTTTTCCAAAATGAGGCCGGTCAGGCAGTTACTGTGAATGGTGTTCGCTATCGTGAGATGATAACGAACTTTTTATGGCCCTAATTGGAAGATATGGATGTGGACGATATGTGGTTTCAACAGGATGGTGCCACTTGCCACACAGCTAACGAAACAATGGCTCTTTTGCGCGACAAATTCAATGGCCGTGTTATCTCACGTGGTGGCGATGTCAATTGGCCGCCAAGATCATGTGATTTGACACTGTTGGACTTCTTTCTTTGGGGTTATTTGAAAGAAAAGGTGTACGTCGATAACCCAGCAACAATTCAAGAGCTAAAGTATGAGATAATTCGCCACATTAACGGCATAGAACCTCAATTATGCCTCAGCGTCATCGAAAATTTGGACCATCGGATGGAGGTGTGCCGCCGAGGTCGCGGCGGCCATTTGGCCAATATTTTGTTCCATACATAATTGAACCATACCAATATTATCATAATAAAAAGAAATGACAGTAATTTCCTAAATAATTTATGTTTTATTCAAAATCAACATCGGCCCTTAAAACTTAACCACCCTTTAGATCGTGTGTTGTAATAACATGAGTTCAAAGTTAACGATTGCATTTGCTGCACTTTTCTTTGAGTTCATGCTCCTTTGATAATAATTGTTCAATAAGTGATATTGAAGTGTTGTGATAGAAACTTAAACAAATTTAAATGGAGAATTCTTCTTCAGGTACGTATTTACAATTTAAATTGAATTTCGGAAATATTAGGGCGTGTTTTTTGTTTCAATTTAGGCTTAGAACTTTTGTATCAAAACATATTTTTTAAAGTTATTTTTTAAGTTTTAATGAATTATTATATTATTAAATGAATAATAAAGTATACTACTTTGTTATTCTGCAATGAATTGAAATTTATAAAATAATTTAAATATTTCTTAAGTCAATGCAACAAAAATTGGTTGCTCCTACGTGCTTTTTACTCTGATGTGGGTCAAAGAATTTTTCACTTTTGTGTAAAAAGCACTCATACGCTATGCACCATTTTTTTATATAAAGTATAGAGTATTTATGTACCTTTAGCAATTTTTCCTATTAGGATCATCAAGTTCCAGAGTTGCGACAAAACAATATTTATTTGACATTATGGAAAAAAATTGCCAGGAGAATATTAATGAAAAAATGAATTACTTAAAAAAATATTTATTAAGTACTACTTTTTCTTGTTCAACACAGCAACTTGCAATTTGTAAGCCAAAAGTAGCAACATTTTTGTGCGACCTTAAGCGAAAATGGTTAGAATCAAGAAGGAAAAAGAATTTCTTCTTAGAAAGTAATAAATCATGGCTTGAAGGAACTTTTACAATCCCAATCACAACTGCCAGACCAGGTAGACCTGAAGAGTCATTTGAAGAACTAAGCGATAGGAGCCAAAAAAGATTGTTATCCTACCCAAGGATCATGCAACTGAAACCTTGGCCGAAATAAATCTGCAGAATTTGTTGAATCACATTGCAATTCGATTACTTGTGTAATGATGTTACAAGCCACCTAAATGAAAATGAATACAAGTTTCTAGAGCTAATTACAAAGTGGGGTTGTGACGGATCCCAGCATTCGCAATACAGACAAAAATTCGAAAATAGTTCAGAGTCAGATGCATTTATATTTCAAAACTCACTTGTTCCCTTGCGGTTAGTTTGTGGTTAAAAAATCATCTGACAAAATCCTCTTCTCCCCGGGTCTGCAGACCAATTCGAATCAACTTTGTGAAAGAAAGCACAGACATTACAAAAAGTGAAATAAACTATGTTCAAGCCAAGATTGATTCACTAGTCAAAACTTCAATGACGAACATGGGGGTAAAGCATATATTACTTTTTACTATAGTTGATGGCAAAATATTGTAGCATAATAATAACTACGTTCCTATGTCTATGCAGCAAATTCCGAAGTGACTTTCCATTCTGGCAGAATTTTGGTTCAAACTGTCCTTTCATTCGAGGTTCGTGTCTGGGACGAAGTCTCCACAGCTCATGTCAACGAAAGAGACGAATAATATTAGGGATAAAAGGGAATTATAACTGCAAGAATTATTTCTCTTGTTCCAGTGGTCGAAGAATTTGCTAGAAGTTTCTGGCTATCAGAAACTTCTGCTATATAAGGACAGATGGCGATCAAAAAAAGACACAGTAGTTTTTAAACTGTGGCGAGGAGATTAGAAAAGTGTGCAGTGGGCGAAGTTGTAATTCTGTGATAAATTGAAAGTTGAGATTTAAGAAGAAGAAGTAATTAGTTTGGATTTGTGAATTAAGTAATTGAAAGGAGATAAAGTGATTTGAGAGGAAAGAGACCTTGTAAGAAAAGAATTTGCGAAGAATAGTATAGTGTGAACTTGAATTGTTCTATAGACTAGAAAATAAAGAAATGAATTTCACAGAATACTGTTTTATCTACTCGAGCCGTAGCTCGCATGTTACAATATATTACTTTTTACTATAGTTGATGGCAAAATATGTAATGCAGTAACTGAAAATACATCAACGCAGAAGTGCTATCTCTGCGGATTAACATCAAAAGTATTTAAAAAATTAAGTAAACCAAACATAATTAAGGAAAAATCTATTGAGTTTGGGTTGTCAATTCTGCATGCCCGAATCAAACTTTGTTGTATTGCTGGTTTTGGCAACACAAATGACAGAAACACCTGTCGAAGATTTTTAATCATCCGGAACTTGCTGCTGAAATAACGGAAATCTATTTACAGTTAATTTTCCGCTTTAAAATCATTTTAGAGACCATTTCAAGTGGATTCAAGATTGATGCTGGCAAATTTGGGTTGTACACCATGGATAAAGCTAGGCTTTATGTCGAGTTATACCCATGGTAACCTATGACTCCAACCATGCATAACCTTAATGCATAGATCTGTAGTCATAGAAAACGCTCTGCTTCTTATTAGTTAACTATCAGAAGAAGCACCAGAAGCTAGAAATAATCACTTCGGCAAGTTTATTTTTATTTTTTAAAGTAATTAAATAAAAAAAAAAAACTAAGCTAAATATTACCTAATAATAAAATTTTAACTTACAGACTCTACCGCCTAAAGGAAGTTCTCTAGAAGAGATTGTAATATGAATGTCCTCAACAGATTGCTTGTTAGTTCTGATCCACTAATAATTTGTCTCAAAAAGTCGCGATCGAAGCCAACACAGTCATTTTCCAAGGAGACCCTAGAACTGCTCCTTCCAGAGGACTCAAATATAACTAATGAGAGATTGATGTCTCTGGGTGAAGATGAAATTAGCAAAGATTCATTTGATGAAGATTCATGGGCAGAATCCAGCTATTAGTTTCACCATTATTGCAAAAAAAAAAAACATCAATTACCCTAATATGTTAACCACAACAGATTTTTTGGCATTTATTTTTATTAAAATATATGTAGCTAAAATAAAAAAAAAATGTACTGTATATTGTATTTCAATGTATGAATATTCATTTTGAACAGAAATAATAACAAAAACAACAAAAAAAAATAATTTTGGCCAAGTTTTTGTTGCAAATAGTGTTTGATGGTTTCTATTTCCTCCTCATTTTGACAGTTCCTGCAGTAATCAGGGGAGTTCATACCCAGCCTTTTGGCCGTAATGCCGATCGCGCAATGTCCCGTCAGTACACCTATCAATCTTTGTACCTGTATTCTACCATACTAGTGGTTCGTAGGTAAGTATGGGTCTAATGATCGCTGTATACATCCAGTGAATTATATATGGTCGCATTCCCCAGCGTTTGCCGAAAGTTTTCTTGCATGCGTAGAACGCACATAGTGCTCTTTTCCCCTGTATTCCGTTTCCACGTAAGCTTTGAGTCTAGAATGGTTCCAAGATACTTAACTTCATTAGAGAGTTTCAGAGATATTCCATTAAGTTTTTGTAAGTTGAAATTATTTATTTTCCTTCTGGAGAATAGGACCAGTTCAGTCTTCTCTGAGTTGACCTGTAGTCCTTTTGATTCCGTCCATGAGAATGATCTTTCAGTGCCGGTTCCGTAATGTGTAATCTGCGTATGTTACCGTCTTTATTCCTTCATTCCTAAGAGTCTTAAGAATTTTATTAACGGCAAGAAGCCACAGAATAGGTGAAATGACTCATCCCTGTGGAGTATCCCTCGTAACTGTTTTCTTTTTCCAGGAATGCAACTAGAGTTTATTCTCTATAGTGAAGACTTCTCTACGTTTGATATAAATTGATGTAAAGCTGTCTCCACGGATTTATATTTTAAGTAGGCGTGTTGGGTGCTACACAATTTTTGTTCATTAAGTAGGTCCCTCACATATACGAGTACATAGATCAATTAATCTTCCAGTGTTTTCTAAGGAAAAAAATCGTCTAAAATTGTTTGCGATTGAATGGGTAGGTTTTCCTGCCTTGGGGATGAATACCACTTTCACTTCTCTCCAGCTGACCGGTATGTATCTTAGCATTAAGCAGCTTGTGAAAATAACCTTAAACCACGGGGCGAATTACCGCAATCGATAACAAGTGAGTGAGTAGGGCTCGTGATCGAATGATCGATTAACCTCATTGGGATGATGGCATTCAAAAGATCACGTGCCGAATGAAAATAAAATTGTACTAGAGAAATTCTACTACAACTCACAAAGTGACGTTTTTACAAAGTGACGTTTTTCCGGTTGATATAAAAGGGAGAAAAATATTATCTGCAGTGAAATTAAAGTCAATAATGGATCTATTTTTTTTATTTGTCCTCGGATTCCGACGACGAATATAGCGAACGCGTTGAGCGCCGGTGCTTAAGGCTGTGGTTA
The DNA here is from genome assembly GCA_963082735.1 of Pocota personata. NCBI lineage: Eukaryota > Metazoa > Arthropoda > Insecta > Diptera > Syrphidae > Pocota > Pocota personata. Next base: position 67,327,061 of record OY720431.1, read on the forward strand.
TATAGCAAGCGAGAAATACAAGCGCGAGCTCGTGCTTTCCATTACAAGCGTGAGTTCGCGCTAGCTTAAGCTTGTAAGGTGTTCGATTGAAATTGAGCTAGTTAACGCTTCAGTTTCTGTTTGGTTCTAGTGAAGTGCTCAACATGTCGCTATTTTTAGATGAAGAACTTTTATTAACAGGAAGTGTGTGGTTGAGATATGCATTTTTTAAAAAAAGTGTATCCCTTACACAAATTACGGTCTCAATTAAGTGAATATTACCACTTGCACAAAATGCTTAAGGACGATGAAGAACGGCTTTTCCAATATTACCGAATGACTCCTTCAACTTTCGAATACATACTAAATAAAATAGGTCAACTATACAAAAAGAAAAAAATTTGGGGAACAATTTTAACCGAGAAGAGACTTTCTGTTACATTAAGGTAGGTGATTAAAACAAATGTGATCGTTTTGTTAATGCATACATACTTTATTTATCTGTTTTTTATAAAAGAAAAGAAAATAAACATAAATTTAATCCTATAAAAAATAATGTTAAATAATTTTATTCATTAATAATGAATGGTAGGAAATGAGCATCAGTAGACGTTAGTTGCGAAATGTTTGTCGGGTTTGCTGGTGAAGGGTTTACTGGAGAAGAAACCGAGTCTTCATCTGTAATGCTGACGCAGGCTGTTGATGACTTTTTTGTATTAATGTCGTCATTTTTCACTATCCATCTTCGGTTGGTATAAATTCTCGATTAAACTCGCGCTTGCAATTTCAATGCAATTGTTGTTTCGCTGAACGGCTCGACAGCACAATAGTGTTCGAATGAAATCACGCACTAAAACGTGTGCTGTCATCTCACATTTCGATAGTGAATGCTCGATTACGAGATCGGTAATGCCAAATCCTCACATTTCGATGACGAGTTATTCGTTATTGATTGTTGTAATTCGGTACATACATACTCGTATTAGCACAGAAATACAAATCAAATTTTATAAAAATTTCTTCAGTAGTTCTCGAGTGGGCCGTGTGAAAAGTGTTTGTTTTGATCGGACTCTTACAAAAACGACCCTTTTTCTCCGGATTAACGGAGAAGTCAATTTAGGATACAGTTAAAATAACTGTTCGGGACACTAATCGCACGAGGCCCGACCCGCATTTGACTAAAGTTTTTTTTTTTGTATGTTCTCCATCCCTTAGAAGTTTGTGAAACCCAGAGATGGGGAGAGTTAAAGAATGGACGGAAAGGAGAGAGAGTGAGGTAAAGATGCGTGTTAATTTGAAATTTTTGCAAATTATATGACTGGAAATATTGAAAAAGTGCGAAAGAAAGCTCTACATAGGCCTAACATAGCAGGTGATTGTAAATAAAGGTACAGTAGCGGTGATGGTGCATGTCCACCATTAAGTAAGACGTAGTTTGTAAGTAGTCCCAATTTAAAATTGGCTAGTACATATATGTATATATGTACATGCGAGTACATTTAGCTGAATGTAATATGTAAGGAGATTAATTGCATTATCTGATAAACCAACATCACCTGACATCAGAGGTCCAATTCAGTCCTATCGCTTTAGGGAGTATTCATCTAACTTAACGGTAAGCTTGACATGTAATGAGGTGAACAGAAATTTAGTTTTGAATTGAGTATCTTCCGAACCTGAGCAAAGGCCATTGGGCAGTGGCTAACAAGCAACTATTGTATCATTTTGTGAACGAGGCGTGCAGATATTAGCTTTGCATTGTCTCTAGGGTTGTATTTAATCCAACGCTACATATTGTAATATGCGAGCTACGAGTAGATAAAACAATTATTCTGTGAAATTATTTCTTTATTTTCTACTCTATAGAACAATTCAAGTTCACACTATACTATTCTTCGCCTTATTCTTTTCTTACAAGGTCTCTTTCCTCTCAAATCACTTTATCTCCTTTCAATTTCTTAATTCACAAATCCAAACTAATTACTTTTTCTTGTTCACTCTCAACTTTCAATTTATCACCAAATTACAACTTCGCCCATTATCACTTTTCCAATCTCTTCGCCACGGTTCTAAACCAACTGTGTTTTTTTTTGATCGCCATCTGTCCTTATATAGCAGAAGTTTCTGATAGCCAGAAGCTTCTAGCAAATTCTTCGACCACTGGAACAAGAGAAATAATTATTGCAGTTATAATTCCCTTTTATCCCTGATATTATTCGTCTCTTTCGTTGACATGAGCTGTGGAGACTTCGTCCCAGACACGAACCTCGAATGAAAGGACAGTTTGAACCAAAATTCTGCCAAAATGGAAAGTCACTGCGGAATTTGCTGCATAGACATAGGCGCGTAGTTATTATTATGCTACACTGCCCCCCTCTTAGACGTGTTCGTCCCGAACAAGTGCATCCTCATTTCGGCCATTGTATCGACTCAGTCGGTCCACATGAACCACTTTCATTTTGGCCCTCGGTCCTCGCTGGATGCGGTAGACAACATCGTTGATGCGGGTTACTATTCTGTAGGGACCTTCCCAGTTCCGCTGTAATTTAGGTGATTTCCCCTTTTGGCGATGGGGATTATACAGCCACACCAGATCTCCTTCCTGGAATCCTGACGTTGTTGCCTTGGCATCATACCTGGTCTTCATGCGGTCGCTCGTCATCTTAATCTGGCTTCTGGTCCTTTGGTGTATGTCCCTAAGCCTTTCCCTAAGGTCCGCCACGTACTCTTCTTCATTTCTGGGCTCATTGGTAGGAGATCCAAATTTCACCTCACTGGGTAAACGAGCTATTCCACCAAATAAGATTTCGAACGGCGTATGTCGAGTAGTGCTATGCACGGCACTTCTATAGGCCATCAAAAACAAGGGAATCTGCCGGTCCCAATCCCGTTGGTAGTCACCTACGACCTTCGAGAGATGTTCGTCCAAAGTCCTATTGAAACGCTCCACCATACCGTCCGACTGTGGATGAAGCGGGGTTGTCCTTGTCTTTTTGATTCCGAGTAGTAGGAAGATTCTTGACTCGAAGTTCCGCCCTTGGTCAGAATGCAATTCCAAGGGCACACCGAATCTGCTAACCCAATTGTAGACGATCTGCTCCGCCACGGTTCTGGCTTCCTGGTTAGGGATCGGAAACGCTTCCGGCCACTTACTGAAGTAGTCCATCACTACGAGTATATACCGATTACCATTGTCGGTTTCCGGAAAGGGCCCTGCGATGTCGATGGCGATTCGTTCGAAAGGTGCTCCCACGTTGTATTGGTGCATCTTACCTCGAGTTTTGATTCTCGGACCCTTGCTAGCTGCACACACGTCGCATTTTCTGCACCAGTCTTCGATATCTTCCTTCGCTTTTAACCAATAAAAACGTTCTCGTACCTTTTCTAGCGTTTTATTCACTCCCAAGTGGCCTCCGGTCGCCCCGCCATGCATTTCCTGTAACACCTCCTTGACCCTCGTCCGCGGTACGACAAGCTGCATTACAAACGACTTTCCGTCGGAGGATTCCCATTTTCTTCTCAGAACACCTTCTTGGACATGGAGGGAGTCCCACTGCGCAAAATATGCCTTTAAGGTCGGGCTTCTGTGAGAGATGTCCTGATGATCCGGTTTCTCCATGTTCTCCTTCCAGGCCAGAATCGGCTCGATATCCGGGTCTTCCTTCTGAGCGTTCCGGATCTCATCTACGCTCCAGCCGGCGATAGGTTCGGCTCTCATTCTTTGGGTGGAAACCAGCTCCCGTTCTTCCTGACGCGCACAATGTTTACAATCCGTTCTGCATGGTCTCCGGGACAGTGCATCCGCATTAGAGTGGAGTTTTCCTTTACGATGCTGTATTTCGTAGTCGTAGATTTGCAGCCTTTCGATCCATCTTGCGACCTGACCCTCAGGTCTCTTGAACTGTAATAGCCATTTTAAGGCTGCATGGTCTGTGCGAAGAACGAACTTCCTCCCGTAGAGGTATTTGTGAAAATGCTTCGTAGCCAAGATCAAAGCTAGAAGTTCCCGCCTTGTCACGCAGTAGTTCCTTTCTGGCTTAGAGAGCACCTTGCTGAAGTACGCAACCACCTTCTCTTGGCCGTCATGCACCTGGGAGAGTACGGCTCCTACCCCGACATTACTAGCATCTGCATCCACAACGAACGTTTCCCCGGGAGTGGGGTAAGCCAGTATCGGGGCATCGCATAGCCGTTGTTTAAGTGCCTTGAAGCTCTTCTCGCACTCAATTGACCATTTGAATTGTTTTCTCTTTTCCGTCAACTGGTGCAGGTTCTTTGCGATCCCGGCAAAATCCTTCACGAACCGTCTGTAGTAGGTGGCTAGGCCCAGGAAGCTCCTTAGTTGGTGTTTGTCTTTGGGGACTGGCCAGTTTTTCACCGCTTCGACCTTCTCCGGATCGGTTCTCACTCCTTTCGCTGAAATTATGTGTCCCAGGTACTTGACTTCCGCTCTAAACAGGGCGCACTTCTTGGGGTTGAGCTTCAGGTGGGCACTTCGAAGCCTTTGAAACACATCCCTTAGATTGTCTCGGTGTTGCGCAAACGTTTTTCCTACGACGATGACATCATCCAAGTATACCAAACAGGTTTTCCATGTTAACCCTTGCAGGACACATTCCATCAATCGCTCGAAAGTCGCCGGAGCATTGCACAGCCCGAATGGCATTACCGTGAATTGCCATAGCCCATTTCCTGCGGTGAAGGCGGTTTTCTCCCGGTCTTCTGGATGGATCTGTACCTGCCAGTAGCCACTCTTCAAGTCGAGAGTGGAAAACCATCGGGCTCCTGATAGTGTGTCTAGCGTGTCGTCAATCCGTGGCAGAGGGTAGCTGTCTTTCTTGGTGACGTAATTGAGCTGCCGATAGTCCACGCAGAACCGCGTGCTGCCATCTTTCTTCTTAACCAGTACAACCGGTGATGCCCACGGACTTTTGGAACTTTCAATCAGACCTTCTTTCTCCATTGCCGACACCATCTCTGCAACTTCTGTCTGCTTTGCCAATGGAAGGCGCCTAGCAGGCTGACGAATTGGTCTAGTATCACCAGTGTCTATTCGATGTTGTACCAGGTGTGTTCGGCCGTATTCTCCGTCCTGTGAGGCAAATACATCAGCGTACTCATTGATAAGATTCTCTGCCATAGTTCGCTGCTCCTGATTCAGCTCACTGGACTGGAGAATCGTCTCTCTCGTTTCCGCTGTCCAAGGTGATGGGAGAGGTTTTGGAGCATCACGTTCAGATATTGTTGCGACGGCGGTAATCGGCGTGCATTTTCCAGTCACCTCCCCTCGCCTTAGTTTGACAGTGTGTGGTCTTGTGTTCAAAACTCTCACTGGAACCATGGTGTTCTTTGGTTCGACTAACGTCTTTCCCACGATGTAGTCTTGAGAATTCTTCTATGAGTCTGGTACTACTATGTAGAATCGGTGGCTCCCAAGATCACCTTCCAGCTTCGTCCAAATGATTGTCTCTGAAGACGGCGGCAAAACTTCGTCTTTGCTGATGACTGTCCTGAGAGTTACGGCATTCTCATTTCCGTACACCATCGGAATCTCCACATTTCGATACCTCAGTACTTGCATCCCGATGTCCAAGATTACTTCATTTGCTTTCATGAAGTCTACTCCGATGATGCACTCGTCGCATATATCTGCCACCAGAAACGCATGGGAGAACGTCAGTCCTGCCAGAGCAATCGTAAGACGGACTTCTCCAAATACCTTCGCCATTTCCCCTGTTGCAGTCTTCAGGCAGTAGCTGTTGGTGTTGTGCAGCCAGGAGCTTTTGACGATATCTCTTCTTACAATGGAGGCAGTGGCACCTGTGTCGATGGTGGCTACGCACTTCTTCTCGTTGATTAGTGCCTCCACTGTCAGGCTCTTGTTACCCCGTTTGGTTTGCGAAACTTGAATGGTGGTCCTGGGGGCCTCGATTCCAGTAACCAACTTCTGCCCCGCGAAGTTGGTCCTTACGCATCTCCCGACTGCTGGTTTTGGGAAGTCTGACCGACAGGATGCTTCCTCTCTGCTTCTCCTACTTCCGCAATGTGGACAATTTCCTCGTCTAGGTGCACTTCTGCACTGCCGTTGTAGGTGTCCGGTTTGGTTGCAATTCCAGCAACGGATTTGACTTCCGCGAGCTCTGTCTTCATCCATGACGGCTGTTCTCTGGCATGAGCATTCCACGACGGACATTTCCCTGGCACGGTGTATTCCCTGGTATGCTTGGTCCGCAGCCTTCATTGACAAAGCGAATGCCAATGCCTCGGGGAGTGTTCGCTTTTCAGCCATCCTTACAGCCATTTGCAGTTGTCTGTCCTCTATGGCCTGAATAAAAGCTTCCACCGCCATTTCGTTGATAAGCTCCTCACCGGCTTTAGGGTATGAAAGATGGGCTAGTCGCTCTATATCCGCTTGCAACTGTTGGAGCGTTTCCCCCCTTTTCTGGACTCGACTACGCAGCTGAACCCTGTACACCTGCTGCATGTGTTCATCCCCAAACCGCATCTCGATAGCCTGAACCAGAGAGTCGTAGTTCTGCTGTTTATCTTCCGGGATGGTCTGCAAGAGCTCCGCAGCTGGACCCCTCAGTGCAAGCGTGAGTGCAATAGACTTCTCTTCATCGTCCCAACTATTGGTCATTGCGGCCGCTTCGAATTGCCTCTTATAAATTGGCCATGATGTTTGACCATCGAAGATAGGAGGCTGCATCTCCTTTCTTCTCAGACCGTCAGTGGAATATTCCCGTGCTTTCTGTCTCTTCACGTTACTGAGCTCCTTAGCAAGATTTTCGACTTGCTTTTCTACTTTTTCAAACTGAGTCTCTATCTTCCCGAACTGAGTTTCATGTTTCTCAAAATTTTCATCGAATCTAGTTTCGACTTTTTCGAGTTGCGTCTCGACCTTCTCGATTTTCTCTTCGATCACTTCGAATTTGGATTCCAAGTTCTTGTTTTGCTCATCAAGTTTACTTTCCAGAGCATCTAGAGAATTCTTTTGTTCGTCCATCTTAAGTTCTAGAGAATTCTTTTGTTCGTCCATTGCTTTCTTTTGTTCGTCCATTGCTTTCTTTTGTTCGTCCATTGCTTTCTTTTGGTCGTCCAGCTTAAGTTCTATAGAATTCCTTTGGTCTTCTATTGCTTTCTTTTGTTCGTCCATGACTAACTTAAGTTGCAGGAGCAGACTTGTTATACCCGGGTCGGCTGCTGTACTTGCTGGTTCCTCTTCCACGTCAAACTCTACGTCGTGCGGATTTTCACCTTCCTGCGTTACTGCTTCTTCCAGACGAATCAGCAGGGCATCTTTTCCCCCAGTTGTGTCGAGATTCCGCTTACTGAGTTCTGCCTTTAGTTGAGTTATAGTTAGTTTTCCCAATTTGCGACCCATTTTGCGCAACTAATTAACTCAACACAGAAATCGTTTTTTTTTTTTTTTTTTTGTGCAATTTCACACCACGGAAATAGTTATTCACAGAATAAGTTTTATCCCGCTTCTGACACCAATGTAATATGCGAGCTACGGCTCGAGTAGATAAAACAATTATTCTGTGAAATTATTTCTTTATTTTCTACTCTATAGAACAATTCAAGTTCACACTATACTATTCTTCGCAAATTCTTTTCTTACAAGGTCTCTTTCCTCTCAAATCACTTTATCTCCTTTCAATTACTTAATTCACAAATCCAAACTAATTACTTTTTCTTGTTCACTCTCAACTTTCAATTTATCACCAAATTACAACTTCGCCCATTATCACTTTTCCAATCTCTTCGCCACGGTTCTAAACCAACTGTGTCTTTTTTTGATCGCCATCTGTCCTTATATAGCAGAAGTTTCTGATAGCCAGAAACTTCTAGCAAATTCTTCGACCACTGGAACAAGAGAAATAATTCTTGCAGTTATAATTCCCTTTTATCCCTGATATTATTCGTCTCTTTCGTTGACATGAGCTGTGGAGACTTCGTCCCAGACACGAACCTTGAATGAAAGGACAGTTCGAACCAAAATTCTGCCAGAATGGAAAGTCACTTCGGAATTTGCTGCATAGACATAGGAGCGTAGTTATTATTATGCTACAATATATTACCAAACTTTAGCGGTTCACAACCGAGGGCGGCTGATAAGTTCGCGGCCTAAGGCATTAAGTGAAAGGAGAGACCCGATTAAATTCTCTTCAACATTATCTCCCTCGAGTGAAATTCATTTCTCACATCGAACATACAGTGCCTTCATACCACCAAAAAATATTATTTTTCTTTGCCTTCACAATTACTTTCTATGCCGCCTTGATCTCGTTCTTATCTGCAAATTCCTCGAAACTCCTTTTTCAAATTGGAAAAAAAGAAAAAAGTCGGTCAAAGTCTCTCTACAGTTGCGATTCGGTTGCAAATTTCATCGAGTTCGAACGGAATGAACATTTTCGGTACTCAGCGCGCACACATTCTTTCCATGTTTAAATGCTCATGCAGAATTTCTCCAATCCATTCTTTGATATGCAACTCGTCCACTATCTGCCACATTTCTATTCTTCGGTCGGCCAGAACTAATTTTTCAACTTTTCCGACGATTTCTTCAGTGACCACTGACACAGAACGCCCTGGGCGGGGGACGTCTTCCCAGCTCTCTCGACCTCGTTGAAATAAGCGAGCCCATTTTTTGACCATGGTATACGTATACGAAAGACCCAGAATCCTGAAGAGTCGATGATATGTCGTCGAAAATTTCTTTATGCAATATTCCTTTTTTCGACGAAGTACTTTATCAAGGCGCGGTGCTCAAAATTGCGAGAATTTCCGATTTCGGCTGACATGGTGAAGTTAACAAAATGAGATTATTATTGAACCGAGGTGATATTTACACTCCTGCTCATATAGTTAAGTCACCAAAAAAAGTTCAGATTAATGTTTTTAAAGTTCATGTTTTATTTACAAAATTATATTAATTATTCAAAAATATATATTACGTGGAATTTGCGATGAATTCATTTTGGCAAAGGCAATATATACTTGTAATTAAGTCATCTGTAAGAAAATGATATAATTAGGTTAGACTTTATTTTAAAGAACCAACTTCTACTTTTCTTATCTTAATACTTAGTTGGATAACCTTTTTGTTTGATTACATAGGCACAATGGTCGCTCATTGTCTGGACCAATGCTGTACATTGGCCATGGGGTTTTCTTGCTGAAACTGTGGGGTTGAGGTCAGGACTTTCAGCAGGCCTCTGGAGAACTTTAATTTTCTCTCTCTCAAACCAAGACTTAACGACCCGAGAGCAGTGCTTCGGGTCGTTGTTCTGCTGAAATGTGCACGTAGGTGGCAAACTATCAGCAAAATCGCCACCATAAATCTGGACAATTGGACCCACTCCAGATGAGGTGAAACATACCCAAATCATTACAGACGAGCCTCCATGTTTGACAGTTTTTTTTAGTATATTTCTGGTACAATTCTTTAAGTGGGTGTGGTCGAAGGTATGGCCTTCCATCATTCCCGAAGACGTTAAACTTGGACTCATCACTCCACACTATCATTCCCCAGAATTTTGAGTCCTTACGCCAGTGTTCATAAGCGAATTCTAACCTTTTTTTAATATTCGTTTTTTTGTTTACACCTTCGGTTTTCGTCTCGCAATTAGCCCATTCAAATTTTTCTCCTTCAAACGCCTTCGGACGGTCTGCCCTGAAATATTAACACCGTAATGGCTCTTCATATTTGGAAGGTTTCCCATATAGCTTTTCTTTTATCCCATTGCAGCAGTTTTCCTTTTTTCTTTTTTCTTTTATGCATTTAAAGTGTCAAAAATATTAAAATCAAACACATTAAATAGAGCTCACACTTCGTAAATAATCGACTTACCCTTTTTAAAATAAATGACTTAATTATATCAGCACTTACGTGTACCACTTACTGACAATGACTGATCGCTATTTGAGAAAGGAATTTTTTTTTTTCTTCGCTGTTCATATGAACGCATAACGGAGTTAACGGAGAATCATAGTCATGCGATAAAAAAAATACAGACGCGGAAAAAGAAAATAGTTGGCAATAATGCAAAAATTGTTCCTGTGACTTAATTATATGAGCACAAGTGTATATTACTACAGAGTGCCGCAGTTAGTGCTATCACTAATGAGAAGATGACTCGTTGTTGAGTATCTCATTCCGTGAACTTATCAGCCACTCCTCGTACATACTTCTTAATCCACTAACTTTCTCCAAAGAAAAACAAATACTAGTCGATTTATTATCATTAACATAAATATTAATTGTTGTTTCATAATTTAATTTATGTTTAAATGCTGTAGTTTGTTGTACTGATCAAATATATTACCAACCTTCACATACATAGGTACATTATTTGTTGATTCCAAATCTCCTGAAAACAAAACGTGATTACTTATAGCCTTGAATACTCCTAAGGACTTAAAAACCTTTTAAAACCGCATTAAAACAGTTCACGTAGTTGTCGAGTTTGTACCCACTTACAGGCAGAAATATTTTTTTCTTTTTTGTTACAATTTTTTTCTGCTCAAGAAACTCATCCAGACAATTTATTTTACATTTTTCGACTACTTGGAAGTTTAGCTATAATTTTATATATCGCACGGTGGGGTCTTAAAATACTTATTTTTCGGGGGTACATTATACCCGCTGCGATTTTTCGCTATCAGCTGTTTTAATTTGGCGTTTACCAGTATGTGACGGAGAAAACTTTCCGAGCACATTCAAGCACTGAGAGAATACTGTTTAACCGTCAGTACCCTTTGTGTCACTTTTGACAAGTAAATGAATATATGTATTTCGGGCTGATTGGAGATTTTCACTGCACATTAACCCACATATTAGCATGGTTGCGCTAGCAACATGCAAAAAAAATATTTTTTTTTTCCGACCTTTAACATTTTTAAAGCACATTTTTATTGCATTTATGAATATTTGAGCCTTCATATCTACTTGTTGAGTTTTGATTACATCTAAAATAAAAATGACAAAAGAAAAAACTTACATACGTAGTTTATAAATTCCCTAAATATTATTGTTTTTTTCCAATTTTTTATAGGCCGAATGAGATTTCATATAAAATATGCTGCTAATGACAGTTATTTGAAAAAAAGAATAAAAATTTAATTTCCTTAAGTACTTAATCAGCTTTGAATAGTGACGTTGTGGAATGAAAACGCAACATTGGAACAAACGACGAAACTTCAGTAGGTTATGAAAAATATACCGGTCTGAAATTTTTATATTGCTTTGTTCCTGGGTAGTGCAAGTGCAGTGTCATTGTGGTATACCGAAAAGTAAAGAGGACACATTTAATCTGAATATTGTATTGAAGCTTGCAAAAATTCTATACAATATAGGTATATTGCTAAGGTATTTGATAAAGTTTGGCATCAGGCATATGGCATCGATGAGTCTCTGCTTCAATGGATTAAAAATTATCTTTCGAATAAGTTCAAAACAAGTTGGCTCGGACCGCTTCAAGTCTGCAATTCACAATATAAATAGTGTCCCAAAAATTACGCAAGAAATTATTTTGATAGAAAACACAGGTTTATAATTAAATATTTTATTGATTCATAAAGTATACAGTATAGGATTATGTATGGAATAGAATACCAGGTAAATGGCCTCCACGACTTTGCTGGCACATACGCACTCTTTTGTCCAAATCTTCCATGACTGTTTTGCATAAATGTGGCTGAATTTCGTTGATACAGCGCTCAATTTGCTCCTTCAAGGCGTGGGTGGTCGTGAGCTTGTGGCATAAGTCTAAGACTGCAAAAAACCCCAAAGAAAAAGTTCAACGGCGTTAAATCGCATGATCTGGGCGGCCAATTCTGACCACCAAAACGGAAAATTTTACACGACCAGGAAATTACTCGTGCAGCAATTGAATTGTTTCTCGGGATGAATGGCATGTGGAACCGTCTTGTTGAAACCACATTTGGTCCAGATACAGAAAACTGGATTATCATGTCGCTATACCGAGCACCATTAACTGTTATTGTATGACCAGCCGCAAAGAAGAATGGTCCGATGATGCCTCCAGCCCAAAATCCGCAACAGACAGTGACACGTTGTGGATGCATTTGTTTCTCAACAATCACTCGTGGATTTTCTTTACCCCAAATTCGACAATTTTGACGATTAACAAAGCCATCAAGATAAAAATGAGTCCCATCAATACATTCAACGAACTCTTCGCTGTGCGTGATCTGGACTCTCAACAACACTCTCACGAACTGCTTCGATGTTTGGTGTTGAAGGACGGTCAGAGTGTCTTAGAGCACTAATTGATCCAGTCTCCCTAAATTTTTGAATTAATCTCTTCACAATTGATCAAGTTAAATCACTATACCGACCATATTTTGTACGAATATTGCGAACTATAGCTGTCAAACTTTCATTATTTTTAAAATATTGCTCAAAAATGAGAACACGTTATTCTTATAGCACTCCATTTTTAATAACCCTATCAGCTGTTAAGCTGTCTTTTTTTTTTTTTTTTCATTAGTAACAATTTACCGCACAAATGGTGGTGGTGACCGTGCAGAACGGTCTTAGTTCTGCACATTCTACATATTGTACAGAAACGTGCGTTAAAACTTATAGGCGATAGACACATCAATTTCAACATCGTAGAAATGTCTCGTGCCTTTCCCTACTTTATCGCTTTTTATAAAAAATGTGACAGCGAAATAGCCAGTTGCATTCCTCCCCTTCAAAATTTCACCCGCAATACGCGACATGCTTCGAATGCACATCAGTTTACCCTGAAGCCAAACTTCGGTCGTACTGTCAAATATAGGGATTCGTTTATAAGCCAACCGACACGAATGTGGAATGATCTACCAGGCTCTGTATTTCCCCATCAAGTACCCCTTCCCCCTTTTCCCAAACGCCCGTCCTCTGAAACAGTATAAGGATATTCATATCCCCTTTGGCGCGCGAATTATATAAAAAACAATGGAAAGTTCAATAACTTTAGGCCAAAAGTTTGAAGACTAAATACCTAGACAACTGCCTTCATTCATGCATGGATATTGAGTTTTATGAATTACATTGGGTTTTTTTACCTACATTTTCTACCTGAACAATACACAACACTTTCAGATAATAAAAGTCGCAGTCCTTGACAACGGTCAAACGAAGATTATTTGCCCGAACACAATGGTGAAGCCGAAGCTGCAGTACGCACACAATGCGAAGCTGCAGCTGAAGTACGAAAAGTAGCTGCAGCACAAGTTGAATCAACTTCAGCTTCTGAAAGAGCTACACTACTTTTTAACAGTTAAAAACAAAAACAAAAAATAGAAAATGGCAGAGCCGTCTACGGAGAAATTCATAGCATGCGATTTCTTCTTTCTCGTAACATCATCGCTTGTCACGCTGTTGGTTCACGGTTCGAATCCTGATGCCAAGAATCATCTATTTATTTCGCATGAAATAAATAAAAAAGTCTATCACTTGCGAAAGCTAAGTCAACTCTACTGTGAAGGCATAACACTGGCAGTAGGGTGGTCATATGGCTAAAATGCAACTTGATCGTGATGATGGCATCAGGAGGATGGAACAAAATACTGTGAATCATAAGCAACGACAATAACAGCGAAAACAAAAAAAATACTCCCCAGTTATCTTGGAGTTCACTGAAACTTAACTACCACCTGAGTTTCAAACCAATTACACCAATCTGTCTTTCTCTCTGTCTCTTCCCTTTTCCACAAAAAAAAAACGACTTGTCCTAAAAATTAGTATAAGGGTATTCATATCCCCTTTAACACGTGCAAATTATAAAAAAAAAATAATAAAATAAATCCACCACAAAAAACATTTTCACGAAACACAGAGCGATTATCTTTCCGTTTTGACAGCTTCAGCAATCGAGCTGTGCTTCACCATTGTGTATGTGCATTGCCACTTCAGTGAGTGAATTATTTGACAGCGACTTCATCTGCTGCAGCGCTTCTCCATTGTGTTCGGGCAGTAAGACATTCTGGACTATTTGGGAGAGTTGCTGTTCGAGAACACCTGCTGCTACCACAAAACAAGCAGAAAAGGTTAGAATGGACCAAAAAGCATAAAGACTGGACGGAAGGAAGATTTCAACAGAATTTTATGGAGCGATGAATCCAAGTTAGAGATATTTGGGACAAAACGGAGGGTTTGCGTTCGACGCAGCGCTGAACAAAATATGCTACCAGACTGTGTGGTTCCTACCGTCAGGCATGAAGGCGGTTCTGTTATGGTCTGGGGATGTTTCTCTTCAAGTGGAGTGGGAGATCTGGCTCGAATGATTGAACAAATTATTAAGGAGGCATATAATACAATACTGGAAGAAAACGCTGTTACTTCCGGACTAAGATTAATTGGCGAAGGATTCGTTTTTCAACAGCGCAACGACCCATAACACACGCCAAGACTTTGTCAAAACTACCTGAAACAGAGGAAAGATGAAGAAATGTTACAAATCATGATATGGCCGTCGCAATCACCAGATTTAAACCATATAGAGCTGTTGTGGGAGGAACTGGATTGAAGGGTCTGGGATCAATGGCCATCATCAGAATCTGCATTGTGGAATATGGGTGGGTTTTGATATTGAAAATTGTTTCAGTTTAACAAATTGATCTGGATGAGGAAATAAATATTTGTTACATACTACCCAAAGTCGATGATCTAACGAACTAAGAAAACATAGATGATGACGTAATAGGTGGAACACAAAATTTGCCTTCGGTTTTAGCGGGAACTTTTGCGATAGTCCACTCTAGTTCTGAGGTCGAAATGGAGGGTAACGTGCATCATAAGGTTACTCAAGCTTCATCAAGAGTTGAAGATGCTACTTGGTGTAAAACTCCGGTTGACTACGAGATTGGTGTACGACAAATGAGGAGGCTAACATGAAGAAAACTGTTGAAGATCTAAATGGAAAGTCTGCGCTGGATTTCTTTAGGCTAATGTTCGACGAAAATGTTATGCAGTACTAACTATGATATATAAAATATTCGAGGTATAAGAACCATCCTCAGTTTTGCTGGAATCAAAGTAACCTGGAAAATGTCATAACGAGCACATCTCAATTTTTCAATGTGCTGTGCACATAACCCTATTTGCTAAACTGTCGTTTAGAACTTAATTGTACAATACAATATATTCATTCCCAGTTTTTTTGTCCCTAACAATCGTATATACGGCCCAGGCATAAGAACAATCCAGACTGAAGCGTCTGAAACCGTCGTACACAAATCTAGACCTTTCCAAGAAAGCATCTAACACTAGCAACCCCAAATTTATTGCCATATCATCAGCTAATATGTACTACAAAAAAAATGTGTTTGACTTAAGAAAAGCTGTTGACGCTATAAGCACACAGTGGGAATCTACCGCACAGTTTAAAGATGGTCTGTTAATACTGGCTAAAACTCTCCACAAAAAAACTTTCCAGTTTATGTCCGGTCGCAGTGAAACTACACGAAACCCTAAATCTATCGAAAGGGCTAATTTACGCTCCGTGCCTAATACCAACCACAGAGGATGAGATCGTGAAGAAAATGAGTTCGCAAGGTGTTACAGAAACGATGGAAGTTGGCTGGTATACTGTACGTGTCAAAGATTGGATTTGGGTAATAATACCCAAACCCAATAAGATGTATAAACTGTCAGCTCTTAGGCCATACTAAAAACCGATGCAAAGGCAATACTTCCGCTACAACTGTAATCTCACACCTCATGATCCCCACTCGTGGATAAGAACCATGTGCGCAAAGTGCCAATGCCCTCATCCTTCTAATTCAAGGAATTGTCCAAAATGCACTCAAGAAAAAGATTTTCTAGCCATTAAAACACAAAATAAATGCTCTGTGACCGAAGTCAGACGCATGTACCACAAAAACAACAAACTCATGAACCACTCTTCATCTTTTGCTTCTCAAGTAGCAAAATTAATACAACTGATACTGTTTGCATAAACTCACACTCCTTAGCCCCCGCAGCTACAACACCACCGAATAATAAAGGAAATAAAACAATTCAGAGCTCTCCTCCTACCCCAGCAGCACTCATTCATAATAATAAACAAACCAACCCTCCTCCTAGGCCTCTGCCAAATCCCCCACACGCAGCTACCACCACAAACACAGCCGTCAACAACATCCCCCCAAAATCAACAACCAACAATAATACAAAAACCCAAAATAACTCTACAAAAAATCATCCTACCTCAACTTCAATTTCTAATTCTACTCCAATTTCACATATACTCGTAACAAAAATAACAAACTCTTTAATAACAAATTCTAATTATTACATTCCCCAAACTAACGAAAAAGACGTTAATGATGTGACCGACATTGCAATGTCTTAGTACTTTTTTTCAACTCTTTAACCAAGGCGGCGGCTCACATCGGCAGAGGTCCTATACTCCTGGTTCAGGGCGACTGCCAATGCGGGCCGCTGCCATTAAGCCAGTACCACCACGCCACTGCTGCTAAAGGCTGGGGATGGCGATCGCGATTAACTCATAAGCTAAGGGTTTATAGTTTACAAACTTTCATCTGCGAACCGGATATAGTTTAAAAACGCCAAACGATCTTGACGAGGCCATAATTCACCTCAATGACGTAATGCTCGAAGATGCCGAAGTATCTACATCTATGATTATTGCAAATAAAAAGGACTATTTCACTCTCGCGGAAATTAAAAGGAAAATCAAAGAAAAAAGAAAACTTAGAAAAAGGTGGCAAATAACAAGAACTCGCGAAGACAAAACTAGACTTAACAAATCCATAAAGAAATTAAAGGAACTACTAAAAGCTAACCAGAATGACAAAATTAACAACTTCCTAAGGAACCCATCATCAACTAAAGCGACAAACTACTCACTATGAAAGGCAACAAAAGATATTAAAAACTCCACAACTCACTTTCCCCCATTAAAAATCACCAACGACAAATGGGCCAGAATTGATAAAGAAAAAGCTACAATCCTAGCTGAACATTTTAGAATGACTTTTACTAACGACAAAAATAATTCAAACATAAGCTTACCTACAACTTCTAGTAACCAAAGCACAAATATCAAAAAGGTAACAATAAAAGAAATAAAGTACTGTATTCAACACAAAATTAACCCAAAAAAAAGTCCTGGATATGATCTTATTACCGGACAAATATTAATAGAATTACCTCAAAACGCACTTTTATACCTCCGAAATCTATTTAATGTCATTTTTACTTTATAATACTTCCCAAAGGTTTGGAAAGTAGCCAAAGTGATAGCAGTTCCAAAACCTGGGAAACACGCTACTCAAACCGCTAATTACAGGCCAATAAGTTTACTGCCAATACTTAGTATCCAAGTTGTTCGAAAAAATCCTCATACACAGACTACAACCAATAATGGACGCAAATAATATAGTTTCCACGGAAATCAAGCAACTGATACTTGAAAAGAGAAGAGCTCGTAGAAAATGGCAAACGACAAGATATGGCGATAAAACCATATTTAATAGACTTAATAACAGACTTAAACAAAGTATCACTGAATTCAAAAATTATTCTCTAGCTAAATACCTTTGTAATCTAACGGCTGACAAAGTCACGGACTACTCCCTTTGGAAGGCTGCTAAATGTTTGAAGAGACCTCAAGCGCAAGATCCCCCATTGAAAACACCTGATGGCAAATGGATCGGCGATCCAAAAGAAAAGGTTAAACTATTTTGCCAGCACCTTTCAAATGTTTTCAAACCTTTTCCACCTGGTGTAGCAAACGAAAATCTTGATTTCTATAGCAGAATAGATGAAAAGGAAATTCCTTATGTTTCGTTAAGAGAGATCAAGACATGTATTCATACATCTTCTTCTTCTTACGGCGAAGTTATGATCCGGAGTAGAAGGATCACAACCCTCCCACTTTACTGCATCCCTACTGGTCCGCCTGTGGGGTTTGCCGGTTTGACCTCAGAAAGTACCGGCAGGCTTAGCGGTTTCGGATCACTTCGTCACTGAGGTCAATTGAATGCTGCTGTTTTTGCATTTGTGTGATCCTGTTGTTTTTTGGTCTGCCTTTTTTGCGCGATTGCGTAGGAACGTTGATTGATATTGCCTTTTTGACGGGGTCCGAAGGATCTCTCCTTTGAACATGACATTACCAACTGAGCCGCTCGTGCTCTATCTTGCTTGTGATGGGTTCTTTTACATGAATGCTTCCTCGAATCTTTGAACTTCTTATTCTATTAATCTTCGTTACTCCTGCTGTCATGCGAAGCATCTTCATCCCAGCTGCCGTTAATTTGCCCTCATACTTTTTGTACATTGTCCAGCATTGTGAACCGTATGTGAGCGCCGGACGTACAACTGCGGTGTAGAGTCTTCCTTTAAGCTTAGGGAGCATTTTTCGATCACAGAAGATAACGGAGTTTTTCCGCCACTTCATCCACCCTACGCTTACGCGATGATTGATGTCATCATCACAAGTTACTTCGCTATTGATCACAGATCCCAGATATTTGAACTTTTCACACTTGGGAAGCACTTTTCTGTCTTTTTCGAACTAATACGGTACCCATTTCCCTCCAAAACATCCACCCATACATCAAGTGCTCATTGCAAGGCCATTTGATCTTCGCTTATGATAGCTCTATCTTCAGCAAAGAATAACTGATGTACTTTGGGGTCCGTCACTTTTCCTTCAAGCAGATAATCAAGGACTGCAATAAATAGCAACGGACTAAGGACGCTTCCCTGGTGTACACCGACTTTGATTGGCAACTCTTCGGTGACTCCTGCGGGACATCGTACTCTTGTCCTTGCTCCCTCATACATGTCCATGATCATGCGCACGTAGGTTTCTGGAACTCCTCGTTGTCTTAGCGCCACCCATAAGAGATCTCTTGGTTGTCTATCAAAGGCTTTTTCAAAATCAACCAACACCATATGCAAGTCCTTTAAGGAATCACGATGTTTTTCCATTATGATCCTTATACTTTGGATTACATCTGTTGTTGATTTACCCGAGACAAACCCGCACTGGTCATCAGATAGCCTTATTATTTTCCGCAGTCGGCCATCTAATCCCCTGCACGGGGACATGTATTCATACATAAACTAAGTAATAGAAAATCACCAGGTTATGACCTTATAACTGCTCAAATATTGAAAGAACTGCCCTCCACTGCATTGTCGAAACTCAAGCTTATAATTAATGCTTGCTTTAAACAAATGTATGTCCCACATCACTGGTAGATTGCAGAAAGTATTGTTATACCTAAACTAGCTAAGCCTATATTAGAAGTTACCTCATATAGGCCAATCTCACTTTTACCGATATTATCGAAACTGCGAGAAACTCCTTCTTAAAAGACTAAACCAAATTATAGAACAAAGAAATCTTTTCCCCACCCACCAATTCGGGCTTAGAAATACACACTCGACGATAGACCAAGTGCATCGTATAACTAATGATATAGAAAAGGCACTGGAAGGAAAACAAATTTGTTCTGCGATATTTTTAGACGTTGCACAAGCTTTTGATAAAGTTTGGCATAAGGGTTTAGAGTACAAACTTCATAGGGACCTACCTAGACAGTACTATGAGATACTTAAATCTTATATAGCAGATAGATTCTTTAGAGTTCGCTATGGTTCAACGTACTCTGAACTTAAAGGAATACAAGCAGGTGTTCCACAGGGAAGTGTTCTAGGACCCACCCTATACTTATTATACACCAGTGATATACCGCATGCGAGTGATACCATGATAGCCACATTTGCAGACGACACTGCTCTTCTATCAACAGATGGATGTGTGGCTAAAGCAACAGAAAAGCTACAAAATTCAGTTAACGAGATATGTGATTGGACGCAGCGATAGCGAATTAAACTGAATGAGTCAAAAAACACCCATATCAATTTTACAAATAAAAAAATAACGAATGTTCCCGTGCTTATTAATAACCAAGTAGTTCCTTACTCTAGCACAGCTAAGTATGAATCTGGATGCTAAACTGAAATGGAAGGAACATGTTAAAAAGAAAGTAGAAGACCTAAATATTAGATATAGAAAACTTTATTGGTTGTTAGGATATAACTCAGAACTGTCCATTGAGAATAAAATCCTATTATATAATCAGATACTAAAACCCGTTTGGACATATGGTATCCAGTTATGGGGTTGTGCAAAGAAAACGAATGTACAAATAATACAAACATTTCAAAATAAGATCCTTCCTAGGAATAGTGAATGCACCATGGTATATTAGAAATAGTGACTTGCATCGAGATTTGCAGATTGACCTCGTAACAGATGTGATTACGAAGTACGCAATGCGTTACAACGAGCGTTTGCAGATGCATATTAATCCTGAAATAGATGACGTCTTAAATGTACGATATAATATTCGTAGGTTAAGAAGAACCAAACCTCATGAACTTTTTTTTTGACAATTATAAGAGCCGTATTTAAATTATATTATAATACCTTCTCAAAACCGACTTAAAGTTGAAAACAAAATCTTTTGTCGATCACTAGTTGATTGGTCTTGATCAGGGAGGTGTTTTTAGTGCGGTTAGAGTCCCACACTACTTTGGGTTTTGAACCCCACTGTGTCTTTTGAGATTTTCACCTTCATTAAAAAAAAAAAAAAAAAATAATAATAATAATAATAATAATAATAATAATAATAATAATAATATGCCAGCACCGCCAACAGCCTAGCACAGCTCCTACGTATTCTTGAACTTTTTTCGACTGATATATGTACAGTGGGTTGCCAAATTAATAGGGACATTGTAAATTTTCATCAATTTTCATGTTTAAGTGTTCTTTTCAGCTTTTGTTTTGGTTCTAAGTGTACGTGGTGATTTTTATTTCACAGCCTACTTGTTTAACGGTTATTTTTAGCTGTCAGCGGATATTCAAAATGGTTTTATTCGGGGAAAACCCTATTTTATTCTTAAAGGTGCTTGTTTTGAAAATTATTTGTGGATATTGTGTGAATTTTAAAAGTGCTTTTTTTGAAAATTGTGGATATTGTTTGAAATTCTTTAAATTAAAACGTAAGTAATGTTCTTTATTATGTTTAAAATAGAGCTTTTTAGAAAAAAAAAAAAATGTTTAATGGTTTTAGGCGATACAAAATGGGTCGAGAAGTGGATATCACTCTAAGAAAAAAATGGAAATAAGAACTTTATTAGTTCATTCGAGTCATTCCCAAAGACAAATAGCGGGTATTTCGGGTGTTTCAAAATCTGTTGTTTACAGAATAAAATTAAATTTGGACCAAAATATTCCAAATACTTCCAACAAAACCGGTAAATGTGGAAGAAAGCGAGTAACAACAACCCGCACGGATAGGAAAATCAGAGACATCTGCGTTCAGAATCGAAAGAAAAGTGCATCAGTTCTAACGAACATGATCCAAGACTCGGGAATAATGGTTTCCAAAAGAACCGTACAGCGACGGTTGGCAGAGGAAGGACTATCGGTCGTATCTAAGAAACCACGTCTCACAGAGGCGTTTGTCTTGGGATCGGGATCATCGTCACATGACTGTTGATGACTGGAGTAAGGTAGGTTACAAATGCAATTGTATTCTAAAGATATTAACAGTTATTGAAAATGTGATTTTTTTATTTTTAATGTTATTTCCTTTTATTACAGGTGTGCTTCTCCGATGAGTCGTCATTTGAAATTTTGGCTGACAAGTGCAGTTTCGTGCGGCGGCGTCCCAATGAGAAGTACCATCCTGACTGCATCGTAGAAAGGGTAAAACATCCTGTAAAAGTAATGGTGTGGTCGGTCATCAGCACAAGAGGAGTTGGACGTCTCCAAATTGTCCAGGGAACCATGAGACAGGATCAATATAAGTACATTCTGCAAACTAAGAGAATGGTTCCCTAATATTGAACCATATCATTTCATGCATGACTCAGCCCCTTGCCATAAAGCTAAGAGTGTGACGAAGTACCTGGATGACCAAAACATACCAGTTTTAACCTGGCCAGGCAATTCCCCTGACATGAACCCCATAGAAAACCTATGGGAGATCACTAAAAGGGAAATTGCCAAAGAAGTTATCACAACGAAAGTAAGACTTATAGAAAAGCTAATAGAGATCTGGCACCACTGCCCTGCAATTAAAGAATGCGCTAAAAAGTGCATTGAAAGCATGCCGAGACGTATTCAAGCAGTTATTGAGGCAAAAGGAAACGTAACAAAATACTGATTTTTTGTATTTTTTTTAGTTCCTTTTGATTAAGAGCTTTTTTGAAAGATTATTAGTTTAAAAAATATTATTTTACTACTTATTTTGATGTACTAATAACCAATCTTAATAAAAAATACCTATTTATCAAAATACACATTTGATACGGAAACATACAATTTTCTCAAAATCCATGACTGTCCCTATTAATTTGGCAACCCACTGTAAGAATGGAGTTTGGTATTCAAAAATGCAAAACAATTAGCATTATAAGAGGCAAGATGTCACAAGGACTTGAATATACAACTGATAACCACAACAATATATTCAGCAGGTATCATCAAGTGGAGCGCAACCGGCTTAGATAGTCTTGACAGAAACGTTCGAACGCTGATGACGAAATATCGCCAACACCACCCGCAAGCTGCCACTGAAAGGCTGTATCTCCCTAGGCATAAGGGGGGCAGAGGCTTAGTCAATATAAAAGATTCAGTGAATAAACAAAAGGACAACCTCTATAGCTATTTCTGTGGAAAAGCTGCAACGTCATCTCTACACAATGCCATTTTCAATGCTGACGATAATTTCACCCCCACAAATATGAGAAACAGGACCCAGTTAAACAGCCCAGCGCACGTACAACAAGATCTGTATGCGAAATGGAAGTCCAAGACCTTACATGGCAGACACCCCAACGAGCTAGACGAACCTAATGTTAACGTCGAAATATCGAACTCTTGGCTCCGATCCGGATATTTATATCCAGAAACGGAAGGATTTATGACAGCTATCCAGGACCAAGTCATTCCTACAAGGAACTATCTGAAGTATATTGTTATGGACCAGTCAATCCAAAATGATAACTGTCGCCGCTGCGGAGCTGTACACGAAACAATCCAGCACGTACTTGCAGGATGTACCACTCTCGCCAAAAATGCATACAAGCGTAGACATGACATTACCATCGACAACACAAACGCCATACCATAAATACATCCCGGAGGCAGTAATAGACATGCCGGAGTATGTCGTCTATTGGGACAGAACAGTCTTGACGGATAGAAGCGTGATGGCCAATAGGCCTGATATTGTAATTCATAATAAAAGACATAAGTATATTATTCTTGTGGACTTTGCAGTTGTGAACAACAATAATATGGATTCGACGTACATGACCAAAATTCACAAATACACGCCTCTATGGCATGAACTAAGAGAATTATGGAGATGCAATAGCGCTATAACTGTACCGGTAATAATATCCACTACAGGACTAGTGCCGAACCTACCAGACAAACTTGTCTATGATATACAAAAGGCTGTAATTCTTGACAGCTGCAGGATTGTCAAGGAATTCCTGGCCATATAGATCTAAGCTCAAGCCTGTGGGATATGTTTGGTTTGGTTATTCCTGCATATCCAACAGAGCCTAGCCCAAAAAAAAAAAAGGGCAGGTGAATGGTATCCTACTGCAAATGTAGAGATAGTGAGACAAATTCAATAATAATAATAATAATAATACTCTTGCACAAGTAAAACTTTACTGGTCATCTGATGAAGATAAAGTCTTCACAAATTGTGAAAAATACGATGTCTAGGAACAGATTCTTTGAGATTAAACAATACGTGCATGTGGCAGATAACAATCAGTTGGATAAGGAAGACAAATTTGCGAAATTCTTTCGCGCCCGAGGGGGGAACAGAGAAACGATTAAAATCTAAGTTTATCCAACCACTACACCACAAAAAGTTTCTGTCTGGAGTACAATGGACCGAAAATCGAGTCTGAGTGCTCTGGGATTTGGAAATTTCTTTCTTTTGAAAAAAAAGAAAAAAAAATTACAAATAGATAAACAAACGGTTGCCCTACTTTGGCCGTCATTTAGCGAAACGTTTTGGGTCTCAGATGTGGGACCATGATTGCGAAACAAATATCGGCTTAAATGTATCACTTAAAACATCTTGTGAACTGGAGGACGAAGCTGATCGTTTCGTGGAAGCAATCCAAAGAGCGGCATGGAGAAACACTCCTTATAGAAGCTATAAGATTAACCGCAACGAAAAGTATCCAAGTGAAATCATTGAACTGGTGAGGGAGAAAAGAAAAGCACAAAAGAAATGGCAAATCACTCGTGCACCGCAGCATAAAAAGATCCTTAACCGATTATGCAATCGCCTTAGAGATAGTATTCGGGAATTTAAAACCAATAAGATAGCGACCTACCTTTAAAATCTCTCCACTGGAAGAGAATCAAATTATTCACTTTGGAAAGCGCTAAAAGGCATCCGGAAACTTTAAATGCAAGCGCCACCAATTCGGAAACTTGGGCCAAAAGCGACAAAGAAAAGACAGAACTTTTTTGCTTTGCACTTAGAAGAAACGTTTAAGCCATTCGACGGCCCTTTGATAACATCCGAGTCCCCAGTCACGACATCTGACAACTTTAAAGTAAAAAAAGTTGCATTAATTGAACTGAGGGAAGTGATTAAAAATCTAAAGACTAAAAAAGCACCGGGTTACGACTTGACTTACGACAGGTGGTCAAGGAATTACCGAATAACGCTCTTATCAAACTGCTATATTTGATTAACGCTTCGTTTAGATTGCTCTACGTTCCGAGACAATGGAAAGTCGCAGAGATTATAATGGTCCCGAAACCAGGCAAACCTCTGAATGAGAAGAAATCATATCGGCCTATTTCCCTATTGCCGGTTATCTCTAGAATATTCGAAAAACTACTTTCTAAACGACTATAACCCGTAATCAACGAAAGACGTCTCATTCCTGACCATCAGTTTGGATTTAGAGTCAAACATTTTACAATCGACCAAGTCCACAAAATAACTGACGTGATTGAGAAAACTCTCGAAGAAAAAAAAAAGATTTGTTGTGGTGTATTTCTTGACGTCTCACAAGCTTTCGATAAGTTTTCGCACGAAGTCTTGAAGTATAAATTGCAACGACTACTGCCACGGCAACTCTTTCTAATCTTACGATCGTACCTCACCGAAAGACTTTTTCGTGTTAAGCACGAAAGGAGAAGGAGATTGCGGCCGGAGTCCCACAAGGAAGTGTCCTTGGCCCACTTCTATATGTACTCTACACGCGTGATATCCCGCAGGAAAGAAACTGCGTCGTCGCCACGTTTGCGGACGATACGGCGATATTAACAACGGCCGATACAATTGAAGCAGCAACTGAAAAGCTGCAACATGCTATTAATAAAGTCCACGCTTGGACGAATTCTTGCCGTATTGTGCTGAACGAAAGCAAATCTACTCACGTCAACTTTACTAAGATGTGGGACCTGATGTCCAGCGATGGATGCTAGTATAAGTTCTTATCATATGGTGGAAAGTGTTAAAAAACGAATTTGGTCTAGGTGGGCAACTTATAACAGATCTCTTTAAAGTTATAGAAAATAGAAATTCTCACAGGGTATATTTTGATAACTTTTTACCAGCTGCAACCTACTGGTTCATTCGAGAAATGAAGGATATTTTGCCACTGAAATGAAATGGCCTCTAGAGACGAACAAATTAATAAGCAAAAACATCATGACGCAATGGATTCCTGCTACGATTCTGTAGTTACAGTGGCAACCAATTGCGAAACTGCTCAGTCAAATGTCATGGTAAAACGTAATAATCATAAGGAAAAAAGAGAGATCTCGATACCACAACCTCATATGCATTGCCATGTACAATAAATATGTATTGCACGACAATGCGGTGGCAAATTACCGTATAAATATTAGTGGTAAAAAATGGTTGTGGCCATTATATCAATACGATAGATTCTGCAATAGGGAATCTTGGAAACTGTACACAATTGTGTACAAGGAAAAAACCAATCTCTCAGCTGGACTTCAGGTCTGAATTAGTTCGGAGTCTCATAAGTGCTCGAGGACGCAGTTTAACTTCAACTCTACCATCCACTTCGCGATTAGATATGATCTCATTACTGAGAGGAATCCTAAAAATTGGAGAAGATAGTACAGTTTGATAAAGGACAACTGTATTTATGTGTAACGTATGTACAATTCCGTTATCGAACACCATGCTAATGCAGTTTGACTCTGAAAATGTTCCCAAACGTAAGATTTTTGCAAAATTGATAGAGTAAGAGAGAGTAACTTGGAGGAGAATATAATCATAGCCTTTAATCAATTGTTACAAAGTGTCGTCCATCAGATGCACAAAATTATTCAATAATTGAAGGAACCAATGACTAAATAAAAACTGCAGGCTGCAATAACTAATTCAAATTTAAAAATTAAAAATAAAAAAAAAATAGTTTATACCAACATTTTTAGGTTTTATTGTAAAGCCGTTCTTTAACAAGACATCAAAAATAACTACACAGTAGTGTTACACAGAAAACAGTTAATTAGTTTAAATTATTTTGTACTTTTTAGACATAGTGAATAGAACAAACAAAAATTATATTACTGTTTTGATTCAGTTTTCTTGCTGTTCTTCGGCTCCTCTTCCTCGTTGTTCTTTACGCTCAAGTATGCTGGACCGGTTTGTTGAATATGTACAACTCTTTCGTTGCCCTTCGATGTTTTTGATGGTGGTGGTGCTTTTACAGTTAATATACCATCTGTGGAAACAGTTGAAATCACGTCCTTGGCATCGTAACCTTTGGGCAGGTGATATTTGCGTACAAACTGACGACTAATGTAGCCATAATCGTCTTCACGCTCCTCGTGCTTGCCTTCGACCACAACGTTATTGTCAACAGTTTTTACCGTTAATTCATTTGGTTTAAAATGACCGACGTCGATGCAAACCTGGAACCCATCCTTTCCCACTGTGACGTACTCTTTGGGATCACGTCTACAACGAATTGTCTGCAGAGATCTTTCGTATGGCGAGAAACGACGAGGTGGACTTAACTGCAACGGTGCTACTCTTGGACGGTAAATGTCGCATGGATGAATTCCACAACCGTAATCCTCATCCAAATTTGGAAGTCCTACTTCACGAGTGATTTTAGCTAATAACGGTAGCAGTGCCATCTTTCTTTACTTTATTCTTTTTTTTTCTATTAAAATCAAAAATTCTGCTTCAACGGCTCAAATTCGAAGCAAATCCACTTTCACACCAGTTCGATCAATACTGAAGAGTAATGCCAGCTCTTCTCTGTATTTATATCATTCTAGCTCTGAATAAGGACGGAAGAGAAGAGAATGAACGGGAATTATCTGGAGCGATAATAAAGAGAGTAATGTGATTTTCTCTTTCGTTGTCTCGTCTCTGAATTAAAGGGATTTTCGAGAGATTTCTAGATATTTTTCTGAGAGAACAAAATCAACGGATTACTCATCTTGTTTACATTTTTTTTTATTTTTGCCGGTATATTCATTGATTGCTTTGTTTTGTATCTAAAATTAGAAAAGACGTTGTGTTAAGTTGAGGTAGGTCAGTTGGATTATTCAGCATGAAGATGCTGATGATAATGAAAGATGTGAATGGTGAGTGCCTACATATTTGTATTTTCAGGTAATGATGGGTGGATGAATCGTTTTTCTTTTTATGAGTAGTGTATGAGGGTAAATAAGTTTCCACACATTTAAGAAAAGCAAATTTTTGACTGATTTTTCTAAATTCAATATTTTTAATCAAAGTAATAATGGATATTTTTCACTTGCATTATATAATAATTAAAAAACGTAACAGATATAAAAAAAAGATAAACAAACAAAATATGAATATTTTATAAAAACCTCAAAAAAAAATTGCAGCAAAAATATGTTTCCACACACATTAATAGCCACAATGTCCGCCATTATTGAGCGACATGGACGCTAATCACAGTTTATTCTTCTAGAGTAAACTGAGGCCATAACTCACTGATGCACTTTTTTAGTTCATTTACGTTTCTTGGTTACCTCTCTGCTATCCTTATCTTCAGTAAAGCCAATAAGTTCTCTATCGGAGAGAGGTAAGGGCTTTGTGGTGGCCACTGCATCAGATTAGTACCTTCCTGCAGCACATATTCCCTTACTATTTTGGCGTTGTGGATGGGCGCATTACCCTGCTGCAGCACAAAGTCTTCTCCAATAAGTCGTTTTCCTTCGGGAATTATAACTTCTCGTAGCAAATTGAGATAAACAGAAGCATTTACTTGTCCCTCCAAAATAACAATTTTGGCCACGCCATATGAGGAAAGGGAAGCCCATACCATAAACCCACTTTGAACGGATTTTAGTGTAGGCTTGGCACACTTATAGGACAGTGCCTCACCTTTTTTCCTCCAGACACAAACTCTGCCATGCGAATAGTTCATTCGTATCATGGATTCATCCGTCCAAAGGACCTTATCCCAAAAATCATCGCCTTTTAAGACATGCTGCTGGTAAAACTGTAATCTTTTTTCCAATGTTGACCTTGCTTACATACCGCAATTTGCGGGCCACGCGACCGTGTTTCTCATCTTCATGTAGACGCCTGCGAATTGTGACAACCGATGGTACTTTGGTAGCCTCGTTGCTTATGGCCTTTATATTTTTAGCAGAAAGTAATGGGTTATTTGAAGAGATGTTTTTTATGGGATTTTCCTAAAACTTTCGCTATATTCCGATTGGAATAGCCTTCATGATGCATATTAATCATAACTTTTCTTTCGGAAGTCGTCATTTGCTAAAATTTAGCCATTTTTAGCACTTTTATAGAACAAAAACCTAAAATATTTAGAACAAGGGCTTTTTACTACTGCAGATCAAACTGAGACCAGATTTATAAAACATTCTTACCGAAAAATAATATAAACACACAATGAAATATAAAAAATTACGAAACCGAAAATTAAAATAAGCTAACGGTCCAATATTTAGACACTAAATTGGTGGAAACTTATTTTTGCACTGCTTCAACTGATAGTTTAACTGGAAATGACGCTTCCACAGAGAAATTTCATAGTACATGACCTAGGGGAAGAATACAGGCAAGTTAACAGTTATCTTAACAATCCATACAAATATGTTGCAGCAGGAAAAAGAACTAGATTTGCAAACATAGTTAGCTTATGTTTTTAACATTATATGGAAACTTATTTTTGCTGCCTACTGTATATATGTGCAATACATTTTATTTATCTATTTATTAATTCATATGGTTAATAAATTTGCATTATGATACAGTGAAGGAAATATGAATAGAATAAAGAATTATTTTCTGACTAAATTATTCATTTTATTTAGTGATTCGGAATTTATTAAACTTATTAAAAATTAAGAAAACAAAAACTTGAACAGGTCAGTACATAATAATACACGATAAACTACAGAAAAGCTAAAAATTAAAAGCAAATACGGTTAGCCTAATAATGAAATTCACTTACCTGTAAGATAAGTAATTTTTATTTCCATGGTTTTTGTTGTTTTTTAGTATGTGGTGTACTTTCCTTTGTTAGAAATAATTCGGTCATTCATAGAATTGACCAATTTTTTCAATGTTTCGCATGCAACTTCATTCCAGGCTCCCCTAATGTTTTCTTTTAACTCGGGAATCGTTTGAAATTGTCTGCCATTTATGGGGGCTATAATTCCCCATAAATTTTCTATGGGGTTTAAGTCGGGACTGCATGCCGGCCACTGAAGCCAGTCCTTTGTTGTTTTTGCTGAATGTACGGCAGCGTTGTCAGCCTAAAATGTAAAGTCTTCCCCCATTAAAGCCTCAGCATAGTCGATTAGACTAGTCTCCAGCAAACTGATGTAATTCTCCGACTTCATTCAGGGGGTAATCCAAGCTAATGGCAGTTTTCTCTTAAAGGAAAAAGCGCCCGCCTCCGAAATTGCGGTTTATGCTGAAAACACACGTGCAGCAAAATGCGTGCAGCAAAATTAGATAACAGAGCTTTATATGTAAGCGAATACATGTGCTTAGCTTACTACACGCCCATGCAGCAATGCAAGACGTCGCTATTTCTAATTTTGATGCAAACCCCAAGTAGTAGAACAGCAACATAGTACAATTTAGTACAATTTGCGTAATTTCTGTACGGCGTCCATACTCTTCTTTTCTTTCTCTCACAGCAAACACGACACACAACATCCAGAAAATTAATATAACACTGAAGAACGGATAATAAAATGGTTATTTTCTTTAATTTTTCACGTCTTTCAATATCCATCGCGAAACAATTTGTTTTCGAAAGTGCATTGTCCAATATGACGATGACAGTACACAATGCAATGAAATGTCAACATTTCACTGCACGTCTGTTTCACATGCGTTGCTGCATGCATTAACTGCACGATGCTTTGCTGCACGTGTATTTTAAGCATTAGTCTGGTTTCTGGTCCTGTTCTCAAATCATGCCAGTAACTAGATTGAACTTCTTCTCATCGCTAAAAAGGACATTTTGCCATTCATAAGTCCACGCCATGTACTTTAGGAGGAAGACTAGACGACTGTCACAATATCGCTTTGTTTGTTTGGGCATTGGTGGGTGCTCTTTTTCGCCATTCTGTTTGAGGATGCTTTTGCAGAATTTATCGAACACGTCTGGAAGTTAATGGCAACTCCAGACTTGCCTTAATTTCAGAGATTGTCATGTGATTGTTCACGGCGCTACTAACAATACGACGAATCATCCGGCTGTTGATTCTCGTATTTCCTCCCGTTACCCAGTTGTTAACGTAATTTTACATTCTTAAGTTTACATTTTTTGTAAGCCTTATTTGAAGCAATTTCTTCAGGGGTTAGAGATTTTCCACGTCCCATTTTTAAAATAAAATAAGTGAAACTAAAAACAAAATACCCATAAACAATAAACAAAACCAAACATATTTCATATTTCCTTCACTGTACATACAGTGGGCGAATAAAATATAGCGCAATTATAATTTTAAATGTTTTGATTATTTTTATACATACGAGAAAAAAGAGGCTTAATGAATTTCTTTTTATACAAAAAGTGAATAATTTTAATTTTTGCGTAGAATTTTGTTTTTTAAAGTAATGAAATAAAACAAAGAAAAAAAAAATAAATTCAGGTGCTAAAAAAAGATAGCACATTTCTAGTAATTCATTTCAAAAATATTGTACTGATCAGTAAATTGTTTTCTTTTTAATTGTCAATAATTGTTTAAGTCGGTTTGGCAACGATTTAAAGAATTTTTTTTTTATTTTTTCTAGTTGTAATCCGCGCAAATTTGAAATAATGCTTTATTTTAGCTCTTCATTCTCGTATGCAGTACAGTATAAACAGACCTGGCAAGGATACCCCACCAGTTTTCGATAATATTCATGTCTGGTAATCGCGCTGGCCAATTTAAAACATCAACAATGTTGTCTGAAAAAAACTTTCACAACCTTTGCCGTATGGCTCAATATGGACTCCTCTTTTCTTAAATCGTGGTAATAATATGCCAGACCATCGGGACCGTCGAGGTTAAACTTCTTTTCTTTACGCTTCAATATGTTTTTAATGTTTCTTGCATTGGTTTTAAGACCTGTTTGTTCAGCGATTTTGGGAGCCGTCAAGTTAGAATTCGACACAACACTTAAAATTGTACGTCCATCCTTTTCACTCGGACTGCTCTACTTCCCGTCATTTTTCAGGGTCTTTGAGGAAATTCGAAATTACTTTTTAGCTTCTTTCCAATTTTTCTGCAGTATGTATACGCAATTTTGAAATTTTCCTGACACATTTTTGTAATAACCTATATTAATTTTTTTTTTTTTTTTGAGAAATGCTATCTTTTTTTTCACGTTAAGGGATTTAAGGCTACCTTAGGATAGGTTGGTGGATTCAACTCCTCCAATGACATGGAGTTGGTCATACAGGGCAAAGTCCTGATTACTCTTAATTTGCCGGGATGCCAGGTACGATCCTTGTCACTACCCAACTCAAGTTGACAAACAGCCTGCACGCGCCGCACTTGGATAGCTACGAGTATCTCAGCACCCGTTGGATAGCGAAATCTTCGACGAAGTAGTCGGAAAGAACAGCCCCACGACTTGACAACAGACAACGGCTTTCGACTCATTGACTTTGCGGCAGCTAGTGGTACGGTGATAAGTAGTACGAGATTTCGTCACAAAAAAAAACACAGCAACCTGGCTATCTCCGGATGCTCGAACTGCCAACCAAATCGACCACGTGCTAGCATCCTGGATGTGCGAACATTCAGAGTATATTCAAATATCGGCTCTGACCGCTATTTAATAGCAGCCCGATTCAGAGCTCGACTTTCCAATGACAGAAAGTTGCAGTATCCAACCAAAAGGTGTTTTAATATTGGACGCCTAAGCATACCGGAAGTAGCCAGAGTCTACAGAGAGCAACTGAGTGAAAGACTGTCCAATATGCAGGTGCCTACCATAAACGCCAACAATATGTGGTCAGAATGCAGCGCTGCTATCAAGCAAGTAGCCAAACCTGTTCTGGGTTACGAATCACCCCCGACAAGAAATCCGTGGTATGATGATAAATGCGTGCAGAAGAAAAAGGCAACTGACGAAAAACCAGAAGGGAGGAGAAAAAACTACTGCGTAAAAAGAAAAGAGCCTTCGCAGTCTCCCAGCTCAAGGATATCGAAGAGTCCAGAAACAGCAATCAGGCATCAGGCACGTAACTTTTTTTTAAAAAAAAGCTAAGAAATTATGCGGGAAATCTTGTCACTGACCCGCAAGAAATTGTGAATGTGCTTAAGCAGCATTTCTAGCTACTCAACGGGTATTACCAAGAGAGAGTGATAGGGTATGAGGAAAACCCAGCTTCTGTCTATAAAAAGTGCTTATGACAGCATTCATTACACCGAGCTATATAATGCGATAGCCCATTTCGAGATCCCGAAAAAACTGATCCGGTTGTGTCGCACAACGCTCGAAAACTTGCGAGGCATCGTACAACTTGGAAGTAGAACCTCTGAATTTTACTAAACACGCACTGGATTTCGGCAAGGTGATGGGCTGTCATGTGACTTCTTCAATCTCGTGTTAGAAAGTATATTACGGCGGGCAGTTGTTAAAACGGAAGGCACAGGTACAGCTATGGGGTATGCTGACGATATAGATATTATCGTGGGCTCCCAACGTGCAGCTATTGAAGCATTTACGGCGATTGAAGAAGAGGCTAGACGAGTTGGTCTTGAGATCAATGAGAGTAAAACGAAGTAAATGCTGACGACCAGAAAAAACTCCGTCGCACACCGCATTGGACAAAATATCACCATCGACAGCCACAATTTTGAGGTAGTAAAGGAGTTTACCTACCTCGTGGCAAAGATAAACTCCACAAATGACACCCTGGTGGAGATTCGGCGCAGGATTGCCCTAGGCAACGGTTTCTACTTCGGCCTGTCTAAGCAGCTAGCCCGAAGGACCAAAATCATACTCTACAGAACATTGATCTTGCCAGTCCTAATTTACGGAACCGAAAGCTTGACGATAAGCAGGACAGCAGAGCAGATCTTGGCCTCCTTCGAGAAAAAAATCCTCCGCCGGATATTCGGTCCTATCTGCGTGGAGTGGGAATGGACGAGAAGACATAAACGCGAACTCTACGAGCTGTACAAAGATGTGGTTGTATCATAGTTCGGAAAGCAAAAATCCGTCGACTACACCGGCTCGGCCACATCGAGCGAATAGACGACAACGGTCCAGCTAAGAGAGTCTTCGAATTCCAGTTCACTGGTTCGAGACGACAAGGGAGACCGAACCTCCGATTTAAGGACCAAGTGATCGCGGACCAAGAAATCTTGGTCTTGCCAAATGGAAACAGAGAGCGCAGGATAACGAAGGATGGAAGACAGCAGTTCAGGCTCTGATCCTCCAAGGGTCACAGGCCTATTAAGTAAGTGAGTAAATATTTAAGGATTCCCTCATTTCTAGGGATTTGTTAGTGACTATTGCATGTACCCAGTTTAAAGCTATTGCGTCATTATTGAATAGGTTAGGTTTGGTTAGGTAGAAGTGACTGCTAGATGAAAGTCGATACACTTAGACCAATAATAGGTCCATTGTTATACCACATGGATTTGAGAAACCGGTCGCTTGCCTACTTATTGAATCATTTGGAGTGTAGGAGTTAGATCGTTAAGGGCGTTGAAGCCGAAGGCTCCTAAGTGGAGTTTCCTTCTTTGGGAGAGAGCTGGAAAGTAGGTGAAGAATAGTCTCCTCCTCCTCCTCGTCCATGCAGCTTCTACAGAAATCATTCGAAAATACGCCAAGCCATTTTTCTGTTTTGTCGCTAGACATGTTGTACATACTACTTCTCCACCTAGAATGTGTCTGCAATAGTATCCAGCTTTAATTTGCATACCAAAATTGTCAAGGGGCGTCAGATGAAATAAAGTGTCCAACTTTGCTAATTCACAGACAAGTCGAACGTTGGACTTTGCTTAAACTCTTATGGTTAATGACCTTATCCAAGACAATCCACCAGACAACCACCCCATATCGGTCTGATGACCGAGATATAGAGCCAGTGAATTATTCTGGGTTGTAAGCCCCATTTGTTTCCAATGGCTTGTTTGCAAGAGAAAAGTGTGACCGTGGCTTTCTTTACTCTTTCTTGTATGTTGGGTTTCCAGCTTAGTTTTCTATCCAAAATAAGACACAGATATTTTGCTTTGTTGGAGAAGGTTAAACTTATTTCGTTAAGGGATAAGGTCAATTACTGGAATTCTATATTTCCTTGAGAACAGGACTAGTTCAGTTATGTGCGGAATCACCCCTAGACCACACCGAGCTGTCTAACTAGATAGCTTATTTAAAGCATTTTGTAAAAGTTATTTTAAGGTAATGAGGTATTTATCAGAGACTGCTATAGAAACGTCACCCGCATAGGTGATAACCTCCACGAAATTCTAAAAAAGTGGGGATAGAACACTACGAGTACCTTGTGGGGTACCCCTACAAACAAATCTTCTAACAGATGTCCCGCTGAGCTTTGAGTTGATAACCCGACTAGTAAGCAGTAAATTGATCAACTCGCCAAGTCAGCCATCCACCTTCAGATTTGACAGACGATTGTTAAAAGTGCCTTCTATGTCCAGGAAAGCTAGTTGTGTGTCAATACTGTCATGTAAATGGATATCAATCAGTCATTCTGGTGTTTTTAGAAGGAGCGATGATAGACTTATGGGTCTGAGGTCTTTTTTTTAAGGGTTTTTCTATATGAGTTCCAGTTAGTTGCATCTCCCGTGCTGTTAACATAATTGAAAAGTTTCCTAAAATTTTTTCTGAGTGGTGCCAAATCTGAGATCCACCAATGTGGCTTTTCCTTACCTCTAGGTCAACAAAAGGACAGGAAAATGTCCTTAACCATACAATCAAGATTTGGGTTTTGCAAGGGCCCTTAGAGAATCAGAGGTAACCAATTTCTTTAAAGTTTCCCTGTATTTGAGCAAATTGCTTTTACGGATATTGCTGTAAGCTAATAGGATAAGAGGATCGTCATCAAGACTAAATTGAAAGTATCGGTGGTTAGAAAAATAGTGTTCACCAGATACCTTCCAGTTGTTAATAAGTCCCACGAGTAAACCGGTAAAGAAAGAATGTCCATAGCATAGTCAGTTTTACTAAGATAAGGCCCTAGTACGACAAGCCTTACCAGGCACTTGAAGAAGCTCGTTAGTAACTGATTTAACCCTCAGTCTTGCATCACCTGGGCATGGTTTACTATTCGCTCACACCACTACTGGAATCAGATTAACTTATCTTTGGCTATAGACCCTCCTCCAGAGACCTTACAGCTTTGGTAACCCTGCTGCAAGCGTCCTCTTGAATCATTAAGCTGTACTGAGCATCTTCATCACGTCGAGGTAAGTAGTTGATGGAAATCTAATGTACCCCAAGAAAAACACAATTTTTATACCCGATACTACATATCAAATTAAATTTGAACTTCCAAGGAAACCAAAAATATAAATATTTTTGTTGGTTAAAATTTCTTGAACAAAAAAACTCAAAAAACATGGCATGGATGATGTCCCCCACAAACAACGAATTGGAGAAAAGTTGGAAACATATAAATTTATAAGGAGGTAAGGGGCAAATTATAACAAATCTTCTGTCTTGAAAAATACTGGACAATGCTGGAGCTTTTGATAACACCTCCCATATCCCCATTGAAAGAGCTGCAACTACAAAAGGCGTAGGCAAACTATCAGATGGATAAGTCCCATACTAACTAGCAGGACCATTTCTGACAAATTAGGTCACGCATCTGCCACTATTCTATTACCTCTACTATGGTCAATACATAGTTATCGACCTACTCCTGAATGACCTAAACAACTCCGGATATATAACTCAAGGTTATGCAGATGACTTAGTCATAATAATCAGAGGCACACATGAAACTACTGTCACTGACTTCATGCATAATGCTCTAGATAAAGTGTGGGAATGGTGTCAACTTGAGAGGCTCAATGTCAACCCTAATAAAACGATGACTAAATTGGAACAAACACCTAGATAATACTATTAAGAAAGCCACATCCATACTATGGGCGTACTCAGTACTTTTTGGAACGACATACCTTACAATAGTACTTCCGACTATAACTGATTTGTTGGGAAAAGGTTGAGCAAATAATTGCCCAGAATACACTATGAAAAGTCCAAAGATCAGCTTGTATTGAAATTACAGGCGCTTGGCGCTCCTGTCCAACAACCGCATTAGAAGCTCTCCTACAGCTTCAGAGAATGTATTAGACGCAACCTTCGTAAATCCAATATTAACATCCTGTCTGACAGTCAAGCGGCTAATAAAGCTCTATACTCCTTCTACTTTGGGTCTAAGCTGGCCTGGAATTGCCTAAACACCTTAAAGCTGTTCAACTGCACACAATAACATCACAATCGTTTGGATTCCTGACCGTGGTTCGCAGTAGACTCAGACTACTTCGAAGGAGATTCATCTCCCCCTCCGAAATCCAAAACATACTCAGGTTCCTTCAATTACTGTACCTCTTAAGAGGATCAAAATCGTATGCAACAAACCATAGGCCCAAGGGAATAACACTGAAGATCTCTTCTGGTCGAAGTTTTAGTACTCTAAATGTCTCCATCTCCCATTGACTAGTCTAATCTAATCTATGTAACTTGGGCGAACAAATTATTTAATATATAAGTACATAATTAGGTCCTGTCATATGTCATCTATCGGTAACCCTTCTGTTTACCCACATTAAACGCACATACATACATGTTATATACCCACATAATAAACAAACGATAAATTTGTATCAAAAACCAAATGAATGGAACCATCTAGAATGCCAAACTCAAGCAGCTGTTTATTCATATACGTACTCATTCGAAATATTAGATTTTATGTTTTTTTTTTTGTTTACCGGTACTATTATGAATAATTCGCAGAAACTGCTCGAAGAGCTTAGGAAGTAAAAATAACAAAAATACGAAACGAAAGAGTTGCTCTTTTTAGCTGAATAAAAAATAAAGAGAAATTGCTCCCTTGTTTCCACTGTTCGTATTTTTGTCAAGTTTGTATTACGACCACTTGCTAGTGTGTTAGTACCCTTAGCAGAAACATATAAAAACCGCTACCGATGGAGCGAGGCTACAGAACAAATTAAAGAGTATAAACCAGCGTAAATAGCTGAGAAACATAAACAAGTGAATTTATAAAGAGAGTTTCTGGAAGTATCGTTTTTGCGTATAAAAAAAAGAAGATGTCTATAGTGCCGATTATGTACGAACTAGCCCGTGAAATGGACAACTACGTGAATAGGACCTTCTTCGATGACTTTGGATTTGGGCTCCATCCACATGAGATCTTTCAAACACCAAGGTTGGCGAGAACTTTGTTTAATTCTTGTCTCCTCCAACATCCATTCGATCGGCTTAATCAGCTAGCTGCACTTAGAGATGATAAGGAGAAGTTGACCTTAAACAAGGATGGTTTCCAAGTTATTGTCGATGTTAACCAGTTCAAACCAAATGAATTAACCGTCAAAACTACGGACAATTACGTTGTGGTCGAGGGTAAGCATGAGGAACGCGAAGATGATCACGGTTTTATCCAGAGACAATTTGTTCGTAAATACCGGTTACCTAACGGTTACAATCCTGATGAAGTCGTTTCTACAATTTCGTCGGATGGAGTTTTAACTATCAAAGCACCACCACCACAAAAATCCATTGAAGGAAATGAGCGGATGGTTAAGATACAAGAGACTGGTTCTGCCCATTTGGCGATTAAGGACAACAGCGATGACTCATCGAGCATCAAGAACAAACTATAAACGCAACACATTTTATTGGTAATGAATGTATTTTTTCAACAAAATCTGTAATTGTTGTAACCTTAACTCTCGATGTATGTACTCGTATATATGTGAATGTAAATTTCTATAAATAAATAAATATTACAAAATTAAAACTGATTGGGCATTCTAAAATAGATCTTGCAAATCAAATTGCTAATAATGACTAAGGGCTAGTTACTAAATTTGGTGTTTTTAAGTTCATTACCACACTTTTTTTGATTAGAAGAATTGTCTATTAGGTGGATTGGAAAGTTCGCGGCCTAGAATAGAAATAGTTTTAATACTAAATTGCTACTTCCCCACTTTTATTTCTCAACATTCTAAGAGTGAATCTCTGAAGTTTCATTCCTGTGTTGCATTTAATTCGGTTTATACACGGGCTTAAGTTAGGCAAAGTGATTTTTAAAAAATGGAAGAAATCAACAATCGAGATGGTTATAAAAAAACAATTTTTGTTTGAAGCAGATCCATGACAATATGGTCGCAACTTTAGGCGAATCTGCAACTTTAGGCGAATCAACGTGGACGAGAGAGCGTTGAAGCAAACCCACGCTGTGGAAGACCATCAACCTCAACTACAGAGGAAAACATCGACCAACATTTCTGATCTGGGGCCCTACTCTGTATTTCGATTCGAAAGTCAAAATATTCGAAAGCGGATGATTAGCATTTGGTAATCCATCCAATTTAAAGAAAATATCTGCAGGAGTTCCACAAGGAAGTGTCTCGGGACCAATCCTTTATCTCCTATATACAAGAGACCTAAGCAGGAAGAAGCAACTTTCGCTGACGACACCGCAACTATGACTATTGGCGACAATGCTGATGGAGCAGCGAAAAAATTACAAAAGGCTATTAAATCCATAAGTGATTGAACAAAAAGATGGAAAATAAAGCTTCATGAAACTAAATCTATATTACTACAATATATTCGAGAACCGATTAACTTTTTGTTGATTCAATTTTTTTTCGGAAAATTGGCGCATTGTAATTCGAAATCTAGTATCAAAGTCACTCGAATTTCGGATATTTCATTAGTTATGTGTTTATAGTTTGCGGATTGTTTTTATTTTTTGACAGTGAAAGATTTTTCTATGGAAAACGAAAACAGGTTATTTGAAAGATGTCAGTTGATAAAATATATCATTAATTCTCATCTTATTGTTTTTTGTACATTTTTTTCTTTTATCAATGGCAATATTTTCTCCAAAGAGTGCTTTATTATCTGTGGGTTCAAGAACTATGAAACTATGTCAAATTTGTATACTGAAGGGCCTCCAATGAATGATGGAAATTCACTGCTAAGGACAAGATGCAAGAAAACTACTGCATAATGAAAATCAATTACGAAGGCTTAAAAGAATAAAACCTCCCGATTTAACTTAATATAAGAAAAATAAAAATTTATATACTTACATACGAGTATACATACATACACATAGCACATTCAAAACAAAGAGTCACCAGGGGGTAAAACTCTTTCAAAGACTAAGATGTCAGAAAATAATTAGTTATTAGTCCAAGTGACTAGATCAGAATTATGTGGGAGGTGGTTTTAGTCGGTAAAAATTCGGCATGCTGATTACTCGGATCATCAGCATCTTTTGAAGATCTCTCCTTCCTCCAAAAAAAAAAAAAAAAATGTGCAGCATGTTGGTCACTGACATTTCAAAACGCGAGACTCGCAACAAAATCCGAAAGTTGTGGGAAGTTGTTTAGCAACATACTGCATTCATTTCGAAATGATTAGAGAGTCAAATTATCATAGAATCGAATAGCACTTTGGAATAATTTTTTTTAATTCAAAACGGAATACAGAGTAGGGCCCCTAATCATGGGAGACCGCAGATAGGTTAGGTTAGGTAAATGGGTGACCTTGTTGACAAACGATTTGTCGACGGCTCACTTAGACCACTTGGAGTCCATTGTTTAAAACGCTGGGAACTAAAAG
This sequence comes from Pocota personata, assembly GCA_963082735.1. Lineage (NCBI taxonomy): Eukaryota > Metazoa > Arthropoda > Insecta > Diptera > Syrphidae > Pocota > Pocota personata. The sequence continues at coordinate 67,367,453 of OY720431.1, forward strand.
TCTTTTCAGCCACTAGTTAAACCACACAGATAAATGAATGAATCTCAGGAGTTTATTAAGCTCTATATTTCGAAGGTCTTCCAATCTGGAGAAGTTGCTGCCAAGAGCTATTCTTCTTTTCAGGGCTAGTGCAGGACAGTCGCACAGTAGATGGCGAATAAATTCTATTTCTTCTTCGTCCCTACAGCTTCTACAGTAGTCGTTGTATGAAAGTCCCATCCGCGCTGCATGGTTGCCTATCGAACATTGTCCAGTCAGGATACTGGTTGCTTTTCGAAATTCCTTACGACTAAGGTTTATTAGACTAATAGTTCTCTTTTGATCGAAGGCTGGCCATATCGATCTAGCTGTAGGACATGTATCTAATTGACACCAGCGCTTATTAGCCTTCTCGATGGATTGCATGTATATTTCCCTGTAAAGTGGGCCTGTGACGAATTCATTCCAGACACGCTTCTAGCTAGTTCATCTGGTTTTTCACTTCCAGAGCTGATATCTCATTCGGTTTTATTTTACATATTTTTACGAGCTTGAGTCTTATCAAAGTTGATTGCAACGCCTTTATTGCTGCTTGACTATCAACATAAATATTGATTATTTTTCGTGAAATTATTCCTCAATAACCATTTCCCCAGTTTCCTTTATTGCGACCAGCCATCCGATTTGCATTTCGAGACTCACAGTAGACAACGGCTCCTGTACCGACATCTATCTTGGATCCATCGGTGTGGATAGCCAGTTCGTCTTCGGTACGTACTTCACTCTCATCCCAATCTTCTCTGCTAGAAATTCTGATAGATAGAAGAAATGGCTGAAATCCATAACTGTGGGCTTGAATTACGCCGCATCATCTGTTCCCCAACCTAATAAAAACATTTGAGAGGGCGGACATTTTCAAGGAATGAAGAGGTCGAGCTGAGGTAAACTTATTTTTTGAAGGCTTTGATGAAACATTTTTTTTTAAAACTGGTGTAATGGCTTTAGAGACCAGATGAAAGAAGTGAATTAAACTTAGAGGAGATTAGGTTCTACTCTATTTTTGAGTATTGTATTGCTTTTCGAAAATAATCATTTTCAAGATATCGAATTTCTTAATACTAAGAACATCGACAAATTTTACTTCTTAATCCGTCTGGAACGAATCGTATGTTACCATATTGCCTATAGGATATTTTTTCCATTTTTAAGACACCTTAAAAGAAATAAGAGAAAAAACAAAATTCTGTTGTTGTGGACCGTATTATTCACAATAAATGCTCACATTAATCCATTTATGCCCGAACTAGTTTTTAGAAAAAAATTATATATTTTATACTATTTTTAGTACAATCTTCTAACTTTAATAAATTTGTAAATCAAATTATATAATATTGTTTATTTTTTAAATAAAGAGTGCGTCATAAAATTTTTAAAATGTTATGTTAATACAATAATGGAAAAAAAAAGTCCGAAAAATGAGAAAATTGGTAAAAAGACCACTGATGCATTAACGCACCCAGCAATGGACATAAATGATTACTATTATTCTGTTGATCAGAAGTAGAAATAATATATGAAATGTTTCAATGAAATAGAATAGTTCGCGGTGCTCATTGAAATCGCGTTTGTGTGGCGAGGATTATGGAGCGCGGCTTAAGAATGCCAAAACTTAACTATCACCGTAAATGACTTATTTTTCTTTTCCTTTCTTTTTTTTAAGAAAACGCCTCCGAAAAGTGGGCGTCGCTTTAAACAATGTATGGACGAATCCTAGAGAAAATCAACGTCCATATATTTTGTAAGGACAATGGCCCTTAGTAATAGAAATACCAAAAGCAACTTCTAAAGTAGCTCCTAGTTATGTGATTGTAAGGTGCTTTTAAAATGTTCGTAGTAATAATACAGATTTAGCAGAAGTTAAATTCCGAATAGTCATAATAGTTGATTACAAATATATATAATTTTAGGGGTCTATCGCTATTATTTTTCTACGTTACAGACTATGTATTAAAATTAATATACCCTACCTTGGAATTTCAGTTTTCATTATTTTCAAGGTTCCGCCTATCCGTCTGTTACAACCTTCTATCTCCTAAACTATAAAAGCTATGTGCACAATTTTTACACAAATCATGCTGAACAGCGATACAAGTGCAAGCTGATGTATTTCTGAAAAAAAAACTTATTTTGGAGTGGCAATAAAATTGTTTTGTGTGTGTGACATATTGCCGGAATTTTTAATTTGCAACACAGTGGAGGAATGTTTGCTAAAAGTTTTTTTTTTTGTTTTTATAAATTGCACTTGTTAAAGGTGATTTTACTAATTTTTTTTTTTGTACAAATGGGAAGAGACAGAGAAAGACAGATTGGTGTAGTTGGTTTGAAACTCAGGTGGTATTAAGTTTCAGTGAACTCCAAGGGTGGCTGTCCAGCTAACTGGGGAGTATTTTTTTTGTTTCGCTGTTATTGTCATTGCTTATGATTCACAGTATTTTTTCCGTCCTCTTGATATTATCATCACGATCAAATGTAACTTAATAGCCATATGACCACCCTACTGCCAGTGTTATGCCTTCGCCAGTCGTTCACAGACTTTCAGAGTGTGTACACGTGTTTCGGCTTCTCATTTAAAATCGGGTTGATTTGAAGTGCAGTATTAGACAGTGTTATTTCAAGTGGCGAGTTAGCCTAGAGGTGGTGGTGGTGAACCGGCAACCCAGGGACCTCGGTTCAATCCCGGACTGGGAAATATTAAATTGTGGACTTTTTTTTTCATTTAACAAAAATAAGTGAAAACCAAGTAAACAAAAACAAATATCAGGCGATGGAGAGTGAGCGGTCCGCGCTCCCATTAGCGGGACCAGCTGGTGGGGTGACAGCATCATCCGATGCAGTGCAGGCAGGCCACTCAGCAACAGTGGCAATCGCAAGTAAGGGGAAAAGGAGAAGGAAGTTAAAACCTTCTCCCAACCTTGTAAAGCGTCCCTCCACATCAGCTCCAACTGAACAGCTGCCCGGGGAGTGAGTGAAGGGGCGCCGAGCACAACAACAACAACAACAGTAGCAGCAGAAAAAAAGCGACAGAGGTCCGATGACTCTGTCGAATTAGCGTACATCTCCGACGGTGGGGAAGGCCACTACGTTGGAGAGAAGAACAATAGCTTCGGAGTTCTGGCGTCCTCCGAATCGGATGATGAGGAAGAAGAAGTCGAGAGTCTGACTAGCAGCATCAGGCAGCTCGAGCAGAGGGTGCGTGCTATAAAGGCCAAACAAATGGCCAGGCGAGAGAGGGAGCGGCAGCTAGAGCTACAGCGCGCTCAACAACAACAACTACTACAGCAGCAGCCGCCAGAAAACCAGCGGCAACCGGCAATACAGCCGCAAATGCTGCAGCCGAAGCAGCAGCAACTACAACAGCTGAAAAAACAGCAGCAACTACAACAGCAGCAAGAAATTAAACAACAACCGCAGCAGCAGCAGAAACAACAGCAGCAGAAACAGCAGCAGCAGCAGAAACAACAGCAACAGAAACAGCAGCAGCAGAAACAACAGCAACAACTACCACAGCAGAAGCAACAAAAGACGACTACAAAGGAGAGGGTGCCGCCAATAAATACCTACAAGGTGGAGTTGAAGGATACCATCGAACTATGTAAGTCGGCCATAGGCAAGAATTTTAATATTAAAAGATTAAATGAAAATAGGCATGCTATCCACTGTAATACAGTGGAAGATTATAAAAAAATTAAGCAGTTACTTAGGGACACGACGACGGAGTTCTTCTCCTTCACCCCGAAGGGGGAAAAGCGGCAAACAATGCTGCTGAGGGGGATAGACCCGTCTACTGATCCGGAGACGCTCCTTGCGCTGCTTAAAGAGAAAGAGTGCAACGAGCTCGAATTCGTAGGGGTCAAGCCATTCACCACAGCTAAGGCAAAAAGGGAGAAGCGGAAACTGCCGTTCTTCCTGGTTCAACTTTCACCCAATAGCAAGTTGGATGGTCTAAGGAGTATTAAAGTCCTAGACTACCAGGTTGTCGCCTGGGAAAAATTAAAAAGGAGCGAAAACATTTTACAATGTGTTCGCTACCAAAGGTTCGGTCACGCCGCGTCGAACTGCGAAATGCAGCCTCGATGTGTCAAGTGTGGAAAGAACCACAAAGCAGAGGAATGCACTCTAGGTAAGGATGGAGTTGCAGATAAGAGCCAGCTCTCGTGTGCTTTATGCAGGAACTCGGGGCACACCGCAAACTATCGGGGTTGTCCTAAGTTCCAGTATATTAAGAAAGTAAATCTGGTTCGGCAGGAGAAGGTTGTAGTGAAACGTCCACCTGCTCCAATTCAAACACCATCCGTGACTCCCCAAGTGACCTACGCCCAAATGGCGGCAGGTGGGGGAAACGCGGAACAGAAAAGACCGAAGGTTGCTTCTCAGGCCCCAGCGCCTAGAGCACCGGAGGCTCAAAATGACTTGCTGGCCATCTTGCTCTCTATCCAAGGGCAGATGGAGCAGCTTCAACGTCAGGTACAGGAGCAGGCGAAGCGGGTGGACCAGATCTACGCACTTCTGCCGGGCTTAACGCACCTTCAGTCGTAATGGGTACGAACATGGAGGAACAATCCTTGAAGATCCTTGCGGTGAATGTCAATTCACTGATTAGGATCGAGCGAAGAGCCGTATTGTTTAAGTTGTTAGAAGACCAAACCCCTGATGTGCTTATGGTTAGCGAAACAAAGCTATCCCAGAAGCACAAATTGGGGCACAATAAATACAATATTGTCAGAAGAGACCGACCCAACTCCACACAAGGAGGAGGTGTTGCTATCTTCATACGCAAACAACTGCAATTTAAAGTTATGTACAGCGGTGAAGTGCGAAGGTTCCAGGAGCTGGAAGCGTGTATCGTATGCATCCCTCTCCGTAGTGGAAAGAGGATGTACTTGGTCGCACTCTATGCACCTGAAGTTACTCAATCTACTTTATTTATTTCAGAGCTCGAGACACTTTTTCGATGCCTAAGGCTGGAGTCGGAGGAGAATTATTTCATCATGGCCGGAGATCTAAACGCCAAACATAGAGATTGGGGAAACAACACACCTAATCCTAGAGGGAACCTACTATTCAATTGGTGGGGTCGGCACAGTGTCGAGTATAAACTCGATTTGAAAGCTACAGATAGTCCGTCGTTTCCTAGAAGCGGCTCCTATCTGGATCTTATGCTGTTCGACGTACGGTTACAACTGACCGACATGGACCGACAAACTATAAACTGTCTGCACACATTTGTGTATGACAGTGATCATTGCGGACTCAGTGCCGTAATAACGATTCCCAACGAAATTGCGGAGTTAGAGGAGTTTGTCCAAACGTACTCCTACAATTATAGTAGGACGCGTTGGTCTCGCTTCTCAAGAACCTTGACAAGAGCACTCTCCTCGAATTCGCTCTACCCACCGTCCAATAGGAATCTGTCAAACGAGGAGATTGACTGGTACCTAAAACAAATGGACGAGACAATTAAACGAACTATGGATAATACGATACCTCGGTATCAACATACTGACAACGCAAACATATTCCGCAATGCAACAATTGACGCACTACACCAACACAAAAGTAGACTGCTGTCGAGACTAAAAACCTTGTACAGACAGTTTACTGACAGACAGAACTCGGAAGTTAGGACACTGAAGTCGTTGATTAAAAACCTCCAGAAGTTAATTAGAGAAAATTACAGACTTTCGGCAAATTTGCATTGGAACAACAAAATTCGGGCTGTAAAATCCAACAACCCGAGTATGTTCCCGCAAATAAATAAAATATTTCGGAGGAATAATCAAAACGACCTTCCGTGTCTTAAGATCCCCCGAACGACGAACAATGGACGAATACTTATAACAGCAGGTATAGATCCAGATAACGCAGTAGAGGATGACAACTTCTTTGTGATCGAAGATCCGCAGGAGAAGGTAGAGGCTATAGGAGCGACTTTCCAGGAAGTGTACAAGGTGAATGATACCATTTGCCCGAACCACGATTTGGAAAATCGCGTCCTTGTGCACAACTTCTACCTTCGAAATGATATAGAGCACTGGCGATCCGAGAACATAGGTTTTACCGAGTTCAATGACGATAACATGGCAAATAATGTCATCGCCGATGAAAGGGTACATCCCCCGTACATATCGAAGGTGGAGCTCCAAGCGATCTTCGACTCATTGAGGAGGAAGAAATCTGCGGGAATCGATGGAGTGTCGAACATTGTGCTTCGACATCTCCCTCTAGAAGCGGTGGACATTTACACCACTCTGTTTAACAATGCGCTGAATAATGCACATTATCCAGAGCATTGGAAAACAGCAGTGACACAACCCATCCCCAAAAGGGGTAAGGACACTTCCAATCCGGCAAATCTCCGGTCGATAAGTCTCCTTCCGAACATCAGCAAGGTATTCGAGAAAGTGATCAATAGAGCCCTGCTTAAGTGGACTGAGAACAGTAATATAATTCCGGATAACCAATTCGGTTTTAAGGCGGGGCATGATACAATACATGCCGCGTCTAAACTGGTATCGGATATCCAATGGAACAAAAGCAAGAACCAATGCACGGGTGCCTGCCTGATTGACTTGGAGAAGGCCTTCGATACCGTATGGTTAGAGGGACTCTTCTACAAGCTGAACAGGCTGGGCATAAGCAAACCACTGCTATACATACTTCATAACATGCTCACCAGTAGACAGTTCATCGTCAAAAATGGCAATGTGACTTCTGCTGGAACATTTCTAATTAAAAACGGTCTGCAACAAGGTGCGGTTAATTCACCGATCCTTTTCAACATTTACACGAGCGATCTCATAGGATCACTTCACCATGCCATAGCGTACGCAGACGACTTGATCGCGTACAGATCAGGACCAAAAATCGAGGTCATTGCAATTCTCTTGCAACGTGACTTCGATAAGATTCAGCGATATTGCGATGACTGGAAGTTGAAGATCAACTTCCAGAAATCGGAAACCATTCTTTTTAGGACGCCGTTGTCTGGGGCCTCTAGGGATACCAGAAAGAATTGGCGAAAGTTCTCAATCATTGGACCGCACGGACAGCCACTTGCGAGTCCGCAATCTATAAAATATAGATTAGACCAATATCTATATTTTAACAAACATATAGATGCTGCTCTATCCAGAGCCAAAGGTGCTTTTGCCCTTACAAAGAGACTTTTTTATAGCAAGCAACTCGATGCAAGGGTAAAGGTAATCTGCTACATGGCCCTCATTAGGCCCATGCTCGTATATGGATGCCCCGTGTGGTTCAACGTGGGAGCAAGCTTGTTGGAAAAGATTCGGGTGTTTGAGAGGGCTTGCCTTCGGGCTTGCCTTCATTTGTACAGAACACCAGAGTCCCAGTACATAAAATTCTATCCCAATGAGGTCCTATACAACAGGGCTAATCTAATTAGAGTGGATAATTTCGTTATCAAGCTGACTCGAAGGCACATTGCAAGAGCAATGAGCTCGAAGAACAACCTGATCTCCGGGGCTTATTACCCCAATTACGAGTATCATGAGAGAGTGCGCCTTAACGGCTTTGTTCCCCCAGAGGCGTTCCTCTATTTTGATGAGAAAGGTCTGATCCAGGACAGATTGGCGGTGCCGCTAATCTTCCACGTTGCTCGGACAGTTGTGGATAGGCGACTCAACTACGACAGAGACGTTGCACACGGCAGTGTGGAGCGTCTCCGGTTTAGTAGGGCGGTATCGGGTCGCGATATTGAGGACGTACAACGTCAGTACGGTCATTTCTGGTGGCTTGCCGAAAGAGAGGAAACTCCTTCGTCGTTTCCTCCTAATCCAGGGTAGCCTTTTGAAGTTGAAAGTTGGCTGTTCTTGCCCATGGCCGACTTACATAGTTTAGGTTTAGGTAGTTTTTTAGGTTTCGGTAGGTGTAAGTAATAAATATATAAAAAAAAAAAAAAAAAAAAAAAAAAAAAAAAAAAAAAAAAAAAAAAAAAAAAAATTCATATCCACAGCACTTGGATGAAAAAAGTACAAAAAAAAAGCACAAAAACATAAAAAACATAAAAAAAAAATATAAAAAAAAAACAGCACTCGATATAAAAAAAAAAAAAAAAAAAAAAAAAAAAAAAAAAAAAAAAAAATTACGTATAGAATACGTAAGGTAGAATAAGATAGGTAATTTAGAATAAGATAGTTTTTTTAAGATTTATTTTAAGGTAGTTTATAAGTTTTATTTATAAGAACACAAAAAACGTTCATTTACTAAGTTTTTTCTTTAATTTTCTTAGTAGCACTTATTTAAATTTAAAAGAATGAATTAAATAAATATTTTTCACGTACGTTACGTCGAAAGACATAGTTTTAAGTATTAGGATTAGCTTAGAGCGCCCGCATAGGGCCAGTAAGTTAGAATAAGAATAGTTAAGTTAGTTAAGCTAGTTTTAAGCGTTTTGTCTAGCACGTAAGTTAATAAATGAATTAATAAAAATGCACTAAAAACGAAACGAAAACGTTATGCCTTCGCAACAAAACATTTTTCTTAGTATCAATAGTTAGTTAATTGAATAATAAAATAAATAAATAAATAAAGATAGTTACGTCGAAAGACATAGTTTTAAGTATTAGGTTTAGCTTAGAGCGCCCGCCAGTAAGTTAAAATAGAAAATAGTTAAGTTAGTTAAGCTAGTTTTAATCGTTTTTTTGTCTAGCATGTAAGTTATAATGAATTATGAAATAAAAAAAAATCCATTAAAAATGAAAAAAAAAAATGTTATGCCTTCGCAATAGAGTTGACTTAGCTTTCGTAAGTGATCGACTTTTTTATTTATTTCATGCGAAATAAATAGATGATTCTTGACCTCAGGATTTAAACTGTGAACCAACAGCGTGACAAGGGATGATGCTACCATTACCCCCGTTTCCCCTACCCTCGAGTTTCGAAACAAAAATAGAAGTTATAGAGCATTTACGGATATATAACGACAAATGTTTCGATATTCTTATTAATTTACAATATATCACATTTCTTATGCAAGTAGCGGTAAGTTTATTACTTATCGTTTATCCACGCGTCCCGAAGGGGTGTCCAAAAAAATAAAGTGCACTGCTGGGTCGTACGTTCTTGAACCTATTTGTTATTTACCTGCAAATCACTCAGAATTCAAAATTTTTTTTAAATTCTCCAAAATTTGGTCTTCTATATGACAAATATTATTCAAATATCGAAATAACAAAATCATAACCGCGAAATAGCAGATGTTCAAAAAACAGATTGAATAAAGTACCGTTATGCACAGTTTTTCGAAAAACCTAGTATGCCATCTGTTCGCATATGTCCACTGTAACACAAATATTAAATTTGAACAAAATCATTGGAGCCGTCTTCGAGAAAATAAAAAAATAGCAAAGTACTTCCCACATAATTTCGATTTCGCCTCGAGTCCCAGATCTGAAGTTTAAATAAATAAATCTATATAGGCGGTTAAACTCCAAGTGACTATACATCCGGACATCCAGACAGAATTGAGAGACACCTTTTTTTTCAACTTACTGATAAATATGTTTACAACATATCCTATGTATAATTAGTTGTATAGTTAAAAGTATATTTTATCAGTCTTAACTATTGTGCTTCAGATAGCGTAATTGGCTGGCAAAAAAATAGCAATACCAAGAAATAACAGAGAAAAACCTTCAAATACTGTATTTTGCTCAGTATATTTTTAAAAGAAAATTAGTATTTTTTATTAGTACTTATTGTTAATAACAGCAGCGGCTCTGTTCTTCATAGAATCGACTAATTTGCGACATTTATCCAAAGGCATTGAAGCCCTAACTTCCTGGACGATTCTCCAAAGATCTTGCTTGTTTGAGGAGTGGTATTTATTAACTTCAATCTTCAGCTCACTCCAGAGGTTCTCAATCGGATTTAGGTCCGGAGATTGAGAAAGCCACTGCAAAACATTGACGCGATTTTGCTCAAGCCAGAGTTTTGTAAGCTTTGCCGAATGCTTGGGGTCGCTGTCTTCTGTAGTATGTCTCTATACTTTTCTTTGGCCATTATACCTTCGATTAGGTAAACCGGAACTACGCCCCACCAAGAAGCACCATCCCATATCATTACACTACCACGTGCATGCTTCACAGCGGGTTTTGTGTACTCGTACCTTGGATTGCATTCTTCACCTGCTGGGCGACGAACAGAGTGCTTACCATCCATTCCAAAGGGGTTAATCTTAGTTTCATCTCTCCAAAGCACTTTTCTCCACTGCCTCGCTGCCTGAGAGGATCGTGTGGCACGTGGTAGAGTTTGGCAAAGGCAATGCGTTTCTGGATGTGTATTTTTTTCAGCAGTAGCACTTTCCTCAGAGCTCGAGCGTATAACTTCGCATCCACCAGAGTTCGGCGAATTGCCTTAGCACTCCCGCTTCGCGTTTTAAAACTCTGGACGACATGAAAGTGTTCGCTTTGGCTTTCCTTATTAGCGCTGTTTTGTCTTTGGTGGACATTTTTGATGGGCGTCCTCTGGTCTCGGAAAGTTTTCTGGCTTTTAAAGCATTGAAAACCATTATTGGAGAACATCCGAGTGATTTTGCGATACATCGGATCGATTGGCCTTGATTGCTTAGAGCCAAAATGGTTTCTCGCTTAGCTTAGAACAATCATCTAAATTATCAGGGCACTATTTAATTAATAAATCCTACCAATTTATGCCCTAGTTTTAGTTCAGAAGCGTTTCCTTTTAAATTTAAATTTGCGTGTTGCTATTTTTTTGATCAGCTAATACAGTATTTTGTCACAGAATAATTGCTACCGATCGTGTATTTTCTCCGTTTTTGCATGCTTTTACACGATACCTTATACCCCTGCGAAGAGGTCATGATTCTGGGAGACTTTAATCTTCCCCATCTACAATGGGCCCAGTCTGAAGATGAGTCCCATTTTGTTGCTACAAACCCTACCTCGGAAAAGAAAGTCCTTTTCACTGACTGTCTCTCTGATTCTGGCATTTTCCAAATTAGTTGTATTACGAACAACTTAGGTAGACAACTAGACCTAATCTTCTCAACCGATGCCGCCAATTGCATAGTAACTGCCAGCAACCATCTTCTCTCCACATTAGATCGCTTTCACCCACCTCTATTCCTAACGTTTTCGTACGACAACTTAAGTACACTTCCTCACTGAGAAATCATATAGCTTTAATTCTCGTAAGGCAGATTTCGCTAAACTTAATAATCTTCTCAGTAAGATTAACTTTAGTCCTACTCAAGTTGACAACATCGACAATGCTCTAGCGTATTTTTACGACCAAATTTTCAACTTTCTCATACAATCAGTCCCTTTTGTGCCTCAGAAGAACTATACGTCAGCTCCGTAATAGTATAATAAAGAGCTACGCTCACTTCGTAACAGAAGAAACAAAATATGGCAAGCATTCCTCAAATCCCGATCTGACTCTGATTTTTCTCATTACCAATACATCCACTCCCAATTCTCTGAACTCTGTCAATATCTTTACATCGAATATCTTGACAGAATGCAATCCACGCAAATCAATGACCCCAAACTTTTATACCACTTCATTAATGCCAAACGAAAATCGGATAATTATCCATCCACTTTAAAATTTGCTAATAAATCCTCGGCAGACTCTAAAACAATCGCAAACCTGTTTGCTAATTTTTTCAGCCAATCGTTTACGGATCACGTCATTCAACCTGATCATAACTACTTCCGCTACTTAGACAACTGTCCCCAAACCTCCTTAGTCACAAATGATATAACTTCGGCGTCGTTAGTAGATAAGATCAATAAACTAAAGGGCGAATACTCCCCCGGCCCTGATGGCCTGCCCGCTATAGTTCTGAAAAAATACGTAAACTACTTAGTTCAACCCCTTACCACCACTCTATTCCAACTATATATTTCGCAGGAAGTTTTCCCTGAAATCTGGAAAAACTCAAACATAATCCCAACTCATAAAAAAGGTTGTAAAAGTGGAATATCCAACTACCGGCCCATCGCCAAACTAACCTGCATACCCCAGCTATTTGAAAGCATTATTTATGACACAATGCTTTTTCACTGTAAGATTATCCTTTCACCGAACCAGCATGGATTCTTTAAGGGCAGATCAACAACCACCAACCTTACCGAGTTTGTATATAGCACTCTGTGTGTTTTGGAAGATGGTAATGAAGTCGATGTAGTTGCCACCGACTTTAGCAAAGCCTTCGGCAAAATTTCGCATGCAATTATTCTTCTCAAACTTAAAGCTCTTGGTTTTTAATCGGGGTTTATCTCATGGATCAAATCTTACTTGGAAAAACGTCAATATAACGTCCTCTTCAGAACTTCAATTTCTGATCCTATTAAAGTCACATCGGGAGTCCCTCAAGGCAGCCATATTGGTCCAATGATTTTCATTTTGACAATTAACGATGTCGATTGTATCACCAATGACTCCCACCTTTCTATATATGCGGATGATATGAAAATCTTCAGAACCATATCGTCTTGAACAGACTTTCACTGAAAGATGATTTGAATTGATTCTCAGTCTGGTGCCATAAACATTTTTTAGAGCTCAACGTCAGGAAGTGCCAAGCTATTACATATTTTCGTAATCGTATCCGACCATCCCCCAGAGTCTATTCCATTAGCGGAGAGCCTATACCCTCTGTCTCTTGACTACGCGATTTGGGTGTTATCTGTGATAGGGAACTCAACTTCCGTTCTCATATTGATAACATTATCAACTGAGCAAACTCTGCGCTCGGTTTCATTAAACGATTGTCTAAGGAATTCTCAAACCCTTACGTTACAAAATCCTTATACATCGCATTCGTCAGACCCCTCCTTGAATATGCTTGCCAGGTATGGTCACCATACTACGAAATCCATATCTTGCGAATCGAAGCTGTCCAGCGTAGGTTCATCCACTTTGCCTTACGTGGTCTTGCTTGGACTGATAGTTACAATTTGCCCCCATACATTGACTGTGTGAAACTAATCAATTTACAGCCTCTCGATAAACGTCGCAAAGTTGCTGACATCTTGTTTATCCATCAGTTATTAGCCGGTAACATTGATTCCCCCGCGCTGATGCATATGATTTCTTTCAACACCAACCCACGTAACCTCAGGTCCTCACCCCTCTTCCGTCTTATTTCTCATCGCACCAATTATGGATGCCATGAACCAATGTCTAGAATGCTCCGCAGAGCTAATCACATGCAAACCGTTTTTAACTTTCACAATAGCAGAGCCTCCCTGAGAAACCCCCTTTATTCCATTAATTCTTCCTCATAAGTCCAGTTCTAGTTTAGTTATTTTTAGTTTTAAGTTTAGCTTTAAGTTTTTGCTTGTATAAAGCTCAAATAAATAAACAAATAAATAATGTGCTGACAACAAGTTTACCGTAACATTTTAGCGCGTTGCTTTCCTAGAATCCAACAAAAGAGTACCGCTACGTACAATACTAAAGAAAAGTGTTGCTATTATTTTGGCAATCTTATAAATATAAATATAAATTTTTATAGTAGGTGTAAGCACAAATGCTAAGTGACTAGTGATATTTTGCGAAATAAAAACTACAGGGTATGGATACTTTTAGCCTCCTAAAACGTTGACAAGAAGAAATCGTTTGTGTTAAAGTTCGGTATCATACCCCACACTAAAAATTCACTACCTACTTTGCCGCTTTTCAGCAAGAAATTGGGTGCGATTATACCTTGACCTTATCCAAGAGATTATGAACTCCACAGCGCATGCATTGAACTTTGCAACATAATATAAACACCTACCATTTACCAATTTATATATTATATGTACATACATATGTCCGTATACGTAAAAAAGCCTACATACAAATCCTTCATGCGTAAAAAGAGAAATCGAGAGACAATGGTTTGAAATATGATATCTGATGAATGGCACTACAGCTTAAGTGCAACCACCGTATAATATTGGCACCTTAGTAAAACCAGAAAGAAGACTGCAAAATTTAGTCAGTCCTTCTGCGTGGAAACGAGAAAAATCGATACGGAGGGTAGAATACATTAAATAGCTATGGAATGCATCTATGCGGAACACACACATATCCGTATCTGTGACACGTGGGAAAGAGTGAGAGACCTGCATCCTCTTTGATAGATGCCGTATACACAACACACCTTAAATTTGCATTTTTGCAGAGAATTCTAGTACGCCAAATTAATTAAAATTGTAAAAAAAAAAAATCTCCAACATGAAAATTCTCCAACGATGTAGATGCAATTTTAAATGTCATGCAACCCACCGTGCAGCGCATTTCAACCGAAAATTCGTAATGAGATGCAAATAAAAGAGACAAGAATTCAATTTTATTGAAAATGTTTATTACTCATAAATTAAGAAATACAGCAATACAAAAAGAAATTACGACTGGAATGGAAGTGTTGTTTATTTTATTATATTTTTTTTAAATCATCTTAATTTTTCTCGTTTACATTTTTATTTAAATTAGAAAAAAAAAAAATTATCATTTATTAGTCTTTTTCATAAATGAAAAATAGGAATTTCGGCACATACGCAATGCATATGGATGTCCATAAAAATTAATTAGAAATCTCTTCTGTGGTTGTTTTGTCACCATTCTCGCATTGGGGTGGCTTTACGGCCTCTGATGAAACAGCGTCTTTGCAATTTTCCTTTACAGACAAATGAGCCGGACCAGTCTGCTGAATTTGAACAATTCGTTCATTGCCCTCCCCCGATTTTAATGGTTGCGGTGCCTTAACCGTAAGGATGCCATCTGATGAGAGGGTGGATGCTACCTCCTTTGGGTCGTAGCCCTTTGGCAGGGTATACTTACGGACGAAATGTCGGGCGATTAGACCGTGCCCATCTTCTTTTTCCTCATGCTTGCCCTCGACTACGATGCAATTATCGATTGTCTTAACGGTAAGCTCGTTAGGCTTGAATTGTTTCACATTCATGCTGACCTGAAAGCCGTTCTTGCCGAGTGGTGAGAACTCCTTCTCGTCATTGTTGGTTTCTTTATCTTCCTGCGATTTTACCATTTTATTGCGAACATTCGCATAGGGATGCTGACGATGCTTAGGTAACCATAGTTGCGACACTGTCTTCGATGGTCGATGGAATTCATTGTTGTAGATACCAAAACCGAAGTCGTCATCGACCCCACGATGGAATTCGCTGATTTCATCAGCCAAATCGAGTAGGAATGGTATGAGAGACATTTTGTTTAAATTATTATTTTTTTTCAGTTTCCGCTTAGCAGCAATTAGTAAGAACTTTTGTGGGTGTTTTTTTTTTTTTTTTAATTATAATTTATTTAAATTTAGGTAACCGACGAACACACCCGACGCACTCGATTACTGACTTTCTTATGTTGGTAAATTGCTGAATGCTGCCCTTTTAAAGGGTTGCAGGGCTGAATTACAAAATTTTTTACAGTTCTCTTAAAAAATTGTCTAGCCAGCAAAATCATAAATCGATATTTTCTATACAGTGTGTAAAACGATGGAGTGTACGCTGTTAAGGAATTTTAAGACATTCAAAATTGTCATCAAACTTTCAGGATTTGTAGACTGAGGTAAAACCAGAGTTGGTATATCGTGGGATTTTTTTAATTTCATGGGAATTCCCATGTTCAAAACCATCACGTGGGAACAAATTTGGTTAGTTCCAAAAAAGCTATATAAAATAAGTACATAAGTTATATAAGTTAGGAACGGTAGATTTAATTCGTATTCCTAGAGCCAAAGGTATACAAGGACTGAGAAGGTCACCAAGCAAAGTTATCCTGCATTCCCTACAACTTTCTTCATTAGTGAAGAACACAGGGGAATTGATTTTGATGCCATCATAGAGTGGGCACCTTAGGGTTTGACGAATGGCCATTTAGGTTATTATAGACCTATTGTGGTGCCCCTTTGGGGTGGTTTGTCGTTCATGGGTTAACCGGATAGTTGTTCAATTACCTAGAAGAAATGTATTCCGAGGAATCTATGTCGCAGGTTGTAAAGGTCTGGACAGTGACGGACAAAGAGGGATGTATCCTCGTATACTTCCTACTACCACATCCCCTACACCAATCGACCTCACCTACCCTTAGTTTCTTCATATGGCACCCTAGTGTATTATGTCCTATTATTATTTCTACAAATGCAGACAGAGATTTCTTATCTTTGGGTATTCTCTCGGTTCTAGCTTTATTGTACAATGGCCATAATTTCCTTACAACACATGTGTACACCGAACCTGATATTTGCCTCTGTAAAAGCCTTATCCTTTGCTTCGCGTTTAAGTTTGCTAGGCTTAACTTTCACAACTTGCCCGAGGTCCAGTGCAGAACCACTTCTCACTAGTTCAGCAGCCTTCTCATTCCTTGGTATGCCCTCATGGCCAGGGACCCAGCAGAGCTTTACCTTGTGCTGTGCTCCAAGGATCTTAATTATGGAAGAATTGGAATGGATGAAAACCAATTACATTCAAAGGTTTGAGCCTTTTAAAAATATGTATGTGTACAACGAAGTAGGTAATATGAAAAAACGTGGCAAGTTCAATTTTCAAACTGCTATCCTGAAAAAAATGGAAAATCGCAAATCCTCCCATTAAAAAAAAAAAAAAAAAAAACAAGCTAGGACCGAATGCCTATAATGAAGGATATTTAGCGAAACTAAACAAATGTTCTCTTAGTTTTTTACAACTTTTCTTACAAGTGTTTCTCTCATATATATGTATAAAGGGTAGGCCATCTGTTGGTTTCTTATTAAAATTGCTATAAAAACAAAATCCATTCAAAGTTTTTTGCTTTATTGAAGAGAGTACGCTTTCCGATTACTTGTGGAAAATAATTTCATTCAAATGGCTGCCCGCCCAACATCATAACTCAATTTTGGAGTATATTTTCGGTGGTTTGGATATTTTCTGTTGCACGAGAAGCTCTATTAGTATTGTGCTTAGTTCCTGAATTGTTTCTGGATTATTAGAGTATCATTATTCTTTAACGGCACCCCACAAAAAGAAGTCCAACGGCGTCAAATCGTAACTTCGCGGAGGCTAAGCAACATAACCAAAATGGCTGATTACACAATTATTGAACTTAGTGCACGAAAGATCGATTGTTGGACGGCTTGTCTTGCTTGAACCACAGATCGTCCAAGATCATTTCCTCAATTGCTGGCAAAAAAATCCATTATCATGCCTCCGTTGAACGTTACGTAGTTGCCATCCTCATCTTCAAAGAAAAATGAGACAAAATTCCGCCATTCCACAAACCACACCAAACAGTCACACGCTGAGAATGCATTCGCTTCTCTACGACTATGTGTCGTAACAGTACAGTTAAGATTGATGGTGGGACTAATATTGGGGCACATCAATCATAATAAACACGCTTTCAGACTCGGCCTGATGGAAACACTGATCTTCACTAAGAGGAAGACATAGACACTCCATCTGCCACTGCCTAGCAATAATAAGGTTGAAATTGAAATTACTGGGGTCACCAATGATAAGAGATCTAATCAAATTCTGACAAATAGCAATCAGTGATGTCCTGGAATTAACAAAGCGTTTTCTAAGTCTCTTTATATTAAATTTTTCTATCTCCCCATAGTTCCAAATACCCACATCTCACCAACAAATGATTCAAAATAGTCCAATCCTAACAGCACTAAACGAGGGTGTTTCTTAAATAGGGGCCACTAATTCATAATCCGAATTTGAATTTCAAACAGAAAATATTTTAAGTTTTTTGTCATTGTTTTTAATTTGGATTTATCTGCACTAAATCTGTAGCAATTGTACAATCATACAAGGGATTTTGTACAGCGCCAGATTTCTAGTTTCCGAAATACATTGTGAAATACTCACAGTACACAGGGTGTCCATTTTAAGCGAGATCAAATGGGTAAGAATTTTAGATATCGAAGCAAACTACAGGAGAACGTGTAGCGGCAGTGCTCTAGTTTCACATGGTGTATCTCTTTTTTAACTGAGGGTATTTTCATATGATGAATTAATTACGAGTTGGGATATGAGATCCCAAAGGGAAATTGTTAAGGTTTATTAGTAGACTTTTTTAATTATTAACCTCATATGTAAGTTCGTAATTAATTTATTAAAAAACAGGTTACAAAGTTTATCAGATTGTATTGATACTTAAACAAAACCAGTGGCAAAAATAATGTGTCATCTACAAATAATAAAGAATAAAAAAAAATTGCAAACAATTAGCCACATCCTGTAAAACTAGTGCATTGTCGCTTAAAAAATCCACTTAATAAATTTGTCGATATCTTTCATCGTTAAAAAGTTATGGCCATCTGATCCCATTTCAAAATTTCTATTTGTGAAAAATGCGTTAAAATCGTATGATAGCCTATCCCCCATCCTAAATGAAGTGAAAGTGACGTTACAAAATGATTAAAAGAGATGCAATGATATCTTTCTATTTAGAGGATATTGCCGCGTTTTTTAAAGGATTTTATCAGAAAACTTTTATTACGACGTTTTCTTAGCAGAAAATTATCAAATTTGTAACCGAAGATCAAAAATTCCGATGAAATATTCACAATAAGACTTAAAAATTACCATAAATTGCTTTGACCAATATATGTACGGCTTTTTTAAGAATACGCCCTTAGTAGAGTAAAGAAAATCAACGTCTAAACAACGTTTTCAGTTTCAAGCAACAAATATTAAGTAAAACAAAATTTTTTGAAAAGTGGGCATGTCTGTGGATGATTTCAAAGTGTTTGCAATTGTACTGCCTAGAATTCCAAACAACCTATATATGCAATTTCATATTCCTAGCTTAAAATTTAAAACCAAACAAGTAGTGACATTCAGTTAGATAGACGGACGGTCATACCTTGACCGACATAACTTTTGAAGCCGATCACAAATATATATTCTTTTGGGGGTTTATCCTATTAATTTTCTATGTTACTATCTATTATAATTAGTATCTCTTATAGGGTATACAAATATAAGTCTGAAACCGAAACCAGACCTTCGGTCGGTTTATACAGATTTCCCTAAGTAATGTACAAATGAAATCTTGTTAATGCGGATATATTCTAATCTCACAAACAACACTAGGAGCGCTATTATGAAAATATTTTTTTTCCTCTCAATAGAGGCGAATCTATAACGCTGGGCCAGTGCCCCGGGATGCTTATAGATGTCTGTTCATTCTGCTTTTGAATAGCTGGAGAGTGCCAGCTGTCTCCTGGGAGTGAATTCCAAAAATGAATAGTTCTGTAACAAAAGGGGTTTTAATAGACGGTTATCAGGTGATGGACCGGCTTGTCTAGTGCCATGATTGAATGACTCATTTCTAGTAATCATTTCATTAAGGCATTTGGAGCTCTTACCATGGTATTATCTATTGTATGTGCATAGGTCTGCTACCAGCCTTCAATAAGCTATCGGTTGCTGCCAAGTAGATGAAGAGAATATTTTGGGACCGAGCTCCATACGTGAGAACAATATCCAATTTATGCCATGTTACATCAAAGTTGATTTTGGCGCCAAGAAGATGCACAATTTCCTTAATTTAGATAATTTGGTCGTTAAACATGTTTTTTTTTACGTCGGGGATTGGGATTTCTTAGTATTGAAGCCAACAAATTGTGCCATTCCCCATCTTTGCATACTCTGCATATAATTACATACATACCTACAACGATTTCATTCACATTTCTTCAGCCTTGAAAGGACTGATGTACGGCGCAAGAGCATGGACACAGGTCGCAACGCCTTTAGTCATGTCAATGGTGAATTTCTGACAAGGAACAACAATTTATTTCAAAAAGTTCGACCGAATAAAGGCTGTAGTGTATAGGACGTTCAAAACTGTAAAAACTTCACTAAAGTCCTAACTTACTGAAACGGTTTGATGTTAAACTGTAGGAAGAACCCATCTAAAGGCACAAATTAGGCACGTAAAGGAACAATGTTTACTACGGCATGGAATTATACGCCCGTAAGTGTGAACAGTCTCGTAAGAATGAACACGCCTAGTTTTTATTAATTTACTTTACTGTGAGTCTACTGGAATGATAGGTAGAATAGATGGTGAGAAAAGAGAAGAAGTGAATTCCAAATTATGAGACATTTTTGCAAGTCAATGTTCTAAGTCTTTCGACTAATAAAAATAATGGTAGGTAGAGTAGAAGCTTCAGTTTGATTTGGGAAAATAATTCAAGTAACCAACCAACGTCCCCTCAGTTTTCACAATTAAAAAAAGTGTATAATTTGCTAAGAAATTGCGTTCCGAGGACTACAGAAGCCTCAGATTATTTAGAAACTTAAAATTTTCAAATATATGCCACTTCGAACCCACTATAAGCCCCTAGATTATTTGTAAAGCTGAAGATTTGCAATTGCACACTCTGTGTATAGAACAAGGGTCAGCAAATAATGCTGCCATGTTTTCGATTATCGTAATACAGGTAATGTTTTACTCTATACAACACGCTTATACACTAGTGTTTATTTGTTATCTTCTACTGTAATTGAAGCGATATTCATGTTATTCAAAAAACGAGATATGAAGCTATTTTGCAAATGCCCTCATATCTCAAGTAAATGACGATCTTTTGAATGCCTATTGTCGTGTTGTACGTAAACTCGACATTCTCCTTTCAAATTAACTATTGAGGCAGTCTGGATTCAAAATCTTCATTATTTCATTATTGCCCAACTGTACTGCTTGCATTTTCTCTTCGTTACACATGATACTTTGCTTTATTTTTGCAAGTACTCTCAGTAAACGGCTGAATAGCGAGACTGCGCTATGCAACATTGGCAGTGTTACCGAAAGTACTCCCATGGGAGTATTGTACTACTTTCAACACCTCCGTACTCCCGTACTCCTCCTTTCACATTCGTACTCCTTTTTTTTAAAGACCTAAAATATCTTACACTTACAGCAAAGTGTGATTTCAACCTTAATAAATTTAATTCACTTCAAATTGAATGCAACTTTGGCACCACTTTTATCTTTCAAACTGTCGTCAAAAAGGGAATTTCCCTCTTTTATTTTATTTTATCAAATCGGAGTTTATACGTGACGAGTTTCTCTCTGATTCGAATTTTTCTGACAACTATTTAAAAACTATTGACTCTGTATATAGGCTGAACTTTTTATTAAAACAAAAAAAAATTTAAATAAATCAAGTAATTGAATTTAATGGTGTTTGCCGAGAATATTATAAGACCCTGTGTGCGCAAATTTCAAAGCGAATCGATTTTGATGACGAAATTTTGAAATCTATACAAAGCATCAACCCTTTAAATTTAACAGAAAGCGCTACTGAAATAATTTCTTCCATTCCTGATTTGATTAATGAAAATGAAATTGAAAACCTTGACATAGAGTGGCGAACACTACTTAATCAAACTATGGTTTCTAATTCTTTAGAAATAGAAGAATTTTGGTCAGAGATATTTTTCTTAAAAAATGCCCTTGATGAAACACTTTTCCCTCTGACAAGGGATTTTGTAAGTGCTTTGTTAAGTCTTCGGCACAGCAGCGGCAG
Source organism: Pocota personata (assembly GCA_963082735.1). Taxonomy (NCBI): domain Eukaryota; kingdom Metazoa; phylum Arthropoda; class Insecta; order Diptera; family Syrphidae; genus Pocota; species Pocota personata. The sequence goes on from OY720431.1 coordinate 67,389,015, forward strand.
AACGAGTTTTTTTCCAACTGTTTCTCATTAAAGTTAAAAAACGGAACAGATTGGAGGTAAATATATTGAATGCAATTATGAGTTGCAAAGAATTATTAAATGGAGTTGATTGTAGTAAATGGAATACTTCAAAAAAAAAACTTTTGAAGTCATATAATAAATAATGTTTGTTTCTTTTTTTTTACATTTTTGTTACACTTTTACCATATAATATGAAACAAAATACCTTAGTTTTTGAAAAGCCACTTGTATTTAATGTATTTAATACATATCTTGTGATTCAATAAGTTCTTAATTTTTATTTTAAAAATAATATTACTATGCATTAAGCTATCTGCTATAAAACAAACTTCTTATAATTGAAGATATATTTACTTGCTTTCGTTATTAGAATTAATAATTTATTTATTTAAGTTTTGTTTTTTGAACTGTTTTTTTTAAGATTTTTTTTAAATAACGTTAAAAAAAATTTTTTGTGCACCACTTATTTTTGAAGATTAAAAAATGTCTGTACTACTATTTTTTTTTCAAAATACTTCACTTTTTGGCTGCAGTACTACCTTATAATATTTCTCTTCGGCAACACTGAACATTGGTAAGGCAATAAGAACAAAATAGCCGTTTGCAGGCTGTACGCTATACAACCGGTCGTTGTACCATTGCACAAAAACACAGATGCATATGAATAAATTATGTATGTACTTATGTATCTGCAGAGATGCAGGCAATCATGGATAGAAGCATATGGCCACCGGTAACCGACAGCAACTCAAAAATTTAATTTAATTTTAAGCCTATATTTCGAAGAGTACCTTTTCTATACTCGTACCCAACGGAAATTGAAATTGCATTTTGCACTCTTAAAGTTTAAGTAACAAGTATCTGACTGAAATAATTTAAATGCGATAACTACTTTGCCAGTACTCGTACCTACGTACTAACTGAAGAGAAGCTCATTGCCGAAGAGAATGCATTTCCTTACTATTGTATCATATAGCTGAATGGATAACTTTTACCACACGAGTACGCAAACAATATTTGCAATTCTGTCTCTTTGCGTAAATAAGTTTATCTAGAATCATCCCCAAATTTCTTTTTGCCAGCGATTTTCCTATAAATACTGGAACATCTTGCCCGTTGAAATTAGTTCTGTACAGTTATTTGCTGTCGCGATTTCAGAGGGATATATTCGCTGTTATAAAATACAAGGGTTTTGCATTTGATTGCCAGTGTTTAAATTTGAACAAAAAAATGTCTTCTCTACCAATCCTGTTGAGTGTACTTGAAGATCTGGACAATTTGGGTGTATCCACTACTTCACCAATCTATGGAGCAGATTTTGCACTTGGCCTCCAACCACATCGCATTCATCGCCCGCACTCACATTCACACCACAGTATTCGTGTACCTCTTGCAGTTGCACTTGCTGCAGGCAGATTTGGAGATTGCCGAGCTGAAGGTAAAGCCGAAGGTGTAGTATCTAATATTGGGAAGGATGGCTTTCAAGTCTGAATGGACGTACAACATTTCAAGCCCAGCGAATTGTCAGTGAAAGTCATCGATGATTCTGTTGTGGTTGAAGGCAAGCACGAGGAACGAGAGGATGACCACGGTTACATTTCTAGACATTTTGTTAGACGTTATGCTCTGCCAAACGACTACGACGCTGATAAAGTCATTTCCACACTATCATCGGATGGAGTTCTGACTGTAAGCATTCCAAAGCCCAAGGTCGATGAGAAGCCCAACGAAAGGGTAATCCAAATTCAACAAACCGGCCCGGCTCATTTGAATGTAAAGCAAAATGAAGAGGATAAGTCTGAGAAGGAGACTACTGCTAATGGTGATCAATAAAATGTTTTCAATTGAAATCGATTTTTAATTAACTAGTTCTTAACGCATTGTCATGTAATAGAACCTTAGTATTTAGGATATAGTTGCCCACTAAAGGTATAAATGTACGAGTAGTACATATGTATGTACTTTTAAACAACTATGCAATTTAAAATAGAATATTAAATTACTAAAATCATGTAGTTTTATATTGAAGTGCTTAGATTATTCTTTTATAGTCTTAAATTTTATGCAGTCGGTTTATTATTGTTCACGTTGGTTTAAATATACAGTCAATCAAAAAAGTCTCCGTACAGCTCCTACTTACAAAGAAATAACGAAATAATTTGTTTAATTATTGCAATTCATCGATGAAATTTGGCGAAACTGTACTTCATATATTTTCAAGTGATATGTATTAATTCATTAGTATATACGTATAGTATAAAAGAAAAAAAATAAAACATAACTTTACACTATACTTCAAAAAAGTCTCCGTACACGTTGAGTTATTCTTCGAAATAGCAATGCATTGCAATAAATCGTTCGCGTTAGTACTTGGTAGGATAACCTTTACCCTCGATCACTGATTGCATGCGCCTTTGCATCGAATTCACCAAGTTTGATGTTGTGGCAGAATCTATTCGCTTCCATTCTTCTTTTAGTTTTTCTATGAGCACTTTCTTGCTCGTTATTTCGTATTTCCGAATTCGTCTCTCTAATTCATCCCAAAGGGATTTAAATCTGGCGATTGCGGAGGACTATGTAACACTCTACAGAATAACCACTCCCTAACATTGTGAGATGTGTGTTTAGGATCGTTATCCTGTTGAAATACAAATGATCCATGTAGTCCCAATTTGTCTGCACTTTCATAGAGATTTTTTTTTTTCAAAATGTCAAGGTACATAAATCTATTCATAGTCGACTCCACAATTACCAAATTCCCCACCCCAGCGGCGGACATACAGTCCCATACCATCACATTACCTCCGCCATGCTTTACAGTAGGTGCAAGATTTTCTTTTTGTAGTGCTTTATTGGGTTGTCGCCATACTTTGCCCCTTCCATTTGTCTGAAAAACTTGATATTTGCTCTCATCTGTAAATATTACAGAATTCCAGAAGCTTTGAGGCTTGTCCAAATGCTCCCTTGCAAATGTCAGCCTTTTAACACGATTTTTTTTTTTATGCGACCGTTGTAATTATTTTTTCGAAGCGCATTTCTTACGGTTTCATCACACACTTCAATGGAAAACTCTTTTCTCATGTCATTCGCGATTTTAGGTGCACTTAATTTTGTTTTTTTGTTCTTTATTTTACGCACTATGGCTCGCTCCATGTGGTCGTTGAAAATCTTCGGTCATCCAAATCGCCTCTTAGATGTTACCGATCCCGTACTTTTAAAATTTTGTATTATATATTGGACCGTTGAATGGCTTTTTTCAACGATTTGTCCAATTTGCCGTAGTGACTTTCCTTCTTCGCTAAGTTTTACGACGAGTTTTCTTGTATCAACGGGGATTTCCTTGTTATTGGATTCCATTTCACTGACAACAATAACACACGCAACACTATTACAGCAAAATGAATCCTACGTTAGCTAAAGAACGACTGATGGCAAAAAAACCCAGGCAGGTGCTTACAAGACACGATAAAATGTTTACAATTGTTACTGTACGGGGACTTTTTTGTCCTTTTATTTGAACTTATGGTGGTTTTGGAATCGTTGCTGATTTCAGTATTAGTCTGTTTATATTTGTATTGAAACAACTTTTTCGGGAATATATGAGGAATATTTTAATAATAAAAAAAGTTATTTGTGTTTCTTGGAAGGTAGGAGGTTATGGGTTATGGTACACTTTGGATCATATTACTTAAATTTGCACACAAAAAAATGGCCGAAGGCACTACTTTTTTACGCATTGATCCTTGATCTTTTAAATACAGTTGCGTGCACATAATTAGAAACGATTTCGATGCTGCATTTCATACTTTCAAAGCTTCTGTGTTTTCACCCTAATCCTTTTCAAAATATTTGTTTTTGGTGTGCCAACCTTATGGCGAAATAAATGCCATTGACATATAGTACCGTTACTTTTTTACGTCAACCTACATTGAGTGATGTACGTGTACGTAATTAAAAACAGACTATCAATTTATTTTTATGTCAAATAAAAAACCTTACTTAATAGCAAGAGAAATTCGGGCTGAGATTTCCAAAATAGGAAATCGACTTTTCACTTAAAATTATTTTTTTTACTTATAATTGCTTATTGTAAGATATACTATGTAAAAATTTTGGAGAGGAAATTTGTTGTTGTATTTTTAAAAAAATTTAAAGTTTTCGGTTTTGACTAGTAAAATGCATGTTTTCTTCCTTATTAACTCAACAAAAGGGTGTTGTATATCCATATATTATGCTAAGTATATCCAATTTAACATAAATGGACATCATTTTATTTCTTTACAGGGTGTTCAAATTAAAAGATTATAAGTTTTAATGGTTTTTATTTAGAAAATGGAAATATTTTCCGATTTCTATGAAATTTTAATATGTGATAGCAAGCATTTTTCTGAGAATTTTGATATACATATATATTTAAGGTTTGATTCCTCATCCACTGTAGGCCGGCACAAAACTGTTCTCTAATAAACTTAACCCCAGGCGCCTGCCTGACAGTTGTTGACATACTCTTAGCAGAGCGACGAAGTCGCGTGAGCGTCTAAACCACTCCGGAAAGTGGAATTAAATAAATTATTCGCGCGAAGCGCGCCACTTACACGTTGTTGGATATAAGTTAGCTTTTCGAAATAATTACCAAAAATCATCCAAATTTAATTTGGAATAATTAATTTTTTTTTTTTTGTTTATCACATTACAGTTATTTGATCTAGTTTTTGATTTGTTTTTAGCTATTAAGTAATAGTTCAAGGTAAAATTTCGAAGAAAAAGAAAAATTTTTTTTTTATAGATTAACTTCCTCTCAAAAAAATTATTTTTTTATACTATTAACTTCGTCTTAAAAATTTTTTTTTTATGTTTTTAAACCATTTTAGACTAATTTAAAAAAAAAAAGTTTTAGCGAAGTTCCTATATTTGGAAACCCGCCCCGAAATTCGTGCAGCAGTTTTCGGCAAAGTAGGGAGTGGAGCATCTGTTGATGCAGTTATACGTAGGTTGCGCGAAGCAGAACTCTTTGGACGCATGTCAAGGAAGAAGCCATTGTTGACGGAGCGAAACCGAAAAACGCGATTGGAAGTGTCGCTCAATGAAAATATTTTATTTGGAAGTTTCAACAAGTACAAGTACATGGGGGATTGCACAAAAATTACTTTATTGGACAAAATCCTATTGAGGGCCTTTGGCAGTATTGCAAAAGGACGATGAGCTACAGGAAAATTGTAAATCTTCACAGCTTTTATGAAGAGACCAAAGGGGCTTGGGAATCCATTGCAAACTGTAATTGATAATCATAGTTTTTCCCTTCCTATTACTTTCCCTATTTTAACATCAGCAGTGTTTCTAATTATGTGCACGCCAATGTACGTGGAAGGAGTTTGGTAGCTTAGAATTAATTGTGAAGGTTCGCTACGCTACGTTACTTATCGCAGAGCAGACATAAAACGCCTCTCTCTGCGAAACAAGCCAAACATTGAAAATGCCTGCCATGGTGGAAAGCAGAAATTAACTGGAGGGCAGGGGCTGTATCGTCTCATCCGTAAAGGTATAAAACGTTCACGTGTGTACGCTGTTAGTAGGTCTACTAACAACATAAAGTCAAATATACACTTACGTGATACGTTATCCGTTGATTGGTTAGACGATTTGGTCCCTGGAAAGAAGGCTAGACTCGAAACTGCAAGACCAGCATGATAATCTTCTGGAATCCCTAGACAGTTCAAATGGCTATTGATAAGAATCGGAAAATAAATCTCTAATACACTCATTTCACACCTCTTTACCAAATTAAAGGAGGGAAATGCAAAATTTCAACTTCCCAGGTCATCCGGGGGCTTTTATCATAGAAATCGTGGAAAAACACACAATTTGCGAAGTGAAAAATATATTTTTTACCACTTTCACTATGTTCTACACCATAGTCTATACTAGAAGTGTTCTAAGTGTCTAATGTGTAGTTCTGCTTCTGGAGTGAATGAAGGGACACGCTGTATGCAGAGTGAGGTTAATCGCGATTAACTCATTGATCGCGATAGATTTAGCTTAAGCCGGCTCACAGATTGAGTTCACATCGTTTTTTGACAGCAGAGCTGCCACTTTTGTAAAATGAAACCGTTGAAATGCAAGCAGATTCGTAGTGAAATATTGCACTGGTGAAAATTACTTTAAGTCCAAGTAAATATTGTATTTTATTTTATATTATTTAATAAAGCCAAATAATATTATTTGAGAATAAAAACTTTTTGCTAAGCTCCGAAATACCTGCAATATTTAAACCAATTTCGGACAATACTGATTTGTAAAGACCTGCCTATAATCATTGCAAATACTTTAATATATCAAATATTTCTTCCACATGCTCGTATCTTACAACTTTAGTTTCTATTGTCAAAATGCTGAATAATTGAAACCGCAAATTTTGGTACTTTAGTTGGGTTATGAATTACAGTGTGCCTTAAACAGAAAATAATATATAATTTAGGTAAAATATAAAAAAATAATAAACTCATCATCACAGAATTCCGAAATAGCGAATTGCTAAATATTATGTTAATATTTTACAAGAAAAGAGAAATCCATTACGTCCTTTAACGCACCCCTAATAAAGTGAGCGCGAAATGGTATCTTGTATGGTATCAGAGTATATTTCTGCAATTTTAAAAGAAATTTTATCACAAGACTGTTATTACCATTTTTCTTAGCAAAAAGTGGGCGTGGTTCCTAAAAATTGTTACCCAAGTTCACGAATTCTGTTGAGATATTCACTATAAGACTTAACCATAACCGTAAATAGCTTTGAAAAAGCAATATAGGTTTTTTTTTTTTAAGAAAATCATATTTTATCTAGGCAGTATTTTTAAATTTTAAGGAAAAATATTGAGAAAAAGGACATATTATTAAAAGTGGGCGAATTTTAAAAATTTTTACACTGATATTGCTTCGGATTATAGAAGCTTACATAACTTTTGATGCTGATTATAAATATGTATACTTCTCGGAGCCTATCGTTATTTATTGTACCTCTTAATATACCCTGATTTTACAATGCTGAAGTATTAAAAGCTCAATTGACCATCAGAATAATGTACGTAGTTGCTTAGTTGATTGAATAATAAAACACAAAAATTATTTTAACTTTAGATATTTAATCTTCATATTTTTTTAATTTCTCCACATAATTCCCATTTATTTTAATACATTTCTTCATTTAAAAGACTGTTATGAATATCCTATTATTATTAAAAGTGCTAAAATTGGTTTAATGGTGTGGATATTGATAATAAAACACAGGTCACCTAGTACTTCAATTAGAGACTTTTGTAACTTTATATGTGATTGGATAGATGAACTACCACATAAAAATATAGTTATACTGATGATTTTAACATACATAGACTGCCTTGAAATTAGTTTTTATTACTTGAGTGTTTATTTACTGGAAAACTATTCAAACCATTGAGTGATGAGCCGACAAGGATAATGGATACTACCAAGTCGCTATTAGACTATGTGGTTACAAATATAAAAAATTGTGAAGCAAAGGTTCAAAATGACATTTAAATTAGTGATCACGAAACGATTTTATTTAAAATAAAAAATTAAAACAAGTGCTGTAAATCAATAAAGATAAAATTCGTAAAATATAATAGTTTCTAATTTACCCAAGCAATAAGGAGAAGTGCAATAAATAGAATGGGTATCTCAATTCGGGGTGACGACCAAATGAGTGATATATTTGGAAATGAAATGTTAAACATAATTAATACTTTTGTGGTGGTAAAGACTGTAAACGGTGATGTACAAAAGTGATGAACTCCGAAGGCAAAAGTCAAAAAAAGTTCAAAGTCATTTAAAATGTTTGATGACAGAACAGGATACGGATTGGGAGGTTTATAAAAAAATAAGAAATGAATACAAACAAAATTTAAATAAAACAGAGTGCAAATATATAAAAAATAAACTAAATGGAGCAAATGATCAAAAATCAATGTGGAAGTGCATAAAAACTCTGGTTTTAGGAAGTGTTAACACTAAAAAAAACATTTTAAAATTTGATGGAATTAAAGCCAAAGGTGACAAGTTAATTGCAAATAAATTTAATGGATGTTAAAGAAATAAACGACAATATTCCAGTGGAAACTTGGGTGAATAATGTTGAGAGATGTGGAAACAATTCTAATTTTAAAACATTCGATTCTATTGATGAACTATTCAAAATTATAGGAATGATGCCAGATAAAAGTAATTTTTATTTTTTGAGCAAGAAAATGTTAAAAGACAGTTTTAATTGTTTCACTATCCCGTGCAGTTTTCCCAAAAAATGGAAGACCTCGGTTATAGTTTCTGTACCAAAAGTTGAAAATTCAAATAAAACCGAACACTTTAGACCGGTAAATATGCCACCTCTGCATGAGAAAATTTTGGAAAAAGTAGTGCAAATACAACTTGAAAAATACATTGATAAAAACAACATACTTATGGAAGAACAATCGGGACGTAGGCAAAAACATTCATGCGAATCTGTTCTAAACTTCGTGATAGCAGACTGGAAAGAGAAGGACGGTAGTCAGGAATATACTATTAACAAAGTTATATACGTATGGGTTAAAAGGGGTTGAATTTGAATGTGTAAATGAGATAATGGATTTAGGAGTTCTAATGGACAGTAAACTTCATTTTAAGAAACATTTCGAATATGGATGTAGAACAATTGCCAAAAAATGTTTTTTTTTTTTTAAAAAAAATAAGAAAGAAACTGTATTCAAATGGCAATCAAAATTTATAATACTATATATAGTATGACCCGACTTTGAGTATTGTCCAACAATATTATTGTTCGGATCTGCAAATATGCTGGAAAGTTTACAAAAGCTACAAAACAAAGCAATGCGTTCTATTTTATATTGTAGTATCAGGTTGGCAACTAAGTAATTGCAGATTTGTTCTTTAATTTCGATTATGGCTTTAATTTGATCATCATCAAGCTCATTTTGTCGACCTGATCGTTGTTCATCTTTCAGTGAAAAATCTTCGGAACGAAATTTGTCAAACCAATTCCGGCACTGTCTTTCTTTTAAGGCTTCTTCACCATACACATCATGTAACTTTTTAGCAACTTGCGCTGCGTTCTTTCATTTATTACTGATGCCAAACTAATACCTTTTCACAAAAATACGCGCAATATGCTTCTAAAGCAAAGTAAGACTGACAGCTAATAAATGTCAAAAGGACAAAAAATATGTCATTGACAGAAGCCATTAAAAAATATGGCCAAAGACATCTATGTGTGAAATCGGCAATTACTTAGTTGCCAACCTGATAGATATACATCCATACGAAGTATGCTTAAAAGGCTCAAATGGTTAAATATAAAACAAAGAATAGTTTTGTGCACACTTATTTTTATATTCAAAATTAAAAACAACATGCTTCCCAGCTATTTAAGTAGAAGAAATTTTTTAGAAAATCAAAAACCCAAAACATGTTATTTTACAAAGGAATACAAATTTTCAATGAACTTTCTAATAATGTAAAAACTGAAACAAAAATTATTCCATTTAAACGAGCTGCATTATTTTTTGTAAAAAATAATTACTAAATTTAGGAAATTTAAAATAAGATAAAAATGTAATGAAACTGTAAAAAATAGCAAACTTAGCGAAATAAACTTTATCTAATTTTAACACGTTCGCGGACAAAACGTATGCCGTCAATGGTTAGGAAAAGTAACGGGTCATGACGGCATATGCCGTCAAAGAATTTTAGGTCTGTTATGACAAGACGGGATACCCCGACTAGAAATACATTATATGTCCATACTCCAGCATTAATTGTCCTACTGGAGTCCAATTTTCACTTCACTGTGACCTGCGGAATTATTTTTATTCATTTTTCATTCTAGCGTTCCCCACCGAAAATCATGTGTCCGCGAACATGTTTAAAAAGCTGTACGTGTTGCTCCTATCTCTAAAACCGGGGATATATAAGGACATACAGGGTCACGAAGAAACTTACCCTTTGAGCTCTACAACTTTGATCACACATAAGTAAGTGTTCTTCCCATGCATGCAGATATCGTGATCAATAACTCGAAACCTCCGGAAAACACCTTTACATACAAGCATTCTAAAATGCTCTCTACATATTCTACCTAGTGTTATCTGTGGCGGTTCTGGGCCGAAGCGCTATACAAATTGGCCTACTCTCCATTGTTTAAAGAAGAATTAAATTTCACAGTCTAAGATGTCTAATACAGTCAATCAAGGTAACTTAAGCTTTGAATGTAAAACTGGAACAATTTGTAGAGGGTTTTTAAAGGATTTTTTTTTTATATTGTATCCAGTTGAAATGCATAAGCTGTTTGTAAATACAAACAGTGTCCGTAGGGACATAATGCATTTTAATTAGACACAATGTAAAAAGAAACTTCCTCAGTTGAAAGCTTAAGTTGACTCTACCTATGCATTCATATCAGTTCAGGTTTGGTCTACGAGTATGTATCATATCTTTCGTCGAAAGTAATGACATTGAGTACTTTCCCATCTACAAGTAAATTACACAATTGCTCTTGAATTGCATTGGAGTTCATTCAAAAATACCTTTACACACTTTATGACTGTGGATACTTTTACAAAGTTCAACGACTTTTCCAGAAAAATACAATACTGCGTCCTATGCAATTCCCCGAAAGAAGGAATGATTTTCTAAGTTGAATCAGATGAAAGAGAGTGAGCACGAAACAAAAATAATTGAATTGACAAAACTGTGAGTATAATTGCTGAATTGCTGAGAGTCCAAAGGTCTTAAAGAGATTTTCACGAATGATGATTCAAACACTCTTTATTTTAGAAGCGAACAGAAACGGCTATGAGTATCTGATATCTCTTATTTCGAAGCAATCATCTAGTTCTAGAAATATCTTTCCACTTTCGAAATTGTATAAATAGCCGGCGAATTGAAAAAACGGTATCAGTTTAAAAACAGTTTTCATAGTGAGTGCTTGAAGAGTTTGAGTTAAAGCTTAAGTTAAGTATTCGAAGTAAAGTTCAATTCAAAAAGTAAAAGTGAAAAGAAAAATGTCAGTTTTACCATTGATTGTGGCTCTAAGTGAGCAATTGGACGATCTAACATTGTCCCCATCGTATTACACACCTTATTCTGGATGGGGTATGCAACCACAATCGATCCGTGTACCACTGCATTTAGCGACACGTTTGAGAGATCTTCAGCGATACCGAAGTCGCCCAGAAGGCAGCGGTATCATTTCGACTATCGGAAGAGATGGTTTCCAAGTTTGCATGGATGTCCATCAATTCAAGCCGAATGAACTATCTGTTAAATTGTCAGGCAAATCTGTTGTTATCGAAGGCAAACATGAAGAACGTGAGGACGAGCATGGATATATTTCAAGACATTTCGTTAGGCGTTACAATCTGCCAAAAGATTACGACACTGAAAAGCTGATCTCCACCTTGTCCTCGGATGGTGTACTGACTGTCAGTATGCCTAAGCCCTCTAATATTGACGATAAACCAAAGGAGAAAATCATACAAATACAGCAGACTGGACCCGCTCATTTGAATGTAAAGCTGAATGAAAAGGAAAAGCCTGAGGAAACAGCAAGCCAAGACGGTGCCTGTGGCGATAAATAAGTAGAGAGTTCTCCTTGCGCATTTGATTTAAATTTTTTTACACCCGTATTTTAAAACGTATTAAGCTTTCATTGTATTAGTTATTAAACAATCCTCTATTTGTCTACTGTTAATCAAAACTTTATATGGAAAATAAATATACGATACCATATGTGAAGTCTTTTTTATTTGAACGGAGAGTTTGTAAACTTTTTTGGGAGCGATACGTAGTCCCGGTCTACAAAATCCCGATGCTGCGAAGTCCTAAGGAAAAAAAGTCGCACACAGATTTATATCGAAACTAAAAAATCACAGAACAGAGTCCCAGAATTTGAACATAACTACACATTCCGGACGCATTCCGAACATTCCAAAAATTGTTTACGTTTGTTAATTTTAGAAAATTTGTTTTCACATATTAATTGATTTCTCAAGATAATTTCGACATAAAATTCCAACAAAAATGGTTGTTCCTCCTAAAAACGGTTTGACAATGTTTAAAGTAATGCAAGTTTCAGATTGAATCTTGTTTTTCATGCAGTTTTTGACATTGAAATTTTGAAATCATTCAGAAACGTTCTTTTCAGGACGATATGTTTTCATTGAGATATGTATAAAATAACAGGCATATTTTAAATGGAAAGTTACGAACGCAAGCTTCTCGAAGTAAAAATAAGCAACCTATTGAAGAAAGTTTTACTCCTCTTCATCGTTGCTACTTTCAACTGCTGCTTCAGGAATCCGGTCTGTTAATGGAAGGGTGGATACTGGAAGCGATCTGTACCATACATGAAATTTTTCTGGGGTTACTCTGTTTTCACACAAACGCAACAAGTCTCTTTTTTTTGGGACGATATTGGCAGTGGCCTATTTCAAAGTGTTTCTATTTTAGCGTTTTTAGGCCTTCCTCTTCCACTGACAATTATAGTTGCATAGTGATTATGATGGTCGTATCGGTATTGCAAGGTACCTGGGCAACCTTTGCAATACTTAAAGCTGACAAGAAATTGAAGATGTTTGGATTTATGGAGTTTTCATTCTGCATAAATTGGAAATAGAGGAACGTAGGACTTAAGGAGTTTCCACAGAACATAGATTTTGTTATTTGATTAAATATGGTGTATTCATCTCAGAAAAAAATTGGCTTAGGCAGTTTTCATTGAACGACGATATACACCATATAGTATACAGGGTGAGTCTTTTAAAAGAGTACACCTTGTTTTATTCGGAAACAGTTGTAAGTAAAGTCGTAGAGACCCCTCCGCTACATTGTTTGGTGACATTAAAAGACCTTGATTTTAAGTATATGAACCAAACCTTCCATTTTTTACTTACTCCTATAGGGAATATTATTTTCGTGAAAATTTATGATCTCGAGATCTTGATCAATCTTGGTATTACTATGACAGAGTCACTCGAAAAAGTGGGTCTCGTAATATCTTCTATTTGTACCTCGGACTGTAGCCTAATTGGCTGGATGGATTTTTTTCAAATTACACATCTGCGTTATGTGCGCTAATGCCCAGAGTCCAAATCGGAATTTTCATTCCAACCTTAAAATGAATGGTATTTTATTTATCGCCAATTTTGAAAAATTGCAATTTTCTCGAAAACGGCTTTTACTAAGGGTGTCCCAAAATTTTCTCAAGAAGTAATTTTGATAGAAAACACAGGTTTTTAATTAAAAATTGTAAAAGTTTTATTGATTCATAAAGTATGCAGAATAGGGTTATCGGACAAATGGCCTCCACGGTTTTGTTGAAATTTTCCATGACCGTTTTGTATAAATATGTCTGAATTTCGTTAATACAGCGCTCAATTTGTTCCTTCGAGGAGTGGGTGGTCGTGGGCTACTTGGTATAACTTAAAACTTCAAAAAACCTCAAAGAAAAAAGTTCAACGATGTTAAATCGCATGATCTGGGCAGCCAAAACAGGAAATTACACGACTAGCAAATGACTCATGCCGTAATTGAATTGTTTCTCGGGTTGTATAGCATGTGGCATCGGCTTGTTGAAACCACATGTCCTCCACACACATATCTTGCAATTTAGGCACAAACAAATGGATTATCATGCCGCCATTCGTATATACATATGTATGTATATATGTTATTGCCTGACTAGCCGCATTTTCAAAAAAGAATGGTCCGATGATGCCTCCAGCCCCATTTGTTTCTTACCAATCACTCGTGGATTTTCTGAACCCCAAATTCGACAATTTTGACGATTAGCAAAGCCATCAAGATGAAGATGAGCCTCATCGCTAAAGATGATTTTGTTTGAAAAATCAGCATCCTCTTGTTGTTGTTCCATAAATCCATTCAACGAACTCTCTTCGATGTGCGTGATCATTATGCTTCAGTTCTTGAATCAATTGCACTTTGTATGCATGAAGATGTAAATCTTTCGTGAGAATACGCCGAGATCTTCTCGAAATATTCAATTCTTGACCACGGTGCCGAATTGATGTTTCTGGACTCTCAACGACATTCTCACGGACTGCTTCGATGTTTTGTGTTGAACAACTTGTTGAAAGACGGCCAGAGTATCTAAGATCACTAACTGATCCAGTCTTCCTGAGTTTTTGAATTAATCTCTTCACAGTTGATGAAGTTAAATTACTATTCTGACCATATTTTGTATGAAAATTGTGAACTGTAGACAAATCTTCATTATTTTTAAAATATTGGTCAACAATGAAAACGCGTTGTTCTTTCGTGTAACACTCCCTTTTTCATAGCCCTGTGTCACGCTCCATTTTTCTCGTTGGCAACACTTTACCGCACAAATGGTGCAAAATTCAACTTATCCTTAAATTTTGGGACACCCTTTATTTCGGAAATATTTCACATCTGAGGTAAAACTGGAAAATTGGCTATTTTTCGGATATGGCTGAGACGATTTTATTCAAAATCGATATCTAAGTAATTTTAGACACATGTAAGGACATGACATGAATTTTCTTTTTAGGTTTATAATGCATGTTACGAAAAATCAATTTTGTTCTCTTATCGATTCTGCCTAAATCTGAAATCTGAACAATTTACAAACGAGTATGTGCGACCCAGACGTGCCCTTTATTATACTCTATTCCATTACCTATGATACACAGATTGTAATATAGAGAAACAATATGTGTATTTTGCGATCATCATCGGAAGCTATGTCGATTTAGCCATGTCCGTTCGTCCATCTCTTTGTCCTTTTTTTCAATATTTTTACTTGAAACTGAAAAATATTGTCGTAACAAAATATAAATATACACATTGACTTTCTCTATAACTCGTCCACATTCTGGAGGTTTAAAGCTATTCACAGTGACAGTTAAGTTCTATTGTTAATATTCCGTAAGAATCCATAAACTTCGGTTACGTATGGTGACAGCCATGCCCAAAGTGTAACAACACTTTTTCTGATACAATCTCTTAAAAATTGCGGAAATATTCCCGAGCAGAAAGTTGTCACCCTATTTGCGTTAGGAAGTTTACGACGCCACGCCCACTTAATTAACAATGGATTAGAAGATGAAGAATAGGGTATTATTCCATCCGTTCCAAGCGGATTGTATTCCTTTTCATGTGCCCCTTCGGGTAGGGGATAGAATATACCCGAGGTAGGCATGCCTGTCGTAAGAGGCGACTAAAATCCAATCTCCGTATGCTCGGTATGCGATGTATAGTGTATACAAAATATGCAATGAACAAAACGAAAAGATACATTACCCCAGGTGGCAGTCCAGCTTTACTGGAAAATCCACCCTCTTCGGAGGTCGGCTCTACTGATTCTGGGGAGAGCCGCTTATTGCAACTCCTCCACCAAGATCGAATAACTCCGGGAAAAGAAGTCCACTGGAAGCGCCAGCGCGCGAAATTCAGGACTCAGCGAAATATAACAGCTTTGAGGAAGAAAATAAAATACTCCGATGGAAGCTTAACGAAATGGATCCACTCTATCAAGAGCTCAAGAAAGAAATAGACTTATTAAAAGAAGAAAATAAGGTTCTCAATAGCTCACGTATAGAGAAAGAACGCGAATATACTCCAGTACGCTTAGCTAGTCGGGAATATCACACCGACGAAGAAGAGCTAGCATGCGACACGTGTCGGGTCACAAAAAAGAGACCTAGTAAGAAACGGAGAGCTGGCTCTTCGCCCGAAGTCGATTCCCTAAAAGAAAAAAAGAAAGAAGAGCACTAAGAACCGCAACAAAAACAACCTCGAGCGCAATCTCGTCCACCCCCACCAATTAACATCGTCGGGTTAACGGAATTTGAAAAGTTGCAAAGCCTTCTTAAAGGAACTTTAACATCGAAATATAAGGTCACGTCTTTGAGGGACAATGCGTGGAAAATTAAAGTCGATGAATACAACGACTACCAAGCAGTGTCCCAAAAGTTAAATACCGAAAAGATTGAGTGGTATACTTTCGAAATCAAGTCAAAAAGGCCACATCGTGTTGTTGCAAGGGGACTCCACCCTTCATGCACCAAAGAAGAGATTATGACAGACCTTCAAGACAAAGGCTTTCAAATTCTTGATGCCGTTAATATCATCAAAAAGGAGAAGCAACAAACGGAAATAGATAAAGACATCTTGGTAAGGCGTTGACTGTTGCTCTTTATGCTTACCTTCAATAAGTCCGACAATATCGACAATATCTACCGAATTAGGACCATACTAAATATCGTAGTCAAAATCGAGCCAATTCGTAGAAATATAAGAATGATTCCGCAGTGCAAACGTTGTATCATACGCAAATGTACTGCAAAAAAGAACCGCGATGTGTGAAATGCGCTGGAAGTCACCTCTCCCAAGTTTGGGGAGTAAACAAACAAACCTCCGCAACCTGTGCTAATTGTAAGGGAAAACATCCGGCAAATTATAGAGGCTGTGAAGTAGCTAAAGAGTTACAAAAACGAAGAGATGCGCTCCTTAAGCCCCTAAATGCAAAATCAAAACCACAAACTAAGCCAAAGCGTATGGTCGTGAAGGAGAAAGAATGCAAATTAAAACTACCGGGTTCAGAGCCTAAAAAGGTGAGCGAAAGAATGACAAAAGAAAAGCCCTCGACCTATGTTCTTAAAAGAAACGGTACAGAAAAGTTACCATTAGAAAAGCGACCGGGTAATGACCTTCGAACAGCAGGAGTGCAGACTTACACTCAGGCCGCGGCATCCGAAATACCAACAAATTTTGAAATTTCGAAGGACCCTGTTTCTCATGTTTTTTCAGTTATTCTAGCGAAACTTGAAGAACAAAGCAAAATAAATAAAATTATTCTCCAACTAGAATATGAATGAAAAACTAATGTTAAAAATATGTACTTGGAATGCAAACGAACTTTTGCAAAAACTTGACGAATTGGAAATATTCTTGCGTGAAAAAGATATCGATATATGCTTGATTTCTGAAACCCACGTAAAAAACGAATCGCCTTTAAAAATAAAAGGCTATAATGATTACCATGCTTGTCACCCTTCGGGAAAAGCGAGAGGCGGATCATCATTGTTTATTAAAGACTGCATCGAACAATCCGAAGACCTAAAGATCGAGCTTGAAACTTTGCAACTGTGCACGATTATTCGAGTAAAAAATAGTCAGCGTACTCTTAAAATCTCATCTATCTACCACCGCGTTCCGCGCCTGAAAAAATGGATTTTACTAACTTGTTTAAATTGCTGAAACCTAATTTCATTATTGGAGGCAATTTTAATGCGAAACATACATTCTGGGGCTCAAGACACAGCTCGCAAAAGGCAGAATGCTCTATGAGGCAGGTATGGAGTACAGTTGTGATTTCCATTCGACGGGTAAACCGACCTACTGGCCAACTGATACTTCGAAAATATCTGACCTGATCGACTTTTTCGTCGTGAAAGGAATTTCTACCAACCACATTAAAGTTTAAGAGAGCTTTGATCTGTCGTCTGACCATTCCCCAGTTGTTTTGACATTGAGCGAAAAACTAGTCTATACCCTAGAGCCAGCGAGATTAACCGGTAGAACAACTAACTGGGAAGGCTTTAGGAACGATATTGAAGATAATCTTGAACTGAGCGTTCCACTTACGACACCCTATGAACTTGAGGTTGAAGTTGATCGCTTAGTTGAGATCGTACAGCTCGCCTCTTGGAATAATAATCCCAATCCAAGGAAAACTCCGGACAAATACGGTCTACGATATCCTAGGGAAATAAAAGAATTGGTCAGGGAAAAAAGAAAAGCGCGTAAGAAATGGCAACAGAGTCGTGCTCCGCAACATAAAGCACACTTGAATCACCTGTGCAATTCGCTGAAGAAGAGTATAAATGATTTCAAGAATCGTGCGATAGGATCTTATCTTGAAAGTTTAACAGCGAAAAAAGATTCCAATTATTCACTTTGGAAAGCTGTAAAAGGCACCAAAAGACCCAAGGTCCCCGCGCCGCCAATTAAATTAAATCACAATGAATGGGCAAGGGAAGATAAAGAAAAAGCGGACGTTTTTGCGGCCCACTTGGAAGACACCTTTAAACCGTACGATGGTCAAGTGTCTTACGACAATATCAATAGGCCGGATTTAACATCTGACGATTTAGCACTTACAAGTGCAACGCTAAGGGAACTCAAACATGAGATCGGGAACCTAAAACCAAAGAAAGCTCCTGGTTATGACTTGATCACCGGAGAAATTCTCAAAGCTTTACTTAGAAAAGCATTGATTAAGCTTCTTCATATTGTAAATGCTGCGATCAGATTAAAACACGTGCCTAACCAATGGAAAGTTGCGGAAGTTATAATGGTTTTAAAACCAGGAAAGCCGCCAAATGAGGTAAAATCTTATAGACCAATTTCGCTACTTCCAGTTATATCCAAAATTTTCGAGAGGATATTACTAAAGCGTCTCCAACCGGTTATAGAAGGAAATAATCTTATCCCTGACCACCAGTTTGGGTTCAGAAGTAAGCATTCGACGATTGACCAGGTGCATAGAATTACTGACGTAATCGAGAAAGTACTTGAAAAGAAAAAGATATGCTCAAGCGTATTTCTTGAAGTCTCGCAAGCCTTCGATAAGGTGTGGCATGATGGCTTGAATTGCAAATTACGACAAGTTCTCCCTGTATGCCTATACGACATTCTAGAATCATATCTCGGGAATAGACTCTTCCGTGTTAAACATGGAAATGAATACTCGGAGCTCAAAGAAATTTCGGCCGGTGTACCGCATTCTTGGATCACTTCTCTATCTATTATATACTCGAGATATACCGAAAGAAGATGGCACTATCCTGGCTACGTTTGCCGATAACACCGCTATCCTAGCCGTAGGTAAAATAATCGAAGAAACGACTGCAAAACTGCAAAACGCACTGAATAAAGTAAATGAATGGACGAGGGACTGGCGGATCGCCCTCAACGAATCTAAATCTGTTCACGTGAATTTCACTTATAAGAAAACTAATGCCTTGCCAATTTTCCTAAACTTGGCCCGAATACCTTTTGCAAACGAGGCCAAATACCTTGGAATGACACTCGACGCAAAACTGAAATGGAATTCGCATGTGAAAATGAAACGTAAAGAACTCGAAATCAAATATAGAGAAATGAACTGGTTGCTCGAAAAACACTCCCAGCTCAGTATTGAGAACAAACTGCTTTTATACAAGCAAGTGCTAAAGCCGGTGTGGACTTACAGTATACAACTTTGGGGCTGTACCAAGAAAACAAACGTCAATATTTTACAAGCTTTCCAAAATAAAGTGCTAAGAATAATTGTCCATGCACCGTGGTATACTAGAAACGATGATATCCACAGGGATCTTGGAATTCCGCAAATCGAAGAGAAAGCATAGAAACCTACTAATCGGACATGTCAAAAATACAATCCTACAAATTCTAGATGAAAGCAATTTATTGCGCCGACTACAAAGGACGAAACCTTTCGACTTGGCGAGATAGGAATCAGTCGCGCCTAGATTGCAGAACATGCAGGATCTCTCATTGGAAAGTAACCTGCCAAACGAGTTTTTTTCATTATACAAAAATTGCTTGATAAGGTCCTTCTTAGTTGCAATATATAACAAATTAAATCGCAGGGTGGTGTTTTTTTAGTCAGTAAGAATCTGACACTACTATGAGCACGCGGTCAATTATTGGTTTCATGAACATTTTCGATCTCGAGATTTTGGTCAATTCTAGTACTACCAGTATAGAGAAGCTTGAAAAGTTGGTCTGTAAATTCTATCTGTACGCACGACTTCAGCGGATGGACGGATTTTCTCCACACTTCGTACCTGTGATCTGTGGGATTACAATTCGATGTTATATCGAGATTTTCATTGTAGCCCCAAAGTTAACTGTTTTTTACTAATTGCCAAACAGACAGACAGACACACAAACAGCAACCATGCGGAAAACCATTTTTCTGTTAGAATCTGTCCCGATCGAGGATACGATCACCGTACATCCATTTCCTTAAAACATGTAAATAAAAACGAAAATTTGAAAGTGATGCACTGTATACATATACTCGTAATTATTAAGGAGAATGCTTTTGCAGTATTGTTTGTAGTCCAATATGTTGCACTTTGCACCTTGGTAATCTACTCTGGGTGACATGCACTTAAACTAGCCAAAACTATTTTATTATTATCAAATACGAGTAGGTGCATGCAAATACTAGCATAGTTAAATATATGCATACATACATATGTATAATTATGGCTAACATAAGTATAGATTAGATTAGGTGTAGTAAAGTAAATAGACATTCGGAAATGTTCATAGTAAACAAAATGTGATTAAGTGCATGTATTTACATCTAGTAAACAATAAGATTAGTACAAGGTTCAGGGACATTTGTGAATGTCTTTCACTCACATATGGATTAGGTAGTACAAAGTGTTCGTAGAATATGAATGAATGTATGTATGTTCTTATATGATGGGAGGTTATGGTACATACAGTCGTTGCCACCAGAATAGGTCCACCCTATTTCTTCAAAAATCTTCATGAGTTCGTGGTGAACAATATAAAAAAATATATACAAATGTTGTTTTGCAGCTAGAAATGCAAAGTAAGGAAGCAAGAAAATCAAAGTTTACTGCAATATTGTAAAATAAGCATAATTTTTAAAAATAGCACCACCTGTTCTAATTAAAATTCAATTAACTAATTCTGAAGCTTTATTTGTTGTTCTTATTATTATTGAAGGACTAAAAACGCGTTCTTCGTTCTTATACTGGCGTTTAATATAGAAGTCACAATACTTTGGTTACCATGGTTACCGAAGAATTTCCAAAAATGTTGATAAGTTTTTTTTTTTATCAAAAATTGCATATGACATGAATTTGTATTAAATATTGTTTTGTTAGTTCGTTCCTTAGATATTTTATTGTTAATCAAACCAAATAGTTTTGTTAATTTTTTCCTTATTTGAAGTGTAATTTATTCAATAAAATGGTTTTAAAATTTTAGGATTTTGAGATTTTAGTTTTTCACGATTATGTGTTCTCAAAGCTTTGGGTTTTCCGGAATAGCGCATCAGTAAATTCGTTTGCAGCGCACGGTGTCTAATTGGAACATCAAACAGACACTGGAAATATATTTTCCAATATTATTTTGTATGAATAAGCTATCATCCGACCTTTGACGAAACCTATGTCAATAGTACCAATGAATTAACAACCAATTGTGTTCACTCTAGTTTCCAAGCAATGTACCTCTGGGCTGGCAAAAATCCTCATCCTAACCCTCCACGTGGGTGCCAGCCAGAAATAACCACCACAGCAGTCTTGTGCGATGCCAAGATGGGGCATCAATAGTTTAATTCCTCAATAGTTTAATTCTTTATATAAGCTTTCTGATCATCGGATCGAGGTACCTAATTTCAGTGGTGGTGTGAGCGCTTTGCCCGAAACCGTGCGCAAGAATGCAAGGCTGGGGGTTAAACCAGTCATTAACGAGCTCCTTCAGATGCGGTGGCAGGTCTGTCGTAACTGATGCCTTATCCTGGTAAATCGGCTCTGCCAGGAACCGACCTTCATTTCCGAACTACTCGTGGGAACTTCTTGGGACAACCTGAGGAAGAAACTCGAATTAGAATTTAAAGTGGAAAAATCTCGTTCCGCCGCTGCTTTCTATGAAACAACATGTCAAAGAATTCGGCAACCGGGTGAGTACGGTTCTAAATCGTCTGAAGTCCGCTACATACGCCATTACCAATGATGATGCCGTTAGAACTTTCCTACTAAAGGAAAATAACAAGTTAGCTATTCAGGAGTTTGAGGACGGACTAAAAAATGACCAACTCAAGTTACCGCAATACTCGGTTTTCTAGTATCTCGAATAGATCACCCATTAAGAAAGAGGTGCAGTACTTCACATGTCATCCTTCTCGAATGATTACCACAGCCGAAGTACACAAAACCAAGAATTAAATCTGAAATTCCACGTATCATTTTGTCCTGAATTCAAGGAACCAGCGATACGTCTTAGATTTAGTCCCTCAGATAAAAATTATATAGCAAAAAGTATATATATATATTACACATTGTATAGCAAGTGATTCATTGAAAACTCTGAACAACAATAGAGGCGAGGGAGTCATTATCCACGGATAATGAGAGTGAACATCGAGGAAAGATAAACAGCTCTGTGAACGGGGCCCAGAGCCTAAGCCGTGACGAGTTACCATGCGAATCGCGATCCACCGACCCAGATCCTCATTTTGATTCGAGCAACAACAAAAACTTAGAAGAAAACAAATCTAAGCAGAATGAAAAATTAAATCTCAATAAAAATTAATCATACAAAAGGATCAGCAGAAAGTAAGACTGACCACACAAAAGGATCAGCAGAAAGTAAGACTAATCATACGAGAAATAAAAAAGATTGACTAAGAGTCGGGAAAACTTAATAGAAATTAAAATAACTCCTCACGAGGAAAAAATGTCCACGGGCACAGAAGCTGAAAAGATTAACGTTGAACAAACACATATAAAAGCGACATACAGTTTTTACTTTGAGACCCCGAAACCAGCGGGTAATAGAATTCCCCTTAAATAATAAATATCAATCCAAATTCAAAATAAACAATTTATGGCAGGTTTATATGTGGGCGAAATTTTGGTCAGACCCAAAGACTCAAAAACATTAGAAACTGAACAGAGGGTAAGCATCAAAGACATTGATCTTGAATGGGACAAGCTAGGTAACTTTAACCTAGTGTCAAACCAATCAAATGTTTTAATCAAAGGCAGACTAAATAAATTGAAATCAGTCATTGATCTGAATCACTGCAATACTGAAGAAGAACAATCAATTCTCAAAATTTGAGGAGAATACAATGATTTATTTTACCTCGAAGGCGATAACCTCACATAGGACCATTACCGATCAAAGCAAATCTCCTTTATTTGTCAGATCCTACAGGCTCCCAGACACACACAAAAAAAACGAGATCCACAGGCAGATGAACGACATGTTACAAAGTGACATTATTCAGCCCAGTGCTAGTCCTTGGAACTCTCCCTTGCTCCTGGTACCAAAGAAACCTGACAAGAAATGCAATAAGCGATAGAGAGTCGTGGTCGATTTTCGGAAGATGATTTTCCCCCCCGCCTAGGGCGTCCCGTGTCAGTGGTCAGTGAAGAAAACGTTGGAAAAGTTGTAAAATTAGTTCTGGCCGACCGAAGAATACAATTTTTTTTCTTTTGCCGAGAGCATGTGGAAAATCTTCTAAAGACACCATAAGGCCCGACCGCGCGTGCTTATGGTAGTGTGAGATTTTTACTCACTAAAAACACCTCTCTTCAAGATTAGTCCTACAACTAAGCCGACGCTTATCCAGCAGTTTTATTTTCGCTTACGAGACTCGTGATTTTTGGAAAAAGATATTCGTTCGTATGCACTCGTAATTAAAAAGAATGTAGCACTTTAGACAGGTAAAATTCCAATGAAAGTTCCTGCGGTTTTCACGACAGGCATACATATATGACGCGAGGTCAAAAGGTTTTGTCCTTTGCAGACGACGAATTGAATTGTTAGCGTCAAGTAGTTGAATACGATTACAATGGCCGTGAACACGATCTTTGTGTTTACGAGCAAATTTTGTTATCTCTTCAACGACACTGGGAATTCCCAGGTCCCGATGAATATCTTCATTACGTACGTACCACGTATCACGGTGTGCTAACGATCGTTCTAAGAACTTTATTTTCAAAAGTTTGTAGGATGTTTCTGTTGCTTTTCCTGGTACAACCCCATAGTTGTAGACCATACGTCCACACTGGTTTTAGCACTTGCTTATAGATAAGCAGTTTGTTATGTAGGCTCAACTTCGAATGTTTTCCGAGTAGCCAATACATTTGTCGGTATTTGTTTTCGAGCTCGTCGCGTTTCTTTTTTACTTGCAATTTCCATTTAGGCTTGACATCTGGAGTCATTTTTAGATATTTTGCTTCGTTCGCGTACGGTATTTGAACCGAGTTTAAATATACCGGTAATCTATCCACTTTTTTGTAGGTAAAGTTGACGTTAGTAGATTTGCTTTCGTTCAGCACAATACAGCAAGAATTCGTCCAAGCGTGGACTTTATTAATAGCATGTTGCAGCTTTTCAGTTGCTGCTTCAATTGTATCGCCCGTTGTTAATATCGCCGTATCGTCGCAGTTTTTTCCCTGCGGGATATCACGCGTGTAGAGTACATATAGAAGCGGGCCAAGGACACTCCCTTGTGGGACTCCGGCCGCAATCTCCTTGAAGTCCGAGTAATCATGTCCGTGCTTAACACGAACAAGTCTTTCGGTGAGGTACGATCGTAAGATTAGAAAGAGTTGCCGTGGCAGTAGTCGTTGCAATTTATACTCCAAGCCTTAGTGCCAAACCTTATCGAAACCTTGTGAAGCGTCAAGAAGTACACCACAACAAATCTTTTTTTCTTTCAGAGTTTTTTCTGCCGCTGCCACCTGGGGTATTAATACAGTTCGATTTGTTCATTGCATTCATTTTTTTTGCCGTAAGCTAACCCAGAATATAGCCACGGTATGCATGCCTGTCGTAAAAGGCGACTAAAATACCAACCCGCCGTCTTTCTTGAGATTACGGCAAACAAAATTAATGCAATGAACAAGAATAAAAATGTGGCAGATAGCGGACGAGTTGCACATCAACAAAGAACGGATTGGAGAAATTTCGCACGAGCATTTAAACATGAAAACTAATTGTACGCGCTGGGTACCGAATATGAAAAATGGGAGAGGACGCCAAGGAAACCCAAGGTGGACAAGTCGGTTTCGAAGCTTATGCCGACTGTTTTTTGGGATAACGAATGTGTTTTGCTGATTGATTACCTACCAAAGGGGACTACGATGAATGGTCAATATTACGCAAATTTATTGACTCAGGCATGTAAACCGGTCGTACGAAAGTTGCCTTTTTTTTTGGGACAAAAAAAATCTATCTAAAACAAAAATTCCATCAAAAATCGATGCGCGCCAATTCAAATCAGTGAAGTGCAGTGGAAAACAAAAAAATATAAATAAATAATTACAATTCAGTGCCGGTGTATCCCATTCTCTTAAATTCTCGTATTCCGACCACTCAGTTAAAGAAAAAACTCCTAAAAGAAAAGTATAAGAAACTGGAGCGGCCTTAATAGCTTCTTTAATAGTTTTAACTGGTCGCTATGCTTCCTCGATAGCGACGTGGATGCAGCAGTTGATATGATCACTAACACTATCCTCTTAGGTATGAATGACTTTTTTCCTAACAGAATAAAGAGCATTAAACCTAAAGCAAACTCGTGGTTTGACCAGAGCTGTAAAGAGGCTATCAGGTTGAAAGAAGTAAGCTTTCGGTCTTGTAAAGCCAACAAATCTGAGGAAAACCGAAAGAAGTTTAAACAAGCCAGAAAAGACTGCAATGCCCATATTAGACGTGTAAAATTCTTACATGACCAAAAATTTAGGAAAAACATCCTACAATGTCCCAAAGGTAGTAAAAATTTGTGGTCATTCGTCAAAAATATTAAAAATTCTGCCTCGTCTGCCGTCCCCGCTCTCATTTACAATGATATTCCAGCTGTCAGCTCATTAGACAAAGACAATCTGATTGCTGCTCACTTTGCAGCGAACTCCATGCTGCCAGATAATGCTTTGTATCCACCTGTATTTGAAAGCGTCAAATTTTCCATGGGACAGGTCCACTTTCGCACTCGTACAGTTGCAGGAGTACTCAAAGGTCTTAACTTACACAAATCCGCTGGTACAGATGGTATCCCTCCCAAGTTCTTCCACAGTTCACGAC
Organism: Pocota personata; assembly: GCA_963082735.1. Taxonomy (NCBI): domain Eukaryota; kingdom Metazoa; phylum Arthropoda; class Insecta; order Diptera; family Syrphidae; genus Pocota; species Pocota personata. The sequence goes on from OY720431.1 coordinate 67,414,950, forward strand.
ATTATAAAGAGATATCGAGATGAATTTCGGATAAATAATAAGAGCAGAGAAGGTCAAAGGATAATTTTAAATGATCACGATGAACAACGGATTATTCAACAAATTAAGAAGAATCCTTTCGAGACTGCCAATGAACTAAGGATCTTTGTAAAAACTAGTACTGGAAAAAATGTTTGTACTAATACCATACCTAATGTGCTTAAAAAAACATGATTACCATGGACGAATTGCAAGACAGAAGCCTTTTATTAACCCAAAAACCAAAAAGCTCCGATTGAAGTTTACGAAGGAATATTTACTTAAAACAGAAGAATTTAGGAAAACTGTAATAATGTTTTTGGCGGACTTAGAAATGTAGTTTATTGTTTTTATTTAATTTTGTAGGTTCTATCCACAGACGAAAGCAAGTTCAATCTACATGGATCAGATGGAAGGTCATATGTGTTGCGGAAACCAAACAACGAATTTCAGAAGGAGAATACGCGTGCTACTGTTAAGCTTGTTAGGGGGTCTGTGATGATTTGGGGTTGTATGTACAGTCCATTTGCATTTTATAGAAGGCAGAATGGACAAATTTGCCTACTTCAACATTTTGAAAGAAAATGTCAAACAGAGTGCAGAGAAATTGCGCATTCTGCATAACTTTGCATTCTACCAAGACAACGACTAGAAGCACACATCAGAAGCTGCAAAGATATGGTTGATACATCACTGTCTCAAATTATTACAGACACCGGCTCAATCCCTAGAAATTAACGTTATTGAGCAACTGTGAGAAGAATTAGCGAGGAGACTTTACAAAAGATCGTACAATACTATAAGCCAGCTTAAAGAAGCCATCAAATATGAATATGCTATCCATTACGAGTATACTCGTATGTCCGATTATTCGTTAAACCCAAAAAATGTAAATGTTTAGTTTTCTAAAGCTTTTCTTTTAGTTTGTCTAACCAGATCTTAATTTTTTAATGAATTCTGTTAATAGAGAAAGTAAAAAATAAAATGAGAGTGAAATCAGAACTATGGCAATGTCTTATGAATTTATCTTCCTAGGTAGGTGGGGACTTAAATTGCAGACATAGAGATTGGGGATGCGTACGAGCAAACGCCTATGGTACCATTCTGTCAGATCTGTGTCTAGGTCTTCCAATAACTGTGATATACCCTTCTAGTCCGACCTATAACGCCAGTTAAAATCATTGTCCATCTGTGCTTGACTTATTTGTGTCAAATGTGCCTGGTTATCTTTCCCAACCTGTTTCCATTAACGACCTCAGCTCAGATCATAGCCCCGTCTTCTGTTGGGTCCTAAGATCAGGTGTAAAAAGGGAACAATATGTACTAGATCTTAAAAATGCAAATTGGAATAGTTTCCGGTCAAAATTAAATTCTAAACTCGGAAACATTCCAAGTAATATAGACAGCATTTTGTGCACAGAAGATGTTGACTCTATCGTCACAAATTTTGGTCAACAAATACTAGACTCTATTGACTTAAGTATTCCTAGGGTCCATAAAAAGAAAACTGTGATAAGGCTTCCAGCTTATATACTTGAACTCATTAAAGTAAGAAATGCTTGCCGAAGACACTGGCAAAGATATCGTCAGCCGTACTACAATCACCAAGTTTCCTACCTAAACAGGTTAATTTCCAAATTCATTTTTGATTACAACAATCAAAAATGGAATGCAAAATTACATTCCCTTGATGTAAATTCGAAACCCTTTTGGAACATTGTCAAAGTGGTTAAGAATAAAAACAGACAACTACCCTTTCTTAAAGATTCAGGCAATACGTACTGTACGGATCTTGACAAGGCAAACGCACTTGCTTTAAACTTCTCCAAAAACCATGAAATATCTTCGAACCTTGGAGACCCCGCAACAACTGATTTAGTAAACAGAGTAATCCACAATATTTTAAACAACATCACTGATCCACCCTCAAGTGCTTATAGAACCGTAGAAGATACCGAATTCATGGTTAATGAGCTGCGTATACGTAAAGCTGAAGGAATTGACCGAATTAAAAATGTTTATATTAAACAAATGCCTAAATCTGGTCTTAAGCGTTTAACATTCATTCTTAACGCTTGCATTAAAATGGAATACTTTCCAAATATATGGAAAGTTGCGAAGGTCGTACCTATACACAAAGCTAGTAAGCCTCCTGATAAAATTTTCAGTTACAGACCAATTAGTTTACTAAGTGTTCTTGGCAAAATTTATGAGAAGGTCTTAAAGGAGAAAATTTGCAAACATATTGCTGACAACAACTTATTTCCTAATTAACAATTTGGTTTCACGCGCAACCATAGTACGTCCCATCAAGTACTAAGGATCTGCAAGCATATAAAGTCATCTCGTGCAGTAGGTAAGTCAACGGGCATGATACTACTGGACTTTGAAAAAGCCTTTGATTCAGTTTGGCACGACGGCCTCCTTTTCAAAATGATCAACGCTGATTTTCCTCCGCATATCTGTAAAATTATCCGTAGTTTCTTGTCCAATCGTTATTTCAAAGTGTACGTCAATAATGATGTCTCTAACTTTGTCCACTTTCGTTCTGGTGTTCCTCAAGGTTTGGTCCTTGCACCTGTCTTGTATAACCTGTTCACATCCGATTTACCATCAGTACCCAACCGTGAAGTAGCTCTATTTGCTGACGACACGGCGATATTCTCTTTTCATGAATGCGCTCTCGACATTGAGAGGAATCTTAGCTATGGGTTGAGTATATTCCAGACATATCTGAACAAATGGAAAATTAAACTTAATGAAGATAAGATTAAAGCAATCTTTTTCACCAGAAAAAGAAAAGCCTGCTTTCTTCCTAGTGGACAGCTCCAGGTAAATGGGGCAAGTATTAGTTGGGAGCCTTCCGTAAAATATCTTGGAATTTATCTGGATACCAAACTTTTAATGCTCATATAACGAACACCTTAAAAAACATTGCAATTGCAATTAAGATGTTATATCCATTTATAAATCGTAGATCAAAGCTGTCCAAAGATAAGAAAATAATCATACACAAGGTAATTTTCCAAGCAATTCTACTCTATGGTTGCCAAGTGTGGGGTAACTACGCAAAAAGCCATATTAAGAAATTGCAGGTTTCCCAGAATAAATTATTGAAAATGATGCTAAATTTACCGTGGTATCATTCAACACGCGATATTCACCAAAGGGCGAATGTTGAATTGATCTTCGATAGAATACAGAAATTAAGTCAACGCTTTTTAGATCGCTGTAATTTTGCTGAAAATCCTCTAGTGAACAACCTGAATGATAATCATGTTCAACATGGTAGCTGATACCATATTATCTATATGTTTTTCTTCTTTTTTCTCTGTTCTTGATTGTTTGTATGTTTACTTATTCATCTATTTATTTATTTATTTACTTATTTATTTATATATACATTTATTTATTTATTTATTTACTTATTTATTTATATATTTATTTATTTACTTATTTATTTATATATTTATTTATTTACTTATTTATTTAATACATCTATTTATTTATTTATATATGTATATATATTTTTTATTTTTTTTTCTCTTTAAATTGAAGGGTTTTTTTTCGCTTTTCCCTTCGGATACTAACTTAACAATTCATACAATTGTATAATAATGTTACAGATGAAAGATAGTAATTATCATATCTCTGAATTGTAAAACGTGTGGCAACTACCCTCTGTAAATCTTTTATGCGAAATAAAGATCTTCCTAGATTTACTGTTGAAACCAGCTTTGTCCGATTATTTGTTGGAACCACTGTACATTAACAAAAGCATTTTTTTTATTTTCTTTCCTGATTTTTGCATTAAATTTGACACAAATTTTACATGTCGCACCCTACTGCACGCAAACACTAGCGTACGAGGACCCTGCTTTTGAAACCAGAGCATTACCGCTCTTTCTTTGGAAATACTACTATTTTTGCCTCATTGGGACTATCTTCAAAATTACACAAACAACAGCACTTGATTTATATCTTAGATTTGCTGAAAAAAGAGCAAACTGAAAGAGAAGAACTGTTAATTTGCAGAAAAGTTTCAAAATTTCTCTTTATAACAATTTTTGTATAAAGCTGACGTTATCGGCAAATCGTTAGTACATTTTATAAAAAAATATTGAAGGTTGAAGTGGTCTTGTACAAGTCTGAAAGTTCCGAGACAAATTTGTTAAAGTCCATTTATTTCTCAAATAATTTAAACATGTCAGCATTACAATATTGTATGGATATGTCCGAAGATCGGGCACTGTTTTCATATTATGGTACTGACTTTGGGCTTGAAGTAGACCCACATCACATTCACCGTTCGCAACGTCCAGGCTTTTTCTCTTTGCCATCGATGTTCAGCCGTCGTTCAAAAAGCAACAAGGACAGCACAGTCTCTAACGTCGGTAAAGACGGATTCCAAGTTTGCATGGATGTCCAGCAATTCAAACCCAACGAACTCTCTGTGAAAGTGGTGGGCAAAGCTGTAGTAGTCGAGGGCAAACAAGAAGAACGTGAAGACGAACACGGTTCCATATCTAGACACTTTGTTCGCAGATATAAGGTGCCAAAGAACTACGACGCCGACAAGGTCATTTCAACTCTTTCATCAGATGGAGTTCTGACCCTTTGCATTCCAAAGCCAGCTATCGATGACAAACTAAACGAGAAGGTCATCCATATTCAACAAACGGGACCAGCTCACATGAATGTAAGGGAGAATACACAAGAGAAGCCAGATCAGGCAGGTACCGCTGGAGATAAATCGTCGAATGGCAGCAAGAAGTAAATTTCTAAATTCCAGTCGTGAGAGCTTTTTTTTTTTAGACTGAATTCATGTTTTATGTTCCTTTTTATCGCATTTATAAATAGTGCTGTTTTGTTATTCTTTCATCTTAATAAAAAATAAAAAAATAACTAATAACGATTTGTTTCATTTGAATGGTTAGTAGCTGGTGTTTGGTTCTATTACAAGAAGCCTTTCAGGTAATCTTCTGGAATTGATGAAGCGGCGGACGAGGACAACCCCAGCGGTATTAACTCGACAGTTCTATGTAAAAGAGGTAATGAAAAAGTAACTGCATAACATAATTTGTTAAACAATACCAATGAGTTGCCTAACTGTTACGCCATTGTAACGGGGATATGATAAATTCTGAGAGGTATACTAACTGCTTCTAGCGGATCGGTATTTACTGCAATTTTTTCATTGCTAACGGCTCTGTAATTCAGACAAGTCCCCATAGCCTCAAAGCAGTGGGTGAGGATAATATATCCAAGTCTTTCTGTAGTTCTTCTAAATGGTATAGCTTCACCCTGTAGAAAAAATTAATGTAAAGTTTTGTTATTGGTAGAGATTAGGTTCTATAGTTAGATACCTAGACTTATGAAGCATTGTTTTAAGAGATCTTAAGTATTAGACGTGGTCCCGAAGTTTCCCTAAGTCTTTTATGTGTGGGTAAGTCCTAGTTTAACTTTCCGTCCAGCACCAACCCTAGACGTTTGGCGTTATCAGAGATTTGGAGAGGATTTTCATAGATAGATCGGACCCTGAATTGTGGTACACTTCTTGTTGGTGAACCAGTTCGTTGATTGACAGTAGTAAGAACTCTTTTTAAAGAAAACCATAAAGCATTCGAGTGAATTGTACAACTCTTAAGTGAATTTTCCATAATTTGTAAAATTGTTCGGTTTCGAGATTTTGATCAATTTTGTTATTACTGCTAGTATAATGGAGAAACTGATTACTAAGCCTACTGTAGCCTCAACGACTTTACTTAAAATTTCATATCTGGAGTCTGTTATCGCCCCCCATTCGAGGCGAAATAGGAATTTTCATTTAAACACCAAAATTATTGGCTCTTAAGACAACATTCTATCAAATTCTATATTTCAGCCAGGTTACGCATATGGCTCTTCTGTGGTAGATTGTAGGTTGAGGTGGGATCTGGTCACCTTATCACTGCGGCCACTATTGGGCCTATTGTGATTTCTTATAATATAAAAGCTCATTCAAGGTGACAGAGTTGGTGATGAATTCAACTATATTCTTGAGTGAGCTAGCAGATACAGTACTCGTATGTCTTCTGCTTCAAGGTAGAATTTACCTATGTAAGTAAAGTTGGTGTATTCTGGTTAGACAGTCATAGTGACCGCATATGTTATCTTGCGCTATCCCTATAGCCATGAGAAATTTTTTGACTCGATAGTGACCTGTGAGGAATACTGTGGCTATTCGAATCTGACTCCTAGTTAGCTGTAGATGTTCTTTCATTCTTTTGTGGGAGGTACAGAAAGATTTGGCTTGTCTGTTACCTTTGGTTTCCATCCAGTAAAGATGCGGTTTTTTCTTTTAGCCATTTTTTAATACAGCCTTTGCCATACTGAGTGGCAATCCACACAATGGTCTTGCCATCATAAAGTTTGATGCAGCTCTTGTTTTGGCTAGCAGGTCAGCCATTTCATTTCTTTCATGTCCGTTCTATTCTGGCACCCAAATGACTTTGTTTGTGTTGGCTAGCGTAATGAGTAGTTGGATGTTATTTCGTAACCATTAATTGACAATAGAGCAGCCTTGCTATCTGATAAGATATAAATGTTCTTATTGGTTATATATCTGTTTATATTTTCTCTGATGCATGTTTCTATGGCAAATATTCAACTTGGAACTGAAGTTATCGTCGTTGCATAGTTTCTGTAGTGGCCTGAACTGTAGGTTAAGTTAGGTTGAGGTGGCTATCAGCAAAAAGCCAACACACTAAGAGCAGTAATTGGTCCATTGTGATACCACATGGGTTTCGGAAGCGGCCTCTAGCCTACTCGTTGAACCATTTGGAGCTTCTGATGAAGCGTAGAAGGTCCCTAACGTGTATTTCATTCAGATCATTTAGGTCGTTGAAACAGAAGGCTCCTAAGTGGAGTTTCCTTCTTTGGGTGAAAGCTGGGCAGGTGGAAAGAAGGTGAAGAATAGTCTCCTTGTTTGAGAAGACGCCAAGCCTTGTTGCATGCTTGCCTATTAGACAGTGTCAAGTAATGACACCTATAACAGCGCTGGTATGCATTCTATTGAGAGAAATCACATTCTTAGAACGTTTCAGATCCAGCTTAGACCAAATCTCTTTTGTCGCTAGACAAGTTGTACCACTTGTCCACCAAGAATTTGTCTTTTCAATAGCATCCAGCTTTAATTTAAGTTTGCATGTAGCGATTGGCATAACCAGTGAACTTTTGCCTGGAAGGATGGGTATTTTTGTTCTGGAATATCCCTATCCCCGGCACCCAAATTAGGTGAATATTAAACTGCTCCGCCATTTCTATAAGAGACTATCGGCAGTCTAGAGCTGTTGAAGAATTTATTGAGGATGATACCAAGGATATGATTGCTGCTTGGCTGTGTGAAAAGATGCGGATCAACTGTCGGTATCACGTTTTTCTTTAACTAAGACAAGACTTCCCTTATTGTCATTATCTCCGCCTGGAACACGTTACAGTGGTTTGGGAGATGAAAAGAGAGGTTTAAATTAAGACTATCAGAGAAGACACCACCACCCACCCCGCTGTTAGTTTTTGAACCGTCGGTATAAAAATCTACCGACTTATCTTCCGTAAAACCTCCTTTTTCCCAGCATGCTCTGGAAGGGAGGAGTGGCCACACACTTTTTTGGACCACTGTGAAGTATCTATAAGACGAATAGCTGAGTTATCTGTCATTTGTCTGCCATAAATGTCGAGGGGTGTTAGATGAAAGAGAGTGTCCATAGCTGCGGAAGTTGTCATTCGCAGTGCTCCGCTAATGCACAAACAAGCTGAACGTTGGACTTTGCTTAATAACTTCTGGTTTATCGCCTTATCCAAGGTAATCCACCAGACAATTACCCCGTACATAAGGATACGTCTGATGACTGAGATATAGAGCCATTGAGTTAATCTGGAGTAGTTCATTGACCACCAAATTGCAAAGAAGTGGGGATAGGACGCCCCTTTGAGGAGTACCACTGCTGACATATCTTCTAACAGATGTCCCACCCAGCTTTGAGTTGATAATCCTACTCGCCAAGTGAGCTATCCATCTTTAGTTGTTAAAAGCGCCTTCAATATCTAGGAAAGCTACCATAGTGTACTCCTTATGATACATTGAGTATTCGATCTTATTGACTAACGAATGCAATGCTGTTTCTACTGATTTGCCCTTACAGTATGCATGTTGAGCCGCGGACAGTAGTTGTGTGTCAATACTGTCACGTAAATGGTTATCAATCAGTCGTTCTAGTGTTTTTAGAAGGAATGATTATAGACTAATAGGTCTGAGGTCTTTTGGACTAGCGTTTGAATATTTACCAGCTTTGGGTATGAAAACCACATTGACTTCTCTCCATATATGCAGAATATGGGCCAGATCCTGACAGTTTTGAAATATATTTTTTAGAACTTTGGATAATGTCAGATAACATTTGTAGTTCAGCAGATGTTATGCCATCTGGTCCATTTGTATGGTTTGAAGCTATGTAGCACCCAAAGGAGTTTGTCCTGCGCAATCAGACTTGAAAGGTTGTTTTTTTGAATATTTGACTTGTTAGGATCAATATTGCTGTCAATTAGGGAATTACTTGGGAAGCGTGTATTAATTAGTAAAATTTAACGAAATTCTTCTATTTTGCCACATAAGAGTCTCCAAGAATTACGTTTGGCTTTCCTCAATTCTTTTTTACATGTTTTTATGGATTCTTTGCACGAGTCCCAGTCAGATCTTGCATCTCTTGTGCTTTTGCCTGTGTTGAAAAGTTTCCTGCAAGAAACTGGTCCTAGATCAGAGATCCAACAGTGTGTTTTTTCTTACCCCTAACCTTAACCAATGGACGACACTTTATTGAGGGCCAAGGTAAGGTCTTTAGCCATACAATCAAGCTCTTGAGGACTTTAGAGTATCAGAGGTAACCAATTTCTTTAAAGTTTCCCTATATTTGAGCCAGTTAGTTCTTCGGACATTTCCATAAACCAATGGGCCTGGAGCATCGTCGTCAAGACTAAATTGAAGATATAGGTGGTCAGAAAAAGAGTATTCACCAGATACCTTCCAGTTCTTTATCATTTGATTAATATTGTCGGAGACAAAAGTTACTAGTACATCTAGAACCTCCTGTCAGTTTCTAGTTATAAATGTAGGTTCGCTACCGATGTTACACAAAATGAGGTTAGTTTTCAGAATATAGTCAAAAAGGAACTCACACCTTTCGTTGATGTCAGAGCTACCCCAAGCGGAGTGGTGAGCATTATCATCACAGCCATATATGATTTCAGTTTTACTTCTTTCAGCGTCTGCGACCAAGGAAGTTGATGTGTTTAAGTACTTGGGGCTTATCATTGACTCCAGGATGACTTTTATTAACCACACCGAAAACTTGAGAAAATACTTGCATTCATCGCTTAGAAATTTCTTTTATTTCTTTTGAGAATAGTATATTATGTAATTTTTTACTCAAATTTACAATACGGTATTATTTGTTGGTGAGGAACCTATTTAAATAATATGCAATCTCTATTAATCCTGCAAAAATATATATTAAGGAAAATAATAAAAAAAAAACATCGTATGCATCCCAGTTTTAAAATTCTTCCAGTCTGTCACTTGTATTGTTTTAAAGTGTTAAAGATATTTTTTGTGATATCAGAAAATTAAAATTGTAGGTTATTTGAAAATCATAACTTACGGAATAACTTTTTGCATCTGGTCATTGTGTTAAATTTTCGTAATACAGCGTTTCGTAATTTTTATACAGTTGCATCATGCCGTTTATTTAATAAACTACTGCTCAAAACCATAGTTCTAATAAACTCATTTATAAAACAATTTAAAAACTTGCTTTTTGGTTTCCGTCTCAATAGTTTGAAATCCTTATTAAATGATCCATCTTACAATTTTTCTCCGATATTTTGAGGTATGAAATAAAGTATTTCCTTAATTTTGGTTCTGTTTTTGCTTGTTTACATACATATTAAGCTGTACACAATTTATTGTTTTCTTTATATAAAAACTCTTTTCCTTCTATTCAAGGGTCACCCCAACCATTGCTTTAATTATATTATGTAGTAATAATATTGATGTGATACTAAACTCTATTTCGTTAAATAATTGTGTCACTTATTGTCTCTTGCTATTTTTTCTGTTTGTAAGTTATATTCATTGTACATTGAATTATAAGAGAAATAAAAATAATAATAAATAAAAATAAAAGTATAGATCTACTACATATGTAACATTTTACAAGCAAATCGTGTCTTGTAGTTTTGCTTGCTGCCACCAATGTAAAGTCTGACAACCGCTTGTACTATGTCAAAATTTGTTTTTCTTGACGAAAAGTTAAAAATACGTCACTAATTTTGTAATAGTATTGTTGAAAAATGCAAAGAAAAAAGTGAAAAATATTCAATTATTCGAAATCAATTTAGTACAACGATACACTGAATTTACGAGTACAATAGGAAGGGGCCTTATAGAATGTTACTACCCTTGCAAGATAAAATTCTATACACAAATTTTACAATGTGGTGTACAATTTTAGACATTTGCAGCAAGTAATGTATCATAGTATACCTATTTTTACATCTAATCGTGTATATCAGTCAAACATTTCAAAATCCGTTTTACACCAAAGTACAATACATATTGAGAACAATTTCAGGTAAACATTTTATAGAAAGAATCATTCAAGTAAGTGCGTTTTTTCAGAAGTTATGTTGAATAAAAAAAGATAAAGAAAATTAAATATAATCTGACCTTATTTCGGGTACAATTTTTCGACCCCATTGTCCTACTCCCGTTTTTTAATATGGAAATAATAAATAAATTAAGTATGCATGTGTACTTATATTAAATGTTTGCAGTTTACATATCTTCATCAAAACTTAGGTACATACTTGAAATGAGAGGAGAACCACCAAACCATTCAGAGTTTTAAGTGCTCCATCCATTTTCAATCAGTAATGGGACCAAGTTTTACTATGAATACGAAATGTTTCTTGTTACTTAGACGCTATTCTCATTGGTGGTACAAGTTTTCAAAGCTGTGAAAGAAGTACTAAAACGTTTAAACGATTATAATATTAAGATTAATATGGATAAGTGCAAAAAACCTTTCCTATTTATGCTACAATATTAGTAAAGACGGTATTTGACCAAATAAACAAACTTAGAGCTATTGTCGAAGCCCCGATTCCAACGAATTTATAAGAGTTACAGCCATATTAGGGTGTGCTAAGTTATTATAGAAAATTTATAAAGAGTGCTGCCAGCGAACTACATGAATTATATAAATTATTTAAAAAAAAAAATAATAAATTTACGCGGAGTGAGAAAGCTCAACATTGTTTTGAAAATACAAAAAAATTAATAACTGAAAGTAATATTCTAGAACTGTATGACGCTACAAAATCAATAGTTCTTACATGTGGTGTGAAATATTCTGAGCTTTGTGAAAACAATTCTTGGCCAAAAATTATAACAAATAGTCTAAAATCCTTTCATAAAATCAAAGGAGAAGTGTCAACTGATGACGAGTGCCTTTACTACAGAAAAAGACTAGTTATGAAATTTCACTTTGTCACGCGTAGAGACATAAACATGTGTCAACACAAGTTATCAAATAAAAAACCACCAGGGTACGATCTTATAACTGCCTCGATCACTTACATGGATCGAGACAGTCCATCACCGCCTGAGGAGGAACGACAGCTGACATCAGCGATCGCGGAGAAAAATGGCAAATTGATTTTAGGCTGCGATGCGAATGAAAGACATACGCTAGGGGGCAGCTCTGAAATCAACAAACGCGGTGAGTCATTATTCGATTTCCTTGTGATGTCCAACATTTCTGTCTGTAATGTGGGTAACAAACCAACTTTTGTCTTTGCGAGTTCGGATAATTTCAGAGGTTGGGAGGAAGTCTTGGACATTACACTCAAGACCAATATTGACAACCTTAGAGTAACTAATTTGCGGGTATCTGATCGTCCATCTTTGTCTGATCACAAATGGATAATCTTTAATGTTAGCCTCGATGTCGAGGCACCTAAGCCATTTAGAAACGCTAAGAGAATTGACTGGTGCAAATTTGGTCAGGTTATCAAATTTAAACTTCACAGAACACCCGGCGCGAAAATCGAATCAGTCAAGGAGCTTGACGATAAGATCACAACCCTAGAAAAAGCCATGGGTACGGCTTTTAAGGTTTCGTGCCCTATTAAATTCAGTAAGAACAAATTTCCCTCATGGTGGAACGAAGATCTTTCTAATCTTAGGAAGATTACCAGAGAAATCTTCAATGTCTGCTATCGACACAAGCTTTGGGAACCATATAAGGATTGCCTAAAAGAATATAAGAAATCCATTAAAAGGGCCAAGTGTCTGGCTTGGATGGACTATTGTCAGTCCATTGAAATCATTAAGGACTCTGCCAGACTGAGTAAGATCCTATCCAAGGAACACTCCAGTCCGTCCTTTATCTAAAGACCGGACGGGACTTGGACGGATTCCTCTAGCGAGTCTCTGGAGCTTTTAATGCAAACTCACTTTCCAGGGTGCAAAAATGAGTTTACTCACTCAAATTGTCCTCAAGATGTGCAATCCTCATCTTGGAATGACATTAAGATAACAATTACAGAGGTTAATACCTCTTGGGCCATTTCCAGCTTCTCTCCCTATAAATCGGCTGGACTTGACTGCATACTCCCGGTAATGCTGCAAAAAACACTGGATCAGGTGGTCCCTTGGTTAGTTCCGATCTATAGAAGCTGTATTCTTCTAAACCACGTCCCCCTGAGTTGGAGGCGTGTTCGTGTTGTGTTTATCCCGAAAGCGGGGAAGCGGGGGCATGAATCTGCAAAGGATTTCAGACTCATCAGCTTGTCATCTTTCCTCCTTAAGACGTTGGAACGTATATTAGATACGCACATCCGTAATACAGTAGATACATCCCTTCTATCAAAATCTTAGCATGCGTACACTAAGAAGCGATCGACTGAGATGCTCCATGAAGTTGTGCGTACGATAGAAAAGACAATACACTACAAACAATTTACTATTGCTTGTTGAAGTTGCTTTCAGTAACGTTAGTACTGAATCGATTCATGAAGCTCTATCCCAACTGGGTGTAGGGGAGTTTATTAGCAAGAGGATAGTGACTATGCTAAAAACCAGAATCATTCAATCGACACTCGGTAATAGTGTTTCCACCATATCCGTTGTAAGGGGAACTCCTCAGGGTGGGGTTATCTATCCTCTTCTTTGGCTTATGGTAATCAACAAAATTCTGTGTAGGCTTGACCGAGACGGAGTCAAGGTTGTCGCGTATGCGGATGATGTGGTAGTGTTGTTATCGAGGATGTTTTCCTTCTGATCAGTGGGATTATGGAAGGTGCCTTGGATAAGATTAGCACATGGGCCACTGGATGTGGACTTAGCGTCAATCCGAGCAAAACTGAACTGATGCTCTTTACCACAAAAACCAAAATATCGGCTTTCACGCCTCCACGGCTTAATAAACAATTACTCTCGTTATCATCTAGTGCTAAGTACCTAGGTGTGGTACTTGACCCTAAATTAAGCTGGAAGCTTAACATTGAACAGCGAGTAAAGAAAGCCTGTGTGGCTTTTTATGCTTGTAGCAAAACATTCGGTAAGAAATGGGGACTCCGTCCGAAGATGGTCATTTGGATGTAAAGCATACATTACATTAAAGCATAGGCGGTTAAGAAAGCATACATTACAAAACTCATCAACAAAGTACAAAGGACTGCGGCTCTAGGTGCTACAGGGGCGATGAGAACATGCCCAACTGAAGCCTTGAACGTAATCCATCACCTTATACCACTCGACCTTCATATAAAGTACATATCAGCATGTAGTGCGGTCAGATTAAGAGAAACAGGTAGCTGGTGCGATAGTCTTTAGAGCCACAACAGCATCCTTAATCTGCTACCTCGGGAGTTGGCGGCAAATCCGACCGACTACATAATTCCCAGGGTGAACTTTCGAAATGATGTCACTGTGAGATTGCCTTCCAGGGCGGAATGGAAATGTGGCACGGTGACTAACGAGTTCAATACAACCATTTTCACTAACGGGTCGAAAATGGACTGCGAGGCAGGGGCGGGAATCTTTTCTGAATCCCTCAATATCTCTAGTTCATTCCGTCTTCCCAATTCATGCAGCGTATTCCAGGCGGAAGTTCTTGCAGTACGAGAGGCGTGCCGTCTCCTCAAACATACATCGATACAACTTAACACCATAGCCATTTTCATTGATAACCAGGCCGCTATCAAAGCCATCGTATCTGCGGCTTCCTCCTCCAAACTTGTTGAACAATGCAAGGAGGAGCTTGCCGCACTCGGTCATCGGTCTAGGATCAGCCTGATCTGGGTGCCTGGTCACACCTGAAACGAAAGGGATGATGAATTGGCGAGGCAGGGATCTGCCCTTGACTGCTCTCGTGCGGAGGCTGTCAACATTCCGTTAGGGGCCCTTAAGGGTAGAATCTTTGCTCATTTCCTTGCAGATGCTGGTAATAGATGGCGAGGGTTGCAGAACTGTGTCATATCCAGGCAGATGTGGCCCAAGTATAACTGGCGCAGAACACAAGAGCTATTAAACAGATACCGGGCATATATTGCTAGAGTTCTGGCAATTAGCTCAGGCCATTGGCCCATAGGGGTCCATGTAGCCAGACTGGGCATTACTTTTAGCTGCAATGTGGGCAACGAGACTGAAACAATCCTTCACTTCCTTTGTAAGTGTCCGGCCCTTAGGAGGGTCAGACACCGTATACTTGGCAGACACCTTTTAGATAATATTAGTGAGTTGGCGGTGACAAGCATCGGGGACATCATCAGTTTCCTCAATGCCACGGGGTGGCTTTAAATAATCTTTTCTCTTCTTTCCCACAAGTCCAACGTCACTTGAGTTGTGGTATTAAAACGGCGCCTCTGCGCTAATTATGTTTCAGCATAGCATGCTGTCACAACCACACTACCTACCTACCTTTCTGATGACCCTAAATTTATTGTAATTTCTTCGACCGTTAAAAAGAAACCTCTCACCGACTTAAGCGTTTTCCTGCTCAAAGAAAGCTATAGATGGAATAAGCTCTCAATATTATGGAATAACCCAACTTCGAGACGGAAGTCTACTCGTTCTTGTTAGGTCAAAAATTGCCGATCTACCTTCCTTGATGCAGGCGATCTTGCAACGAAGATTAATTGAAGTAAAGAGACTCATCAAAGAGAATGCTTCCGATCCGATCCGGTATTTGACCTTTCGTTATTACTCAAAATAAACAGCCAAATTCTTAATTTTATTTTATTTTTTTTTATAATTATGGTACGTATTGTGTGCCCAGCCAAACAAAATGGTTTCCGAATGCAATTAATTTTATTAATAGACTCTTTCGTTGTTCAAATTGTTCTGCAAAACATTTTACTAATTTATTTGCGTCGCTTCAACCAATAAAAGGGAAATTTACAGATTATGCCATCCGACCTATTCGGCTAAGGTTGACTCTTCCGACTCGATCTATTCATAGTAGACAACTTTCCGACAAGCCATATTAAATATATGTATGTCAAACCACCGAAACTACTAGAATAAATTGGATCGTAAGCATTCTGCTCTGCGCTTAAATGCTTGCAATTTTGGTTTGCCAAACAATTAAGTATAAAATAAAATTTAATTCTTAACCTGCTGAACAAACCCCCTAATGTTTTGTTATTTATTGACGTAATAACGTAACGAAATGTTTGACAATTCCTTCTTAGATGAATTTGTTTACCACAGCGGCGTACAAATTTAACGTTATGAACGCAATATTCTTTCGCAACACTTTCCTACAGATACAGTTTGTTAGTTTCCAATCGTACTGATATATACATTTAAAAACTTTAAGTAATAGCAGTAAAATAGCTTAATTTCATCATCTTACTAGAGCACGTGCAATAAGACGCACACTTGACACCACTGTCGAGGCACACCCCATTTTAATCTTTTGTCCTGGCTTTGAAATATGATACTCACTTAGGATAGGTAAGTCGGACCCATACCAATACGCTTTTTTAATTCGAACGGTGCAATGTAAACAAATTAGCAGTAAACAGCAAAAAATGGAGAATTCACCGGAATCAGCTTGGGTCCTAGAGAAAGTGGTCATCGGCGGACTGACTCGCCTTTACGAAGGCATAACAACAGTTGGCCGCAGCGCTGCCTGTACTATCACTATTTCGTCTGACTTTGTTTCCCGAACACATGCAGAGTTTCAAGTGACACCGGGTAGCGAAGATATCCACATCAGAGACTTGGTAAGTTTACTCCTAAGGGAAGTGTTTACAGAGATGTAATTTGTTCAATCGATAGGGCTCCACCAATGGAATTTTCGTCAACGATTTACAGTTTAATAGAACAGCCTGCAGACTACAAGTTGGCGACCGCATTGGCATTGGTGTTTCCGTCGACGATGAGCAAATATCCCCAGACGGAAAGTACCCAATGTTTGTTGTAAGGCGTGTGCCTCTATGCGAAGAGAAAAATGTGTTAGACCAGCCAGCTGAAGTTCCACAAGAAGATGCTGAAAAGTTGGATGCGCCGATTATAGCACCGTCTCCGACTCTATCTGTATCAGATGACGATCAGCCTGACGACAAGGTATACGATTCTGATGATAATGAGGATGACTTTGTGCAGCCACTAGGCTATCAGATTCTTGAATTGGAGAAAAGTATCCCGGCGGCTATACCACCCGCAGATATTCCAAAAAGAAATATTATCTCGGAGAACATTCAGAGCATATTTGGAGACTTTAATTCGGAGGTGCTCAGTAATTTGTCGAAAGATACTCGAGCAATTGCAGAGGCTAGCATCAGCAAATATATTCCAGTGGCCACAGATGAAGATAATGTTATATGCATTTCCAGTGACGAGGAATGCGATGCCAATCGGCGGGAGATTGCTAAAAGCCCAGAGCTGTTTTGTGACTCTTTCAACAACGATGAGGATGCTATAAATGCTGAAAAAGAAAAGGCAATAATAGTTGAGGGAACTTCAAAGAACCTTGTAACTAAAATCCCAATTTTCAAACGGACAAACGAACAAGATCCAGTAGCCACATCGTTAAAGGTCGAAGACGTCGATGAGAACGAAGAAGAAGAAGAGCTTTATCTCACGCAAAAAGCATATGATGATTTGAGAGACGAACTGTCAGATCCAGATAATGAAACTGCAGCAGACTATAAAGTAGATGATCAAGGAACCTTGATAATGGCTCCAATTAAGCAAGAAAAACTTTCACAAAGTAATGATGACATTATAAATTTAGACGACGACGATGATGAATATGATGAGTTATTGGAGTCTAAAGTGAATGACTGGACCTTCAAACTGCTCTCGCAGAGTTTTTCGAACAGTTTTAACTCATCCCAGATTTATGAGGATGATGTGGACAATGCACCTGCAGTGACGACTGAAGGTATATTCATCAACATTGATGATATTGATGAAGATGACTCGTCTGGTGGTGATCAGATTGTTAAAATTGAACAAGATACCGATGAACCTATAGAGGAGGGACCGAGAGTGAGCAGTCTTATAACACCTTCGCCATCCGAGAAAGAAGAGGAAGAGCAGGCAGAACTTGCGGAGCGTACAAATGCAGAAGATATAACCGAATCTCCGCTTATACGACAGTGGAAACGAAGTTCTAGCAAAAAATTTCTATTCTCTTCATCCTCATCTGAGGAAGATAATCGCGAAGGCGGAAAAGCTAATAAAACGTCTCTCTCCTCCTCAAAAATGAACCACGAAAAGTCAGTATATGCTCGCAAATTAAGCTACGATGAAGAAATTCCACAAAAGAAACCTCGATTAGGTAGCAAGTCTGAGGAAAATGAGAAAGAAGAAATGCATTTGCAGCAACAAAGTTCATCCTCGTTGAAAACTTACTCAAGGAAAAGTTCTGAAAAAAGCGACATCTCTAAACCAGGACATACCGTTGAAGATGAATTCGATAAGCTTAAGAATGAAAAACAAATCAGGCGGCCATCTGGCAGTTATAAATGTACCACTGAACGCAGCAATTCAAAGGATAATGCGGGTGGCTCAACCTTTTACCGCCGATCTAGTTCAGCCGCTGATGAGGCCACTAGTAAGCCTTGTAAGTCAGCAGCAGTCGCAAGGAGAAAATCACTTAGCAACCAGTCGTTTGTGGAAGAAAAGGAGATGGATGACTTCGATGAACCCAAGAAGCCAGAACCACCAGCGCATACGACACTGACGAAAATGATTCGAGGCCCTCCTGAGATTATCAACCCTCCACAATTGCCAATAAATAGAGGAAAACTGAGAGGTAAGAAAAATTGTGTAAGACTTGCATACATGCCTTTGGAATCAAATTATTATATTATAGCGTAGACCTTCTACCATTATTCTCTTCTATGTACCATACGAGGGCAAGGTTAAAAGTTCTCGGCCTGACAATGAAAGACTGTGATTTTCAGTTAAAAAATGATTTTATTTTTCTACATAATCTCCCTTGACTTTAACACACCTGGTCCAGCGTTTCTCCAACATCAGTATTCCTTTTCGGAAGTGAGAGTCTGGAAGGCTGTGAAAATATTCATCTACGGCCCTCTCAACTTCTGCATTGGATGCGAAGCATGAAGTTTGAGAACAGATGGAAGTCTGAGGGTGCCAAATCAGGTGAATAGGGGGGATGGCCGAGCAAATTGTACCCCAAATCCCACATGTTTCCCATCGCCAACGCACACTTGTGTACAGGTGCATTGTCCTGGTGAAAGACGATTTTTTTCTTCTTCAAGCCAGGCCTCTTCTCACGAATTTTGGCATCCAGCTGGTCAAGAAGGTTGGAGTAATATCCGCCTGTAATTGTTCTGCCTTTCTCAAGGTAATCAATTAACAGGATCCCTTTCGCATCCCAAAACACACTGGCCATGACCTTTCCGGCAGATGCGATCGACTTCGCTTTCTTTGGCGCTGAACCACCGGCTTCCACCCATTGCTTCGACTGCTGTTTCGTTTCTGGCGTGTAGTGGTGGACCCATGTCTCATCCATGGTGACAAATCGCCGCACAAAATCGGTCGGATTCCTATTGAATCGGTCCAAAGATTGCCGGGAAAATCGTTTGCGCATTTGCTTTTGATCGGCATTCAGCAAATGCGGCACCATTCCTAAGTTTTTGTGCAAGATGTTTCGCACCCTCTCTTCTGATATACACACAGCCTCAGCTATCTCACTCACCTTCACTCGCCTATCGTTTCGGGTGTGGTTGCGGTTTTTGGCCGTCCTTCAAGTGGGTCATCTTCGAGGACCGTGCGACCACGTTTAAATTCAGCTGCCCACTTTTTAATGGTTGACATAGAAGGAGCATAGTCCCCGTAATCTTTTGTCAACTTTGGATGAATTTCCTTAGGGGTTAACCCATCCAAAATGAAGAATTTTATCACCGTACGATATTCAAGTTTATCCATTTTAACGAAAAACACGCAAGACCTTCTACTGAAAAAATTCGTGGAAAGAAACTACTTGAGCACCCTCCAAGTCACCCCCATATCTGCCTAGGTCGGCTCACTCGTCTGCCTGATTGGGTAAGTGGATTCCATTGCATTGGGTACTTCGTAATGGAACTGTCTTCGTACTGTAAGGTGTGACCAATCCACTGCCACTTTCTTATCCGTATTTTGGTGTCTATTGGCTCCTGACATTTGTTTTTTCCAGATTTTACTTACGAATTCTGCTGTCCACATCCAGTTCGGTACCACCATCTTCTGCGACCATACTGCCTAAATATAAAAAGCTGCTTACTTGCTGTACGACAATGTTGAGTTGAGCGGCGCTGGTGTTTTCATGAGAAATTGAAGTGCTTAAGGATTTTGTTTTTACCGTATTTATTTTGAGCCCTACTTTGTTCGCTTCTGCCTCCAAATTATGAGTCATTTGATGCAGGTCCATTATCCTGTGTGAGAGCAGGCAAACGTCATGAGCATAGTCAAGGTGTTAGAGATATGATGTCATAGTCCATCTCAGCACCATGTTTCCTCCAGACAGAGCTGCCCGGATCACATCACTAATTACTATAAGATATAACAATGGCAATAGAATGCATCTTTGTCGTATTCCGCTAAGGACTTGAAATTCCTCGGACACTTTATCGTTGGGTAAGACATGACATTTACCGCCATCAGAGGTAGCCTTTATAGTAGCGACGAGTTTTTCTGGTATACCTCTCCTGTGCAAGGCTCGCCAAATAGCATATCGATTCAAAGTGTCGAAGGCCTTCTCGAAATCAATGAACAGCACTCGATGATTCGCAAGATGTTGATGTGGTCGATGAAAGAGGATCAAACTCGAAAGCATGCCTGTTCATTGTCAAGCGTTGAATCGAGATGTTCTCTCACTCGATCCAGAATTATTCTAGCTTCAGTTTCCACATTCTTTAGTCATATTCACTTGTAATCAATAAGTCGATTGCTTACTTACTTTTGATCTGTCACCCCTCGTGTTTAGGGTGTCATAGTCCATTGGGAATCCTTTTTTTTTTTTTTTTGATACACGTTACTAGTATCTTCGTATTCAAAATTTATTCCACATTCGTTGAGCTGATGTACCTATTCATAATTATGCTACTAGTCTTCGATGAACCAACGATTGGGTATTGGATCTTTTATTAATCGAACTGATTGTCTCTGTATGCTGTCGACTAGATGAAGAAAGTGGTTTGTAGTCGAACTCCAAACGTGAAACACTCAGACCCTGGTCTAACTTGTACTCTGTATAAGAGATAGAGCTGCTCTAAACAGGTAGCTCAACTTCGTGATGCAGATTTTGCATTTTTCGATATTTGGTCATGCCTTGTTACGCCAGACTTGATTTTAACGCTAAGTAGGTGCACGGTCTTCTTGGATTTGATGATTTGGTTGTCCATTTGAAGATGCAAATCTTCGTTTTCGGGTAATAAGTTTATTTAATGCCATTCACAGGCATGTTGTTGAGCAAGATGATATAAAGGTTCTGTCACTCTAGTAGGTGAGAGATATGCCAGTATCGGTCGAACGCTTTTGAGATGTTCAGGGCATTTTTTTTTTCATTCCCCGTGTTACTCTACGACTGGCGCCCATACATGGGTTATATAGCTTAGTACATCTCTAGTTGAACGTCGACTGCGAAACTATATTCCAGGTCGCTAATTGGTGTCATTTACCATTAATTGGAATAGCATGGCCAGCAACGCCATGGGATGGTAGTTTTGTGGCAAGCAATTCTTTCATTTTGTGAGAATTACTTGAGAATATTGTCGGTTTTCCGGTTTTGTGTGTAATTCGTAGGAAAAGCCTACAAAAAATAAATGCTAGATCTGGTGCACTGTTTTTGAGAGCTATAGCTGGTCAGGTCCCAGCACTGCACCATAATTCTATTCATAAATTTGCTGATCTGTTTGTATTTCGACGGGAAGGTAACATATTAAAAGATTGTTTTAAATCTGACCATATGTATAAGCCCGATAACTGCAGGATGTGACCGGAACGTACCCTCGATGAACAGCACACCGTAACGATAGGTGTTTCAAGAAAGGAAAACTATTTTTCTTCCCGTAAGAACGTATTGCATAATCCCAGCCTTAGCCAGTTACTGTGATATTACACAAAGCGTTGATTGGGTACAACCATGTATTAGTCAACCGATCATTCTGAATCTAATGATTTGTGAAGCTTTATTATACTTTAAACCCTCCAGTTTTGCACACGAAGTTGGGTGAGGTCCCTTTCTATTTGTGTGCGCCACAAGGTCTTCCCTTACCGCGTCGTCCCTCCGGAATGGATTCGAAGTCGTTCCGGGTCGAAGCGTTGATGTCCATTCGCTCTATATATCCTAGCCATCTTAGGCGATGAATTCGAATCCTTCTGACTAGGTCGTACAACCTCCATTCCCCATAGATACAAACGGGACCAAAAATAACTCGAAGAATCTTTTTTTTTAAAAACAACCAATGGTGTTTTCATCCGCCTTTAATAACGTCCATGCTTCTGCGCCGTATAGAACGACTAGGATGATGAGAGGGTCTTGTATGAAGTCACATTATTCGTCCGTAGGAGGCCTTTGCTACTCAATTGCCTTCTTATCCCAAATAAATAACAGTTGGCAAGAGTTTATATTTTGTTTAGCTCTCGTTAACCGCTGAACCCATTTTCGCAGCTTCTGTCTCCATACTCACGAATGTACCACTGACAGCCCGTTACGTTATTCCAATTATGTCAATGTCGTCGGGGTTCGCATGGCTTGTGAATTACGAACAAATCCGTCACCTTGTCGTTGATATTGACCAACCTTGATGGAACAGCGTGCATTCTCCATCGTAATCCTGCACAGTCGTACGAGTTTGGCAGGGATACCAACACTAGACGTTGCTCTGTATAGCTCGTCTCTGTAAAAGCTATCATAAGCGACTTTAAAATCTCTCGCAATATTAATATCTGATCTATGACGGACTTCTCTAGCCTAAAATCACACGGACCATTCGCATTGCTGATAAAAGGTTTAAGGCCTAATGTTGAGTAGACTTTTTTTATATACTGCATCACTTAAGACTATGTAAAGTTTATTAACCCAGTGATGGGGAGAGACGCGGTGATAGTCCTGCGTGTTAACGAGCTCGGAATTTCTGCCTTTTCTAACCTTGCAAACAGACGCAGTACGCAGGTGCCCATTTTGAGTCAGACGCTATGGAGGCGATCGTGGTTTGATGCTCGCCTTGTCGATATTGGACGCAGGTATAGCTGTATGCTTTTTCTTAGGAAAGTGCAGAGCCAAACTGCAAATATCTTTCAAACCTATTTAATATCCGCTGCTTGTTCGGGAGTGTTTATCTGTAAATATATACATATGCATAGTTAACCTACATACCTATGTATATGTCTAAAGGCCGTTTCACCATCCACAACCCAAGGACTCTCCGGTAGCCTGTAGCTCGGCTTTCGCAAAATGTTCCATATTCAGCGACTCGGCTTCTTTCTTTAGCATCTGGTAAACGATGCCGAGGTTCTCTTGGTTGTGAATTGGTTCCATAGGAATCAGAATTGAGTAATCGATCACGTTCATCGACCGTCTCCTGACCCGAGTAAAAACCGCTGCGAAAATAATGTACTAAATTAATCACAAGTAGGCTACCTTCAAACATGTTTCCGTTACATCATTTCGGGGAAGTGTCTTTATAGGCAGTTCCCGTGCCGGCTTCGTCTAGAAACATAATGCCGCGGTTTCAATCGCAGTTAATATTATTTGATTCACCGGGTAGCTCATTATATTCGGAACTATGTTACCATCTTCTGAACGAGATCAGTAATAAACCGTCTAGAATCTTCACGAGATGTTGTTTAGAATCCTTAAACCTTGGTACTGTTTATCAGACTACGTTGTTCTTTTTGCCGTTGGAAGTGGTAATGTGAATTAAACTTGACTGTCGCTACCTCCGGTAGGTGTGCTGATTCCAGTGCCAATATGTTCTTGATTCAATCTCCGAGCATCTAGAGAAAATTATGTGTTCAATCTAATATCTATTTGCCCCCGTTGGAAAACCATGTTCCACAATTCCCCAGTGGTCATGGTCATTCAGCTAATGTTTGATTGGGCTTATTTAAGCAGATAATCTCTATATTATGTTGTTGTTTTAGACGTATATATCGTAGTACGACGTTGTATGAGTGCTTTCGAAAGATGTTTATCAGGCTTATTTCGGATGACTTGTAGGTAAATTCTTAAGCGCAGACTGATCGGCAATCAATCTGGTTAAATATTCGCTACATATTGGTCGAGATCCTACTAATCTTGTGACAGATCTCATGCTTAAACAGGACGCTGAACAATGACAAGCCGATTGGCAAAAGCCCACAAACATCTTTGAGCGCGGTAATGAAATCCACTTGGTTGGTCCTAGAGTGACACTCACATGTTGTCCATCTGTTGTATGTTTTGTTTTGTACTACATTTCGTTTCACGATTTTTTTTAAAGTCGCCTTTAATTCCAAATTGGTAGAAGAATTTTTAGCATGAAACATGCGGCCTAATTTTGAGCAGTGTCTGCACCAAGCTGCTGGGTACAAAATATCTAGTCATTGTTTTTATCTTTTAGGAGTTTCGGCAGTGCAAACGAGATGTATTGAAAACATTAAAGCAATACAATGCCAGAAAGATTTGAAACGCAAATGGGTAGAAAAACCTTCTATCGCCAAGCGAAAGGAGCAAGCGAAATGCAAAGCGATCAAAGAAGATAGAAAGCAAAAACTCAAAGAATTAGCGGATAAAAAGAATGCTGACATCAAAATTACTAAGGAAAATGTCAGCACCAATAAAAATGAATCCAAAAAGACAGTCACTGAAAAACTGAAAGTTAAGGTTACCCCTTTTAATCGTGGAGCATTTCTCACAGAAGATACGCCTAATACTGGCATAAGACCTTACAGGATTCCCAAAAATTCTACCAAGCCAGGCAGAATATCGAGCACATCAAATAAATCTACATCAGCGCCAAAGGCGTCCAGCTCAAAAAGTGTGACATCAACAAAGGCAACAGATGAGGGCAAATCTAGCACTGAAGTTTCTACTAACTTTTCCATGGAGCTTTTAAAAGTTGATACGGTTCTGCAGAATGTTTGTAAACCATCGGTGTCCACTGCACAACGTAGTCGACAAAAAAGCACAGATGTATCCACTGAGCAAAAAGAATGTGCTCCACCCCGTCGAAAAAATAAAAAGCTTACTTTCGATGCTATGGAGCAACATTTTGAGGAGACTACTCGCCTACAGGAATCCAAAGTAAATCTGCCCAAGGAGTCCAGTATGAAAAGTCCCATTGCACAGCAGAAAAAGAAAAAAACCGTTCGCTTTAATGATGTTCCGGAAATACGCTACATTGAGCCTGTATTTAGTGCTACACGCAAAGTATACAACAAACAAATGTCAACATTCAATGAGCGAAGAAACTATATTCGCAGAAGGTTCCCTGTTGTGGACCACACGGAGGAATTGTTAAGCGACGTACTATCGTGGAGTCAAGCTTGGCTGGATAATAGACGAACGCTTCTCAATATGGATGGATATATTGGCATGGTTTTTCCCATGACTAATCAATTCACTTCGATTGATAATTACAAAAGGTGAGTGAAATTTAATTGTTAAAATTCAAACACATTCATTCACATTTCTAATTCACTTTTAGTACCGTTTTTCCGTTGCTGAAAATCGAATATCTTTCGCATTTGGAGCGCCATATGCAACAGTCTTATTCAAGGCCGGGTAATAAGGTTCGAATTGATTATTTTACCCAACACAAAGACAGAGAGCTCATTTTTGCAAAGTGTACGTTGTATAACCGCGTTCTTACGCTTTTATATGATAATTACTTATTTTGTAGGTTCTACGCTGACAAAAAAATCGGAGCTGGGAGTCACTGATTTAGTCCTAATTGATATTGTTGCCGGTTCTACAAAGAGCCAATGCTTTGGCTACATCGGCAATATACGCAAAGGTGGTAAGTACAATAATTTCGATTTGATTCAGCATTATCCTTGCGGTCTCCGAGGCCGTATTAATACACATCACTTGCTTGAGCGCAGTATTGTCATTACCTATCAAGACACATATTCTCTCTGAATACAATCAAATTGGCTATATCTACTCAAAAGCCTTACTAATATCCTGAATGGTGCCACATGGAATAGAATTTCTTATTCTCTTCCTTACTGCACTCTTCAGAGCCAGTTACACATTTGGATAAAGTCAATGTTGTCTTCCTTGTTAAAGCTGCCAAAAGATCCCTATAGGACCCAAAATACTTGAGACCTATAAGCTTCACACCCTTCTTTCTAAAGGTTGTGGAGACCATATCAGCGTGTACATACTTAAGAAATACCCACTAAACAAACTCCAGTTTGCCTTTTAGAGTCGAAAGTCCGCCGTCTCTTAATGTAAAAGAAGTATGTTATGCGGATGATAATAATTCTGTTTACTCAAAATAAAAAGAATATACATCTCAAAGGTCTGACTAGTATTATAAAAGTGTGTACTTGAATTGATCTAGCAGCAAGAGCTTCTATTTTGTAACAAGTTCGAAACGTGGTCCTATATCATAGTCTTAGAATCATAGAAACTAATGTATCTGATCAGTTTGCTACAATGTACAACTGGCCATTCAAAGCAGACTCATTTAGTGCGTCATTTAAAATGGGAAACAAACTGGGGACAGAGATTTGATGACCTAGAGAAAAATTGCAAGACATATACGTGCAATCAAGTATAGCAAGTACTATACAGCATTTGGTTTTGCTATAAAAAGGAAAGAAGCCCCCAGGAGAACCATCGTCTTATCGCCCAATTTGCCTATTGGATACCATGGGAAAGATCCTTGAGAAGATAATTTATAATAAATTACTCGTACTCGCAGTAGCAGAAGAGAAAGGAGCTCTCAGATCGTCAATTTGGCTTCAGAAGCGGTAGTAGCCATAAGAGCGGTAGTTGATATAGCAGAAGGTTCCATCGAAGGAAAAAGATGGCTCAACGGCACAAAGGAGTACTGTGCAGTGGTAACGCTGGACGTTAAAAACGCATTTAACTCTGCGAACTGGTCGTTGATTAGAAGATCACTCGCCAGGATGGATACGCCATATTACTTGCTGCGTATAATGACGAACTATTCCATAAACAGAAAGTTGAGGTATAACACCGATGAATGGGTAAAATACTGCAACGTCACTGCGGGAGTCCCACAGTGATCGGTCTGAGGACCGCTACTGTGGAACATCATGTACGACGGAGTCGTACGATTAATGCTGCCCGACGGAGTAACGATAATTCGATTCGCTGATGACATTGCCGTCATGACAGTTGCAAAACAGAGTCGAATCAGCTACAAATGAAGAAATTGCTCGGATAAGAGATTGGCTAGTTTCCGCCGAGCTAGAACTAGCCGACCATAAAACAGAAGCTGTCCTTATAACCAGTCGAAAAACCGTAGAACTCGCGAGTTTTCAGGTTGGTAACCAAACAATCAGGTCCAAAGAAGCAGTTAAATACCTTGGAGTAACATTGGTCAACAAACTGCAGTTCAAAAAGCACTTTGGTTATTCAGCAAGAAAAGTGCTGCAAATACAGGGAGCTCTCTCGCTTATACTGCCTAACATCGGTGGACCTGGATACGCTAGAAGGATACTGCTCTCCAGAGTTGTCACCTCGGTTCTTTTATATGCCGCCCCAGTCTGGGTACAGGCACTGAGAGTGAAGGAGACCAAAAGGAGATTATCCTCAACATATAGACTCTGCGCGCTACAGACAATCAGCGGCTTCCGAACCATCTCAGACGAGGCCGCCTTTGTTATAGCTGGAATATTCCCCATCGATATCCTCTGTTGTGCCCAAATCAGAGGCCACACACATTTCGTCGTAACACAGTGGCACAGTGACAGTGATTCATTTAGAACAACGGAGGTTATTTAATACCAATGTCGAAACCCAAAACACTGCAG
The DNA here is from genome assembly GCA_963082735.1 of Pocota personata. Taxonomy (NCBI): domain Eukaryota; kingdom Metazoa; phylum Arthropoda; class Insecta; order Diptera; family Syrphidae; genus Pocota; species Pocota personata. The sequence goes on from OY720431.1 coordinate 67,442,521, forward strand.
GTATCCAATACGCAACCGAGGTTAGTCAATATCCACATGTGTTCGCTTTACCTCCGCAAACGAAACATGTGTGTCACAGAATTGTGCCACCCAAGTGTTACGTATCATGCAATGAGCAAACGATACATGTGTGTCACAGAACAAACCCGTTATCACATTACGGACTTGACCCGATACAAGCATTGGAAGCAGGTAATGGAGAAAGAGGACAAGCATGAACTATGACGCGAAGAGTGCACAGTTGATGGCTGGCTGCAGCAACGCTCGCACGTTCAAACAATAACTACTAGATATAATGTTAATAAATAAAGCTCAAAAGTGATTAAAGTGGTTTTAGGTTTTTTTTTTTTTTTGTTGCGACGAACCCAACACCTCGCAGACGAGATGTTCAGAATATACAATAGAAGAGCCCTGAACCAACACAATGCCAATGACACCAAGGCAATCAAAATGGAGGAAAAAGCAGTGTCAGCAGCTATGTGGCAAACTCGTTGGACCAATACAACAAAAGGCAGGTGGACATATAAACTGTTACCGACAATCCAAGACTGGATAAGCCGAAAGTATGGGGAACACAACTACAACCTTACACAGTTCCTGTCTGCTCACGGCGGTTACCGCAAATACCTCCACCGATTTGGACACGACAGTTCACCATCCTGCCCCGAATGCCCGGATGAAGATGAAGATATGGAGCACGCAGTTTTTCATTGCACACACTTCACGGCATGGAGAACTACTCTGCCCAGTACGTCGTTACTCCTCGACTATATGTTGCAGTCGAAAGAGAATTGAATGGCAGTATGTAATTTCGTAACAACTTTTCAAAATGAGCTGCGGAGAATAGAAAAGCTATGAAGAGCAGCAGAAGCAACAAGAGAATCAGAAGCAGCAATCCAAGAAGCATAGCATGAATTGCTAATCAGCCCCGCGAAGTAATACCTAACCGCATTCCCGCGGGGGTAGAAGAGTGGTGGTTGTGGATTAGTACGTAGGCGCATTCCTGGAATCGGGTAATCGGGTCTGCGAATCGTGTATGCTAGTAAGCTACTAGTATCTTTAAAAGTTTACCACATCCATTGGCGCATCCATAAAAGAAAAGGTATAAAAATCTGCTAACATAAACCATGGATAACGCTTGACATCGTCCAGTTGGGCAAAAAGAGGGATGAACTATATAGGAGATGGAAGAGGACCAATTAAAACTGTAGTATTAGCCGTAGTCTTAGCCCCAATCGTACAAAATATATAAAAATATGGGGAGGTGGGAAGACGTTGGAAGACGACTGAATAGTAAATCACGGGCTTTTAAAAGCAAATTAATACGCTGTCAAAAATGTAAAAAGGTACGAGAAGATTTAGTGGGAGAATTTGCAAATTTAGTGATTTAGTTAAAAAAAATTAAAGGTAATACTTGCCCCAAAATTATCGTCCTATAGCGTCGTTATTACTCGATCCACGGTAAGGAGACCCTCTCAACTTCTGCAGAGGGATCTGTCTTCTCAACATCGCGTACAAGATCTTATCTACCATATTGTATCTTTCCTCAACAACCTGATTGGTCCCTATCAGTGCGGTTTTAGTCCAGAAAAGTCCGCCGTCGACCAAATTTTCACAATTAGACAGATTCTGGAAAAAAAACCCAAGAAGTGGATAAAGCTCGCTATTCAATCAAGGTCAGTAACGACCTTACCGAGACCTTTGATGTCAAAAAAGGATTTAGACAAGGCGACGCGCTGTCATGTGATTTCTTTAGCATCATACTTAAACGAATTGAACGAAACACAAGCCAACACACAGGGTACGATCTTTCAAAAGTCTGTACAATTGCTTGCATACACCGATGATATTGTCATACTTGGTAGAACACAGCGAGCTGTCACCGGTGCGGTTGCGAGTTTAGAAACAGAAGCAGCTAAAATAGGTTTAGCGGTTAACGAGGGCAAAACCAAGTATATGCTGTCAACAAGAAAGGACAGCCAACATGGACAAACTGAGCAGAACGTCTATAGCTATAACTTTAAGGTAGTAAGGGACTTTTTCTATCTCGGCCTGAAAGGTACTCATCAGTCACCTACCTGATCAGAAAGTGCGAAGTGACAACGCAGTAAAGGCGGCGCGCAATTGGAAGGGGACCTTAACCAACTTGGAGTAAGCAACTGGAAGCAATTTACCAAAGACCGCGCTAAATGGGGGGGGCATATTGGTTGAGACCCAGGTCCAGCCGGATTGTAGCACCACCTAAGTAAGCAAGTAAGCGTTGTTGTCTATGCTATCCATAGTGATGGAAAAAGTCGTCAATGTCCAAATAATCAAATTTATGAAGCGACGCGAACTAATAAACTACCGGCTTATTAGCTTGTAATCCACCTATGGACCTCAGAAATTGAGCACCACCGAAGTTAACTAGCCCTATTGAGTTAACTAGCTTTGTGGCTGGGTGGTAAATTGCCTGCAGGACAGATCAATTCAAGCTGTGGTCGACTTGCTGTAAATGCTGAAGTACCACAGGTCACCAACTCTGTTTTTACTCCGTATCAACGACCTACTGGAGTCAACAAACAACAAAATCTTTAGTTTCGAGGATGACAGTACCCTAATATTATCTTGCTCGAACAACATGCCGGTATATGTAATTACATGACATCGTCAAAGATACGATCAAATTAACCTGTAGAAAATCTTCTAATTGGGGAAAGCTAACTTAGTAAACTGCAATGCGAGTTAGACCCAATTCACCGCTTTCTCCAAAAAGAACATGTCTTTTCTACCAGAACTTTAAATTAATGAACAAACCATTCAACCCAAAGAAGCAAAGCATCTTTTTAGCGTTACGATCAACTCTGGTGTAACATGGCACGACCACATATCCAACGTCTCATAATCGGCGTCCATAAAGTTGTGCTATCTGTTTAGAACAAAGAAATACTACACAGCGAAACAGCACAAGTTAAACCGTAGCTTGAGTATTGTTCACATGTATGGAGCTCGGCCCCTAAATATTCTCTTCACCTACTTGATAGCATACAGAGCAGTTCGCCTAATTAATGACTCCACACTAACATCCAATCTCCAACCATTGGCTCATCGAAGTCTTTTGGCAAAACTATGTCTGTTCTATAGTACTACGGCAGATGATCCGAAGACCTCAATGGAATAATACCTAAAAATGCAACATTTGAGCGTTCCATTAGGCAAGCCGCTAGTGCCCATCACCTATATACGAGGATATACCTGGCAATGGCACTAACATCATTATGTCAAAATTCTTTCTACTGCAGGACAAGTAAACTTTGCGATTCACTACCAAGAGACATATTTCCAAAAGCTTTTAATCTACAGCTAAAGCAAAAGTAAAACCAACAGGCATCTCGAGGCGCTGTCCCAGCATTATAGGTACGCCTTTCCTGAAAAATATAAAAAAGAACATGAGTTTTAACCATAACCATCACGTCTCTGTCATAGAAAATTATTAGAGGCTCTTAATAAATTCGCAGGAAGGGGGAACTTTAGAAAAATAGATGGAGAATAATTTAAAAGAAGGACAATGCAAAGTGAGAATTGCAAACATAGTGAGCCAAGTGAGCGGTGTTCCACGGGTTCAAAACTTGGCTCTATTTTGTTCATTCTGCTTACCAACGAACTTTTTCGTGTATTCAAACACAGCACTGCATTTGCTTACTTACTTTACTTACTTTAGGTGGCGCTACAGTCCGGGGTGTACCTGGGCCTCAACCATTACGCCTCTTCAGTTAGCGCGATCTTTGGCTAACTGCCTCCAGTTGCGCACTCCAAGTTGGTTGAGGTCCCCTTCCATTTGTGCGCGCCACCTAAGGCGAGGTCTTCCTCTACTGCGTTGTCCCTCCGGGTTGGAATCGAAGACTCTTCGGGCCGGAGCGTTGGTGTCCATTCGCTCTACATGTCTTAGCCATCTTAGACGACTGATGCGCACTTTTCTGACCAGGTCGATGTCGCTGTACAGCTCGTAGAGTTCGCTGTTAAATCTTCTCCTCCAAAGCCCGTCAACGCAAACGGGACCAAAATTCACTCGAAGAATTTTGCGTTCGAAACGACCAAGAAGATCTTCATCCGATTTTGCTAGGGTCCATGCTTCTGCGCCATAGAGCAGGACAGGGATGATAAGGGTCTTATATAGAGTCTCCTTAGTGTTTCTTGACAAGGCCTTACTAATCAATTGCCGTCTTAGGCCAAAGAAACAGCGGTTGGCAAGTGTAATTCTTCGCTTGATTTCTGCTGAGGTGTCATTATCAGAGTTTACAGCGGAGCCGAGGTAGACAAAGTCCCTAACTACCTCAAAATTGTAGCTGTCTATCGTGACGTTCTGTCCGATTCGTCGATGTTGTGTGTCCCTTCTTGTTGACAGCATATATTTTGTTTTACCCTCATTCACCACTAAACCCATTTTTGCCGCTTCTGCACTAATACTTGTAAACGCACCAGTGACAGCTCGCTGTGTTCTGCCAATAATGTCAATGTCATCAGCGTATGCAAGAAGTTGCACAGACTTTTGGAAAATTATACCCCTGGTGTTGGCTTGCGAGTTTCGCACAATTTTCTCAAGAATGATGTTGAAGAAGTCACATGACAGCGCGTCACCTTGTCTAAATCCTTTTTTGACATCAAAGGTCTCGGTGAGATTGTTTCCAACCTTTATGGAGCAGCGAGCGTTCTCCATCGTCATTCTGTACAATCTGACAAGTTTGGCAGGGATGCCAAAACTAGACATGGCTCTGTATAGCTCGTCTCTATAAATGCTGTCATATTCGGCCTTAAAATCGATAAAAAGATGATGAGTATCGATCTGGACTTCTTGGGTTTTCTCCAGGATCTGCCGTAGTGTGAATATTTGATCGGTCGTAAAACCGCACTGATAGGGCCCTATCAGATCGTTGACGAATGGTTTCAGGCGTTCACACAGTACAGCAGACATGATCTTATACGCAATATTCAGAAGACTGATGACTCTATAGTTGGCGCAGTTTAGAGGGTCTCCTTTCTTGTGGATCGGGCAAACGATGCTTCATCAGGCATACTTTCTTCTGACCAAATCTTGGAGACTAGTTGGTGTATGCTCTCCACCAGGTCATCTCCCGCCGCCTTAAACAGCTCGGCAGTTAAGCCGTCCGGTCCAGCAGCCTTGTTGGATTTAAGCTTAGATATTGCTATCCTCACTTCAATTTGGTCAGGTGGACGGAAATCTTGGCTTTCATCGTCCAGGTTGAATGGTTCATTCTGCCTGACAGCGGAATTTGTGTCGTCTTCGCCGTTTAGCAGTCTGCAGAAATGGTTTTTCCATGTCCTCAGCACCGACTGTGACTCTACTACAAGGTTTCCTTGTTCGTCTCTACAGGTCTCTGTTCGGGTCTTTTTGGCATGACACGTTCTTTTTACCTTTTGGTAAAACTTCCGAACATTATTCCTGGAGTAGCACTTCTCTATATCCTCAATCGCGCGCTTTTCATGTTCTCTCTTTTTTTTCCGGAGAAGCCGATGTTCTTCCCTCCTTTTTTGCTCATAGAGCTGACGAGCTGCTCTCGTCCTTCTATGCAGCGACACTTCGTAGGCACTTTGTTTTGCTGCATGTGCTTGCTGGCACTCTTCATCAAACCAGGGGTTTCGTGGGGGTGGACTGGTGAAACCGAGCACATCAGTTGCGGCGTTTTTGATGGCTTCTTGGTATCGGCGCCACTGGTCTTCGGCACTTGATGCTGGCAGCATAGGACTTCTCGAGAGGTTTAAGGATACGCGATCGGCAAAGGTTCTGGCGGTTTGTTGCGTTTGTAACCGTCCAACCTTAAATCTCCTCACACTATTTCCTCGTTGTTTTGGCGTCCGGGATATCCGCATCCGTACCTTAGCTACAACAAGGTAGTGGTCCGAGTCAATGTTGGCCGCTCGGTAAGTTCGGACATCTAGAATACTGGAAGAGTACCTTGCGACGATCGCAACATGATCAATTTGGTTGACGGTTTGATGATCTGGTGACCGCCATGTTCCTTTGTGGATATTAAGGTGAGGAAACCGTGAACTAGCTATGGTAACATTACGTCCCGCAGCAAAATCAATCAGCCTAAGTCCGTTTCCAGACGTGGTGTCGTGTAGGCTGTGCTTTCCGATTGTGCTACCAAAGAGGTCCTCCTTTTCTACTTTGGCGTTGAAATTACCTGAGACTGCATTTGCTTACGCAGGCGATATTGCTATTGTGATTACTCATAAGTGTCTCTACAGCGACTGTTATTGGGCAAGAGGAATTTTATGAAGTTTCAAAATGGTGCCATGACGTCAGTAATTAATGTCGAAAAAACTAAGATAATGCATACACAAACAATTTCATACCATCCGAAGCTTTAACAAGTATTTATTTCCAAAATAAAAACTGTCCAAGAACGAAAAGAAGTGAAGCAATTGTAGTAGTTAAAACTATAAAGTATACGGCTGTCATAACAGATGATAATTTGACGAGGGGCGGTTGATAAGTTCGCGGCCTAAAGGATTAAGTGAAAGAAGAGAATCGATTAAAAAAAATTATTTCTCAATATAATCTCCCTCGAGTGAAATGCATTTCTCACATCTGGCATACAGTGCCTTACGAGTAATGCCACCTACAAAATATTATTTTTCTTTGCCTTCAAAATGACTTTCTACGGCCGCCTTGATCTCGTTCTCATCTACAAATCTCCGGCCTCGTAACTCCTTTCATTGAAAGGACTGAATGGAATCATCCTCGTTTTGAAAGACACAGCAAAATACCTGGGTCTTATTTTGGATATGAAACTTAGCTGGAAGCCCAACATCTAGGAACACGTTAAGAAGGCTACCTTAGCTTTATACTCGTGCAAGAAGGTCATTGGTAAGAAGTGGTGAATGCAACCTCGCATAACTTACTGGCTCTATGTATCCGTTATCAGGCCCATACTTACATATGTATACCTGTATCTGCTGAGGATATTAGCATTTTCACTGATAGTCAAGCCGCTATAAAATCTCTGGAATCGATCTCTTCCACATCGAAGGAAGGCTTTAGATTGACGCTCGTCTCTTAACGAAATGGCAGAGCAATTCAACATTCACCTCTGCTGGGTGCCGGGGCATAGGGATATTCCAGGGAACTGTAGGGCTGAGACAAATTTGCAGATTCTACCGGAAAAGGAGAATGTCGGCATGCTTCTCGCTGTCTCATTGGTAGGCACGCCAAAAGCCTTGGTCGTTTCTCTAGAAGCTATAAATGTCGTTAGAGAAACGAGAAACGTAGGGACGAGGAGGAGAAGAAGACAACTCTCCATCTCCTCTTGTCCGTCTCTCTCTGTCAGAAGAAGGCTTCACTTGGGAGTTTATTTCTACGACAGCCTATGTGAACTGGCTAACACGAATGCTAGGAACCTCCATCGTTTTCTTAGAAGCTTCAATTGGTCCTAAGGTAGGACGGGAGAAATCCTCTGATCCTGTGGCATCACAATGGATCTACTCTAGTCTAGATGTGTCTGTGATTAGGGCGCAGGCAACCACTTGAATCTAATCTAACCTATGGACGGCAGTGTATATGTAGCACATCGAAATGTTTACAACTTAAACATTTTCGATTAACGAACACTTCGGTCATGTTGCATTTTTTAACTCAGCCGTATTCAATAATTCTCACCTACCTCTTCTACTTGATATTTGTATCTTTTCATTAAACTTTTATCTTGCAAAATTCTAACTAAACCGTAGTCATATTCTTTTTGTTTAGATTCGTTTAGTTGTATCACAATCGAGGTAGGCAAAAATACCTTCCCCAAAGATAATATTGAAAATGGTGCCCAGGTAACAATTCGACGGATCATTGAATCTATTCGGGTATATTTTGGATCATTTAATGCAGTCCATCAGCTAGAGAAGGCACCACTCTATAACAAAATCCTAAATCCCCTAGAACTGCTTAATGTTAAAACTAATCGGAGACCATTAATCCAATACAAAGGGTGTGACCCCCTAAATGCTGAGCAGCAAGAAGTCTTACTCAAAACGTATGCTAAAGCTATCGATGAAGGCAATCCGAACATATCGCTCATAAAAGGACCTCCGGGCACAGGAAAATCCCGTCTCATAACAAATTTAGCATTACAACTTCTCTACGGAAATGAGGTCCGTATGTTGGATAAAAAAATTCTTATCTGTGCGCAGAGCAATATGGCTGTGGATGTAATCGCACAAAAGTTACTTCACATCCAGAAGAAGCTGTCAGCGCGAGCCCCAAAGTATGAAGTTATACGGTTTGGAAAATATGAGAAGATACACAAAGATGTTAAAGATATAACATTGACCAAACTCATACAACGTGATCACAAGGCGCGCCTGTTGGAAATGAATGCATCACATGAACAAATTACCATGGGGGAGAATTTAATTAATGAGGTAACTAACTTTCACCTACATAATTCTACAGAAAGGAAATACCCAACCATTTACAGATCCTCAAACTGGAAGCAAGAGTGGCAGAGTTGCAAAAAGAAAACTTGAAAGATGTGCGACAGGATGAGTTGGTAGAGATGCAAAAAAGCTTAGCTTTGAAAAAAAAATTCCAAAATCAATCTTTAGGCCCGGATGACGAACAGCAACTGTTTCGTTTGTATTTAGAGAATGCCCACATAGTCTGCGCAACACTGAGTAGTTGCGTTAAGCTGTCGAAGTGAGTGGAGATATATTTAAGCTTGTGTATGTCGCTTTGATTTCACTCTTTGTAGTTATGTAAATTACTTTGATGTTTGCATTATTGATGAAGCTACCCAATGCATTGAACCGTGGACTATAATGCCGCTTAAGTTTGGTACGTCTAGCCTAATATTGGTTGGGGATATTCAGCAACTTCCAGCAACGGTTATCTCACAGGTAATGAATACATTTTCTATTTTGTTGAATATAATCGATTTTGTATTTTTTTTTTCTTTAGAAAGCAAAAGACTACGGATTGGGTACGTCGCTCTTTACCAGAATTCAAAACTGTTTAGAGAACAGTGGAGATCTTAGTCCCATACTTAGCCTTAATACTCAGTATAGAATGCATCCAGAGATTTGTAAATGGCCAAATATGTACTTTTACAAAAATCAGTTGGTAAACGCTCCAAATACCGAAGAATTTAAATCACAGATCAAACCATTCTCAATACTAAACTTAGAGTATACACAAAACGATCAGTGCTACAATGGTCAAATTGCAAATGACCTGGAAGCTGAATTCGTTGCTAAATTAGTGAAAACTATGAATCTTTATATACCCAATAAGTTTTGCAGTTACGGTGTCATAACACCGTATGCTCAACACCGAGAGAAATTGGAAATATTGATTAAGTAAGTTCTCATTTCTATGCTGTCTAAGAACAAACATTGACAATCGGAAACTCTTGTAGAAGCAGCGGGTTAAGCAACATAATTGTTAACACAATTGATTCTTATCAAGGAATAGAAAAGGATGTGATAATTATATCAAATGCACGTACTCGGGGAGTAGGATTTCTGGCCAACTACCAAAGACTTAATGTGGCCTTGACTAGGCCAAAAAAGTGCCTTATTCTATGCGGCAATTTTAAGAATCTAGAGGTAGGTTATGAATTATAGAACTATTACAATGAATAAAAACTATTTATTTTTAATTTTAGTCCGTGCCATCGTGGGCTAGTTTGTTGGCGAACGCAAGGGAGCGTGGACTATTCCATGACATAAGTATAGCTGATACAACAGACATTGATAAAAATGTCATCGATAAAATGAAGATCAAGCGATAATTTATTACAACAGATTTCTATTTTTTTAACTAATGCAGTTCATTTGTTCTTCTTAGTTCCTTTGCCCGCTTATGGGTCTTGCGACATTTACCTCGCGCCATCGTGTACTGTTTCTACCGATGTGTCTCATCTCTGACCAGCGAGTTCATGTGATATGTTCAAATTAGTTTATAAGTTTTGCCAATGACCAATGCTTAATTTAATTTAAACAGTATATGCCCTGTTAAAAGTATAAAATATACTTATTTAGTTTGTTCGTGCTTTAAGTTCCATTGTTGACTGAAATATTCAACAATACACTTTTTTTTTTATTATTAAACTGTGCATTTAATAATTATATAAAAAAATACAGTTTGTTTGTGCCTTAAGTTTGATTGTTGAAACTGAAATATTCAACAATACATATTTGTTTATCAAGCTGTGCACCAAAAAGAATTTAAAAATGTTAATTAGTAATAAATAATATAATTTTTTATTTTAACTTAAGCATTCTTAACTGTGCAAATTAATAGATATTTGTTTAAAAAATATTTTCCGCATATGAATAAGTATAAGTATATAAAATAATAAATAACAAGATTTTAATGACTTTTTAATAAAAGAAGATTAAACACTCCGCAGTTGACGTTCCTCGTGCAATGTATTATACTTCAATTTATAATATTAGGTGCGCAACTAAGTTCTAAATGTCAATAGATAGCTCTAGCAGTAAGTGCTGGTTGATTTTGACATATCCAAAACATCATGAACCAAGCTTAGACATATGGTAAACAAACTGTTTTGAAACATTAGTGATTTTGTTTTGGCGTCATATACTTTTGGTTGTGTGAAAATGTCTGATTTTGTGCCAAATAATCGTGATTTGCGGGGAGTGTTGATTTTCTTCTTTCATTCGAAGAAAACGGCGACTGAAGCGCATCGAGAGCTCCAAAAAGTTTACGGAAATGCTGCTCTAAGTGAAACAACGTGCCGTGATTGGTTCCGTCGCTTCAAAGACGGTGATTTCGATGTTGACGATCGTCCGCCTGAAGGAAGGCCAAAATCCTTCGAAAACACTGAATTGGAGGCATTGCTCGATGAGGATCCATGCCTAACGCAAGAACAGCTTGCTTCAGCATTAGGAGTTACCCGTCAAACCATTTCCAAGCGATTGCATGCGTTTGGAATGATTCAAAAACAAGGAACTTGGGTTCCTTATGATTTGAAGCCAAGGGACGTTGAGCGTCGTTTTTTCGGCTGTGAACAACTGCTCCAGCGGCAAAAGGAAGGGTTTTCTTCATCGCATCGTGACGGGTGATAAAAAATGGATTCATTGCATCAACCCAAAGAAAAGAAAGTCATGGGGACTGCCCGGTCATGCTTCTACGTCGTCGGCTCGGCCGAATATTCACTCTGCGAAGATTATGCTGTGTATTTGGTGGGACTAGGTCGGTGTCATTTGTTATGAACTGTTGAAACCCAACGAAACCATCACTTTGGAACGATAATCGACTTTAATTGATGCTATTGCGCCGAGCACTGCGCGAAAAAATGCCACAATACGAGCAGAGGCACGGCACGAAAAAGTGATTCTATAGAATGACAACGCTCGACTTCACATTGCCAAACCCGTTAAAACCTACCTGGAAACGCTCAAATGGGAAGTCCTACCCCACCCGCCATATTCCCCAGATATTGCGCCATCCGATTATTACTTGTTCTGTTCGATGGTACATGGTCTGGCTGATCAGCAGTTCCGCTCATATGAAGACATCAAAAAATGGCTTGATTCGTGGATGGCCTCAAAAGATGAACACTTTTACCGTAACGGTATTCGAGCTGTACCAGAAAGATGGGAAAAAATTGTAGTTAGCGATGGGCAATACTTTGAATAATTCATTTATAACCATTTTTTCATAATAAAGTTCATCAAAAAAAAACGAGAACTTAGTTGCGCACCTAATACAAATACATGCATCGGTATGTTGTGCTCATGGGGCGGGTAATCATTTCTCCGCTTTTGACGAAGAAGTGTTAAGCAAACAACCCGTGGTGAAGCGCTCGAAACCGTCCTACACAAACTTAGACTTTTCCAAGAAACCGTCTAACATCATCAATCCGAAATTTGTCGTTATCAGCTAATACTATAAACACCCGGTGGGAGTCTATGGCACAGTTAAAGGATGGTAGTCTGTTAGTACTGGCTAAAATATTGCCAACAAATTTTTCTCCACAAAACACCTCTCAATTTGTGTCCTGTCGCAGTCAAACTACTGGAAACCCTAAATCTATCGAAAGGGCTAATTTACGCTCTGTGCCTAATACCAACCCCAGACGATGAGATTGCGAAGGAAATGAGCGCAAGGGTGTACATATAAGTTCTTAAAAACGTTAGATAATAACAGTGCCTACCGGCCACTTGCTTTTAACCCATATAACCACCCAGAAACAGTGGAACTTGGTTGCTACACTGTTCGTGTCAAAGATTGTCACCCCAACGCAATGAGGTGTATTCTTATGACATACTAAAAACCGATGCAAAGGCAAAACTTCATGCTGAAACTGCAATCTCCGATCCCATGATCCCGACTCCTGTGTAAGAACCATGAGCGCGAATTGCCAAGGCCGTCACCCTTCCATTTTAAGAGATTGTCCAAGATACACTCAGCAAAAATACATTCTAGTAATTAAAACTCGAAACAAGTGCTCTATGACCGAAGCTAGAGGGTGGCCGTGGTATAGTGGTAGCATCATCGCTTGTCACGCTGTTCAAATCGTGATGTCAAGAACCATCCATTTATTTCGCATGAAATAAATAAAAAAGACGATCAATTGCGAAAGCTAAGTCAACTCTACTGCGAAGGCATAACACTGGCAGTAGAGTGATCATATGGCTGAAAATGCAACTTGATCGTGATGATGAGATCAGGAGGACGGAAAAAAATACTGTGAATCATGAGCAATAACAAAAGCAAAACAAACAAGCTCCCCAGTTATCTGTACGCTACCCTTGGAGTTTACAGAAACTTAATACCATCTACGTTTCAAACCACTACACTAAATCTTTCTTTCTCTCTCTTTCTCTTCTTCACAACGCCCGTATCGTTTAATAGTATAAGAGTTTTCATATCCTCTTTGGCGCTCGCAAATTATATATAAAAAAAGAAATGTACCACAAAAAGAACAAACCCATAAACCAATCTACCTCTATAGCTTCTCAAGTAGCTAATACTAATCATTCAAATTCAACTATTACTGTTTGCGCAAACTCACACTCCTCAGCCGTTGCATATGCAAACACCACCGAATAATAAAGAAAATAAAACAATTCAGACCCCCTCTCCTGCCCCATCGTCACTCATTCATAATAATAAACAAACTAACCCTCTTATGCCCCTGCCAAATCCCCCACGCACAGCTACCACCGCAAACACAGATATCAATAATATCCCCTCAAACTCAACAATCAACAATAACAGAAAAACCCACAAAAACTCCATAGTAAATAACTCTACTTAAACTTCTAATTCTACCCCAATTTCATCTTTAACAAAAATAACAAACTCTATAGTATCGAATTCCAACTACTACATTCCCCAAACTAACGAAAAATATGACAACAATGTAACCAACGTTGCAATGTCTAAGCACTTTTTCGCAACTCTTTAATCAAAGCGGCGCACCAGCTGCATCGTTTGAAAAAGTACAAAATGCACAGCTTACCCATAGCACAAATTCGGTACACTCATTGATTTTTAATCTGATTGAATTAATCATCGTTGTTCTGGCCCAGATTGGTGCAGCGCACAGCATTATGGATGTAACTACTTTCGCCTAAAGCAGTCTTCGGCTATGCATTCGGCTATGTCGAGCATAATATGCGCTAGTCCAGTTGCTGATATGTTCCACTTCTTCTAGTAGTAACAACTATCGCTATCGTCGTCAGCAAAACCCTACAATCTTTGCCTCTTCAGGGATTGGGGGACATAGGATTTCGTCATACATAATATTCCAAAGCGCCGCCAGTGACCCTGTATTCCTTGGGGCCGCTGTCAGTATTATATACCAGGATTCTGGTCGGTCACAATTTTAAATAGATACCTTGGTACTTGCATGTCCTTGAGTGCTTAAGAATATGGCTACAGTTTGTTGTATTACCTAAATGCGTTATTACTTAGCAGTAGTTCTTAGTGCCACCTTTAGCTTTTTGTGTAGTTTCCACCACCATGTTAATCGCATCTATAGTTGAGCGTGCCTTCCTAAAGCCGTACTGGTGCTTGGACAAACCTCATATAGTTTCTATTGCTGTCCAGTCTGTTGCAGATGACGCCATCCAGTATTCCTGCCGTATCTGGCATACATAATCAGGGCAATCGTGAATAAAATTTTCCCCCGGAAATGTTTCAAATTTTCGAAAAATAGGTATCGTTAATGAATTTCGAAAGAGGGAAAAAATTTCCCCCGGAAAAAATTACTATCGTGAACAAAATTCCCACCGGAATTACAACGCGATTTCCTCCGAAATTTTTCCTTCGTTTATTTGTTAGGGAAATTAAGGCAGCAATGTATAGATAAAAGATAAGTTGGCGCGGCCTTTGTTTATACAAGTTTTGTTAAGTTTCAATAGAGATGATACGAGATTGGTGTGCCCTTAAAATAAAGTGCCATTTTAAGAAACATGTATGTGCATTTTCCTTAAAGTTCTTATTTAAAAATACTACAGTAAACTTCGATTTATTTGAATTAAGGTCTAACTCAACCAATCAAAAACAGTTGGAGACCATGATCAATTTATTTGACGGAAATCGGGACATTGCCAATAGTTTCAGTACCAACAGGAGAAAAGAGGACGCAAAGAAGTTTTGGAAACTTCGTGACACGGCGTGTACGAGTAGCATCAATGAAACGAATTCTTAATTCATTATCACAAACCTGAGGAAAATAAAAATAAATTTAAACATTATTAGAATTATCAATCAAAAATTATTTAGGAGTAACACATTTAAACTATGAAATCTTTTTGGTTGTAGTAGAGATTCTTAGCTGTTGGTGGAGCAATTATTCGGACATGTGTCCCGTCTATGCATCCTATTACTCCAGGAATTCGATATTTCTCATAAAAGCTTAGGATCATTTTTCCTCTTTTTGTCGCTGACATTGGCATGGTGATCCAAACTGGGCATAGTTTAGTCTCAAAAATTGTTAGAACATTAGAAAGAACCTCGAAGAATGATGACTGCGCTAATCCAATTTCATGGTCCTTTCCAACTCTTGCTTGGTAACAAAAATGGCAAAAACAAAGTTACTTCTGCAAAAAAAAAACAGGCATGCACTCAGTTTAATAACGGGAGGAACGGCGAAGGATTTCTTGGATGCGGGAAGTTTTTCCGAGAGCATATCCAGCAAATATTTGAACACTGCTTTACTGCCCGAACACAATGGAGAAGCGCTGCAGCAGATGTCGGTGTAGTACAAATTGTAAAATAAGTCGCTCACTGAAGTAGCAATGCACGTACACAATGGTAAAGCGCAGCTCGATTGCTCAAGCTGTCAAAACTGTGTTTCGTGAAAATGTTTTTTGTGGTGGATTTTATAATTATAATTTCTATAATAATGACTGAGGAAGAAGAAATCGCATGCTATGAATTTCTCCGTAGACGGCTCTGCCATTTTCGTTTTTTTGATTTTGTTTCTAACTGTCAAAAAGTAGTGCAGCTTGTTCGGAAGTTGAAGAAGTTGACGCAACTTGTGCTGCAGCGACTTTTCGTACTTCAGCTGCAGCTTAGCATTGTGTTCGTGTTAAAGGGAGTACGTATATTTCAACTTTGACAGCGCTGCATACTGCCGCTTCAGCCTTACCATTGTGTTCGGGCAGTTATTTACCATGTAGTAATGGTGAAATATGACAAATAAAGAATGTTATACAATAACTAATTTGCAACACTATCTTGCTTTTACTTACAATGCTTGTGGTAATTTCAAGGGATTGGACTTATCTCTTAAATTTCTCCTTATGCACAGTTTTTTCATAACAACCTGGTAAGCCATACCCCAGGGGTTTTGGTCTGTTTTATTTCATAGCTCTAGGAAGCATTTTTTCTCACTTCTTTTTGTTTAGCATACCATGCGCGGACTAGCATTGTTATGGCTTGTACAGATTTGCTGCTAGCAAAATCCATTATGCCTGCATCTCTAACGAAGACATAAGAGTATAGCTCTTTATCAAAAGGGTCTGCCTTCCAACCTCGCTTCCGCATTGGTTTTGCTGACGTTCTTCTTTGACTTTTTGTTTTAGGAAGGATCTCGAACACAATCACCTGATGATCGCTATGTGTGTACAGGTCGTTGACTTTGCATTCTGTCTTCTGTATTAAACAGCTGCTCACAAAGGTGATGTCGATGACCGAGCCTGTATTTCCTCGGCAAAAAGTATACCTTTCCGGTGTTGGCAAGCACAACGTCTAGAGCTGAGAAGGCCTCCAGTAAGGCATCCCATTCAACAGCCCATGCATTGAAG
The DNA here is from genome assembly GCA_963082735.1 of Pocota personata. Taxonomy (NCBI): domain Eukaryota; kingdom Metazoa; phylum Arthropoda; class Insecta; order Diptera; family Syrphidae; genus Pocota; species Pocota personata. Next base: position 67,458,799 of record OY720431.1, read on the forward strand.
TTACCAACAAGGACTATTTGCTTTCGATCCAAAGCATCATTTACCAGTTTGTCCAAGAGTTCCTCGAATTCCTGGATTGTCTGGCATGGAGGTGCATTGCAGCTATACATGTGAATATGTGAATGCTGTCTGCTTTTGCCCTTATAAAGCTGATTTCAGATGTTTCCATTCTTTCTTGGAAGACACACTTTTCTTCATACCCTTGTATGGTTCACTAAGGATAGCGATATCAACTTTTTCTTCACAATGGTTGATATTGCGCTGTAAAAGCTTTATAATCTCTCTTAATGTCTTTTGAAATGAGGAACATACACTGCTTCCTTTTATATGCTTGCTGTTCAAGTTCTCCTTTCCGCAAAATTGTATGGATTTTGGATTTTGTGTGGACGATTTTCCGATGTTGGAGCAATCATTCTCGCTCTTACATAGCCTTGCCGTAGGTGCGAAGTTCATGCGTCTGTAACACCTTACTGGAAGTATTTTTTCGCGTAAGCGACAGGTGACCCATCCAATACGCACTTTACCTACGGAGATTAATTTGACAGCTATACCCATTGGCAGGCCAATTATTGCTGTCTGTGTTCCGAAGTGTTGTCACGACGGTCATATCTAGGATTCTGATTTCTTGGAATTATTCCATTAATGTAGGTAAATCTCATCCTTCGTTGTGACACCATCCAAGTCTTCGACTTCGATGAGCACTTCGTGCTTTAGCGTTCTTACTTCAGGTAGCATCCCCAGGGCCTTTTCCACAGAGGCGTGGAATTTATCAGTGTGGAGTTCCGGTACTTTGTTCAGTTTCATAAGTAAGTCTTCTTTGGCCTTCTTTCTAATGTGGTCCACATTCTGTTCCAGATCTTTTAAGTTGGGGTCACTTTGCACCTCCTAGTGGCTTTGGTACATCAGTGCGCGGTGTTTTATTTCTTTTGGGGCTTTCCTTTTTTTACCCATTTGTAGTCCGATTTCCCTAAGTGGACTGGGCTTTGTGCCGCCTTTCCTTCTTCCTTGGACGCAATCTTTGTTTTCTTAGCTTCTGGTGGCTTACTCGTATGTCTACCTTGTGGTTTAGCCTGAGTAGCAGTCTTTGGAGAGCCTGAGTAGCAGTCTTTGGAGAGCCTGAGTAGAGCCTCTCCCATAAGATATGGGGTGTGTTTACTCTCCCACAGGATGATGGGCCTCTACCAAATGACAACGAAAGTGGAGAGGGAGGCTAACGTCGTAGGGCTGAAAATTAACTCGGCAAAAACAAAGTTACTCAGCCATGGTAGCAATTCTCTCGCTCAAATACAAATTGCTGGACAACCGGTTGAGAGAGTACAGAGTTTCCAATACCTGGTAAAGCATTATCTCAGCCAATGGAAGACCCGAAGCTGATGTCGCAAACCGAATCGCAAAAGCGAAATCTGCACTTGGAATGTTGTCAAAAATATGGAGAAGCAATGCTATCAGCTTAAGCACCAAGCTAAGACTGTTTCGCTCCAATGTTGAGTCCGTGCTGTTATATAGGGGTGCAGTACGTGGAAAGTGACCGCCTTTATCACAAAAAAGCTGCAAACGTTTGTGAACCGGGGCCTACGAAATATTCTAAGGATATTCTGGCCGAACCATATCTCCAACGAACAGCTAGCGGTCACACCCTTCGAAAAGGTGACAGTTCCATAGCAAAGCACGGAATGCAATGGAATCCTCTAACCCAAGACAGCAGAATAGTAGGTCGACCGAGAAGTACATGGCGCAGAACAATAGAGGAGGAGTCCCGACAGCTAGGGAGAGCTGAAACTCATTGCCAGAAATCGTACTCGATGGGGCGTAGGCGTTGTAGAGGTCCTGTAAATAAAACACGTAATTCTGAATTTAATCGTTTTTATTAAAATAATTTGCGTGTTTGAAATTTGTTTTCTTCTCCGCGTTTTATACTTCTTGTCCTCGTGGTTCCCTTGTCTCTGCTATATTTAAAAGGCTGCAATGCGGTTGCGTGCCATGATAAACAAGCGACCAATCACAAGAAGGCTTTCATTCATTACATCAAGCGACCTAGTACTCTCAATCTAAATGAATAAGTTTCACTCTATTCAGACGAAAAAAAAGAAAGAATTAATTAAAATTATAGAACAAGGGGAGAGTACGATAACTTTGGCGCCAAAAATTGATAACGGTTTTTTGTAGAGGGGTCAAAAACAAGCATTTTTTACTATGGGAGGGAGGACAAAAAAAGAAATTGGCGCACAGCTCTTTTGGGGGCCAGGACCGAACTCAAATTAAGTTTTTTGATGATCTGATGTGGATCTCCAATCTACTACTTTATTCTTGGTGACGCATGTCAGATTTGAAGCCGGGTCGCGAGATCACCGAGCTCAGTACACAACTACTGATCCACGACAACCCCTAACAGTATTTAAATACGGAAGCTACATAAATCGCCAGTTTCAATAGAGAGTTTCCTCCAACGATTTCTGAAACTGTAGAAATGCAACGAGAAACTGTATCACCTGCGGTGCAGACACACGCGAGCCACCGACTGCGAGCACTGCTCCTCGTTAACTCTCACCCTTCACAAAATAAAATTCAAGTCTTTATTTGAAAATTCGCGAGATAGTTTCACAATTTGTGTTGTTACGAGTAACACTTTCTGGTAAATATATGTCGTAAGATTTGACAAGACGATGAATTAAAACTTTTGCCGTCTGCGACCGAGTCCTCCAGGAAATATATATACTTTTTTTTCATGCACAGGGCTGAGTTGCGCCACCGGCCGCTAGCACTGCTCCTCGTTAACTGACTGTCGTCTCTTTGGCCTTCGGCTATCATCCCAGTATAGTACACTGTCCAAAAACCGGTAATCGACTCTCTCTCCTGATAGGCGAGAGTGTCGCTTGCGGATCTCTCGCCTGATTGGAGGAAAGGGGAAGAGACAGAGAGAAAGACAGATTGGTGTAGTTGGTTTGAGACTCAGCTGGTATTAAGTTTCAGTGAACTCCAAGGGTGGCTGTCCAGATAACTGGGGAGCTTGTTTGTTTTTGCTTTTGTCGTTGCTCATGATTCAAAGTATTTTTTATTCCGTCCTGCTGATGTCATCATCACGATCAAGTTGCATTTTACCCATATGACCTCCCTACTGCCAGTGTCATGCCTTCGCAGTAGAGTTGGCATAAGCTTTCGCAACTGACCGACTTTTTATTTATTTCATGCGAAATAAATAGATGATTATTGACATCAGGATTCGAACTGTGAACCAACAGCGTGGCAAGCGATGATGTTACCACTACACCACGGCCACGCGTGATTACCCTCTCCAGAGACCACAGCATCAGTTTTGAAACAAAATTGACCAAGGGTCGAATGTTTTTGCGGATCTATCGTCCGATTTCCTTTATGTATTATGCTGTATGGGCTGATCAGCTTCAACAAAAAAAACTCGAGTACTTGCTCAACTTATGTATTCAAATCCGCAGCGGGTGTTCTCTGGAGAGGCGACCGTTTTGGAAAGCCGATAGGTGGGTGGAACCAGATTTCCGAACAGTGCACCGCAAAATAGTGGTCAATGAATCGATCAACACCTACCAGTTCAACTGGGAAAGACAGCCGAAAGCCGTAGTTTCGAATCTGACCATTGCAGTATTTAGAAATAATGTGTGATATTTCCTGAAATGCTATTTAGATCAAAATCACCGACAAGGGAGAACCTTGTGGGATGCCTTTATGTAGTGGAATCGTTTATGAAAACCAGTTGTTGATTCTAACATAGAATCTTCTGTTTGTAAGAAATGATCTCATGAATTCAATTATTTTGGGGTCAACTCCCCAATTTTGGAGTTTAATTAGCACACCTATTTTATCAAATGCTTTTGCAAAGTCGAGTGATAAAATGGACACATGATGATAATGCATGGGAAGTATATGAATCTATGTAGAGCAGAGTGCCTGCACATCCTTTATTTGGTTTTAAATCCATTTGATTGGGGTTTATAAATGTTTTTTTTTTTTTTCTGTGAACCATTGCAGTCGCCTTCAGACCAGATTTTTGTAAAAGAAATTTAGAATTTTCTGATGGGTTGTAACTGGGTCCTTGAGGGAAAATATAAACATTTTATAGTTCTACTGACATAATCTATAGTTAATCAAGTGACATTGGTTTAGGCCCCTTCGGGTAGGGGATAGAATATAGACGAGGTAGGCATGCCTGTCGTAAGAGGCGACTAAAATCCAATTTCCGTATACCGAGCGTATAGTGTATACAAAATATGCAATGAACAAAACGAAAAGATATATTACCCCAGGTGGCAGTCCAACTTTACTTTTTCAAAAAGTTCAAGGGTATCTCGATCTCCTCCACCAAGATCGAATAACTCCGGGAAAAGAAGTCCACCGGAAGCGCCAGCGCGCGAAATTCAGGACTCAGCGAAATATAACAGCTTTGAGGAAGAAAATAAAATACTCCGAAGGAAGCTTAACGAAATGGATCCACTCTATCAAGAGCTCAAGAAAGAAATAGACTTATAAAAAGAAGAAAAATAAGGTCCTAAAGAGCTCACGTATAGAGAAAGAACGCGAATATACTCCAGCACGCTTAGCTAGTCGGGAATATCACACCGACGAAGAAGAGCTAGCACGCGACACGTGTCGGGTCACAAAAAAGAGACCTAGTAAGAAACGGAGAGGCGGCTCTTCGCCCGAAGTCGAGTCCCTAAAAGAAAAAGAGAAAGAAGAGCACTAAGAACCGCAAGAAAAACAACCTCGAGCGCAATCTCGTCCACCCCCACCAATTAACATCGTCGGGTTAATGGAATTTAATAAGTTGCAAAGCCTTCCTAAATGAACTTTAACATCGAAATATAAGGTCACGTCTTTGAGGGACAATGCGTGGAAAATCAACGACGATGAATACGACGACTACCAAGCAGTGTACCAAAAGTTAAATACCGAACAAATTGAGTGGTATACTTACGAAATCAAGTCAGAAAGGCCACATCGTGTTGTTGCAAGGGGACTCCACCCTTCATGCACCAAAGAAGAGATTATGACTGACCTTCAAGACAAAGGCTTTAAAATTCTTGATGCCGTTAATATTGTAATATGCGCGCTACGGCTCGAGTAGATAAAACAATATTCTGTGAAATTATTTCTTTATTTTCTAGTCTATAGAACAATTCAGGTTCACACTATACTATTCTTCGCAATTCTTTTCTTACAAGGTCTCTGTCCTCTCAAATCACTTTATCTCCTTTCAATTACTTAATTCACAAATCCAAACTAATTACTTCTTCTTGTTAAATCTCAACTTTCAATTTATCACAAAATTACAACTTCGCCCACTACCACTTTTCTAATCTCTTCGCCACAGTTTAGAAACTACAGCTCCCTTTTTGATCGCCATCTGTCCTTATATAGCAGAAGTTTCTGATAGCCAGAAACTTCTAGCAAATTCTTCGACCACTGGAACAAGAGAAATTCCAAGATGACAATCATTCTTGCAGTTATAATTCCCTCTCATCCGTGATATTATCCGTCTCTTTCGTAGACATGAACTGTGGAAACCGCAGACACGAACCTCGAATGATAGGACAGTTCGAACCAAAATTCTGCCAGAATGAAAAGTCACTTCGGAATTTGTTGCATCATACTTTTAGGGAGCGTAGTTATTATTATGCTACACTGCCCCCCTCTTAGACGTGTTCGTCCCGAACAAGTGCATCCTCATTTCGGCCATTGTATCGCCTCAGTCGGTCCACATGAACCACTTTCATTTTGGCCCTCGGTCCTCGCTGGATGCGGCAGACAACATCGTTGATGCGGGTAGGGACCTTCCCAGTTCCGCTGCAATTTAGGTGATTTCCCCTTTTGGCGATGGGGATTATACAGCCACACCAGATCTCCTTCCTGGAATCCTGACGTTGTTGCCTTGGCATCATACCTGGTCTTCATGCGGTTGCTCGTCATCTTAATCTGGCTTCTGGTCCTTTGGTGTATGTCCCTAAGCCTTTCCCTAAGGTCCGCCACGTACTCTTCTTCATTTCTGGGCTCATTGGTAGGAGATCCAAATTTCACCTCACTGGGTAAACGAGCTATTCCACCAAATAAGATTTCGAACGGCGTATGTCGAGTAGTGCTATGCACGGCACTTCTATAGGCCATCAAAAACAAGGGAATCTGCCGGTCCCAATTCCATTGATAGTCACCTACGACCTTCGAGACCTTCTTTCTCCATTGCGGACACCATCTCTGCAACTTCTGTCTGCTTTGCCAATGGAAGGCGCCTAGCAGGCTGACGAATTGGTCTAGTATCACCAGTGTCTATTCGATGTTGTACCAGGTGTGTTCGGCCGTATTCTCCGTCGTGAGGCAAATACATCAGCGTACTCATTGATAAGTTTCTCTGCCATAGTTCGCTGCTCCTTATTCAGCTCACTGGACTGGAGAATCGTCTCTCTCGTTTCCGCTGTCCACGGTGATGGGAAAGGTTTTGGAGCATCACGTTCAGATATTGTTGCGACGGCGGTAATCGGCGTGCATTTTCCAGTCACCTCCCCTCGCCTTAGTTTGACAGTGTGTGGTCTTGCGTTCAAAACCCTCACTGGAACCATGGTGTTCTTTGGTTCGACTAACGTCTTTCCCACAATGTAGTCTTGAGAACTCTTCTCTGGGTCTGGTTCTACTATGTAGAATCGGTGGCTCCCAAGATCACCTTCCAGCTTCGTCCAAATGATTGTCTCTGAAGACGGCGGCAAAACTTCGTCTTTGCTGATGACTGTCCTGAGAGTTACGGCATTCTCGTTTCCGTACACCATCGGAATCTCCACATTTCGATACCTCAGTACTTGCATCACGATGTCCAAGATTACTTCATTTGCTTTCATGAAGTCTATTCCGATGATGCACTCGTCGCATATATCTGCCACCAGAAACGCATGGGAGAACGTCAGTCCCGCCAAAGTGATCGTAAGACGAACTTCTCCAAACACCTTCGCCATTTCCCCTGTTGCAGTCTTCAGGCAGTAGCTGTTGGTGTTGTGCAGCCAGGAGCTTTTGACGATATCTCTTCTTACAATGGAGGCAGTGGCACCTGTGTCGATGGTGGCTACGCACTTCTTCTCGTTGATTAGTGCCTCCACTGTCAGGCTCTTGTTACCCCGTTTGGTTTGAGAAACTTGAATGGTGGTCCTGGGGGCCTCGATTCCAGTAACCAACTTCTGCCCCGCGAAGTTGGTCCTTACGCATCTCCCGACTGCTGGTTTTGGGAAGTCTGACCGACAGGATGCTTCCTCTCTGCTTCTCCTACTTCAGCAATTTCCTCGTCTAGGTGCACTTCTGCACTGCCGTTGTAGGTGTCCGGTTTGGTTGCAATTCCAGCAACGGATTTGACTTCCGCGAGCTTTGACGGCTGTTCTCTGGCATGAGCATTCCACGACGGACATTTCCCTGACACGGTGTATTCCCTGGTATGCTTGGTCCGCAGCCTTCATTGACAAAGCGAATGCCAATGCCTCGGGGAGTGTTCGCTTTTCAGCCATCCTTACAGCCATTTGCAGTTGTCTGTCCTCTATGGCCTGAATAAAAGCTTCCACCGCCATTTCGTTGATAAGCTCCTCACCGGCTTTAGGGTATGAAAGATGGGCTAGTCGCTCTATATCCGCTTGCAACTGTTGGAGCGTTTCCCCCCTTTTCTAGACTCGACTACGCAGCTGAACCCTGTACACCTGCTGCATGTGTTCATCCCCAAACCGCATCTCGATAGCCTGAACCAGAGAGTCGTAGTTCTGCTGTTTATCTTCCGGGATGGTCTGCAAGAGCTCCGCAGCTGGACCCCTCAGTGCAAGCGTGAGTGCAATAGACTTCTCTTCATTGTCCCAGCTATTGGTCATTGCGGCCGCTTCGAATTGCCTCTTATAAATTGGCCATGATGTTTGACCATCGAAGATAGGAGGCTGCATCTCCTTTCTTCTCAGACCGTCAGTGGAATATTCCCGTGCTTTCTGTCTCTTCACGTTGCTGAGCTCCTTAGCAAGATTTTCGACTTGCTTTTCTACTTTTTCAAACTGAGTCTCTATCTTCCCGAACTGAGTTTCATGTTTCTCAAAACTTTCATCGAATCTAGTTTCGACTTTTTCGAGTTGCGTCTCTACCTTCTCGATTTTCTCTTCGATCACTTCGAATTTGGATTCCAAGTTCTTGTTTTGCTCATCAAGTTTACTTTCCAGAGCATCTAGAGAATTCTTTTGTTCGTCCATTGCTTTCTTTTGTTCATCCATTGCTTTCTTTTGTTCATCCAACTTAAGTTCTAGAGAATTCCTTTGGTCGCCCATTGCTTTCTTTTGTTCGTCCATCGCTTTCTTTTGTTCATCCATTGCTTTCTTTTGTTCATCCAGCTTAAGTTCTATAGAATTCTTTTGGTCATCGAGCTTATGACTTTGATCTTCTATTGCTTTCTTTTGTTCGTCCATGACTAACTTAAGTTGCAGGAGCAGACTTGTTATACCCGGGTCGGCTGCTGGTTCCTCTTCCACGTCAAACTCTACGTCGTGCGGATTTTCACCTTCCTGCGTTACTGCTTCTTCCAGACGAATCAGTAGGGCATCTTTTCCCCCAGTTGTGTCGAGGTTCCGCTTACTGAGTTCTGCCTTTAGTTGAGTTATAGTTAGTTTTCCCAATTTGCGACCCATTTTGCGCAACTAATTAACTCAACACAGAAATCGTTTTTTTTTTTTTTTTGCTTGTGCAATTTCACACCACGGAAATAGTTATTCACAGAATAAGTTTTATCCCGCTTCTGACACCAATGTAATATGCGCGCTACGGCTCGAGTAGATAAAACAATATTCTGTGAAATTATTTCTTTATTTTCTAGTCTATAGAACAATACAGGTTCACACTATACTATTCTTCGCAATTCTTTTCTTACAATGGTCTCTGTCCTCTCAAATCACTTTATCTCCTTTCAATTACTTAATTCACAAATCCAAACTAATTACTTCTTCTTGTTAAATCTCAACTTTCAATTTATCAAAAAATTACAACTTCGCCCATTATCACTTTTCTAATCTCTTCGCCACAGTTTAGAAACTACAGCTCCCTTTTTGATCGCCATCTGTCCTTATATAGCAGAAGTTTCTGATAGCCAGAAACTTCTAGCAAATTCTTCGACCACTGGAACAAGAGAAATTCCAAGATGACAATCATTCTTGCAGTTATAATTCCCTCTCATCCGTGATATTATCCGTCTCTTTCGTAGACATGAACTGTGGAAACCACAGACACGAACCTCGAATGATAGGACAGTTCGAATCAAAATTCTGCCAGAATGAAAAGTCACTTCGGAATTTGTTGCATCATACTTTTAGGGAGCGTAGTTATTATTATGCTACAATATCATCAAAAAGGAGAAGCAACAAACGGAAATAGACAAAGACATCTTGGTAAGGCGTTTACTTCCGTTCTTTATGCTTACCTTCAATAAGTCCGACAATATCGACAATATCTGCCGAATTAGGACCATACTAAATATCGTAGTCAAAATCGAGCCAATGCGTAGAAATATAAGAATGATTCCGCAGTGCAAACGTTGCTAAGGATTCAATCATACGCAAAGGTCCGGCAAAAAGAACCGCGATGTGTAAAATGCGCTGGAAATCACCTCTCCCAAGTTTGTGGAGTAAACAAACAAACCTCCGCAACCTGTGCTAATTGTAAGGGAAAGCACCCGGCAATTATAGAGGCTGTGAAGTAGCTAAAGAGTTACAAAAACGAAGAGATGCGCTCCTTAAGCCCCTAAAAGCAAAATCAAAACCGCAAACTAAGCCAAAGCGTAAGGTCGCGGAGGAGAAAGAATGTAAATTCAAACTATCGGGTTCAGAGCGCAGGAGTGCAGAAGGCCGCTCAGGCCGCGGCATGCGAAATCCCAAAAATATTGAAATTTTGAAGGACCCTGTTTCTCATGTTTTTTCAGTTATTCTAGAGAAACTTGAAGAACAAAGCAAAATAAATAAACGGACTTTTGCAAAAACTTGACGAATTGGAAATATTCTTGCGTGAAAAAGTTATCGATATTTGCTTGATTTCTGAAACCCCCGTAAAAAACGAATCGCATTTAAAAATAAAAGGCTATAATGATTACCACGCTTGTCACCCTTCGGGAAAAGCGAGAGGCGGATCATCATTGTTTATTAAAGACTGCATCGAACAATCCGAAGACCTAAAGATCGAGATTGAAACTTTGCAACTGTGAACGATTCGAGTAAAAAATAGTCAGCGTACTCTTAAAATCTCATCTATCTACTGCCCACCGCGTTCCGCGCCTGAAAAAGTGATTTTACTAACTTGTTTAAATTGCTGAAACCTAATTTCATTATTGGAGGCAATTTTAATGCGAAACATACATTCTGGGGCTCAAGACACAGCTCGCAAAAAGGCAGAATGCTCTATGAGGCAGGTATGGAGTACAGTTGTGATTTCCATTCGACGGGTAAACCGACCTACTGGCCAACTGATACTTCGAAAATACCTGACCTGATCGACTTTTTCGTCGTGAAAGGAATTTCTACCAACCACATTAAAGTTTAAGAGAGCTTTGATCTGTCGTCTGACCATTCCCCAGTTGTTTTGACATTGAGCGAAAAACTAGTCTATACCCTAGAGCCAGCGAGATTAACCGGTAGAACAACTAACTGGGAAGGCTTTAGGAACGAAATTGAAGATAATCTTGAACTGAGCGTTCCACTTACGACACCCTATGAACTTGAGGTTGAATTTGATCGCTTAGTTGAGATCATACAGCTCGCCTCTTGGAATAATAATCCCAATCCAAGGAAAACTCCGGACAAATACGGTCTACGATATCCTAGGGAAATAAAAGAATTGGTCAGGGAAAAAAGAAAAGCGCGTAAGAAATGGCAACAGAGTCGTGCTCCGCAACATAAAGCACACTTGAATCACCTGTGCAATTCGTTGAAGAAGAGTATAAATGATTTCAAGAATCGTGCGATAGGATCTTATCTTGAAAGTTTAACAGCGAAAAAAGATTCCAATTATTCACTTTGGAAAGCTGTAAAAGGCACCAAAAGACCCAAGGTCCCCGCGCCGCCAATTAAATTAAATCACAATGAATGGGCAAGGGAAGATAAAGAAAAAGCGGACGTTTTTGCGGCCCACTTGGAAGACACCTTTAAACCGTACGATGGTCAAGTGTCTTACGACAATATCAATAGGCCGGATTTACCATATGACGATTTAGCACTTACAAGTGCAACGCTAAGGGAACTCAAACATGAGATCGGGAACCTAAAACCAAAGAAAGCTCCTGGTTATGACTTGATCACCGGAGAAATTCTCAAAGCTTTACTTAGAAAAGCATTGATTAAGCTCCTTCATATTGTAAATGCTGCGATCAGATTACAACACGTGCCTAACCAATGGAAAGTTGCGGAAGTTATAATGGTTTTAAAACCAGGAAAGCCGCCAAATGAGGTAAAATCTTATAGACCAATTTCGCTACTTCCAGTTATATCCAAAATTTTCGAGAGGATATTACTAAAGCGTCTCCAACCGGTTATAGAAGGAAATAATCTTATCCCTGACCACCAGTTTGGGTTCAGAAGTAAGCATTCGACGATTGACCAGGTGCATAGAATTACTGACGTAATCGAGAAAGTACTTGAAAAGAAAAAGATATGCTCAAGCGTATTTCTTGAAGTCTCGCAAGCCTTCGATAAGGTGTGGCATGATGGCTTGAATTGTAAATTACGACAAGTTCTCCCTGTATGCCTATACGACATTCTAGAATCATATCTCGGGAATAGACTCTTCCGTGTTAAACATGGAAATGAATACTCGGAGCTCAAAGAAATTTCGGCCGGTGTACCGCATTCTTGGATCACTTCTCTATCTATTATATACTCGAGATATACCGAAAGAAGATGGCACTATCCTGGCTACGTTTGCCGATAACACCGCTATCCTAGCCGTAGGTAAAATAATCGAAGAAACGACTGCAAAACTGCAAAACGCACTGAATAAAGTAAATGAATGGACGAGGGACTGGCGGATCGCCCTCAACGAATCTAAATCTGTTCACGTGAATTTCACTTATAAGAAAACTAATGCCTTGCCAATTTTCCTAAACTTGGCCCGAATACCTTTTGCAAACGAGGCCAAATACCTTGGAATGACACTCGACGCAAAACTGAAATGGAATTCGCATGTGAAAATGAAACGTAAAGAACTCGAAATCAAATATAGAGAAATGAACTGGTTGCTCGAAAAACACTCCCAGCTCAGTATTGAGAACAAACTGCTTTTATACAAGCAAGTGCTAAAGCCGGTGTGGACTTACAGTATACAACTTTGGGGCTGTACCAAGAAAACAAACGTCAATATTTTACAAACTTTTCAAAATAAAGTGCTAAGAGAAATTGTCCACGCACCGTGGTATACTAGAAACGATGATATCCACAGGGATCTCGGAATTCCGACAATTGAAGCTGAAATTAGAAGCTTCGCGAGAAAGCATAGAAACCGACTAATCGGACATGTCAACAATGCAATCCTACAAATTCTGGATGAAAGCAATTTATTGCGCCGACTACAAAGGACGAAACCTTTCGACTTGGCGAGATAGGAATCAATCGCGCCTAGATTGCGGAACATGCAGGATCTTTCAGTGGAAAGTACATAACCTGCCAAACGAGTTTTTTTTTTATGATAGAAAAATTGCTTGATAAGGTCCTTCTTAGTTGCAATATATAACAAATTAAATCGCAGGGTGGTTTTTTTAGTCAGTAAAAATCGGACACTACTATGAGCACGCGCTTGCTATCCTCATGGTGTCTATGGAAAAAAATTTTCACCAACTCTCGGAAACTGTTACGTCCGCTAGTACCGAGTTCCAACAGGGCACTGAATGTTTTTGTGGTTTTGAGCAGGTAACGCCGCAACATCCACGCTACAGGAGTAAACTACCGCGATCCTCAACTATCGCGAACTCAAATCTAACCCACGCATTTCCAAATATTTAGCAAAACGTTCGTAAAGTTTTATTATTGTAAATGCATTTTTTCATTCCAGGTCAAACATTTTCTAACCGAGAATAGTATTGCAACATGGAGTGGCCTGAAAACAGCCCTGACCTTTACCCGATTGAGAACCTTTAGTCCATAATTAAGGTGCAGCTAGTGAATAAGAAGCCACGGACAATAATCGAGTTGAACAAATTCATTGAAAAATTATGGTATGAGGAAATCGCACTGGATACTTTACACAGTTTGATTACATCAATGCCCGACCGGATAAGAACCGTAACAAAAAAAAGAAGGGACTACAAAGTATTAACATCTTCAGTTCTCGGAAGTTTGAGAAGCCTGTTTCTTGTAATAAAAATCATAAACTCGAATAGCAATACAAACTATCATTATGTGCATACCCTGCACAGTGACTCCAAAAACTATAAAACTACCTATATGAAGGGAAAATGGGCTGTAGAATAAAAACTAGCAGGACCACGAAAATGGGGCATATATATATTTATTGTACATAAAAAAAACTTTGAAAAAAATCAAAAAAAAACTGGGATATCATTGATTTAACGAAATAATTATATGTCCAAAAAGTATTCGCTCACTTATAAAGAACTCAGTTTTTTGCCAGCTAGTACTTTGTTGGTCCACCCTTTTTTCTTATGTGTGCCAATCTTGTTGGAATGGAGTTAACTAGAATTTAGATTATGTTAGGAGTACTTTTGTCCATTCTGTTATTAAAGCAAACAATCGGAATTGGGAGTTCCAAGAGGATAACGATCTAAAGCATCGCAGTAGACTGTGTACCCAGGGGAATGAGTAAGATGGCATGTTTACCATGGGTTGGACATAACAGTCACCGGATGCAAATCCAATAGAAAATGTGTGTAACGAAGCTTAAGATAGGTTATACGTGAGCTAAAAAGAATATGGAATATACGCCAAAAATTAACCGAAAGTGCTCAGCGTAGATGTCAGCAAACAATCAACAGTATGAGAGATCAGCCATATGTAGGCACACTATGCATTGTTATAAAATGAAATTATTCTTTAATAAAACATTTTCTTTGACTTACAATCACTTACCGTTTTTTATTGAACAGACTTTGTATGAAAAATAAATGAAAACTACAGTACACCACAGACCGTAAGTAGTCTGTGTTGAACGGGGCTTTGATTATACGCGCCCCGGGCGCCATCTGAGCTACTGCCTACCCTCGAATAGGTCCCAAACCTTTTCCAAAATAAGTATCCCCATAAGGTCGCATTTTACTATTTCAAATGTCTTCAAAACCTAGATTGACTAGACCCTTTCGATCGTTTAGGCTATAGTAGTCTGTACATTCAGACTGACTGTCAGACAAAGAAACCATTTGGGAGACTCATTTTCTTGAATCCCTCTACAATACCAAGAATGGTCGACATTTCGAGATCAAATATTTTCACGAAACTAGTACTACCAAAATGTACCTGAATACAAAATTACTGTTAACCCAAAATATACAGTTTAGGTTTAAACCACAAAATATGTGAGGCTCTTATGAATATGTATTTATTTTTTTATTATCAGAAAAGTACAATTTTACATAACGAATGAACGGAGCAACTGCACTTGCATATCGAAGTCAATTTTAATTACTTGATCTTGACCCCGATCTACTACGGGAGGGAGAACGTGATTTCGATTTTGAATTAGATCGTGACCTAGACTTTGATGCTGATCTAGATCGAGAACCAGAACCAGACCGTGATCGCGATCCAGATCGTGATCGGGAGCGTGAAGCACTTTTCGATTTTGAGTGTGAACGAGACCGGCTACGACTGCGACTGCCGCCAACTGATCTCGACTTGCTTCGTCCTGATCGAGATGCGGATCGAGATCGTGACCTAGATTTTGATTTCGAAACAGAACGACTACCGCTGCGAGATCTAGAGCGGCTACCACTGCCAGATCGTGAGCCGGATTTCTCATCGTCCGAAACGATGCGTTTTCGAGCACGTCTGCCACCATTGCTACCACTGTCACTATCGCTACCACTTTTATTTTTCTGGCGATCGCTGTCCGATTCGCTGGTGGAAATTGTAGCCTTTGAAACTATCTTAAGACGTTGTTTTGAAGTTAGTTTATCTGCCTTAGGTGCCTTCTCCTTCTTCTCCTTTGGTTTAGTTCCCTTTCGCCTGCGCTTGCTGTCTTTGGGAGTATCGCTGTCACTATCGTCATTATCTGCAGCAGACTTAGCGCTGCGTTTACGGCCGACTCCTTTCTTACGTTCAGTTTTTGCTTTCTTTTTAGGCCGCTCAGAGTTTTCATTCGCCTGATCACTACCGGAATCAGAGACATAGTCGTCTTTGCGGGGACGCCCTCCACCTAGAATTTGGTAAAGATAACGATTTACAAAGTCTATTCACTATTACCGTAATTTATATATTTATTTTACCCTTCTTCCTATCCGGCGGAGGCTCGCTGAACAACAGGGCGTTCTTTGTTTTTTCCACATACTCTTGACGTTTTTGCAACATGACTTCTTTAGATTTATGTTTTTCTTCCTCCCTTCGTCGACGATCTTCTTCCTGCTTCCGCTTGAAAGCCATACGCTCTTCTTCTTGCTTCCGTCTCAATGTCTTCTCCTCTTCGTCGATACGTCGGGCACGTGTTACATGATATTGTGCCTGCGATAGTAGATCTTGACATTGGCTCGCTTCAATACCTGCTAACTCTATGTTATAACGAGTTTTGTCACCATGCACAGACAAATATTGGAAGTACCTTTGCACAAAATGGAAACATTAGAATCAATTTAACATGTACGTTATTAAATAAGGTGCACTTACTTGTGAGCTAATCCTAACTCGTGAACAGCTTGCAATACAACCTGGAGGGTTGATTTTTCGTCTTTCAGAATGGCCATGGCCAGTCTTTGCAGTACAATAGCAATGTTGAAGAGTAGAACCTAAAATAACGAGAAAATCTATTGCACACAATTTTATAAAAAATAATATTTATCTTAACAAACCGTATCTTGTGGGGCAACTCGTCTTGCTTTTAGCAGCACCATTTTGGCCTCCTTTAGTTTATTTGCGCGTAAATGCGCTCTGGCCAGGTATTGCATAACTTCAACGTTGTGATGCTTGTAGAATTTTTTCATGCAATTTTCGTACATTTGAATGGCACTTATATATTGCTTTTGCTCCACATATACATGTGCAATGTTCAGCCACACGTCACAGAAGTCGGCTGTTGCTTCTCGTACCTGAGCAAAAATATCTCTGGCCTCAATGACACAGCCCTTATGGGCGAGAACTGAGCCAATTCCGTTTGTGGCCCAAATATTACGGGGATCGTTACGCAAAACCTAAAAATGGTAAAAGTTGTTATATATTGAACAAATAATGAAACTATTTAAGGTCCTATAATAGGGTTTTTAAATATGTATAGGATCTTGTTAAATTCGTATAGATGCGTACTACATTTTAGGTACGGAAAAAAACCTATATGCACTTACATACTTATGTTCCTATCCCTCACGGAACCTAGGACGCCATTGTGATCTTGCACCTGCCTTCAAATCATTGTCAATGCTCGCGATTCTTTTTTAACTCTTCTGTTGGCTTAGTGCAACCCTCATTTATGCCGGATTGTTTCACTGTTTCCCCCGAAACTATTTTCGATCATTTCTCGAAACTACGATAGTCGTTTCCAAAGTTCTGGGAATCACTCTCTCATTTAAACAAATCGCTTCAGAAAAAACTGAACAGCACTTGAATATGTTCTTACATGTTTGTTTATCCACATAAGCTAGTAAGAGATCAGTTTTGTTTTTTTCACTATACTAAGGCTGAACAATGGAAGATACCGTAAAATCGCAAAGAGCTGTAATTTTTTTCTTATGGAAAGACGGAGTAAAATCCTCCGATACTGTAATGCGTTTGCAAGGAGTATTTGATGATTCCGCAGAATCGAAAAGTACAGTTTACCGTTGGGTTGATCGCTTTAAGGCTGGAAGGACATCGCTCGAAGACGATCCCCGTAGCGGACGCCCAAGCAGCTCTGTCACCGAAACAAATATCGCTTCTGTGGAAAACCTGTTGATGGAAGACAGACGAATAACCATTCGAGAAATTAGTTCTAAAATTTGTGTTGGTGTGCGGCAAGTTTATGATATTTTACACAATCATTTGGGATTGAATAAGGTTTCAGAACGTTGGGTGGCCCGCCTGTTGGGCCTAGAACAAAAACTGAACCGAGTCGAAACTTGCCGTCACCTACAAGAGTTATTGGCCGTTTATGGGGACGGATGAAACCTGGGTTCCTTTCTTTAATCCGGAAACAGAAAATCAATCGAAAGAGTGGCGAAAGCCCGTAGAAGGGCCACCAGTTAAGGCGCGTTCCGTCGATCGGTAAGGTTATTTTAACGGTCTATTGGGACTGTGAAGGCATAATATTGATAGACTACCTGGCTTTTGATAGAGTACATTACACTTTACTTTTAGCTAAACTTAAATCATTGGGTTTTCACTCTTCAATGATAAGGTGGTTCTCCAATTATTTAAGTGATAGAAGGCAATTGATAAAAGTTGATTAACTTCTGGCGTCCCACAAGGTAGTCATCTGCGCCCGTTGCTATTAATTTTGTTTTTAAATGATGTTCACTAAATATTAAATTTCTATGAGGTTTTAACTTTCGCGGACGATTTAATACTATTTGCACGGATAAGTTGACTGCATTCGATTTCAGTCGGATATCAACAGGTTGTCGGTATGAAGTAAACACAATAACGCCGCTTTTTCATGATTATTTTATTAATGATCTTAAACTTTTTCGCCTTCTTCAAGTCAAAGATCTCGCGGTCGTATGTGACACAAAATTGAATTTCTCATTACGAGGGTGGGTCATAAGTCCCTGAAAATTAACACAAATTGTGTCGTCACCTTAAATTTATTTTTGTTTTTGTCAAAAATCATCTTTCAAAAGAACGCACCCAAATTTTCAGACAGATCTGTCAAATAGTTTTGTTGTGGCAGCCATTTTATATAGACGCCTACTAGCATTTTCGTTAAAATGGAAAAAAGTGAATTTCGATTGCTCATTAAACACTACTTTTTGGGAGAAAAAACTATCACGCAAACCAAACAAAAGCTTGACAAATATTATGGGGACTCTTCACCATCGATTGGAACCATTCACCACTGGTTTACTCAATTTCGGTGCGGTCGTTCAAGCACAAGTGACGCCGAACGTTCTGGTCACCCAATTGAGGTCACCGTGGATGAAACCTGGATGCACCACAACACACCAGAAACCAAGGAACAGTCAAAACAATGGACTTCTCCTGGTAAATCGAAACCGAAGAAGGCCAAGGAGGGTTTGTCAGCAAACAAGGTCATGGCTACAACGCAGAGCTGCTGGATCGATTTCAAGCCGATTTGAGGCAAAAACGGCCGCATTTGGTGAAGAAAAAAGGTCTTTTTCACCAGGACAACGCCCCGGCGCACAAGTCCGCAGTCGCAATGGCAAAATTGCATGAGTTAGGCTACGAACTCCTCCCTCCTCCAGCATATTCGTACACCATTGCTAAGTCTAACTCTATGTTAGGATTTCTTAAACGAA
This sequence comes from Pocota personata, assembly GCA_963082735.1. Classification (NCBI taxonomy): domain Eukaryota; kingdom Metazoa; phylum Arthropoda; class Insecta; order Diptera; family Syrphidae; genus Pocota; species Pocota personata. The sequence continues at coordinate 67,477,409 of OY720431.1, forward strand.
ATAACAAAGACTTCCGAGATGTCTATAGTCTTAAATCTATCTACTGCTCGTTGGTCAGACCTTATTTAGAATATTCCTCCATTATTTGGGATTCCCCGTATGGTGTTCAAGAACTTAGGTTCGAAAGAGTTCAAAAGAATTTCACGAGATACGCTATCCGTAAATTAAACATGTTTGATGAATTTTCTAATTATGACGAAAGATGCAAATTTATTGACCTGCGAGCCTTAAGTTTCGGGCGTAAGGCAACTGCTGTCATTTTTATCCGCGATATAATTAATTATTATGTTATTTCACCGGAATTGTTTTTTCTTATAAATATGTATGCTCCCCATAGATCTCTGCGAGTGTGAAATTTAGTGGATGAAAATCCCGCACAGTTACTGTGCACGTGCTCAGTTTCGACTTTAAAAGATTTCCACCTCCATGCGCAAAAAAAAAACTGCAGATTGGAGATATAACTAATAAATAATATGACCAAGAAATGCATATGTCTTCCAAGTGGAGACTTATGCTATCTTTATATCGCCTGCAAACACAATCAGGCTACCAGGCTACGCTCGAGGTTTTGCTCAGCTTTTCAACCCTTTTAACACTTAAAGGAAATAAATGGGAGAACGCAAGAACTTTTTGAATAAGGTCGCAAGGCTGAATTGTGTGAGTCTTGATTAGATCTCCGATGAACATGTTAGACAAGCTTTAGAAGAAAACTTCCATTGACGGTTGTGTTGCCTATGCTGTCTCACCAGTGTTCTTACGGAGCTCCACCACCAGGTTGTTGATCACGTAAACTCCTCAAAATATGAAGAAATTTCATTAACAGGGAATTGCTGCTTGGAAGTTCAAAGAACTAGCATTTAGTCTGAGTACTGTAGTGGAGTGTTCTTTTTTTTTTAAAAAAAAAATGTCTAAATACTCGCAGTGAAAGAAATTTGTCAAATAACTTAAGTTTACCTGTTTGTAAATGGCCAAGGCTTTCTCTTGATGTCTCTTTTCTTTTTCTTTATCCTTCGACGGCTGGTGTAGAGACTGCAGTGAGAAATTTCCCAACGCAATCAATGAATACGCGTCGTTAGATGTTGCTGGATTTTTGAGAATTGTTTCGAAATTCTTTTGCCCCAAAATAAACTGCATTTTTGCCAAATGAAGATTACCAAGAAGTGAACTGAAACCAAATGAGACAGCATTCAATTATTTGTTAATTAATATAAAACCCATCCGGCTTACCGTGCATCTGGATTATCATTGTTTATGTTGAGAGCATCCTTGAAGAAATCCGATGCAACGAAGATCAATCCTTTGTCTCGAGCCATACATCCTAAACGTAGGTAGCAATCAATATAGTTGGGATGCTCTTTCAAGATGTCCTTGTAGAGTTTGTCAGCGATATCAAAACTACACATAGCTTCATTCAAACGTGCCAAGTTATACTTCATCGTTACGGATATTGAGTCGTAGTATTGTGGATCGTTAGTGGACTCTGTGTTCGCCCGTTCTAAGGCCTCTAGAAGTTTCTCCTTTGCTATTAATAAATTTCCTAGCCGATAATACAGTGCAGCGACGTTATTTAAGATCTCTGCAGGAATATCTGCCTTAACTTTGTCACTTAATATACTTGTAGCGGTGCCGTAGGCGTTGAGTGATGCCTGCAGATCATGTTGTTCTAAAATTTGAGCTAATTCAATCCACGCTTCGACATCGTCGGGAAATTGTTCAGTTACTTTCTTTAAATGAGTTTTAGCCATATCGCGTTTTGTCTGTGAATTTGAGTTAGCATAGAGGGATCCCAAGATCTTCATAGTTTCATAATTCCCCGGTTGAACTTTGAGAACTTTTTCAAAACATTGGGCAGCCTAGAATCGAAATAAAGTGAATTTAAAAATACGAGTAAATTATTTTCTCGCAGATTTATTACTTACATTTTCAGTATCACCTCGGTAGATGTACATTTGCCCCAATCCATAGTGTGGCAGTACGAAATTGGACGGTGCGATTTGCGTCGATTGGTAATAGTACTGAAAAGCTTGATCGTAGTCTCTTTGTGCGTGAAATGATCTTGCTAATTGGTAGCAGCTCTCTGCACGCATTGCCTCATTTTCAGTATTGTGAAAGGCATGCAATGCCAAATGTTGTACTTTTTGATAGTCCTTTTTAAAGAAGAAATGATTAGCGAGATGGTTTAGAACCATCGGACTAGTAGAATCTATTGTGTAGGCTTTCGAAAGCATCTGTACTCCGAGTTTATTTGAGTCCGGCTCATGAAGATTCAGTTTCAAGATAGCAAGACCAATTAATGCGCCAACACAATTAGGATCCAGCTCCAGTGCACGTTGAAATGCTAATCTAGAAAGATGAACAAAAGACATTGAACAACGTAAGGTTACGAGTATCTAGTTTATTACTTTATTTATTTTCCCTTTCATAGTAAATACGTCAGAATATTATATTACAAATTATCATGACGGTAAAATACGAGTAATGTTACAACCAAGCTTTTTACGGAGGGTCTAAACAAAATTTCACTAATTAAATGTTAATTTATTAGCTTTTGAAAAAGGAAAGGTTGTTTGTCGATTTCGTTTAGTCTAACGATATTCAATTTCAAATTTCTCAACAATCGGTAAGAGTGGAGACGGGAAAACGTAAAATTATTGACGTAAGGTCGGTAGAAATTCCACCACCAATTAAGAAAGAAATCTCCTTTGCCATTCTCTTCGGATTTCGACGTCAACGCAAGCCAATGTAAATTTCCCACGAATAATAGGAGCCATCAGCACTGCTTGATAGGTAGACATATTAGAATGGATGACCCCTCCAACGATTTCTGTAGAAGCTGTTAAGACGAGGAGGAGGATGAAACTATTGAAGTTGAGAAGGAAAACCCTAGGGAAATACTTCTATGAAGATCTTAACGACTTGGCCAGGCTTGATATTTACAAAATAGAGCAGAAAAGAATTAACACCGAAACGGTTACCCATTCTTATCTTCCGTTAGGAAGAAATTAGTCATGTAGGGTTCCTGGTCCCGGAAATCCAGTTCTTCTTGTGGTATCACAGTGGACCTATCCGTGGTCGAAGTCTATCCCTGCGTGAGTGGGAACAGTTATCTAACGTAAGCTAATGCACCATCCCTTGTAACTATTTCGAAATGGTTTCAATGACTCCAGACTGTGCATTTTTCTGTGGAAGACGAACCTCGTGAAGGTTGCCTCAAGTCTTCGACCGACGATCAAATATGGCCCTGGTAAGGAGAAAAATTGACGAAGATCCAATAACGACACACGAAATGATAGGTGATGAAATGGGCTCGGCTGTACCACGAATACGAGGGTGGGTCAATAAGTCCCTAAAAAATGAAATAAGGAACATTCTTTTCGGCATAAAAACATTTTATTTTTCAACATAGTCTCCTATTAGCTCTATACACTTCATTCACCCAACGTTTCTCCAATTTTTTGATGCCCTCCAAATAATACGATTTCTCGAGCCCCTCAAAATAAGCGTTTGTTTCAGCGATGACCTCTTCATTCGACCCAAATCTCTTACCTCCGAGCCATTTCCTCAAGATTGAAAACAAGAAATAGTCGCAGGGGGCTAAATCTGGGGAATATGCTGGATGAGGGAGGAGTTCGTAGCCTAACTTATTTAATTTTGCCATTGCGACTGCAGACTTCTGCGCCGGTGAGTTGTCCTGGTGAAAAAGAACTTTTTTCTTCACCAAATGCGGCCGTTTTTGCTTCAAATCGGATTGAAATCGATCCAGCAGCTCTGCGTAATATGCGCCGGTGATCGTTTTACCCTTTTCAAGGTAATTGATGTGAATAACACCACGCGCATCCCAAAAAACTGTCGCCATGACCTTGTTTGCTAACAAACCCGCCTTGGCCTTCTTCGGCTTCGATTCACCAAGAGAAGTCCATTGTTTTGACTGTTCCTTGGTTTCTGGTGTGTTGTGGTGAATCCAGGTTTTATCCACGGTTACGAAACGGCGCAAAAACTCAGCCGAATTTTTCTGGAACATCGCCAAACAACGAATGTGTTTGTTGTCGATTGTGAGCAAACGCGGCACCCATCTTGCGGAAAGCTTTTTCATGTCCAAATATTTATTTATGACCAGAACGTTCGGCGTCACTTGTGCTTGAACGACCGCACCGAAATTGAGTAAACCAGTGGTGAATGGTTCCAATCGATGGTGAAGAGTCCCCATAATATTTGTCAAGCTTTTGTTTGGTTTGCGTTATAGTTTTTTCTCGCAAAAAATAGTGTTTAATGAGCACTTGAAATTAATTTTTTTCCATTTTAACGAAAATGCTAGTAGGCGTCTATATAAAATGGCTGCCACAACAAGACTATTTGACAGATCTGTCTGAAAATTTGGGTGCGTTCTTTTGAAAGATGATTCTTGACAAAAAAAATTAAATTTAAGGTGACGTGTGTTAATTTTCAGGGACTTATTGACCCACCCTAATATAAAGTCAACACGAACACGCACTGTGCAACATTGTTCCACCTTACTTTCGCCGCCCCAAACAGCCTTTTAAGGGAGCGCAACAAAATGCTGACTAACGCCGAACTTTCCATTCACGAGGATATTGCAACCCTCTGGTCACATCAGCAAAGACTAAAATCTCGTCACCCAACCATAAAGCTAGCTGACGAACTGGCAAATGATGAATTTAACATGAACTCTGCCTGGATATCGGAATGGGCATCGTCTATGCAAACTGACACCATTACCGTCTCGAACCCATCATGCCAACTCTTCGAGTTTGACCTACCTCGCAACCTCTGGTCGACTCTTAACAGAATCCGAACAAATCATGGAAAATGTGCAGACTCCCTGTTCCGATGGGGAAGCATCAGTTCGTCAACTTGCGACTGCGGGGCTCAACGACAAACCATCCACCATATCGTTGCGGAATGTAACAAGCGTTCCTACCCTGGTAACATCCAAGATTTTACGGATACTAACAACAAAAAGGCACCATAGAACACTTAAACGAAACAATAACAGAAACTATAATCTTAGCACAAGACAATTACTGCAGAAGTACTAACAACCAAACAGTTCATAGAACAAAGAAAAGAAGTCAACAAGATACAGGACATCACTGAAATACGCAGACTAAACAAAATAATATCAAAGGAAGTACGTAAAGACACCAGAAGTTACAATTACGAAAAAAAACTAAAAGAATGCATAGAAGAAAATAAGAACATGAAAGTTATGAGAAATATTACAACAGACGGAAAAAAATGAAATAGTTAAACTCAAAGACGAAAACAGAAAAAATATAAGAAATAAAAATGAAATATTAAATATTACGGAAACTTTTACAGAAAACTGTACACGAGCCAAACAACACAACCAATTAACAGAGAGACAACCAGGCACGAACTTACAAATGTTGGAAGGAAGTAAGAAGATCCTTAAAAGAAATGAAAAATAAAAAGGCACCAGGTGAGGGCCAAGTAGTAGTAGATACCATAAAAGCAGGCGGCTTCACACTCCTGAGAGCAATAACGGCGCTTTACAACATGTCCTTAGAGCACGGAGAAATACCAAAAAACTCGTGTATCTATCTAATCCACAAAAAAGGAGATATAACAAAATTAGATAACTACAGACCGATAAGCTTCCTACCACACCTCTACAAACTGCAGACAAAGATCGTTACAAAAAGAACTCGGCCGATACCAACCACGGGAACAAGCTGGCTTCAGGAGAGGCTTCAGTACGAATGATCATCTGCAAGCAGTAAAGGTACTAATTGAAAAATCAATCGAATACAACCGGCCACTGGTCCTAACATTTGTAGACTTCCAAAAAGCCTTCGACACTGTGGAAGTATATAGCATAATGAAATCGCTAAAGCAATGTAGGATAGACGGAACCGAATGTGTGTACTACACGAAAAAAACAAATAAGTACCGAATAGGAAGAGGAATCAGACAAAGAGACACTATATCACCGAAGCTCTTTACAGCAGTCCTGGAATACGCCTTCAAAAACCTGCAATGGGAAGAGAAGGGCATCAATATTGACGGCGAATACCTCAGTCACCTCCGCTTCGCGGATGACATTGTTACCATGATAACCTCAAAGATGCTAAACTGATGCTAGATGAACTCGGAGCAGCTTCAAAAACTGTCGGCCTAAACATCAACTTCACGAAAACGAAATTCATGACCAACTTAGTCCCCAATGGAAACCTGAAGACAGCAGACGGAATGGAGATCGAGCAGTTGTTCGAATATAAATACCTCGGTCATGGTTTAAGAATATCGAGAGACAACCAAACTAGGTTGGGCAGCCTTCGGCAAAATGAAAAACGTACTAATAAGTGATATAGCCATGCGTCTAAAAAGAAAAGTGTTCGAGCAATGCATAATGCCAGTTATCACATACGGTGCGGAGACCCTAACCCTAACAAGGTATACTATCAATAAACTTGAAATAGCGCAAATGGAATAGCGATGGAGAGAGCGATGCTGGGAATAATAAGCAGAAGGGACTGAGTAAGAAATGAGAAAGTCTGAAGAAGAACACGAGTATCTGATATAACTATACAAATTGCAAAAGCGAAGTGGAGACAATAGGTGGACAAAACGACTCCTAGAATAGAGACCAAGAGAAGACCTGAGAAACAGCGGGAGACCACCATCGCAATGGAGTTACGATATAAAGAGAATAGGAACAGAAAATTGGATCTGTACAGCACAAGACAGGACAGAATGGAAAAATTTAGAAGAGGCTTACGTCCGACCTTGGACACAACAGGCTACATGATAATGAACAACAAAATAACTGTGATAGACTGGTTACGAAGCCTAAATCTTGTGATATAGCCTAGCTGTTTTATAATTTAATTACCTTTGTAAAAATATATTAGAAATTTTCTCAAAGAATGTTTATGTTAATATAAGCCCTACAAGTATAACTTTATAGTAACTCCATACGCTAAATAAATAAATAGATCTTCCAAATAGACTCTTAATATCCTCAGATCCATTTTTAGCAAGTCTGAGGTTCATTCCAAAAAGTAAAAACAGTTTGACTGGACATGAAGTCCTGCAACTTTTAAATATACTAACCTAAATAAAACGGAAGGTTCTTTTCTCCAAAAATATGTACAGTTATGTAAATATTGTTGATTAAAATTAATTTCTTATTTAATTTAATTAGGAACAAACTTTCTTTTCTTCTAGTGCCTATGGACCTGGTCAATCGTCCATAGGATAGTCAACACTATAGAAAACGCACTAGAAGAAAAGAAAGTTTGTTCCACTGTCTTTCTTGATGTGGCTCAAGCATTTGATAAAGTTTGGCATGATGGACTGATATTCAAACTTAAAAAAAGCCTGCCAAAGCAATATTCTACAATATTCGATTCGTATATCTCTAATAGATACTACAGAATTAAATATGAAAACGCGTATTCTAAACTAAAAGAAATACAAGCTGGTGTTCCTCAAGGCAGCGTATTAGGACCAGTTTTATACCTATTGTATACTTCAGACATCCCACATTTAAACAGCAATATCATGGCGACATTCGCCTACGACACAGCCGTAATGGCAGTTGCAAACACGAATGCAGATTCAGTCGCTAAACTGCAAACTGCAATCTCAAAAATAAGCGAATGGACGACAACCTGGAGAATCAAATTAAATGAATTAAAGTCAGTGCACGTCGACTTTACAGACAAAAAGATAAATCATATGCCAGTTTATATTAATGGTAGAGAAGTTCCATATGGAAATATGGCGAAGTACCTCGGCATGACATTAGACGCCAAGCTCAGATGGAAAGCCCACGTTAAAAAGAAAAGAGAAGAACTAGACATTCGACATAAAAAAATGTATTGGCTTATGGGGCGACATTCCCAACTATCAATATAGAACAAGCTCTTGCTTTACAAGCAAGTGTTAAAACCAATATGGACCTATGGGATGCAACTATGGGGTTGCACCAAACAAAGTAACATCGACATCATTCAGCGATTGCAAAACAAAGTACTCAGGAACATTGTAGGCGCTCCCTGGTATATAAGAAACAGCGACCTCCACAGGGATCTTAATGTGGAGTTAGTCCAAAATGAAATTAAAAACGCAGCAAAAAGACACGAAAAACGGCTGCGACAGCACGTAAACCCTTAGGTCCTTCTACTTCCAAATCAGAATGACTCGGTCAGAAGATTAAGAAGGCGTAAACCTCTTGAATTGGGTAGTAAAGCCATGTAAATTCAAATGATACGTAGATAATACGAAAGGCGACAACAACGAGCGACAAGGGGCGCTCGGAGTGAATAAAACCCCCACCGTCTTGAGTGGCCTAAATACCACTTACGCCTTGAGTATTATTAATGTTATTAACTCATTGTCATCGTATTCATATTTATATGCAAAATTCAAAGTTATTATTATATTAATTATTACTTAAAGATTACACGAAGAGAAAAAATATTATAGTATCTTATATCCTTTTTCGCGAGAGGCCAAAAACTTATACAGTTCTGCCAATTACACGAATTAACAATAATGAACACCTGGTTCGAGCTCCCACCAAGGAGATTATATACCTGGACATCTCCACAGCACACCCCAGCCTCAATAGTCAGGAATCAAATAGACTATATCATCGTCAACAAGAGATTCCGAAATTCAACAAAATCAGCAAAATGCTACCCAGGTGCTGATGTAAGAAATAGACAGATTGATTAAAAACAAAATAAGAGAGGCAAAGAACCGTTATCTACAACAAGAATGCGAGGAGCTAGAGCGACACGACAGGAACCATGACAGCTTCAACCTTCATAAAAAAGCAAAAGAAATCTCAGGAGTTGAACATAGAACTGTGTGTAGCAGTCTAAAAAACAAGGATGGACGATTTTTGCTAAATATGAGCGGAAAACTAGAACATTGGAAAGCCTACATCGAAGACCTTTTCTGGGACGACAGAAGTCAATTAGAACCATATAATGGACCCGAAGGACCAGAGATACTTAAAGAGAAAGTCATAAAAGCGTTGGAAGAAGCAAAAAATCGAAAAGCGATAGGCCCTGATGGAATACCGAGTGAACTTCTCAAACTATTTGAAGACGAAAACATTCAAATACTAGTTAGGCTTTTCAACGCTATTTACAGAAACGGCAGAATTCCAGATGAATGGTTGAAGTCAACATTTGTCACGCTTCCAAAAAAGAATAAAGCAACAAACTGTGCTGACTACAGGACAATAAGTTTGATAAGTCATACATTGAAGATCTTCTTGAAGATAATTCACAGAAGGATTTACAATAAGCTCGAAGAAGGCATAAGCGACTCTCAATTCGGATTTAGGAATGGATTTGGAACACGCGAGTCATTGTTTGCGTTCAATGTTATAATCCAACGAAGTTTAGAGATGAACAAAAAAGTCTTTATATGTTTCGTCGATTATGAAAAGGCATTCGATAAATGGCAACATAATAAAATGATTGAAATTTTAAGAACCAAATGCATAGACAAAACTGATGCCAGAATAATTGAGAATCTCTACCGGAACCAAAAAGCGAAAATAACAATAGAGAACAAAGAATCGGAAGAGATAGAGATTCTCAGAGGAGTCAGACAAGGCTGCATACTATCACCACTTCTCTTTAACATGTATTCAGAAGAAATATTCAAAAACCTAGCTGTAAGCCCAGATGGAGGAATTAAAGTCAATGGAGTCTTACTCAACAACATTAGATACGCGGATGACGCGGTTATAATGGCAAGTAGCATAAATGAATTAAACACTATTATGAACAAACTTAGCGTAGAAAGTAACAAGTACGGGTTGAAAATAAATGCAGGTAAAACAAAATTCATAGTAATTGATAAAAGTCAAGAAATACAAAATTATGAATTAAAAATAAACAATGTTGAAGTACAAAGGGGGAACACCATCAAATACCTGGGAACAATAATAAATACCAATGCAAACCCCGACAAAGAAATTCAGTGCAGAATTGAACAAGCTAGAGCAACATTCTGTAAAGTAAAGAAAATATTGACAGGTAGAGAAATAAATCCTAATCTGCTCGGTTTTATTATATGGAGCAGAAACATGGACACTAAAAAGAGCAGCGATAAGAAAAATAAAAGCCTTCGAAATGTGGGTGTACAGAAGAATCTTACGGATCTCCTGGGTTGACAGAATAACTAACATAGAAGTCTTACGACGAGTAGGAAGAAAAAGAGAAATAATGCTAACAATCAAGAAAAGAAAACTTGAATACTTAGGACACTTAGGACGGAGAAACAACAAATACCAGCTACTCCAACTAATTTTACAAGGGAGGATCGAAGGGAGCAGGAGTGTCGGAGGACCGAGAGTGACATGGTTGTCAAACTTAAGAAAATGGCTCAATCTTTCAACGGTAGACTTTTTTAGAAATGACAGCAATAAACAAACACTTGCATCGATGATTTCCAACCTCCGGAGCGGACAGGAACCATAAGACGAATATCCTTTTTCAAATTTTAATTTTCTATAACTTGATTATCAAATTGCTCATTAGTCCTAAGACTAGATTGTAATATAATAATAATAATATAAAAAAAAAATAATTTTAGTAAACAAATTGATAAAATTTAATTTGACAGCACTATGAATTAAATCCCGCTAAATGAGCGAATTCTCACACTGTGTTTCGTTGAGAGTCACAAGTTCAAATCCCGTCAGCACGAATGATTTCTTTGATACTTTTTAATAATTTTTATTTTTATTTTTTATTAATAACTAACTAATGCTCTACCAGTGATAGCTCAATTGGTAGAACGATGAATCAAATCTTTTCTTCTTCGTGCAATTTTCCAACAATGTTCCATTCTCTAGATTAATAATAATTACCCACGTATACATTTATTTACTTACTTGGCCTTGTCCTGATTATTCATCTTCAGAAAACAGTGACCCATTCCCATTCTCACATTGGCTGGGCAGTTAGGATTAGTTCTTAATGCCTTTTTGTAAAATGCCAAGGCACCACGGTAATCTTTCCTATTAAACGCGATGCAGGCCTTGCCAAGTAGCGAGGGAATATTCGATGGCGACTGGTTCAAGACAAAATTAAATTGAGCATCTGCCTGCTCCATTTTGTCCCCTTCTAACAAGCAAAAATATGCTCTCCCCAGCAAATGATTCTAAAATAGTTAAATTTAGTTAGTTGCAATAAAAAACACGGGCGGAAAGCTGGTACATACCTGGTCGTACATGATAATCTTGTCGGCTGTAGTGTACAAATTTGTAGCCTTCATAAATAGTTCCCTCTTTTTATCCTTCGATTTCTCGCGATTTGCTTCCTGCACATAATGTGCAGCAAGCATATCGTAGGCGCGCATTTGATCCTTTTCATAGTCACGATAGTCTATATTTGCTTCGATCCTGGCTGTCTCCAACAGACGAATAAAATCCGAGGTTTTCTTTTGCTTGTAGTATGCCAACTAAAAGTGAAAACTTGTTTAATTCATCACATTCCTAGAAATTCGGGCACAATACTCACAGCAACATTAACCCACGTATTAAGTTGCGATCTTTCTTGTCGCAAAATTCCAAGCACTTCTTGGCATTCTGGCAACTGGTCGGGATGCACCTCAATTACCTTGAAAATAATACAGATAGTGAATAGTTTCGCGACTTAAAATGTTTTATAATACCTCGTCGGTATCACGCAGAGGAATTTCAATTGTCTGGGACATTTTAAAGTCCTTATTTTGGTATGAAATTTGTATTTATAATTCGGCTTCAATGGCAAGGAAAACAACGCGGCGAACACAGATTGTCAAAACTTCTTTCTAACTGACGTTTACCAACAGTGGTAGCAATACTTAAACAAAAAATTGTTTCATTTTTTTATAGTGTGAATTAAGTTTGTTCAGCTGGTTTATTGCAGTTCATTAACACACTAACATGGCGGTTACACTAGTCCTCTCTGTGGGTTATTTAGCGTAATTGCTTCTCAACATTTATCGGCATAAGCGGAGATTTACATGGTTGCGTTAGTCGCTTTCTATTATCACCGATGATCCATATAGAACACTGATGGCGATCATGAAGTCGGTCTGTCACCTATGACGTAGCTCCAAACAAGATAACAGTGTTGTGGAACTGGGTTTGGCCTAAGCCGTCTCACAGAACGTTTGTTTCACAACAGGGCTTCCACTTTTGGGAAATGTGACCGGAAAAGATTCGGACAATTATTCCATAATGCTTAATTAATACATCATTTGAGAAAAACACACTTTTTGCTTAGCTCCAAACTAAATAAAAATTTTAAATCAATTTCAGCCAATACTAATTTGTGTACAATTTTAGTTTCTGTTATAAAAATGGTTAATGATTGCAAATACAAATTTGGCAACAATTATTTATTATAATTATTATAATTATTTAATTATAATTATTATAATTATAATTATTGCAGTTCATTAACCCACTAACACAGCGGTCACACTAGTGCTCTCTGTGGATTATTTAGCGTAATTTGCTTCTCAACATTTATCGGCATAAGTGGAGATTTACATGGTTGCTTTAGCCGTTTTCTATTATTACCGATGATCCATATAGAACAATGATGGCGATCACGCGGTCGGTCTGTCACCTATGACGTAACTCCAAACGAGATAGCAGTGTTGTGGAACTGGCTTTGGCCTAAGCCGTCTCACAGAACGTTTGTTTCACAACAGGGCTTCAACTTTTGGGAAATGTGACCGGAAAAGATTCAGACAATTATTCCATAATGCTTAATTAATACATCATTTGAGAAAAACAGACTTTTTGCTTAGCTCCAAACTAAATGAAAATTTGAAACCAATTTCAGCTAATACTAATTTGTGTAGGCTTTTCTATAATACATTCATTTTTATGTATTAAAAAATCCTCCAACTTCCTTTTCAATTTTAGTTTCTGTTATAAAAATGGTTAATGATTGCAAATACAAATTTGGCAACAATTATTTATTATAATTATAATTATTTTTTAATTATAATAATTATAATTATTATAATTATAATTATTATAATTATAATTATTATAATTATAATTATTGCAGTTCATTAACCCACTAACATAGCTGTCACACTAGTGCTCTCTGTGGGTTATTTAGCGTAATTTGCTTCTCAACATTTATCGGCATAAGTGGAGATTTACATGGTTGCTTTAGCCGTTTTCTATTATTAACGTTGATCCATATAGAACAATGATGGCAATCATGCGGTCGGTCTGTCACCTATGACGTAGCTCCAAACGAGATAACAATCTTATGGAACTGGCTTTGGCCTAAGCCGTCTCACAGAACGTGCACAGCACATTTGATTCACAACAGGGCTTCCACTTTTGGGAAATGGGACCGGAAAAGATTCGGACAATTATTCCATAATGCTTAATTAAGACATCATTTGAGAAAATTTAACTTTTTGCGTAGCTCCAAACTAAATGAAAAATTGAAACCAATTTCAACTAATACTAATTTGTGTAGGCTTTTCTATAATGCATACATTGTATGTATTAAAAAATCCTCCAACTTCCCTCACAATTTTAGTTTCTGTTATCAAAATGATTAATGATTGCAAATATAAATTTGGGTACAAATGTGTGTACTGTGCACCGTACGAATAATTGGGGCCCACAGTTTTATGCCTCTTTCGAAGGGCAATTTTTTTGATTGAGAGAAGCTTCTCATGGTAATTTTTCCTCTCGGATGTTTGTCAGACGTTCGCGAGAGGTGGGACTGTGAGAAAACTTTTTATTTTTTGTGTTTTCTTGGATTCGAACCTTAAACCTCTTGTTCAGTGATCGCGCACCTAATCACTGAGAAGCGACAGACCAAAAAAACACTTAACCCCGACACACCGAAACAGGATGAGCCTGAATCGTACTCATGCCAATGCTACCACGTTGACTGCGAAAGGATTTAGATTTACTCCGTCTATAGTTTTTTCAGAATTCTTTTGAACTGCTTTGCTCTAAATGTCATCGGTAAATTGCCCTTCTGAAAAGGCATTAAACTGTAGATCCCAACCAATCGTGAGGCGGACAGCACAAGTGGCTGTGAGAAGCTAGGCCAGGTCCTGCATTGGGCTGTTAGCACCAAGTTTTCGCTATCATAACGAGTTTTATCAGATGATTTAAAAACGTCCCCTTAAAATATAAAAACCCCCAAAAATCGGTGATTTTTGAAAGAAAATCTTAGTTTTCGAAGTATGCAGTAACGAAGTGGGTAGTACAATAACGTTAATTTTTTGGGGTTAGAATGAAAATTCTGATTTTCTCTCGAATTGTGGCCACACAGACCCCATATAAGAAATTTTAGGAAAATCTCTCCTAGACATTAAAGACAGAATCGGGTTCAGCCTTTAGTACTAACTGCGCCCAATGATGCATAATTTCGGTGATCGGACGAGAACCTTTGCTTCCGAACATATACGCCTATTATGGGCTACTTGAGCAATTGACAGTACTGAAGGAAACTTAACGTAGAATTATGACATTAGCTTCCTAGTGCTACCGACTATTATAATATTATATATTATAAGAATAGTCGGTCTGTCACCTATGACTTATCTTGAAACGAGATGAGCGCTTTGTGGAACTGGCTTACGCCGAAACGCTGAACTATAACAGTAGGAAACAATCGGAAGCTAATGTTATAATTCTACGTTAGGTTTCCTTCAGTACTGTCAATTGCTCAAGTAACCCATAATAGGTGCATGAGTTCGGAAGCAAAGGTTCTCGTCCGATCACGGAAATTAAGCATCATCGGGCGCGGTTAGTACTAAAGGCTGAACTATAATAGAAGAAATGTTCTCGTCCGATCACCGAAATCAAGCATCATCGGACGCGGTTAGTACTCAGATGGAGGATCGCTTGTCAAATTTTCATACGTACACTTTCGTAAGTGAGCAAAAGTGAACGAAAACTTAACAAATCGAAGTAAAAAGTTATTATGGTCACACAATACAAATCCTTTGTATTCGCACTGTTACGGAAGAGGTCATACGAAACCATTCTCCTATTATAGTTCAGCCTTAAGCCGACTGTCAGAACGAGCTCAGCTCAATTTTTGACAGCAGAGTTGCCACTTTTGGAAAATGGAACCGGTTCGGAAAAATGCGAATAAATTTTTTTTATTGTACCTACTGGGGGAAATTACTTCAAATCCTAGTAAATACTGTATTTCATTTTTTTTACTTTTCAATGAATCCTGATTAATACATTATTTGAGAAAAAAACTTTTACTGAGCTCCTAATGACTTGCAAAAAACCTTGAAAACCAATTTCAGTCAATACTTATATATAGACTTTTCTATAATATATATTTGTATGTACTAAAAATTCTTTAAATGTACTTGTTAACAAAATGCTGGTAAAATGTTGCTGAACAAATTTAAATCTGCTTTACTATGTTTCAAGGAGTTTCACCTGTTCCATTTATTTAAGACAAACCAAGGTTGTTAAAGGAAATTAGGGCGCCAACATTCTTTTTTTTATTCATACATTTTATTGTCATTTATTAACGCATTGAAAAGTCAACTGCAGTTGGTTTCTGTATTCAGTAATAAATAAATAATAACTAAAGATCCCTCTCTGAATTTTTGTTGGATACTTATCTGTGGCAGTGAACAAGAACAATTGCAAAAAATACATACCCCTGTTTTTTTCTCTCAATTTCACTATTCACCTAGAAATATACCTATTTCAGCAAATTTTGAATAATTAATTAAAATAATGGAATTGCCTGTTACCTCTTAATTCAAAGCGTATGTTTGTTCAAAATAATTCGAGAAAGTAATAGACTTCATTTAATACGGAATGAATCTAGTCTCATCAGCCAAAGTGGTAGTGTTGGTATGAGTGCGTCATACCAATCAAGAGGCTCATCCTGTTCCGGTGTGTCAGGGTTAAAATCCTGAGCGGGATTAAGGTTATAGGGGATTGGGTTTTGATCGCGATCAATTTCGGTCTGTCATGGGTATTACTGTTGTTAAACCGGCGCGGCGTTACAACTCATGAAAGAATACCAATGTTGAATAGCCCAATAATATTGTAACATCACCTAAAACGATGCTACAATAATGTAGAATAATAACTACGCTCCTCCAGCCCATTCCAAAGTGTCTTTTCATTCGAGGTTCGTGTCTGCGGTTAAGTCTCCACAGTTCATGTCTACGAAAGAGACGGATAATATCACGGATAAGAAAGAATTATAACTGCAAGAAATGATTGTCATCTTGGAATTATTACATCAGAATTTTCCTTGTTCCAGTGGTCGAAGAATTTACTAGAACTTTCTGGCTATCAGAAACTTCTGCTATATAAGGACAGATGGCGATCGAAAGGGGGCAGTTGGTTTAGAACCGTGGCGAAGAGATTGGAAAAGTGATAATGGGCGAAGTTGTAATTTTGTGATAAATTGAAAGTTGAGAGTGAACAAGAAAAAGTAATTAGTTTGGATTTTTGAATTAAGTAATTGAAAGGAGATAAAGTGATTTGAGAGGAAAGAGACCTTGTAAGAAAAGAATTTGCAAAGAATAGTATAGTGCGAACTTGAATTGTTCTATAGACTAGAAAATAAAGTAATAAATTTCACAGAATATCGTTTTATCTACTCGAGCCGTAGCTCGCATATTACAATATAAACAATTTTATTAATTCTTCCAAAAAACACATGAATTTGGCGAATATCGCATAGAGACTTCTTTAGGGAATTCTTACGAGGCTCATAATAGAAAAAGTTGATCGCAATCGCGATTTAATGAAGCGTTTGTCAATACGCGTAGATACGGTGGAGAGAGAACCAGTCATTTTAGAAAACTCCGCGTCAAGGTGTGTTCTGGTAAACGCGTCGCGAAATTTCTTTAAAGTGGATTCACTTAACACCACGAGTTGCTTGTCGATATTTTTAAACTTTAAGTTGTTTCGTTCACTAGTACTTTCAACGACACTATTTAGGTCCTCAACACATTTAGTGACTTCATCAACCTTGGCCAGTTGGTCAATCATTTTTTTAGACGACAGTTTTAATTGACTGAAGAGCGAGTTAGTCGTCACGTTATGGCATTTGATGGCAAGCATAACGTCATCACAAAAAAAAAACAGAAATTATTACTATAAATTATAGTACATAAGGGGTGGAACGATTTACCACAGAGGCCCCTACAAGCGACAAATTCCACACTTTCGCTTTCTGTGCAGTTACATTACCGCATAAATTTTCCATAATTAGGTCACAAAAATAAAGCACAGACAAGCAATTTGAGCGAGCAACGGGGTAAATGCACTAGGGGTAAACAAACAACTGCAGACATTTTCACGACGAAGCACAAGCGAACACTTCTGGAGATCACCGGAGTAAATGCACTACAGGGTCGAAAAATACTGTATATTTTGCAGCGTTAACGGAAAATTAAATTTGCGAGGCAGGAGGAAAACAAGAAAACACGTCTGAACCGCTTGAGACTTGAATATTGAATCATGAGGCGTAACATTTTGGAAAAGCTCAAAAACAACAAAGTTGGAGCAAAAGTAAAAAAAAATATATTTTGTTTTATAAATACAAATATGGGTATCAAATGAAAAGTGACGGTGCGCTGATTTCAAAAATATATATATATGAGAAAATGTATGTATTATATGTGTAGCCAATTGCCAAAAAGTATAGAAAATGTTGAATTTTTACATTTCACGCTATAAGTATATGTATGTACAGACACAACAAGTACGAGAAAGGAGTATGTTGCATATACTGGTACATATGTACCTACCAGTGGCGTGGCGTCCATACAAGCCGATTCCTTCCGGCTTCCCTTTTCAAATATCAACAATTTTTATTTTGCCACTTGCCAACCATCACATTCAATTATTTGTTCATCAAACCATTTTTCATAACTTTATACACGCTCGAAGATGAAATGCTGCGAAAACTTCGGTTGTTTATTCATTTTTACTCATACACATATTCACACACATAGGCGAGACAAGTATGAACTCCTCTAGCGAGAGAGCGTGCAATGAATTTTTTTGAGAAGCCGTTCATTATCCGGCTTATGCATTCATTTCTTCACAGTACGAACTTTCAACTCTATTCCTTTCTGGCATATAGTACAAGTTTATTTGCGATTTCCTTGTCTAACATACATTCGCTTATGAGGAAAATAACCCGCAATTTCTTGGCTTTTGTGGATGAGCATTGGTGGAGGAGAAAGGTTTTAGTTCGAAGGAATTTTTTTTTCTTCGATTTTCGACGAAAATCGGGTTATTGGGTGATGTAGTGGTTCGAACGGCGTTTGAGGTTTTTCTTACTTGTTGGGTATAATTTCTATGCATAATTTTTTTTTTTGCAAATTTGAAATGACAGTTGCAAATCGGTTGTGTAATTTTGAGTGATTTATTGAAAATTTGGATGCAAATTTTTGTGATTTTTGTGACTGCTAATTATTAGAAAATTTTAAAAATTTTGCAATTACATATTGGTAGTTAAGTTAGTGTTTTAAATTATTAAGTTATTATAAAATAGTGAGTGAGCTAAGTGAATAATTATTAGCTATATACCAAGTAAGTAGTTATAAATCTACTCAAGAGGTGCCCCATTGAACATTCTTATTATTCTTAGACAAGATGTCTCTAGTTAATTTTGAGTGTTGTTTAACTGATTTTCTTCTAAAAGAAACCCACGAGTTCAGTAAGCTGGACAGTTCAGTGGCTGACTGGCAGTTGCAAATTAAATAGAATGTTTTGTTTTCCTTGTCTTCTTTTTTCTAATTCTCCTAGTGTTTGGAGTCACACAGGTTTCTTTGATATTGTAACATCCCCTAAAATTATGCTACAATAACGTAGAATAATAACTACGCTCCTCCAGCCCATTCCAAAGTGTCTATTCATTCGAGGTTCGTGTCTGCGGCTAAGTCTCCACAGTTCATGTCTACGAAAGAGACGGATAATATCACGGATAAGAAAGAATTATAACTGCAAGAAATTACATCAGAATTTTTCTTGTTCCAGTGGTCGAAGAATTTGCTAGAAGTTTCTGGCTATCAGAAACTTCTGCTATATAATGACAGATGGCGGTCGAAAGGGAGCAGTTGGTTTAGAACCGTGGCGAAGAGATTGGAAAAGTGATAATGGGCGAAGTTGTAATTTTGTGATAAAATGAAAGTTGAGAGTTAACAAGAAGAAGTAATTAGTTTGGATTTGTGAATTAAGTAATTGAAAGGAGATAAAGTGATTTGATAGGAAAGAGACCTTGTAAGAAAAGAATTTGCGAAGAATAGTATAGTGTGAACTTGAATTGTTCTATAGACTAGAAAATAAAGAAATAAATTTCACAGAATATCGTTTTATCTACTCGAGCCGTAGCTCGCATATTACAATATAATAAATGTTGACTGATTTAATCTTTGTTAAGTCCAACATCTTCGAAAAATGGCTGATCGAAATGTATCTTTTTCTAATAATTCTGAAACGGATGATCTTAGAAAAATACACGTAAAACTAAAGTTTAAGACACAAGATTTACTGAAACATAGTTATTTTGGTACTTTGTTTTTTTTTTCAATAGAAACATGATCAATACTTTATTTCTTCGTAATTCATTACAATTAATTAGCTACTAATTGACTCTACAAGGGCATAGTTAACCTTTTTTAACAGCTGCATCGTAGAATACCTACTCAAATACACCATTCCGAAAGTGGTCTTTTTAATTTGGATCTCATTTTTTTTATTTGTTTATCCCACCTGAAGCTGTTATAGATAATTACACCTAGGTACTTGAATTCTTCAACAACCTTGAGATGTTGCAACTCTCGTTTTCATATCTGAAGAAAATGCTCAAAGTTTTGCATCTAGGTCGGCGGATGTGCATTAGTTTACTTTTTGAAACGTTTAAAACTAAACCCATGTTGAGGCACCACTTAAACGCTTCATTGAATTCCTCTTGCATTATTAATGTGGCAGTCTCCAAGGATATGTGTCGAACTATGATAGCGGTGTCGTCTGCATACGCGAACGCCTTACTTCTTAGTATACGCAAAAGTTCGTTTGTATACAGAATGAAGAGTATAGGTCTCAGCTTTGACACTTGTGGTACTCCGTGCTTAACAATTTCTTCTTTACTACGTTCAGCTCCAATCTTCAGTATGAAGTTCCTATTGCGTGGATGGTCCTGTAAACAGCTAGCTAATACCCCTCTAATTCCAGTTATGCTTAAAACTGATATTAGTTTTTCGTGGTTAAGAGTATAAAACACTTTATTGAAGTCTAAAAAAAGGACTAGGACGTGGTGGTTTTTGTTTATGCTTTGATGAAACTCCCCAAGCAATTTATTTGTACTTCTTTTTTTTGGAATCCATACCGGATTGGATGTATGATTTTATTTTTTTTTTCCAAAAAGTCCCACAGTCTTCTAACCACAACTTGTTCCAGACATTTATCCACGACTGATAATATAGAGATAGGTCTGTAGTTTGAGTTTAGATTTTTGGTGCCTCTTTTATGTATTGGACGTACTACAGCTGATTTTAAAACACTGCGAACCTTATATTGTTGCAAACTGAGGTTCACTATTCTGGCTATTATCATTGCAAAGACATCAGCATTGGTTTTAAAATCAATAGCTTTTATTTTATCTAGGCCAGGTGACTTATTTGTGTTTAGTGATAGCAGTATGGTGAGTTGCTGTGAGTGATTTGATGTCACAACATCACAGTTGTGGATTATTTCTAAGGCTTCTTTTGCAAAATATATTGCGTACTCGTTTGTAAGTGTAAGCCTATTTGTATGTGACGAAGTATTCTTCATCAAAGCGTCATCTATAGATTGTTTCTTTCTTCCCATTATTTTATTTATAAGTCTCCACGTCTTTCTAAGGTCGGATTTCGATTAGGCAAATTTATTTTTGTACTATTGAGACTTACTGAATGTGATTTCATAGAGATTTCGAAAGGTTTTGTTGAGGCGATTGTATTTCCACCTACGATACAACTTATCTGTTACGGTCACGGTTCTTATTTTTATTTATTGTAGTTGCCTTCCGGTATATTTGCTGCATTTTTTCGGTGAACTTGTTGTACAATAATTCTACATCTGTTACGTTCATTAAGTTTTCCCAATCAAAGAAAACTATTCCCAGTCCGGTTCGATAAGTATATTCCCAGGTAGTTTGAACTGGCCACAAGAATTTCTACATCAGTCGTTTGACACATCTCTAACTGACACTTCCTTAACAACTAGAGAGACTCTCTAGATCAGCTGAAATCTGACACATGTCAAAATAATCTCTTGTTTATAAATAATTTTCCCAGATGTTTATGACGTCGAGATTTGTGTATCTCTTGTAACTTAATCTCGGAGTTTGGAAAATTAATAGAGAATCAATGGCGATTACTAACATTTAATTCCTGCGTTAACTCACCACAGCATTTACTAAAATGTTAATAAAGTTTACAAATAACGTACCAACATAATAGAAATTAGTGTAATTCCCTTACATCATGCATGTAAACAACCTCCCTTGCCTGTCGTCGCACTGTCTCCGAGGGTTTGCATTACGTAATGAACTCTTCCGTTGCTGCTTGATAGCCACGCGACGTATATCTGACAGTGCTCTTTTGCGATTTCTCGTTAGTCCCCCGGCTTCAGCTCCTTATAAACGTCTATGTTCTTCCACCAGTAAAAAAAAATTTTTTAATCCGTCTAATAGACATTTTTCCAGATATTCCGCAAGCACAATAATGAGGCCACTCACAAGAGGGTTCTCTTTCCAGGATTACGATGTTATTGGATTTGATTTAGACGGCACCGCTCTAAGGTACAATCTTGCTGAAATGGTTCCACTAGAATACGAGCTGTTAAGTCGGTATTTGGTTGAAAATAAAGGCTACTCCAGTCAGATTGTGGGGTGCGTAGACAATTCGGCAGATCAAGATTTCTGGCAAAAAGGCCTCTTTTTAGATGCAGAACGTGGAAACATTTTGAAGCTCGGCAACGAAGGACGCATTTTAAAGGCCAATCACGGTACGAAAGCTATGAATGACGAAGAAATTGAAGCTGCCTACGGGGAGGAGAGACAGTGGTCGGTGGCAATGCGATTTATCGACGACCCCTTGTGCGCCTGGAACGGCCCGTTGGCAGGAAAAATGCGGTCACTGCTGGATTATTTCGATATAAGTGCTAGTCTTGTATTCGCACGTGCTGTCGATGACGTAGATGCGAAGAGGCAGATGTGTGGCAACCATGGACAGCCGTACGCAGTCTGGCCCGATATATTGGAAGCTTTGATCCATATTTACACCAGGGAAAACTTCGCTAATGGTAAAAGTGAATATTTTGAAAAACTGAGAAACGAACCGGATCGTTTTTTACTAAAGACTAGCCCAATTGTCATCAATTGGTTGAAAGAATTAAAAGCGTGTAATAAAATATTGTTTCTTTTGACCGGTTCTCACATAGATTTTGCTAATTTTACTGCCTCTTATGCTATGGGTGAAGATTGGCGGAATTTATTCGATGTAGTGGTATGTTTCGCCAGAAAGCCAGGATTTTTCCATGCGTCAAGGCCATTCAACAAAATAGAAGATTTCAGAGAGATAGATCAAATACCAATTAATGAAGAACTCGAGATGAATTCTGTTTATTCAATGGGAAATTGGGAACAGCTACTGCAGTCATTTGCCAACAGGATTGGAAAGAATCCCTGTGAAATGAAGTCTTTGTACGTTGGAGACAATCTAATTCAAGATGTTTACGCACCTATGGTACTCGCTAACATTGATAGTGTCGCTGTATCTGAGGAAATGCTTGCACAATGTTCAGATGATGATACCTATAATCCAGAAAAATTTGAATACAAAGACGTGGTTGCTTCAAGCTGTTGGAATTCCTATTTTTTCGAGGACGGAGAACCGACTTTGTGGACGGACGTAATATCTAAGTACTCTAAAATGTGTATTCCAACTTTAGAACACGCAGCTGCAAAACCAATTGAACACACCTTTTGTATGTGCAATGAATACGGTTTCTACCCATCTGCACCGGCTAGTGAAAAAACTTCTAATTAAGTTAAATGTCACAAAAAAAAAAAAGAAAGCAGCTTAGCATGTTACCTAATGTCTAATGTCTAACTCAGTGAACCGATTAAAAATAGAATACACAGTGAATGAGTAAGTTCATATTCTAGCTAAAAACCGTTTTGTAGCAAATTCAAATAAATGGTACATAATTGTTATGTAAATAAATAAGTTGTTTTACATTAACCCTAACATACAGAGGCACTACAAATATTGTTTTGTGTTTCTTCTTTTGTTGAGAAGTTCAAATACGTTCTACAGCCATAGCAATGCCCATGCCCCCACCAATGCACAAGCTTGCGACACCTTTCCTTCCACCAGTACGCTCCAGGTTATGAAGCAGTGTCACGAGAATTCGATTGCCCGATGCACCAATGGGATGACCCAGGGCAATAGCACCGCCATTAATATTTACTTTACTTGGTTCGATCTCGAGGCACTTTAGTACAGCAAGGGATTGAGCAGAGAATGCTTCATTGAGTTCGTAGAGGTCAACTTCGCCTTTAGTCCAGCCAGCTTTGGTCAACTGAAAAAATATTTAGGTACTTGGTATTATATTTTCATAGCATTAATTATGTTTTTACATACAACAGCTTGTACTGCAGTAACAGGCCCAATGCCCATCACTTTGGGATCAACGCCAGTTTGAGTCCAAGCTACTATTTTCGCCAGAGGTTTTAACGAGCGCTTTTCAACCTCAACATCCGACATTAGCAGCACAGCTGACGCCGAATCATTAATGCCTGATGCATTAGCAGCTGTCACAGTGCCATTCTAACAATAATAAAAAAAATTGTTGGTATTTACATGTTGATATCTATAATAGTCAAAAAGCAAAAGATAGACTTTTTAGTTCTGCTTTTAGATTATTCATATGTACATACTCGTATATAACAAAATAATATTGTTGCATGTGCACAAAGTTTAAAGTTATGTTTTTTTTTGTAGAAATAAAAAACGTAAACTATTTGTCCTATTGAAACACAAAGTCCACTTAATTAAGCATTCAATGATTTTTTCCACAGATAAGAATATCTATTGTTAGTGAATGAACGGGTTTAAGCATGTACAAAAAATATTAAAAGAAACATTATTATAATTAGACAAAGGGGTTAAGTGGGTCAACCTGTAGATCAAATCTGAGCTAACAACGAGATTCATGTACTATTAAATTTCAGTAGTAAATCGCGCATAAGGTACAACAAAAAATATTTGTTATTAAATTTTTATTTGTTCACCTGTTGAGAGTATTTAATGTTTTTAAAAGTATTTGTAGCACATATTAACACTGAATTACAGGTCAATGAGAAGCAAAAATGCCGTCACTCGAATTCCTAAATATTTGCTACTGGTTGTAGCTAAGAACAACATGGTCACCTGAGACTTTAAGTCGTATTAATCAAGTTGCGCAATGGTGTTCTAGTTCTCTAGCCACTTCATCTGAGTCTAAACACAGGTCACTTATGAAAATATCCTTTTCTGCTGATAAACAAAATCAAAACGAATACAACTTTTTATTGGGATCAAGGAATATTGTAATTTGCTATAGAATGCCTACTGACGAAGAAGGAGAACCTTTGAAGGCTTCTGCTGGAATACCTGCCATTTTTATTTTAAGATTATTGAAAAATTCCTTCTTAGAGACTGCAACCTATGGCTGGGTTAATCTCAGGACGGTACATAAATCATTGAAGGACCAGCGTTTGCGTCTAAAAGCACAGACTCGGCGGAGCACTTCACTGTCGATGTTATACTTTCGAAAGAATCGAATTGAAAATGGACTCAGTTCACTCTCTATCCTTAGTTGGTATTCTGCAATTCAAGACTAATAAATTTGACTTGGTATATTACCAAGGCTCCGCTGCAAACTCTCACAATCAGCACAGAATCAATCTTGCCAACTGCTGTTTCTTTGGGCTAAGAAGGCAATTGAGTAGCAATGCCCTCTCACGGACCATATCTTGCTATACGGTGAAGAAATATGGACGTTTTCAAAGGCTAATGAAAATAGAACAATGCTCTAGCCAAGAGAATCTTTGAATACTAGCTCCCAGGTTCGAGAAGACAAGAAAGACAAATTTTCCGCTTTAAGGACCAAGCTATCACGGATGCCAGATAGCTAGGTTTAGAGAATTGGAAGCAAAATGCACGGGGTCAACGATTTTGAAAGGCTCTTCAAGAGGTCGAGAGCACGGTTAGGTAATACGCATGGTTGTTTTGAAAGAAAAATCCTTCGGGTGATTTTTTGGTCTCATTTTTTTTATAGAGAATAGGAAGAAGTAGATACAACAACGAACTGTGCACACAGTCAGAAAGGCCCTCATTCAATCGACATTAAAACCCCGGTTAGGAGAGTAGTCGGATCCCTCACAGGGCGACAATGCGGTGTGGGCTGTGCAAAACATGAGGCGGCTAGCTAACGATTGAGCTGGCAGGAGAGATTTATTGAAGCCCAGATCTACCCCGGATTATAACGACTTATAATTACGATTGACCAATATTTTTTATGTGTGAATGCAACAAACTTTTCACCGTGTTTGTGACCACATATCAGTTCTTTTTTTTATTCTTCTGTCGCATGAACTTGCACCTTCTTTCCTTGTAAATTCACTATTTATAAAACTAGATTTGTTAAATCGCTACAATTCTTTTTTGTAGGACCCACTCTTCACTGGTTTTTCTATTCTTCAAGAGCTGGGCTATGAGCATGTAAAACAACAGACAGGTGCCAGCCAGAATAGCTATCGGGATGGCACGACCGACGCCAAGAATTTGTCGGGCTCCTGCACATAATGTATGATGCTGCGTACAGCCAAGGCAAAACTCTCTTAAGATCTTTATTTAAAGGGAAATCGGCTAAACCTTATTCGAGACATATACTCTAATGAGAAAAGTACCGTCAGTCTACAGAGTCTTATTGTAAATATCCATATTACCTCAGATAGCGGAACCGTTTAAGCCGTTTTCGAGAAATGTGCGATTTCTCAAAATTGCTAAATAGAAAAATACTATTCATTTTGAGGCTCTTATGGAACACAGAATTGCAAAACCCACTTTTTCGAGTTCCTCTTTAATAAAAATTTCGAAGCCGAGAATTTTCACGAAAACAATGCTTGCCCTATGTAAAAGAGGAAAAAGTACAAATTCTAGACACAAGCCATTTTTATTTCCCGGTATTAGAGAGTAAGCAATAACTTATTTTACCAAAACTGGAGATGCGACTTTTTCTATTTTTCTATAGCCCACCCTTATACAATAGTTTTATTCGCGAATTTGTATCACGGCATACTCCTCTTCGAATCCATATCTACAAACAAAACCTTAAGTTTTTTAATTACAGTCCCTTGCATCTGGCTCTACATTCTTTGAGAATTTAAAAATTATTTAAATATCTCCAACAGTCTCTGTTAAGACGACATCATATTCGTACAACTCACGAGGTTTACAGATATACATTTAACATAGAATTTCAGTTCCAAAAACTATCGTGTGTTTAACAGGGATCGTAGACAAAATCTCTAAAATGGCAAAACTTCATATGTTAAGGATTCATTTTCAATATATTTTTTTTTTTACTAAAAGATCCGTCGAATGCTTGATCAAATGCTCCATCAAATTAGTGTTTCTTGTTTGTGGGATTTTGCAGGCGCAGTGACGATATATAGTATACAATGCTAGTTTCATTTGATTTCAACATCAAATTTTACTTTAGAAGCCCTTTACTCTATTTTGAAAGCGATAAAGATGTTATTTTGTAGACCGAGTGTCACGGATTATTATTAAAAAAATATAGGCGAATCCAACATTACTATTGTTAATTGCTTTGAGTGCAAAAATAAGAATAATAAGAACTGGATCCATTGGGTCATTCATATCAAGATAATTGATCATTTTTAGCTTGATTGTCCTCATTTTTCTAGCTTATCTAGACAAATATCTCATACGAGTACACGCGAAAATTAGTTTCTCGATTTTAAAAGTTAAGCAGCTAATAATTACACGGTGTATATACTTTCGATCGGGATCGGAGTTGTGCACATGTTGGTAGATTGTATCCAATTTTAGGTAAATAACAAGGTTCCGCGCACTAATATTGTGGAACATCACTATCTACCTTTTCACTGAATTCTCAATGAACAATGACAAAAGTCGAGACCACTGAATTATCGCATAGACTATGGAACAATCCTTCGGGATCAGACAACATAGATGCAACATTTTGATTTTAAATTTGTATACAATATCCTGTAACTTAAGTACTACTTCATTGATTTTTAACAGATTTTACTAAATCTTCTTTGAATAAAAAAGACGATAAGATTTTTTTCATCACATTAAGTAGAATTATTCTCCATTTAGAATAAAAATATTGCAATTTTTAGTTTTTGCCATTTTGGTCAAGCGACACGATCACGTTACTACTGTGGGTGAATATCGAACTATTTACGCTTGTACTGCTTTTGGGTTTCAAAAAGTTTAAGGCTCAGATGTTGAGGAGCAAGGGAACAGAAACCTATATTAATGGTAAAAATAGTAACAGGTCAAAGAATGTTTGTGATAAGAAACAGAAAAGAAAAATGTACGCAGAAATTTACAAAATAAAAATGAAATTATAGGTTTTTTACCCTAGCTAGGTTTGATGGGACTCTATTCACTTATGCACATAAATATCGACCTGCAGGAATCATGTACGTTGCCATAGTTTCTCATCCTATTTTTGCCTGGCCCACCCCACCGAACTTCTTGGATGTTGGTGAGGCTTGCTTTACATCAGTCTGGGGTCTCAGCTAATTGTTCTCATATGATGATGATGATTAGCACACAAGTTACAGCTAACACATTTTCTGTTTGAAGATAATTATGGTATTGCCAATTGTTTTATCGTATTCATGGTTGGGCTTTGAATTGAGCAATTAAATGAGTTTTTTTTTTTTAAGTAGATCTGGCAGAGGAATCGCACCTATTCTTGTGTTTTGTTTTCTTTAAAATAAAACAAACAAATTACAAAAGGATATAATCAGTTGAATATGTGTGTGTAGACTGTAGAGTAAAATGATTGGTTAAGCATAATCAGTATCAATTAGGTGTGTGCTGCAGAAGACTATGTACGAGTATGTTAGAAATCAAAGAAGAATACTCACATCGATAAAACATGGCCTCAGCTTTTGAACTGACTCAATTTTTACGTCCGTCTTGATGTACTCATCCTTGTCGAAAACGACAGTTTGCTTGCGCTCCACAATTTCGACTGGAACTATTTCCTTTTGGAAAAATCCATTTTTCTGTGCTGCCTCCGCAAGGTTCTGCGAACGCACCGCATGGTTATCCTGTTCAATACGACTAATACTGTACTGAGTTGCTAAATTCTCCGCCGTAATACCCATATGAATATCGTTGAATGCATCTGTGAGACCATCGTGTATTAATGAGTCAACAAAAGTGCCCGGACCCATTTTAATCCCCTGGCGCATGTGCATCAGGTGTGGAGCCATTGACATGTTCTCTTGGCCACCGCATACTACCACCGAAGAATCTCCAATTCGAATTGATTGATAGCCTAGCGCCACACTCCTAAAACAAAGCGATCCAAAGTAATACACTGGGGAATACATTCAAAATTATAGCGCACCGACTTCAATCCTGATCCGCACAACATGTTAACACAATATGAAGGCACTTCTATTGGCAGTCCGGCCTTGATCGATGCTTGCCTGGCTGGATTTTGACCCTGTCCAGCAGTCAACGCCTACACGAGTAATGAGATTCATTCATTAAATTGGGAAATTTTGCATGTGATATCTTTCACTCACCTGTCCAATGATCACTTCAGTTACATCACTGGGCTGAACGTTCGATCGTTTTAATACTTCTTTGATCACAATACCGCCCAAGTCGGATGCCTTTACCTTAGAAAGTGTGCCATTGAAATTGCCTATACGAGGAGAAAGTTTAAAGTTGAAAACCAATGGAAAAACGAAAATTTTTAATTTTTATCAAACGATAAGCAATCAATCGATTTTATAAAGGCTAATTTGTTAATCGATCAAAGAAGTGCAATCTACACATGTGAAATTTATTAATGGGTTACGAAATTATATTCGCCACTACATACCTATTGGGGTGCGGGCAGCCGACACGATGTACACTTCGTGCAAACTCATTTTGTAAACAAACACGAAGCGAAACTATGGAATATGTGAAAGCCGAAGCACAGACGAATTTCAACTGAAACAGAAATTCGTTGGGAAGGTCTACTCAATGAACTTCCGCGTTTTCGAAATGCAACAAACGCTGTTAACTTTTCTGTTCAAAAGCTTTTACGCCTGTCACTTTTAAACCATATGTTCTATGAGTCAACGAACTGTGGGTGAAAGAAGCTTTTAAAGTGTGCAATGCCAGAATCGTTACAAGGATTGTTTTTTATTTTTTTAATTTAGAAGATTTGTTAGATTAATTGCTATTTATTAGATTATGATGGTAAATAATGTCGTCATTTATATATAATTTAAATTAGGTTTATAGAATTATTTGCACCTAAGTAGTACAGCGGGTAGTGTATTTGCTTGTGACCCCAAGAGTGCGGTTTTAAACCCTTGCCGGACCCCAACTGAGCCAGAGAAACGAATTAAACTTATGTTTCTACCCATTTATAGTAAAAGGACTGCGGCTTGAAAGCCCCGAAGCATAGAATACGTCGACGTCGTTCCGTTGACAATTGACGTTGACGTTCACGTATTGCCGGAAAGAACAGTCTCATAAAATCCGTCACATAACTTCGTTGACAGATGACAGCCGATGAGAATTTGTTATTGCTGAAAATGATTTCTCTTCAAGCTGTCCGATTGTCAACGACGATGTTTCGCTATATTCTCTCAATACTTACACCAATGAATGTGCTTACTCTCAATTTATTAACTTCAATATGTGAATGTGTGAATTTCAATGCGTGAATGCAAGAATGATAGAATACAAGATTGCGCAATTACGATTATATTACGATATTATATGACGTCACAAGGGACTCGCGATTTGACAGCTGTTTGTTTTTACTGTACATTTAGATTTGACAGCTATTTGTTT
The DNA here is from genome assembly GCA_963082735.1 of Pocota personata. Classification (NCBI taxonomy): domain Eukaryota; kingdom Metazoa; phylum Arthropoda; class Insecta; order Diptera; family Syrphidae; genus Pocota; species Pocota personata. The sequence goes on from OY720431.1 coordinate 67,507,580, forward strand.
TTGCTGTAAATATCACAAAAAAAAATACGAGAATAAAAGTTGGCACGTCCCCTGTGAAGTCACACAGCTGTCAGAAAAAAGAAAAAAAAAAAAAAATGGCGGACATGCGCAATGCCTAATCTTGCATTCTATTATTCTTGGCGTGAATGTGCGAACTGCCAACCGAATAAAGGACTAAAAAAGTAGAAAGTAAACCTACTTTATCCGTTGATTATGAGCCACCATCCACACGATTGCGTGTATTCTATCTAGCTGGCAGTTAACAACGACGGATCAACGGATTCTATGGGACGTGGCTTTACGCATACTTTGTCCGTCGAAGTTCATACATATTTCCGTTGGTTATGGGTCACCTTCCATAAGAATGCGTGTATTCTATCTAGCTGTCAGTTAAAAACGACGCAGCAACAGATCGTCGGATTGTATGGGTCGCGCCTTGGTTTTGTAGGCCTTTTTCGATTTGTCGAGATGGAACGTTCCGAATTCGATTTAGTAGTGGATGTATGAATATAAGTTCGGAACGTTACTTTTTGACAAGTTGAAAAAGTTGTACAAAAACAAGACACAAGACAGGACTTCACAAATAAGTGAAACCTCTCAGAACTAGTTATAACCAATATATACAATACAATTGTGTTCAATGATAATATTGTGTACTAGAAACCTTCTTTCTTATACTACGTTTTCATTTTGTGATGTTTTCATAACATTCAGCTCAATTGGTTCGACAGTTCACACAGCATAAGGGCATTCCAGGTTCAAGCACAACAATTACTACGTATATATGCATACTTGAAGTCAGGTTCAACCCGGTTTGGAATTCATATAAACGCAGATCGAGTTCAAATGGGATTGACTCAAATAGACTCAGCTAACAGAGCTGGAACGAGTTAGAAAAATGCTGGGTTGAGTGGTTGTCTCTGTATATCTGTGATTTCCGATAACGAATCTAACACAACAGAACACTAGCACAATCAAAACGAGAATGTCTGCTATGCTTATCTGTCAGTTCAGCCACGTTTGAATTTTACAATCTTCCGACTCGTAGAAATACTCAGATCGAAATCTCAACTCGATCCCTCGACTCTGCATATAAAAGTGGTAAATATGTTAGGTGTGTAACTTGGCATAACCAGTTGTTAGTTATCCCTCTCATAAGCTTTGTTTGATGAGCACAAGAGGGCGCCCAGGTGCGCACTGGTTTCGCACTAACGTGTTCGATGTTCGTGAGTGTTGCTTTAAATTTGCACTAACTTTTGCAGCACAGCGTTCGATGTATGCACTAAGACACACTGAACTCACCCCAGGTACTTTTTCGGAGCAAGAAAAAAGTGTACTGTGGTTTTGATGTGTTTGAAACCAAGTTTCCATTATGTGAACTGGGCTAAAAAAAAAATTATTATGTTTTTTTTTTAAATTAGTTATTTTAAGATATTCTGTAAACAATTTTTACAATTTTTTCTATTTTTAAAAGTTTTTAATTTTCACTAGACATGTGTTTTTAGTTACAAACTGCACAAATTGTGGCGTTTACTTCATGTAATGATAGTGCTACGTGATTTCAGCTATGGAGGAGTTGCAGTTAGGGTCAACTGAACAACACGCCGTGTGAGGCCGAAGGCCGTCCGGTGTATGAGTCGAGGAGATGTCCATATTTTTGTTTAGCGCCACTCAAGTACTGTTTGATTCGCATCGAATTTTAATTTGTTCAACATTTAACCGCGTTAACATTAAAAACAAGCTGATTCCATACGCACTCCGGAAAACTAATTGTTTATAAATTTGTTAATAACAATTTTCTCACCAACAAATATTTTTTTTTCAAGTTTTATACACCGAAGTTGTTTTTATTTTATTTTTTTGCGAGTATGCATAATGGAAAATGGCCCCAAATATGAATATTAAAAAAAGGCATATTTGTGTTCGATGTAAATTACAATTTTTGGGGCTTTTTACAGCCATGGAAATACCCTGACACTACATAGGGTGCACTGGTGCTGTGGACATCGAAAAAACCTATAGTTGAAATATCCCTGTACATTTGTAAGTGGATTCAACAACATCAATTCGCAAGACTGACATTTGTAGGGATTATATATAAGTATGTATAAATGAGGTAATAATCAAGTAATCCATGGGCAATGTATAATTATTAGGTAGGTACCTCAGATAGGTCAGAAGTGGCACTACAAACAAAGCCATTGGTCACGTACAGTATTCTACAGACTAAATTTTAGTCAAAGCCTAGCATTCATGTTTGCACTGAAATCGCTTCTATTAGTCTGCCATCAAAATAATTATAAACCAATTATTCAATAGAACGAAATTCTGAAGAAAATAATAATTTCCACTAGACCGTAAAGAAATATAATAGAAGAGCTGATTAAAATTTTCGGCAGGATTTTTTGACTGGGAATCCAGTCCACTATTCCTACAAAGCTTACTAATTTTGAAGTCAAACCTAGGTCTCTCGAGTAATCAGAGCCGATTGACTAGTCAGTCCTTAAAGTACTGAACATGTCCATTGTTACCGCACTTGAACGTGGAACGAACTTCAGATGCCATAAATTATTTTTTTTTGACAGTTTCATTCAATTCAATAAAAGGTATGTTTTCTTTGTAGAACTTAGTTTTATACTTATTTGTCATCTCATTTGCTGGTAATGGGATAATTTAACAACTGATGAAATATATGGAAAATAAGATAATTGAGCACCTCATCTACAATTTTTGCCTTAATTATCTCATTTGGCTTTAGTGAAAACGTGGTATTAGCAGTCAATTTTTGTTTATAATCTCAGGAGATTGTATTTTTGGTATTTTAATGGGACCGGAGTAGATTCGGATATGATTTACTGTATTGGGGAAAATCAATTTAAGTTCTTGTAAATTATAGTTTCTTCTAATTTATAAATTATCTGAGAAAAATAAACTTTCTGCTAAGCTGCAAACTATGTACCTGCAAAATTAAAACCAATTTAAGTCAATACTAATTTGAATACACAAGCCTATTCAAATTAGTGTTATTTGAAAAAAATTGTTACTAATATCTTCAAGATCCCTTACAATTTTCTGTTTGTCAAAATTAATTAATGATTGCATCCGCAAATTTGGGTACAATTAATTGTTAATAAATGCTGTCAAAATGTTTGTGGAGATTTTAGTTGGATCATAAATTATTGCATGTTTACTAGGCTTAAATAATAAATAATTTGCCTAAACTAGAAATAAATAATTAAATTAATCATCAAAGCATTATGAAAAAGCGCATATGGTCCCCACATTACTAAATACTGTGTTCCCATTTGACCAAAAGAAAAAAAAAACTGCAATCCCTCCTATTTTAAAACTAAGTTGATATTTTCTTTGTTGCCGGCTACACTAAAAACGGTTCAACGGATTGTAATAATTTTTTTTATGGATTATGAAATTACCTGGAGCAGAAGGGTTTTGAGTTCGAGACATAAAATGAATTATTAAGACTTGGGGACGCAAATAACTTCAACTTCAACTTCGTTGATTTTATTGTAATATTTTTTGTTTGGCTTTTGGAACTTTTAAATAAATAAAATTCTTTCGATTTTGGCATTGATTTGTCTTTCCTGATTTTAAAGTTCTCGTAACGACGTGTAGCGAAACTCTACGATAGTAGTGAAAGCGGGATGTGGTGATAATGATGTTTTATCAGTACATGTAACGCAATAGCATACACCAGCTGCTGAGCTGCAATACACAGCAGCAGTCCGTGTATAAATATGTACTATGGGTATCTAATAACTATGAAAGGCTTAGGGAGAAGAAATACAGGCGGGCGAAGCGAGGCCGGGTCAGCTAGTAAGCTATAAATTTAAGTTTGTAAAGCATTTCGCAGAACAATTTGAACAACAGAAGAGTTTGCTGAGAAAATTTGAAATCACCACCTCACTTAATGTACACCCCGTGCCTCACGGCCGCTCTATGAAAATTTTATGATTTTACAACTTCCTCTCATATTTTTTAACACATACATATGTAGGTACGATTGTAGTTTTTCTGTGATATGCTTACGCATTAGTGCAATGAAAGCACTATGAGACGGCTTTTGAAGAATTTGAGCTCGACGGGCAGTACGGAGAGACAACCTGGGAGCGGAAGACCCAAACAAAACGACAATACGGCAAGATCGGATTTTGGAGCGCATGCCTCTGAAAAACCAGTTCGCAAATGTCAAGGAATTGAGAAAAGACTTGAACAAGAGATGTTCTATTAACACCAGCATGCGGAGTGTTCAAGCCCTTAAACCAGAAAAAAATCCACTTCTCTCTGCAGTAATGAAAGAGAAATATTGATGTGGGCCAAACAGCACCGGGAATGGACCTCCAAAGATTGGAAAAGGGTCATATTTTCTGACAAATAACAATTGATTGGACCTAACGGAAAGCGGACAGTGCGAAGGAGAGGTAAGGAGCGATATTTAGACGAATGTTTGCTTCTCACCGTTAAACATTCTCCATATGTTATGGTTTGCGGATGCATGACAAATTGGCGTCTTGGTCGTATTTTGCTTTTGGGCAGTTCCGTAAATGCAGCGAAATACAACAAAAAAAATCATTGCTGATGGTGTTGCTCATACAATAAAGGAAATATGCTGCTACATCCCAAATCCCATATTTCAGGATGATTCCGCTTCCTGTCATCGCGCTCATTCCGTAAGTAATAACAAATTTTGACCTAAAATTTAAACTCAAAACCACTTCTAAATATTGTTTTCAACAGATAAACCCAATGCAAGGCAGTTATTGGCCTTGAATCTCTAAATTGGCCAGGAAATAGCCCTGACCTCAATATAAAAGAAAACTTGTGGTCATTAATGGATCAAAAAGTACGCAACAAGGACCCCAAAACAATTGAAGAACTCAAAACAGTCATTGGGAAGTGTGGTCTAAAGATATAACAACAGAGGAAATCCAAAAACTTGTCATGAAGTCATAATTTCCGGCTCCATATAATAACTCTGCAGACTTCAGTAAAATATCAGCATGAATTCAGCATTAAGGTTTTGAATAAACGTATTCAATTTTCCAAATTCATTTGCAGAAAAACACTCATAAAGTTGGACCTTTGGTGAATGTTTAACAGTGCATTGCAAATACTTTTCCCCATCTTTCTGCGATGCTTTCTTTGAATTAGTATTGACATCAAAAATGGATTCATCGGTAAATATTACATTGTTCCAATCACGATCCAAATTTTTGCTTTACCCAACTTACACTTTTTTGACTTGTATTTCGGTCAGCAACGGTTTAAGGTTTGTGTTACGGTTTTTCACACCAAATTCTTCAGATCAGCGTTTGATCGTTCTGACTGAGACTCGAATTCCTTTTTTAAAAGTTCTTCTTTCGTTTGCTTCAAAATTAATGTTGGGGATTTCTTGAACAGTTGGCAGACAACATTATCATCCTTTTCTGAGGTGCCCATACTGCAGCCTCTATCTGGCTCATTATATCTCTTGGTCAATTTATTTACAAAATAAATTTATAATTTTATGTAAATCTCCGCCTGTTTGACGCTCATTTGTTGGATCTTTAGGACGTGTCACCAAAAATACCACTCCAAAACGTTTCTTGTACACAAATCTCATTACGAACTGTTCTTGTTTTTACGGAAATGTAAACTACATTGAGGAAATGAACTTAATGCGAAACATGAAAAAGGACATAGAACCAAATGCAAGAAGCTAGGAAGAAATAATTTGAGACACGCTTCTTTGAAACAGGCTTACGTGAAAGCAGCTGTCAGTCTTAGAGTTTTCCAAAAATGATTCGGCTCATTTTTTTAAAGAGAGTTTTGCATTTGGCTTATTTTAATTACTGTCATGTACTTATTGAAGGAGAGAGATACTTAATATTGAAACCCTTTTTCTTTTGTCTCTTATCGCCCTTGGTTCTTGTGTATACCAGTGATGACAATAGCTCAAGTTTTTCGATGTTTTGAGTGGAATAGTTCTGTTCATATAGAAGTTTAATGCTTTTTAATAAAGGAATTGTTTAATTCTTCTGAGAGTCTCTGAAAGTTTGCTCTACGAATATCAAAAGTGTACAAACTGTCATGGGAACTTATGTTATCGTGCATATGACAGCTCAAGTCAAGAAACACATTCAGTGGTGCATGATATTTATCTATGTTAGTATTGCTGGAGTTGGATTCTAAAACAACAGTGCCAACAGAGTCAGATGCAAAGACTAAATCGATATGTAAATTTTGTATACAGCTAACTTGCTGTAAGTCAAAGATAGAACATTAGCTGTCCCTCTTTGCGAAATTATTTCCTGTTTAACAAAAGTTCGCATAACAAATAAGAACAACAACTAACTGTGTATACAGTTTGAGTAACTTTCGATATTATCCACAGTTAACCGCTAACTGAGAATGGCAAATTTCGACTATCGGGCAACAGACGGCTCAATAAGGTGTTTTGCTCAGGAATGCTGGCAGGCTTTAAGAAAGCGTATTTCAAATCCCTAATTTAATATTCTATTTAATGTAAAATCATTGAATTATTTTAGTTTAACAAGAGAAAAGGGAGGACGCTGGTAGAAACACTAATCTTCTTTGCACTCCAATCTGCTACTAAATCAGTAGTGCCAAATTCCAGAAGCGGATATCGTTTGTTTTGTATACAGTTGCCAAGAAACAAGGCTACAGTGAAGTAAGGTAGGCTCCTGTTGAGCTGAAACGAGGTTTATTAGATGGGACTCGTCTTCAGAGGGTACCTGGTCTATGTGAGGCAGATTCAAATCACATAAAAACAGAATACTGCTATCACTAGTGTTACTGTTGCAAAGTAAATCGAAAATAGGATCGGGGGCAACAATCCTGAATGATGCGACGAAACTCTCGAGTTAACTTATCTGACGTACGACATCATTAGGTAAGTTATCGGTCTTCAGGCGAGAAATAAACACATCTGCTGAAGTAATTACTTTAGGGTAAGACTCACTGGCTGGTTATGTGACGGTAGTTTCGGGGACGGTATTACTTTTTCTAAAACACCTCCTAAGGTTTAAACGTTTTGGATCAGGATCTTAATTTTTAATCAAAATTACATTTTCACGCTTTCTTTTACCTGATGTAGAACCGCCTAAAGGGTTGCCAGTTAACGGAATTATGTACATATGTGAGTCTAGAACAGGCGAAGAGGACAATAGTTCAGAGTTGAAGGAAGTCTACGCACCCACAGAGTGGATATGGTCCGAAGGTGGGTGGTGTAGAATGTAATTCGGCATGTATTAATGTAGATTCATCAACAGAGTGCTAAATATAGCCCAGAACAACCCTTGATACGGTAAAGAATCCACAAAATACACCATACCGTTGACAAACATTCAGCGCAATTAAACCAAAAACAGAGCGAGAAGAAAGTAGTGTCTAGTAACACTGGAAGAGAAGGGCAGATATTCTTCATTAGTCAAGATGCCAAGAAGCAGATAGAAGGAGTACTAAAATTATCGTACATACGGTACTTTCCATTACGAACCATTCTTCTTTATAAAGGGTGACCAGATAGCAATGATAGTTTTTCCATTTGTTATGTTACAGCAGCTGTCAAAGTTACCAGTGACATCCCGCTGTCAAAATATTCAGTAAGGTTTGCCATTTTATCATGCACCGTCTGACTCTTCCCGAATGTGTGGAAATTATTAAAAAATATTGTCGAAATTCCGGCTCAGTTGTAAATACGCAACGTGAATTTCGTTGTGAGGTCGGTCGCCATCATGGCTTCAGTGCGCAGGCAATTCGTCGCACCGTGGAAGTTTGAGCGTGAGTACACTCTTTTGGACCTTAAGCCACCAACCAGACAGAGATCGGTGCGAAGTGAAGAAAAAAGCCGCCGTAGCGGCCAGTATCGAAGACGACCCAGAAATGTCGATTCGGAGCCGATCAGCTGAATTGGCCATCGCCAGAGTCAACCAGACTTATTTTGTGGTTGGATTTGGGCCTACATTCGTATAAGATTGTGCCGACACAAGAATTGAAGCCGGACGCGCCGTGAGTTCGCTAATTGGGCGCTGGAAATGTTGGCCGGAAAAAATCATGTTCTAGGACAACAAGCAAAATTGCCGTTATTGGAGCGACCACAATCCACAAGTGTTCGACCAAACGTCAATGTATCCAAAAAGATTGACCGTTTGGTGTAGTTTATGGCACGGCGGCATCATAGGAACTTATTTCTTTCGAAATGAGGAAGGAGACACCGTTACCGTCAATGGTCCTCGGTATATAGCGATGTTAACCGACTTTCTGTGGTCAAAGCTCGACAACATCGATATATATGAGCGGTGGTTCCAACAAGACGGCGCTACATTCCACACAAGCGACGCAACGCTCGAAGTGGTGAAGGAGAAATTTGGCGACTGGTTCATCTCACGGCGAGCGTTCATCAATTGTCCGCCGCGATCATGCGACTTGACACCCCTCAATTATTTTCTCTGGGGCTACGTCAAGTCCTTAGTCTACGCTAAAAAGCCAACTACTTTGGACGAGCTCGAGGCCAACATTCGAGACGCTATTGCCGGAATAACGCCGCACATATTGGACCGAGTCATAAAAAATTGGACTGACCGCTTGAAGCACTGCCAGCGAACCCGAGGCGGCCAAAAAAAAACCAGAATCAATTTGATATCTCACACCGTTTTCGTTCTTATCTGGTCACCTTATATATGGCAGTACCAGCTGATGCGCTGTCTGGAACTTTGCCACAGTTGTTTTTTTTACACGGCAGCTTCTGCGAATATGTGTACTTCTAATTAGTTCCCGTTTTGATACTCCCGCTGACATCCGTAACATTTTCACTTTTCATACACGGTCCAACATTGCGATAAATATGTATCTTAAAGCCGAACGTACGTTTCTCGTATAACGCTAACCTTTGCGTTTAAGTGGCATTTCTCTGACACCAAAGACTGAGGAGTTTTTGCGTCATTTTAACCACACCACACTTACTTGATGTGCAATAGAGCAGTCACAATTTCCCTGATAATTTCGGAACGATAACTCCGTCTAACAAGATATCCGGGGTTGTCGTTCCAGTTCCTTCAACAAAAAATCATGCACGGTATTGAAAAATAAAGGGTTTATTCAAATGTCTTGGTGCACTCCTACTTTAACTTGGAATTCCCTCGTTATTCCCGCCCTGCATTTTGCTTTCAATTTTATGTCATCGTACATGTTTTGAATGCCTCCTGATTAATTTTTCCAGTCACTCGAGCCACTGCCACTTCAATAGAAGAGAAACAATCGCAGACCATAACAGACGGTAGGAACCAAACAGTCTGGTAGCATCTTTTGTTCAGCGCTTCGTCGAACGAAAACTCTTCGTATTGTGCCAAATACCTCGAACTTGGATTCATCTATCTTACAACTCTGTTGAAATCTTCTTCCACCCAGTCTTTATGCTTTTCGGTCCATTTTAATCTTTTCTGCTTGTTTTGTGGTCGCAGCATGGGTTTTCGAACAGTAACTCACCCAAATAGTCGAGTATGTTATCCGTTTTTCGTTTATTTCGACACATATTTTGGGTGCTGTTTTTCGTCTACTTCGTTTGCTTGTTGTGACTATTAGCCGATCCTCGTGTTTAGTTATAGCTCTAGGCCGTCCTGACCTTGCTTTATCTTCAAAACTCCCGGTATGAGAGTGTCGTTCAATGATACGTTGAACGTAACACCTTGATACGTTCAACTGCGAAGCAACTCATGCATGGAGTTTGCGATTTGCCTTCTTTAAGAAGGGTGATGATTGCAGTTCTTTTATCGATTGTGGTTTCTGTGACTTTTCCCATTTTTAACGAGTTGTTCACTCAAGACGTGAAGAATCTCAAATAAATTCTTATGAATTCAAAGTGTGGCTTTTATGTAAGACCCTTGATATCCAGGTAAACAAATTTTGGATTTGAGAAACCTTTTGATGTAAGGAGTCATAAACAAGTTCTTAATTAAAAAACATAAACACTTCTCAATAAACCACAAAAGCAGTTTTTCCCACATTTGTAAAAAAACCCCCATTGTTCAAAAACGTGGGTGTAAAATCCGACTTTTATTATCTGAATGTGTTGTGTATTATTCAGGTAGAAAATTTAGATACAAAAAACCCAAGTAATTCATAAAATTCAATCTCCATGCATGAATGAAGCCAGTTGTTTAGGTAGGCCTCAAACTTTTGGCCTTCAGTGTACGTCTCCGATACTATTTGAGATCTCAACGCCGTTCATATGAGATCTCCTGGAACTCTTTCGAAGGCTTTCTATAGGTCGATGAACATGATATGTAGAAATTAAATTGCGTCATAAGTAGATTTCCCTCCGCCAAAGACGTACTGACTACCATGGAGTTTAATTATATATTCCGCTGTCCACTGTCTAGTGATTGCACACAAAGTTACGCGTTCACGTCATCTTTCGTTTCATCGACCAAAATTGGCCACCGAGATCGTGCTTGCGATTATAGTCTTTTATGTGAACGCATCATATTAATCAACTCGGAGATCCATGAGGTCTGAGATGAACATTTCTCTTCGCGCTCTTAGTCAAGTTACTGTCCATTTCACCAGCATGAACACAGCCCACAAACATATACATACATATGATATTGTGGCTAGCTCAGGACTCCCCTGGGCATTTCCACCAACAAAATGTTAAATAGTGTTGTAATAAGCAACTAAAAATGAGCCCTTTAAATTTTGTTCGTCAAAATCGTGAATGCAGAGTTCTCGTACCATTCTACATAGCTTGAATTATACTCTGTGGGTGGGTTACGCCTACCGTAGGAATATCCGAAAAAACGACAGTACACAACAAAAGTACTCCTTCACTTAGTCGTATACGCAATATTTTCTTTGTATTCTTCTGCCCGTTTATGGGCAGCGGTTTTATTTCTACCAAAGTGGGCTTTGGTCGGCGATTTAACTCCGCGTAACGTTATAGCTTGACAACATACTTAACTTTACGACTGTCGCAGTTCCAAGAATACCTTAATGGCCAGAGACCTAATATAAGCAGACTGTGCTAATTCTGTTGAGAACTTGTACTGAAATATAGCAGTTTAGAAGTTGTGGCAATTGTAGCTGACTGTCCACATAAATGTTGATGCCTAAGCCAGCTTTCTAATTAGATTTTCTGCGGCTTTTTGAATTGCCATAAGCAATGCTTGTAGTTGATTTTAATTCTGTTGCTTGAATCAGTTTTGAGCTGTGTCTAATAGCCTCTAGATGGAATTTTAATTGAAAAGGTTCTGTTGTACCGTTACTTGTATACATTGTACATCCGTTGTTTCTATATAAGGAAAACACTGATATTTCTTATATCAGTGTTTACTATAATGAAAGTTATACATACAGCCTTGGTCATAAATAACCAATACACCCTACGCAAATGTATAAAATGCCTTTGTATCTGAAAAATTCAATGTGTATAAATAGAAAAACAATTAGTATGTGGTTGTTAGTTGGCCCTTCATTGGCATTTACCACTGCAAGATCCCTACGAGGTATGCTAGCAACTAAATTAAAATATTCTTCTGAGCTGATTTTTTCCCATTCTCATCGTATAGCACTCTTCAGTCTTACTAAGGATGTCAGATTAATGTTCTTTACCCTCTTTTTTAGCCCACAGGTGTTCAATCGGGTTATGGTCTGGCGATTGAGCTGGCCAGTCCAAGACCTGTATGTTTTGATTTGAAAACCATTCCATCGCTTTTCGGCATTTATGGCATGGAACATTAACTAGCTGAAAAATTATCTTTGTGAGACCTGTTCCCAAATTTTTTACGATAGGATGCCTTTAAGGTCCCTAAAACATCAATATAGCAGTCGTTATTCATTCTTTCCTTCGCACGTGAATTACACTCCTATGTCTCCTGCCGCCATGCAGTGACACACCATACAGCTACCACCATCAAACTTAGCAACACAATCGGTATGGTACTTTTCTCCCTTCCTCCTGGGAACGGACCGCGCCAGAAGTCCCGAAATCTGTAAAGACACATTCCGATTTAGTGTTCAGTTCGGACCCACTTTCATTAAAAAAATGTCCAATGTTTTCGAAAATCCGCTTTTGATTTCGTTTTTAGGCGTATGCAATTTACTTACCTTAACATTGCCTAGACTAACCACACGACATTGCTCCAATCTTCATGGCTGCAATCCTTACGCAATTCGGCCCACTCAAGACGTCGTTTCTTGTTCTCCTCAGTAAGCCAGGGTTTTTTTCTTGGCTTGCAACCTCTAAGGCCAGCTTCTCTTAGTCTTCTTCTAACCGTTCTCGCAGATAGCGTAACATTTTGGCATTCCTGCAGCTAGTTCAGAAGGTCTTTCACGATTTTTTAAAGACTCTCCGGCAAGAATCCGATCTTCACGAGTCGAAGACTTTTTTTTTCTGCCTGGGCGCGGCTTAGAAATGTACTCTCCAGTCTCCCTGTATAGATTTAAAGCATACTGAACGGCTGCACGCGAATGCTTAAGAGTTTTTGAAATTTTTTCCTGGCACATGCCTTGAGAGGCCAAAAGGACAATTTGGGCACTTTCAGCTTCACTTAATTCATGTCTTTTTGGCTTAGCCATCTTTAGGTTGATTACTTTTATTATTTAAACACACAAAACTATGAATGAATAATGAGATATCCGCAAAAAAATGATTTTGATTTTTTTTATTTATAATTTGCGCGTGCCAAATGGGATATGAATACCATTAAATTATTTCAGGGCACGGGCGTTTGCAGAAATTGAGAGAGAGAAAAAGAAAGACTGGTGTAGTGGGTTTGAAACTCAGGTGGTATTAAGTTTCAGTAAACTCCAAGGGTGGCGTCCAGATAACTGCGGAGCATTTTTGATTGTCGTTGCTCATGATTCACAGTACTTTTTTCAGTCCTGATATCATCAGCAGTCTAGTTGCATTTTCAGGCATATGACCACCCCACTGCCAGTGTTATGCCTTCGCAGTAGAGTTGACATGAGCTTCGCTATTGATCGACTTTTTTATTTATTTCATATGAAATAAATAGATGATTCTTGACATCAGGATTTGAACCGTGAACCTGCAGCGTGACAAGCGATGATGTTACCACTACACCACGTCGCACACAAAAAATCCAGAGTTAAAAATCTGGGGAATTCCCCATAATTTAGTCACCAATGGGTAACGGATCCTGGGAAGTCAAATATATTCACCTATGTACCTGCAGTAGTTTTTCATTTATGGCCAAGGCTCTATATGTACACATGTTTTTTTTCGTTTCAACCCCCTCCAATACCCACTTGGGGTTCTGAACCCCATCGTCGACTTTAGAACTGTTTTCGCTCATTCCAACACTGTAGTTTTAAGTGATTCTTTGAACGACTAAGCTAAGCTGAAAAACGTAGATCTTAAAATATAAACGAACTATAATAAAACACACATTTAGAATCAATGTAATAATGTATGCGTTTCAAAAATAACAGAAATCCATAAGCCAACTTTAGTTCTTCTCGGCGATAGCACAAAGCTTAGCCAACAATCCAGTAAGCTGCAACAAAGAATTCAATCCATCAACGATTTTCATATGTGTTATACCAATTTCACGTATAAATTCTAATTTCATCTTTTCGTCGAATGTCATGCGTTTGCACACGCGAAAAATGTTTCCAATTACATCTTCGGCAGCATAGCCCAACCGCCATAGCTTAGCTAAAATCTTGTACGCTTTATGAATGTCATTTTGTACGCAATGCTCAAGCATATCCTGAATTAGCATGGGATGCGGTTCGTCGCACACTTTAAATACATTCGGGCCTGTTATGTTGCCAAAACCATTTGCCGTTGACTGAAGATTATTTAATGCCTGCCGCATGTCGCCCTGTGCAGTAAAAACAATCGCCTCCAAGCCTTCTTCCTCAAATGTTAGATTTTCTTTCTGACACACTTCAATTAACTTGGCCAAAATTTGAGCGTCCGACAGCTTGCTGAAGCGTAGCATAGCACATCGTGACTGAATTGGTTCAATAATCTTCTCACTGGTATTGCAGGCCAAGGCAAATCGGGTGGTGTTACTATAGATTTCCATTGTTCGTCTCAATGCCTGCTGTGCTCCTTCAGTCATACTGTCTGCTTCATCTAGAATAATAATCTTATGTCTACCTCTTGGTAATGTAACTTTCTGCTGGGCGAACATTTTTATTTTATTGCGCACAACATCGATACCTCGCTCGTTCGAGGCATTCAGCTCTAGTACAGCTTCTTTGTAACTATCTCCCAGTAGGATACGTGCCAAACATTGAATTGTTGTTGTCTTGCCTACTCCCGGCGGACCCTGCAGAAGAAACCAGCATTAATTCAATTCTAAACAATATAATTAAGTGGATATTCGTCCGTACCCATGTCTATAATTAGATACACGAATATCAAGGCATCGTTATCTATGCTTGTGACACGCGATTTATTTTGTGTGCTTTAGGGAGTTAATTAGAGGCTTGCATACACGTGCGCAACAACCGTGTTCGCAGTAGAATAATACAAGAGGCAGATGTGTCTCTCAAGCAATAATTTAGGAGTACATCGAAGAATTATTCTTTAAAGAAAGAGGACAACTGGAACCTTGCAACAGACCTGAAGGACAGAGTATTTTGAGGGAAGAAGTCGAGAAGACTCTTACAGAATCTTAAAACAAGAAAGCTGCAGGCTCAGACAGATTACCGGTCGAACTTTTCGAACTAATTGAAGAAGAAAATATAATGAAGTTAGTCAATATCACACCAGCCTTACAACAGAAGGGACAAGAAAGACTACTACCATACCTAGTCAGAATAATGAAAAGTGGCCTTGCACTGGGGAATATTCCAAAGCAGTCGAGACGGGCGAAGATTGTGTTCATACAAAAAGTGGGGAAAAAGGACCCAATACAGCCGAAAATCATACAAACCAATCAGCCTAACATCGTTTCTTCTCAAAACAGTGGGAGAAGCTGTGGGCAAGTACATAAGAGAGGACTTACTAAAACAGATCCACTGAGACAGCTCTATTCCAGTTGACGGAAACCATACAGGAAGCTCTTGAAACGAAAGTGATTGTTCTCTGCGCTTTCCTAGACATCGAGGGGGTATTTGATAATAATTCACACGAAGCCATTAAGCGAGCGCTGGACATAAAAGGAGTCAGCAGAACAATATCTAAGTGGATACAATGGCCGTGAACACGATCTTTGTGTTTACGAGCAAATTTTGTTGTTATCTCTTCGAAGACGCTGGGAATTCCCAGGTCCCGATCTTCGTTACGTACGTACCATGGTGCACTAACGATAGTTCTAAGAACTTTATTTTCAAAAGTTTGTAGGATGTTTCCATTGCTTTTCCTGGTACAAACACATAGTTGTAGACCATACGTCCACACTGGCTTTAGCACTTGCTTATAGAGAAGCACAAACTGCTATGTAGGCTCAACTTCGAATGTTTTCCGAGTATCCAGTACATTTGTCGGTATTTGTTTTACAGCTCGTCGCGTTTCTTTTTTACGTGCGATTTCCATTTAAGCTTAACATCCAGAGTCATTCCTAGATATTTTGCTTCGTTCGCGTACGGTATTTGAGCCGAGTTTAAATATACAGGTAATCTATCGTCTTTTTGTAGGTAAAGTTAACGTGAGTAGATTTGCTTTCGTTCAGCACAATACGCCAAGAATTCGTCCAAGCGTGGACTTTATTAACAGCATGCTTCAATTGTATCACCGTCAATGTCAATATCGCCGTATCGTCCGCAAACGTGGCAACAACGCAGTTTCTTTCCTGCGGGATATCACGCGTGTAGAGTACATATAGAAGTGGGCCAAGGGCACTCCCTTGTGGGACTCCGGCCGCAATCTCCTTGAAATCACAGCAATCATTTCCGTGCTTAACACGAAAAAGCCTTTCGGTTTCTAATCTTTACGATCGTAAGATTAGAAAGAGTTGCCGTGGCAGAAATAGATGCAATTTATACTCCAAGTCAGTCATCGGCTGATCTTCAAACCGTAAAGACCTCTTACCAGTTTGTGCTCTCGCTTGTGATATTTTCGATCTCTCTCCTAAATTTTTTTAAATTTATTGTTGTTTTCTCTTTCTCTACTCTTCTGTTTTATTCGAAAAGTGCGTGTGAGTGAATGTGACAAAATCACATAATCTTGTCATGGCCACTGGGCCACGTGCGCCTTTGGGCAACATGTTTAAGTCTTTAGACCCCGAACCACCGGATATCAAAAAGAAAAAAGAAAGAAAAGTCCCCCACGAATTTCTAGTGAAAATATTATCTTCCCTACTGCTTAGACATCCAACAACCCTAAATTTATACTAATCTCTTCCACAAACCAAGACAAACCTCTATCTTCACTCAACATATTCTTGGTTAAAAAAGCAATAGACAATATTAGCTCTTCCTATGAACAAATCTCCCAGCTACGTGATGGTAACTTACTTATCCTTGTTAAATCCCTAAAGAGGGTGGCCGTGGTGTAGTGGTAACATCATCGCTTGTCACGCTACAGGTTCACGGTTCGAATCCTGATGTCAATAATCATCTATTTATTTCGCATGGAATAAATAAAAAATCCATCAATTGCGAAAGCTTATGTCAACTCTACTGTGAAGGCATAACACTGGCAGTAGGGCGGTCATATGGCTAAAATGCAACTTCATTGTGGTGATGACATCAGGAGGACGGAAAAAAATACTGTGAATCATGAGCAACGACAAAAGCAAAAACAAACAAACTCCCCAGTTATCTGGACAGCCACCCTTGGAGTTCACTGAAACTTAATACCAGCTGAGTTTCAAACCAACTGCACCAATCTGTCTTTCTCTCTGTCTCTTCCCCTTTCCTCAAAAACGCCCGTGTTCTAAAAAGTAGTATAAGGGTATTCATAACCCCTTTCACACGTGCAAATTATAAAAAAAAAAAAAAAAAAAGTTGTGGATCTTTTCTTGTCAAAAAAAAACCCTCTCAAATCTCTGTCCAATCACTGTAAAATTACACCCTTACCTTAATTCATGTAAAGGCATGGTCTACGCACCTTATCTAATAAACTTTCCTGAGGAAGAAATCATTAAGGAAATGAGATCACAAGGCGTAATTGACGTCTATAAATTTAAAAAGAACGAAAAAGACAATATAAGAACAACCGGCCTCATGCCATTTACCTTCGATCTTTTCCAACCCCCCAACTCACTCAACATTGGGTGGTATAATGTGAAAGTTTCGGAGTATTTCCCCAACCCAATGCGGTGTCGTAACTGTCAACGCTTGGGTCACATGACAAAACGGTGTCAAAATCCTCCATCATGTGAATCATGTAATCTATCATCATGTGCAAATTGCACAGAAGAACACCCTTCATCTTCCAAAACCTGCTCACGATACCTACAGGCCAAAGAAATCCTTAAAATTAAAACCACACATGAATGCAGCATGACAGAAGCGCGAAAAATGTACAAAATTCAAAACCCCTTCACCATCAACACCGCAAATTTGCTAATGCAGTCAAAAACAATACACAGCAAACATCATCGGAAATCTCTTCTAATTCCACACCTCTAAACCAAATTCCTCCAGCCACAACAACACATAAAGATACTACAAATAAGGCGAAATTTCGAAATACTAACGATCACGATCCTTCATCTATTCTACCCACTCTAAACCAAAAATATACAGCCCAAGCTACAAGTACACCAAAAACACTCACAAATAAACCTCTCATCAGATCCAAAAACAATAACGACCTTTCAAATATTTCATCAAACCCTAAGCCCGCAGCCAATGACTCACATAACTCACAAGCAGACAGCACAATAAACTCCTTACAAAACTATCTCTCTCGAAGCGAAAACTCTCCACCCTCCCCCGTAGACAATACTCAAGATCTCACTAACTCACCCATATCAAGATTTACTCTTGAACTCATCAGCAAAAACAAATACTACTTAAACCAAACCCAAAACGACGATGATGCCATAAAATAAAAACATAGATGTAAATGCAAACGGCCCTGTTGCTCAGACTTTGAGCTGTTCCGGTTTGTCAAACCGGCATGGCCCGGAGTCTGACCAACATACCTCTGCGTATATTGCCAATAAGTCATCCCCGGGAAATAATCAGTTTCAAACTCTTCAATGGAATATTAAAGGGTATGTAAACAACTATGACGAGTTAAATTTATTAATTAAACAATTTTTACCAGACGTAGTCGCACTCCAAGAAACCCACTACAGTTCTGGATCAAAACCGACCACACCCAAGTCCTACATAGGTTATTTTCACAACCATCCACAGTTCACAACGTCTAAACAAGGCATTGGCATCCTAATTAAAAAAAATATCCCTCACATTAAACTCAATGTAATCTCTAACATCTTGACTTTGGCTATTCAAATAAATACTTGCTTCAAACTTTCGATCATCTGTTTATACATCGCTCCCAATCAATCTTACACTTTATCTAACCTAGAAAATATTCTCACACAAGTTCCAACACCTGTCTTAATCGTTGGTGACATAAACGCCTGGAGTACGCTATGGGGCTCTGCTGTCAGCAACCGAAATGTCGTCACATGGGAGGACTTTATACTCAAACACAATCTCTTCGTATTAAACAACGGCTCCCCCACTCATTTCTCAACCCACAATACTTTGACACATGTTGGCCTGTCATGCTGCTTAAATGCCCTATATACCAAAACATCTTGGTACATATTAGAAGACCTACACAACAGCGATCACTTTCCCATCATCACCTCCATTAAGAAGAGTCCAACAACTTCCGCCACCCCTTCCACCACCAAATTCAAAATAGATTACGCAAACTGGGAAAAATTTCAATCTTGTGCCTCTAACAAACTAACAAAAAGAGCCCCGTCTTCCAATATAAATAAAGAAGCCGTAACCTTATTAAAAGTTTCTCGAGATACTGCCAACATATGTATCCCCTCGACGTCACCTTTCATCACTAAACGTAACGTGCCCTGGTGGAGTTCTGAATTGAAACTTTTAAGGGACTTGAAAGTCAAAGCTTGGCGGTTATTTAAAAAAAACCAATCCAATCTAATCTAATCGCTTTCAAAAAAAGCTATAGCATTTTAAGCAGGACAATGAAAACAAGTAAAGCCAAGTACCTTCACGCCAAACATATCGAAGGACCCATATCAAAATTGGAATTCGACTGTTGCCTCAACAAACTAAAAGGTAAAACCCCAGGTAGAGACCGCATATCTTACCCAATTATAAAAAAACCTTCCTGAAGAATTTAAGATCAGATTAATTAACCTTTACAATAATATTCTTCACACAGGAGTAGTTCCCCAATATTGGAAAACAGCAATGATAATCCCTATTCCTAAACCAAAAAAGGAAAAAAATTCCGTAGAGGGTTTTCGACCTATTTCTCTCATCCCCTGCTTTTCTAAAATCTTAGAAAAAATAGTAGCTAAACGAATTTTTTGGTTTATCGAATCCCAAAAACTAGTAAGCGCCAAGCAAGTTGTTTTCTAAACAAAAAGAGGAACAATTGACAGTCTGCTATACCTAGACACCTATATCTCTAATGCGTTGTCAGCGAAACCACATTATCATCCTTTCACTCGACTTCGAGAAGGCTTCGATAGAATAGGAATCCATCTTATACTCAACAAACTTAAAGAATGGCGAATAGGAAACAACATTTTTAATTTTGTGAAATCTTTTCTGCCAAACAGAAAATTCTGCGTGCGGGTTAACAATCAGTTTTCCCCCACGTTTCCGTTAAGTAACGGGATCCCCCAAGGTTCACCTCTTTCTGTGGTTCTATTCATCATTGCCTTCGAAGAACTCAGCCAAATAATCTCCAAATTATAAATCCTTAGACCATTGCATATATGTGGACGATGTGCACATTATGTGCAAACAAAATGACACCAACAAAGTGCAAGATATCTTCCGCAATGTCATTGAAAACATTTTATCTTGGTCAACAATCTCAGGAGCGAAGATCTCTTTGGAAAAATGTAAAGTTCTTCATATCTGCAGAATACAGCTTTGACCACAAATTAACGTTAAAATCAACAATATATCAATTGAGAATGTAAATGAACTTAAAATCCTAGGACTAATTTTTTGCAATAAGTATTGTAACATTTGCAATCAACATTCGTCGCTACTTGATGTGCTTTCGTTGTTCTCTCTATTTTCTAATTTTGCTAATTTGCTATTTACTTTAAATCGCTATTATAAACATTATTCTAAATGGATCTTGCTGTATGTACTAAGTGTAATCAACCTTTGCTCGATACGGATTCTATAAATTCCAAACTCGATTTATTGCATAGTGAGATACTCGCTTTAAAGAAACTCTTAGCGCGTCCCTCATCCATTTCTTCTAAGAAACTAAACATTGTTACACGTTCGCAATCGGTATCCAGGGTCAATGCACCCACTCGTGGTTCGCCGTCGCTGGCTATTGCTTCGAGTGCACCGAAAAAAACTGCTGCGAAACAGCTGTCTCTAAATGACTCACATTCTCCCCGCAACAAACATGCTGGACCGACACCTAACATTACTCTCACTGCCTCTCAGCCACTACCGAAACCAAATAGTGATCATTCGGACGATGCTGTCGCTGCTGTTGTTGTTGCTGCCACCACTGCTCTGCATAATCAAAATAATGTGTTGACGGTTGCTGCTGATGAGCATCTATACGCTGTTAATAATATGCACTCTATTATCAATTCGAGTGACTCCGCTGATGCTGCTGCTGCAAATTCTGAATCAAGAATAACTACTGCTCCAAAACGAAAAAAAATGGGAAATTCAATAATTGGAACAAACACTAGCTCTACTGATGGCATAAAATTGGATGTAATCAACAAGTTCAAATGGCTCCACCTGTCTTCTTTCAAACCTACTACAAGCTGTGAACATATTCTTGATTATGTGTCATTGGCATTTAAGGTTGACATATCAATGCTCGCTTGTCACATATTAGTAAAAACTGATGCTGATTTGGGTTCTTTAACTCATATTATTTTCAAACTCGGTGTACCTGAGGAATTAATCGGTTCCTTTCTGAACTCAAATGTTTGGATGAAGGGAATTCGTGTGCGAAGTTTTCAATTCTGGCCAAAAAACGAAGAGAGCGTTCGGATCGCACCGGGACCTTAGTCCATATTGTGGATAGTCCTACCGCAACCACTCTCGCTCCCTTCTTCGTTTCTCCTGATGCTACACCTGCTGCTGTTTCAAATTGTGATTATCATGCTGTTGATTCTGTTGTTGTCGGAGCTGTTTCTGACTCAAAACTTAGTAACTTGAGTATATATTATCAAAATACTGGGGGTATAAGAACCAGATTGGATAAATTGTATTCTTATTTTTCTGCGCGCGATTATGATATTATAGTTCTCACTGAAACTTGGGTTAACGATGATCATAAGAATTTAGAAATGTTTAACGAAAAGCAGTATGAAGTTTTCCGTAAGGATCGCTGTCATATAAAAACTGGGCTTTCTAGAGGTGGTGGAGTTCTTGTAGCTGTTGGAACCCATATATCCGCTAATGAAATTCCGTTTAAGATTAATCTTCCTACTTTTGATGTAGATCTTTTAATTATCAAATTGTCTTCTACCAGTCATGCGGATTTATATATAATTGTGTGTTACATTCGCTCGGGTAGCTCTCTAGAGATGTATAATTTATATTTATCCAATTTGGGATCTTTTTTTAAGTAATTTAAACAGTAGCGATCATATTATTTGTTTGGGTGATTTTAATGTAGGAGATATTGAATGGAAACTTGACTTAGATGATAAATATCTAGTTCCTTTTAATGTCAGGTCAAACATAGAAATTGCGGTCATAGATCTTTTTAGTCAATTTAATCTTGTTCAAATAAATAATTTTTGTAATAGCCTAAATCGCCAACTAGATTTAGTATTTGTTGATAGGGAATTTGATACTTCTTTAGACCTTGTTAAGATTCCACTTATTGAAAACACAATTCATCATAAAAGTGTTTTTCTAGAAGTAACATTTTTTGATTATATTAAAAATGTAAAAAATCCAAGTACTCAAACATTTGATTTCAAACACGCTAATTTTAATGAAATTAATCGGTTTTTTACTGCTATACCGTGGAATAACTTGCTTACAGAAACTAACCTCGAGCATGCATACAAAGTTTTTAGTCACCGTGTAAATTATGCATTAGAACAGTTTGTTCCAAAAAAGCGAATAAAGTCAAATTCTAATCCTCCTTGGTTTAATAAAAGATTATCCAATTTAAAAAATCGAAAGATTAAGGCATATAAATTATATAAACGTGACAAAAAAAAACTCATTTCTTCAACTGAAATACTTGCAGTCTCTGAAAGAGTTTGATTATCTTAACAAATTTCTCTACAGTAGTTATGTATTGTCAGCTGAGGCTAAAGTCAAAGAAAATAGTAAACATTTTTGGACCTTTATTAACAATAAGCGAAAATGCATTGGCCTCCCAAACTGTATGCAATATCTTGAAGAGGAATCGAGCGATACTGGCACCATTTGCTCATTTTTTGCAAATTACTTCAAATCCGTGTATTGCCCATCCTCTCGAGTTACTCGTCAAGATTTCAGTTCTTTAAATCAGGTTTCTGTAGGAAATCTGCAGTTAACCCCAGCGGATGTTTTTAGTGCCTTAACAGGTTTGGATGAGAAAAAGGGTGTCGGTCCAGATGGGATCTCTTCCATTTTTTTGAAAGGATGTGCAACATCACTTGCATTACCATTATGTACAATTTTTAATGTATCCCTTAGGACTGGCAATTTTCTTAACGAGTGGAAAGTGTCCTACATATCACCTATTTTTAAGGCCGGATCCAAGCGTGAAGTGACTAACTATAGGCCCATATGTAAGCTATCAGTCATTCCCAAGATTTTGGAAATGATTGTGTGTAATAAGTTAAATTTCTTTGTCAAGGAAATCATATCTGATTCTCAACACGGCTTTGTTCAAGGTAGATCCACAGCCACTAACCTAGCAATCCTGTGCGATAAAATTGTAACAAACTTTGAACGCGGTTTTCAGACTGACATAATTTTCACCGACTTTGCTAAGGCTTTTGACAGTGTAAATCATAGTGTGCTGATTCAAAAATTAAAATGTATTGGGTTCGGCTCACCTCTGTTAGATTGGATATCGTCATACTTAAGAGACCGAATTCAACACGTTAAGATTGGTGGTTGTCTTTCGGAGCCTATCTTTGCAACATCAGGTGTTCCGCAAGGAAGTCACATTGGACCATTGCTTTTCGTCCTCTTTGTTAATGATATTCCGTCTCGTATTCGTAATTCCACCTGTCTTTTATTCGCTGATGACTTAAAAATCTTTCACTGCATTCAAACTGCTGAAGATTGCTTGCTTCTTCAAGATGATCTTGACAGTCTAGCTAGTTGGTGTCAGCACAACCTTCTAGATTTAAACGTATCTAAATGTCAAACACTTACTTGTGCAAGATGCATTGGTTCAATATCCTTCAATTATCAAATTAATAGTGTCCAGCTTGAAAAAGTACATCGAAAAAAAGACCTTGGAGTCGTGTTGGACTCACAACTCACTTTTAAGCCACATATCGACTACATTGTGAGTAATGCTTTTAGAATGCTTGGGTTTATTAGGCGTAATACAAAGGAATTCTCTGATCCTTACGCACTGAAGGCTCTATACTTTGCATTAGTACGATCGGTATTAGATTATTGTAGTATAATCTGGAACCCTTACTACCAAAACCAGTGCTACAGGATAGAAAGGGTGCAAAAATGTTTCACTAGGTTTGTTTTTAAAAAGCTTAGGTGGAATATAGAAACTCCACCCTACTTAACTAGATGCCTTCTTTTTAATATACTCACTCTTGAAAATAGGCGCAAGTATTTCAGTATTATGTTTATAAGAGATGTAATTAATTACCACATTAATTGCCCCTGTTTACTTGAGCGGATAAACTTTTTTTTTCCTGAAAGGAATTTGCGTATGAATTTTCATCTTCGAGGTCGGTTTCACAGAACAAATTATGGCAGTAATGAACCGATTGAGCGTTGCACCAGCGAATTAAATTTAGTTATTGATCGCATTGATGTTTTTGGAAACTATTCTAGAAATTCTTTTAAGAATCAAATAATGTCTGTTCTCTATCATAATAATTAATATTTTAAATCACAGTAATATTTTTAAGTTCTTAATTATAATAGTTTTTAAGTTGTCTAATTGAGTTTATAGCTCTAATTGATGAAACAAATAAATGAAATGAAATGAAATGAAACATAATGTAGCATAATGCAACAAATTCCGAAGTGTCTTTTCATTCTGGCAGAATTTTGGTCCGAAGTGTCTTTTCATTCGAGGTTCGTGTCTGCAATTAGTCTCCACAGTTCGGATAATATCACGCTCTCTTATATCACATATAAGAGAGAACAAGAGATTATTGGCTGCAGCTGTCATCCTGGAATTATTACATCAGAATTTTCTTATTCCAGTGGTCGAAGAATTTGCTAGAAATTTCTGGCTAATAGAAATGCGGCTATTTAAGGACAGATGGCGATCCAGACCAAGCAGTTGGTTTAGAACCGTGGCGAAGAGATTGGAAAAGTGATAATGGGCGAAGTTGTAATTTTGTGATAAATTGAAAGTTGAGAGTGAACAAGAAAAAGTAATTAGTTTGGATTTGTGAATTAAGTAATTGAAAGGAGATAAAGTGATTTGAGAGGAAAGAGACATTGTAAGAAAAGAATTGCGAAGAATAGTATAGTGTGAACCTGAATTGTTCTATAGACTAGAAAATAAAGAAATAAATTTCACAGAATATCGTTTTATCTACTCGAGCCGTAGCTCGCATATTACAGTATAAATGGAACCAACACTGTAACAACTTAAGAAAAGGCCCAGCTGAAACTACTAACATAATAAGTTATCTAGCCAGTAAGAAACTAAATGTACATATTGTAGCATAATAATAACTACGCTCCTATGTCTATGCAGCAAATTCTGAAGTGACTTTCCATTCTGGCAGAATTTTGGTTCGAACTGTCCTTTCATTCGAGGTTTGTGTCTGGGACGAAGTCTCCACATGTCAACGAAAGAGACGAATAATATCAGAGATAAAAGGGAATTATAACTGCAAGAATTATTTCGCTTGTTCCATTGGTCGAAGAATTTGCTAGAAGTTTCTGGCTATCAGAAACTTCTGCTATATAAGGACAGATGGCGGTCAAAAAAACAGACACAGTTGGTTTTAGAACCGTGGCGAAGAGATTGGAAAAGTGATAATGGGCGAAGTTGTAATTTGGTGATAAATTGAAAGTTGAGAGTAAACAAGAAAAAGTAATTAGTTTGGATTTGTGAATTAAGTAATTGAAAGGAGATAAAGTAATTTGAGAGGAAAGAGACCTTGTAAGAAAAGAATTTGCGAAGAATAGTATAGTGTGAACTTGAATTGTTCTATAGACTAGAAAATAAAGAAATAAATCTCACAGAATATCGTTTTATCTACTCGAGCCGTAGCTTGCATATAACATTGGTGTCAGAAGTGGGATAAAAACTTATTCTGTGAATAACTATTTCCGTGGTGTGAAATTGCACAAGCAAAAAAAAAAAAAAACGATTTCTGTGTTAGTTAATTAGTTGCGCAAAATGGGTCGCAAATTGGGAAAACTAACTATAACTCAACTAAAGGCAGAACTCAGTAAGCGGAACCTCGACACAACTGGGGGAAAAGATGCCCTACTGATTCGTCTGGAAGAAGCAGTAACGCAGGAAGGTGAAAATCCGCACGATGTAGAGTTTGACGTGGAAGAGGAACCAGCAGCCGACCCGGGTATAACAAGTCTGCTCCTGCAACTTAAGTTAGTAATGGACGAACAAAAGAAAGCAATAGAAGATCAAAGGAATTCTCTAGAACTTAAGCTGGACGAACAAAAGAAAGCAATGGGCGACCAAAGGAATTCTCTAGAGCTTAAGCTGGACGAACAAAAGAATTCTCTAGAACTTAAGCCGGATGAACAAAAGAAAGCAATGGACGAACCAAAGAATTCTCTAGATGCTCTGGAAAGTAAACTTGATGAGCAAAACAAGAACTTGGAATCCAAATTCGAAGCGATCGAAGAGAAAATCGAGAAGGTCGAGACGCAACTCGAAAAAGTCGAAACCAGATTCGATGAAAACTTTGAGAAGCATGAAACTCAGTTCGGGAAGACAGAGACTCAGTTCAAAAAAGTAGAAAAGCAAGTCGAAAATCTTACTAAGGAACTCAGCAACGTGAAGAGACAGAAAGCACGGGAATATTCCACTGACGGTCTGAGAAGAAAGGAGATGCAGCCTCCTATCTTCGATGGTCAAACATCATGGCCAATTTATAAGAGGCAATTCGAAGCGGCCGCAATGACCAATAGCTGGGACGATGAAGAGAAGTCCATTGCACTCACACTTGCACTGAGGGGTCCAACTGCGGAGCTCTTGCAAACCATCCCGGAAGATAAACAGCAGAACTACGACTCTCTGGTTCAGGCTATCGAGATGCGGTTTGGGGATGAACACATGCAGCAGGTGTACAGGGTTCAGCTGCGTAGTCGAGTCCAGAAAAGGGGGGAAACGCTCCAACAGTTGCAAGCGGATATAGAGCGACTAGCCCATCTTTCATACCCTAAAGCCGGTGAGGAGCTTATCAACGAAATGGCGGTGGAAGCTTTTATTCAGGCCATAGAGGACAGACAACTGCAAATGGCTGTAAGGATGGCTGAAAAGCGAACACTCCCCGAGGCATTGGCATTCGCTTTGTCAATGAAGGCTGCGGACCAAGCATACCAGGGAATACACCGTGTCAGGGAAATGTCCGTCGTGGAATGCTCATGCCAGAGAACAGCCGTCTTGGATGAAGACAAAGCTCGCGGAAGTCAAATCCGTTGCTGGAATTGCAACCAAACCGGACACCTACAACGGCAGTGCAGAAGTGCACCTAGACGAGGAAATTGTCGTAGGAGAAGCAGAGAGGAAGCATCTGGCGGTGATAACATTCATCCTGTCAGTCAGACTTCCCAAAACCAGCAGTCGGGAAATGCGTAAGGACCAACTTCGCGGGGCAGAAGTTGGTTACTGGAATCGAGGCCCCCAGGACCACCATTCAAGTTTCGCAAACCAAACGGGGTAACAAGAGCCTGACAGTGGAGGCACTAATCAACAAGAAGAAGTGCGTAGCCACCATCGACACAGGCGCCACTGCCTCCATTGTAAGAAGAGATATTGTCAGAAGCGCCTGGCTGCACAACACCAACAGCTACTGCCTGAAGACTGCAACAGGGGAAATGGCGAAAGTGTTTGGAGAAGTTCGTCTTACGATTACTCTGGCGGGACTGACGTTCTCCCATGCGTTTCTGGTGGCAGATATATGCGACGAGTGCATCATCGGAATAGACTTCATGAAAGCAAATGAAGTAATCCTGGACATCGGGATGCAAGTACTGAGGTATCGAAATGTGGAGATTCCGATGGTGTACGGAAACGAGAGTGCCGTAACTCTCAGGACAGTCATCAGCAAAGACGAAGTTTTGCCGCCGTCTTCAGAGACAATCATTTGGACGAAGCTGGAAGGTGATCTTGGGAGCCACCGATTCTACATAGTAGAACCAGACCCAGAGAAGAATTCTCAAGACTACATCGTGGGAAAGACGATAGTCGAACCAAAGAACACCATGGTTCCAGTAAGAGTTTTGAACGCAAGACCACACACTGTCAAACTAAGGCGAGGGGAGGTGACTGGAAAATGCACGCCGATTACCGCCGTCGCAACAATATCTGAACGTGATGCTCCAAAACCTCTCCCATCACCTTGGACAACGGAAACGAGAGAGACGATTCTCCAGTCCAGTGAGCTGAATCAGGAGCAGCGAACTATGGCAGAGAATCTTATCAATGAGTACGCTGATGTATTTGCCTCACAGGACGGTGAATACGGCCGAACACACCTGGTACAACATCGAATAGACACTGGTGATACTAGACCAATTCGTCAGCCTGCTAGGCGCCTTCCATTGGCAAAGCAGACAGAAGTTGCAGAGATGGTGTCGGCAATGGAGAAAGAAGGTCTGATTGAAAGTTCCAAAAGTCCGTGGGCATCACCGGTTGTACTGGTTAAGAAGAAAGATGGCAGCACGCGGTTCTGCGTGGACTATCGGCAGCTCAATTACGTCACCAAGAAAGACAGCTACCCTCTGCCACGGATTGACGACACGCTAGACACACTATCAGGAGCCCGATGGTTTTCCACTCTCGACTTGAAGAGTGGGTACTGGCAGGTACAGATCCATCCAGAAGACCGGGAGAAAACCGCCTTCACCGCAGGAAATGGGCTATGGCAATTCACGGTAATGCCATTCGGGCTGTGCAATGCTCCGGCGACTTTCGAGCGATTGATGGAATGTGTCCTGCAAGGGTTAACATGGAAAACCTGTTTGGTATACTTGGATGATGTCATCGTCGTAGGAAAAACGTTTGCGCAACACCGAGACAATCTAAGGGATGTGTTTCAAAGGCTTCGAAGTGCCCACCTGAAGCTCAACCCCAAGAAGTGCGCCCTGTTTAGAGCGGAAGTCAAGTACCTGGGACACATAATTTCAGCGAAAGGAGTGAGAACCGACCCGGAGAAGGTCGAAGCGGTGAAAAACTGGCCAGTCCCCAAAGACAAACACCAACTAAGGAGCTTCCTGGGCCTAGCCACCTACTACAGACGGTTCGTGAAGGATTTTGCCGGGATCGCAAAGAACCTGCACCAGTTGACGGAAAAGGGAAAACAATTCAAATGGTCAATTGAGTGCGAGAAGAGCTTCAAGGCACTTAAACAACGGCTATGCGATGCCCCGATACTGGCTTACCCCACTCCCGGGGAAACGTTCGTTGTGGATGCAGATGCTAGTAATGTCGGGGTAGGAGCCGTACTCTCCCAGGTGCATGACGGCCAAGAGAAGGTGGTTGCGTACTTCAGCAAGGTGCTCTCTAAGCCAGAAAGGAACTACTGCGTGACAAGGCGGGAACTTCTAGCTTTGATCTTGGCTACGAAGTATTTTCACAAATACCTCTACGGGAGGAAGTTCGTTCTTCGCACAGACCATGCAGCCTTAAAATGGCTATTACAGTTCAAGAGTCCTGAGGGTCAGGTCGCAAGATGGATCGAAAGGCTGCAAATCTACGACTACGAAATACAGCATCGTAAAGGAAAACTCCACTCTAATGCGGATGCACTGTCCCGGAGACCATGCAGAGCGGATTGTAAACATTGTGCGCGTCAGGAAGAACGGGAGCTGGTTTCCATCCAAAGAATGAGAGCCGAACCTATCGCCGGCTGGAGCGTAGATGAGATCCGGAACGCTCAGAAGGAAGACCCGGATATCGAGCCGATTCTGGCCTGGAAGGAGAACATGGAGAAACCGGATCATCAGGACATCTCTCACAGAAGCCCGACCTTAAAGGCATATTTTGCGCAGTGGGACTCCCTCCATGTCCAAGAAGGTGTTCTGAGAAGAAAATGGGAATCCTCCGACGGAAAGTCGTTTGTAATGCAGCTTGTCGTACCGCGGACGAGGGTCAAGGAGGTGTTACAGGAAATGCATGGCGGGGCGACCGGAGGCCACTTGGGAGTGAATAAGACGCTAGAAAAGGTACGAGAACGTTTTTATTGGTTAAAAGCGAAGGAAGATATCGAAGACTGGTGCAGAAAATGCGACGTGTGTGCAGCTAGCAAGGGTCCGAGAATCAAAACTCGAGGTAAGATGCACCAATACAACGTGGGAGCACCTTTCGAACGAATCGCCATTGACATCGCAGGGCCCTTTCCGGAAACCGACAATGGTAATCGGTATATACTCGTAGTGATGGACTACTTCAGTAAGTGGCCGGAAGCGTTTCCGATCCCTAACCAGGAAGCCAGAACCGTGGCGGAGCAGATCGTCTACAATTGGGTTAGCAGATTCGGTGTGCCCTTGGAATTGCATTCTGACCAAGGGCGGAACTTCGAGTCAAGAATCTTCCAAGAGATGTGTCAACTACTCGGAATCAAAAAGACAAGGACAACCCCGCTTCATCCACAGTCGGACGGTATGGTGGAGCGTTTCAATAGGACTTTGGACGAACATCTCTCGAAGGTCGTAGGTGACTACCAACGGGATTGGGACCGGCAGATTCCCTTGTTTTTGATGGCCTATAGAAGTGCCGTGCATAGCACTACTCGACATACGCCGTTCGAAATCTTATTTGGTGGAATAGCTCGTTTACCCAGTGAGGTGAAATTTGGATCTCCTACCAATGAGCCCAGAAATGAAGAAGAGTACGTGGCGGACCTTAGGGAAAGGCTTAGGGACATACACCAAAGGACCAGAAGCCAGATTAAGATGACGAGCGACCGCATGAAGACCAGGTATGATGCCAAAGCAACAACGTCAGGATTCCAGGAAGGAGATCTGGTGTGGCTGTATAATCCCCATCGCCAAAAGGGGAAATCACCTAAATTACAGCGGAACTGGGAAGGTCCCTACAGAATAGTATCATCATCGATGTTGTCTACCGCATCCAGCGAGGACCGAGGGCCAAAATGAAAGTGGTTCATGTGGACCGACTGAGTCGATACAATGGCCGAAATGAGGATGCACTTGTTCGGGACGAACACCTATAAGGGGCGGGCAGTGTAGCATAATAATAACTACGCTCCTATGTCTATGCAGCAAATTCTGAAGTGACTTTCCATTCTGGCAGAATTTTGGTTCGAACTGTCCTTTCATTCGAGGTTCGTGTCTGGGACGAAGTCTCCACATGTCAACGAAAGAGACGAATAATATCAGAGATAAAAGGGAATTATAACTGCAAGAATTATTTCGCTTGTTCCAGTGGTCGAAGAATTTGCTAGAAGTTTCTGGCTATCAGAAACTTCTGCTATATAAGGACAGATGGCGGTCAAAAAAACAGACACAGTTGGTTTTAGAACCGTGGCGAAGAGATTGGAAAAGTGATAATGGGCGAAGTTGTAATTTGGTGATAAATTGAAAGTTGAGAGTAAACAAGAAAAAGTAATTAGTTTGGATTTGTGAATTAAGTAATTGAAAGGAGATAAAGTGATTTGAGAGGAAAGAGACCTTGTAAGAAAAGAATTGCGAAGAATAGTATAGTGTGAACTTGAATTGTTCTATAGACTAGAAAATAAAGAAATAAATTTCACAGAATATCGTTTTATCTACTCGAGCCGTAGCTTGCATATAACAATATTAATACATTGTGCAGAATAACAAAAGCCATAGTTATAAGTAAATTAACATACGGCCTAGAAATTTATGGAAATTGCCCGAAAAGTACACTAAATGTACTAAAACCGTACTATCACCAAGCAGCAAGAAGAAGCATAGGAGCCTTCCGAACCACACCTATACTCAACATACTAGCTGAGGCTAGACTTCCCACCCTTGAAGAAATGGCTTATGAGCATTCTTTGAAACTGCTTCCCAAACTGGTCTTCCCAACAAACTCTATTATCAATGAAACTATAGATAACACCAAACGAGATAAAAAGAAGAAGAGGATAGCTTCAGCAATTTCAACTATACTAACCAAGGCCCAGGAGCTAGAAATTTATATAACCAAAAGAATAAAAGATCCTCTCCTTACTTCCCCTCCATGGAAAATTCAATCCTCCTCCTTCGTCACGACACTCACCAGAGATAACATAACGCAAACACCAGGAATCATATTTCGAGCACGCTATAATGAAATTGCAAGCAATTTGAAATCTCAAGGCTGAAAACTCATCTTTACGGATGGCTGTATGTAAAACACATCAAGCAACATCTTTTTCGATTGTTTATGAGCATGGGGAAATCATAAAACATGGACTTTTACCAGACTGCGCATCCAACTTTACAGCCGAAGCCGTAGCGGTATTTGAGGCAGCCAAAACCATAACCCAATTACGTGGTAAATACGTCATATGCTCGGATAGTCTATTGACAATCTATTGACAATCCAAATCAAAACCACTTATTACCAAACCGAATAAGAGACTTGGTTATTAAACACCAACCAAAAATTAAACTCTTGTGGGTCCCAAGCCACATCGGGATTTCGGGCAATGAACTTGCTGATACTGTAGCAAAGGAATGTATACGTGCGCCAGTCTTCCTCTTCAATACATACACTAAAATAGACCTCCAACGCCTAATCAACACCCTCACCAAAAGGAACCGCCTCCGCAACTGGCAAAACTACAAACACCACTACGCCACTACCACTACCACCTGCAATAAACGAACTGTGCATAAACTATACACGTTTACGATTAGGACACACTGCCCTCCCCACATGTACACCTCATACGGAAAGAACTACCCCCGATCTGCACAGAATGCAATTGTGTCATCGACATCCTAAACATCCTCGGCCAAAAGCTTTGTCCAATTTCCTTCTCCTTGAATCCCATTCCTACCAGTAACCAAACAATATATGAATTTCTAAACGACATCAACTTAGATAACATCAAAAATATTAACAAACTACTCCTGAATTCAAATATTTCAATTTAGATAGTCTAACACCTTAGAGCCGTAAGCCGTTGCAGCTAGTGCTCGCCCCACTACTGTTAACATGTGAATTTCTGTTTTTAATTTATATGTTAATAAATAATAATAATAATAATAATAATACTCCAAGCCTTCGTGCCAAACCTTATCGAAAGCTTGTGAGACGTCAAGAAATACACCACAACAAATCTTTTTCTCTTCGAGAGTTTTCTCAATCACGTCAGTTATTTTGTGGACTTGGTCGATTGTAGAATGTTTGATTCTAAATCCAAACTGATGGTCAGGAATAGACGTCTTTTGTCGATTACGGGTTGTAGTCGTTTAGAATGTAGTTTTCGAATATTTTAGAGATAACCGGAAATAGGGAAATAGGCCGATATGATTTCTTCTCATTCAGAGGTTTGCCTAGTTTCGGGACCAGGAAAATCTTGGCGATTTTCCATTGTCTCGGCATGTAGAGCAATCTGAACGAAGCGTTAATCAAGTACAGCAGTTTGATAAGAGCTTTATTCGGCAATTCCTTGACCACCTGCGCCGTTATCAAGTCGTTACCTGGTGTTTTTCCGGTGTTAGATTTTTGATATCTTCCCTCAGTATGGTATAAGAAGGCCCCTAATCCTGAAAAGTTGATGACATGTCTTCCAAAATTTCTTAGGCGATTTTCCTTTTTTCACGAGGTACTTTATCAAGGCGCTGTTTTGAAAATTGTGAGAATTTCGCATGACAGTGATATTTATCCTACCACAAATAATAACAAAATGAGATTATTATTGAAACGAGATGATATTTATACTACTGATTAGTGCCGCAGTTAGTGCTATCGCTAATGAGAAGATGACTCGTTGTAGAGTATCTCAGGCCGCAAACTTATCAACCACCCCTCGTACATACTTCTTGAAAGAAAACAAGCCGTGTTTCTTATACATTTGTTAATAATAAAATGTAAATACCCATGCATTTTTTTACTAACTTTTCTCAGGAAACGTGAACCTATAACGCTGTGTTAGTGCCCCGAGATGTCTATACCTAGTATGGACAAAAATACTGTTACACACATTTAATGCTATAAAACAAAGATAATTCAATAAAACTTTCAAGATTTATTCATACGTGTATTCCGAACACAAAAATGTAAGCTTTATTCAAAATGTCTTTCTTTGACTTTACTGCAGGTCTTTAGTCGCTTCCACCTCTCTTGTTGAGGGCTTTTCTAAAATTCAAGTTTAATTTATTTTTCTAATTGTGGGTGGCCGTGGTGTAGTGGTAACATCAACGCTTGTCACGCTCTTGGTTCACGGTTCAAATCCTGATCTCAACAATCATTTAATTATTTCGTCTGAAATAAATAAAAAAGTCGATCAATTGCGAAAGCTTAGTCAACTCTACTGCGAAGGCATAACACTGGCAGTAGGGTGGTCATATAGCTTAAATGCAACTTGATCGTGATGATATCAGGTGGAGGGAAAAAAAATACTGTGAATCATGAGCAACGACAAAAAGCAAAACAAACAAGCTCCCCAGTTATCTGGACGCCACCCTTGGAGTTTACTGAAACTTAATACCACCTAAGTTTCAAACCCACTACACCAATCTTTCTTTCTCTCTCAATTTCGACAAACGTCCGTGCCCTGAAATAATTTAATGGTATTCATATCCCATTTGGCGCGCGCAAATTATAAAAAAAAAAAAAAAAAAAACACGCACCTCTTCAATTGGGAAGATGGTCATAGCTTCGGTCTGGCGCTGGGGGGTTGTTCCTTTCAGACCCTTGGGACCAGCTCGAACACTTCCCCAGGTTATCGTGTATAGACTCAATTTGTTTGTTGAATTTTGTCTGTACTGTGATGATTTTCTCATCGGCAAATATAATATTTCTACGCAACACTTTTCAGCGTATTGGACGATCGCAGGCTGCTTTTAATGTCGCCAGTATCCCCAAAAAATGTCATACACACATGAGAATCCATGAGAAGCAGGGGAATCGTCGAACCTATTACCAGATGGGTTAGGACTACGCTCGATAGATGCATAATAACATCCTCATCAGGAGAGGTCTCTGTGACAATATCCGCGGCTAAAGGCTGCCCCCAGGGCGTGGTTCTCTCGCCTCTCTTATGGTCGCTCGTGGTGGATGACTTATTGAATAGACTTAATAGTTTAGGCTTTACAACTATAGGCTATGTAGATGATCTTGTGATTATCATCAAAGGCAAACATGAAGACAATGTGTGTCAACTCATGCAAAATGCACTCCTTGTAGTCTCGGACTGGTGTGCTGGCGAGGGCTTATTGATAAACCCCAGCAAAGCAGTCGTTGTACCATTTACAAGAAGAAGAACACTGAACATTGGTTTAGTGACTCTAAATGGCACAACCATTCATTTTTCCGACAAGGTAAAACATCTAGGAATTGTCCTGGATAAGAAACTTAACTGAAACTCCCATGTTATCCTGGTTATGTACCACGGTGGTAAGACCCATCCTTACATACGCGTTCGTTGTCTGGTGGACGAAAACCAAGAAGGTCACAACCATCAGCAAACTCCACAAGCTAGCCTCGGAATTACAGGTACTATGCTCACCTGCCCCACAACAGCCATAGAAGCCATAATCGGACTTACTCCGTAACACATTTTCATAAAAAAAGTGGCAATTCGCAGCTAATCTACGAAAGTCGGATGTTAACAGTACATGGGATCATGTGGATCTCATAGATCTATTAACCGACTTCCCCGAGCTAGATATGCTCAGCACGGTTTCTGACTTTACGGCCAAATCACTCTACTTTGGTAGAAGGTTTGAAATTGAGATCCCAAACAGTGATATATGGAATAGTGGCGGACCGTTGCTTGATCCAAAAGGAATCGTCTGGTATACCGATGGATCAAAAATGTATTCAGGAGTTGGCGCCGGTGTGTATGGACCACTCACAAGATTACGAAATCACTTGGAAAGAGTCCTAGTGTTTTCCAGGCCGAACTTTACGTTATTGAGACCTGTGCAAATATAAACTTGCAATCAGGAATCAAAGGTGCCGCTATACACATACTCACCGACAGCCAAACGGCGCTTAAAGCACTGATCTCCCACCTGATCAGTTCAAAATCAGTTCTAAGCTGCTTCGACAGTTTACAAAATTTGGCCCGATACAATAAAGTGGGTACCGGGTCATGTTGGAGTTGACAGCAATGAAACTGCAGATCTGCTAGCCAGAAAAGGTACCTCTGAGTTGTTCATTGGACCTGAACCCTTTTGCGGAATATCTGATTCTGCATTCAAACTAACCCTAAACCATTGGGAACGCAACATGTGCATTTCCCACTGGAATAATTCCCAAGGCCTCAGACAAGCTAAAAGAACTGTCCAACCTTTCCAAAAAAAGGCAGCTGATATCCTAAAATATAGCAGAAATGACATAAGAAGGCTTGTGAGCTTCCTTACCGGTCACTGCCAATTACTCTACTACCCAAATAAAATAAGAATTTCAGAGGATATTACCTGCCGCCTCTGCCTAGAAGAGGACGAAACTGCAGAACTCTTACTATGTGAGTGTGTAGCTCTGTGTAGAAGTAGGAGAAGCTTCTTTCTAAAGGAGTTAATATCTCCATTAGACCTAAGGAACTCCTCCGCAGCCGTAATTATAGCTTTCATAAGGAAAGTTGAAGTACTGCTGCCTTAAATAGTGGTCTCTGGCACTGGCACTCTCTGGTCGCAGTGCCTACACGCTATTTGAGCGTAGCCACACTCCTGTTAAAAAAAAAAAAATTTGAATCCATTAGTAGGCTAATCCTTAGCTGCTGGAGCGTCTTGAAAATCTGAACTTTGTTCACACCGCAATTATGAAGCCCTAAGACATAGATGCGAAAGTGCAAGTAAATTAGAAATATTTTTATAAACAAACACTTGAGGTTAACTGCCACAAATGTTATATCAATCTCTGGGTACGCCTAAATCTCGGCCGTGCGATGGGTGCAGCAAATTCAGTAACAGTATTTTGGCAGTAACGGCTCCAAAACGTAATAAATACTACTTCACGTAGCCTATAGGAATATGGGGTACAAGGACTCGTGTCTCTAAATAATTTCATGAAAGACACTGCATAAACCCCATGCTGCTTGTTATCCGTTCCTCTAATTAGAGACATGGGAATGGACGAGAATACTGGGCCTATAATCAAAGCAGATACTAATTACAACAAAAACACACGAGGGCAAGTTTGTGCACTTAAAATTATGGTTGCGGTTATAGCTTCAACTTACAGCGATTATGATATTGGGTGCATTTCCTTGTGTCGCAAAGACCGATAGGCGGCTTACTGTGTCTTCGTTGCCCACAATTTCTTCAAACTTTGTAGGCCGGTATTTTTCAATCCTGTTTGTATGTTGACATTTTATATAAAACAAAAACAATGCGAATAAAAATGTATTTACCATGGCAAATGTTTTCTCTTTATTTCCTCGGCTGTTGAATTATTTTCAAGTTGCGCAGGCATTTTAATGGAATTATAATTCAAAACAAAGCGCCAATTTAGATCTTTGACAGCAGCTGTCATAAAACTTTTTAATCCAAATGTCAAAGGAGTTCAAATTAAAAGTACTAGAGCGTTGTAGGGGAAAAGGCGGTACTGTTTCACTCTTAAGCTCAGTACACACCTCAGTTCATGCAAGAAACAATTTTCAAAAAAAAAAAAAACAAATGCAAAACAAAAGTATGTAGAATGTTTTTCGTGCATTTGAAATTAATTTGTATTTCGGTTTTGAAGAACACAAACAACATTTTAGGAATGCTCTCCAACTCTCTGCATCAAATTAACTTCCTCTAACATTTCCGGGGGAAATCTTTCGGAATTCAATCGCCGTATTCAAATTGTTAAATAAAATTATGATTATGTTATTGAAAATGTAATAAAAAAGTTACCTAATTATCGACATAATAAAAGGATAATTTCCATGTAACCACTGAGCCTATTCAAATGAAACCACTTTTTTATAATAGAATTTGTGAAAACACATTTCTTCAAATCTAAATAAATGCAGAGGGCCTATTCTCAATTTCCAAGCGGAGTAACACGTATACGACGGTTTCCGTGTCCCTTTTTAAATTAAAAACTATTGTTTATTTTTTGTTCAGTGACATTAGCAGGGATATCCCTTTTTCGAAAGTAGAGTAGTAATTTCGGCGAGCTGATTTAAATACGTTGTATTCAAAAAATTGTTGTTTTCAGTGGTTTTCCATTTAGAAAACAGCAACAAAATACATTGGTGCGCATGCTTTTTGAGCTAAACATTAAATTTCCAAAATGTTGATAGACTGAAGTATCAGAAACTTTGAAAAACACTCCAATGGAGTTTGTGTTTAAAGACTTTTAAACGCCAAATGAAATAACTTATATAGCAATTTCCGGCTACACAAATGGTTTTGTGATCAATATTATATATTTGAGATATTTTGATATTGGTGAACAGTTTGTAAAAATCGTTAAAAAAAGTAGTGTTTTAAAAATTTCTAAAGAATATAAAATTAAGCGATTGGTTTTTGTACTAAAACTTGCAAAACACCAAATGAAATGACTTCAACTTTAGCTCTAGACCTAGTTATATCTTTCCTCATGGGAAATACGCTTCTCGTGATTCTGTAGACCTTTTGAACTCATTCATACATGGAATGAGTTTGAGGATAGGTCTCCAGATCTTTGAATGATGTAGAATGATGTGGATTTACTTAAAAAAAAAAGAAAAATTCTAAGAACAAAATCACAAAAATAACACAATTGAAGCAGGAGACTAGAGGTGGAAATATCAAAGAGTGTAGAGTCGGAAAATATAATATATTTTTATATTGAAAGTTAAATTTTCGACCGCATTTTGGCCACTCTTAATTAATTAATAATTAATATTTGTTCTAAAATAAGCTCGAATTATTTATATTTCAAGAGAAAATTAAATTTTCATAATAATGAGATATGCCACGAAGGACGATTTTGACAGATAATGAGATAACGAAACTTTTAGTGCTTGTCGAACTCCTTGAATTAGGAAAATCACTTTTTAGAACTGAGAGTGAGCTGCAGATGTAAACCGACATAATTTTTAGTATGCCTATCAAAATTCATTCTCGCACGAAAAAGCATTTGACTTTCCTGATATGCCACCGCTTTTTATTTTCATCACAGAAGAACGGCTTATTTTGTTGTCGTTTTTAACACGAAAACAACAGTTTCTCGGATATAAAGTCAAATTAGGCAGTGTGTCAATTTGTCGCTAAATGTTATCCTCTTGTTACATTTTGACGTTTAGGTAAAGGTGACATGAGAATTAGAATTTGGGGAAATTTAGCTGTGTAGACTGTTGATAATATTCCCAATCATAACCCCCAATATAGTCCAGATTCTTACTTAGGCGTCGTCCTTAAACCGTATGTCCCTACTCTGATGGCCCAGATTCGATGCGCTAATAAGTACGAAGACAGGATTCTTCCGCATGAAGATAGACATGTTTTATACCCAGAAAACACTTGTACAATTTGTAATTTATACGAAGATGACACCATTGAGCATTTTCTTCTGAGATGAACAATGTATAGACCAACAAGGCAGCACATCCTCCAAGCTGTGGAATTGCTAAATATGGAGAGCATAGTAAAAGCATTTGAGAGAAACACTACTCAAAATGTATACTAATTTGCCGCCAATTCACTCAAGCTAAAAGCATTTATCTTAAATGAATGTATGAAAACTTAATTAGCGGCTATGAGAAAATTGTATTTCAATAAATTAATAATTAAAATTAGTATACATGTAGATTGATAAAAAAGTTAACTTGAATATACCAAAAATTTGTAAAAGCAAAGTTTATAAGCAGATAATATATATATGTATATATTTTCAATTTATTCACCACAATAATGTCAAATTGGTAATAAGAACACAACAGTTTTTCAGAGTCAAATAAGTGTGAACACAAGAAACAGTCGTCTGAAAAGGCTTTAAAAAAATACACTCCGCCTTTCTTCCTGAACAAAACGAATGCATCTCTTTTCTTTTATTTCGACATTATTGAAGAAACACGGAGTGTTAAGAAGAGAATACTCCGAACGATACTGTCCTCGTTGTTATAACTATTTTACATCTGTCAAAATCGACCATTTACCATAATAAAACCCTTTTTCAATCGACGAAATGTCAGGATTGTTAGGCTATTACACATAATATTTGTATAAATAATCGAATTACGTCTGGTATTACAATGCTAGTATTTCTATCGATGAATTGAGTTTACCAATTCATTATACACTTCCAAATAATTTATTGTTATATTCTATATGGTCTACTCTAATATTCACATAGCATTTCTTCAAAGTGAACAAATCCATTGGCGAATCCGAAGAAATCTTTTCAAAATCCGAGACATCCGAGATGTCATATTTAAGTTGAATAGCCTACACTTAATTGTAGTCCGTTAATTTGAACGAATTGCAATTCAGGTTGTTGTTTGACCTCTGTTACCAAAACAGCAGCTGCAACAATGATTTCTTTTCCATTCAACATTTGAGGTTGACGTGTCCAAATTAGTTTAAAACGTTATAGAGTTAAGAAGAAATTAAACTAATTTTATTTTTTTGTTAAGATACACGCTATCAATATTTAGCACGAATACAGTTTAGATTCAAAACAATTTTTTAGCATTCGACGTGCTTTACTGCGCTGATTTTAAAACTACTAACTGTTTAACTACAGTAGACCGGGCTTCGTAGACCTGACTAATCGATTTCAGAAATACCTCTGCGTACTAACCCACGCCCCACACACTTCAATCACTCTCCCCGCTGGCCCCCATATTTTTCCTCCACAATTCTGCGCTCTATGTGGAATTTTGGGCATTGAAAAAATACGTGTCAGACCTCTCCGCAATTTAGACAGATGGTAGCTTCATTATGCCCAAAACTGTTTAGATACGCTCGAAAGCAGCCAACTCCGATAAGGAGCTGGATGAGGTAAAAGTCGACTACTTCGCGACGCCGGTCCGTCCATTTTTATAATCCGCTATAAGTCCATCCATTCTTCTGCTATACTCTTATGCTTCTCTGTCTTTCTTGCAGCTTAATATCTGAATTTTGGCATCGTAAGTCCTCTGTAGTTCCCTAGCCAAGCTATCTTCTGGTAGCATTCCCGTGTTGACACATATAGCATCATCTGACGGAATTAAAGCTCTTGGTGCAAGACTCTGTTGTCACTGCTTTGGCCCAAATTGGTGCCGCATACATTATGATGGACAATACCTTTCTAAGTGTTTTTTTTTAAGCAAGAGCTGCTAGAAAGTTATAAATATTTCTTGCATTAATTGCGACCTGATCAATCTGTTTTACAGTTAGTACTTCTTTCCATAATTATTTTTGGTGGCAAACATCAATAAAGGCATTGGCTAAAATTTTAATCTGCTTCCAGACCTGGATAAATTTTGATATCTAATGTTTCCAATATTCACTACGATAGTGTCAGAACTTAGCCATAGGCTAAAGTTTTAAACCAATTCGAGCAGTAAATATAGGGAAATACAAAAATTTCATCTTCACCAAAATGTAATGCATTTTTGAAATAAATTTGAGCCAGCATGTGTATGTTCCATACTTTCATATACGAAGTGACATTTTTTTCTCAATGTTCTTATCGTTACCATGATAACAATAACAATGCAATCTCGAATAATAATAGTAATAAAAATCTATCCAATCACGCAAAACCCGAACGACTACGAATAAAGAAACAAAAACTGTCATTCATATTATTTCAAAGGAATAAAACTGTGTTTTGTTATTAAACTAATCTGGTTTACCCCCATTTTTAATATGCAAACCAATAACAACACAAGAACCAGTCACTGATGGATCAATTCCAAGCCTGACTAATAGATGGAGTTTGGTAGCATTTGGTAATTGGCCGATGTCATTCGAATATTTATTTGGAAATCTAAAGCCCCTTACACATCTATGTTGCATACACTTGCCAATAGTTTTCCAGAAAACAAATCCAACGCGAACGTATCTTTTTGTTAAACTTGTGTTATGCATACATTATACATTTTCCTGAGCTCCCTTTAAAAATGTTTTTTTTTTTTTTTCCAAGACGGTTGTAGTGATATTTTATTTATTTGGTTTTTCTTTTTGTACATTCCACATTTTTGTATTTGCCGACAGTACTCGCTTAGCACACTACAAACGGATTTGCCCGAAAAACGCATCTACTTTTGGTTGTTTGTGATTGCAAAACAAATATTTTCCATTTAGTTTGAAAAACATAATCTGCTTAAATTTGTTTAAACAAAAGTTTATGAGTAGGTTTATAGTGTTTTTATACATTTGCTATTAGAAAAGTAAAATCTATGTGAAAATTAAATTAAATATTTTTTTTTCCTGTTTACAGCGATTTTCAAAGCATTTCTTACTGTCTGTCTCCCCGTAAATTTCAGTTCTCAAATATTAAAAGAGATGCTGCCAAATTACTTGCAATGCGTTTTTTTTAACTCTCTGTGATCTGAACCAGTTCAATTTAACACGTTCGCGCGCGACGCATATTTTTGATGACTTGCGGTGGTGCACTTTGAATATTTCGAAAACTAGAGTACCTAGAATCAATCCGTTTGGACAGAAATGATTGTTGAAGTTCCGTTATTAATTATCTATAGTCTTTAAGGTTTTTTTTTCTTAGAGACGTGTATATCCGTCCTGCTAAAATTAATGTAATAAAAGAGATGCATAGACACATGACATGTATAAACGTCAAACTTATGATTAAACTTCATTTATTTTCTTCTTTTATAAAATAAACATAAATCGGTTATGATAATAAAGTGGATTTCCTGAAAATGCGTCTCGTATTTTTGCTGGCTTGAAATGTGTTTGTAGAAAGCACAATCCAATAAATTTTAGCATTTCTGATGAACTACTTTTCTAAAAGTAGGTTGGGGACGTTTCCGTAGATTTTTTGGATTCTTACTTTCGAACATTCTTTGCCCGTAAGCGTTCGTAGACTTGATTAGATGATAGACAATACTATCTGAGCACATCAAATCAAAAGCTTTTTTGGTGGTATATTTGAAGAAATTGGTATTTGAATGCCAGAATTGCTATTGTCAAAGTCAAATTCTAAAATTGGCTTCGTAACATGGTACCAAGTGTCATCCATTTCTAAGTCTGGCTCGGCTGAAACTCCCCCGTTTGAAGGATCTTTTAATCTCTCACCTGTCTCACCTGCTTCACTGCTGTTACTTTCGCTGCTGCTCAGCGAGGTCGCTCCCAGCACTAAACGGCTCATCATCTGAACTTTCATTCACATCAGAGCCAATTTCTGCCAATATTTGTTCTATTTAGAGTTTTCCTTTTTCCTCCATAGCAACTACTGAACTTACTCTATGTTACTTTACTGAATAATAATAACAACTACTAAATAGTCTCCCTTACCTTTTATCAGAAATCACTTCAAACTAAACAAAATATACACTTTTCAGTTTTTTTTATTCACTTTTTAATTTTTAGTTTTTTTTTTTTTAATAAAAATACGTCCGCTCTCAAAGACACTCAAAAGTAAACTGCAGAATTTTGCATTAAGTTATGACGTGCCTGAACGTCTTGGTCCCTATTCTTTTTAAACATGACCATTCATGTCGCATCAAACCCAATCAGACATAAAATCCTCAGAATCAGCAGTACAACGGAAGTGAATACTGCTGCCCTTAAAACTTTATCTGATCTGTAACTTGTAAACACGTCTTGATAAAAAATTGAGTTCTTTAAATGACGTCTATGGACGTCATGCACTACAGAGAGATCAAAAAATGACGTATATACACGTTACACGCGCGAACGTGTTAAATAACGTTCATTGTTCAAAGTGAACAAATCCATTGGTGAATCCGAAGAAATCTTTTCAAAATCCGAGATGTGGGTGTCATATTTATGTTGAATAGCTTACACCTAATTGTAGTCCGTTAACTTGAACGAATTGCAATTCAGGTTGTTGTTTGACCTCATCCAACATTTGAGGCTGACGTGTCCAAATTGGTTTAAAACGTTATCCTGTGGCTAAATTCTAATCTTTATGTTAGAGCTAAGAAGAAATTAAACTAATTTTATTTTTTTGTTAAGATACACACTATCAATATTTGGCACGAATGCTATTTAGATACAAAACAATTTTTTAGCATTCGATGTGCTTTACTGCGCTGATTTTAAAACTACTAACTGTTTAACTACAGTACTACTAGTACGGGCTACTAGCATTCACTATTCGTAGGCCTGACTAATCGATTTCAGAAATACCTTTACGTACTAACTCACGCTCTACACACTTCAATTCCTCCAGAATTCTGCGCTCTATGTGGAATTTTGGGCATTGAAAAAATACGAAAGTGTTAAATAACAAAAAGCAACTAAAAAAAAAAAAAACAACCTTTATGGTACACATCTACTAGATAATTTTAGTTCATTCATGCATTCGACCCCTTACTGTAATTAGCGCAATTAATAGTCCAAAACCTCACATCAAATCTTACACACACTCATACATAGATGTCTCTGCACCGGCACTATCTTTAGCACACGGGTGTTGCACTGCTGATTTTTCTTGTGCCTCCGTCATATTGTTCTAAAAAAATTCCAAGTGACTGATGTAAAGTGAGAAAATATGGCGAGTCTTGGGGGCGAACAATTAATTTCTACAAATAGTCAATCAGGTACGATAAAAAACAGTGCAAAAATATCTAAAATCCATTATTCAATCTCTCCACAACGAATTTGTGCAAAAATTAAACGCGTATCTCAGATAAATCGCCCGAAAACAATCGATCGAAAAACAGCCTTGACAGATTTCTCAAAAGAAAAAAAAAAAAAAAAAAAAAGAAAAAAAGTATTTTCTGCTACTGCTGCTTGCTTTTTTCACATAGGTGTATAAAAATAATTTTATATCACAAAAAAAAAGCGTATTTAGCGCTTAGGTGGCAGTTGATAGTGTAAATCACTGGTTTTCCATAATTTTTTTTATTCGATACAATCATCGTTCGGGAGCAGACTCGCGAAAACCCC
This sequence comes from Pocota personata, assembly GCA_963082735.1. Taxonomy (NCBI): domain Eukaryota; kingdom Metazoa; phylum Arthropoda; class Insecta; order Diptera; family Syrphidae; genus Pocota; species Pocota personata. Next base: position 67,552,232 of record OY720431.1, read on the forward strand.
AATTGATGGCAGTGTGTCCATGTTTTTCGGCAATTACAAGTCATTGAAACTTGAAAGCAAAGAATAGAAGGCAACGAAGAAAGGAGGAGGGGGCACCGCCGCCGCAGACACCATTCATTCCTTCCTTCCATAGTTTGCATACTTTAACACGACCATGCACCAAAGTCGGTGAAAATTGCGAGATAGTTCTCTGTGTGATGGGTCCGTTGCGTTTCAAGGTGTTGTTCCATCAATCTATTTCTTTGTGCTTTTTCTGTAGTACTGTAGTACCTACCTATATTGTAGTTCGAATCGTAATTTTTTTCTTTAATTCTTCAGCGAAGAAAGAAAAATTCGTTGGGCTGCACAAATTGTGACTACACACCATGTATCTGTATCTCGCAAGTTATTGTATTTTCTTTCTTCGGGGGGCAGATGAATAATAATTTAATTTTACTTCGCCTTATTGGGGTAATTTGTGTGTGTAATCGTATATGAATTGGTTTCATTCCAGATACAGCTCCAACTGATCGAAGCCGCGAGGGGAGTGTAGAAAGAAAAGGTGAGTGACTTAAATTTTTTTCTTAGCTTTGTGTGCTTTTCAAAGGATAAGCGATTTAGTCATACCAATTTTCATTGTTGCATAAATTTGTCTTTATTATCTTATATACTATATGTACGTACCTACGATATGTAGCTGCCATGGACTGCTCCGATTCGACAAGTCTACATTGGTTTGCTCAGGTTGGAGACGACTCCAATTTGATTCAAGGTATATTGTTTGTGCCAGGTGCACCTCAACTTAGCCACTCGCATGCACTTTCAGCTAATTGCCTATTATGTACCTACCTTATAAATTTGCAAAAACAAAACAAACTTCAATTATTATTTGCATAAAAAGGAATTATTCACTGACTGAATTTCCGCTTTAGCTTTATTGTGAGAAGATGTAAACTTGAGATTTGTTATTACTAACAAAGTGCCTACTAAATTTGTTGTTATTATATAGTAATGTATGTCCTTCTGAAGGTCGTTTTCGTAAATGTTATTAGGTAGTGCGTTCAAGTACACATAATGACATCAATTAGCGGAAGTAGAGAACAACGTCGTGAAAGCAACTTTGCTGTGTTCTTCTCGTGGATCTAAATAAACAAAAAAAAAAATTAAATTCAAGGTTAAATAAACAAACAATAGATGAAGAAAAACTTTTCCGTTTTGAATGTGTCAAATAATTTATCATAAAAATAACACCTGTTTTATGGCTCTGATTTTATGTAAACCCACCCTTCAGCCCTGAAACGTTCTAAATGCAATTTGAAAGTCTAGCAGTTAATTTTTCATAATAAAATTTATTTCCTACGCGCAGAGAGATCTCGTGGCCTTTGTATTTTAGAAACTTTTATAGGTAACAATATTGTTCGAAAAGAAGAGAAAAAGCAAACAGTTCTGTTAAATGAACATAAACATGCACACACTCATCCACTGGTGGCGTTATTGATTCCAGAGACACGTGATTGCTTGTGGTTTTATTTTATTTTGCAAGAAACTTACTTACTATTCTAGTTCTAGGAACCACATGGCTATTAATTAACGCACTAATCACAAATTTTTATTCAAATCGGTGCAACCATTTTGAAGTTAAATGCGTGCACAGTAAACCGAAACTTTTGTTTTAAAGTACACACAGGAGTTTAGAAACCAAACAAAAATGATTCCGTGTTGAGGTATTATAAATCGACTTACTTTCTACCACAAAATACGCATTCTAAAACATATATACACTGTTGTCCATAAGCACAGCGGGCAGTACATTCTGTCAGAAAAATTGATATAAAATTCTTTGTCTTTATCTTATCTTTAAATTCTTTAGCGTCATCAATATTATATTTATCTAGTCAAATAAACAAAAATAATTGAACCGAAAAAATAAAAAGACCGAAAAATCCACCTCGTACTTGCACCACTTTGGCCGTCAATCTAGCCCTTTCCGTACCCACTTACACATTTGTGCGGGTTAGTTCTCTCTGTAATTTCTTAATTTTAAAGTTCCAAATGCATCAATTGTGTTGGTTACTCACATTAAAAATGTCTTGTTCTTCACATTTTTGTGTTTTGTCTGAAAAGTTAAGTTACTTAAAAGTGTCTAGCCTAACAAATTTGAACTAAATCGAATGATTTTTACTTTCGTCGGTACTGAAAGGGCTAGGCATTCTATCGATCAGCTTCTTAATAGTTTCCAATGTTATTGAATTCCAAAGTTTGTCTTTCGATGTTGGACACTGTTTTCAAACCTCTCTGTCAAGTTTCTCCCAAAGGGTTGAGGTCGGGTGATTGGGCAGGCCATTTCATATTTTTCAGTGTTCCTTCTTTTTTTTTTTTTTTTATAATTTGCACGTGTTATATATATATATGAATACCCTTATACTAATTTTTAGAACACGTGCGTTTTTGTGGAAAGAGGAAGAGAGAGAGAGAGAAAGACAGAGTGGTATAGTTTGAAACTCAGGTGGTATTAAGTTTTGTTTAAACTCCAAGGGTGGCTGTCCAGATAACTGGGGAGTATTTTGTTTGTTTTCGCTATTATTGTCGTTGCTTATGATTCACAGTATTTTTTTCCGTCCTCCTGATGTCATCATCAGGATCAAGTTGCATTTTATCCATATGACCACCCTACTGCCAGTGTTATGCCTTCACAGTAGAGATGACTTAGCTTTCGCAAGTGATCGACTTTTTTATTTATTTCATGCGAAATTAATAGATGATTCTTGACATCAGGATTCGAACCGTGAATCAACAGCGTGACAAGCGATGATGTTACCACTACACCACGGCCACCCTATTGTCTTGTTGATTTTGGTTCACGTATCCTTGGCAAAGCTTGGAAGACTGTTACGGATTAGTTTGAATCCAGGGCCCACTAATCGCCCTAATATTTGTCTGTACTTATCCTTATTCATGATTCCATCGATACGGATGAGGTAGCCAACACTGGCGGAAGAGAAATATCCCCAGATTATTATACCACCGCCATGCTTGATTGTTGGGGTCACACAGCTATGGAACATCTGTTTTTCAGCAGACCGCCGAACGTAAAATCTCGTCTTTCGACTCGTCCGTCCGACTTGTTTGGACTAGTCGGTTGATGTCTAATCCTGGTGTTCTCTTCCCCAATATAGCTGCTGCTTGACTTTGTTTTGAGGTCGTAGCAAAGGTTTTCGTACTGCTACTCAACCGTGAAGGCCTGTGGCAGCTAAACGCCTTTTTGTCGATGTTATTGATATCTGCTTTGAGTGCGAACTGTTGAACTCTGCACAGATTTCGATTCCTCTTGTCTATGAATTTTATAGTCTGATCCTCTTGTTTTAATGTTAATTTGGGCCTTCCGCTTCTCATCCGGGTCTCAAGAGTTGTATGGTATCGAGCCCTGTCGACTTCGATATTTTAAGCTTATCGCTTGATTATGCAAGGTTTTTATGCCAAAACGTTCAACTTCACTTTTTCCTTGTTTCTTCCCATTTGATCTTTTTTTTACTATTATTAGTTGACTTTAAATATTGAAGTTTCAAGACTAACTGGCGCCGAAAGAATACGCAACCAAAAACCCAAAAAATAAATGAATTGCAGATTTTTGTAAAAATTTTGTACAAAAAAACAAATTATTTCCGTTTTATGATAAGTTAATGACATTTCCAGTTTTGCTTTATTATTCCCTACATCGGTTTATGTCTTAATTCCGCTTCTTTTTCTTAAAACCTTTTACCTGGTTTGAGATGTAATAATGTCTACTATCGACCCTAACAGTATTTGAGAGAATTTAGTTCATTTGATCACGATAATAGATCACGATAGTTGAAATATGAAAATTAATCACAATGGGCGCCCACAAAGCAGGTAAATGGAAAATTATAACAAGTCTTTTGGCACAAAAAGATTTTGAAAACAAGTTGAATATTTGGAGTCATATCTTCTCCTCACAATTCGATAATTTTCAATTTCATCAAAATCCCTTCAGACGTTTTTGAGTTCGACGGCTAACAAAGATGATATAAAGATTTTTGAAACTATGCCTCATACGCCACATCCCACCCACTTTTTCTCCGTTTTTAGACGAAATATCAGGGCATGCAAATGTCTTAAAGTATGTACGAGAAAAGATATCTTAAAGTCTGTACAAGGAAAGGTTAGGTTAGATAGAAGTGGCTGCCAGCTAAGAGCAGACAAATAATATGGTAGGTCCTTTTTGATACCATATGGAATTGGAGAAATGGTCACTTGCCTACTCATTGAACCATTTGGAGCCTTTCATGAAGCGTGGAAGTTTTCTAATGTCGGTTTTTTACAGATCGTTTACAGTCTGTTCAATAAAAATAACGGTTAGCGATTGCGGGTCAAAGAGAATGATTTATTAAAAAATTACAATATTTTATTTTTGGATCATTATCCTCTGGGAACATTCAATTCCGATTGTTTGTCCCGTAGAGTTCCCGTAAAGTTATGTAGACTTCAACAAACCAGACTGTATAATTTTAACATCCGATTTGCTTTTAGAATTTCCTTAAAGCAGATTAAACGTCCAAATCCAAAGCACCTATAAACGGGCACATTTTCGGGATGTTTAACAGTCCGTTGAACAAATTTCACACCGTTTAATTGAACTAAAAAATCAGAAAGAAGACTCGTCTGTAAAGTTAATTTTGCTCCAATCACGATCGAAATTCCACTGAAGTCGTTTCTAAATGTATCTCAAAAGAGACAATATTTTCTTAGTAAGCCTCAAATCGTTTCTTGTATTTCGCACTCAACACTATTAAGACCTGCTTAACTGAAATGAAGAGTACCTCTCAAGATTCGAAATGAACCCATTTACATATGGATACTCGTATAAGATATCCTTATTTTTTACGTGACGATGTGTAGTAATCGTTTACCATTTTTTATTGAACAGACTATAGCTTGTTGAAGCCGAAGGCTCCTAAGTGCAGTATCCTTCTTTGGGAGAGAGCTGGATAGGTGCAATGAAGGTGTAGAATAGTCTCCTCCTCCTCGTCCATGCAGCTTCTACAGAAATCATTCGATAATATGTCAAGCCTTGTTGCATGCTTGCCAATTACAGCGCTGATATGCAATCTATTGAGAGAAATCAAATTCTTAGAGCATTTCAGATCCAGCTTAGGTAGAAGAAATCTGTACGTCGTACCACTTGTCCACCTAGAATTTGTCCTCTCAATAGCATCCCGCTTTAATTTGAGTTTGCATGTAGCGATCGGCATACCCAGTGCCGAGGGACATTGCCAGACAAGGAACGACTTGTCTGGCAATGTCCCTGTGCCCCGGCACCCAACATAGGTGAATATTGAACTGCTCCGCTATCTGATGATTCCAAGCACTTGATTGCTGCCTGGCTGTCTGAAAAGATACGGATATCAACGGTTGATATCACGTTTTTCTTTAGCCAAGATAAGACTTCTTTTATTGCCATTATAATAACTTTTTTTTTTCAGTGTATGGAATTCATTTTTCTTTTATTCATGTTAAAGCTCATTCAATTTTATTAAATATAGCTTAATTAGTTTTAAAACTCGTTGATGCATGTGCGGCATCTTACCAAAAAGTTGTTCATTACTGCTTGGAGAGTTGAGACAGGAATAGCCGCAATTGTTTCTCGAATGGATTGCTTTAGTTCATTCAAATTTGTTGGTTTTGCTTTGAAGACTTCCTGTTTGCAATAACCCCACAAGAAAAAGTCAGGTGCAGTAAGGTCAGGCGACCGGGGGGGCCAACGGAATGTGGAGTTTCTGGATATCAGCTTATTGGGAAATTTTCGTCGCAATTCTGTCATAACAGGCCGGGCTACGTGAGGAGTTGCACCATCTTGCTGAAACCACACAGAGTTGAAAGAAATTCTCATTCGGCGTAATTCTGGATAGAAAAACTCTCTCAACATGCTCAAGTAACGGTCTCCAGTAACCGTAACGGTGTGACCGTTTTCTTCGAAGAAGTAGGGCCCGACAATGCAGCGTGATGAAACTGCACACCACACTGTGACACGAAGTGGATGCAATTCCGTCTCATGGAGTATCTGTGTGTTGGAAGCACTCCATATTCGACAATTTTGTTTGTTTATGTTGCCGTTTAAATCGAAATGGGCCTCGTCAGACATAAAAAGACAGTTCAACATGTTTCCGTCCTCTTTCACCATTTGAAGCATCTTCTGGCAAAATTCTAAGCGAATCGGCAAGTCTGCTGCGTTCAGTTTGTTGGCCATTTGAATTTTATATGGGAATAAGTCCAAATCATTGTGCATAATTAATTGACTGCAATGACTGTCTGCTTATACCCATTTGAGCAGATAAGCTTCTTGTCGAAACTCTTGGATTGTTTTGTACGGCAACAGCTACAGCAGCGATTGTTTCCTCCGTCCGAACTGAAGGGTTTCTATGGTAAGGTCTTCTTTCGACTGTCCCATGCTCGGCAAAATTGTTAACAAGTCTCGTTATGGTCCATCTGCTCGGAGGATTGCCGCCAAACGTGCGCCTATACTCTCTTTGAACCGAAACTACGGACTCCAGTGCGTGATAGCGGCGGACAATCCAAATTCTTGTTTCAGTGTCCCAGTTATCCATTTTTGTTAAATCTAAAAATCAATCTGCAAAATTAAAAAAAAATTAACCAGATTCATTAAATAGAAAAAAGTTATTACATTTTTTTTTGGTAGCGGCTTTCATCAGCCACCCTGTACTTTGCTGGACCACTGTGAAGTAGCATTAAGACGAATAGCTGAACTAGCTGCCATTTGCCTACCAAAAATGTCGAGGGGTGTTAGATGAAATAAAGTGTCCATTGCTGCAGAATGTTTCGTTCGCAGTGCTCCGCTAATGCACAGACAGAGGCTAAACGTTGGACTTTGCTTAATTTCTTATGGTCTTATGACCTTTTCCAAGGTAATCCACCAGACAACCACCCCGTAGATGAGAATCGGTCTGATGTCCGCGATGTAGAGCCAGTGAGTTATTCTGGGTTGTAAGCCCCAAAGGATGAGGAGGCAGCTTGTCTGCATCCAACTCGTCCTTTAAAACGTTTAGTTCAGTTTAATTCAATTTTGTTTTACTTTTCCTACAATCATTAGTTATTCTCTCTAATAGTTTACCACCGTAGAGTATCCCAAAGCAAATTCTATGATATCTACCTATTTTATTGATGAATTTGCGGTTGCAAGAGTGGAGTCATTTAATGACCTAGGAGTTATATTTGACAAAAAGCTTTCATTCAACTCACACATCAATGTAATTACCTGCAAAGCTAATAGTCGTCCTGGTCTTGTGAGATTTTCCAAGGAATTTCACGACCCTTACGTGACTAAATTGTTGTTTTGTAGTACTGTAGTTGCGTGTGGCGTCTTAATTATGAATTCGATATTAAAAAGCTGTAGAGTGTTTAAAAACGGTTTTGCGTCATTTTCCGTTACATGAAAGCCGTCTAGTGCTTCTCCAATTGCAACCTCTCAGGAGAAGGAGAGAGACCTCTTGTGTTATATTATTATACCAATTGTTGTCTGGATGTGTCAACTCTACCTATATAAATACGAGACTGAGAGTGACAAGGAATTCTGCTTTCATTTATTAACAAACATCGAGCTGATTAATAATATTCGTTCGTTGTTCAATAAATATTTTCATTTAATTGATTTTATCATAATTTATCGGAAGACACATTAAAAAGAAAATTGTTAAATTTGGTGTATGTAATCTGAAATGTGTACGACTATTTATAATGTATAATGGTATAACGGACACAACAGAGATATTCTGTCTGTAGTTTGATTAAATTAAATTGAATTACACATTAACAGTAAAAGCACTCAGATACGAAAATGTTCTATTGGACTTAAGAATCGGAAGAAATAACTTTTTCCTGGGCAAATTTCTTTGTAAAACGCTAAGGATGGAGATTCGACTAGTCCAGTGCCATGACATTGATGACCAAGCTGTGCAATCTCAATCTTGCGAAACCCGGACACTGGCATAAAAGTGCTAAATTATTTTTTCTTTATAAAAAATGTTAAGCGGTATTCTTTCGGTAGAGTGTTTAGATATCTGGATATGGTATAATACATATAAATAAATGGCGCGGGTTTGTTTTGGTTCACAACATCAAGAATGATTGATTAAATAAGGTAATGGTCCACCTGGGTGAATCAAAAGTTCATAATGGACTTATGGCGCTGCGCCATTGTCCTAAGGCTTTTTGACAAAATAGTTTTGGACCAATACCTATTTTTCACATCAGTGCCAATCGAATTTTTACTTGCACTTACAAGGTCAAGTATTGGTTTCCTGAAAATGTTCGAACTCGAGATTTTGATCAAACTCTACCTTACTATAATAGAGGAACTCTCTCAATTTAGTTTGTATGTCTATGTATGGCCGACTGCAGCCTAAGCGGCTGGATGAATTTGCTTCAAACTAGGGTCCGTAGGGCCACAATTCAAGACGAATTCGGAATTTTCATTCTAACCCCAAAATTAACGGTGCTTTTCGATTTTCTCGAAAAGGTTTTTTTTTTTTAAATTTTAACGGATTGTGAATTTGTTTTTTTTTGGGTTTTTAATGGATTTAAAAAAAAATGCAACATACGAGGGCAAGGTAAAAAGTTCACGGCCTGACGCAGAGATGGCGTTCCAATCAGCAAAAATTCATGTTTCCTGCCTGGGTGCATATCTTATTAGTTCGTATGATAAGTTTCAACTTGTTCTCTCAAGTAGTTCCTTTACACGAATTTTTGCAGTAGACGTCTTGAGTGTTTTTCGTTAAAATGGATAAACTCGAATATCGTGATAAAATTCTTCGTTTTGGATGGGTTAAGCCCTAAGGAGATTCATCCAAAGTTGACAAAAGTTTACGGGGACTCTGCTCCTTCCATGTCAACCGTTAAAAAGTGGGCAGCTGAATATAAACGTGGTCGCACATCCCTCGAAAATGACCCACGTGAAGGGCGGCCAAAAATCGCAACCACACCCGAAACCATCGAAAAAGTGCATGATATCGTGTTGGACGATTGGCGAGTAAAGTTGAGTGAGATAGCTGAGGCTATGTGTATATTGGAAGAGAGGGTGCGACACATCTTGCACAAAAACTTAGGGATGCGAAAGCTCTGCGCAAGATGGGTGCCGCATTTGCTGAATGCCGATCAAAAGCAAATGCGCAAACGTTTTTCGCGGCAATCTTTGGACCGATTCAATAGGGATCCGACCGATTGTGTGCGGCGATTTGTCACCATGGATGAGACATGGGTCTACCACTACTCGTACACGCCAGAAACGAAACAGCAGTCGAAGCAGTGGGTGGAAGCCGGTGGTTCAGCGTCAAAGAAAGCGAAGTCGATCGCATCTGCCGGAAAGGTCATGGCCAGTGTGTTTTGGGATGCGCAAGAGATCCTGTTAATTGATTACCTTGAGAAAGGCAGAACAATTACAGGCGAATATTTCTCCAACCTTCTTGACCAGCTGGATGCCAAAATTCGTGAGAAGAGGCCTGGCTTGAAGAAGAAAAAATCTTCTTTCACCAGGACAATGCACCTGTACACAAGTGTGCGTTAACGATGGGAAAACTGCGGGATTTGGGGTACGATTTGCTCGGCCATTCCCCCTATTCACCTGATTTGGTACCCTCAGACATCCATCTGTTCCCAAACTTGAAGAAATTTGTTTCTGGGAAGTGCTTCGTATCCAATGCAGAAGTTGAGAGTGCCGTAGATGAATATTTTCAAAGCCTTCCAGACTCCTCACTTCCGAGAAGGAATACTGATGTTGGAGAAACGCTGGACCAAGTGTTGAAGTCAAGGGAGATTATGTAGAAAAATAAAATCATTTTTTAACTGAAAATCGCTGTCTTTCATTGTCAGGCCGAGAACTTTTCACCTTGCCCTCGTACATAGGTGCAGGTATATGTGCGACCCAATTGTGTACTCTTAAACACAACTCCTTTTTTTTTTGCGGTAACAATTAATATTTCTCTTATAAAGGGTATCCCAAAATTCACGCAAAAAGTAATTTTTGTAGAAAACACAGGTTTTTAATTAAAAATTGTAAATGTTCTATTGAAAATATACAGTATAGGGTTATGTGTGGAATGGAATATTCGGTAAATGGCCCCCACGGCTTTGCTGGCACATACGCACTCTTTTGTCTAAGTTTTCCATGACCGAAACAATTTCAACGGCGTTAAATCACATGATCTGGGTGGCTAATTCTGATCACCAAAACGGGAAATTACACGACCAGGAAATGACGCATGCAGTAATTGAATTGTTTCTCGAGCTGTATGGTATGGGGAACCGTCTTGTTGAAACCACATGTCCTCCACATCCATAACTTACAATTTAGGCACAAGAAACTGGATTATTATGTCGCGATAGCGAGCCCCATTAGCTGTTATTGCCTGACCAGCCGTATTTTCAAAGAAGAATACTCTGATGATTCCTCCAGCCCAAAATTCGCACCAAACAGTGACACGTGTGGATGCATTTGTTGCTCAACAATTACTCGTGGATTTTCTTAACTACAAATTCTAACTAAGCCATCAGGATGAAAATGAGCCTCATCGCTGAAGATGATTTTGTTTGATAAATCACCATCCACTTGTTGTTCCATAATCCATTCAACGAATTCTCTTCGTTGTGTAGCACTCCATTTTTAATAACCTTGAACTGTCAGCTGTTACGCTGTCTTTTTTTCCCGTTGGCAACACTTTACCTCACAAATGGCGCAAAATTCAAATCTTACGTGAATTTTGGGGCACCCTTTACATATGTACGTTTGAAATATTTTTTTTTTTGATTTGCTTTCCCGGTATTATGAGTTGTTTAGAAACCTTAAGTAGGATATTACCGCTTAAATATCTTTATGCTTAGAAAGTTCTCAAAGTGTTCCTCATACGAAGCTTACAAGCAAAACTGATTATCTGCCGCCCTTGGGAAAAGCGAAAAAAGTTTTGCCTCACCTTTTTTTTCTAGAATCATGTAGTCTACATAAGAGATGTCTAGTTTGACGTTTTATAAGACTAATTTCCATATGTACTAGAATGGTATAAACGGAACACTAATGGTTTCAACACGGTGTCTGCCTACCCGTCTGTCCGTGTGACTGTGTTCCGCTTGTAACTCTTTCACCGTTTGACCTAGAGAGCTGACATTTGAGGTGGTGGACCAAAAACAATTAGAAAAAAAATTCTGCTTTTAGAGGTCCAAAAATAAAAATAAAAAAAAATTATTTCATAAAGTTTCGTGACCCAAAAATTGTTCTATCTGTTTTACTGTAACAGCACCAAAGCTTTTTAATCAATTGCCATACGCTATTAGGATATTGAAAATGCGCAATCTATTTCTGAATATGAGTAAAATCCATCAACATTTTATTAATAAACTTGCTGTAGTTATTTATAAGTCTTTCGATCTCGAGAATTAGATCAAACTTGACATAAATAAAATAAAAAAACTCAAAAATGTGGATCTCTCAATTCTGTCTGTATGTCCCGTCGACTGCACCTTAAACGACCACAATTCGAGGCAAATCGATTTTATCGAAACCGACTCTAACGATTTTGTTCAAATTTCATATTTCACTTCGGTTATATACATACGAGTGTAAGTATATTTGCTGTTAGATGTACCAGTTCTTTCGCAGAAAATATGTATATCATTGCTGGTTTTTGAAAATATGATATCTCTCGGAATCAGTCGATTTTGTACAAATCAATATCTAATATTAATTTTGGATAATTGTCAAAATATTTTTTTTCGTTTTTTAAAGGATTAAAAAAAAAAAATAACGCCTAAGCGAATTTGTTTGAGAGACATTTGCAAATAAACATCACATGTAGATATATGTATGCATGTAGCTGCAAGTACGTGTTACCCAGTCGTGCACTATATTTATTATTGATTACTACCAGTCTAATCAAAAATGATATATATACGTATATGTACCTAGTTATAATTACTGGTACACGTAGTTTTCGTGATAAAATAAAAACGAACAAGTACTTATTGATTTTTTGTTTTTGTTAAACTTTAACTGATTATTATTTAGGGAACAATATTTAAAGAATTTATTCGAAATGGCCGCCATTTGTATTTATGTTATTTATCATCGATCGCAGCTGAGTGTCGAGTAAAATAAGCCATCGACTCAAAAAGAGACTACAGTTTATAATCCAAAGGATTGAAATCTGGACTGCTTGACGGCCAATCGTTTGCTGCTACGAAGTCCGGCACATTGATTTGGAGCCACCCTTGTATTGTTTTTGCCTTATGAGCTGACGCAGAGTCTTGTTGGAAAGTCCACTGATTGTAACAATTGTTGGTTACATCCGTTTACAATGCTTTCCAGAACATTTGTTTGGTCGATTTTTGTCGATGTTTTCACATCTCGCAAAAATGAAGGTTGGTAACGCCTTCGTAGCTGTCTCTCCACCAAACCATCACAGATGCGCGGAATGAGTTCTGATATTTCTTTGGATGACCAAGGCATAGACTGTCATTTTGCTTATTGAACGATTCATCAATAGTAAACATATTTTTATCCGTGAGCAAAATTTTCCTGTGATCATTTGGGGCGCAGTCGTAGAGCTTTCGATCTTTCATTCCGTGTTTGCTTTAATTGGGCTGTAAGTAAGTGGCCAGTGTGCTTTTTATATGCGTTAAGTCCCAAATTTGTTTTGATAATACGAGACATAGATTTCTACGATATCTTCGTTTCGCGTGATAATATTTTCTGCTTTCGCAGCGGTTTCCGAATAATTCTGGCTTTAACAGTTTTGATAGCCTGTGGAGTTCTGACAGTGCGAAGGCGTCCGGATCTTTGACGGTCAGTTACTCCACCAGTGTCCTCAAACAATTTAACAGTTTGATACACAAAATTCAGGGTGATTCCAAGTGATCCTAAGGTACGAACAGCTCTTTCGATATTACACTTGTGAAGGCCAATTACCACAACACAGTTTTGAATATCACCCCACTCCATATTTACAAACGACTTTTGCGTAACTCTTTTTGCGCATTAACTTAGTACAAATGTCACTCATTGAATACCTGTCAATATAGAATGGGCGTGTTCAATACTAGTTTCATGATGAGTGCATTTAAACGTGTACTACTAATTATGATATACTAGGTATATATGTACATATGGCAAGAAAAGAAAAAAAACTGTTGCAAAAGTCCCGTTAATAATGTTCCAATATTTTTAACCCATAAAATTAAAGCCATTTGATTCCGTTTAAATGCATGCCTAGGCAAGTAACTAGGACTGTTACTTTGACACTGCAAGGCAGGAGAAAGTTTTTAGATTAATAAAATTCGCAAAATTTTATTTGTGCAAAATGTAGTATAAAGTTCAACGCACATTTATTGCAACTCGAAATAAAAATAAAAACAACTTTACTACTTGCAAAATTTTAGGTTATTTTCGATTTCCCCATTCGCCTTTTATTGTCGTTTTGATCTTCAGCCTTTCTTTTTTCGCGATGCAGACAAATTGAAATATTTCATCTCGGATGAATCATGTTTCTTTTTCGTTTAATTTATTGTTTGCACAATTCTTACAGTTACTCACTTGTCATTCAGATCAATGAAACTGAATTAGGTCACAACTATGCATATTGTGGGAAATAATTAGAAATGTATAGTCATTTGAATTCATATTTTTCTTTTTCTTAATTTCGTCTCTTATCTTGCCTCTACAGACGATAGACTTTCGATCTAATCAAAAACCGTAGACTGTATTCAAAACTGAACTAAGTTGAATGGCATTTTGTATGAATTATATATAAGACATACGAATTCACTTGCGTCAACTGATGATTACCGACTTAAAATGCCAAAATGTTTGCATTTTCAGGGTTCCGGTACTTACGAGGGTGGGTCAATAAGTCCCTGAAAATTAACACAAATTGTGTCGTCACCTTAAATTTAATTTTTTTTTTGTCAAGAATCGTCTTTGAAAAGAACGCACCCAAATTTTCAGACAGATCTGTCAAATGGTTTTTTTGTGGCAGCCATTTTATATAGACGCCTACCAGCATTTTCGTTAAAATGGAAAAAAGTGCATTTCGAGTGCTTATTAAACACTATTTTTTGCGAGAAAAAACTATAACGAAGAAGGCCAAGGCGGGTTTGTCAGCAAACAAGGTCATGGCGACAGTTTTTTGGGATGCGCGCGGTGTTATTCACATCGATTACCTTGAAAAGGGTGCATTTACGCAGAGCTGCTGGATCGATTCCAAACCGATTTGAAGCAAAAACGGCGGCATTTGGCGGAGCAAAAAGTTCTTTTTAACCAGGACAACGCACCGGCGCACAAGTCCGCAGTCGCATTGGCAAAATTGCATGAGTTAGGCCACGAACTCCTCCCTCATCCAGCATATTCCCCAGATTTAGCCCCCCTGCGACTATTTCTTGTTTCCAAACATGAGGAAATGGTTCAGAGGTAAGAGATTTGGGTCGAATGGAGAGGTCATCGCTGAAACAAACGCTTATTTTGAGGGGCTCGAGAAATCGTATTATTTGGAGGGCATCAAAAAATTGGAGAAACGTTGGATGAAGTGTAGAGCTAAAAGGAGACTATGTTGGAAAATAAAATGTTTTTATACCGAAAAGAATGTTCCTTATTTAATTTTTCAGGGACTTATTGACCCACCCTCATACTTTTTCCATTTCGCTTCTACCGTCCTCTATTTTGTTTTTCCCGAAAAGCCGAATATCTATTCTTACTCGTGAGAATAAGACGATATGTTTAATACCGTTTTTCAGGGTCCCGTATACAGACCACGGAACCATATTGCACTTGCTATCGCGTCCGTCCGTCTGTCACACAATGCCGGTGGTGCTTTTGAAAAAAAAAAAAAAACAGTTTGATGTGGTTCCAGCAACATGCGAAAGCCGCAATAAAAATTTAACATGGGCATGTAACATATCGTTGAATGAGCTTTTTGAGTAGAATTTGAACTACCATTTTTAAGTTTGTTGGTGGAGATAATCTCGTTTTTATTTTAACAGGTAGATCAATCTTAAATGATTTACCCGGAGAAACCAACAATAGGATCGTATTATTCCAGAAAAAGAACCGGTTAGTAATTTTTTTCTAAAAATTAATTTATGGTCTGTGTGCTTTTTGTTCCTTTATTCACACCCATTCGATGCCAAACGTGCTCAATGGGATTCATGTCCGAACTGTTTCCGGGCCAATGGAGTGAATTTATACACAATTCTTCTTTGTAACCATGAACCTAGAAAAAGAATTGGATAAAATTATAAAAATGATAGTGGGAAGTTCATGGTTTACTTACGGTCTTAGCACGATGGCAAGGTGCGGAATCGTTGTGAAACACAACACTGACGAAAAATCTCTTCTTTTTTTTTTTTCATTGATTTGAAATCTCAACAATTTAACAACACAACGTAGAATCTTAAAACTCACTTTGGAGAAATTTGAAGAAATAGACTCAAATTAGTGTTACTCACAAACAATGAAAAAGTTTCGTACGTGCACTTTTTTTTATAATTTGCGCGTGTCGAAGGGGATATGAATACCCTTAAACTGTTTTCGTACTTTATTCTATAAGAAATGAAATATGTTTTCTCTTATTGTTGATACGCGAGATTATTTTAGAGTCAATTCTATCATGAAGACAAATTCGGACTGTTAAATATGTATTACTCGTATGGACATTCATTACTCATACTATTCAATTTCAAATTTGTTTTTTTTTTTGATTAGACATAAAATATAATACAAATAAATTTTTAGCACGGATACTATTGTCTCAGAACACGGGTTATCAGAAACACACTTTTGACTCGGTTAACCCGACCTCGAATAATCGGAGTTCTACTGTCCTAATGCATTCTCAAAACTTGCATTATTGTAGTACATACTTTTCAATTCTCTCCTTGGTGAAACAGAAATTTAACGCAAATTATTATAAGTTGATAAATTGTAAGGCTCCGGTCTCAAGGTCCGGAAAATACACCACTCACCGTTAGTCTTGTTTTGATAGGTTTCTCTTTTGACGGGGTCCTCTGACCTGAATTTTTGCGAGTAAGTGCCAAAACGTTGGCCAAAGTGTACCAAGAGACCGTTTTAGAACCATTTGGGAACCTCTTAACCGTGAACATTCCAGCAAGATTCTGCACAGGCCCATAAGGCCAAAACTAACCAGACCTGGTTCAAGATTGGGGTGGCCGTGATGTAGTGGTAACATTGTTGCTTGTCACGCTGCAGGTTCACGGTTCGAATCCTGATGTCAAGAATCATCTATTTATTTCGCATGAAAAAAATAAAAAAGTCGATCAATTGCGAAAGCTTAAGTCAACTCTACTGTGAAGGCATAACACTGGTAGTAGAGCGATCGTGATGATGACATCAGGTAGACGGAAAAAAATACTGTGAATCATGAGCAACGACAAAAGCTAAACAAACAAGTTCCCAAGTTATCTGGACGCTACCCTTGGAGTTTACAGAAAACTTAATACGAGTACCATCTAAGTTTCAAACCACTACACTAAAATCTTTCTTTCTTTCTCTCTCTCTCTCTCTCTTCACAAGTACCGAAGGCTGGTCTTCTGCCTGCTCAGGTCAGTACTGTCTTAGTAAATTTATTTGTGTCCCTACTAGGTATTCTTCTAACTTAACTAGTGACTAATGAATGTTAATAAATCATGGTTCTAAGAAAAGTTTGCATAAAGATAGCGTATGAATTTTGTACGTAAACTTAGCCATACCGTCTAAGCTTGTGAAGTGTTGTCGCAAAGAGCCTAAAGTTTTTGGCACACAGCATGAATTATCCCTGGATATTAGGGATACACACAACCAAAACCGTCTCAAGAAAGCGAACAAATAATAAAATGTTTTAAAAGAGCAATTTAGACCAATACTTACATATGGAGGATTGTCTAGTCTCTAGTCATCAACTTCAAGGCCAAGACCAAGTACGGGGAGAACAAGTTGAATTGAATGCAGGTGTCTGCACGCTTGAATACTGAACAACTATTTAGGAACAAATGTTGTTTCCGACTGCGACTACCTAACCTGCTCCCTACTCTATCTGTATTATGAAATACAGTTCTGCCGTTTGATTGACAAATTATATTAAAACGCTTCGTTTATAATTTTTTACCGGTATGTTAGAGCAGATTTCAAAAAATTGTACAGAAAGGCCCAGTTATCTCCATTTAAAAAGCGAATGACTTCACCCGAAGAGAGAGTGTTGTTTCCTAAGTTGTAACTTCTAATTGAGCTCAGAATAGCGCAGGTTCCAATAAAATGCAGGACGTCTTCTCTAGTTCCATGATTGTACGGCGTACAATAATCAGTTCTATCAGATCTATGTGGCATGTAGCTCAAGTGTAACATTTCACCTCTCGCTTTGAATATTGTTGAAATTACATCTAATCCGTGGCGGCCATGAGAGTGTTTTTTTTTCCCCAAGATCGTGATGAAGGATTTTATATGTATTTCTTGCTTGACTTGGTTGGGCTTGTATCCTAAATATATCCCTCGATCTTAATAAGTAGCTGTTGTAGCGCATTTCCCGAGGCCGCTCCATTGACAAGATTTTCGTTCAGAGGGACATTATGCTCACGGCTCAGCCTTGCCCATTCACCAAAGAAATGAAGGTTCCTAGTTTTAAGATGCATAGCAATTTTATGGGGAGAGACGATGACTTGGTTGTGATATTATTTTCGAAATGTATTGAAAGTGTAATCTAAGGGTAAATATATACAGTGGTGGTAGTCCAGTTTCTAAGTGCAGCATGTATGTCGGTGTATTTTCTGGTAGTCTGAATATTTTCTTAAGGAAGTATCTTAGAAGTTTTTCAACCTCTTCAAATTCCTAAATTCCCCACACTTGTGCCTCGTAACACATTATTGATCTCATGACTGCTTCGAAGATTTTATACTTTGTACTCGGCGCAATATTCTTTTTGCTTAAGACACCTTTGCAGCTGCAATTTATTGCGCGTTTCGATTCCTTTAGCTTCTCCTGGAGGAGCCTTTTAAACGATAACTGGAGGGTAACCAGAACTCCGAGGTACTTATATTCTTTGACTTCCTCTAGTTCCTCATTTTTTCAGGTCAATTTTTCATTCCTTGCGTATCGACCCCATCCGTTCCGAAAAATCATAATTTTATATTTGCTCGTATTGAGTTGCAGAATCCACATGTGACAGTATTGTTGAATCTTGTTAATCATGATTTGTATCATGTCTGGTCTTTTCGCAAGTATAACGATATCGTCAGCGTAGAGTAAAAAAATCGACAAGATTGTCCAAAAAGATTGAGAGCAGGAGGGGGCTCAAGAGGCATCCTTGCTTTACATCTGATTTCGATTGGAACCAATCGGATAAAATGCTTCCATCCCATACCGCTGTATTGTTGTCTGCATACATTTGCTGTAGCACTCTTAGCATTTTGTTTGAAAGCCCTAGGTTACTTAGCTTGAAAAATAGAGCTCTTCTGTCGATGGAATCATAGGCCGCCTTAAAATCGACAAAGAAGGCATAGTACGTTCGGGCTATACTTGTAAGAGAGAAGATGTTATCAACTGTGGAATAGTCCTTGCGCAAACCAGCTTGAAACTCGCTAAGTAGTTCATTTCCTCGAGTCCAGTTTGTTAGGCGTTCCAGAATAATTCCCGTGAAAATTTTTGTGATCGAGTTTAAAAACGATATCCCTCTATAGTTTCTTGGCTCATTTGGATTCATATATCTATTTTCTTTGACACCTACCCGACATTTGTTAAGCTTTGTCGTAAAAGAGCTCAAGGTCCTTGGCACAATTTTAAACGTTGCTGGGCAACGGGCATTGTGGGCTATGAAGCGGCTAATCAGAAAAGAAAAATCTCTATTCTAATCGTAACATAAGCAAATAAGGCATGAAGAAGCCTTTCGCGGAAGTATAACAGAGCCTGAATCAGTAAACTCCTACATCCAAAACCTGACCTAACCTAAAGGAAAAGCTTTATTATTTGAAATTGATAAATTAATTTAGCGTTGTCATTCGAATTGAACAGCTAGTTTTGGGTATTGTCGTCTTGTTGTTGTTGTTCCTTTAATAAACTTGGCAGAAACAGAATCATTACCTGGTCAAATTTTGTTTAGAACTTAGTCCATTCGAATGCAATTTTTTTGTATCTTTTCACTGCTACCAAGATCTTTGAAATATTAAAATAATTGGAGTTTGGGTAGCAAAGTAGCATGAGCATTGCACAATTAACACAATGCTAATTTATTATCTAGCCAGTTGCCAGACATATAACGAAGCAATTAAATTTGTTTGATAACATCAGCTACCCTCCATGTGTGAACAGAGAAAAATTATCATAATATCGGTTTGTTTATAAATGAGGATTTTGTTGTTTTTCTCGGGTGATAGTGATAGTGGCTGAGCTACTTGTTTATAAAGGGGAATAAATTTTGTTTGTCTATACTGATGTTAAGTGTTATGATGACACGGAATTATTATTAGGTGCGCAACTAAGTTCTCTTCTAAGTTTTTGACGAAAATGCAACTTTATCGTGAAAAAATGGTTACAAATGAATCATTCAAAGTATTGCCGATCGCTAGCTACAACTTTTTCCCATCTTTCTGGCAGAGCTTGAATACCGTTACGGTAAAAGTGTTCATCTCTTGAGGCTATCCACGAATCAAGCCATTTTTTTAAGTCTTCATATGAGCGGAACTGCTGATCAGCCAGACCATGTGCCATCGAACGGAAGAAGTAATAATCGGATGACGCAATATCTGGGGAATATGGTAGGTGGGGTAGGTCTTCCCATTTGAGCGTTTCCAGGTAGGTTTTAACGGGTTTGGTAACGTGAGGCCGAGCGTTGTAATGCTGTAGAATCACTTTTTCGTGCCTCTGCTCGTATTGTGGCCGTTTATCGCGCAGTGCTCGGCTCAATCGCATCAATTAAAGTCGATTACCGTTCCAAAGTGATGGTTTCGTTGGGTTTCAATAGTTCATAACAACTGACACCGACCTGGTCCCACCAAATACACAGCATAATCTTTGCAGCGTGAATATTCGGCCGAGCCGACGACGTAGAAGCATGACCGGGCAGTCCCCATGACTTTCGTTTCTTTGGGTTGCTGTAATGAATCCATTTTTCATCACCCATCACGATGCGATGAAGAAAACCCTTCCTTTTGCCGCTGGAGCAGTTGTTCACAGGCGAAAAAACGACGCTCAACGTCCCTTGGCTTCAAATCATAAGGAACTCAAGTTCCTTGTTTTTGAATCATTCCAAACGCATGCAATCGCTTAGAAATGGCTTGACTGGTAACTCCTTGCGTTTAGCACGCGAAAGAAGAACATCAACACTCCACGCAAATGACGATTATTTGGCACAAAATCAGACATTTTCACACAACCAAAAGCGCCAAAACAAAATCACTAATGTGTCAAAACAGTTTGTTAACCATATGTCTAAGCTTGTTTCATGACGTTTTGGATATGTCAAAATCGACCAGCACTTACTGCTGGAGCCATCTATTGACAAACAGCGATAACTTAGTTACGCACCTAATAATAAATGAGTCTAGACGTTTTTTTTACGTTTGTAGCTAGGTACGCTAGGTTATTTTAAAGTACAGTACCGTGGGAATACATCTGCCATCCACCATCTAGCGGCAAAGTTATGCGATGTTACTAGTTTTCATTTAAAACAAAAACTCGTCCTGTACTCGTATATCATTAATCAACTTTATGCCGGAGCATGTTAAAACAGAAATTGTTCGATTGTTAACCAATACTTGGTTTCCTGGAAATTTCCGAACTCAAGATTTTAGATTTCTCTCAATTCTGTCTGTCTGTCTGTACGTACAACTGCAGCCTAAACGGGTGGACGGATTCACTTCAAACTTATATCTGGGGTCTGTGGGGTAACAATTCAAGGCGAAATCGGAGTTTCCATTTTAACTCCAAAATTAACAGTACTCTACTAATGGCCGGAAAAAATCTCTTTTGTCAAAAAGTACGTATACCGATACTTTACTTATTAGCTGGTTTTCGACATTTGGCTATTTCTTGTTCAAAATTAATATTCAAACAATATTAGACATATGCAATGTCATGGCTTCCAACGCTTGATTCCGGACAGGTCATAGTGGGCTCATCGCGATGTGCTTTACAACGGATCGCTGTAAATCTTTACGGATGTGTTCAGAAACCAGGACGGAGTCGGCGCCGGAATTATCTCGGAGGACCTGAAAATCCGCCTCTCCTTCAACCTTCCGAACCATTGCAGTGTCTTTCAGGCCGAGGTCACTGCTGTTCGGCAAGCTGGTAACTGGCTAGCGGTAAATACTGTATCGCTGAAAGATATCGTTATATTGTATGATATATATCGCCAGTCAGGCAGCTATCAAATTCCTCACATCCAGCACCATAATATCTAAGGAAGCGAAAGACTGTCGCGTATCTCTTACCAAGATAGCAGAACAGTACTGTGACGTCCAGGGGAATTGCAAGGCTGACGAATTGGCTAGACGAGGCTCTTCCGGTACTATGTTTGCTAAGTATCTCATAAACGCCGATGCGCTAACAAAGCAAACCATAGGTGGAACCAGCTTGGCCAATGCCACACCGCTAACCTACTATGGCCAAAATTAGACCAGAGAAGATCTAACTAACTATCTTCTACAACATAAGAGAGGAACCCTAAATGCACTAACCAATGTAGTAACCGCACACTGTACGATAGGTAGGCGTGCTCAAAGGTTATCCATACCCCACAATGACTTCTGCAGGAGTTGCAGAGACGTGGCAGCACATTGGACCTATCTTCGTCTAAATATGCCTCATCGAGGGCCACTTCATACCAATGTAGTAACCGCACACTGTACGACAGGTAGGCGTGCTCAAAGGTTGGCCATCCCCCAGAATGACTTCTGCAGGAGTTGCAGAGACGAGGAAAACGAGGAGATGGTCCTGCACTTCCTGTGCACTTGGTCATTGATTTTCCAATGATTTCAACGAGCGGACAGCGTGACCCAACTGTCTTCACCTAGTGGCAGCACAATGGACCTATCTTCGTCTAAATGTACCTTATCGAGGGCCACTTCATACCAACCAACCAACCAAGGTCATACCAAGTTTTACAAAATTTACCAAATCAACTTTTTGCTTTTTAACAGTTTTTCTTTTTTTTTTAAAAAAAGAAAGAAAAATGCTTACTGAAATGCATCGATTTAAAATCTGAGTGATTATCAAACGAGCGGCATGCATACTCTTATATATAAGTGCGACCCGGTCATGTATGGACATCTCTTAATCCTGCAAGAAATCCCTGTCTTGGTAAGAAACTTAGATTTTCTTCGTTATTATTATTTATGCTTGGATAGCTGTTGGTTATTTTTCCCCTCTCAGGCTCGAACTTACACCGTTCACCTCACAAGCAAACTCACACACTTTGTCAAGCTGAGTATCCGTACTTACCACTACGCAATACCACACTTGCAGGTAGGACTTGTCGTTAAATACATTTTTTCGTGAGGAGCGTGGGTTGGAGTGGTGGAAATCAACTCCTCTTCTTTATTTACAACTCTAATATAATAGAACAGCATGATGTGAAGTCATCATTAAAGTCATTCTAGTTTATTTATTTCGGTGTATCGATTTCAACTGTAATCTAGTGTTATTTGTTAAGAGTTGATGATCACACGTCTATCAGTATTTTGTTTTAATATTCTGTTGAATATTATGATGATAACAATGTTTTTTAGGTTCATTTTGTTAATGAAAGGACAAAAATGTCATGATAGTGAAGCAATGCACATTTATTTAGCGACATATAATACGCAATGATTAAATTTTGTTTTATTAAATATCTCGTTCCAGAGATTGATATCAATTTTGTGTGTCTATCATGACTAACATTTCCATTGCAAATTGTTTTATGTTACTCGTATTAATAAAGGTCTGGCGCTATCAATTCAAACAGCGAGTGTAGATGCTAAATGTCCCATGGTTTCAAGTTTTCCGTTACTGGTTATAGTTTTGTAACATCGGTGATTGGGTCAGACAGCTAAGCGAACAGAAGAAGATTAAAATAGGCGAATAATAATATTTTTTTGTATTTTGGTGCTGACTGTAGATAACTATCAAGGGTGATGGAGGTATCTAAGAACAGCAGATGAAAAACTAACACAATCTTAACTTCAATTAATTAAAATAATTAAAACCGTGCAATTTTAATGGATGGTGCAAAATGTTTTCCGTTTTCTATTTATTTTCTCATTTCAGCGCGCTTGGATTCAAGTGAAGTGAAAGCCATTCATATGACGTAATTTCGATCTCATTTTGTAAATGAATTGACTTTCACTATTCAAATTCGAAAATCGTTAATTTACATATCTATGCCAGTTAAGGATTTCTTTGACATGAGAATAAATATTTGACCTCATTGATTTGACTTGTTGCTGAATCTGCTATGTTTAAACTTTTTCAACTGCAGGTGTAAGAAATGTTTTGCGAGTGACATACGTAGGGACTAACAAAAGATCGCTTAGTTGATTGAATAATAAAAACACAAAAATAATTTTAACTTTAGATATTTAATCTTCTTTTTTTTTTTAATTCCTCCAAACAATTCCCATTTATTTCAATACATTTCTTCAGCCGATAGATCCATCTTTCAAAACAGCTTTCAGAATCCTATTTTTGGGGCTTTTCGATTTCGACATTGACCGCATTAATAATCTCCTCATTAGATGTGAAGATTTTTTCCCTCAAATCTCATTTTATTTTCGGAAACAGCCAAAAGTCACATGGCGCTAGATCCGGAGAATAAGGTGCTGGTCGAATTTCATTGATGCCTGAGATCGCAAGAAAGTTGTTGGTTTTTTCAGCAGTGTGCGCAGGCGCATTGTCGTGGTGCAAAAAGTAGCGGTACAGCTCCTCTTTTTGTCGGTGTTCTAGTAGATTTTGGAAAACTTGTGGTAAGCAAGTTTCAGTATACCAATTAGCCGTGACTGTCTGACTAATTTTAAGCGGGATGACGGCGACCATTTTCGCCCTGGTGAAGTACGAGTACATCGACATCATAACTTTTGTTGCTGACTTTTGTTGTTTGGACTTTACTGGAGGGTTTGCACCTTCTGGGCTCCATAACATGGACTGCTGTTTGTTTTCCGGGTTGTACTCGTAAAACCAAGATTCATCACCTGTAACGATCTTATTGAAGCAGCTTGACCCTCCATTTTCAAACTTTTCCAGGAAATATTGAGCAAAACGAACACGAGCCTCATTTTGCTCTCCATTCAAAATTGTTGGTACCCATCGAGCTGACTTTCGTGACACAGCCATAGCATTCAAGATCAGTTCATCCGCTATCATCTCCTGTGAAATCGTGACATCTTCGTCAATTTTAGCCTTAACCAGGGCCACATTTGTATCGTCGGTCGAGAATTTGGGCCGACCTTTACGACATTCGTCCTCCAAAGAAAAATAGCCAGTCTGGAATCTTCGGAACCACTTTGAAATAGTAACAAGAGATGGTGCATTTATTCCGTATGCATTTTGGCATTCGTGCAGAATTTTGACTGGCGCGAGTTGACGTCGAAATCCGAAGAGAATGGCAAAACGAATTTCTTCCTGTGTTGGCGGTGGAACTTCAACCGAGCTTACGTCACGAATTTTTCTCTTTCTCGTCTCCATCTTTACCTAGTGTTCTGAAATTAAGAAATAAATATTGTTAGATTATAAACTACAGAAATGTTTTTTTTTTTTTTTTTTTTTTTTTCAAAAACTACTAAATTGACACCAACTAAGCGAAGTTTTGTTAGTCCCTACGTACTAAGTCCCAGTTAAATACATATTTGAGATACATAGAATGTTAAAGCCCACCACTGCCTTCCATGTTAACCAAGTGTGTTCTTTTTCTCCCCTTCTTGACAAAGGGAGATATCCGTTTTCAATAGCATTTGAGGGGTGTCCATGGTGTATAGATAGTGTGACCCGAACTGTGCACTTAAGCATAAAAAAGAAACGAATAAAATCCATGTTTTTCCAACCACTACACCAAAAGGAGTTCTGCTTGGTAGTACAATGAACTTCGTGTGAGTCTGAGTGCTCCGGGGAAGGAAGAAGAAAAAGAAGGCATTTCTACAGGTGGATAAAATACATTCAGATCCGAAAGTGAAAAGAAATACTTTCTTATCCCAATATACTTTCTTATTACCTAAGGTGGCGCTAAGACAAAAAGGAGTTCCAAAAACCTACGTGCGCATGATCATGGACATGTATGAGGGAGCAAGGACAAGAGTAAGATGTCCTGCAGGAGTCACCGAAGAGTTCCCAATCAAAGTCGGTGTACACCAGGGAAGCGTCCTTAGTCCTTTGCTATTTATTGCAGTTCTTGATTATCTGCTTGAAGGAAAAGTGACGTAACCCAAAGTGCATCAGTTATTCCTTACTGACGATGGAGCTATCATAAGCGAAGATCAAATGGCCTTGCAACGAGCACTTGATGTATTGGTGTATGTTTTGGAGGGAAATGGGTACCGTATTAGTTCGAAAAAGACAGAGTATCTGTGCTGCCCGTTCTCTATTCCAGACATTTACTTGAATGGAAAAGTGCTTCCCAAGTGTGAAAAGTTCAAATATCTGGGATCTATGATCAATAGCGAAGCAACTTGTGATGATGACATCAACCATCGCGTAAGCGTAGGGTGGATGAAGTGGCGGGAAAACTCCGCTATCTTCTGTGATCGAAAAACGCCCCCTAAGCTTAAAGTAAAGCTCTACACCGCAGTTGTACGTCCGGCGCACACATACGGTTCACAATGTTGGACAATGTACAAAAAGTATGAGGGCAAATTAACGGCAGCTGAGATGAAGATGCTTCGCATGACAGCAGGAGTAACGAAGATTGATAGAATAAGAAGTTCAAAGATTCGAGGAAGCCTTCATGTAAAAGAACCCATCACAAGCAAGATAGAGCACGACCGGCTCAGTTAGTATTGTCATGTTCAAAGGAGAAAGCCTTCGAACCCCGTCAAAAAGGTGATATCAATACACAATCGCAGAAGAAGGCAGACCAAAAAACAACTGGATCACACAAATGCAAAAACACCAGCATTTGATTGGCCTCAGTGACGAAGTGATCCGAAACCGGGAAGTCTGTCGGTACTTTCTGAGGTCAAACCGGCAAACCCCACAAGCGGACCAGTAGGGATGCAGTAAAGTGGGAAGGTTGTGATCCTTCCACTCCGGATCATAACTTCGCCGTAAGAAAAAGAAGATTACCTAAGGAACTAGCTCACCTTTACCCTTTTTACAGGCGTCTGAAATATGAATTCTGAGTTTTTTCTCCATTTTGACAACCACACGCTTTACCTTCTTTGGGATCTCCTTACCATCCTCTCTTCTCGAGACTTATGAAGAATGTTTGTTACATCATTCAGTACTGTTAAAAATTCGGTGGTTCGTTGAAGTTCTCTAAACTGTTGAATGACTTTTTTGTTCAAGCGTTTTGTGTCCGTTGGCGCAGACTGAAGGCAGAATACATAATGTAAGCTACCATCTCATTCCATTTCCATGACGCTTGATCGGCAGTTTCGCGGACATGACAGAAGGCTTATCTCAAATAATTTTTTTTGTCTTTTAGAAATATGACTCTAATGTTTTTCAAGCTCAGGATGTCACAATAAAGCAGGCAGTAGAAATGGTTATAGAGGAAAATATTTCAAGGAAAATAATCAATATCTAATAATCTATGTTGATAGTCAAGCATCCATCAAGGCGTTGCAATCAACTTTGATAAGATCCAAGCTCGCAAAACTACATATGTAAAACACAACTAAACGAGATATCAATAACCAACATGCTGACCTTATGCTGTGTGCCGGGACATATATTTGTCTCCGGAAACAAAAAAGCGGTTCCGGTTTGAATTCTTCACAGGCCTTCTATGATAAGTGTTCTTTTAAAGATGGTAGCAGATTGTCTTCCAATATTTTTTTATATTTTTCTACGTTCACCGTTCCATTTATTAGAGCCAGCCGTCCAACGCCGTGATAGGAAAGCATCCCCAAATCATCCTTGAGCCTCCTTGTTTCACGGTTGTTGTCACGCACTCATCATTGAATCTTTCTCCAGTTCTTCGCCTCACGTACTGTATTCCGTCAAAGCCGAATATGTTGAACTTGGACTCATCTGAGAAGATCACATTTTTCCAATCAGTTATGGTGCAGTTTTCATGATCTTTGGCCCACTGGAGACGTTTCAGGCGCATTCGTTTATTTAGAAATGGTTTTTTAGCAGGTCTTCTTGCATTCAAGCCAGCTTCTTGAAGCCTTCGTCTTACAGTCCGTGAGCTTATCTTTGATCCTCTATAAAGTCTGTCCTTAAATTTTCAGCAGTTTTGAATCGATCACGCAGACTTATTCGTTTTAAAAGCCGATCTTTAGCGCTGGTGGTCTTCTACGACCCGTCCCATTTTTTCTTTGCTTTTGTTTTTTTTTACTCATTTTCTTTTTATTTTCCATATTAATAAAATTATTTCCACTTTCACTCAAACTACTTTTTTTTTTTTCAATGAACTATTACAAAGTGAACTAGAATCACGTCATCAAAGCCTTTTTATGCAAAATCCTAAAAAACTACCTGCTAGTTCTCAAGATAATTGAAGTTAAAGAATTTTTTTACCCTATCTGGATTTCTATGTCCGTTGCTGTATATAGTATTTACGGAATTACCATTGGACACTGCGAGAATATAAAAAAAACACTTGACTACGACACGTCTATGCAACTCGCCCAAACTAAGTTTTATCCAGTTGGTAGTTTTCCAAAAAAAAACTTAAAATCCTAATTATGAGAATAAATTGCGTGTTGGACAGTAATTAATGGCTCAGCGTCCTTTTTTCATGAGTAATTGGTTTTATCTCGTTCGCTCCCTTATTTAATGAGTACATTTATGTTTTTCGGTTTGCTTTTAACGCTTTAGTTTTAAATGTTAAAAACAAAGTCATCTTCTGTGAAATGTATTGGGTTGGTAAGAAAGTAATTTAAGTTTTTTTAGTGTGAAATAAAACTTTTTTTTTTATACAATGAATAAACTAATCAATCATATACTTTCCATTTTATTCGATGACCTTCTGCCATCTTTCTGGCAACTTCATGATTCCGTGCTCATAGAACTTCTGGCCCTTATTAGAACAAAACTGGACCAAATGCGGTTTCAGGTCATCATCATTGGTGAAAGTTTTTCATTCAAAGAGTTTTGCAAACTTCGAAACAAATAATGAGGTGGATGTGACATCTCTTCCCAACCAACAATCAATCATTTTTCACGAGTTACCAAAGATGTGTGTGGTCTAGCGTTGCCATGGTGGAACACGATTTCCTTACGATTTGCCAATTCTGGCCGTTTTTCTTTGATTGCTTCCTCCATTTCATTAGTTGTTGACAGTAAACATCTGAATTGATCGTTTGGTTCATTGGAAGCAGTTCAGCTTTCAATGTGGTTTGTGCTGGTTCATCACGCCTAGACCATGATCGTTTTTGATTGATTTTTTTTATATATAATTCGCGCGTGCCAAAGGGCACTATTATAAGGGCACGTGGGTTTTTTTTTTTGAAGAAGAGAGAGAAAGAAAGATTTGGTATAGTGGTTAGAAACCCGCGTCCAGATAACTGGGGAGCATTTTTGTTTTAGTTTTATTGTCGTTGCTTATAATTCACAGTATTTTTTCCGTCCTCCAGGTGTCATAGTCACGATCAAGTTGCATTTTCCACAAAATAACTACTCTACTGCCAGTGTTATGCCTTCGCAGCAGAGTTGAATTAGCTTTTCCAATTGATCGACTTTTTTATTTATTTCATTCGAAATAAATAGATGATTCTTGACATCAGGATTTGAACCGTGAACCAACAGCGTGACAAGCGATGATCTTACCACTTACCACTACACCACGGCCATCCTGTTGATTTTTAATCACCACCGATGATTCGTTCCAAAAAGGATCAATTTCATTGCGTTTGAAATGCATATCGCAAAAAGTGAATCTCTTTAAATTCATGTGGCACCCAAATATGGAGCATTTTTACGAGTCCAAGACGTTTTAAGTGATTTTTAATTGTTGTGTGTGATGCATTTAACCTCTCTGCAATCTATCGCACACTCATATGACGATCTGATTCAATTATGACTTTGATTTGGTCATCATCAACTTCAGTTGGTCAACCAGAAAGTTGGTTAATTTTCATTCAAAAAATCTCCAGAACCGAATTTCGTAAACCAATTCTGACACGTGCGTTCTGTTAAACAGTCAACACCGTAAACTTCACATATCTCTTTGTGAACCTCAGTAGCTTTCTTGCCTTTATGGAAATAAAAAAACAAAATATGTCGAAAAGGTTCGTTTTTGCACTCCGTGGTGAAATTGACTCTATACTAACAGGTGTAAACAAAATTAAACTCGATTTGTTTCTAAGGTAAGCTTAAAGTGATAGCAAACAAAATCGGGAATCGACAAACAACGCCATCTACCTGTAAAAACCGAAATTACTTTCTTGCCAACCCAATAGATAAAATTGATAGCAGCAAATGCAAAAATTTGATTAGCCGTTTTTTGTGAAATGTGCCAATATATGGGAAGCAAAAACAACATCCTGGCTAAGATGTACTTTAGTTTAAAAAAAAAAAAAATACGTTCGTAGATATACTCGTAAGTATAACATACTAGGGTGGGTCAGAAATCAAAATTGTTGCTAGTCTTTTTCTAAAAGTTATTAAAAGTTGTGTACAGTAAATGACGCTTATAAGAAACTCCAAAATGCCACAATTTTTGTTTCTTATAAGCGTGTGTTTCTTATATCCTAACACGGATATAAGAAAAAAGTTTCTTATAAGAAAAACACGGATATAAGAAACAGAAGTTTCTTATAAAAAATGTTCTTTCAGTAAAAAAAACCTTCATTTTTAAACAACAAAAAATAAATTTATTTGAAAAAAAGAAAAAGAAAATTCACAGCACTTTAATTGCAAAACAAAAAATAATAAATATGTATACTACAGTTACTCCAGCAGATTTTAGGTAGGTATGTATGTAGCATAGTTACAAAATAATTGAAACTTAAATTTCTTCTAAATATTGGTCAATGGTGGTTTGAGTGACAGCTTCCTCTCTTTGTTTGAAGAGAAAATCTTAAATTTTTTCGAGGTAGCTGTCATATTCCTCATGGCTGTTTAAATAAACCTTTAGAACAAAAAAAGCTCTCAAAGCTTCGGCCCTAGTAGGCGGCGTTGGTGTTGACGTTTGATCACATTCTTCTTCCTCTTCGATTTCGATTTCATCACCACCCTGAACGTCGTTTAATATATCACAATCTTGTAACTCTCCGAAACAGTTTAAATTTTCTTCGTTTTCAAAGTCTTCGTCAATACTACTTTACATCTCAACAACACCATCGTCGGGTTCTAAGAGGACAAGAGGCGTTGTCAACCAGGAGTAATATTTGCTTTTTTTGTTTTCATTAAATCATTTACTTCCTTTATTTTTTCACTCCAAAGGCTGCTTGTCATCCATCCCTTTTTATTGTATTTGTAGATTGGAATTTGTTTATTTCGAAAACATCTTGGCTGCTTGTATTTTCCAATGGCAAAATGGCATTGCACATAAAGAGTAAAGTTACTCTGTCTTTTGGAATTTTTTGAGCATTAACTTCTTGGTCATTCCTTGCGTTCGTTCCAGTAGGAAGAGCTTTATAATAAAGCCCCGTTTCGTCCGCGTTGTATATATTCTCCTGGTCATATTTATCGAAAATCTCAGGCACTACTAATTCCAAAAAATTACCAGCGGCCTGAAGCTTTCTAAATGCTATATTGGAACGCTTTTTCCAACGTTGGAGCCAGCCACTATTGGCGTTGAAATCTGGAACTCCAAGTTGAATTGTAAATTGTTCAGCCTTTTCAAATACTATAGGACCGGTGATTTTTGCATTTTTTTCAATCATTTTATCAAACCATTTGTTCATGACTAAAATGTCATATTTTCCTCTTTTATATTTTTCTTTTCTGCTTTCTCCCGATGCTAATTCTTCCAATATTATAAGTTTCGTTTTAATTGAAATATTATTTCGTGTCATTTTTTTTTCAATTTCACAAATGAACACAAACACAACCGAACTGACATTTATGACTTTTCTTTGAGAGTTCAGAAATGCATGTATTTCCTAAGGGCGTGTTCGTTCACATTTAAGGAACATTTAGATGGGACTTTTTTTGTGTCATAAAAAAGTTTCTTTTACACATCATATTTCAGAGGAAAACTGAGAATCGGTGTTGTAAAAAAAATGCATTATATCAGTGTATTTCTTATAAGCGTGTTTCTTATAAGGTATGTTTTTTACATTGGTGTAAATGTGCTCGTACACGGTGCTTTTGTTCAGGTTTCTTATAAACGTGCCTTTCTTATAAGCTTGTTTCTTATAAGCGTCATTTACTGTATTAGGTTCAGTAAAAATGTTGTAAAATATTTGTCTTTTATTTTGATTGTTGGAGACCGCGCATTGGCTTTGAAAATTACGCAGAATAGAAAAATATAGCATGAAGTACCAACGCTTTTTCACATCTAAAGAGTTTTATAATTTTAAATTTATATTCACAAAAAATTTACCAAACTTTACCTTAGAAATAACCACATGTCCCATTTTTCAAATAAATTGATCTCTCCTTTTTGTTATGTGGAATTTGAAAGTAAACGCCTTCTTAATAATTGATTTAAATTAATGAACTTATTTTTCATTCTTCAAAAATTGTTTTCTTTGTATTTTAAAAGTGTAGTCAATGCTATTTGTAAATTTTTCCGTTTGACTTCGAGAAATTTGACTTGTTTCACAAATTTCAAGGTCATTGCACGGGTAGACGATTTATCTATTTCATTCACTTAGCCCGATTATTATTTAACTACTCAAGGGTAAACGTTTTTTCGCTTTTAGAGCTTGAATAACATTTTTTTCTCTACTCAAAAGTGACCAATCCTAATACATACCTACATCCAACGCAATACACACTTTTCTATGGCGAGTTATCCGTTCACGGCACTCTTCATCAAATGACATGTAGGTTTGTCGGCAATGTAGCAAATGGCATTGGTCTCTCGACCTGGTAGTTTCTTGCGATTGCAGGGGTTCGACGTTAATAATAACCGTTTACGTACCGTGGCTATACGTAGGTAATCGTCCGAGTTTGTGTCGAAGCTTGGACCATTTGAGCATCCAAAATACTGGAGGAGTGCCTGGGTCGTTTATGATTAAAAGAACGCCAAGTCCCTAGTTAACTTGATACTGGGTTAGATCGGAAGATGCGCCTGATCTGAACACTGTTGTAAAACAACTTCCTCTAGGTGGACTACTTATGTATACCTTCTGGGTCCTATCGCCTCCAATACTCATACCAATCATCTCGTGCGGTTTCTAGTTATCTGATTTAGCTCTCCCCAACTCTTCAGTTACCGTGATTGATGTATTGTCCGATAGACCCGCTCTTCTGCCATCCTGGGTTAATGGATTTCATTTCATTGTCTAGTTCAATATGGAACTGCCGCTTTTTCAAGATTTGTCGTCAGATGGTGGTGTCTATTGGCTCCTGACCCTTTCTCTCATGGAGGTGTTCATGAGAGAAAGTGAGATACTATTGGGCTGGCGGTTCAGTTACTTTTTTGTAGACTAGCTGATCCTTTATCTCAGTTCATACGCAGTTCTGTAAGCAGAGTAAGAACTGTTGCTGCCGATAACAAGACATTTTCCCCATGGAATCAAACTATAAAATAGTCTAACTGTGAACGAAATAGTTAATTAACCGGTTAATAATATAATCTGTTATTTTCGCCGATCTCTATTCCATGGACTGTGTTCGTGAGGACAACAGAGTACCAAAGCAAGGCGAAAAACTTACCAAACCTAATATTTTATGCTGTTTCCGAAGCTTCTTATGAGCTCGTCTAGGTCGTCCAAGAGAAGAGCAGCAAGATGAAGCAGTCTTTGTTTGGACAGTGATGGACAGGTACAAAGGAAATGGTGGATAGTTTGTTCCTCCTCTTCGACCCTGCAGCTGCAGCAGAAGTCATTTGGAAAGAAGCCTACTCTTTTAGCATTCAGACCTATAGGTTAGTTTCCCGTGAGGACAGTGCTGATCTGCGATCGTTTTAGCAAAATCAATCTATGGAAACGTTTTTGATCTAGAGTAGGACATTTTTGTTTAGAGACTTGACACGTCGTGGAGTCTCCTGTATGTTGTTGGCTTTGCTGATTGCATCCAGCATGAGTAAATGTATACATGTAGCGAGAGGCATACCCAAATTTTGACTTTCCGGCTGATTTTTGAGGGTGGTGCCTTTACTGGTCTGGTACCCAGCATAGGTGAAGGCTGGATTGTACCGCCATCTGCGAGATACGAGCGACAATCTTGAGCGTGGCTTTCCGTGAAAAAGCTGATGTCCTGAACAGATATTACATTACATTTAAGGCAGGACAGGACTACCTTAATCGCCATTATTTCCGCCTGAAATACGCTACAATTATATGGGAATCCAGTTTTGGAACCGCCTTCGTTAATGTTCAATATGTCCGGCTGGAATTGATGCCTGGATGATCAAATTTCAATTTCGGTAGGGTGTAGTCGGAGTGATTAGCTAGGTAGTTGAACCACATTGAGGAGGCTTTTACACGGGAACAGCAGATAAACATTACATCTAATGCTGTGAAAGGCGTGGTTCTTAGTGCACTGCTGATGCACATGCATGTGAATCTTTGCAATTTCACTAAAAGTTTGAGGTTTTCGGTATTTTCAAGAGCTATCCACCATACGATCACGCCATACATTAATATTGGCCTGACAATGGACACATACAGCCAGAGAGGTGCGGGGTTGCATACTCCACCTCTTACCAATATAATTTTTATAGCAGTGGAGAGCTACTTTAGCTTTTATTAAAGCGTTCTGGTAAATTGACTTTCCAGTTTAGTTTCCTATCCAAAATAAGACTCAAGTACAATAATTTGCATTGTCGGTGAAAGTGAGACTGGTGCCATTTATAGTAGGAGGGTCTTTATATTTTCCAGTGAAAAGCACCAGTTCGGTTTTATTGGGATTTACTCTTAAACTACATCTTGTGATCCATTTGCAGATCAAGAGAAGAGCGTGTTGAAGGAGCTTTCTTAATATTTGGGTTCATTCCCGAGACAGCTCAACATCATCCGCGTAGTCAATCACTTTGCATCTCGTCCTTTCCAGATTCAAAAGAAAAGGGAACGACGCCACCTTGAGGTATGCCGCAGTATCGATGTTACCACAGAATAGTCTCCAGGATAATCGTTGCTCTTTTCTCAATGATTTTTTATAGAAATTGTGAGACATTTTGTAGGTATCCCAGTTTTTTTCTTTGGAGCCTTTGGCTATGTTGAACAGTTGACTTTCATCCAGAGTGAGTAATTTGAACATGTCGAGAGTCGTTCCTGCCTTGAGTCACACATTTTGTGTTCAATGGTAACCACCCACTCATGTGCGTTTTCAGGGTCAAAGCAAGAACGGAACCCTTATAATGAGATTCACTTGTCTGTCGGTTACAATCTCATAATTTGTGAACCGTTTGACGTAGAAAGTTAAAATTTGGATCAGAGATGGGTTTTATTAACTCGCAGACACGTATAAAGCAAAACTTTGGAAAGGTGGGAAATAAAAAAAGGTTTGTAGGAGTAAAAGTCGAAAAAAAATATATTTTATATAAATACAAAGCTAGGTAGTGTCATACAATATGGGTAGCGAATGAAAGATGATTTTAAAAATGTACTAGGTGGGGTGAAAAGTAACCTCCTTGGGAATGAAAAAAATTTTTTTTTAAAATGTTTTTTTTATTTTATTCAATATAGTCCCTTTTAGCTTGATACACTTATTCCAGCGATTTTCCAACTTCTTGATCCCGTCCGAAAAGTAATTTTCCGGAAGGTCTGCAAAATACTCTTCCGTGGCGTCGATGATTTCCTCGAGTGAGCTAAATTTTTTATTGATGAGCCATCTTTTGAGGTTTGGGAAGAGATAATAGTCCGAGGGAGCCAAATCGGGCGAATACGGTGGATGCGACAGCAATTGGAGCCGTAAGTCATTGATTTTAGCCGTGGTTGCGATGCTCTTGTGCGCCGGCGCATTGTCTTGCAAAAACAAAATTTTTTTTCGCTTCATGTGGGGCCGTTTTGCAGCGATTTCGGCCTTCAATCGCTCCAATAATGCACAGTAATACTCGCTGTTGATGGTTTTTCCTTTTTCGAGGTAGTCCACGAAGAGTATGCCATGACTATCCCAGAAAACCGACGCCATAACCTTTCCGACCCATTGAGCCTCCCTCGGCCCGGGCACTCATTCTGTTCTCTGGTGTGTGATAGTGGATCCAGGTTTCATCAACAGTTACCAATCGACGCCAAAAGTCCGCCCGATTCCGCATCAGCAAGTCCAAACACTTTCGAAGTGCTCTCGCGTTCGTGTTTTTGGTCAGGAGTGAGCATGCGCGGCACCCAGCGGCAGGATAACTTTTTCATATGCAGAATATTGCCCAAAATATGGCGCTATGTGCGCTCAGTACTAATCTTTGTGGTATCTGCTAGCTCGCGCACCTTCACTTTCCGGTCAGCCAACACTATTTCATGTATTTTTTGGACATTGTCCTCTGTAACCGCATCGGAGGGCCTGCCGCTGCGGACTTGATCGGTAGTGGAGTTGCGGCCACCACGAAACTCTCGAAACCGATATTTGACGGAGCATTAGCCCCATAATATTTATCCAACTTTTCTTTCGTTTCCTTCGTCGTTTTGCCTCTCAAAAAATAATATTTTATGAGAGAACGAAAATCGTTTTGTCCATACTCAACATGATGCCAAACACGTCAACAACAATCAGCTGTCAAAACAAAACTAAAGACAGTATCACACTGAAATTTGGCATGTCTGCCTAAATATGAATGGGGTTCAAAGCACCATAACCTTTTTTGCAGTAGCAGCGCATTCTGGCAGTCAAGGAGGTTACTTTTCACCCCACCTAGTACAATATGGGTAGCGAATGAAAGATGATTTTAAAAATGTATAGCTCTGTTCATTCTATTTCATAAGGTTTTGAAATGGGCCCCATTTGTTCCCTAACAATCCCGCATAAATTCTCAATTGAATCTACGAGTAAGTCGAGGGATTAATATTAGTATTAGTATTATTTTATTTACAGAATCTTGTACATACTTATAGACTTTAACTATGATAGTAAAAGTTAATTTATTAAATCTAAACAATTCATATATTCGGCTTTGATAATTATAAATTAAAAATTAAAATATTAAAATAAACTATGCATGTTAATAATGGAGAAATTGGTATTCGAAAAGTAAAAAAAAAAAAAAAAATTGTATTAAAGGAAAAAGAAAAAATTTAAAATAAACTCTTGTAACAAAATTCATGAATTTGTCTAAGCACCTTCAGTCAAATATTTAAATAAAATTTTATCAAATGACTTGGTTCCACGAAGCTTTCTGATGTCCATCGGTAGGGCGTTCGATTGTCTGACAAAATAAACAAGATATTGGTTTTCGGAGTTTCTGCATGTAAACCTTGGTTGAATAAAAACTAGAGAACGAGGGGAAGTTGGGAACTAAAGTTTTTCATACAGATACTGAGTGTCTTTGCAAATCAAGATATTATTTAGTGTTTTAAGGGCGCAGAAATTTTAATAGGTATGTAGGTCACAACCCAGAATCCTGTTAGTGTATCCAGAAATATGATCAAATCGTTTAAGATTGTAAACGTAACGCGTAATGTTATTAAAGGCCACTGTAAGATTCCTTCGTGTTTCTGAATTAAGACAACAAAAAATTTGACATCCGTAGGTGGCGATTGGCAAAATTAAAGTTTTTGCCAAGCTAAACTGAGGTATAAAGTGTTTTGTCAGTGCCAATAACTATCTGAATATGTTGGTCCCAAGTGGGTATAGAATTGAATCAAATGCCTAGGTTTTTCGCTTTTTCGTTCGACATATTGCAGAACAGTGTTACCTAAATATAAAGCTGAGAAATAGCTACTGTCAAGCTTGTTTTTGTAGACTATTAAACATTTTGACTTCGTTGGATTTAGTTGTAGGTGATTTTTTGCGGACCAGTGCGAGATTTGCTTGAGTTCGTGATTAAGTTTGTCTACTCCATCTTCCAACATTCCCAGCCTGCAGCTCAACTGAATCTGCACATCGTCAGCATATAAATCTATTGATGAGTGTTGGACGACTTGCGGGAGATCATTAATAAACATGACGAAAAGCAGTGGCCCGAGAATTGATCCCTGTGATACTCCTGACATTAGCTGTAAGTACCGGGAGGTGTTTGCACCATCCGATACGGCTTTGACTTCTGTCACTTAAATATGAAAGAATCAAGTTAGCTGCGGAATTATTAAAATGGAAATTCCGCTTCAGTTTTAAGAAAAGTATTCCATGATTGACAGTGTCAAATGCCTTTGAGAAGTCTAGGAGCCCAAGAAAGAATATTAAGTCGTTATCCATCGCACTTCTCAGATCATCAACTATTTTTAAAAGAGCAGAGACACAACTATGGTTTTCCCTGAAACCTGACTGTTGGACATTCAATAGTTAATTAGTTTTAACAAAAATTGTCATTTGCTTATGAAGAAGTTCCTCGAAGACTTTGGCTAAAAACGGAAGAATAGAAATAGGTCGAAACTTGGGTGATGACAAACGGGTAGCAGGCTTTTTACTATCGGTATAACCTTAGCGACCTTCCAAGAAGGAGGAATAGCCGATGTCATGATGATTGTGTTAAAAATGTATGTAAGGGTGGGAAGAATGTGGGGCAAAATCATTTTAATAAAGTGTGGATGTGTTCCATCAAGGCTCATTTGTAGTAGGGCGCTCGAAACGTCGTTTTCATCTACTCTGGCGAACTGGAAGCAATCATTACTTTCAAGGTTAACGAGAGAATCAACAATACAGGGCCAATGTCGGGCAAAGTACTTTGAATTTTGGCGAATTCAAAATCTAAGAAGTCAGTGTTTATATTTTCAGGGATAATCACCTTTTGTCGACCAACACCAAGCTCTCGGATATTTTTCCACAAAGCTTTCACAGGTAGGATTTTATTAAGTCACTTTGCATAGACCCTCTTCTTAGCTTCCATAATTTTCATAGAAACACTGTTTCTTAAAGCCCGGAAAAGTCCATGAAACTCAGGGAGTTTAAAGCGTTTTTACCGTTTGTAAGCCAGGTTTCGTTGTTTTATGGCTTCTTGTATTTCAGGTGTAAACCATGTGATAGTATTTGTTCGAAGATGTTTTGTTTTTATCGGAACATGTACCTTATTTTTATTTCGCATCACTTAGTAAAATAGGCGTAAAATAGAGTTTTTTCGGTATTTAACACGACTATGGGTAGTGGGCATTTTTACCAAAAATTCAAACACTAAAACCCAAGGAACATACATATGTACCTAGTCTAGCCATAAATATTGAAACACCCTGTATTATTCACTTAAGAGAGCAAGTACCGTTATTTTTTTTAAAGTAATTTTTGAATTGGCTCCTGTACTTGTAATAATAATTCAGTTTAAGCCAACATTTAAAAGTGTCAACATGAAATGGGGAGAAAAAGAAAATAGACCTGCAGTAATTGCGTTGTAAAAATGTGGACTGGGTGGGAAGTCAATTTTAAAAACCTTGCTACCGCTACAAATTAGCCGTGTTTTTGTTTATCGAACCATTAAAAGATTCGCAGAAACCGGAGGTTTTAATGACTGCCAAAGATCGGGGCGTCCGCGTTCAGTTCGAACAAAAAATGCTGTCAAACCGGTGAGTGCTCAAATTCGCCGGAATCCATTTCGGAAGCAGAGAGTGTTGTCGCGGGAGATGGGTATTGCTTCCAGAACGATCTCAGCGATCATTAAAGATGACCTTGGATTTGGAGCGTACCGCAGATCTACAGGATATCTGCTTACAGTGGCATTAAAAAGAAAATAGAGAGGGGAAATCAAAAAAACTGCTATCACGGTACGCGAGGAAAAAACATCGAACAATTTTATTTACCGATGAGAAAATGTTTATTGTTGAAGAAAAATTCAACAAACAAAACGATAAAGTTTATGCGCATAACTCTAAAGAAGCTTCGCAAATGATTCCCAGAGTTCAGAGAGGTCACCACCTGGCGTACGTAATGGTTTGGTGGGGTGTCTTTTATGATGGGGTTACTGCGCTGCAGTTTTTTCGCGAAAAAGACATCAAAACTTCGGCTAAAGTGTACCAGAATACCGTTTTAGAGACCGTAGTAAAACCATTAAATCATTCTCTTTTTGAAAATAAGCCGTGTTCATTTCAGCAGGACTCTGCCCCTGGTCATAAGGCTAGGACCGCTCAAAAGTGGTTAGAAGAGAATGTACCGGACTGTATTAAGGCCGAAGATTGGCCATCATCTAGCCCAGATTTGAACCCCCTGGATTATGAATTGTGGTCAACTTTGGAGACCGTGGCCTGCTCTAAAAAACACACCACCATTGAGTCGCTTGTGACAGCAGTGCAAAATTTTCTAATAGAAATGAATTTTGAATAAAAATTTATACGTTTTGTTTCTCATTTTATATACAAAATATGATAAAAAAAAAATTAAAAATATTAATTCGTTTTCATTTTTTGCAGTATAAAGTTGTTTCACTATTTATGGCTAGACTAGGTATGTACATACATATGTACCAAGTTTCATTCGTCTAGCTTAAACAAAATTAAATCCTCATAGCCTGTAACCTACGGACGGATAGACTAGGTATGTCTATGTTGCAAACTATGCATTCTAATCAGTATACCACTATCTGTGGAGAGGGTTTAAATAGGATTCCTATTTCTATTCTTATATTTAACAATTGTCTTTTGTGCGCACAAAGGCCGTTCCTTTCTAGTGCAAGTGCGTTTCCTACTATTCCACATTGATTAGCCAGTTTTTTATCATTAGTTCCGTAGCTTTGAGTATAACCAGAACCTCTGATTGGAACACACTGCACGCATCTGGCAATGAGGGACTCATTTCTTTTTTTATATATATATATATATATATAATTTGCACGTATCAAAGGGGATATGAATACCCTTATACTAATTTTTAGGGCACGTTAGTTTCTTTTTTTTATGAAACGAAAAGAGAGAAAGACAGATTGGTGTAGTTGGTTTGAAACTCAGGTATTAAGTTTCAGTGAACTCCAAGTGTTGCGTCCAGATAACTGGGGAGTATTTTTGTTTTTTGTTATTATTGTCGTTGCTTATGATTCACAGTATTTTTTTTCCGTCCTCCTGGTGTCATCATCACGATCAAGTTGCATTTTAGC
Source organism: Pocota personata (assembly GCA_963082735.1). Taxonomy (NCBI): domain Eukaryota; kingdom Metazoa; phylum Arthropoda; class Insecta; order Diptera; family Syrphidae; genus Pocota; species Pocota personata. Next base: position 67,592,617 of record OY720431.1, read on the forward strand.
CATATGACCTTCACAGTAGAGTTGACATAAGCTTTCGCAATTGATCGACTTTTTTATTTATTTCATGCGAAACAAATAGATGATTCTTGACATCAGGATTCGAACCGTGAATCTGCAGCGTGACTAGCGATGATGTTACCACCACACCATCATGTGGTCTTAAAGCCACCTGCATAAACTGCAATCACATCGCATTTCGTTGCCAATTAAAATCTAACACACAAAAAAATACTGATGACTTGCCCGTTGCTATGGATTGCCCGTTAAAACTTAGCTTTGCGTTTTTTGGAGAAGTTGAAATTAGTTAGACTTAGCGTACTATTTCAAGAGAAAAAGTGGAGAAAGTACGCTATGCAACCAGGTGAATTGTGGGCAATGCACCCGATGACTATACTGATAGATGGTGTGATTTTTTAGTTCTTTGTCTACCACCAGACAAATTCAAGCTTGATTGAATTGATGAATATATTGATGTGCTGCCTGGATGGGATATTAACTCCTTATTTGAACTAGAACGATGTATTTTTCGAATCGACCGACACTTCGTTTTCTAATAGTTTATTCGGATAAACGATCCAGCGGAGATGAACACAGTTTTATATACCTTAATAGCCGCATTATCCATCGTAGGCAAAATTCTAAGAATGTAAAACGAGACAGATTGCGTTCAACGACTTGGGAAATTATGACTGCTATTATTTATTGTTTCATTTACTTACTTGAAAACATGGCAACCAGTCTAACTTCTCTGCAATAGACTTCTTCGAATTCTTTTCCAAGCGAATAAAATATTTTTATCGCTACTGCCAATCGCTTTTTCCTTGCTTTTTGTGTAAAGATAAAGAAGAAGGTTTAATTTTGAATAGTCAATTATAAAAACGTGTCAATGTATTCATTTCGCTTTTGTATAGATGTAGCTTAATTAAAATGTTGTTGTAATTGACTATGATTTCAAAAAAAAAATATAACAAACCCACGAGCACTAAAAGAATCTAACTTTTAATCCGTAATTAACAATGCTAGTAACCTAGCATACAATTAAGTTTTAATTACGTTTATTTTATTTGATTCCTACACTCATTCACATCTCACATTAAAAAGAAAATAAAAACTAAAAAAAACTCACCTAATTAAAAATTCACACTGCTATAGTTCTTTAAAAAGTAAAATAATCTTTACTTCTATCCAAATGCACAGTTGCCAGAGACCGTGAAGAAAAACTGCGATTAGCACGAGAGCGACAAAATGAAGAAAGACAAAAGAAAATTGAAGAGCTCAAAGCTCAAGCCGAGGCTGCACAAAAATATCGCGAGCAAAAGGAAGAAGAAAGAAAACGTCGCATCGAGGAGATAAGGCTACGCGACACCGAAAAGCGGCAACAAGTCGAAGAAAGGAAAAAAGCAATCATTGAAGCCGAAAAAGAGCGCCGCGAATATATATTAAGAAAAAATCAGGTAAGTTAATCGTGTAGAGATATTTTTTTTTTTTTTTTTTTTTTTATAAAAAAAAGCTAATTAACGAACAATTGCGCATTCATAATTCACTTTTACTTTCATTACACAATTAGGAGAGAGAGGCCAGATTGGAGACGAAGAAACGCGAAAGAAATTCAATTGGCTTTGCTTTTGGTTCATCAACACCTCGTCTATTGGAGCCTGCAGATTTTGGAACGGTTTCGCCCAGCATTTATTGGGGTCATCGACGGTATTCTTCAACATATTTCTTATCTTTCTATTCTTATTTCTTCTTCCAGTTTATTTTGAGATATACTATACACACGTTTTTCCTAATTCCAAGCAAAGATAATGACCGCATTACATTATACTCATACCACTTTTTTTTTTCTATTATTCTTTTTTTTTTTTTTCCATTTACTTGTGGTCATTGCGCACAACACACATTATAGGTCAACATCTATAACAAATGTTGCTTATACTGGTGCTTCACTCTCTCGTCGAAGTTCCGAGAGGGAGCTTGCAGACGGTTCAAAAAAGCGGGCAACATCAGCCAGTGGAGCAGATCGACATGACGGTAAGCGAATCAGTAACATTTGGTATCACTTAATTTACGGCAATATTATTTATACCCTAATCATACGTTGCTCTCGAACAAGTTACCAGATTTTTAATTTCATTATTTTCGTTTAATTACACATTTTGGTTGAGTTTTCCTTTTGGTAATTCATGTTTATTTTAAGTACGTTTTTCTTCTTTTTTTTTTATATTCGCATAGTCACTTGTTTTACAAGGAACATTTATGTACTTTCCAATTAAAAAAAAAAAAAAAACCATTGAGATAAAATCAAAAGAATATATGTAAACTAGTTACAAGCAAAAAGCAAACAAGAAAACAAAAAAAAAAGATGTAATATTGTTTGAATGAAGTGTTAATTGTTATGTTATTTCATGCACGCACACAACAAATTTACTTTTACTACTACTACTACCTATCCACATATAGATCATCGTCGTAAGTCATCATCTATGTACGAAGTTTTTAATTGGGGATATTCGAATGATGAGCCTCCCAAAAGGTTCTCCTTGTCCATTGTTGGAAGTGAAATAAACATAGACGAGCCCCCTACTATCACAACACATTGTTCTGTTCCTCGCAGACAATATTCCAAAACTATGTTCAAGGGTGAGGGTGGTGTGTGTAAGAAGAAAACACCAAACACATTTTTGTTTTCAAAACTAATCGAAACAAAAAAAAAAAAAAAAAAATCAATAATCACAAGTTTTTACCTTTTGTTTTTGCCTGCATCGTGATGATTATCTTTGTTTCTGAATTAAACTTCGTCTAAGTGCATGATTGAAATAACTTTATAATTTTGTTTCAAACATTTGTGTGCATGAATGTGCAATGAGTAACGTGTCTCTATAGTAATCATAAATAGATTTAATGATATAAATGAATTATTTTCGTGATTTAGTTTAGTTTGATATGTTTTCTTAGTTAATAATTTAAATACGTATGTTTGGGCAGGGCGAAAAGTGTTATGCTTCAATGTAAAATTGTATTCTACCTGTTTTTAATTTGTGTTAAGAATTTCTATTTATTAAGGGCGGGAACGTACTCAAATTGAATACTTGTTTATTTGTTATGAGATTTGAATTATATATCTAGTTTCTAGGAGTACCCAAAAGTGGTAGATGGTAAATTAAAAAAAAAATTCAATTGGATGACTGTGGTATGTAGTTTGTTGCTTCGATTAAAAGCCTACCAGTCATGTCGAACGAACTTACCAACCTTAGAAAGGTTTACAATGCAATTGGTTGAAAGATTTTGGTTTTTGTAATAAGATATCATTAAGTGCCTAAAAAGAGCTCTGGCGATACTTGACGGAAACTGATTCCTTTTAAATTTTAAATCGATTAATGTGCTGGTCTATGATTGTGATTTGGCTATTTTACTTGAGTTTTGTGGCCGCCGTGGCTCAGTGGTTAAGTGCGCGATCAGTGAGCAGCGGAAAGTTTCAGGTTGAAATCCAAGAAAATAAAAAAGTTTTATCGGGGTCCCAGCTCTCGCGAACGTGTGACAAAAATCCGAAAGTAAAAATTATCAAGAGAAGCTTCTCTCAATCGAAAACGGCATAGAAACTGTAGGTCCCAACCAATCGTGCGGCGGATAGCATGAGTGGCTTGCGAAGAACTAGTCCTGGCCCTGTATTGGGCTGATAGCGCCAAAATATTTATTTATTTATATCATATTTGCTTTGTTTTCTTTGCGAGAGCTATGCTTTTCAGTTGGTTCCTAACTGCAAAGCAGGATGTGTCATTTACTTACATATGTAGATACTGTCACCTCTGGCGGAACTAATGGCATTAAAACTCGCGTTGTGTGCTTATCGTTATGATATACATACAAAAACGACTTCGGAGTCTTCAACACATTTCAACGCTCTCCAACTCATTATCAATGCTCTTAATTCCTCCGCAACCGCTAGTTTGGTTACCCACTCTATTGTTGGATTGAGTTTCGCTTATACCCTATTCAGGGTATATTTGTAATATGAATGAATAATAAAGATATGTCCTGTAAAGTATATTCGTCTTCTTCTTCTTCTTACTGCGAAGTTATGATCCGGAGTAGAAGGATCACAACCCTCCAACTTTACTGCATCCCTACTGGTCCGCCTGTGGGGTTTGCCTATAGGTACATATATCGATTGAACCATGTCCGTTCACAGGTAACAGGTTTTGGGGCCTTACATTTTGAGTTAGACGAATTAAACTTGTTACATACGCTCCTTGAATCTAAGATTGTAGTGTTTGATTGATTTTTTTCTAAACGCCCACAATCACGTTACGAGGACACTAGCAAAATGTCGCTAAGTTAGTTGCCAAAAAGACTATTTGGCCTGGAAGCAACCAATGCAGCGCTAGATCGGAGGAATAAGGTGTGGCGAAGTTCATCTTTTTATTTTTCTTGTTTTACAACAAGATAGTTCCTGTATACTATTTATCGTAAAGTGAACAATTTTGTGTTCCCTGCTTTAACTGGGGGACATGCAATTTCTGAGCTCCATATGATGGGGACTGCTTTTTTGCGATATACTAGAATCAACAACGTACAAAAACAAGATTCTTCATCTATTACGATTCTATTACAGCAGATCGATCCTCCGTTTTTATTGTGCAAAATAACGTGCCTTTTTTTCTCTTCATTCAAAATTCGTGGTGTGATCATTTAGTCATGACACAACGGTGACAATCGCGCAGCTTATCACCTATCATTTCCTGGGCCATTCTTGGATTTTGTGGACGACGAACCATGTCCAGTCTGAAGTCTTTGAAACCACTTGGAAACAGTCCCAAGGAAATGCTGACATATTAAAGAATGACAAATTACTTGCTGTGTTGGCGTTTGACTGACCTTAAAACACTAATTTTACGTTTTCTCGTGTCCATCGCTTCCGATTTTTTGCAAATTTGAAATTAAATATCGTAATATCGTTTCTTCAAAACTAAATAAATGAACGCCTACTTACTTACTTTACTTATGTCCTGTATCCCCTTGTGGGTCCTAGGGCCTCTACAACGCCTACGCGCCATCGTGTGCGATTTTGGGAAATGTGCCTCAGCTCTCCCCAACTATTTCCCAGTTGCCGTGCTTCCTTCTCAACTGTTCTGCGCCACGTACTCCTAGGACCGCCGCGTATCCTGCCATCCTGGGTAAGCGGGTTCCATTGCATCGCTTGGTTAGCTATGGACCTGTCACCCTTTCGGAGAGTGTGACCGATCCACTGCCACTTTCGTCGTCGTATGGTTGTGCCTATAGGTTCATGGCCCGTTCTCTGATAAAGCTGTTCGTTAGTGATACGGTTTGGCCAGAATATCCTTAAGATGTAGCGTAGACACCTATTGACAAACGTTTGCAGCTTCCTTGTGATAGTGATGGTCACTCTCCAGGTACCACATCCATATAGCAGCACGGATTCAACGTTGGAACGGAACAGTCGTAGCTTGGTGTTTAAGCTAATTGCATTACTTCGCCAAACTATGGATAGCATCCCAAACGCCGATTTTGCTTTACCTATTCGGCTGGCTATATCCAGTTCGGTTCCGCCATCGGTTGAGACAATACTCCCAAGGTATTGGAAACTCTCTACTCTCTCAACCGTTTGTCCAGCAATGCATATATGAGTTGATGAGTTTGGTCCTAGGCTGATCATTTTTGTTTTTGCCGAGTTAATTTTCAGCCCAACGACGTCTGCTTCCCTCTCCACATTTGCTGTCATTTGGTGAAGGTCCATTATTCTGTGAGACAGTAGGCATACATCGTCTTCAAAACTAAATAAATGAACGCCTACTTAGCGAAATTGTGTTAAGCCGGGAGATCGCCAGGAGATCGTGGAATAATATTTAAACTTATCGGGCATCGTTACCTCTTGAACTCTTCCCTACATATTTTTCTTTTGCCCCATCAATGAGAAATGTAAATTTCAAGGAATAGAGTCTAATAAAATCTATTTTTTCAGAACTGGGAATGCATTCTTTCGATCATACTTTTAGATGCTATGCCGACAGTGTGTCTGACCCAGATGCTTTGTTGTTTCGATATCATTCAGATCTGAGTTTTTTTTTTTTTTTTTTCAACATTTTGCGAGTTTTTTCTACTCATCAGATGTATTAACATTCGTAGAAATGTTTGTCTTATATTTATTGAATATACTTAAGTTTAGGTCATTGGAATGCATCTTTATTTTCAATGGACAATGCCCAGGCTTTGCTTTCCATACACCGCAGTTCAAATCAGACCTGCTGATCTAGCGTAATGAATACTTGACTTCGATTGTTCAAATGTAAAAAAAGGAAAAATCGACTGTGACTACATTTTCATCTGCAGCGTTTGTTGGCAGCGGGAATACCCCCAACTAATGTCCAACCGAAAGTCAGTTTTCAACCGAACCTACTCGTGAGAGTACTTATAACAGACCTTTGTAACAAATAATCCCCTAAGCACCAAAACATAATTCAAAAAAACAACAAACATGCATGAACGTTGACCAGAGAAACAACTATCAACGTGCCTGTTGCTCTTCCACAAACAAAAAAAGAAAATACCGACTTGATTTCGTTTTCCAAATTAATACGATTTCATTGCTTTATACGAGTATATTATAAAATATTATTTTCGTTTGATATTTTTTTTTTTATTGTGTCCAAACCATCTATTTACTATCGTTCGTAAATCTACAATATACCATAGTTAATACCATGTTCTGATTCGTGAAGTTCAAATCTATATTCCTGCAAGGGTCAATGGACAACCTTCCTACATAGGTGAAAGCTGGAACATGTTGTTGCAGCTAGTGCAGGAATTAACTAGAGATTCACACCTAAAATCATTTTTTTGAACCAATTTTTACACTCTACTGTACGAACTAGGCGGAAAATGAAACTGAAAAATGTAAAAAATATTCTCTTCATTATATCCATCTCTTAGAAACTAGTAGGAACTTGATTTTCTCTCAGCAAACTAGCGACAACCTGTGTTGTTTTAGGGCAGATATTTCTACTTATAAGTACTTGCAAGTAGAGTTTGAGAACGACTTGCAATATATTTGTATTTAAATTTTTTTCAAACAAATTGAAAGAAATATGTTGGCAATGTTGTCGATAGAATTGGATAGTAGAATTCATTCCTAACTTGAAGCTAAGCATTTAACGCCCTTTTGCATACGATTTTCTAACTTTTGGAATACATTATCATTACAATTTGCATCACCGAACATCATTACTTCAGCCCGATTCTTTAGATTTCAATAAAAACAAAGTTTTTACAAAAAAATAAAAAAATAAAATTGCATTCTACAGCGCAGTCTAAAAAGCATGCAGATCTAACGAAGCTAGTTTTGGTTTTTAAGCTCTTACAAGTTTTAAGCATTGACATTTATTTTTCGTAAACAATGAGAACAAATATACTATAACACAAGCAAAACCACATTACAGAGGATAACGTCGATACGGCTCAGATTGCTTTTCGAAGTGTGGCAAGGAGAAAAACAGATCTTATGCCAACAATCCCTAGCCCGAGGGACACTCATTACGGATCGAAATCTTCTTTAAGCAACACTCCCAGAACGCCAGGTAAGCAATCCAAAATACACAATTTCTTCCCCTTCTTCAGCTATATCTCATCATCGAATATTTTCGTTTGTTTTATAACTGAGAAAGGTGAAATTAGAAATAAGATCGAACAAAATCTGAAGTAGTATCAGCAACTTACTTGTTCTCTGTTAGAATCTTTAAAGAGACGCAAACCTCCTTTATTTCCAATTGAGGATGATGATCTAGATAATTTGTTCTGAATGCTTTTGCTAGAGTTTTTAATGCAATTTGGCTTGCCTATTTTTAGTGATTTTATTTTATATTATATAATTTAAAACAAAAATTTCCCTCATTTATCATTCATTCATAACAATTTTTGTACACAAAAAATCAACGCAAACCTTTTGCCCTACTATCGCCAACAACAACCCAAAATACAATCAATAAATTGTAAATGCATGCGTGTGTGTATATGAATGTTGCAAAAGGACGAGCCTTTTCGATGAATCGTCTGGATCAGCTGGCGCAACCTGTTCGTCGAAATGGCGAACATATTCGCTCCATTATCGAACGCGAACGACAGCATCAGTTAGAGATGCTAATGGAGACTGAGTCACTAGATTCATCGAGTACTGCAGCAAAGAGAAGCCACCACAACAGCGGAAGCCGTAAAAATATGTCTCGCAGCATGACCCACTTAGTATCGTCTGGACACACGAAGCAAAATCATTTGAAGCATATCGATTCAGTTGGAGCTACCTTCCGTCCATTGAGCAAAATGGACGCTTGCAAGAGTATGACTCAACTAACAGCTCGCAATGCTGCCGCAACTAAAAAATACCTAACACGCCACTCAAAGTATGACAGAAATGCCACCCAGAGTAGTGTTACAACAGGTGTGTGTGCTTTCCATTTAATCCAATCGAATAAGAAAAAAAAAAAAAAAATACAAACTCCAAAGTAAAAATGGATACAAACAATCGATTTTGCATTTATATACTCATTTTGATTTTCATATTTTCCGTTGTTTTGGGAAAGCAGTCTCTTTTCTTTTTAAATCCATCTGCTTGCTGACTTTTTCGTTGGATATTTGCTTTACTTTTCAGTCTAGATGAATTTGTTGGCTATTCTCGCTTTGTTCACACTGTAGAAATGCTATATTGCTTAGGTTAAGCTGTCCAGGAATCAGAGCGGACAAACTTTTTTGAAATGCACAACACTCAACTAACACATCTATCCATGTGGCTAATTTTTATATATATATATATATTATATTTATTTTTTGTTTTACTTTCAACTGATTTTCTTTTTTTTTTTGTTGATAATTTATTTGCATTTTCTTCTTCGTTTTGGGTTCTTTTGTTTTATTTATTTATTTTTTTTGCAGGTGGTGGTAAATTACACTTTTTATTTATTTAAAATTCTTTAATTGTTTAATTCATTTAACATTGTTCCATGGACAAGATACGGAGTTGGTTAAACACTATATATTATCGATTGATTGTCTTTGAAAAGGGTTAAATAATTTTGTAAAACTCAACAGGTTCTCGATCTGGTGATGTTACACCAGGCGGAAGCATCAACACTTCAAGACCGGGAAGTGCAATGTCAACATCCACAACTATGTCTATTTCTGGATACGTACATAGACGTTCTGCAACAACGCCAAGGAAGCCAAGGCCAGCTAGTATTGCCGGAACAGGTGTTTCCCTTGATGGTTAGTTTTTTTTTTTTTTTTTTCGTCTTTATTGCATATTTTACAGCTAAATTGAGCAATTGAAAGGATGATTAGATGAACATTTCCTTTCCTTTTATACCGTCATTTTAGTTTTTTCCTAATTTTGCTTCCTTGTTAATTCAAAGAATAAGGGAAGACATGATCGTTTTTGAAAGCCTTTCAGGTTTCAGCGATTAAGTGCGGAACACTAAAAATACTTTACACGTAATTTTATCGCATAGTACTTGACAGTAAGTAAGTAGTGTTTAGTGTTGGAGCCTGTAAATCTTTTGCGCGAAAGCGTTGACGAATATTTAGAGACATCGGTAAAACAATGTCTCATACATTTCTCTGCATCTTCAACGAAAGTGTGCTTTGACACTCACACTTTGAAAGCTCAACGGAGCTTGTTTAGAAAATCATTCTGGCCTATGTACGAGTATGTATTAGGTCGTTACATACGATTTTTATGTGGAAAGTTAAACAACGCTGTTTCAAAAATGAAAAAAGTTTATTCCAAAAAAATGATCTCCATTTACATCTGTGACATTTTTCCAACGTTCCACCAAAGCAAAAATGCCTCTTTTGAAGAAGTCCTTATCCTTTCGGGCTAAGAAGTCCTTAAAGTCCTGTTTTATGACATCTGGGCTTATGAATTGTTTATTTTGGAGGTGATTGCCCAAACTTCGGAAAATGTGGTAATCGGTCGGGGATAAGTCTGGTGAGTAGGGCTAAGTAACTCCGCCAGCTTCAGGAACGTCGACTGTGCGGTATGTGGTCTTGCGTTGTCATGCAGCAGTATGGGACCATGCCTATTTACCAGTGACGGCTGTTTTTGGAGCAATTTGTTGTGCATTATGTCGATTTCTCTACAGTACAACTCGGCCGTGATTGTTTCTCCGTGTTTGAAAAAGGTATAATGGACAACTCCCTCACTCGTTCACCATACTGTCACCATTTCCTTTTTGGGGTGTAAGTCTGCCTTGCCAAGTCCACGTCTACCCATTCTCCCGACCTCTTCCGATTATCGTATAGGATCCACTTTTCGTCGCAGGTGACGATGCGATGCAAAAAAGGATCCATACGGTGTCTGTTGGTCAAAGATATTGCAACCTCCAAACGTCGTAGCATATTCGCTGGTGTTAGGACATGGGGCACCCATCTCTCTAGTTTCCGATGGCGGAAAGGTGGCGACTTATGGTTGCAGTTGACACTTTGAACCTTGTAGCAAGGCTAGGAACAGTCGTAGCTGGATTTTCTTCAACAGCTGCTGCAAGTTCTTCATTATTAATGACATTCTCTGGTCTACCCCTTGGCAAATTTTTGGTAAACGAGTTTCGAACAGTTCTCACTACACGTACCCAAACCAAAAGCACCGTTAATTTCTCTAGTCGCTGCGGCTGCGTTCATGTTTTTTTTTAAATTGAAAAAGGAAACTTGCCCTTAAATTTGTTGATAAAAGCATTTTCTATGTAAGGAAGAAAGTCAACTCAATGAGCTAATAGCGTAAATTATTTTTTACCGTTAGAAAGATTAAACTGCAGTTTTTTCTTAAAAAAAAACTTTATTTTCAATTTCTCTGCACAACTTCTCTGATCGGTAGGTCGGCAATTTCGTATGTAATGACCTAATATGTACATACGAGGGGAGGCTGATATGTTCGCGGCATTAAGTGAAAGAGACCCGATTACCCTCGAGTGAAATGCATTTCTCAAATCGGGCATACAGTGCCTTAATACCACCGAAAAACAATCTTTTTCTTTGTACTCTACGACCGCCTTGATCTCGTTCTCATCTGCAAATCTCCGGCCTCGTAATTCCTTTTTAAAATTAGAAAAAAAGGAAAAAGTCGCTCGAGGCCAAGTCTGGGCTGTAGGGTGGGTGGTGTATCGTTGAAAAACATGTGTCTTTTAAGGCCTGTCTCGAGTCGACCGGTCGACCGTTGCTTGTCGACCGGCGTGAGCATTTTCGGTACCAAGAGCGCACAAATTGTTTTCATGTTTTTATGTGCAACTCATCCGCTATCGGCCACATTTTTATTCTTCGGTCGCCCAGAACTAATATTTCAACTTTTCCGACGTTTTCTTCAGTGACCATTGAACACACAGGACACCCTGGGCGGGGGTCGTCTTTACACCACTCTCGCCCTTGTTGAACTAAGGAAGCCCATTTTTTAACCATGGTATACGAAGGCTCAGAATCCTGAAGAGTCGATGGCCATAGTCTTCGAATATTTTTTTATTTTTTCCACGGGGTACTTTATCACGGAGTGGTGCTCAAAATTACGAGACTTTCTGACTTCGGGTGGCATGGTGATGACCACAGATAATAAGAAAATGAGATTATTTTTGAAACGAGGTGATATTTATACTACTAAAGAGTGCCGCAGTTAATGCTATCACTAATGAGAAGATGGTGGGCGTCGTGGCGTAGTGGTTAGTGTGTCGGGTCACTACGCAAGAGATTCCAAGTTCGAATCCCAGAGAACAGCAAAAAGTTTTTTCACGATCCCACCTCTCGCGAACGTCTGACAAACATCCGAGAGTATTGTTGTCACGAGAAAGCTTCTCAAAACAAATTGCCGTTCGGATACGGCACTAAACTGTAGGTCCCTTCCATTCGAGTGGTTGCGAGAAGCTAGGCCCTGGCACTTAAAGAGCTGTTGCGCCAAATTTTTTTTTTTTTTTTTTATTAATGAGAAGATGTGCTAGTACAGTCCCTGATCATATTAATAATGACGACTACCGGATTTTAACAAATTCTAAGTTTCTGTTCGAATTATTCAATATTTTTTTCATAAAAAAGTAAATTATTTTTAGTGGTAGTCACCCTTATTCACATAGTCAAATTGACAGATTGCCATCTCACTCTATTTTCGACCTGTTATCAATCGGGGACTTCTATTCGAGAATAGATCTTTTGCAGCTTCACTTTATTGTGTCACCCAAAGTGCCACTTGAATTGACTAAAGATAATGGAAATTTGTACCTGTACCTTTATTTTTGGGTGACACGATTATGAGAATAGGGATGATTATTAAAAGTATTTATTACCTTTTACTTCAGGCTTTTAACACAATTTGGAGGGAAAATCCATTTCCGTTTAAAATCTGTTTTTGAATAGAAATTAGGCTTTTCAATTGTTTATAGTTGTTTTGAATTTAATTGTTTATTGATGTGTCTTTTATGAAAATTTAAAGAACTAAACTTGTACTACTGAAGGTCTTATTGAACGGGAATGCTGATACGTTCAAGTTAGCATTTAGGACCGACACACTGAAAGAAACAAATGCTATGCTATTTATATGACCCCGATTATAAAGTTCATATGCCAGTGACCAAAACTGATGCCGAAAGTTGAGCTAAATACCTTTAATTGGATAATAATATAGCAGTACTTTCACAGTTCTCTTGAGAATACTTTTAGCCCTTCTCTCAATATCGTCGTCGTGAGTTTTGCGATTTTTCACTGGCACATGAACATTGAAATGGATTTGTATTAAAATAACTTCTTGTTAATATCAACATCTGTTTCGCTCACCGTGTCCTAAATGTTCTCATTTTCAGCTCTTGTGTTCTCAACAATATTTTTCTTAATACTTGACCGCATCAGTACTCGTTTTTTTCCACAATCATCTCACGCTGTTGCTGAAAGGCAACAACAAATCAGATTTGCATTGATTTGTACCGTGGTGCAGTGGTAACGTCATCGTTTGACACCCTAAAAATTCACGGCTAAAATCCTGATGTCAAGAATCATCTATTTATTTCCCATAAAATAAATAAAAAGTGGATCAATTGCAAAAGTTTATTTCAACGCTACTGTGAAGCAACAACACTTGCAGTGGGGTGGTCAAAAATGCTGTGAATCATAAAGTAACGACAATAACAGCAAAACAAAATGCTCCCCAGTTATCTGGACGCCATCCTTTGAGTTTACTGAAACTTAATACCATCTGAGTTTCAAACCGTTACACCAATCTTTCTTTCCCTCTCTTTGTCTTTTGAGCTTACATCGTTCAATAATTTTGTTTTTGTTTGAGGATCGCTGGAAGGATAAATCATCGAAAGATAATGCAGAGGTTTGTACACGAGTGAAACTTCTACAATACTGAGGGACTTTAACCCAATCTAAAAAAAAAACCTCCCAAAGACTGTCTTCAAAGAATCGCACCTAGTCGTTCAACTAATCAGCCGATTTTATTTTGACTATTACTTTAGTTAGCTAGATCAAAAAGGTTACATCCTTCTTAAACTCCTAGTTAGATTGTCATTATTAAGTAAATGTGTCATTTCCAAATTCACATGATCGAGTTTAGGTCTTCTAGCTAATTTTTTGACTTCATCTTCAGCCATTTCAACTTCTAGATCTGTATGTAGATCGACGTAGTACTTTATTTTGAAAGGTTTGTGTGCTTTGCAAATTTGTTGGAGTCCGTAGGTCCAAACTGGTTTTATAACTTGCTTATATAGCAGCAGTTGGTTGAAGTTGGACAGTGAGGAGAATCTCCCAATTAGCCAATACATTTTGCTGTAACGCATGTTCAATTCTTTTCTTTTTTTCTTTACGTGCGTTTTTCAGCGCAGTTTGACGTATTCTATTACATTGTTGTTAATGTATACTTGTTTGTTTGTGTTGTATATTTTTATTAGTAAAATTGATATGGTTATTTAATTTAATTTGCCATTTTTAAGTGCTTTTTGGTATATTATTTACTGCCTTTTGAAGTTTTTTTTTTTACTGCCTTGTGAATCTTTTTTTTTTTGCTTCTTCGATAGTTTTCCCCACATAAAGTACAGCAGTATCATCTGCAAAAGTTACAACAGTTATTTCTTCACTTTCTAGCAGAACACTGTTAAATAGAAGATACAACACAGGGCCTAGTACACTGCTTTGTGGTACACCAGCTTTAATTTTTCTTAATGTTGAGTACTCATTTTCTTGTTTGATTCTAAAAATCTGAAAAATCACCATGTTATTATAAGACTAACAATGGCACATTCTTTTGCAATTTATGGATCTATTCTTTATGCCATACTTTATCGAAAGCTTGTGCTGTATCCAGAAATATTGTGGAGCAGATCTTTTTCTCTTCCAATTTTTGTCAGTAATTCTATGCACTTGATCGATCGTAGATTGCTTATTTCTAAAACTAAATTGATGGTTTGGAATTTCAATACTTCAATTATTTTATTTAGGTGTTTTATCAATATTTTTTCAAATAATTTGAACATCATTGGCAATATCGATACTGGACGGTATAATGCTACTTCACTAGGTGGTTTGCTCGTTTTCGGTATCATGATTACCTCCGCAACTTTCCACATGCTAGCTACATACCTTAACCTGAATACAGCATTTATTATCTGCGTTAGCTTTTTTAAACTTTTTTTTTTGTATTTGTTCTAAAATTTCTCATGTAAATGGATCAAATTCCTTTTTTTATATTAATACCTTCCTTTATTTCTTTCGCTGTTACCGGTCGGATACGTGTCTCCTCTTCGCACATTTCTTCCATTACTTGGTATTCGTCATCTCCATAAGGTTGGAACACATCTTCAAGATATTCAGCTAATATGTATGCTCTGTCTTGGTTACTTTTTGCACAGTTACCTTATCTATTTTCCAGTGGTAGAATGTGTGCTATTGGCCATATCATTTTCTTTATCGTCTTCCAGAGGGCGAATTCACTACTAGCATCATTTGTCAGATTGTTAAGGTGTTTTAAAGTCTCGAAAGTCTCTTATCGATATTCTAAGCGTATTATTTAAAGTATTGAGTATTTTTTTTGTCGCTTGGCACTTTACATACATATTTCTTTAGGATAGGAGTTTTGTTTTATTTTTACTTTTGTCTTAGGAGTTGCAGTCCATGCAGCTTTTTGAACATTCAGTGTCATGTAATATCTGCACTGCATCTTCTAATTGCTCTTCACTTTCAATAGATTCTGATAGCTGAATACTTTCTTCCTAATTCTGACTGAAGTAGTTCCAGTCAATCAGCCTACGAGGGTGGGTCAATAAGTCCCTAAAAAATGAAATAAGGAACATTCTTTTCGGTATAAAAACATTTTATTTTTCAACATAGTCTCCTTTTAGCTCTACGAGTATACACTTCATCCCACGTTTTTCCAATTTTTTGATGCCCTCCAAATAATACGATTTATTGAGTCCCTCAAAATAAGCATTTGTTTCAGCGATGACCTCTTCATTCGACCCAAATCTCTTACCTCCGAGCCATTTCTTCATGTTTAGAAACAAGAAATAGCCGCAGGGGGCCTAAATATGGGGAATATGCTGGATGAGGGAGGAGTTTGTAGCCTAACTCATGCAATTTTGCCATTGCGACTGCGGACTTGTGTGCCGGTGCGTTGTCCTAGTGAAAAAAAACTTTTTCTTCTCCAAATGCGGCCGTTTTTGCTTCAAATCGGCTTGGAATCGATCCAGCAGCTCTGCGTTATATGCGCCGGTGATCGTTTTACCCTTTTCAACGTAATCGATGTGAAAAAAAAAACTGTCGCCATGACCTTGTTTGTTGACAAACCCGCCTTGGCCTTCTTCGGCTTCGATTCACCAGGAGAAGTCCATTGTTTTGAACGTTCCTTGGTTTCTGGTGTGTTGTGGTGAATCCAGGTTTCATCCACGGCTACGAAACGGCGCAAAAACTTAGCCGAATTTTTCTGGAACATCGCCAAACACACCTTTGAAGTTGTCAAACGAATGCGTTTGTTGTCGATTGTGAGCAAACGCGGCACCCATCTTGCGGAAAGCTTTTTCATGTTCAAATATTTATGTAAAATCGAAATCACTGAGCCATGTGATAAGCCTGTGGCCTCTTCAAGCTCGCGCACTTTCACTCGCCGATCGTCCATTATCAAACCATGGATTTTGTCTACCATTTCTGGTGTGATGACCTCAATTGGGCGACCAGAACGTTCGGCATCACTTGTGCTTGAACGACCGCACCGAAATTGAGTAATCCAGTGGTGAATGGTTCCAATTGATGGTGAAGAGTCCTCATAATATTTGTCAAGCTTTTGTTTGGTTTGCGTGATAGTTTTGTCTCGCAAAAAATAGTGTTTAATGAGCACTCGAAATTCACTTTTTTCCATTTTAACGAAAATGCTAGTAGGCGTCTATATAAAATGGCTGCCACAACAAAACTATTTGACAGAAAATTTGTCTGAAAATTTGGGTGCGTTCTTTTGAAAGATGATTCTTGACAAAATAAAAAAATTAAATTTAAGGTGACGACACAATTTGTGTTAATTTTCATTGACTTATTGACCCACCCTCGTATTAAATAATTTAAAACTGCTTTCTTTCATAGTTATTTTACCGCCAAGTGTAAGAAGTACTGTAGAGTGATCTGAATCAAGATCTGGTCCTTCTTCTACTTTTATATTATTTAGCGAGATATTCTTTGTTATGAAAAAGTCGACAAAGTCAGGGGATTTATTTCTATCTGTAGGCCAATAAGTAGGTTTTCCCGTCGAGTGATACTTGCCACCAGTTTCTTTTATTATTTCGTAGAGTTCTCTTCCTCTCGTATTTGTTACGAGTAATCTTGATACCCAATACTTGTTCTTGGTAAAAATCTCCATCTATGATAAATCTGTTGTCAAATATTCAGAAGAAGCGTTTTTCTGAAGACTATAGCTAGGAGTACTCGTATACTGATGCAACTGTAATTTGTCCATTGTTTGTTTCTATTTTAATAGATATTCCTTGAATCGCAAATGATTGGAATTTGGCTTCTATATGGTGATCGATCGTTTCATTAATCATTACTGCAGCCACCCCTTTTGCTGTGTTATGGGGATGTGGGGAATGATATAATTTGTACCCTTGGAGTTTAAAGTCAGTTTTCAGCTTAAAGTGAGTCCCTGAAAAAAGACATTCATCTATTTTGTTCATATCTAGAGACACTTGCAATTCCTCTCTTCGATACCATTAGCATTCCATTCTGGGATTTCTATTTTTTTTTTGTTGCTGCTTTGATTTCCAAGGGGGTTAGTCTTTCTAATATATTTTTGTTCCATTCTAACAAGAATTTTTTGCATCATGGTCTTCAATGTTTTCTATATTTTTCGATGCAGCCCACCATGGCCATATGTCAATTGCGTACCCGCTGCTGTCTTTGATTTTAAGTCATTTTTGATTATTTATTGGACGTTGTAAGTCTTTTTTTACTTTAGGTGCGTTCTTTTCTGAAATTCTCTTGCAAGTTGAATTTCTTTTTCAACTGAACAACCTCTAGTTGACACATTTTGGTGGTTCCTCTTTTTTTTTCATACAATTTTTATTATGATGATTTCCTGCGCATATACAATGTACTTTTGGCAATTTTTGCATTGTTGAACTAGTTTTGAGTCCCTTAAGATGTCAATCTCAACTTTCATTCGCAGGATATCTTTGCTTGCATTGATCTTTTTGATATCTTCATTGCGCTCAAAGGTTAGCATATGCAATGGGAGCGGTACTTTGCTTTTAAACTTTAGCTCCCCAGCTTCTGTAATTTTGAAATTTGTCTCTTCTATGTAGGTATCTTACTATGCTCTCAGGGGAACATGAGAAGTGTAGTTTTTTTTACAATAAACTTTCTTTGTCTTGTTTGTTTGTTCTTATAGGAGTACCATTGCACTTTTTTTGGTTTACTATTATCATTATTGTTTATTAATGCTGTAGTTGCTTTAATTTTATTTTCCTTGAATAAGTTAATTAAGCTTTCGTACTTATTTATTTGCAGTGCAATAATTGGTGGAGGTTTGGCTGACTTCTGGTTTTTATTTTAGAGCGTACTGTCTAATAGTGCAGCTCTCTTTTGGAGATGAGATTTTTGGGGATGTACTATTTTATTTATTTTTTTATTCCTTTTTATTCCCCTTGTTGCGATTTCCTTCTGTCTGTTTTTGTAGCTCTTCTTCGTCTCTTGAGGAATCGTCAACTTTTATATTCTCTGTATTTTGACTGTTGGCTTGTTGTTTCAACATTTGCAACTCTTGCTTTAGATTGTCAATTTCTCTATCACGGAGTTGCTTAAATCCATCTCTTTCTTCACAGGCTTTTGTAGTATATTCAACCTAAGGTTTCTCTATTGCCTTTGTTTCGATATGGGGGTATTCTCTCTACCTACATCTTTCAAAAGGATCGTTGTTGAGTAATAAATGATCGCCCCAGAATCCGTGGGACAGACCTTTGTAAAGGGTGATTATATCATTTGCTTTGTTCATTGCATTTACATTTTTGTCGCCTGTTACGACTGGCATACCTTACCTCGGGTATATTCTATTCCCGTATTCCGAAAGGGGCAGTTTATAGTGCTGCTTTTTTTGTCTCTTGATCAAACCTTCACGCTTATAATTTCAGCAAGTCAGGTTCGGGTGGACTCTACCAGTATACGATGGCTACCACTTGGAGGTAAAATAAGCACAATTGATGTGTAGCAACAGTTACATCACTGGGCATTGCCAGGTTAACGTCTGTCATTGTCTACTCAATTTCTACAACATTCAACCATCAAATAACCCAATTAATTACATTCCAGGGATTACTACCTAGACGTAAACAAATGTTAAACAATTTTACTCAAATTTGAGACCTCTTGGCAATTGTTATGTGAAATGTAACGCTCCCTTTTGAAGCTTTTTTTTTGTTGCTTCTTCGATAGTTTTCCCCACATAAAGTACAGCAGTATCATCTGCAAAAGTTGCAACAGTTATTTCTTCATTTTCTGGCAGATCACTGTTAAATAGAAGATACAAGACAGGGCCTAGTACACTGCTTTGTGGTACACCAGCTTTAATTTTTTTTCATGTTGAGTACTCATTTTCTTGTTTGATTCTAAAAATCTGAAAAATCGCCATGTTATATAATACTAACAATTGAATATTACATTGGCACATTCTTTTGCAATTTATGGATCAGTTCTCTATGCCATACTTTATCGAAAGCTAGTGCTATATCCAGAAATATTGTGGAGCAAATTATTTTTTCGCTCCAAACGGGCGTTATGTTGGTCCATTGACTCACCGCTTCACAATTACGTAATTTTATTATTAATAGCATGGAATAAAAGCTAATAACTACTTTAATAATGCACTCTAAAAATAAATTACTTTCTTATGAAAAAGGTATGAATAATTCGTACAGAAACTTAGAATTTGTTCAAATAAGTAGTGTTCATATTAATATCGCCAGGGACTATACATATACGTATATTTAAAATACGAGGTGCAGGAGAGGCCGCATAACTTCGTTATTACCTGTATTAAGTTAATTTTTTTTATTGATACGATATGAATGAGTATAGGGAGAATCTACTTCGGTGTCTTAAATTTATGTTATTACTTACACCTACATACATATAAAGGCAAGTATTGGTTTCGTGAAAATATCATCAGGATGGTGATGATGCATATTACTATAATATATAAAAAAATGGGTCTCACAATTCTATCTGTCTGTCCGTTTTTACATTCAGTCGACTGCAGGCTAAACGGTTGTCCTAATTGACTTTTAACTTCATATATGTGGTCTGTGGGTTAATGCCCGGGAGAGAAATCGAACTTTGCTCTCTAACTCCACAATTAACGGTACTTTACTAATGGCCTTTACTTTAGATGGCAGTCCAGTCCGGGGTGGAACTGAGCCTCAACCAACAAGCGTCTCCAACAAGCTCGTTCTTGTGCTAACCGCCTTCAGTTTTGCACACAAAGTTGGCTGAGGTCCCTTTCCAATCATGTGCGTTACTTTAGGTGAAGTCTTTCTTTACCGCGTCTTTCCTCTGGGATGGATTCAAAGACTCCGGGCCGGCGTGAAGAATTTTCGAAGTAACCAAAGGTGTTTTTATCCGCCTTTTATAATGTCCATGCTTCTGCACCGTATAGCATGACTGGGATAGTGAGGGTCTCATATAGCCTTGGTCGTGAACGAATGCTTAGGCCCCCATTGGCCTTTATCACTGCAAGAACGAGGCCGTGGTGTAGTGGTAACATCAACGCTTGTCACGCTCTTGGTTCACGGTTCAAATCCTGATCTCAACAATCATCTATTTATTTCGTCTGATTTCGTCGCCACACTAATTTTCGTCGTATAGCGCTCTTCAGGCCTACGAAGGGTTTCGGATTATTGTACTTTATCCTCTTTTTTTTAGAAGTGCCCACTTTCTTTATGGCATGTAGCATTATATTGCTGAAAAATTACCCTTCGGTGAGACCTGTTCCCAAATATTTTACGATAAGATGCCTTTAAAGAGGTCCCTAAAATATCAATATAGCTATCGCTATTCATTCTCCCCTTGCACATGAATAGCTCTCCTATGCCTCCTGACGCCGTGCAGCCTCACACCATGCAACTACCACCACCAAACTTAACTGTGGGTACCACACAATCGGGATGATACTGTTCTCCCTTCCTCCTGCAAACGTAGACTGCACCAGGATTCCCGAAATCTGTAAAAACACATTCTGTCTTAGTTTTCAGTTTCATTCTGATTTGTGTTCGCAAATCTGCTTTTGATTTTGTTTTTAGAAGTATGCAATTTACTTACCTCAAAATTTGTGTCGTCTGACCACATGACATTACTACAATCTTCATGGCTCCAAACTTTATGCAATTTGGCCCACTTAATACGTCGTTTCTTGTTCTTCTCAGAAAGCCAGGGTTTTTTCTGGCCTTGCAACCTCGAGGCCAGCTTCTGTTAGCCTTCCAACCGTTCTCGCAGATAGCGTAACATTTTGGCGTTCCTGAAGCGAAGCAGCTAGTTCAGAAGACGTTTTTTGATGATTTTTTAAAGGCTCCCGGGCAAGAATCCGATCTTCACGAGTCGAAGACTTTCTTTTATTGTCTGGGCGCGGCTTAGAAATCTACTCTCCTCCAGTCTCCTTGTATAGCCTTAAGGCATACAGACATTACGGCTGCACGCGAATGCTTAAGAGTTTTTGGAATTTTTTGCTGGCACATGCCTTGAGAGGCAAAAGGACAAAAGGAAAGAGCCCAAATTCCAGCTTCACTTAATTCGTGTCTTTTTGGCTTAGCCATCTTTACTATTTTCGTAATGATACCAATTATACCAATACCGCACACAAAAAATTCAGAGTTTGAAATCTGGGGAATTCCGCATAATTTAGTCATCAATGGGTAACGGATCCTGGAAAGTCAAAAATATTCACCTACCTGCAGTAGTTCTCATTTTAGTTGTCCATGAGAAGTCTTTGTTACTCAATTGCTTTCTTAGCCGAAAGAAACAGCGGTTGGGAATAGTGATTCTTCGCGCTTGTGTCATTCGAATTTATTACGGACTCTACGTACAGAAAGTTCTTTACTACCTCCCTATTGTGACCAAGTCGCCGATGTGGAATATTCTTTTTTGATGACAGCATATATTTTGTCTAAATTATGGGTGCCGTTGCTCAGTGGTTATTGCATTGGGGCCATTTTCACCGCTTCTGTGACAATACTCACGAAAGCTCCACTGACAGCCCACTGCGTTCTTCCTATTACGTTAATTTCGTCAGCGTGCTGGAGTAGTTGTACCGACTGATGTTAGCTTGAGAATTTTGTACAATCTTTTCAAGTACGGTATTAGAAAAATCACATGACAGTGCGTCATCTTGTCGTAGTCCAAAAGTGAAGCTTCCCCAATCGTGAACTCTATGGGTTCTTAAACCAACCCGATGCATTTATAAATTTGGTAATCTTATTTACCGATACATTTGAAAGTTATTCTAAGTCTTGGAAGAAATATTTCCCTAGTATTTTGAATCTAAGGTGGTAGAGTTCTGGACAATGGCACAGGAAGTGAGGTGTATCTTCGTGTACGTCCTCATTGCCACAGCCTCTACATATATTTTCTTCGCTAATTCCCAATTTCTTTGTGTGATAACGTAAAAAGTTGTGTCCAGTTATCATCCCCACTAAACCAGATAAAATATATCTGTTGAAGTGTAGGATTTGCTCTTTACGATTTTTATCGTAGAGCGGCCAGAGTTTTCTTGTAATTATACAGGATTCTAATGATCTCCATCTACTATTTACTATGGCAATCATTTTATTTCTACCTTCTAGGTTCAGGTTGCAGGGTGGTGTCTAAACTGACGGGTCAGCTCGTTCAGGATTTAGAGCTGAACCCTCCCTTGCCAGCTCGTCAGCTTTCTCATTTCCTGAAACGCCATTATTTCCGGGTACCCAGCAGAGCTTTACATTGTGTTGCGTACCAAGAACCCGCAGCTCTTCGCGACAGCAGCGCACAAGCTTCGATTTTATTTGCGTGGCGGAAATCGCTTTTATCGCTGCCTGGCTGTCAATGAAAAATGTAATATCATCTGGTGGTACAGCTTTCATTGCAGCGTCCCGGGCAGTAGTTGCCACCGCCAAGACCTCCGCTTGAAAAACACTGCTATAGTCTGGAAGCCGAATTGACTTGTTCAAATTGAGTTTTTCAGAAAAAATCCCTGCACCTACTCCCACGTCCATCTTGGAGCCATCAGTGTAGATGGAGATGAAGAGGTCATGTGTATCGATTTGTAGCTCCTGACTTTTCTCCAAAATCTGCCGCAGTATGCAGTATATCTGGGCGATATTGCAAAAAATTGATTTTCCCGAAAACAGGTCTTACGATTTTGTTAAAATTATTATATAAAGGGTGGTTAAGTTTTAAGGGCCGATGTTGATTTTGAATAAAACACAAATTATTTAGGAAATTACTGTCATTTCTTTTTATTATGATAATATTGGTATGGTTCAATTATGTATGGAACAAAATATTGGCCAAATGGCCGCCGCGACCTCGGCGGCACACCTCCATCCGATGGTCCAAATTTTCGATGACGCTGAGGCATAATTGAGGTTCTATGCCGTTAATGTGGCGAATTATCTCATACTTTAGCTCTTGAATTGTTGCTGGGTTATCGACGTACACCTTTTCTTTCAAATAACCCCAAAGAAAGAAGTCCAACAGTGTCAAATCACATGATCTTGGCGGCCAATTGACATCGCCACCACGTGAGATAACACGGCCATTGAATTTGTCGCGCAAAAGAGCCATTGTTTCGTTAGCTGTGTGGCAAGTGGCACCATCCTGTTGAAACCACATATCGTCCACATCCATATCTTCCAATTAGGGCCATAAAAAGTTCGTTATCATCTCACGATAGCGAACACCATTCACAGTAACTGCCTGACCGGCCTCATTTTGGAAAAAATACGGGCCGATGATGCCGCCAGCCCATAAACCGCACCAAACAGTCACTCTTTGTGGGTGCATTGGTTTTTCGACAATCACTCTTGGATTATCATTCGCCCAAATGCGGCAATTCTGCTTATTGACGAATCCACTGAGGTGAAAATGTGCCTCATCACTGAAGATGATTTTCTTCGAAAATTGATCATCCACTATTGCCATTTCTTGCCACCATTGTGACCATTGACGACGCTTGAAATGGTCAAGAGGCTTTAGTTCTTGAGTCAATTGCACCTTGTAAGCGCGTAAATGCAAGTCTTTATGCATAATGTTCATCAACGACGAGCGTGAGAGGTGCAATTGTTGGGCACGACGACGAGTTGAGGTGGACGGCTCTTCAGCCACACTATCGCGAACAGCAGCAATATTTTCTGCAGTACGAGCTGTACAAGCATGTACTGGTGTTTTCACATCTCCTACAGACCCGGTTTGCACAAATTTTTGCACGATTTTTCCGATTGTACGCACATTTGGACGATTAAATTGACCGAAAGAATCACGAAATGCACGATATGCATTTTGATTTGAACGCCCATTTTCATAATAAGCCTGAATAACTTTAACGCGTTGCTCGATTGTGTATCTTTTCATGGTTCAAATTGAGTTAGTCTGATATTGAGAAATGTCAAATGAAATGCAGAAAAAAACTTGACGTTTAGGTGTGGTTCACATTCAACATCGGTCCTTAAAATTTAACCACCCGTTATATCCCATTCCGTACATTCATATTATAAGGAAGCTAGACAAATGTGATGATACTGGTAAGTGATTGAAGTCATGCACTGGCTAGTGATTTCTATTTGCTCTTCTTTTGCACACGGAACTACCCAAGTCGCGAATGTACTTGTTACCTTCAAATTAGGGGATGTGTTTCCCTCAGTGAGGAAGTCCTTATTAGAGGTCTGCAATAAATGTCTTGAAACCAGTTCCAAGACATTCGTTTTATTTCAAGTACACTTCATTATTGTACTCACAGCTTGAAAAGTAAAATGAATGAATCATCTAATATATGAAGTGATTACTATATGAGTATTGCACCCATTTTAAACCAAACACTTAGTGCAGTGTACTCATAAAAAATGGGTATTCATAAATTGGGTATTCATAAAAAAGTGTACACTAAACTGAGTACATTGTTTTATACTAGAAAACAACTAGTATTTGCAATCGTTTTATTCAGTGCACTCAGTGTATTCTTTACAGTTAACATTGTAAACGATTTGCTCACATCAAGCCAGTTCAAGCACCCAAAGTGTGGGAGAGAAACAAAACACTGCACTCATTTTGCTATCAGGTGACCGAGTATTGTACAGCAACTGTCTTTTGTGGTGTGGTACTCTTTTTTGCTGTACACTTGTTCGAATTATTGCAATGAATAGAGTACACTGAAGTAGTGTACACGTGTAGAGAGAGCAAATGATACATACTATATTCATGCAGACCTCTAGTCCTTAGGTATGCAATTACAAATGTATTCAGTCTGGAATACTGTTTGACGGGGAAGAATGTGCGAACACTGTCGACCTCATTTGTGACCAGCTTTCCCACTTTACTGTGATAGTTTTTCACTACGATTAGTTTTCCATATATTTCACCACGTCACTACGAACAATTTGGAATAACTACGGTTTTCCAGAAAACATAAAACTAACAAAATCTAGAAAATTGTACGGAGATGCATACATTTTTGGCTGTCTATATATTCAGAACTGAAGAAATGAACTTATTTCGTAATTGTTTACACGTTTTACAGCAATTCAGGGTATTACTATAATAACCATTTTATAAGAAATAAAGATATCATATGAGTGCGATTTATAAGCCAACTTGATCTCTCAACAGCTCTAACATTTACGCTTAGGCATACGCGGATGATGTAGCTGTACTTTCTGTCAGATGGTACCTAAAGACTGTCTGTACCAAGGCGCAGGCAGCCCTAGACGTGGTGGATGAATGGTGCACCAGGAATGGACTCTCGGTTAATCCTCTGGAAACTGAGGTTGTTCTCTCTCTTCAGTGCTTAAAGGCGTCACTATGCGAATCTCAAATGAAGCAAAGTACCATATTTAGGAGTAATCCTAAATAGTAAACTCTTTGGTCAAATCATGTTGAGTCGAAGACTGCCAAGGCGCTCTCAGTTTTCTGACAGTGGAATGATGTTTTCGGCAAAACACCACAAAAGGTCCTACGGATGTACACGGCAATGATAAGACCTTTCTTAGCATATGCGTCGGTTATTTGGTGGAAAAAGCTTTCGCGAAAATATGCCACTGCTTCTCTCACTAAACTTAAAAGAACAGCTCACCTCGGCTGAACGGGGTCTTCTATAACACGCTTGGCTCTGCTCTTGTTGAACCTCCCTGGGCAGCACAATAAAACCTATCTTCCATCTCAAAAGTGGTTGCTTTTGGTATAATCCGCACTTATCTTTCCATTCTTATCTTATGGATATACCGTCTGACACAATGGCACCAGAACTCCAACTGCTTCGTAAATTTAAAGTCAACTTTTCTCACGCTCAGGACTGGATTTTTCTGGAATCTGAGTTAGGAATGAATTGTAGTCGAACGGATGACTGCAAAGCCAATCAAGGGTCTGGTGCTGGACTCAACGTGGAGGATGACAACATTAGGCTTTACTTGTCGTTAGGTAAACATGTGCCTGTCTTTCAAGCGGAGACATGCAATCCTAATGACTATTAACTATATTTTAAGGATTACGTGGAGAGTACGGAGGACTGTAGCGACAGCCATGCTGCGTTTAAGACCGTACTCAGCGCTTTATTCACTTTCGAAATAGTTCGAGAATGCAAGAGCTCTCTGAATTCGGTCGCAAGGCTGAACTAAGCGAGTTTTCTTTGGGTTCCAGGTTACCATGGGATTATTGGATTATTATTATTAATGAGACGGTTAGTTTCCTATGAACATAATTGTGGGTGGTATGACTTCGGGGTATAGACAGACTAAACGAATGCTCCCGTGCGTTTGTAAGAAATCCGTGGCATTCTTGCTGTCCCTCAGTAGAAAAGACTGCAGACAACTTATTTTTGCCAAGGACCTTAATGTGCTAGGTTTAATCTGCGACGCCTGTGAAAGGACGACGATACTGCAGAACACTTCCTCTGCGATTGTCCTGCCTTTGCTCGAGTCAGGTACCAGATCTTTGGAGCCGATGTGTCGAGTGCTGATACTATAAGCTCCTCATCATTGAAGTTCTTACTCGCCATTCTACGAAAGACGAAAAAATTCTATTAACGGGGGGTTGTATCCTATTTGTACAATGGACCGGCATCGAGTCTTTCAGCTCCAGTGGAGTAGGAATCATTGCGCTTTTGTTATACAGTACATTACGCTTTCAAAATATGAAGTGAGACCGTTGTCTGTGAGTGAAGAAATAAAACCAGATAAAGAATTTGCACTGGTTCCACAACAATAGCCACCGCTGTATGTATACTTACTTATGTCCTGTATCCCAAGGTATTGGAAACTCTCTACTCTCTCAACCGTTTGTCCAGCAATGCATATATGAGTTGATGAGTTTGGTCCTAGGCTGATCATTTTTGTTTTTGCCGAGTTAATTTTCAGCTCAACGACGTCTGCTTCCCTCTCCACATTTGCTGTCATTTGGTGAAGGTCCATTATTCTGTGAGACAGTAGGCATACATCTTCGGCGTAGTCGAGGTGTTTGAGTTCAGATGTGAGAGTCCATCGAATTCCTCCATTTCCTGTTGATAAGGCCGCATTTAGCACATCGCTAATCATCAATAAAAACAGTATTGGTATGCAGCCTTGCCGAACCCCATTTTGGACTTCGTATTCCTCAGACAGCATTCATCTGTGCAAAACGTGACATGTGGACCCATCATACGTAGCCTTGATAATTACTATTAATTTATCAGGAATGCCTCTCCTGCGCAAGGCACGCCAAATAAATTCCCGATTGACACTATCAAACGCCTTTTCAAAATCGATGAACAACAGGTGAATTGGTGATCGATATTCAACACATTGCTCGATGATGATCCGCAGGGTGTTGATGTGGTCGACACAGGAGGATCCAGAGCGGAAACCTGCTTGTTCGGCATCGAGTGTGTCTTCAAGGTGTTCTTTGATTCGCTCCAGGATGATTCTAGCTATTATCTTGGCCACAGCAGGCAGCACGCAGATACCTCTCCAGTTTTCGCACTGCATAAGGTTGCCTTTTTTAGGGAGCTTGACGATCATTCCCCTTTTCCACTCATTAGGAAAACTCTCGGCTTCCCATGTTCTACCGACAAATGGGAACAGTAGCTCTGCCGATGCTGTTGGCGCAGCTTGAAAAAGATCCGCAGGTATGGCGTCCTACCGCCTTATTAGTTTTCAGTGCTTTGATTGCGGTAATAATCTCCTCCTTACTGGGGGTTGTGGTGCGAATTCCGGAATTTCTTTCTACGGGCACTTCAGTCTGACTTGGGTGCATATTGCTGGCGAATACTCGGTTTAGAACCAAAGCAAAATGCTCCTTCCATCTCTTCAGTTGATCCTCATCCGATATTAGCAACGAACCGTCTAAGCCTTTCACTGGGTGTTGAGTAGAGCTTCGGCCACCTACAAGCTCCTTAGTGATTCTATAAACGGTTCTGCTGTCGCACCTAGCTGCTGCTTCTTCTGCTTCCGTAGCCAGCGCATTGATGTAATTGCGCTTGTCACGTCTCACGCTACGCTGTACTTATCTCATCTTCATTCGATACAGGGACTCAAGCTGGATCCTCCCTGCTGCTGGAGTTGCTGCAATTCGAGCTCTTAGCTGTTTTCGTTCGTTGATCCTTCTCCAGGTATCCTCGGAAAGTCACGCCCTATGGTTTCCCTGCGATCGACCGACAATCCTTTCAGCACCTGATATGAAAACAGTTTTCACAGCGCACCAATGGTCTTGGATGGTGGCGGGCAGTTAGCTGCTGATTGTTTCCACTCCACGTGAGAGATGGTCCCTTAATTCTTGGCGCACTGAGGGAACTCTCAGTCGGTCTACGTTGAACCTAGGTATTCTTGTGTCGTTAGATCTACGAACGGCAGCAGTGAGTAATCGGAGAGTAGCTATCATAAGATGGTGATCTCGTACCAACCCCTGTATGTATACGCAAACAAACATGTGTGCAGCACACATACATAAGGACATCTACATTGAGGAGTTGATTTCGACAACGATCAGCAATGTGAAGCTGTTTCTGTGTTGGGTAAAAACTAGATTGAGTAGGTAACTGAAACACCCTGACGACCAGTAGGCTCAGTCTTCAGTAATTAATCACGCTTTGTGAACCGGTCAGAAAAATTAAAACCCATGTGCGGACTTCCATTGAAATCTTTTCTGTGTAGCCAAGTTCTCTAGTACACAAATGCTGTAACTATTCAGCCACGAAAAGGAGTGAGATATCTAAAAGTGTATCAAGTTTAACCTATTCTAATGCCTTTCTACATTTTTTTTTTGTCTTGTTTGATCCGATGAAGCTTCCCTCGGAGTATTTAACGCTTGAACTATGATATTTTAGATCAGACAAATTTATATAAAAGAAATGCCTTTAAATTAGATGGAAACACGAACATCTTCACTTGTATTTTTACCAAAAACATATGTGCAAGGTCCATCTATTGGTGAGACTTAGAATTAATCCATCTGGTTCACGTTTCCTGAAATTCCTTTGTGACTGGTTATTTATTATGTTGTTATTATATCCGTCTAACTTTTGAATCTAGACGTACAAGGTTGAAATTTGGACCAGAGTTGAATTTTATTAACCCGCAGTCAAAAATATAAAGTTTGGTTTCTATGTGTACAATATGGGTATCAAATGAAAGGCGATGATGCTCTGATTTAAAAAAATGTCGTTATTTTTACTTTAAGAATAATTAAAAAAAAAAAAAATACTGCCAAAAAAGGTACATACATACATACGTCAACTTTTCGTGCAATGATTGGTTTCTTTCACATAACTTTTCTTCGTCATCAATTGCCCAATTTAATATGCTAGTTTCAAAAAGTGCTTTCAATCTAAATATGATCAAATTCAATCTAGAAATCAACAAACAAAAGGAGAAAAACAGGACACCAGTGAAGAATAGCACTCAAACTACTCCCAAACGTTCGAGTCTTATGACGACCTCTACGTCATCATCACGTGTGTCTAGCGTCGAAAGAAAAACTCCAGCAAAGAAGGTACTCACATTTATTTTTTGTTTGTTATTAATTTATTAATTTGAGGTCTTTTATTAGGATGTTGCTCAACCAAGAGTGCAGACTCCGAAAACTTCGTTGTTTAACACACACAGTTCGGAGAAATTCAAGGATAAACCCAAAGATATGTCTCAGTCTATGATAGTCGAAAATCCGAAGACAAAAGACGAGAAGAATGCCCTTAATGCCGTAAAGACAGAAGAAGCAGCTGAACAACAACAAATCACTGTTGACAGTTCTCCATCCGATGTGGACACAGAAACAAAATCGAATGTTACAACAGTGATTTCCAATCCTATTGAAGCTGAAGCACCCGATGAAAAAGCGGATCAGGGTAGCGAAAAAGAGTTTAAGAAAGAAGTTAACAACATCAAGGAGGGTTCGGTTGTGCGTGAGATACAGCTTCTGTCTGAAAGGCAAGATTTGAACGACATGTCGGCGTCTATGATTGCTAAATCTAAGATCACTACGGAAGAAGAAGCAAAGGCAGCATTAGCTGAACGCCGTAGGCTTGCCCGGGAGGAAGCCGAACGCCAAGCTGAGCTTGAACGTCAACGTATTGAAGCTGAGCGCTTGGCCGAATTAAAACGCCAAGAAGAAGAAGCCGAAAGGGAGCGTAAGTTTGAGGAGGAAGCCCATCGTCTAGCTCAAGAACAGCGTAGAGCCGAAGAAGAGAGATTGCGACAAGCTATTGAGGTATGAACTTATTGAAATGTCTTTTTTCTTTTTTGTCAACTTATATATTACATTTATTTTTATAGGAAGCAAACAAAAGAGAAGAAGAAGAGCGACTCAAACGTGAGGAAGAGGAGAAACAAAAGGTTGAACGTGAAGAAGCAGATAAAAAAGCAAAGGAAGAGGCGGAAAAGCAAAAGATCGAGGTTGCAGAACGCTTGAAACGTGAAGAAAAGGAACGTGAAGAAAGAAGAAAGCGTGTAGAAGCAATTATGTCTCGAACCAGAAAGGCAGGAAATGCAAATACGCCCAATTCAACTCCTGTTAAGGTAAGCAACAACTAACAAGTTTTCTTCTACAAAAAATTACACGACTGGGTCACACGTGCTTGCACCTACATACACATATAGCTAATCCTTCCATAGGTTCTGTTACAAGTGGCAAACGTTATAAAAACCAACAAAACATTTTGGGTTAGTATTTGTAAACTGTATTTGCTTAAATAGTAAGAATTTAAAAAATTGTGGTTTATTCAAAGTGGCCGCATTTTGCTTTAACGCAGGCCCTCAAATGGTGTCGCCACTAGGTCTAATTACCGACCAATTGCACTTACGCTCCTTCTTTCCAAGGTCACGGAAACGCTGATAAATCGTCAGCTTATGAAATATATCGATTCACGAACACTGGTGATTTGATGACATACTCGTATATCACCGAGAAGTGGAACCAATCTCTCCATCACTTCGGCGAAACTAAGATGATTGAGCTTGATATTTCAAAGGCATTTGTCAGAGTTTGACATCAGACTCTTTTGTCAAAAATGCGGTCATATGGCTTCGATGAGTCTCTTCTTCTCTGGATTAGAAATTACTTTTCGGGGCGTTCAATACAAGTTGTCTTAGACGGCTTCAAATCTGCAATTCACCATATAAATGCTGTGTTCCTCAAAGCTCTGTTTTGTCTCCGACTCTCTTATTTTTATAAATGATCTCTTGTCTGCAACTTGTAATCCAATCCATTCCTTCGCTGATGACATTACCCTCAGTTTTGCATATTCGTTCCTTAACTCACGTCCTTGCTCTTCGGCCGGAGAATAACCACCTTCGATGGAACGATTACTTATTCAATCTAGTGCACCCAATACCGTTCTGTACATTCTAGACAGGGTACTAAATCGCGCGTTGAAACTTATAGGTGATAGAGATATTGTGAACTACATAGATTCACTCGAACATCGTAAGATGTCTCGTATCTTTCCCTATTTCACGCTCTATTTTTATTATAAAAAATGCTCTAGCGAAATAGCCAGTCGCATTCCTCCCCTTAAAAATTTTACCCGCTATACGCGTCAAGCTTCGAATGCACACCAGTTCACCCTTAAGTCCAGGTCGTACTGTCAAATACGAGTATAGGGGTTCGTTTATAAACCGAATGACACGAATGTGGAATGATCTACCAGGCTCTCTATTTCCTTATCACTACAACCTTCAAACATTTGAAGTCAACGTGCTCAGGCATCTCCTCTGTTCTTCTTCTTCCTATTCTTGAATGCTCGTGCATTCATGCCCCCTTTTGCGCGCGCAAATTATATAAAAAAAAAGAGATCTTAGGTTTATAAAATTTTCTAGCTTTTCTCTAAATTTAGTCCAGTTCGTTCTCTTGTTTACAAGCCTAGGATTACTTTTTTACCTGCACTTCCGTTTCATTTAGTGACAAGAATACTGGTTACCTTCAACTCTTTTTTGCTACGGAAAAGTCAATAATGATGGCAAATGTATTATTTTTTGTCTGAACAGGACAAAAGCAGATGGTAAATCCATTAAAGTTGAGTGGCATATGAAGTAGAACCGACTACGATCTAAAAGATATTTTGTGTTACTGCTTGAGCCTCATATAGGTAGGTAAGACGGTTAAGTTTGATCTTGCGTTAGACGACCAACTGATTTCGAGTGGCTAAGTTATGTTATGTACGAGGGTGGGTCAATAAGTCCTTGAAAAATGAAATAAGGAACACTCTTTTCGGTATAAAAACATTTTATATTTCAACATAGTCTCCTTTTAGCTCTATACACTTCATCCAACGTTTCATCCAAATAATACGATTTCTCGAGCCCCTCAAAATAAGCGTTTGTTTCAGCGATGACCTCTTCATTCGACCCAAATCTCTTACCTCCGAGCCATTTCATCATGTTTGGAAACAAGAAATACTCGCAGGGGGCTAAATCTGGTGAATATGCTGGATGAGGGAGGAGTTCGTAGCCTAACTCGTGCAATTTTGCCATTGCGACAGCGGACTTGTGCGCCGATGCGCTGTCCTGGTGAATAAGAAATTTTTCTTCGCCAAATGCGGCCGTTTTTGCTCCAAATCGGCTTGGAATCGATCCAGCAACTCTGCGTAATATGCGCCGGTGATCGTTTTACACTTTTCAAGCTAATTGATGTGAATAAAACTGCGCGCATCCCAAAAAACTGTCGCCATGACCTTGTTTGCTGACAAACCCGGCTCGGCCTTCTTCGGCTTCGATTCACCAGGAGAAGTCCATTGTTTTGACTGTTCCTTGGTTTCTGGTGTGTTCTGGTGAATACAGGTTTCATCCACGGTTACGAAACGGCGCAAAAACTCAGCCACACACCTTTGAAGTTGTCAAACGAATGCGTTTGTTGTCGATTGTGAGCAAACGCGGCACCCATCTTGCGGAAAGCTTTTTCATGTCCAAATATTTATGTAAAATCGAAATCACAAAGCCATGTGATAAGCCTGTGGCCTCTTCAAGCTCGCGCACTTTCACTCGCCGATCGTCCATTATCAAACCATGGATTTTGTTGATCATTTCTGGTGTGGTGACCTCAATTGGGCGACCAGAACGTTCGGCATCACTTGTGCTTGAACGACCGCACCGAAATTGAGTAAACCAATGGTGAATGGTTCCAATCGATGGTGAAAAGTCCCCATAATATTTGTGAAGCTTTTGTTTGGTTTGCGTGATAGTTTTTTCTCGCAAAAAATAGTGTTTAATGAGCACTCGAAATTAACTTTTTTCCATTTTAACGAAAATGCTAGTAGGCGTCTATATAAAATGGCTGCCACAACAAAACTATTTGACAGATCTGTCTGAAAATTTGGGTGCGTTCTTTTGAAAGATGATTCTTGACAAAAAAAAAATAAATTCAAGGTGACGACACAATTTGTGTTAATTTTCAGGGACTTATTGACCCACCCTCGTATCAACACAGGCCCCACCAACCAAGCCTACTATGTAAATAATACCACAATTTTTTGGATGTGGCCAACCCGATCGTAAGTTGTGAGATATTGGACATTGTATCACAGCACCTGTGCAACCTCCACTTGAATTTAAGCTGTAAGCTATTGCAGAGCTTACATTGGTACAAAATGTTTAAAGTCTTGGAGTGCATTTTAACATAATTTCGCATAACATAGACGTTAATCAATAAGTGGCCGATAAGAACGTCACTAATAAGTTTTACCTCACTTCTGCTTTTTCTGCATTAACAATAGCAAAGGGGTGGCCATGGTGTAGTGGTAACATCATCGCTTGTCACGCTGCAGGTTCACGGTTCGAATCCTGATGTCAAGAATAATCTATTAATTTCGCATGAAATAAATAGTCAGCTCTACTGCGAAGGCATAACATTGGCAGTAGGGTTGTCATATTGCTTAAATGCAACTTGATCGTGATGATGACATCAGGAGGACGGAAAAAAATACTGTGAATCATGAGCAACGACAAAAAAAAGCAAAACAAACAAGCTCCCCAGTTATCTGGACGCCACCCTTGGAGTTTACTGAAACTTACCACCTAAGTTTCAAACCCACTACACCAATCTTTCTTTCTCTCTCTCTCAATTTCTACAAACGCCCGTGCCCTGAAATAATTTAATGGTATTCATATCCCATTTGGCGCGTGCAAATTATAAAAAAAAGCAACAAATGAATTTATTAAACAATGTATAGTACCTATCTAAAAGTAATTATGTATAGGTACATGCACATATTTAGCTTTAAAATCTCGAGTCTCGGCAGATCAGACGTTCCTGTGTTAGGCGGCTAAAAAACAAAGAACACTGTCGTTAAGAATATTTATAACAATTTAATTATGTTTACTCGTACGCATGTTTAAAATCGCTGATCCAAAGTTTCTTTTTTTTTAATTTTCAAAATTGTTAAATGTTAGATTTCTAATTTATAACAACAATTTATATTTTCAGGAGAGTGATAATTCCAATGCTGAAAAAGTAGTCCCTCCAGTACAAACATCAGTGACTGAAGTCAAAACTTTAATTGACGATGGCAGCAATAGCCAAACCGAAGCGACTACGACCACAATCACAGCACCTTCTGCGCCATCAGAATCTAAGGAAAACATTGTGGCATCCAATGACAAGAGTGCCACCACAGTAGAGCCACAAAACTCGCAAGCCATGTATGAGCAATCCGTCATTGACAAAGAAAGCGCCTTAATGAAAAGTTTTTCCGCTATGATCATTGATGAGAACACAAAGAATTTACAAAACCTACAGCAGAATCAATTGGTTGATGTAACCAATGGTAAAATTCCCGAATTTCCCAGTAGTGAAGCTCTACTTCACAACTCAGTGGCGAATGGAAATGGCCACATTGAGAATATTAATAACAAAAAGTAAACAAATTAAAATTGTCTTTTCAGCAGAGATCAGTAATAAATTGTTTTTAATGTTTGTTTCCAGCGAAATCAATATTCTGCAAGATGTGCCCTCAACGAATCAACTAATTGATCTTAGTATTGAGTCACAAGATATCAACAATGCTGTGAATTTTAACAATAACAATAGCTTATTGGCAACTACAACTACACTAGTCAATGCTGATAGTCACGAAAATAAAGGTAAGGTTAACTTATAATATCTTGAATTCAGAAAATCAGGTGCTCTCATGCTTTCATTCCAAGTAATGTATGTTTCAATCTATCTTCTCCGATTGACGATTGAAAAAAGCTAGGGTTTTTTATATTTTCTTTTTTTTTCAAATATGTTTCGTTCCCTCTTAGAATTGTCACCGAATTGTCTTTCTTCTTCTTCTTACGGCGAAGTTATGATCCGGAGCAGAAGGATCACAACCCTACCACTTTACTGCATCCCTACTGGTCCGCCTGTGTGGTTTGCCGGTTTGATCTCAGGAAGTACCGGCATGCTTCCCGGTTTCGGATCAATTCGTCACTGAGGCCAATCGAATGCTGTTGTTTTTGCATTTGTGTGATCCAGTTATTTTTTGGTCTGCCTTTTTTGCGCGATTGTGCAGGAACGTTGATTGATTTTGCCTTTCTGACGGGGTTCGAAGGATCTCTCCTTTGAATATGACAATACCAACTGAGCCGGTCGTGCTCTATCTTGCTTGTGATGGGTTCTTTTACATGAAGGCTTCCTTGAATCTTTGAACTTCTTATTCTATCAATCTTCGTTACTCCTGCTGTCTTATTTAAATTATTTGCAAGACATAAAAGTCAGGTAAACAATTCTCAATTTTGATTATGAATGTTAACAATGTGGGAAGAAATATGTGAATTATATTTATACAAACTGAAAGGAAAGGAAAGAGAGGGAAAGACATAAAAGCATTTTATTTTTCAATTCCTCCTCCTTTTAGCTCTATGCACTTCATCCAACGTTTCTCCAATTTTTTGATGTCCTCCAAATAATACGATTTATCGAGCCCCTCAAAATAAGCGTTTGTTTCAGCGATGACCTCTTCATTCGCCCTAAATCTCTTACCTCCGAGCCATTTCTTCATGTTTGGAAACAAGAAATAATCGAAGCGGGCTAAATCTGGTGAATATGCTGGATGAGGGAGGAGTTCGTAGCCTAACTCATATAATTTTGCCATTGCGACTGCAGACTTGTGCGCCGGTGAGTTATCCCGGTGAAAAAGAACGTTTTTCTTCACCAAATGCGGCCGTTTTTGCTTCAAATCGGATTGAAATCGATCCAGCAGCTCTGCGTAATATGCGCCGGTGATCGTTTTACCCTTTTCAAGGTAATCGATGTGAATAACACCGCGCGCATCCTAAAAAACTGTCGCCATGACCTTGTTTGCTGACAAACCCGCCTTGGCCTTCTTCGGCTTCGATTGGCCAGGAGAAGTCCATTGTTTTGACTGTTCCTTGGTTTCTGGTGTGTTGTGGTGAATCCAGGTTTTATCCACGGTTACGAAACGGCTCAAAAACTCAGCCGAATTTTTCTGGAACATCGCCAAACACACCTTTGAAGTTGTCAAACAAATGCGTTTGTTGTCGATTGTGAGCAAACGCGGCACCCATCTTGCGGAAAGCTTTTTCATGTTCAAATATTTATGTAAAATCGAAATCACTGAGCCATGTGATAAGCCTGAGGCCTCTTCAAGCTCGCGGACTTTCACTCGTCGACCGTCCATTATCAAACCATGAATTTTGTCGACCATTTATGGTGTGGTGACCTCAATTGGGCGACCAGAACGTTCGGCGTCACTTGTGCTTGAACGACCGCACCGAAATTGAGTAAGCCAGTGGTGAATGGTTTCAATCGATGGTGAAGAGTCTCCATAATATTTGTGAAGCTTTTGTTTGGTTTGCGTGATAGTTTTTTCTCGCAAAAAATAGTGTTTAATGAGCACTCGAAATTAACTTTTTTCCATTTTAACGAAAATGCTAGTAGGCGTCTATATAAAATGGCTGCCACAACAAAACTATTTGACAGATCTGTCTGAAAATTTGGGTGCGTTCTTTTGAAAGATGATTCTTGACAGAAAAAAAATAAATTTATGTTAATTTTCACGGACTTATTGACCCACCCTCGTACGTTATTTGTGTACTTTGGGGTGTATTCAACATAATTTCTACCAATGAAGTGGAGTAATCAATTCTATCCTGTATGGAGCGGAGACCTGATTCGGTGAGGAGATTTTTGATAGGGGTTGATTTAAATGCTTTTAGGCTGATCCTTATCGCTAAGTGGTAGGCTGGTGCGATAAGTTGTATGGACGAATTTGCACATTTTCCATATATACACAATCCATAATAAATTTTTGCGATGATATTGGATCTTATAATGCTGATCAATGTGATTACATGGCAAAAACTATTCCTAGAACTTAAGTACTTTACAATATTTACCCTCGGAGTTAGGCTTTTCTTTAATTGAATGTTCCTTAAAATTAAACTTATTATCAAAGATTACCGCTAAGTATTCTTATGCTATTAACATTTTTTTATATTCAAATTGTTAAATTCTAGGGTGAGAACATTTTAGAACATTTTTTTTTTACATACATATATGTAAGACACTACATTTTCGACATTCTTTGAAGTATTAATATATTCAATCAAATCGGTGGAGAGAGATCAGTTTAGCATAAGGCCAGATTTCTTAAACCAGTTGTACATCTTCATTTACCATTTGTAAAGTTATTAAAACATTATTTTTGCATTTTCAGAAATTTCGTTGCTGTGAGTCTAAGCAAATATACCATATTTTGGACTATAGCAACGGGGAATGAATGTTTTCAAGATGTGCGTAAAAATGATGGTTACTAGACCTTAAGGCTAAAAATTAGTTTATAGATAAATACAATTAAATTAATGATAAAAGTTCCTCCCCAAGATGTGGAGAAAAAAAGTATGTATTAAAAATAACAAAGCGTAGTTACAAAAAAAGGCAAAAGAAGAGCAAGGAAAGAAAGATGGCAAAGAAAGAAGGATCTAATGTATTTTCGCATTATAAAAAGAAAAAAAAAAAAAAAAACACAAAAAACAAAAAAACAAATATATTTATATTACTACTCACTAATCTAATTAACAAATATTTTTCGATTGTACGCAATAAATTATTACTATTATTATTATTACTATTAAAATTATTCTAGTGCGTAGAGAATGAGGAGATAGATATGGTGATTGCAATACCGTTGCATATAGTGTCCTGCGAAAGTTATAACTGCTACAATATTCAAGCATTCAGCACAAATAATATCATTTTGTCATGTTATTGATTGATTGAATATTTCCATTATTACTGCAATTATAATAACTGAGAAATAATTTCACACTTTTAAGAACGAGATTAAATTAATAAATTGATAGCTTTTTTTTTTTTTTTTTTTTTTTACATATACATACATACATATGTATATATTTACGTATGTATGTAATTTTTATTTTATTATTATTTTTTTTTTTCCATTAACTATACTATAAAAGGACAACATGAAAATTAGTTTTAAATGTACCGTCAACAACTATGCGTATAACGTAATAATAATTAATTAAAATTATATTCAGCGGTTATACCAAGTAGTGTGAATTAGGAAGAAATGCTTTACAAACTATATTATACATGTATACAGAAGAATATGTATTTGTTCGTTTCAATCCCTTCTCTTAGACTTATACATATGAACATACAACAAATTGCTAAAACTTGCACTTAATGCTGCGTACACACTAAATTTGCATACAAAAATATATACATACATATTCAAGTAATGCCACTTTTTACTAATATAATCAATTCAGCCAGTTTTTATTCAGTGGTATAAGTATAAGTTCTGAAAAACATTTATTTGTCTTAATTTAATAGATCACTAAAGGTATACCTACATATATAGTTAGTGTAACGTTCATAATCATGTATAATGTATTTATATAAACTGTTTAAAAATATTATCACAAAAAAAAAATAAGTCAATTTTTAATTTTTATTTTTTTCATGTTGTCTTCACTAAGTTTTTTTTAGTTTTTTTATTTTTCTTGTTTCATCTTTGAATAAAATTTAAAAATTACACCCAAATGCCTTTTATATTTGTTTAATTAAATTGGAACACTAAACGATTTTCTTCATAGGTATTTATCCTCACATCAATTATAATAAAAAAGATACATCATAGCATAAAAAAAAAAAAAAAAAAAACATTTTATTTTGCAAATTATTTATAAGAATACTGTTACAGCATATTTGTTTAAGCAAGGGTAATTGTAATTAAAATTGCTTTTATGTTATTTAATAAAGAAATATGTATAATCAAAATATGTATATCTAAGTTAAAGCATATGTAAAACTCTATTATATATGATTATGATGATAACTCCCCTAATCTTACATATTATGAAAAACGTATTTAAAGAGTTATACAAAATAAAAACAATATGTAACGACACGATTTTTCTTTAAGTGTTTTAATAAAAACGTGTGCTTTACTACGAAGCGGAAAACAAATCTTATTTTCAAGTTTCAAGTTATAATACAATAAATATTGAGATTTTTCCCGCTGCTACGGAAAAGGTAATGGATCGGATACTCTAAGGTAAGATTAGAATAAATTATACACAAACCACACAGTACAGACAAGGCGAACAAATTGAGAATACTCAAAGGTGAGCACCCCAAGAATTGATCACCTAATAACGCTATTGCAACATGGTGAGTAAATGCCGCCATTAAATAAGCATTATTTCGTTCAACAAAATCAACAATGACAGAGAGACAGACGACAATGAGAACGACAACAAAATAGTAAAGATGAGAGGAAGCAATGATACACACCACAATACAGGGGTGTGCAAAATAATACATGTAAAAGCTGTCTTTCAAATGAATATAATTTTTCTCAGACGGCAGAGTTTTTGGACAATGGTAATTGTTTTGGATTCATTCTTATTTGTCCTTTAAAATTGTAAATGTAACAATTCAAACTTATTTTTTTTTTCAAATTTAATTTATTCACATTCACATTGTAACCAAACAAATTTCTATTTACATAAGAATCATTCAGCCCAATTCTTCAAGTCGAGGGATCAGTCGTATTTTCTTTCGTATTTAGAGTCGCATCAAAATTAAATTCCTATTCTTCGATTCGTATGCGATGCATGCGACTCCTTAAAAAAACCAACGCATATTATCGCAGTTATGCAAATGTCAAACTATTACTATTACTAAAACTAAAACTTAAAAATATAAGTTTGGCGATATTTTTTACAGCAAAGTGAAGTTTTCAGGGAACAAAAAAAATATGAATTCAGACAGACCTCTTTTTCAATGAAGAAGACGACGAAGTAGTGCCGGTTGGAAATTTGTCAGCAATTCGGAGAACAATAAGGGATCATTCAAATCCAATAGAGCTACCGAATTCTTGGCAAGTATTTACAAACTTTCCTTATTTAATGATGAATTAAAATTCGCTTTTACTCCCGCTATCTAAGGAGGCATTTAGCTATTTGTTGGAGGAAATCAATCCTTTCATAAAAAGGTGTGTGCATTCAACATCAGTACCAACATCGTTCCAAACCTGAAAATAAACACGAACAATGTAGTAATTGAACACCAAATACACATATAGAACTTCCTACTTTGAGCCATCCTGGGCCATCTCGACTGGGTGGTCCAAGACTATTTAATTTTATAGCAAGGGTACTCCAAAATGTCTTTATATTCGTTTTGTAGATACCACTCTTGCCATGGTCCCTAGCGACATCAACGTTGTGTTCCATAGCAGAAACCCGTCTTTCAAATTGGCTACGATTCGTGACTTTCCTACAATAAAAGCACACAAAAGTACAAATTTAGATATTTTTAGTGCAAATACATGTACTTACATATTTCTTTTTTCTATTTTCCTTCACGTTGAAGCTGAGTCGTAGCCAAATTTGAACACGAGTAAAATACGAGTAAAACACGACCATCAAACGGCAAATTGGTCGTAATCGTAATAGCGAACAAATTCGAGACTCGTATGCGTCGCGATGCATACGACTCCTGTCAAAAATGACATGACTCTCGTATACGAGTTGAAGAATTGGGGTGATTGTTACTCACTGTACTAGCTATCCAGCTAGCAGCACCCAAACACATTATAATCGCACTCTTAACAGTTCTACTCTCGTCGCATTTGTCTAGCCTTATCAGAACCGCTATCAGAATTCAAGCTGGCGATTTTTTTTCGAACCGGTCGTAAAGCTGTACACTTGTGGAGATGTATACGGGGATGGGTCCCTGAAAATTAACACAAATTGTGTTGTCACCTTAAATTTATTTTTTTTGTCAAGAATCATCTTTCAAAAGAACGCACCCAAATTTTCAGACAGATCTGTCAAATAGTTTTGTTGTGGCAGCCATTTTATGTAGACGCCTACTAGCATTTTTGTTAAAATGGAAAAAAGTGAATTTCACATTATTTCACACTATTTTTTGCGAGAAAAAACTTTCACGCAAACCAAACAAAAGCTTGACAAATATTATGGGAACTCTTCACAAAATACAAGCTCATTGGGAAGTCAGAACGAAAACTATTATTTGCACACCTTCTACTTCGCAAATCAACAACCTGTTCCTGTGCAGTTCTTTTCTGAAATTCACTTTATACTACAAACATTTAAAGCTCACCTATCTCAGCATATTTTGTCTTATCTGTACTATAAGTGTGCAAAATGTCAGGATTCTTGGTCATCCGCAGGCTCTTGCATGTGTTCTGAAAGCCTCACACACTTAGGAAAATAATACAGGGTGCGACGTCTTTTATGTCGGTATATAAACATTGAATAACTTTGACATTTATCAGTCGATTGACTTGAGTATACATGTTTTTGAAACGTCAATTCAGTACAATTTTAACCATGAAACGCTTCACACCTAAACAATGCGCGGAAATAGTGACGCTGTACATTGAAAATAGTCGTTCAGTTGTTTTAACTCAACGTGCATATCGTCGAAAATATTGTGTCCAACAAGCACCGTCCGACAACACTATTCGTCGTTTGGTGTCGAATTTGTTTGAGCGTGGGACAGTGGGAGGTCGCCGACATGCCGTTCATCAACGCCCAAAAGACGTTCCAATGAACTGGTTGAAGCGGTAAGAGAGGGTGTTGCCGAGAACCCACATGTGTCGTATCCTCACCGTGTCAGTGGAACCACCTTGCGGCGCATTTTGAAGGATTATTTGCATTTGTTTGAATATTGCCGAAACAGTCGCTCGATTGGTTGACACTGAACCTGACTTTTGGAAGCAAATTTTGATGACCGACGAGGCCCATTTTGCACTCTCTGGCGCCGTTAACAAGCAAAATTGCCGCATTTTGCGGAACAGAGAATCTACACGAGATCCATGAAATGCCATTGCATGACCAAAAAGTGACTGTTTGGGCCGGCGTTGGCGCCAAAACCATAATTGGGCCATTTTTCTTCAGAGAAGGCGAAACAGTCGACGGGAATCGATATCGGTAGATGTTGGCTCATTATGTTTGCCCACAAATATGTAAAAAAGGTCTGGACGGTTACTGGTTTCAACAAGACGGTTCGCAATGCCACACTGCAAACAATGCAGTTTATGCAATAAAAATTCCCTGGACGTGTGCTGTCAAAAAATGGAGACATTGACTGACCGCCCAGATCTCCAGATTTGACCCCTCCGGACTTCTTTTTGTGGAGTTATTTGAAAAGCAAAGTGTAAGCCAGCAACCCTCAGACCATTGACGAGTTCAAGGCAAACATTCGTGCCAAAATCATCGCTATACCGCCCGAGATGCTCGAAAAAGTGATGGAAAACACAGCAAAAAGGGCACATTTTGCTTTGGTCAAGAGAGGCGGCCACTTGATTGATGTTGTATTCAAAGACTAGTCCAAATACAAATTGTAAAGGACCAAATTAAATTAAAAATACCTCATAATGGAAATCGTTTTTTACATACGACATAAAAGATGGCGCACCCTGTATATGTATAATTTAAAAGAAAAACCTTATTTGAAATACTCTGTATACAAAAATGAGAATTTTATCTTAGCTGGATGATTTCCTGTAGTCCATGCTAAAAGTATACACAATTTTAATTTTCTATGCCAATCGAGGAAATCTGTAGGAGTGCGGAAGGGCACAAGCCCAAAGGAAAATTTTACATGTAATGGAAGCTTGCAACACCCTGTACATATATCGAAAATGAAAAATTCAAATCCACCATTTTCCTTATAGCAGAGTGCAAAAGGGATGATTTTCAGAAAAAAAAGAGTTACGCCCCTTTTTACGAGGATAAAATGATGACGCCAACATGGGAAGTAAGTGCTCTTTTAATGTGTTATTCAGCACATTTAACTATTTCCATAATTTCAGCTTTTTATAAAATTTTTTTTATAGGTTTTAATACCATTTCATTTAAATTCTCCAGTTTATAAATAAGTATTAAATTTAAGACGCTTTCAGGCGGAGTAATTCATAAAGTTCGGTGAAGATAACAATATCTAAGCTTAAATCAAAAAAGGCTGCTGGAGCCGACTACCGATCGGCTGCTAGCTACCGATCTAGTTAAGCAGCTGGGGATGATTTGGTACGGAACATACTTCAACTCATCTGTAAGATATCGATGCTCAGCACCTTTTGATTTAATTTTAAAGCCACCAATGATAGCTTTTACAGAGAAGAGCTATACAGTGCTATATCTAATTTTGGCATCCTTGCTCCATCAAGGTCCGTAAAAAAACCCAGGAGCTTCAAATCGACACTCACCACCTTTTCATCGATTTTAAAGTCGGCTTTTGACATCCCTGCCAAATTCGTCCGTTTGTACAGGATGACGATGGAGAATACAACCTGTTCCATCAAGGTCGGTCATCAACATCAACGAGGCTTTTGATGTCCGAAAAAAACTTTGACATGGTGACTCGCTGTCGTGTGATTTCTTTAACATCATAGTGAAGTGATTGTACAAAGTTCTAAAGCTAATGTCAAGGGTACGCTCTTTCAAAAGTCGGTACAACTACTCGTGTACGCCGACGATATTAACATAATTGGAAGAACGCAGTGGGCTGTCAGTGGTAGGTTGTGAGTATTGAAACAGAAGCGGCGAAATTGGGTTTAGCGGTTAACGAGGTAAAAAAAAAGGACAATCAACATCGGCGACTTGGACAGAACATCACAATAGACAGCTACAATTTTGAGGGTTCA
Organism: Pocota personata; assembly: GCA_963082735.1. Classification (NCBI taxonomy): domain Eukaryota; kingdom Metazoa; phylum Arthropoda; class Insecta; order Diptera; family Syrphidae; genus Pocota; species Pocota personata. Next base: position 67,636,967 of record OY720431.1, read on the forward strand.
GCAAATAGTGCGCAAAGATCAAGCGAAGAATCACTCTTGACAACAGCTGTTTTTTTTTTTTTTGGGCTAATAAGGCAATTTAGTAACTGTATCAGATCCTCAACATCCCAGTCCTGCGATATGGTGTAGAAACATGGACATTATCAAAGGCGGATGAAAGCACCCTTGGTTAGTTTGAAAGAAAAAGACCTGGTCAGAAGGATTCGAATTCATCGTCTAAGAATGGCTAGGATATGTAGAGCAAATGAACGTTAACGCAGCGGTCCGGAAAGATTTCGAATCCATCGCGGAGGAAAGAAGCGGTAAGAGAAGTCCTCACCTAAGGAGGAGCTCACTAGTGGAAGAGACCTCAAATAAATTCGTATGCAAAACTGGAGGCGGCTAGCACAAGATCGAACTGGCTGGAGACACTTGTTCGCCTTGGTCCACTCCTCTATTTTAACATATTGTAACATAATGTAGCATAATAACTACGCTCCAAAAGTATGCAACACATTCCGAAGTGTCTTTTCATTCGAGGTTCGTGTCCACGGTAAGAGACGGATTATGTCTAAGACGACGTCGCGGAATTAAGAGAGAATTATAACCACAAGAGATTATTGGCTGCAGCTGTCATCTTGGAATTATTACATCAGAATTTTCTTGTTCCAGTGGTCGAAGAATTTGCTAGAAGTTTCTGGCTATCAGAAATGCGACTATATAAGGACAGATGGCGATCGAGGCATAGCAGTTGGTTTTCGAACCGCACGGAGGAGATTGGAAAAGTGATAATAGGCGAAGTTGTAATTTTGTGATAAATTTAAAGTTAATAGTTAACAAGAAGAAGTAATTAGTTTAGATTTGTGAATTAAGTAATTGAAAAGAGATAAAGTGATTTGAGAAGAAAGAGACCTTGTAAGGAAAGAATTTGCGAAGAATAGTATAGTGTGAACTTGAATTGTTCTATAGACTAGAAAATAAAGAATTAATCTCACAGAATAACGTTTTATCTACTCGAGCCGTAGCTCGCATATTACAATATAATACCTATACAATACAATTTAGCAGAATGTAAAGTAAAACAGAAACTTACCTTCACAATTGCGTTAATTTCACCGGTACAATAGAAATCTTTAAAGTTTATAAAATTTAATGGAAGTGTACCTATATATATACGTTGATTTGTACACTGGCGATAATAGCACATTCACTATTCACTGGTTATGCTCCAATTCACAGTAGGGTGGTCATATGGTGAAAATGCAACTTGATCGTGATGATGACATCAAGAGGACGGACAAAAAAAAATACTGTGAATCATAAGCAACGACAATTATAGCAAAACAAAACAAAAAATTCTCCCCAGTTATCTTGACGCCAACCTTGGAGTTCACTGAAACTTAATACCACTTGATTTTCAAACCAACTCCCCTTTCCACAAAACGCCCGTGCCCTAAAATTAGTATAATTGTATTCATGCCCCCTTTGACACGTGCAAATTATAAATAAATTAAATATATTCGATTAAGCATAATATAGTTTTTGGTCTTACCTCCCTGTAAAGTTTTGGTCTTACCTCCTTACCTTTTGGTCTTCTCCTTCTACGGAGAACTTCAGGCGGTGTGTTTTTGCCTATAAGAATAAAGGGCACTCAAATTTCAAAGCGCGGGAATTGGAGTCCTCGAGAAAAAGGCAATTAATGAAATCCATTATTGCAAAGAAATGCGGTCGGTCTAAAACAAAGTGCGCAAGGATCGGACGTGAAAGGCCACCTCTAGAATTGACTCGACCATAGCAAACTCGATACATTTTTGACAGCTCCTGAAATAAAACAAACAATTTAAGTAGAGCTAAATATAAATGTTTCCGAGAGCACAATTAAAAATCGTCCAGGAAGAAACCATCGCAATTTAATCGGTTCAGATCAGATGGGCAACAATATTTAAGGCGCTTAATCAACCAGGAACTCAATCCTAAATATACCATAAAAACGATGAAGCATGGTGGAGGCAACGTCCTTGTATGGAGATGCTTTTCTTCGCTTTGTGTTGGCCCAATTTATCGGATTGAAGGCATTATGGACCAAATTAAATATAAGGACATTTTGAACAAAATTTTGCTTCCCTATGCTGAGGATGAAATGGAAATTTCAGCACGACAATGACCCGAAGCATACAGCTAAATCTATGAAGCAGTGGTTATTGAGTTAGAAAATTTACGTTTAAAGTTGTCCATACCCAGTTCCCTGATCTAAATCCGATTGAGAACTTGTGGAGCGATGTAGGCAAAACAATCGACAGATCTGGGGCCAAAAACTTTCATCAACTTTTGGTGGAAATTCAGCGCCCTTGGAGTGCAATACTGGTAGAACGATGCCAGGCCCTGGTATCATTCATGTGACGCCGGTGTCCTGCAGTCATCAAAAAATAAAGGCTACCCGACTAAATATTGATGACATGAATTAATATCTTTATACCATTTTTTGATTTTCTTTATTCTTCTACATTCAAAGAATATTCGTAAAGTGTGCTGTGTATTTTGTCTACCGAAAATTGAACCTAAGAATACTTTTTTTTTGTATATAAAGATCTATGAAATGTTTATAGCTTATAGAACTGACAAAGCAGGGAACATTTAAAATTTCAATTGTTATTTCACATAAGTTTAGGAAACCTGAAGATTGAGTCTTGGCTAGCTAATTCATCAGACTGTTTGTTGCATGGTAAGGTAGGTTCCTATTAACTGGTATCCAGCACAGGCAGGGATTCTTATCAATCTGGATCTTGTAGTCAAGCTTCCAGCGCTTCGATTGCAGCTCGACTGTCTGTGTAGCTAACAATAATACTTTGCGATTCATCAACAACAGTCTACAAGCCTTCTTAATGGCCTTAATTTCTGCCAGAAAAACACTTGAGTAGGTAGCCAAAATTATAATTTGACTTTTGATGGAAACGGGGACCCAGATTTGAAATCGTTATTATTCCAGTCTTCTTGTTATGAAGTAGTTTTTCTCGAATTCCTACTCGAGAGAGTAGTGGATGGGTCTGAAGTCGTTTATAAAAGTGTGTGAGCTTCAACCAGATTTTGAAATAATAACCACTTTCACACCTCAGCGCGTTAGGTGACTAAAAAAGTTAAAACTACTGTCCATCCAGTGAATTCTGTCCACGGATGTTAAGGAAATAAGAATCGTATAGCACGTTTGGATAGCAATTTTGAATAACAACCCGGAAAAGGTTGTTTAAGTATTTTAAAGCTTCAAAAGTATATCTAGTAGATATCTAGTAGATTCGTTATTTTTTTGGACGGATTCAGAGAAAATCGACCATGAACTACGCTATGCTTTCTTGGTCCCTTTTATGAAACTTGATTTATAGCATTGCTACCCACCACGTTCTTTCCTGAACTAGGCTATATTAAAAAGATTGTTTGCTGATCGAACAACGTCTGCCTCGACAAAATCTTGCCAAAAGCTTGTTTGGAGAAGACGTGATCTTGTTCACTGCTAGACCAATACGAGCAGTTGTGAGAATTTAAAATTTTCATTCGTGAACTATGAATTATTTTTTTTTTTTTTTTCGAATTACACACGCCAGTTGTTCGGCGTTACCTACCCCACTAAAAACCGTGAGTTAGGCTCGGCTGGAGCACAGTCCATGTTCTGTGCCCTTACGAAAGTGTAAGGGATGTGAAAAATCTCGAAAGAAACTTGGTAGTTCACGGTTACCAAGTAGTGTGGGACTCTAACGCCACTAAAAAGAAAAAAATAAAAAAAATACCTCCTTAATCAGGACCGATCTATGTAAGATCGACAAATGATTTTTCTTTCTTATATTTAATTATAAGCACTTTCCATTTTTTTTCTTTTTTTTTATAATTCGCGTGCGCCAAAAGGATTATGAATACCTTTATACTGTTACAGGGCACGGGCTTTAAGTAAGTAAGTACTTTCCATAGCTTTTAGACCATTAGCTTGTGAGGCTTGGTTCTTCTTAATCTCCGGATTTTATCTCGTACATTTAAGACGGTTTCTACCTCGGAGTTGATGTGATTTTGCAGTCGCTGATTGTGGGAGCCAGCGTGCTTTCTAACCACTTCCGTCACCATGTCTACTTGTAGGTCACGGTGCAAATAGCTATTTCTTATATACCAAGGGGCATTTATTATTCCACGAAGGACTTTGTTTTGGAATGTCTGTATAGTTTGAATATTTGTTTTCTTTGTGCAGACCCATAATTGGATGCCGTACTTCCAGATAGGCTTCAATACTTGCTTATATAGCAAGATTTTGTTTTGGATAGACATATCTGAGTTTCTTCCTAGTAACCAGTACATTTTTCTATATTTAAAGTTAAGTTCTTCTCTTTTCTTTTTAATGTGCTCTTTCCATTTTAGCTTTACGTCCAAAGTCATTCCAAGGTACTGGAAGATTATTTATCTTTTTATTTGTGAAGTTTATGTGAGTTGACTTTGTCTGACTGAGTTTGATGTGCCATTGTTTCGTCCAATCATTTACTCTATTGACTGCGTTCTGCAGTTTCTCTGTCGCCTTCACAGTGCATTTATCACGTGCTAATATTGCAGTGTCATCTGCAAAAGTAGCCATCATGGCATTATTGTCCACAGGAATATCCCTGGTATACAACAGATATAGGGTTGGTCCTAAGACACTTCCCTGTGGAACACCTGCTTCAATTTTCTTTAGTTCCGACTATTCTTGTTCGTATCGGACTCGGAAGAGTCGATCTGAAATATAGGATTTCAGTATTTCGTAATACTGTCTAAGTAAATCCCTATGTAGTTTATACTCAAGGCCCGCATGCCAAACCTTGTCAAAAGCTTGAGCAACATCTAAAAATAGTGCCGAACAGACTTGGCACTGTTTATTTCTAAATCCAAACTGATGATTCGGGATTAGACTTCTTTCTTCGATGATTTTGCTAAGCCTTTTCAGGAGTAATTTTTCGAAAACCTTTGCCATAATTGGTATAAGGGATATCGGTCTATAAGAAGTTACTTCTGTTGGTGGTTTTCCTTGCTTTGGTATTACAATTACTTCAGCAATTCATAGGTCCACCATCTTGTTGAGACCACAGCTCTTCAACATTAATGCAATCGATTGGGGGACGAAAAAGTCAGTAGTCATGGATCTATAGCGCTCTCCATTGACTATAACGTTCTGGCCGGTATCACTTTTTAAGAAATATGAACCAATGATTCCACCTGCCTATAAAGCACACCAAACATTGACTTTTTGTGGATGTAACGGCATCTCAATAATGGCTTGTCTGTTTTCTTCACTCAAAATGCGGCAATTTTGTTTTTTTCACGTAGCCATTCAACCAAAAATGAGCCCAATCGCTGAACAAAATTTTATGGTGAATATGAGGGTCAATCATCGAACGTACGACGCACACGTCAAGCGGCTTCAATTTCTGCACGAGCTGGATCTTGTAAGCTCATAAACCAAGTTCTTTCCGCAGAATCCAACTGCTGTGCACGGTGGCTAATTGACTCATTCGGGTCTTGCTCAATACTACTCTCCACAGTAGCAACAGTTTCATCGGTGCGCACTGTACGACCTCTCTACGGATGCATATTATCAATTAGAGTATGCGTGTTACTTGTTCGGATAGACGATTATGTCGACCGTAAAATGGAAAGATTCGCGAATTGACCAACGGTTTCCGAAACAAATCTGCACAATTTGCAAGCGTTATTCTAGCGTAAGTCTAGTCATGGTGAAATGGCAAACCAAACTGAGCACAAATCAGCTAACAGCTGTCAAATTGGAAAAAGTTTTGCCTATTTGAAAAACAAACCTCTAAAAAAAAAAACACTTCATATGAAACTGCATACATGTGTATCTAACTGCAAAATTACTTATTTTCAGTGCGGAATATTCTGTTTTTATTTTCTATTTCCGCTTGATTTTATCATTCTCATTTTCTTAAACTCAAATCAAAATAATTTCATTTCATATTTTTAAAATTATAAACACATCAAACTTAACTTGTCTCTTAGAAAATGAAAAATCAAAAAATCTGATTGTATTAGGAGATTTCAATATCAATATTTTAGAAAATAGTGAAAATGTTTGGAGCTATATGGCATTGTTAGCTTCACGTGGCCTAATCAGCTTTGTCAATGAACCCACTAGACTTGTCTTAGGTAGTTGTTTAGGTTTAGATCATATATATGGACGGTTTAGAAATGGTTCGATCAGCAATTGTAAGAAATGCGTTCTAGATTTTACGATTACTGATCACTCTATGACTGGGTTTTTGTTTAGCATTTCTAATAGCAAAATTAATAATTATAGTTTCAAGTATCCAAGCAGAGTAATGAAGATCAACTACAGCAAGCTCAAATACAATCTTACATATGAGTTTTGGGAAAATGTTTATTCATGTACGGATGCCTCAACTTCCTATTCATTGTTCATTGCTTCTCTTAAGAAGCATATTCTTAATTGTTCGTGTTCCTCATCGTTACGCCCTAAAAGTTATTTTAAGAAACTCAAACCTTATATTTTTAGATACTTATTGAAAAAAGTAAAGGCTTAAAATAAACTTAGAATTAAATGCCATAACCACCCTGGAAATCTGAGATTAAAAAGCAACTACAAAAAACTGTGCTCTGAACTTAAAAGGAAAATTCCAATTTGTCGAGACAATTACTACCGTTCTCAATTCAGTTCTGCTAGAGGTAACTTAAAAAATGAATGGCAAATAGTTAACAATATTTTAAATAAGTCCTCATTTACAAAAAAACCGACTGTTATACGTGTCGATGATTGTGTTTTAACTGACAAACTGGTCATTGCTAATGCTTTTAACAACTATTTTACTAACATAGCCACCAGTTTACAACCGGGTCCTGTTCAACTTTCTTGTCTCCCCTGTTTGATAACTGGTTGCTGTGCTGACCCAATTCTTTGTAACAGTTTTGTATTTGAACCCATTACTTCACTTGAAGTCTTGAAAGTTATCGGTACTCTAAAAAATACTAACTCGTGTGGTGCTGACGGTATTTCGAATATATTGCTAAAAAAAATTTGCTTATTAAGTGTGCAGATGTTGTTCCGTTATTTAAAAAGGGTTCTACTATAGAAATGTGTAATTATAGGCCTATATCTCTTCTTCCAGCTGTAAGTAAAATCTTTGAAAAGCTTGTAAAAAATAGGATAGTGAGTTATCTTTTAAAAACTAAGTTTTTTAATACATCACAATTTGGCTTTCAGAAAGGTAAATCGACCGAAGTTGCAATTCTAGAATTTTGTGGTAAAGTTATGTCTAACCTCTATAATAAAAAGTCCAGTGCTGGTCTAGTTATTGATTGATCCAAAGCGTTTGATATGGTCGATCACATCATTCTTCTCAATAAACTTGGAAATGTAGGTTTTCGTGGCCTCATGTTAGAATGGTTCAGGTCTTATCTGAAAAATAGGTCGCAAAGAGTGAAGATTGAGGAAATCGGGAGCGATCTTATGGTCTTCAACTTAGGGGTCCCTCAAGGCTATGTCTTAGGTCCCATTCTGTTTCTTATTTACATCAACTCTCTTTTTGCACTTAATTTCAAAGGCACGCCAACTGCTTTTGCGGATGATATAGGTTTCTCATATGGTTCAAACAGTCGCTTAGACCTGATTTAAGACATAAATATGGACCTTCATCTTCAAAGAATCTGGTTCTCCAAACACAACTTGGTCATAAGTGCCAAGACTAAAATCATGTTTTACAGTTTGCCGTCTATACCGGATCTTGAAGTTAATCTGTACTTTTATTCACCAGAGTGCCAAAAATTCAAACTTTCCATTTGCAATTGTAGGTCTGGCTTATCTTCTCCTACCTTTAATGGAAGCCTAAGCTGCAGTGATAAATGTTTTTTAATCGAACACGTCAATGAATTTAAATACCTGGGGCTTATCATTGGCTCGAAAATGAGCTTTTCGAAACATTTAGATGCTTTGAGGAATTATTTACGCTGTACGCTTCGGCATTTTTTCTATTTGCGTAATATCTGTTCAAGTATGCTTTTAAAAATTATTTATTATGGTATTTTTCACTCAAAATTCCAATATGGTATTGCTTGATGGGGAGGTACTTTTAAGAATAAAATAGATTATTGATTTTACAAAAATATATCCTGCCAAAACTATGCCGTAAACATGTGAGACATCCTAGTTACCTTTTACTCTGTGACTTTTTTTTTTTTTTTTTTTTTTATAATTTGCGCGCGCCAAATGGGATATGAATACCATTAAATTATTTCAGGGCACGGGCGTTTGCAGAAATTGAGAGAGAGAGAAAGAAAGATTGGTGTAGTGGGTTTGAAACTTAGGTGGTATTAAGTTTCAGTAAACTCCAAGGGTGGCGTCCAGATAACTGGGGAGCTTGTTTATTTTGCTTTTTGTCGTTGCTCATCATTCACAGTATTTTTTTCCCTCCACCTTATGTCATCATCACGATCAAGTTGCATTTAAGCCATATGACCACTCTACTGCCAGTGTTATGCCTTCGCAGTAGAGTTGACTAAGCTTTCGCAATTGATCGACTTTTTTTTTATTTATTTCAGACGAAATAAATAGATGATTGTTGAGATCAGGATTTGAACCGTGAACCAAGAGCGTGACAAGCGTTGATGTTACCACTACACCACGGCCACCTTAAAAATTCTGCCTGTTCGTCATTTGTATTGTTTTAAGGTGTTGAAGTGTTTTTTTATGAAATCTGGTAATCGAAATTTCCGATTAATCTCAAACTATAACTTACGTGGAAACTTTTCGTACTCTGTATCTGTTCCTCTTTTCCATACTACTGCCTATTGTAATTTTTATTATATTTCGTCTCTTCGTTTATTCAACAAACTTCTTTCTGACTATCTGGTATAAATTAAATCTTAGGTTTTTCTTACACACTATTTGATGCTATAAAGTAAATATGTTTTCTTTCGATACTCCTTAATATTGTTTAATAAAAATACTATTTGTTGTAATTTTTTTCAAGGGTCACCCCACCCAAATAAACTAATTTTGAACTGTTTATAATTCATACTAAAGTGGCACTCAACACTATTTTTATTACTTATGTATAAAAAATTCAGAATGCCAAAGGAATTTCTTATATTTCATATCTATTTTAAGTTCTATTGCTATGTTAATTTTAAAACCGTGAATTAATACTGTATTTATATAAGGAATTTTCAATAATAAATAATCTAATCTAAGATCTGAAACTTATGTATAAAATAGGTAAAGTCTTACATGTCTATAACGCAGTACTGAGGAAACACAAAGCAAATGAAAAATGTCTCTTGACGGGCCCTATTATGTTTATGAATATATCATACATTTCTAAATTCGTAGATATATTCAAAGCACGATACAGGTATTAGAGGTAATATATTGCGAATATGTCAAAAAAGTAAACAGAGAAAAAACTAAAGATGGCGGCTTGCTGTGACCTTTTTTTTTGTTTGCATATGCTTTTCGTTATTATTACCACTGAGTTTGAATGCACTATGGAGATATCTACCAGGTAGAAACAAATTCAATATTGGAGGTGTTTAGTATATAAGTAAAAGACGATTTTCACTTCTTGAACACTATTGCAATTAATTTTTTTTTCATTCTTAATGAATTTTTTTTATTTATAATAATATTTATAATACTGTAATGTGCGAGCTACGGCTCGAGTAGATAAAACGATATTCTGTGAAATTTATTTCTTTATTTTCTAGTCTATAGAACAATTCAAGTTCACACTATACTATTCTTCGCAAATTCTTTTCTTACAAGGTCTCTTTCCTCTCAAATCACTTTATCTCCTTTCAATTACTTAATTCACAAATCCAAACTAATTACTTTTTCTTGTTTCCTCTCCACTTTCAATTTATCACCAAATTACAACTTCGCCCATTATCACTTTTCCAATCTCTTCGCCACAGTTTAAAAACTACTGTGTCTTTTTTTGATCGCCATCTGTCCTTATATAGCAGAAGTTTCTGATAGCCAGAAACTTCTAGCAAATTCTTCGACCACTGGAACAAGAGAAATAATTCTTGCAGTTATAATTCCCTTTTATCCCTGATATTATTCGTCTCTTTCGTTGACATGAGCTGTGGAGACTTCGTCCCAGACACGAACCTCGAATGAAAGGACAGTTCGAACCAAAATTCTGCCAGAATGAAAAGTCACTTCGGAATTTGTTGCGTCATATTTTTAGGGGGCGTAGTTATTATTATGCTACAGTATTATCTATAAAAAAGGACATATTGCTTTGTTAAATATTAAAATGTACCATTCAGTGATAAACTTCCTTCATTTCGTTCAAGAATGTACGAACGAAGCCGATACATAAATTCCAGGCGATTTGGATGATCATATAGACCACCTTTAGATCTAATCGTTCCAAAAAAAATTCTCTAAGACACTCAAGAACACTCAAGCCAACCTTCGGGACTTAGCTCACCCAAAGTTCCAGCGCGCATAATAGCTTTAGAGATGGTGTGTGAAAACAGTTTTGTTACCAGCTTTACTTTCTGACGCTCTGCACCTTTAACATTCAAATATGTTAGTGATATTTTATAAGCAATACTTAAATCAGATTTATCATTAGTTTTCGAAATCAGCTCTTGAATAATTCCTTTAGAGATAATTTGTCCGTCCAAAATAAAACCGTCATGATCAACAACATTGTTCCGAATTAATTTTATAAGATGTGGCACATCAGCAAATACATAAATTTGCTTCTATGGATCAGTTGAATTCGGGAAAAAAGAATTTGTAACCGTGATTTGGAGTTCACATAACAAACCTTGACTTGTTCCCCTGAGATCATAAGGATTAACTGGCACAAAATCACTTTCTTCAAAATGTTTGCAGCAAATTCGCGCTGTTTTGGTATTTATTTTGTCTTTTCGGCGGCACAAAAAAATCCATTGCTTGCAAATTTTTTGTTGTTTTGGGAACGAAAGAAAAGAAATCTCCCCTTTTATTGTTCACAGAACTTCCATAAATAGCACAACACATTTTTAACACTTTTATTGCACAACTTATACTTTTAACGAAATAAATAAAATTTGAAGCAAAATAGTTCCTTTACCGTCTCTTTATGGGTCACAGCTGTCGGCCATATTGCGAAAAAATGACAGATGCGCAGAACGTGACTAAAAATGTTGCGCCGAATATATTACCTTCTTTTCATATACCTTGTATTCAAAGTACATAATCATGTTATCATACTGTACTAGAAGCAAACTCACCACGTTGTGCACATCTCCAACACCCCATACAAGAAAAGAAAAATGAAAGAGACACCACATCACCATTTGCACGTGGTAAAGGTAAAAAGCATTTCTCAAAATGTGAACCCAACCCGACTTTGACCGGAAAGCACAACTTTTAGGTTCAGCTTCTCAAAGCTTTATCGCTTCATCGGTAAACATTTTCCATTTCAAAGAACCAGTCAGCTTTAAGATTTCGTTGCGTATAGACGTGCTGTGATAAGTTGTTCAAAAGTCTACCTTTGTTTTACTTTATTTATTTAAGTTTCAACGCAAATAACTCCCCAACGCTAAAATGTCAACCAACCGTGCCCCAAAGTCTGGATTCGCTGCCGAAGCTCAACGCAAAGTAAGTACTGCCAAATTCAGATATATGTACAATATAAGGCGCCTCAAGACGGGTTTTGCTACCACCTCTGACACAGTATCTTCCAACTGTTTTTGTTCTTCTTTTTTATAAATTTTCTCATATAAAGAGCGATGACAAAAGCGTTGAGGGTCCAGACCAAACCACAAGTGGTCGACCTGGTTTTAAAAACCTGCCCAAACCGTCAAATGCAATCGGTTATACACGAGTATTTTATTTTATTTGTCATAGTGTATGAGCCATCGATTCAACCATCCCGCCATTAGAGTGATTATTCTAATTGGATAGTGGCAAGGAAGTACGGCCCTAATCTTGGGATTATTCTGTATGTGCATTCCGCACACGTTTCACTTTTACTTTATATAACTATCGACTTGGCATCCGCCGCTTTGTCGTCGGCCTGTGGAAAAAAACCACGAAATTTTCAAAAACACTGTTGTTGTAGAGCTGCAAGTCAAAGGTACTCGTATATCATCTAACAAATACCTGCTTAGTGTTAGAAGAACGCTAACGCATACTCATCTTCATAGTATGCACGGCCATTCATAGCACTTGAAATCGACGACAGTGGGGAAGAGATATACCCGAAAGGCGAAGCCGGGAATGATGTCATCGCTTTAATAACTCTCGCCATGGTAGTAATGTTTTATTTTTCGTTCGTGCACATATATGGAATGTATATTTTGTTTAAGTTTTTTTTTTATCATATTCCTCGAGGAGTAGATCGCGCATTAGTGTGAATGATAGATAAACACATGTAAAGAACTAGCTTTGTGTGTTGCCATTGCCTTTGTCAATGCTGCGATCAATTGCTGATACTTCCCGTAGTTGAGCACAAGATTTACTGGGTACACTTTTGTTCCCAATCAAGCAGTGCATGCTTTCTTTTCTGCTGTTCTACTTTTTGTCTACCGTTTGGTATTATTCCCAAGCACTCTGCCAGGCAACTCAAATCTCACTTAGATACAAAAAAAAAGAAAAAAAGTCCAATGTCCAAGTCCAGCTAAGAGTATGCACTTGTAAATACAAATGGGTTCTCAGCGATATTGGCAATTGGCTTAATCAGCAGAAAGTTCTCCTTTTTCACAGAATGAAATTGAAACAATCTGTATATCGATACAGTGTTATGGCGACACTTTTGTTTGTTTCTTTTTAATTATGTAAATGGGAATTACTTTTCATTGAAGTGTACATTAATACTCAGACCCATACGCAAACAATTGGCAACTTGTGATTGCAAAATTTATTGTTTTTTTGTTCATTTTTCGCCTTCCAGATCATTCTTACTGATCATTAATGAATAATCTGCTACTTTAACTTATCGATGAAATTGTTTGTTGCTTTTGTTTCTTGTACATAATATATATTATATAGATAAGGACATTTAGGTAACCTGCTATATTTAATTTCTTCAGTGGTCGATATGTATATGTAGGTACAAATTATCTTGAAAACGATTGAATTGAAACTTTTAGATTGGATGCATTTCTCTGATACTTTATGTTTAATTTGTGTACACTATCCCATAGAGTATATTAGTTTTGATTCATATGTAGTTTGTAGCTTAGAGAAACAGTTATGATAGACCACTGAAAGTATTCGTATATAAATATGTACATACATTTGTGATGTATACACCCTTATTCCCATAGTCGAAGTGACAGATTATTTGAATTTTAAAGGCGAAAACAGACATTTTGTAGCCTTAATCTTGTGTGTATTCCCACAGACGCTCAAGGTGTCACTTATTTAGAAATTTTGTAACGGTCACTTTATTTTCTGGTAACACGACTAAGAAAATAAGAGTGATAAGCTTTTCGGAACCCGAAGAAGTAAAAATTTAAACACAATTTAAATCCGTGTTTTTTTTTCAGTATATTTTACTAAAAACTGAAAATTATCGCCTTTACTTCTTCAAAGCTATTTAAAGGTGATGGTTAAACTTTATTTTGAATATCTTATCTGAATTCGTGAGCAGTTAAAAATAATGACAGCCACGCCCAATTTTTTCTAAGAATAAATCGTTAAGTCTTTCCGATAAAATTTCTTAAAATTACCGAAATATTCTCTGATTAGAAAAGTGTCATTGCATTTGAAATAAAAATTTCACAGATCCACACCCGCTTTATTATGTAGGTGTATATGAGTTGGAATGAGGTTATGGTTAATACATATTTTACACTTTATAAGTTCGTTGTTTTGTTCTTGGCTCTAACAGCCCATATACAGGACCTGGCATAACTTCTCGCGGCCGTATTTGCTATGCGGACCTACAGTTTTATGCCGTTTCTGGAGGTAGTTCGATTGAAAGTTTCTCATGACAATTTTACTCGCGGATGTTTGTATGACATTCGTGGGAGACCGTGAAAAAACTTCACTTTTTTTTTCGGGATTCGAACCTTGAGTCTCAGTGATTTAAACCATGGTGCCCGTTCAAAAGCGATTATTGCTGATAATTGAACATCGGAGAATCACTACCTAAACTCAGTGGTGAAGCAGAACGGGCTCTGAAGCTGATGTAAGAATAATTGTCAAGTGTGTATCGTTCTGTTGCAACGAAAAACATCCGCACTTTCATAACTCGCTTTGGCTAAATAAAACAACTTTTTACTTGCTCTATCTTGATATTACTAAAGCAAAGGAACTTAAAAATATGGGTCTCGCAATCTGTCTGTGGCGAAATTTGAATTTTTATTCATATTAACGGATCAATTTAAAAAAAAAGCAATTTTCTCCAAAATCGCTGCAACGATTTTGATAAAAATTCATATCTAGAGTAAAATAGATGTTTGCTATAAGAGTGCATACTCAGTTTTGCAATAAAAATTGCACTTTACTTCTTAGCGGACTTGAAAAATTTGTTATTTCTCGAATATGGCTAAGACGATTTTATTCAAAATTTATATCTAAGTTATTTTTACATATTTAAGGACATGGTATTCAAATTTTTGACATATATATGGACGTCTAGCTTTTTAACATATTTTACGAAAAAGCTCATTTTGTTGCTTGCCGATTTTTCGTAAATTTGAAATCAATCCAAGTACGTGCGAAGTCGTGCACATTTTTTTTAAAAACTTATAAACTGTCAAATGCATAAGACTGAGAGAGAAAACTGTCAGAGAGTAGCAAATTGAGGCATACCAAAATGGTATAACGGTGTCTGTCACAGCTTGTAACTTTTGTACCGTTTGGCCTAGAGAATTGAATTAAAAAAAAAAAAAAAAGAATCAGGAAAACAAATTATATAAAATATTTTTGTGGGCTTATGCGGCAAAAGAGTCCAAAAATAAAAATAAAAATAATTTTTTTTTTTCATAAAGTTTCTTGAGCGAAAAATTTGAAAAAAAAATTGAACATATAAATTTATGAGGGTTAAGACAAAAATTAAAACAAACCTCATTTCGATAAATTTCAAGTACAACTACAGTCTAGGCTTACATGCCAAATTTCATCAAAATCCGTTCAAGAGTTCTTGAATTAGGCGGCTAATATTTTTTTTCTTTTGTTTCACTTAACCATTTCGGCATAAGTTGACTTTAGCAGCCACGCCTGAATTTTTGTTTAATCGACGTATTTTTGATAATTATGAATGTGAAAGAATTATTTGGCTGCTAAAGTCGAAGCAATTTGCGTTCCACTTCTCAAAAAAGGACAAAATTATCAAAATATGTTGTCAAAGATTTTCAAAAATCATCCTTGTTACACGCCTAACAGATTTTGATATAATTTAGTTAGGCCTGGTGTGCAGAAGGTGGTTTCTCTTAAGAATAATTAAAATTGTAATGCACGCCTATAGTAATTCAGAAAAGAACTTTTCTTACCGTCCCACCTCTCGTGAACGTCTGACAAACATCCAAGAATAAAATTGTCATAAGAAGCTTCTCTCAATCGAAAAAAATTGTCCTTCGGAAACGGCATAAAACGGTAGGTCCCAACCAATCGTATGGGTCATGGCGCTATTAGCGCCAACATATATAATTCGGAAACCACTTAACGTACACAAAGAAATTAGGAATTAGCGAAGAAGATATATGTAGAGGCTGTGGCATTGAGGACGTACACGAAGATACACCTCACTTCCTGTGCCATTGTCCAGGACTCTACCACCTTGGATTCAAAATACTAGGGAAATATTTCTTTCAAGACTTAGAAGAACTATCAAATGTATATAAATAAAATTATCAAATTTATAAATGAATCGAGTTGGTTTAAGAACCCATAGTCACGAGTGGGGAAGCTTCACTCCTTGGGCATCACAATGGATCTATACTGATCTAAGTGTTGCGTAGTTTGTTTCACACTCTATGTCAACCCATCAAACCTAACCTAACCTAACGTACTTTAATAATCCTGATTTGACATGTTTTAAGTTTACATGAGTTTCAGATAGGATTAAACGGAACTGGAGAACATTTTGTGAGGTCTGTTTATATATAATTTATCAATTAAATAATATTGATCCAATAAGCATAAAAAATGATGAGGTCTCGATTTTTTCACCTTCAACTGCCTGCATCGATCTCTCGTAGTCTGCGACACGGTGTATGCATAAAGTTAATTAAAATCATGTTTTCCCCGAAATTTGACTTCATAATGACAAATTGAGTCACGATAGCAACTGTTCATAATCCGCAGTTCGCTTTTCCCCAACTGCCGTGCCTCTTTTTCGACCGTATTGCACCAAGTATCTCTAGGGCAACCCGCTGTTCTTCCTTCTTGGGTGAGTGGATTCCATTGCATGACCTGACTTGCTATACAATCGTCGCCCTTTTGGAGAGTGTTACTAATCCATTGCCACTTTCTTTTTCGAATAATCGCGTCTGTATGTTTCTGGCCCGTTCTCTCATATAGATATTTATTTGAGATACGATTTGACCAAAACACTCGCAATATGCTTTTGAGACAACGATTAACAAAAAAAAAAAAAAAAAACTACTCTATTTTATAGAGTATTTTAATTGTGATACATAATTTGTAATATAGAGAAATAATTACGATAGACCTCCAAAAATATATACAGTGGTGTTCGGAGAAATTGCACACCCCATCCGTATTATACCAAAGGCATCCGTTCTTACTCAAACATGATTTAATATTTATTTTTTCATTTGTTTTAAATGTCATCAGAACATGAAATAATATTTACAAGTACAGTAGAAAATAAAAAAAAAATAATCAAAGAATTCATAATAATATGTAAACTAATTGTTCACAGAAATAGCACACCATGTTTTAATACGTAAAAACTAATTTAAATGTACAATTTTACCATTATACCATTAAGTCAACTCTACTGCGAAGGCATAGCACTGGCAGTAGAGCGGTCATATGGCTGAAAATGCAACTTGATCGTGATGATGATATCAGGAGGACGGAAAAAAAAATACTGTGAATCATGAGCAACGACAAAAGCAAAACAAACAAGCTCCCCAGTTATCTGTACGCTACCCATCTAAGTTTCAAACCACTACACTAAATCTTTCTTTCTCTCTCTCTCTCTCCTTCACAAACGCCTGTGTCCTGTAATAGTATAAGAGTATTCATATCCTCTTTGGCGCGCGCAAATTATATAAAAAAAAAAAAAATATTTCAAAAGCAATATTTTATAATTCAATACTAGTTTTCATCTTGATGGTATACACTCAACCAGTTTCAGACATCGTTCAGTGGGGTTTCGGTATTTCGTCCTGAATCTTTTTCCCTATATCGTTCCATAGGTGTTTTATAGGGTTAAGGTCAGGACTTTGTGGTGGCCATTCTAAAACGTTTCCTTGCGGTATTCTTCGAGTCATTATCTTGCATGAATTTCCATGGAAAGGGGAGAAACTCGTTGCAATAGGGCTCCATATGGTTCTCAAGGATGTCTTTATCCAAACGCCTTTCTATTTTCACAATTGGACCAACGCCGTGCCAAGTCATGAATCCCCAAACTATTATGCTGCCACCTCCGTTTTTAATGATTTTGATCGTGTACAGCGGGTTGAATTCTTGTCTTAGGGAACGTCGTACATACGTTTTTCCATCAGATCTGACCCTATTAAACTTGGATTCATCGCTCCACAAAACGTTTTTCCAGGAAGAAAGTGTTTTGTTAACATGAGCTCTTGCAATTTTTAATCTTTTCAATCTATTTTTCTCCGATGCAGCTGGTTTCTTCCTTGCTATGCGTCCATGTAGATTAGCATCCATAAGATGGCGTTGAAAGATTACTGCCGATACTTCCATATTATATCGATCCTTAATTTTTTTTTTTGGTTTCATCAGATGTTAAAATGGATCCTTTTTGCTAAGTGGTCTTTCTTGGCGTTGGCTTCCGAATTTTATTTTATGTTGTTTCTTCCACTCTCATATGCTTTATAGCGTTTTTGGACCAGCTTCCTGGAGCAGTGGAGCAGCCTGGCGGTGTTAGGTATTGCCTAACCTTTACGTTTAATGCCTAAAATGACTTCTCGCTTTTCTGCGGTACAGTGTTTTACACGACCCATTATTTTCTGTCTAAATTTATTTTCCAGATCTTTCAAATACTTTTAATATCTTAAAAAGTAACTTAGTAACTTCGTATTTTACTCTAGCGAAGTACTCTAAAAATCACTTTAAATATACCTGTGCTATTTCTCTGGACAGCTTAACAGCACGTTTGATGACTAACAATCGACGCGTATGATCGCGAAACTTTTAAAAGGGATATCTCCTTGTTTCGTTGTTGTCTCTAACGACCACTCAACGAATTTTTATTGCTAACAACGGTAATTTCGAAATTCAAAGGGGATGTGCTATTTCTGCGAACACCACTGTATATGAATTTGTTATCAGAATTAAAAGTTATGTTGGTCTAGCCATGTGCGTGCTTCCGTACATCCGTCTGTCCGTATGTCACCGCTTTTTGGGTCTTAAGTTTTGAGCTAGGAACTGATCTGAATCTGAAGCACTACAAGTGTACAAATTTTTGAAATCCGCCTGCAGAAACCCGCTTTAAAAAAAAAAAACATTTTTCTCAATATTTTTACTAGAAATTTAAAAACATGTTAACCTTCTCTACATTCCTTGACCTCTTCTACATGGCCAAGCACACTTTTTGGGGATGTTTTCTTAAAACAAAAAAAAACAATATTGCTTTCTCAAAGCTAATTATGGTGTTGGCTAAGTATTATTGTCAATATCTCATCAGATTCGGTTAGAAATGTTGGTAACCACGTCCGCATTCAGCTAAGAAAAAGCTCTAACAACAGATTTCTGATAAAATGTCTTAAAAATCGCGGATCTTCTGAATAGAAAGATGCCAAATAAGAATTATTTTGTTGTATGATATTTGCCTAATATATGTATTAAATCCAAAAACAGCCGTTTCTCCAAAGAGAAAGGAAAAGTCACGCTTACGAGTAAATAAAATCGCATTTATGGAACGATATGGATGAAATAATATTTGAGTAGGTCAAAAAGCCGGTTCACAATTCTGAAATGCAAATGCAAATGTATATCCATAATTGCTTAGCTGAAAGTATCTCATTAAGCTGTTCTGCATTTACATTTAATATTATTTTTCTTAAAATAATGTACTAATTTATTTGTATATGTAAATTTAATGTCTTTTCATTAACATTCCCCCAAGGAATTATTGGTGCATAATATGTATATGATCTGTTCACTCTACTTCCGTAGAATTTAAGCAGGTTTTCAGTAATAAAAATAAGTGAATGCTCGAAAATGTATGTATATAAATTTTATATAAATTACTTAACGCAAATTGATGACACTGGGTGTATGTACATACAATAATATTTAATTAATTTGAATATGATGAATTCTGCTGTGTCTCAAAAAGATACGCTTCACGGATCGGCAGAACGCTGGTTGAATATGATGTCAGCTAAGAGAAATTAAATCTACCGTAGTTTACGCACCCTATATTGATATAGCGAAAAGAGATTATGTTTCTATCAAAATTTGACTGCTACTACTTAAACAAAAACAAAAATATTAACCGACAAATCGCCGTCTATCATTCCTGTCATAATTATAACTTTCGATTCCATAGAAACGGACGGAAAAAAAAGCAAACACACGACCACACAAATAAATCCACTGCAGTACTGCCGTTGGCGCTAGTATCCACAGGTTCAAAATATTGATGATGATGATTTCATGAGGATATCAAACTAATTATGCTAATACATTTAATGACACCTTAATGTGCTAAAAACAATTTTAATATTATTCAATTCGGATAAGCTCTTTCTAAGTTAGACGCTGCTGTTGGATTAGTAGTAAACAGAAAATGTATTTTTAGGCCTGTTTGAGATTTTTTGTGGTTGAATTTACCTCATTCGTGTCCTTAGCAATAGCTATATACTCGTACATACATATGTATGTTTAGGTATATAAAACTGAAAGCAAACTGAACCAATTTGAAGCAACGAACGGCTAAATTCCGTAAAGCGCAGAACCCATGCATTACTATTCTCACAGCAACTGCAAGGTGATCATCCACTGTATAGGTATCCACGGCTACCACATGGAAATCGATATAAAAGCATATTTTCATTTCTGTATGTTCCACTATGTACTAAAAATTCGTTACAGGGTTTTGGAATTTCGCAAAACGCCATTTTAGGGCCTAAGTGAAGTTACCATGAAAAATTTCAAGTTTCTAGTTCCAAGGGTTCCGGAATTACGGCAATGAATGGATCAATCAATTAGTTTTGCCTATTATCTGTTATATTTCGGAGAATAAGGCACATTTTGTGACAGTCATATTACACTGCCAGCGAGCGCTTAATTAGATAAATTGGGTATCGTTAGAAAGATTTCTAACTGGAGTTGTGTCCTTTTGTTGTTCCAGGAACCTAAGAATTTACTTACTCCAATCGGGTTGAGTGGCATATCATTGGAAAGAGCTTTCCATGCTGATATACTTTTAGCTACTGCTGATTGTGCATCAGCGAAGTCGGGTGGGTTTTCTAGTGTTAATTAGGATGGTGTAAAATGTTAACCATCCATAAGATTGCTATATGATGGTTACAGTGAAAGGCAAACCTTCACAGACTCCCTTACAACTATGAGTATTTGCGGCATATACCATCTAGCATCAATATCTTAAAATGTGTTTAACTCTGATATGACTATTTTCCATAAAAGTATTTATTCCTTACAATAACAAACCGAATATCATGAAGACAAAAAAAAAAAAACATCCTACTACCTAGCTCAGGTAAAGCTATATCTATAGTCTGTCTCAGAAAAATTGTCAGTACAGGCCTTATGGGAGACCTTTTTTTTCATACACTGGTGCCTGTAAATATTTTCATGGCACTCAATTTCAAGAATTGCCACTGAAATATAGACGAAAGCACTGACTTACATAGAATTTGTTGTTGTAATTTTCATAACATCCGCACACATCCCACCATGACCTACCTGCGACACAGCCGATCGCAGTATGAGTTGAAAATAGATATCTTAGGATCGTTTACTACCTTTGCATAAATGTTTTCTTCGTTGTGAAATTTTTCCAACAATTCTTCACTCATTTAAGAATGATTTGTATAACTGATTTGTTGATATAATTGTCAATTGTATTTAATGACAAAAAATAATAACTAAAACTATCCTCCGCTGATGTTCGAACCGACGATAACCGTCATGAGTTTGAAAATTTGATATAAGTGTTAGTTAACTCTGTTATAAGCATTTTTATTAGCATTATACATTGCAATGCATATTGCAAACAATTTTTGCAGGAAATTCGTTCTCGGAAATAAGAGGGGTTTTCAGGGTTTTGATACTTAAAAGAACGGAACCCTTATAATGAGAGTCAGTTGTCTGTCTGTCCTTCTGCCTATCACAGCCTCATAATTTTTGAACCGTCAGAATATTTTGAATAGAATTGAGTTTTAATAACTCGCAGACAGTTCCAAAGTAAAATTGTGTGAAAGTGAAAAACGAAAAATGTTTTCCACGTTAGAGTAAGACTAAAACATTTTTTTTAATAATTATTATACAATATGGGTATTAGTTCAGAATTGACGATGCGCTGATTTCAAAATTGTATGCATAGCTAGTTTCGTTAATTTTACTTCATCAGATTTCGAGATAAGTCAAAAAAAAAAAAAAAAATGCCTGGATAATTATTTTGGTACGTACTGCCAAGACTGTGGTAAGAGAACCTCTCGTTATCCATTGGACCTTCAACAAAAAGGACATCAAAATGAATATATAACGTTTTTGAGATGACAGAAAAATGTGAAACGATTACACCCACCATTAGACTGCCACAAGAAAATCATGAAACCTTTTATCCGACTTCGACTACGACACAGAATTCTCACATATAGTCTCCTCTTCAACGGAAGAAAACCACTTGAGTAACTCTAACAGAATACTCCAATCCATCAAACATTTAGACTATGAATATAACACTATTCAGCTCAAAGCAAACAACATATCTCCAAACTGTACCGTAGCTAACTTACTTAGCGTTTCCTCTGAACAAAACATTAAACATACCGTACTCCCTCGGTAATTCGAATTACTGGATACTTTTTTTAATCAATATTTCGCATAAAAAAGCAGTGTAAAACGGTTTTAAGAAATAAAATACATTTATTTGTTAAAGCAAGAAAGAAATAATTCATTTCTTAAAGAAGTCTGGTGGTTTAAAGAAATTTGACATTTCGCTTTGCTTCATTTTTTTGAGTTTTTTTTATGATTTCATTTTTTAAAATGTTTAGTTGTTCGATATGAATTATTGGAAATTCATGATCCACAGGATAATCCAGTAGTTAGGGGATATGAATACCCTTATACTAATTTTTAGAACACGTGCGTTTTGTGGAAAGGGGAAGAGACAGAGAGAAAGACAGAGTTATGTACAATAGTTTGAAACTCAGGTGGTATTAAGTTTCTGTAAACTCCAAGAGTGGCTGTCTAGATAACTGGGGAGTATTTTGTTTGTTTTCGCTATTATTGTCGTTGCTTATGATTCACAGTATTTTCTCCGTCCTCCTGATGCCATCATCACGATCAAGTTGCATTTTAGCCATATGACCACCCTACTGCCAGTGTTATGCCTTCACAGTAGAGTTGACTTAGCTTTTCGCAAATGATCGACTTTTTTATTTATTTCATGCGAAATAAATAGATGATTCTTGACATCAGGATTCGAACCGTGAATCAACAGCGTGACAAGCGATGATGTTACCACTACACCACGGCCACCCTTCTTCTATATCGCTATCAGAGTCAGTTGATACATTTTCGTCGTTAAGATTTTCATTCGTTGCATCCTCTACTCAGTCTCGAATTTCTTCATTGCCAATAAATAAATTTTCTGGCTTGATTTGGACTAGAAGATGATCTGCCTGTTGACTAAGAGTTGAAAGAGGTAAATCATCTTCTCATCCCATTCAGACTCACGCGGCATTACTTAATTGCGACTTGATACATTTTGCAATGTCGATTTTATCTAAAGCAATTATGGCTTCAAGTAGACACTTTTTGTTCGATATTTTAAGAAAATTAACGTTTTCGTCCATCGTCTGGATGAGTGCTTTTACATTTTTGGGAGAATATACGCAAACAATAGCACCGTTCGTACTTTGCAAGTTTTATGGGTGGCATGTATTATCCAGTAATAACGCTTTCTGTGGGAGTGGGAGGTAATGTTGTGCCAAATATTTGTTTACCTGAAAAAAATGTTGACATGCCCTTGGTTCGTATAATCATGAACGAAGAGTCTAGCTTACCTCAAGAACGAAAACTAGATGAAACCAATTTTCAAAAATCTCTGTTGTCATTCATGCTTAGTAGTCTTATACATAAGAGGGTATTCAAGTTTTTGAAGACTCTTGGATTTGCTGACTTCCCAATGATTAATGGTTGAATTTTGTGCTCTCCTGATCCATTGCAGCAAGCTAAAAAGGTTACCCTTTCCTTGCTAACCTTCCTTCCAAGAGTCTTTTTTCGGATGAACTCGCTAGTATCTTATCAGGAAGTAAGCGTTAGTAAAAGCCAGTTTCGCCCGCATTGTAGATCTGGTCTTTCGTTAGGCCCATGTCATTAAAAATTATATATACAAAATAAATTGTTTCGTGACATTCTAGGATGAAAAGGGCGACTTCATTGTGAGTATTAGATAGTTTTACCCATTGTTTTAAAAATGCTCACTCCGTGCCGTTTCCTAAATTTTTGGATCCATCTCCTGCTGGCATTGAAATTTTGACATTCTTTGCAAATTCCGTTAAGCCGTATAGCTTATTGTGACAGTATCGCAAACGGTATTGGTGCATATGTCTTACATTTCTTACAAAACCAACTGAACAAGGCTTTTTCCATTTTTGGCATTTTCAAGGTTTCACGTTTGCCGCTCCCCGATTCAGTTTGAGTCGAATATGCTAAAATCTTCGTCGAATTTTGTTTGATGTCGATTTTCCAACGTCAAACTGACGTTGGCTGTCTTCCCTTTGCCTAATTTCGCATATCTGCTTAAGAGTCAAAAACTTATGTTGCTTCTGAAGACGGTTCATGTTTTTCAAACAAAAATTATTGAAATGTAACTGAAAAAATGTAATTTATTGAAATAACAAACCATTCACAAAGCCAATTGACACAAAAATGCTACAACACTCAAACCTTCAATGTTCTGGTCTCAAAAAAAAAAAAAAAAAAATCAACTGACAACTGGGATTGAAACATATTTTTTCTTCAATTGTCCTCCCCTAATATTTCTAGGAAAAGTACTTTTAACTGTTCTTTGCATTCTGTAACTGTTAAAGCACTCAGTAAAGAAACTACGAGTAAATTTCGAATTAAAGAGTACCGATTTTTGGCAAGTGTTCAAATTGTGTTCGAATTTTTGGAGCGTTCGAATTAGCGACGTAGTGGACTATATTTATGAAATACCGTCCTTAATGAAATTAGAAAACTGTATATAATATTTTATTTTATTTTTAAAATAGCCGAAATCCCTGGCAGCTAGTGCTCTTAATTTATCTATTAACTTTATAATTTATTACAAGTTAATAAAATATGTTATACTGTAGTACAAGTTTCCTCTTGTTTTATTTTTTCATTATTATTAGCAACAAAGAACCTGCAAACACATCAAATTGATTGATTGATTAATGACCTAAAACTCGTTTACTATAAAAGACTCGGGCTGTCTATCCTCACAGTTTCAAATATAATTCCGAACTATCCGTATTAAGGGTTCGTTGCGGAAATTGAGTTCTTAATGGTAAGGTAGACTAGTGTTTCCGCAGTAAAAGAGCACACAGTTATTGGATAGATTGTATTGTACTAATGCGTCAGAGTGATTACGAGTATTCGTTGTCGCGTTAATATGCAAAAATTCACCACACGTAGTCGATTTCCATTTATAGTATACTGGGAACGGTGTTGACTAAGCACATGATTGTCACTTACTCGGATTCCAATGTATTCAATTTGTCGTTGAGTTGCTTGTTGCACAATCGATGACTGGTGTCACTGTGTTATGTCTTCCGCACAGATCTATTTGCTTAAATGTTAATGTTAATCGAAAATTGAAAGATAGTTGCGAATGTTCAACGAAAATTCGTAACATATGTAATATAAGCCGCTTCTTCTCTCATCAGTTTTTTTTTTCTGAAAATGAAGTAAACACTTATATATAAGTATATCTTTATAGCAAACAAGAACAAAAAAAAAAAGAGTCCACAAGCGATTGTGCCTGACCAATATACTCGTAAAATTCGAAGTATTTTTCTCACTTCATTGGGTTATGACATCATGTGCTTGCTATTGTGAAACAGATGATGATAAATGTATGTTTTGCTGTTTAATTTGTGACCCTATGTCTGGTTGATTACATCACACACTAGCTTTAGCTGATATGACTCAATTGCAAAACAACGCTTCTCTTATGAAAAAAAAAACAAAAAAAAACATTTACGAACACCCCCTTCGTCACTCATATTTATTTTATAGGGTCGATCCCTTGTTGCGCCATTTCCATCGTATTTTTTGCACCAAGGTCATAATGTACCGTACATCCATTTAAATCTCTAAACGGTCATTAAAAGCTCCCCAAATTGAGGCACTAGTTATAATTCCAAATCTGGGTCACTTTTTGTTTGCTATTAAAATAAAAGTTCTCATATGAAACCAGTAGCAGCACTACACACTCAAATCTTCACCATACATGGCCTAGTCTTGGGTAATTTCTATGTTTTATAAACGGTCTCGTACATGTTGCCGTATGTGGAATAAAATGCTGTCCGTGAAATATAATGAACATGTGAGTCAATCACTTGTTGTCAAAATGCTCTTGACCGTGATTTGTCCCTCTACATTTGTGTGTCATGTATGATCTTGACAAAATTTCATGACAATTTGTTGCTTGAGTAGCGGGCGACCCATTTGTCTTAAGATTTTTACCTTTCAATTCTTTATCCTCTTTCTGTGTTGCTATTATAACGGAAACTTACCATATGAAGAGGTAGAAATATACACTTAACCGACAGATAGCATAAAATGGAAATCGTGCCGCAAGCAACGGGCAGCAGCGACAAATCTTAGAAAAGATCTTGAAACTCTCTTCCTCCTCAGTCGCAACAACTGTGGGTGGTTGTTGATTTGGTTACCTTTATACTCTTTGTTTCTTGTTCTTGTTATTGCGTTTCACATTACAAATGCATATGCTATTGCTTAGGTACGCAACGGAAATTTCCTATCTCTTGGAGTTACTGACGCGTGGTGTACTCTGTCAAAAAATAAATGTATGTGTGTCCATTATTGGACTGAGTCGGTTATTTTAACTGTGGTTGTGTAGCCTAAATTTACAAACTTTTTTTTTTTTTTTTTAATAAAAAAAGGTTAAATTTAATGTATGTTTACGGTATACACATTAACATATACTATACTTTTGTTGTAACCTTTCCTTTTGATGTACAGCACACAAGTATTTATTGTGGCGATGTTGTGAAAATAAATGTTTAACGATGGCATCAGATTAATATTCGTCAAAATTTGATTACAGCGCGCATTCTTGATAGTGCATCGAATTCTTATTAAAACTGCTTTTAAACAGTATATTTGTATATACAGGGTTATTAATTTTGTGTTTTAGGATTTCAAATTTAAATAAAATAAAAAGTATTATAGATTTGAATGACATTTTTTTTTTTTACTGTTTTAAATGTTGGACTCTGCGATGAATTATGGAATACAACATCGGTTAAATGGCCACCACCAGAGTTTTGCAAACTTCTATTCTTGTGAGGTAATTTTAAATGCTTGTCTGCGTACACGATTTTTAGCATAGCCCCACAAAAATAAATCCAACGGGGTCAGATCACACGCTCTTGGTGGCCAATTGGTGTCGTCAAATCTCGAAATTAAACGGCCGGGTAATAGAGCTAAATTTGCCTATGTTGTGTGAGACGTAGCCCTGTCCAGTTGGAACCACATGTCATCAATGTCTTCAATTTGAGGTCAACAAAAACTTGGTAGCGTAGAGAATTCACCGTAATAATGTCCTTCAAAAAATTACGGCCCGTTCACGCCACTGTCACTCGTGGTGGATGGCCGTGGTGTAGTGGTAACATCATCGCTTGTCACGCTACAGGTTCACGGTTCGAATCCTGATGTCAATAATCATCTATTTATTTCGCATGATATAAATAAGAAGTCGATCAATTGCGAAAGCTTGTGTCAACTCTACTGCGAAGGCATAACATTGGCAGTAGGGCGGTCATATGGCTAAAATGCAACTTGATCGTGATGATGACATCAGGAGTATGGACAAAATTACTGTGAATCATAAGCAACGACAATAATAGCGAAAACAAACAAAATACTCCCCAGTTATCTGGACAGCCACCCTTGGAGTTTACAGAAACTTAATACCACCTGAGTTTCAAACCACACCACTCTGTCTTTCTCTCTGTCTCTTCCCCTTTCCACAAAAACGTACGTGTTCTAAAAATAAAATTAGTATAAGGGTATTCATATCCCCTTAAACACGTGCAAATTATAAAAAAAAATGTAATGGACTCTCATGATCACATTTGGATTCTCAGAATCTCAAATTATGCAATTCTGTTTCTTTATTTATCCGAGCGAGAAATGGGTCTCATCGCTGAAGAAGATTTTATTCGAAAAATCGGCGTCAGCTCGTTGTACACAGATATTACAGAACTGTTATTTTTGCTGTAAAATGCAACAATTTTTATGCGTTTGAGCGGTGGTTAAACGATCCATATTAGAAAATGGCAAGTCAAGAACTAACAACCTGTCAATATGAATGACAGATAGATTTGACAGATGTCATATGGAAATGAAATCCCAACCTCGAAATGAATAACCCACGTCTTCGCTCGTGTCAAAAAGCCATCAGGCACACTCCCTTGGTTTTTCGATTTAGAGACTGAAGCCTGTTTAAGTAAATCGAAGGTCATGATATTGTTACATTGCCTACGGTTAAATTGAGAAATGTTGTGTATCATTTCTGTTTAATATTAGATACATAATTATGTATCACTTACTTAAAAAAATTTTAACGACTCAACTTTCCGTGTACATACATGCAGAGAGTACCTATTTAAAGGACGAAAAAAGAGCACACAAATAGATAAACTTATCAACCCACTTGTCACGCACTTGCAGTGGCACCCATTGTTTGTGAAGTTAGCTTTATAGGAGACGAAAAAAAAATGTTTACTCGAGAATTTTTTTTTTTTTTTTTTTATAGAACTCAAGTCCTAAAAATGTGTGATACAACAATTTGACGTACATATGTCTAATAATATAGTGGACATATACAATTTAATGGGGCAGACAAATAATTTCCTCCCGGCTTGTAAAATACATTTCTTGAGCGTTCAGCATCGTGATATCGGGCAAATTTAGCTTCAATTTTCAATTTCCAGGAAAATGGTTAATGGGTAAAAGAACACTTCATTGAAAATGGGTAACCTGTTCTCAAGTTATATGGTACGAAACAAACAGAATGTTAAATCACTGAAAACGTAAAGTGTTTATTCTTTAGGTATATGCTCTCATGGACTTTTTTGTAGATGTTATTGAACTCAAAAAGTATCTTAGACGGTATTTTTACATACCGTTTATACCTATATAGGTATATCGAATTTAATGCATTGATTTCATTGATGATTTCTACCCGATATATAGCTTCATGGCCCAGCGTGTTGGTACCGGAAGGAATTATCATATAGCCTATTACGTGTTCAGAAAATGCAGGAAATTGCTTCAAAATTGGTCAAGTAGTTCTTGAGTTATAAACGGTCACATAGACAGACAGAGAGAAACATTTTCAAACTTATAATATGTGGACCTATTTATTGTTCAGCATTGCCACCACGCCTATATAAAATCTCTTCTTTTCTATACTTTATAAGAAATGCCCACTTTCCTTAGTAAGCAACATTCTTAAAATAGTTTATTTTTTTTTCTGAAAGGTCTCCTTAAATAAATGAATTGGTAACAAGGTGTCATTAGTATTTGAAAGAAAAAAATTGATAATGTCACGTTTTTTTTATTGAGACTTTGTTGAATGAAACAAATGTGATAGGCTATCATTTTATTGATAGGAAATGCTACTCAAGTGACAAATATTTTATTGGACAAGTAACGCATATTGTGTATTAATAGTAGTGACCACTATAAGAACAATTTCTTCTGGTTTCATAATCTAAATCTAAAATTTGTTTTGTTTGGTCGTTGGAAAGTCTCGGTCTTCTTTGTGCTACTGCTGGTTGATCCGCCCAGCTTCGCCTGAATCGACAAATAAGTGCTGGTTCTGAGTTACCTATTGATCTGGGATGTATGCTCTAGTATGTTGAACTATAAAATAAACGTCACTCTGTTGCATATGATAACTGTACAAACCACATAAGACTTCGAATTGTGATCATAGAGAATTGATCAGAGAAAAAGACATCCAGGGATAGTTCAGTTGGTATAGCACTGCATGAGTGGTTTCGAGAGTTAGCTTTAGTCTATTAGCTCCAAATATTTATTTATTTCAAGTTCAATTAGGCCCGTTTGCGCCACTTTTACTCAAAGCTCTAAGTTATACTTAACGTTATAAATTATTTACACCAACGGTTGTGTTCAACATAAATTTTCTTAAATGAAACTTAACTTAATTGGCCAAACTCTTATGCTTAAATCTTAAGTATCAGATTTCATTATAGCAATTATCTGTAAAATCATGGGAATAATGTGCAAACAAATAATAAAATCAATGGCCGTAAATTTTTTGAATTTGTTCGACAATATCTCGTCCCGATATGTGCCTGTTAATACTACGAAACTTTGTTTGAATTATAAATATCAGTTTTTGTTGACATTTTTTGTCAGATATTATTTAATCGAAATCAAACTGATATTTCAATTATATTTGAGAGTAACTGCGTATTTTTTCTCTCAAGTACTTCAAAATTTCTATAAATTGCAAATACTTATATGTATGTGTGAACTTTTCAATGAGCAAAGTTTATAGCGGTTTCCCATCAAGTATTAGTGAGCAAAGTATATTTTGTTTGATGCAAAACACCTAAATTTAAGTAAAACTTAATTCTTAAGTATATCTTAGCAAAGTATCAGTTTTATGTCGATGTGGCGCAAATGGTCTTTAGACTTTTTTAAAGTTGTCACAATTTGATGGTAATGCACTTCTTCACAGGTAGAAACCACTGATCAAACTAAAATTATCATCGCTCCATCGGTATTAAATCACACTCCTCGAAAAATGCCCCAATAAGCTCCTCTCCGGGGGAAAAGTGACAGCCTTTCATTCGTATTTTGACGTAGGGGAACGAAACAAAGTCACAGGGGGCTAGATCTGGGATTTGCGGAGGGTAATTAAAAGATTTGTGCCAGTGGCAGTCTGTAGTGAACCCTGCGCTGTGTCCCGGTGCATTATCGTAGTATATGTATGTAGGTGCCAAGAGCGTAGCACATTGTCAAGCCGCAAATCTGATGGGGCCTCCATCAACTGAGGAAAACATTGTTCTGTATACCTAATGTTACTAACGTCCAAGCATTACTATACCCATTCTCCCATTACTATACCCGTATTTCTTAAAAAAACACCCCATCATTTGTTTGTGAAAGGGATTAGATCTTCTGGGTTGAGTTGGAACATGCTCATCTTCAAAGGCCAATACTTTGTTGGAGCGACATAGTAATAGAGCCAAGTCTTGCCACCTATTGCAATTAAAATGGTATATTTAGATTTGTCATTATTGAAGTTCTTGATCATGTTACGTGCCTATTTCACTCTGCAGCCCTTTTCTTCTGGCGGAAAGACATGAAGTACAGATGTCCAAAGCCTCCTCCATCTGATAGATCACTCGTCCACCATTTCAGGAGTGGAAACCTCATTAGGACAACAGGTGTGAGGCTCGTCGTCCAAATACCACCCCTAGGCGGTCATAAAGGATGGTAAAATATCCCATAGAACAGGTGTCATCTCAACGAATCACCCTTCGGCACTAAGGCGATGTAATTATATATTCGAAAGTATGTATTAGGAGGATATATATAAATGATATATGTACCTACCATTGCGAAAGAGAATAGAACAAAGCAGAAGGCAGTAACTACATTCAATCGACCATACGACAAAAATTAGGGAGCGAACTTTCACTTGTTCACTGCACGGTTATCTAAAGACAGTGTAAGTTTGTATATATGTATTCGTATACATCTTACTTAAAATCCGTCTTAGATTAGCGTGCTCGTACAAATAGACATGCAGACATAGCAACACTTCCTTTAAAACTATGTAGTGTAGGAGGTTCAGTTTCTATTCACACTCTTTCTTAGTCGGTCAGCCTTTTTTAAAATGCATCCTAACTCATACAATAGCCCTGAACTATTAGGTAGAACCTTATTTCTGAATCCATAAAACGAATTCAAATAATACTACGAGTATGTTTGTATGTATGTACATTGATCTTGTTCTTTAAACGCCTGATTCTCTTTTGAAACTAAGGTACTTTGGGACTCCTGTCGATGCTTTCTGCTCTATATTCAAAACAATTTCTCACAGCATTTATTATCTTAATGATTTCCGAAATCAGTGTCGTCTCTTAACCTGTTTCAGGACTCCACACCTTCAACAAATCACAGTTTATATATTATAACAATTGTAGCTATAGGCTTCGTTGTCTGTTAATCATAACAAAGTTGACAGACTTAGTGGTGCAGTATATGTATGTAGTACGCCACCCTTCAATGAGGATCATAACCTACATATGTGGTACATGTATATATTTTCCTGAAACCTGTACCAAAAGGTTTTAAAATGCAAACAAGTAATCTACTTTTTTTAGGGTTGGCAGGATTACCTTTAGGGTGGCCATGGTGTAGTGGTTACATCATCGCTTGTCACGCTGCAGGTTCGCGGTTCGAATCCTGATGTCAAGAATCATCTATTTATTTCGTATGAAATAAATAAAAAAGTCGATCAATTGCAAAAGCTTATGTCAACTTTACTGTGAAGGCATAACACTGGCAGTAGGATGGTCATATGGCTAAAATGCAGCTTGATCGTGATGATGACATCAGGAGGGCGGAAAAAAAATACTGTGAATCATAAGCAACGACAATAACATCAAAACGAAAATACTCCTCAGTTATCTGGACGCCACCCTTGGAGTTCACTCCAATGCCACCTGAGTTTAAAACCAATCTGTCTTTCTCTCTGCCCCTTCCCCTTTCCACAAAACGCCCGTGTCCTAAAAAAAAAACTTTTTTATCCCCTTTCACACGTGCAAATTATAAAAAAAAATATATATATAACTTGGCGTACCTTATTGTATTAATAAATGAGTTATGCTCTGCATCAAATTTCGTGTCGCCTTAATAACCGACATACATATGAAGGGTACAGGGGAAGAAGGTACAAGGTCAAGAAAAATCGAATTGTTGGTCTCAATACGATTTGTGTTCCTTCTTAATAAGCTTTACAACGTACACCTCATGTAAATGTTCAGACGCGGAAGAAAATAGCAAAATAAATTTACCATACCGGAAAAAATGTGAAAAATCATGAAATGTACGACTGGGTATTTGCAGGTGGTAGAGGTCAAGTAAGACCAGACTAACACTGCGACTTAGATAGATTTTTTGTATTTCGCCTTTTGAAGTTCAATGGTTAAGGTGTGCTTTTATGAGAGATTCAGGTCACGTATTAACCTTAGAATCGTTTTGACAGTTTGTCTGCAGTTCAGACAATTCGCGATGGGGGAGATGAACCCTCTGTCGAATTGTCAATCTACTGCGAGCAATGGAAGGCAATTCACATAAAATGTGTTCTGCGGTTTTGTTTTTATCTTCAAGGCAGAGTTGGCATGTATCCGAAGACTTTTTGCTTAGCTTCTTGAGGTGATAATTGATAGAACAAGCTTTTTATACATAAATCAGTTAAAAATGGAAAAAGAAAATATTTCGATAATTTTTCAAAACTTGGATGTTGACTTGGAAGAGGTAGGTTGTATTAAATACAACCTTGCTTTGAGGAAAGTATTTAGGTTTGTGTGCATTTTATGAAGTTTCCCCAGAAATCGCAATGGGCCCATTATGGTGCCTAGTGTTTTATGAAAGTGTAGCTTCATAACCCATGCATATGTTAGATATTTATTTCGAATGAAATTCATTGAGTCAAAACCGATAAATAGCTGATTTTCAAAAAATTACCGTTGTACGATTTTTTTTGCCAAAGATTGTGTTATTTATTAAACAAAATCGTTAGAGCAGTTTTTGAGAAAATCGTCATTAGTAAAGTACTGTTCATTTCGGGGTTAGAACGAAAATTTCACTTCGAATTCTGACCCTTCTGATCTCAGACATAAAGTTTGAAGACAATACGTCCAGTCGACCAAACATGCACACATATAGAAAACACACAGAATTGAGAGACCCAGGTGCGGGTACTTTTCTGAAAGAAAAATTAAAAACGTCAAATTTCAGTAACCTAGAGAGAATACTCTCAAATGCAAGAAAAGTACCCGTAGGCTCTTCGTATGAAGTCTTGAAAAAAGCCAATTTAATTGTCAATTGATTCCACAAATCATAGCAAATCAAGTAAGCCTTTTTTAAGTTAAAATTGATTCTATACATTTTTATTCAGTACTGTCAAACCTATTAGCTGCAATTCATTTGACAGTTTTCATTTTTTTCTAGAGGCGAAATTCATTTTCGAGAAAATTACAGACAAATTAAAGAAAAAAGAATCATATCTGTCTCAATTTCGTTAAGTTTCTCAGTACGCGTACAATTTTTTGATGTTTTTAGACGTGGCATAACCTTTGCATTCGTTTGGAATATGGGTATCCGTATGTCAAGTTTGATCAAAAGGAACGAACATTTGCCCGAAAACGTTATGCTTGAAACAAATGTGCAGCAAACCAGCTTGCGTTGATGCATGCAAGAACGCATGTGTAACAGACGTGCAGTAAATTGTTGGCATTTCATCGCATTGGTTTGCTGTCATTTTGAAATTCGAAAATTGATTTCCAAAAACAATTTTTTTTTTTTGATGGATATGAAAAGACGTGATAAGTTAAAGAAAATGATTATTTTGTTATTATTTGTGAAATATTATTTTAAAATACTGGATACTGTGTGTCGTGTATCGTGTGCGAAAAAGAAAACAAGAATATAGACTAAATTGTACTACTTTGCTGTTCTACTACTGGAGGGAGGTTTGCATCAAAATAGAGACGTCTTGAAGCAATGCATGGCAGTGCAGTAAACACATTTGTCCTCTTACATATAAAGCCATGTTCTCTAATTTTACTGCACGCATTTTGCTGCACATCTGTTTCAAGCATTAAAGTTTCATAACGTAGCTTAACTAACTTAATTATCTTATTCTAACTTACTGGCCCTATGCGGGCGATCTAAGCTAAATCTCTACTAAAGCTATGTTCAGACGATTGCCAGATCTCACAATATTGTCAGGTCTACAAATGTTCTGACAATGAGCTGCAAATGAGCTGACAATAGCGAACTACCTTACAATGCTAAATTGCCAGTTCACACGGTTGTCATATTTTGTTCCAAACTCTGGCAATTTCATTGTCAGATGGTTGGCCTGACAATACTTTGCCTGGCAACGTTGTTAGGCTGAAAATTTTCAGTTCACACGGTTGGCAGATGTTTGTTTACAAAAAATTTGTAGATTCGTTGACAGGCATTGTCAGACAAATTAAAAATGGTTTTTTTCATTCTGGACTGAGTGAAGTGTTTTTTTTTTTTTTTTTTTGAGAATTTTATAATGAAATAATAATCGAAATGGAAAAAAAAAGATGCACTTGCGATTGTTGTGGCCGCGTACGTATTGGAAAGCAGCGAGGAGGATGAATTGCCACAAAAACGTCGGCGTATTTGGAGGAAGGATTGGGTGGCCCGCCGTCAACAGGAGGGACTTTACGCAAAATTGCTTATCGAATTGAGAGCTGAGGAGCCAGAATTGTATCACAATTTTTTGCGTATGGATTCTAAACAATTCGATGATCTTCTAGCTTTAGTGGTAACTCCACATATCCAAAAACAAGAAACGAATATGCGCGCGAGCATTTCAGAGGCTGAGCGGCTTGTGTTGACTCTACGATACCTAGCTACCGGGGAACATTTTCGGTCTGCAATATCTGTTCTCATTTATCATTCCAGAAGTTCTGGATGCAATCTAAAAAAATAGCACCAAAACTTCGTTTTGCTCTTTCAAATATGAAAAACAATTATCTGACAATAAAAAAAATTGTCAGACGTCATAAGCATAGCACATCTGACAATAGCAAATGAGTCTGCAAATGTCCTAAACGCCTGACAATGGTACAATTGTGTGTTCAGACGATTGCCAGATGAGGATCTGACAATGACCTGACAATGTGTTTTCTGGAAATATTGTCAGACAAAATTGTAAGTACAGACGGTTGTAAGGGATTTGGGACAATTTTTACAGAGACAGATCTGACAATATCAGATCTGGCAATCTGAACATAGCTTAAGAACATTTTTTAAATAATTGAAAAAACTTAGTAAAGGAATTTTTTCTGATTGTCTTATATATAAAACTTAAAAATGTACCTTAAAATAAATCTTAAATTACTTTATTCTAAATTAGCCTATCTTATTCTACATTACATAATTCTATACATACTTTTTTTTCCATAACGGTAATATATCAAGCATGTGCTTACTAAGTCCTCCTTTGCTCAAGATGACCTCAGATGTCTGTTATTTTAGTTTATATCCTATATTCCTGCAACACCCCTGTATATATACATATGTAGACTTATTGGAATCCATTTCCATTTATTTCTCTATAAGCTGGTACGCTGGGTGTTCTTGTATCCCACTAATTAATCTATTAAATTTTATTACATTATAAAGCACACCCCTACGAATTGTTTTCCCATTTTTTTTTTCATCGGAATGATTTTTATACGTTGCTTATCCTCTACAATAGACTATAGGTGCATACATATGTACATATGTTGATGCTAACATTGCGTCTGGTATACTAACCAATAAAATTAAGTCACATAAACTCATAATTGTCTGACATCATCATGCAGACTGTTAAATTGCTACAACTGTAAATAGTGTTTCCTCAGTCATTTTCAATTACCACTGCTTGGATCCAAATAGATCACATTTTCATTCACTCACAGATGAGCACTGCTTTGAATGTCGACGATGTTTCCGGAAGTATCTGGTGCGATAAAATGAACTCTCATCGGGATGGAGTACGAGTAGAGATTTACTTTGAATTCTTTATATTTCTGGAACGGCACGTGGAATGTTAATTATGGTCAAAGAGTAATGAAGACATTAATGCTAGCTCTTATGCATGAAATTACATTATTATGGAAACACTGCAAAAAGAAAAAGAAGAAAATTAAAAAAAGAACATTCTCTTTGGATTTACAAATGCATGCATATAACAGAAGCGCCATTAATTTATTAGCCGTTAGTTTGAGAAATGACAATCAAAAGAAGAAGTAGAACAGTTAGTGAAATTTATACATATCTCCTCCTGAGTTGATTTTTCCACGAAACTCAATCTGCTTCAGCTAGGAAAGATTTATATTTATATAAAGTTCAAAGTGTACATACTCGTACATATATTTCCTGTGACAAATGACTTCTTTTATATGTTAAACAAAAAATATATTTTTGCAATATTTAAATTTAACGGAAAGTTCTATCTTTAATGTTAATGTTTAATGTGTGAATCGTTTGTTAGTCACAAGATCATGAATTATGTATGTTAAAATACGGTTACGAATACAAATTTGAAAATTAAAAAAAAAAAAAAACAATTCGACAAGCGGTTATTAATGAATCAAAATTTATCGAAAATGACGGAATGTATTGAACCCATTAACGCATGAGTAATTTTCTTATAAATGATGATCTAATGTTTTTTTTATGGCATAGCCTCATCTTAAAATTTGTATGGAAGAAGAGGCATTGAACAAAAGTAATTTGAAAATAATTGATAGCATAATGTTTTCCGCTATTTCAGTTCTTCTTTATCCTCTTTTGAGTAAGAACACAATTTACATTGGTAATTTCAGACATCGATTTTAAACTTGAATTTCAGGTACTGCTTTAGCTTTCCCCAATTCGTGCCGAATATGTGTTTACAAAAAACTCAATCGAACTCGTTTGTTGTACCGGCACATTTTCAAGTTAAAATTATTTGCCTGTAATATAAGATTATATGGGAGGGTAGAAACTTAAGGGTTGCATATGAGGAATTCCCTTAAAGAAAACAACTAATTATCTTCCCCTATCTAAAATGTTACATCATGATTGTATCAGGTTGGCAACTAAGTAATTGCCGATTTCACACATAGATGACTTTGGCCATATTTTTTAATGGCTTCTGTCAATGTCATATTTTTTTTCCTTTTGACATTTGTTAGCTGTCAGTCTTACTTTGCTTTAGAAACAAATTGCGCGTATTTTTGTGAAAAGGTATTAGTTTGGCGTCAGTGTTAATATGGAGTGCAAAAGCGAGTATTTTCGTCATATTTTACTTTTTTATTTCCGTAAAGGAAAGAACGCAGCGCAAGCTGTTAAAAAGTTACGCCTTAAAAGAAAGACAGTGCCGGAATTGGTTTGACAAATTTCGTTCCGGAGATTTTTCACTGAAAGATGAACAACGAGTTGAATCGTCATGTAACTGTACGAGAGATAGCAATAAAGTTAAATGTGTCGCATACAGCGATTGAGAAACATTTAAAACGTATGAAACTCGTTAAAAAGCTTGATATTTGGATTCCACATGATTTGAAAGAAATTCATTTTAACGAAGCGCATCAACGCTTGCGATTTGCATCTTAGACGCAATGAATCCGACCCTTTTTTTAAACGAATCATCACTGGCGATGAAAAATGGGTTGTTTACAGTAACGTCAATCGAAAACGATCTTGGTCCAGACTTGATGAGCCAGCACAATCCACCTCGAAAGAATCCACCAAAAGAGGATTTTGCTTTGGATTGGAAAGGTGTGATGCATTTTGAGCTGCTTCCAAGGAATCAAACGATCAATTCGGATGTGTACTGTCAACAATTGGACAATCAACGAAAAACGGCCAGAGTTGATCCATCGAAAAGGTGCCATTTTTCACCAGGACAACGCTAGGCCACATACATATATCTTTGGTGACTCGCCAAAAATGATTGGAGTTTGGTTGGGAATTGATGTTACATCCACCATAATATAGCCCTGACCTTGCTCCATCTGATTACCATTTATTTCGATCTTTGCGGAACTCTTTGGATGGTAAAACTTTCAATGATGATGACGCTGTGAAATCGCACTTGATTCAGTTTTTTGCCGATAAAGATCAGAAGTTCTACGAACGTGGAATTATGAAGTTGCCAGAAAGATGGCAAAAGGTCATCGAACAAAATGGAAAATGTATCATTGTTTTATTTATCTCAAAAAATCGGCAATTACTTAGTTTCCAACCTGATAGTATGTACTTTTTAGTTATATTATGATCGTATTACAGCTACAGTTACGCCATGCTTATACTCGTAAATCATATTTATGCCTCAAGAGTTTTTTTTTTTGGCACGTTTTTATAATATGCATAATGTAATTTACATACTTACTTTACTTACTACAGTTCGGGGTGGGCCTGAGCCTCAACCAACAATCATCTTCAGTCAGCTCGATATTTGTGCTAGCGGTCTGCGTTTTTGCACCCGAAGTTGGTTGAGGTCCTTTTCCACCTGTGTGCACCACCTTAGGTGAGGTCTTCCTGACACCTCGTCGTCCCTCTGGGATGGATTCTACATGCTCTACTTGCCCTAGCCATTTCAGGCGATGAATTTAAGCCCTTCTGACTAAGTCAATAGTGCTTGCTGTACAACTGGTACAGTTCGTTGTAGTATCTCCTCCATTCACCGTCGATACAAACGGGACCAAAAATCACTCAAATTTTTTTTCTTTTAAACCAACAAAGGGTGTTTTCATCCGCCTTTGATAATGTCCATGCAGACTGGGATGATGAAATCTTATATAAATCCACCTTAGTTGACCGAGAGAGGGCTTTGCTACTCAATTGCCTCCTTAGCATAAAGAAACATCTGATGGCAAGAGTGAATCTTCGCTTGATCTCTGAGCTGCTGTCATCATTTAAATTTACAGAGGAGCCTAGTAAGACGAAGCTCTTAACTACCACAGACTTTTGAAAGATCGTACTCCTGGCGTAAGCTTAGAAGTATGATCTTAAAGAAATCACATGACAGCTATCACCTTGTCATAGTTTCTTTTCCAAAACTAGAGATGGCTTTGCAAAGCTCGTCTCTATGAACGCTATCAGGTAGTGAGTATCGATTGGAAGCTACTGGATTTTTTCCAAGATGTGACGCAATGTGAATATCATATATGTGGTGAATTTTTCTGGCCTAAAACCATACTGACGCGGACTAATCAGATTGTTGACAAAAGGTTTATGGCGTTCACATAATAACAACATGGTGCTAGTGGTAACATCATCAACTTGATCGTGATGATGGCATTAGGAGGTTGGAAACAAACACTGTGAATCATAAACAACGACAATAACAGGAAAACAAAAATGCTTCTCAGTTGTCTGGACGTCACCCTTGGAGTTAACGGAAATTGATACCACCTGAGTTTCAAACCACTACATCTTTCTTTCTCTCTCTTCCCCCATTCCCCAAAAAAAGGCACTCGGGTGCAAAGGGGATATGATTCCCCTTTTGCGAGCGCAACTTACAAAAACAAATTACAGGAGCTTATACGCGATATTGAGGAGACTAATACCTCCGTTGTTGGCGCAGTTCAAAGAGTCTCCTTTCTTGAGGATTGGGCAAGCGATGCGAAGATGCATACTTCCATTCGACCATATTTTACTTCCATTCGTACCAAATCATCCCCAGCAGCCTTGTTGGATTTAAGATTGCTTTCTTCACTTTGGTCGGGTTAACCGAATTGGTAATCGTCATCGCCCGGGTTGAATGGAGCATCCTGTCTGACAGCGAAGTTTTCTTTCTTCTTCTTTCGAAGAAGTTGGTGTTCTTCCCTTCTTTTCTGCTTGTAGATGTCGGAAGCTTCTTTCGTCACTTTATGCAGCGTCGCATTATAAGCCTCTTGTTTACTGCGTGCGTTTGGCGGCACTCTTCATCAAAGCAGGGGTTTCATTATGGTGGATGCAAGAAACCCAGCACACCAGAGGCGCCATTTTTTATGGATTGCTGAAAATGATGTCATTGGTCAACTGGGCTTAGCGTTGGCAGCATTGGACTTTAAGTTAGTTTATTTTATTAATTAAAAAAATAAACAGAAAATAAATGTAATTTATGAAAACACAAGTGCCCACAAAAAAACAGAACCTTTTCATACCAATAACTCCAAATATCGAGCAAAAGAAGTAATATGGAAGGAACAACTTTTTTATCTACTATTTTATTATTCGACTCGAAGAAAGTTCTAAATAGTCTAAATTTTGCACAATAATTCTAAGAAAACACGAAAAATAAGATTATCAAAATGCCTCATTGTTTATAAGAGCAACTAAGCAGGAAATATAAGCAAATTAGATTTCCTCGTAAACTAATGAAGTAAATCAAGGGAAATTAAAAGAGTAAAAGTGGCTTCTAGGTCGTTAAATCCGAATCTGACGTCAGAATTTTAAAATTCAATATCAAAAGGTGTCTTTGCGAGGCAAATTTGTTTGGACGCGTTGCCAAAAAAAGCCGTTACTTCGGGCGCAAAATAAGAAACGATTAGAGTGGGCTGAAGCTCACCAAAATTGGAACATTGAGGACTGGAGAAGGGTTCTTTGGACTGATGTATCCAAGTTTGAACTGTTTGGTACGAAGAGAAGGGTTTTCGTTCGACGTTCCGCGGAACAAACCGCCTTGCTATTGTGCCCACCGTAAAGCATAGAGGTGGATCGATTTGGGAGTGGGAAACCTTTTCCTTCAGTGGAACCACTGATCTCGTTTGTATCGAAGGCATTTTGAGCAAAGAGGCCTTCAAAATCATTCTAGATGAGAATGCTATTCCAAGTGGTCTTCGGTTGATTGGAAAAGGGTAAATTTTTCAACAAGATAACGACCGTAAACACACTTCAAAGTTGTGGTTAAGCTTTTGCAACAGGTGTAAAAAAATGGTGTTAATCAACATGGTTTGGCCACCACGGTCGACAGATTTGAACCCAGTTGAACTTGTATGGTTCTGCAAATGTCTTCTTCTTCACCAGGAATCTTTCGGCAGCAACTGAACGACACCTGGGATAGCATTCTAACCGAAACAGTATCAAAATTGATAGAGGATGCCCGGACTTGTTAAAGCTGGGATCGAATTACCACATCAGTGAACGAATGAAAGATGGTTTTTACTGCACTACACCATTTTCGAAGATATGAGAACCTCGAAAACATCCCACGCAAAAACGTCCACGCAAAAAACGTCCACGCAAAAAACGCCGACGAAAAATATTGCAAAAAATTAACCGCAGGGTCGTACGCCTGGCAAAAGCTGGGAAAAATTCTGCCGACATTATGCGTTAATTTTGTATTGAAACTAATAAGCCGATATCTAAAAGAACTATTGCGCGTCCTTTGGTTTAGGCTGGGCTCCATGGACGAATTTCACGCAAGAAGTCGTTGTAACAAAAAGGCAAAGAAAACGGCGGGTGGCATTTGCCAAAGCACATGCTTCATGGACAAACATCTGGAAGCACATACTTTGGAGCGAAGTATGTACGGCTCCCAAAAAATGCTGCTATTGATCCTAAGTACGTTTCACCAGTTGTCAAGCATGGCGGAGTGTCCATAAATGTATGGGGATGCTTTTCCTGGGGAGAAGTAGGCCCAATACATCGGATTAACGGTATCCTGACAAAGGAAAAATATAAATACCGTAGGCTGAAGAACATCTACCGGTTGTTTGGACGTGAAATCAGCATGGGAGGCCATTCCAGTTGAAAGATGCCGAGCTTTAATTAGTTCAATGCCAAAGCGTTGTCAGGCAGTATTAAAGCAAAAAGGTTTTGCTACCAAATACTAATGGTAACACAGCTCAAAATATAACTTAACCTATATTTTATATTAATGTTTCTTAATATATAAGTGGTTAGTGTGTCGGATCACTACGCAAGAGGTTCCAAGTTCGAATCCCAGAAAACACCAAAAAGTTTTTTCACGATCCCACCTCTCGCGAACGTCTGACAAACATCCGAGAGTATTGTTGTCACGAGAAAGCTTCTCAAAACAAATTGCCGTTCGGATACGGCACTAAACTGTAGGTCCCTTCCATTCGTGTGAAAAAATATAACGCACACAACACGAGTGGTTGCGAGAAGCTAGGCCCTGGCACTTAAAGAGCTGTTGCGCCAAATATTTATTTATTAATATATAAAATATATATTTAATAATATTCCCCGAAATGTTGGAAATAATACGAAAAAACCTATAACGACACACGCGTTTCTAATGCTGCTTCAAGTTTTCCAGACCAGGCGCTCTGGTATCTGCAATAGCTTGGTCCTTAAAATGGAGGTTCGGTCTTCCTTGTCTTGTCGAACCTGTGGGGTGGGATTCGAAGATCCTCTTAGCTGGAGCATTATTGTCCATTCGCTCGATGTGGCCGAGCCAGTGTAGTCGGCGTGATCTACATATTGATACAGTTTATAGAGTTCGCGGGTGTATCTTCTTCTCCATTCGCCCTCCTCGCATATGGGACCGAATATTTGGTATTCAAAATATGCTCTGTTTTCTTGCTTATCGTCCAGCACTCGACACCATAGAGCAGGACTGGCGCGATCAAAGTTTTGTAGAGCACGCATTTCGTCTTCCTAGTTAGGAGTTTTCCAGTTGTTTCGACAAACCGAAGTAGCAGCGGTTTCCTTAGGTTAATTTTCGTCGAAACTCCACTAACGTTTCGTTCGTCGAGTTGATGTTTTCTTCGAGGTAGATAAACTCTGTAACCACTTCGAAGTTACTGTTGTCAACAGTGACGTTTTGTTCTGGACGGTGGTGTTGTTTGTTGACAACATATACTTGGTTTTGTCCTCGTTTACTTTAAGACCAGCTCGTTTCGCGTGCTCTTCAATTGCCGTAAAAGCCTCTATGATGGTTTGCTGGGAGCGACTGATGATATCAATGTAGTCTGTGTATCCCAGCAGCTGGACGGATTTGTTGAAGATAGTGCCTTCCGTGTTGCCGCCTGCCCTGCGCACTATCTGTTTCAGCACTAGCTTGAAGATATCACATGATAGCTCATCTCCTTGCCGAAATCCGGTACAAATTTGGAATAGTTCAGAAGTACTGCTTCCAAGCTGCACATTGCATCGCGTGTTTTCCAGCGTAAGGCGACACAGCTGGATTAGTTTGGGCGGGATCCCGAATTTGGCCATTACCATGTAGAGCTCATGACGATGGATGCTATCATATGCGGCTTTGAAGTCGATGAAAAGATGGTGAGTCTCGACTTGAAATTCGCTGGTCTTTTCCAGGATTTGTTTTAATGTGCAAAATTTGGCCGGGACGGAAGCCACACGTGTAGAAAGGCTTGAGACGTTCACATATTACGTTGGATAGGATCTTATACGCGACATTTAGCAAGAAAGTAAAGTTCACTTATTGGAATGATCTGCAAAAAAAAACCTTGTACGTCATCTGATAATATATTGGACTGTCATTGGTTTGAAAGTTGTACGGAGCAAACTTATTTATTTTTTTTTATGAAAATGGTACTTTTAAAATCAGCAGTGTGTAGCCATTGTTGATCCAATTTTTTGAAAACTTTACTTTAAACCGTTTACGATATCTGGTAAACAGTTAAGTTTAAACGAACGACTACGACCGCATTTCTTTCTATTGCAACAGAATAATTGTTGGTTTGACATATTGCTACTCTTGGGCTGTTAAATGCCAATATCATCTGTTAGAATAATCTAATAAAAATAATAGAAGATTCTTCGCCCTGCCCTTTTCTGATTTTCACTCGTATCAACAATTATGTACATGTAGAACAAATAAATAATAAAACATCAATCAACATTTAAACGCTATCGATATTTTATTTAATCTATTTTTGGTGTTTAACACGAACTTTGGGGAGAATTCCGATAGCAGAAAACAATTAGTCGAAAAGTCACGCAAGCCAGCATTCGATGATAATGGAAACAGCCTTATAAATCAAATAAAAATTGTTTCCCCTACAAACACTTA
This sequence comes from Pocota personata, assembly GCA_963082735.1. Lineage (NCBI taxonomy): Eukaryota > Metazoa > Arthropoda > Insecta > Diptera > Syrphidae > Pocota > Pocota personata. Next base: position 67,681,339 of record OY720431.1, read on the forward strand.
AAAATAAAATAAAATAAAATAACGACATCTCGTTCGACAAATTATCCATATTTGTTAAAATCTTGAATCTATCTACATTTCCATATAAAGTTCCAAAATCTGACCTGTCCGACTATTAAACCACCATATAAGGGTATTGTGTCGACAAAAGATTGTTCACTAAACAGAATATACCAGTGCATGCCATCTGTTAGATACATATACCTATACAACCCATTGTCTGTTTGTATAAATAATTTCTTGCAATTCAGGAATGGGGTACACAGTATCAAAGCAAATAAATCATTTGCTATAAAAATTCATTGAAAATGGAAATCTAATCAAAATTTTGCAATTGGTCTGTCGCGTCGATAATGAAAGTTGTACTTATATTGCATAATGAAATGTCACATCATTATGTAGAATGTACGCTCTCTAGTTTTCATTTGTGGGCGCTGCTTTATTCAATTGAGAGTGAATGTGTATCTATTTGAGATACATTTCACGTAGTAATCATTTTACAATTTGTAGGTCAGCTGTAGTATGGATAGATGACAAATCCATAAAAGAAACCAAGATTGAAAGCCAAATATACCAAAGTGATGTAATACATTGGTTTAAATCACAGGCGTCCGCTGCTGAGATGTTCTTATCTCTTATCGTATTTATATATAAAACTTTGTCGTTAGATATGCAAATTTCTGAGTTTGATTGAAGGCCAACCAACGGACGTAAATCTAACAACTACATATTTATGTGCAGTAATTTTTTTTTTTTTTTCCGAGATAAGACCAACCACTTAAAACACGAAAATTTAAAAAAAAATCGCAGTGTATGTGCGTGAAGATAAAAATAATCCATCTACCTTCATGAATATTTCAAATATGTTATTTTATGAATAACATATTTACTGTTGTTATCACTTCTTAATAAAATATTCTTTTAAATTTACGTACGAGTAATTTTACAGAATTGTAAATCATTAAGTAAATTTTTGTTACACGTAGACGTATGACTTACGTCTGACTATTATATCAAGGTAGAGAGAGCTTTTAATAAGAAATTATTATTATATAATAATATTAAGGGACACTGGGGAAAAGTTGATATTAAGTGATGAGGGAATTTAGGGTTGATTTTACCAACATTCGTGGACTTCGAATGAATTTCTTCGATGTGTACGCCCACGCCCATTCCCATAAACCAGCTGTTTTGGCACTAAGCGAATCAGAAGAATCTTTCGATTTGAAACTGCCTGGATATAGCTTAGTGTCATTATTCTTTCCCCACCGTGGCCTCGCCATTTACGTCCGTAGTGATATTGCTTACTAAGTTCCACCACAGTATGGCCACTGTTCCAACCCGGAATTTAATTTCAAATGGCTAAAATTCACCGTCCGTAAGCAAATAATTCATTACTGCTTTATTTACAGAAGCCCTAGTGCGGACAGCAACTCAACTTTTGACGAATTTGATGCGCTGTCCGATTCCATCACTCGAATTGTATCCTTGTACCCTCATACTGAAATCGTCTTTGCTGGCCAGACAACACCCGAAGGAAGGTATGTTGAACTTTTCGCTGAGGTAAACAATTTGACTCAACTTGTAAATGAGCCTACACGAATACCGGACATTGAAAGTCATTCCGCCAACACTTTGGACTTGTTTCTTACTTCGCACCCTGATAAATACACTATTGATGTTTTAGCGCCTCTAGGTCGGTCTGACCATAATATCGTTTCAGCTAAATTCTCGTACTCTGACCAGACAGTTAAAGAAAAAACTCCTAAAAGAAAAGTATGGCAATACGAGAAAGGCCTCAATAGCTTCTGTAGGAGTTTCAACTGGTCGCTATGCTTCCTCGATAGCGACATGAATGCCGCAGCTGATATGATCACTAACACTATCCTCTCCTTACAGAATAAAGAGCATTAAACCTAAAGCAAACTCGTGGTTTGACCAGAGCTGTAAAGAGGCTATCAGGTTGAAAGAAGTAAGCTTTCGGTCTTACAAAGCCAAAAAATCTGAGGAAAACCGAAAGAAGTTTAAACAAGCCAGAAAAAAATGCAATGCCCATATTCGACGTGTAAAATTCTAACATGACCAAAAATTGAGGCAAAAAATCCTACAATGTCCCAAAGGTAGTAAAAATATTTGGCCATTCGTCAAAAATATCAAAAATTCTGTCTCGTCTACCATCCCCACGCTCATTTACAATGATATTCCAGCTTTCAGCTCCTTAGACAAAAACAATCTGCTTGCTGCTCACTTTCCAAGGGTGGCCGTGGTGTAGTGGTAACATCAACGCTTGTCACGCTCTTGGTTCACGGTTCAAATCCTGATCTCAACAATCATCTATTTATTTCGTCTGAAATAAATAAAAAAGTCGATCAATTGCAAAAGCTTAGTCAACTCTACTGCGAAGGCATAACACTGGCAGTAGGGTGGTCATATGGCTTTAATGCAACTTGATCGTGATGATGACATCAGGTGGAGGGAAAAAATACTGTGAATCATGAGCAACGACAAAAAGCAAAACAAACAAGCTCCGCAGTTATCTGGACGCCATCCTTGGAGTTTACTGAAACTTAATACCACCTAAGTTTCAAACCCACTACACCAATCTTTCTTTCTCTCTCTCTCTCTCTCTCTCTCTCTCAATTTCTTCAAACGCCCGTGCCCTGTAATAATTTAATAGTATTCATATCCCATTTGGCGCGCGCAAATTATAAAAAAAAAAAAAAAAAAAATCCACTGGTCCTGATGAATCAATGGATTAGAAATTACCTTTCGGGGCGTTCAATACAAGTTGTTTTGGACGGCTTCAAGTCTGCAATTCACCAAGGCTCTGTTTTGTCTCCGACTCTCTTTCTTATTTTTATAAATGATCTCTTGTCTGCAACTTCTAATCCAATCCATTCCTTCGCTGATGACAGTACCCTCAGTTTTTTACATTCGTTCCCTAATTCACGTCCTTGCTCTTCGGCCGTAGAAGGGGAACGGCAACGTATGTTAAACACATTAAATTCCGACCTGGACAGCATAATTAAATGGGGTTCAGCCAACAGAGTGGAATTTAATGCTTCCAAAACACAATGCTGTCTTCTGTCTCTCAAGCGAAACCAAAACCCTCAACCATTGTCCATAGATGGTACTTGCATCATTGAAACCGAAAGACTTGCCATTCTCGGTATGTGTATCAATAACCATCTTCGATGGAACGATGACATATTCGAGGTCGCCAAAAATGCTGCAAAATGTCTAGGATTCCTTAAGCAGTGCAAGAAATATTTTACCCCGTCTGATCTGGCCTCAATTTATAAGGCATTCATCCGCCCTAAGCTGGAATATAACGCTCCTATCTGGTCCGGTGCACCCAAGACCGTTCTGCACATTCTCGATAGAGTACAGAATCGCGTGTTAAAACTTATAGGTGATAGAGACATTGTGAATTCCATTCATTCACTAGAACATCGGAGAAATGTCTCCTGTCTCTCCCTGTTTTATCGTTTTTTTTTTTTTATAAAAAATGCTCCAGTGAAATAGCCAGTTGCATTCCTCCCCTTAAAAATGTCACCCGCAATACGCGACATGCTTCGAATGCACATAAGTTTACCCTAAACCCAAAATTCGGTCGTACTGTCAAATATAGGGATTCATTTATAAGCCGAACAACACGAATGTGGAATGATCTACCAGACTCTGTATTTCCCCATCACTACAACCTTCAAACATTCAAAGCCAACGTGCATAGGCTCCTCCTCTGTTCCTCTTCCCCTTTTTCCCTGACGCCCGTGCCCTGAAACAGTTTAAGGGTATTCATATCCCCTTCGGCGCGCGCAGATTATAAAAAAAAAAAAAAAAAAAGTACACATGTACATTTTTGTAATTTTCCATTTTGCTACAAGCATTATTTACCATTTTTCGAATCCCAAATTTTTGCCTCATATTACTCGTACCTTTAAAGCAGAAGTTTTTCAAAAGATATACACAACAACTTGCAAAAAAAAAAAAAAAACAGTCAAATAAAACAGAATATTTTGACTTTAACCTGTCTGTTCACTGTGGTGTTGAAAGGGTGGAGATATCTCATTTTTATTTGTAACAGGTACGCAAGTCTTAAGTGATTTAATCAGAAAAACCAACACTAGGGTCGTATTGTTCCAGAAAAAAACCCTTCTTTGTAACTTTGAACCTAGAAAAAGAATTGGATAAAATCGATTAAAAACACCATAAAGATTGATAAAATTATCAACATAACAGTAGAAAGTGTATTGTTTACTTACGGTCTTGGCACGATGGCAAGCTGCGGAATCGTTCTGAAACACAACACCCTTATAGTACTGATTCACTTCCTCTATAGTGGGAACCATTCCATTTTCTATGGCCTCTTTGTATTTTATAGCATTTATGGATCCATCCACTATTAACTCCAACTCCACCGGCAGATATGATTCCTCAAGCTGCTACACATTCTTCCTTCAACCGTTCTCCAGGTCGACGTCGAACTGTGGACTTTCCGTCTGAAAATTTCAGGTTGAATTTGGACACATCTGAGAATATGGCCTTTTGCCAGTCATCTCGGGTCAAATTCTGCCTTTCACGTGCCCATTCTAGACGACTTTTTTGCCCATTCTAGTGTTTTTTTGTCGTTCGGTAGACAAACAAACCTGCTTCGTTAAGCCGTCTTTGAACTGCCGTCACAGAGATGTCTATTCCGGTGGTTTCACTTCTTACTTGTGATGCAGCAACGAATCTGTTCCTTAACGTTGTCCTCTTTATATGGTCGATTCTAAGAGTAGTGCATCTTTTATGATCTTTTCCACTTTTTCGCTCTAAAACACTACTTTCTTGGTATTTTTAAAAAAATCTTCTTATGGTCGACTCGTTGAATCCTAATCGACGAGAAATTTCTCTCATCGACTCACCTTCTTCCCTAAAAGCTAGAATTTGACCCTTTTTAAATTTTGCGTACTGCTATTGCGCGTTTTTTAGTTCACGGGAAAACGATTAAAAAACAAGAAAACCTTTAACAAGAAGAACTATTAAGTATCCTAATTACTCAATAATGAAATGGTTTTCCCGTTCAATAAAAAAGAAAAAAAAACCGAAACAAAGCAGGTCAAAGTCAAAATTTCCTATTTTACTCGAGTGCGGCTTTGTTATGCATGTTAGGGTACGTACTCGTATGTACATATAAAAACACGATGTACAATTTGCTTTGCCGCTACTACGAGTATTCAAGCTCAAAGATTCCCAGCTTGTAGTTCGTAGAAAATCGTGTACAAACTATAATTGGGCGTTTGAGTAAAAGATTGTATCATTTTGAGAAGACAGCAACATTTCCGCCTATAAATCTAGACCTGTTCTAATAGGAAGAAAGCATTGAACTGGGTCTTCATAGATCTACTTTTTATTCTTATTTTTTTTTTTATAAAAAGAAAATTTTCAAATCCAGGAGCACTCAGACTCAACCGAAGTCCATTGTACTATCAGACAGAACTCCTTTTGGTATAGTGGTGGGAGTAACTTTGATTTTATTCGCTACTCTTTCATGCTCGGGTGGCTGTCGTTACTGTTCCCCGTCCGGGTCCACAGTTCAGGTCACAAGCGAACACACTACCCATCCACTTTACATCTACTATACATTTGTTACTTTTTTTTTAATTTTCAAAAATCTAGTCTTGCTGAAGGCCGATCCTTGGATGCAATAATAGCAAGAATGTTGATTCTAAGCCACTGCTGATTTGTTTCGGTTTTATGTGCTGGAACAGAGTCTTGTTGGAAAACTCATCTTGCTCTATTAAAAAGGGTATTTGTCAAGCCTTAAACGTGGTGTAGTGGTAACATCATCGCTTGTCACGCTGTTGATTGACGGTTCGAATCCTGATGTCAAGAATCATCTATTTATTTCGCATGAAATAAATAAAAAAAAGTCGATCACTTGCGAAAGCTAAGTCAACTCTACTGTGAAGGCATAACACTGGCAGTAGGGTGGTCATATGGCTAAAATGCAACTTGATCGTGATGATTACATCAGGAGGATGAAAAAAATACTGTGAATCATAAGCAATGACAATAATAGCGAAAACAAACAAAATACTCCCCAGTTATCTGGACAACCACCCTTGGAGTTTACAGAAACTTAATACCACCTGAGTTTCAAACTACACCACTCTGTCTCTTCCCCTTTCCACAAAACGCACGTGTTCTACAAAAAATTAGTATAAGGGTATTCATATCCCCTTTTACACGTTCTTTCACAAAAATGGAGAGCAGTAACTCCTTGATGAGATAACCCCTACTAAACAATTACCGAAGCAGGATAATGGCCGCGCTAAACCCTAAGACATAATTTTCTGTTTTCGAAGGGGATGTCTTCGACTGCGCTCGCATACTGCTTTTACAACAGCGCTCATACGGGAACCGCGCTGCCGACCACTTCTGGGTATGGGACGATTCAACAAATCAATTTATAGCACGCTACACAAACATTTTTGATATCCCGAACGGTTTTAGTAATTCAAAAATGTGGTTATCATTTTTTCCTTACTTATGCAACGCTATGACGGCAATACATTTTTTCTTTTATACAGAACTTCATGATTACAAATCCGTAGCTGAAACTAAACGGGGTGATATTTATTGCGTTTTGTAGTGTGTTCAGAAAAAAAAGTAACGGTACTGTTCCTAATGTTATCCTTATACAGTTTGCGTTGGAAGTTTTGTAACAGAATTTATGGCAGGACAAGGTATATGCGGGTAGCGATTAACGAATTTACATTTTCTTCTTTTTCTCAAAAGTATGTTAATTTTTTAAATCTGGTAAAAAGTAAAAAACTTATTTGAAAAATGTATGATGCAATAGGTCCTCATAGCACAAAATAATACATTGTACCTGCACAACGCATCTAAAAGCTTGTAAGTCGAGTCACTGGTCTGTAACGTAAATTACCAGTTACGAGTACTCACGTTACAATTTTCAATCGACCGTATACTCGTAACCAATTAACTAGAATGCATTTGAAAATAAACAAAAGTTGTTGATATGAGGCACGTGAATAAAGTAAATAAATGAAGAAATATTAAACAGAATGATAATCAAAGATACAGTAAAACAAAAATCAAGCAGTTTGGTAACCCACCCACCCATGTTACACAATTTTGAGGCAGGTTTTCGTTTGCGTTATCCACATGGAAAAATAATATTATGTGAAGGTAAAGAGGATGGATTATAGGCATGCCGAATGGTTCTCGCTTATCTGACATATGAGCTAAACTTAACCTGTGTACTACATATTTTTAAATTCATATTTATTCATTTTACAGATTAACTCCAAATACAGCGAAGAACTAGCTCAAGAATGTCTAGAATGGATCAAGATTATCACCGATGAGCCCATCAACACCTCTGGAGATATGGATAATTTCTTTGAAGTTTTGAAAGACGGAGTTCTCTTGTGCAAACTCGCCAACTGCATTCAAAGTGGCTCAATCAAGAAGATCAATGAAAGCAAAATGGCATTCAAATGCATGGAAAATATTTCAGGTGAATAATTTATATTCAAAATCTATGCAGATCCGTTCAACAATATCCTTTTAATTTTCAATTACCAGCATTCTTAGCAGTTGCAAAGAACTTTGGAGTGCCAACGCAAGAAACATTCCAAAGCGTCGATCTCTGGGAGAGGCAGAATCTGAATTCTGTTGTTATATGTCTACAATCGCTTGGCAGAAAAGTAAGTGTGAACTAAAATTTCTGTTTATACATACTTTAATTTTATTTAAATTTCTTGCAACGTTAGGCACAAAACTTTGGCAAACCATCAATTGGACCGAAAGAGGCTGACAAGAACGTTCGTAACTTCAGCGAAGAACAACTTAAGGCTGGGCAAAATGTCATCTCTCTTCAATACGGATCAAATAAGGGTGCAACCCAAAGCGGTATTAACTTTGGCAACACAAGGCATATGTAAATTTCCAAACTGTTCCCTTGTACTTACAATTTACATTCGCGCTCTTAGCATTCCGTTTGAGAAGAAAAATGAGAAACAATTTAAGTGAAAACACTAAAATATGTATTTAAAGTTAATAATATTTTTTTATTATTATTATTATTGTAAGAAATAAGTTCTTTTTTGTATTTTATTTTTCTCCCCCCTTTCAACTGCGCTATGCTTTTTTTTCATTGCATTGGCACATTTCCATGCGTAAAGCGAAGACAATGAAATTTAAAAATAAAAGACCAACATACAATAAAAATGTTTCCTCGATAATAAATAATGTGCCATTAAGCATTTATATTTTATGAACTAACTGAAGAATGCAATCTAGCATTATTTTGTATTATTACTAACTTTACAAACCATGTACATTTAAAAAGAAATGTTTGAAACATTACCTTTGCGAGAGTATTTTTGGAAGGCCTTTTACACAGAATTTCTGAATAGCAGTGTCTTTTTTTTAAAAGTTGAAATGTTATATTGAATCAAATTATAAATTATACCTGGTTATCTGTTAATTCCTTTTGAAAAATAAATACATTTTTCTTTTAGAAGAATTGTTGGATATTTTATCTTCTTTCTATATGGTGTCGGTTAGAACGAGGCAAAAGGTAGAGGAAGCCGTTCAAGACCTGAACAGCCGGTGTTTTGAATTAACGTGTCCGCTGACAAAAAAATCTCTGCAGAAGGTCAGTTCTGTGGTGGAACTCAGATCTGCAACGAATTCGTAAGGAAACCAGAAAACTTCTAAATAGGTCTGGAATCTTTACCGATTGAAGCAAAGAGAATATAAGAGGTTAATTCGAACTTCGAAAAGTACCCCGTATAGAGATTTTTGTGGCAAGATCGAAACTCTCGGTGAAACCAGTAGGTTGGTCAAAGATCTCAAGAATGGAAAACCAATCAAGCCGGAATCACTCAGGAAACCTGATGGTACTTTCACTAAGTCTAAAGCGGATGCTTTCAGTCTTCTGCTGGAGACGCACTTCCCAGGAAATCAGGTCACCGTCGGTTCGCAACCGGTTTCAACTAGTGAAGCTGTTAGCGAGCTCGGCGCAGCTGGTATACTGCATCGGGCGAGGCGACGGATGAAGCTATCAAATATCCTGTCGCATCTTTTGACAACTTCAAGTCACCAGGTACAGACGGAATATAGCCAGCTATGCTGAAACAAGGTATTAGTCAGTTGCTGCCAACTCTGAAGAGAATTTTCACTGCTGGCTTGGCACTGGCATATATGTACCAACCCCCTGGCGAACAGTTAGAGTAGCTTTCATACCGAAAATCGGCAGAGATAACTACTCTCTCGCCAAGAGCTTCAGACCTATTAGTCTGACGACCTTCCTGCTGAAAAGCATGGAAAGACTGGTTGAGCTACAAATGCGCAAAGTTGCTTTGAGGGTACATCCTCCGTTAGAGATGCAACATGCCTATCAACGCGGAAAATCCTGCGAGACTGCTCTTCAAAATCTGGTCAGCAGAATAGAATGTGCGCTTGACAGGAAAGAATACGCGATAGGCGTTTTCATAGACATTGAGGGTGCCTTTGACAATGCGACTTTTGACATGATGTGTAGCTCCGCCAAAAGTCACGGCGTAGAAGAATCACTAGTGTTGTGGACAAAAGCAATGCTGGTGAACAGAATATTGATTGTAGATGCAGATTGTGGCCGGCGTGTCATGGCAGGTGTAAATAGGGGCTGCCCACAAGGCGGTGTTCTGTCTCCACTGCTTTGGTGCATGCTGGTTGACTCCCTGTTGAACACACTCAATAGTTCTAACGTCTACGCGCAAGCATATGCAGATGATGTCGCCGTTCTGTCTGTCAGTTCGTGCCTAGCGACTGTTTGCTCTAAGGTGCAGATGGCCCTAGACGCAATCGACGATTGGTGCGCTAGGAATGGGCTTTCAGTTAATCCTCTCAAAACCGAGGTGGTTCTCTTTACGAGAAGTAGGAAATTGACTGGTCTGACTCAGCCAGTGCTAAAAGGCGTCACTATCGAACTCTCCAAGGAATATTCAAATATTTAGGAGTAATCTTAGATAGCAAGCTTCTTTGGACGAAACATGTCGAGCTGAAAACTTCCAAAGCTCTGTCAGTGTTTCGGCAATGCAAAGGTGTTTTCGGCAAGACATGGGGCTTGTCGCCAAGGAAAGTCCTTTGGATCTACACGGCAATGATAAGACCCTTCCTCTCATATGCGTCAGTTGTTTGGCGGAATAAGATCTCACGTAAATACTTCACTGCTGCTTTCGCCAAACTCCAAAGAACGGTCTGCCTCGGCTGCTTGGGAGCTTTCCCCAGTACGCCTGGTTCTGCTCTAGACGCCTTGGTGATGATGATTTTCACGGACGGCTCTAAAACTGGACAGGGGTCTGGTGCTGGTGTTTTCGTGGAATGCGGCAACATGAGGCTTCACTTCTCATTGGGAAAACACACATCTGTCTTCCTGGCAGAAATATATGCTATCCTAATGGCTGTGGACTATATTGGTAAGAACAGGTGGAAGGGGCGAAGTATCTGCGTCTGTAGTGACGGTCAGGCTGCGCTTAAGGCCTTGTTCAATCCTTTAACCACTTCCAAAATAGTTCGAGAATGCAAAACATCCTTGAATTCGGTCGGAAGGCTGAACTCACCGAATCTTGTTTGGGTCCCAGGACACAAATGGATAACAGGAAATGAGATCACTGACGAGTTTGCTAGGCAAGGCTCAGAAGGGAATTTCACTGGACCTGAACCCACGTTGAGTTTGCCAGCGTCCTCGGTTATGGCTTCCATTGACGACTGGGTTTTCAGTGAACACAATCGAAGGTGGCATGACTCGCCAGGAAGCAGGCAGACTAAACGAATGGTCCCCGTCGTCTGTAAGAAATCCGCGGCTTTCTTGCTATCTCTTAGCAGAAAAGCTCTTACGGGCCACTTCGCTTTTGCCAAGCACCTCCATGTGCTAGGTTTGAGCGCTACCCTGTCTGCGATGACAATGCGGAACACTTCCTATGTGATTGTTCTGCCTTTGCTCGGCTCAGGTGGCAGATTTTCGGTGCTGATGACCTAAGCTCTGGACCTGTTTTTGAGTCTGAGTACTCCAGTAGGGTATACCCGCCAAAAAAAAAAAAAAAAGTCGGTTAGAACGCGCATAACTCGGCTGAACATCATTCGATTTTCATGGGGATTTTTTTGTTGGATTCGTATTGAACTAGGTACAATTGAACACACTACGGAGCGGGAAATTGGAAATTTCGGCCGGAAAAGTTGGAAAATCGTGAAAACTCAAAATCTCATTCTTTCAGGGGTGGATGGTGGCGATATATGAAAATTCCATTTTGTATGGGAAGGAGAAAATATTGAGTCTAAGGAATGACAAACACTACGGAATTAACAATCGGTTAATTTTGTCCCTCACGAAAATGGGATCGCCAACAGATGGCGTTACGCTCTCAGACTCACGTTTGACAGCTGGGTAGTATATTCGAACTTTCCACATCGACGATTGATACGAAGCAATTGTGTCTCGATATAGTGCGCAAATTATTGCTGTTTTTTCACTTTTAAATCACCAAAGTGAATAAAGGTATTTACTCAGTGACCAAGTGAAATTCAATGGATTGGTGTTGAATTTTGTTCGTGTTTAATGTAATTGATTGACGGTTGTGACATTTTTCATTCAGGACTTTTCTGTGTTAGTGTAATAATGCCGCCGATAAGACGATCAAACATTGGAGCTCGTAATAAAAATACAAGACTGGTGTCCATCGAATGCAGTCAATTCGTGGGACAAATACAAAGACGACATGGCTGATGATATTTTGCATCGAGTTCTAAGAACGAACATATTTCTGCTCATGTGCGGCAGTCTGTTGAGTAAATTGGGTATGCCAGCCCCCAATCGCTCGATGCACGATGCATTTAATCGAGAATTGCAGCACAAGCGAGATTTCGATCGAGCCGCTCTAACAGAAACAGTTCACATAAATGTCCCACTGCTGAATCTACAGCAAAAGAACATGTACGTCACATTGATGCAGGCGGTTGACGACGGAAACGGCGGCATATTCTTCCTCGATGCGAAGAATAAGGACGTCGATGATTTGAATTTCATTATTCAAAATAAAATCGCAGCCACACTGCATTCGTTCAAATCGGTTGATCGCGTAACAAATGATGACGAAGCAACAAACTATCCAATTGAATTTTTGCATTCGTTGGATGTGCCCGGTTTACCACCGCACAATTTGCAACTCAAAGTCGGCTCTGTCATCATAATGCCGAAACTGTGCAATGGAATTAGGTTGACGGTGAAGAAACTCATGCACAACATCAACCAAGCCATCATAATCAAAGGCGAGGAAGTTCTCATTCCAAGAATTCCGATGATACCGACCGCCTTGCCGTTAGAGTTTAAGTGCATACAGTTTCCCGTTCGACTCGCATTCGCCATGACAATCAACAAATCGCAAGGCCAATCGTTGCAAGTGTGTGGCCTTAATCTCAAATTTCCTTGCTTTTCGCACGTGGCATGTTCGCGTGTCGGAAAGACGTCTGCATTGTTTGTTTCCGTACCGGACAACAAAACAAACAACGTTGCTTATCACAAAGTGTTGCAGTGACCTGAAATGTGTGAAATCCATTTTCCGTGTAAATAAAATGCATTGAATTTAATTTAATTCTAAAAGAGTTTCATTCTTTCAATAGGAGGCTCGACTTTGGAAAGGGACATTTATAATTTAATCAATTTTAGGCGGAACGAAGTTCGCCGGGTCAGCTAGTTTTCTATAATTTTTGGTGGAAATTGTTCGATTCACGGGCACCGCAGTAACAAGGAGTTACATTCACTCAAGAATATAACAATAACAGACGCGAATATATATTACATTTTAAAAGAGTCCTTAGAGTTGTGGAACGGAATGAATTTGCCATATCCTGTCATGAAACGGAAACCATTTCAAAGAATGAAACAAAGGGGGATAAAATGTCACTCAGGAGATGAATGGTACAATTTTTTTTATGAACAATTTTAAAAACTTTGTTTTAGTTTAGTTTCATGCAAGCTGAGATTTAATTGAAACTTCTGGGCGAATTTTAAAAACAAAATTTTGCTTGCAGAATTCTGTACCATACATTTGTTTACCCCAATCGCTTTTTTGTCCTTTTAATTTAGTAGTAAGTACTGGACTTCTATGAATAAAAAATGAGGAATCGCTCAAAAGTGGTTAAAAATCCCATTAATGTGCGTAAAATAATGCACTATACTACTCGTTATAGTGCATTTATTTTTAATTTGCTCAAAAATCAGAAATCCAACCAATATTATATCACTGGAGAATATAAATTGCTTTACTCACGGGGACGGAGTATCTGTGCCTGTAGCGACAGCCAGGTTGCGCTTAATGCCTTCATCAGCTCTACGATTATCCTGCCTTAGCTCGTATCAGGTGACATATCTTTGGGGCCGATGTGGTGAGTGCTGATACCATAAACTCTTCATCGCTGAAGCTCTTACTGGTCTTTCTATGAAAGACGGAGAAATTTCATTAACAAGTGGTTTCTTCCTGGTAGTACATTCTATTGTATCAAGTCTGAGTATTCAAGTGGAGTTTCTCCTGCCCCGAGAAAAATAAATCAAATAGAGCTCGACTGGGTCGTAGTCCATATTCCATTCATATTTTGTTAGTCGTGTCAACAGTCGACGTAGAAAGACTGCCATTCGATTGAAGCGATTTGGGTATTTCGGTAGACGTACCTTTCACCGTGACTGCGAGTTAAAAAAAAACAAAAATTCTACCGCTCTCATTTACAGAATTTTCACATTAAAATTGTATCTGACCTGGCATTGTCGTTTGAATTCGTTTTTTGTCATAACCTTTTCTCTCAGAAGAACCAGGATGTGTACGACAAGGAAAATCCTTATATGAGAAAGTGTCCCACAGTGTGTCCGCTACAATTTGTGCTAGAATGAATCACCAAAGAAACCATTCTAAAAATAATCAAATATAGCATCAGGAAATTGAAATGCATCGCACATAGAGAGCGAAAATCACTTTCCAAAACAACCCCGCTTTTTGACTAGTCCAGAGATCATATGGCCAACTTGAAGCTCAACAACAAAGGATACTGGTGTAACGAATCCTATAAATTCTAGCACAAACGAAATACCATCAAATGATACGCGGACGGATCCAAAACATCCACAGGGACTGGGGTGGGCCCAGTCTAAGTAGTGGGAAACCGTGGGATCTTCTCTCAGTAATTTCCAAGCAAAGGTTTATGCGACCGAAAGATGTGGTCAATTTAACCTTCATATGAATTATTGCTGACAAGACATCGCGATGTTAGTAGGTAGTCAGGCCGCTATCAAGGCATTGAGCTGTCATATGAATAGGCCGGGCCAGGGTAACAATATCACCTTCTACTAGATACCAGTCACGAGGGAGTATAAATAAATGAAGCAGCTGATGATGGGAACCTGATTTCGTTAGACGGGAATCATTCTGCGGACTAGGAATGCACAAAATACTGAAAGAGCTAAGAAAGGAAGAGTAGTTCACAAGAGCTATGATTTGGGAAGTACTTCCAAATCTGAAACAGATCACGAAACTTTTCGGGAACTGTAATGGGAAAATAAGTCAAGCCTGCTTGAACATAAACAAGAACCGGTTTTGCATTCTGACAGGCTGCCACTTTAGACTTAAGGAACATCTCAGAAACTGGGTATAAAGCAAAACGGAGACAGAAGGCCAATACATCTCCTTAAGGACTGTGAAGCACTGATTCACAAAAAAAGAGATTACCTGGGGACCTATCAACTACCAGAAGGTAACTTACCATCGTTGAATCCACTCCAAATACCCCGGCTCGTCAAGCCAGCTGGACTAGAGGAGGTGCTCTAGCTCGTGTATCTAATTGGCTAGAGCTCCAAGTCGGGAAAGTACAATGGACCCCTTCAACCTATCTACAACATGGGGTCAAAGAATTTTACTAAACCAATACTTTCCCTAAGAAAGCAGAATCGAGTAACACTTGACTGTCGTTTTTTTTCTTTTCTATCTACGAGTATGAAGGTTATAAATCTCATTAACCTGTACATTTTAAGAGCTGCCTTAATTCTGATACAAGTGGTGAGAGTGCTAGACCCCATATGCTAACACGTCCATATTAGCACATAGCCATTGAAAATATATACATACATACAGGTGTACGTAGGCTTGCCATCTGTCCTTTCAAAGGCAAATGCCTCCTTCCTTCACAAAGGAAACAAATGTCATCCACACATAAAATAAATTGAATTTGGAAAAATAATTTCTTGTGTTTCTTTTTGCAAACTATGTGATCATTTCTAAAAACAGAAAAGTTGTTGACAGTTGTACGTAGGCTTGCCATCTGTCTTTTTAAAGGCAAATGCCACCTTCCTTCACAAAGGAAACAAATGTCCTCCGCACATAAAATAAATTCAATTTGCAAAGTAATTTCTTGTGTTTCTTTTTGCAAACTATGTGATCATTTCTAAAAACAGAAAAGTTGTTGGTCCCAATTTCAACATTGTAACTTGAACAAAATATTGTTTGTTTTGTTTATGTCTGTCCCTTTTAACCTTTTCATTCACAAACCACCGTAAGGTTAAAAACGTTTTCTAGGTCACGCCTAGTATGTAGACGGTTCCACCTAAACTCATTAGAATCGGTCAGAGGGGGGTCAGTCAGTACCTAAAATCTTCAATAATTGTATTTGTCAAATAAGTCTTTGACCTACTCATAGCTAAAGAATAATTTGATTAATTTTAATGAATTTTTGTGTTTTGTTTTGGTGGAGATATAAGAGCTCTGTCTGTAAATTACGCTTTAGTAAGATATGGGGCTGAAGTTTGAAAAATATTCAAAAATTGTCTTTGTGTCAGTTGGAGTGGGGGTAGGCTATACGGGATGATATTTGTCGCTCGGCTAACATTTGTTAGCAAAATTTTGTTTGTGGTTTGACCTGGTGTAAAAATGACTTCTTCAGACAATTATAAAAATCGTATATTGTTGGAGTAAGATGGTTGAGCGGGGTATCAAAAATATTTAAAAAGCTGTGTTCTTTATGACAAGCTTAACTTACTTATGTCCTATATCCCCTTGTGGGTCCTATTGGTTCCTGACCCGTACTCTCGTAAAGGTGTTCGTTAGAGATACGATTGGGCCAGAAAATCCTTAAGATGTTGCGCAGGCACCTATTAACGAACGTTTGCAGCTTTCTGGTGATAGCAATGGTCACTCTCCATGTGCTGTATTCATATAACAGCACGGATTCAACGTTGGAGCGAAATAAACTGATGGTGTTCAACTGATTGCATTGCTTCGCCATATATTGGACAATATCCCGAACGCGGACTTTGCTTTGGCGATTCTGTTGGCTATATCCAATTCGGTTCCACCATCGGTCGAGACAATACTCTCACGATACTGGAAATTCTCTACTCTCTCTACCGGTTGTCCAGCAATGCATATTTGAGCCGATGAGTTCGTTTCAAGACTGATAATTTTAGTTTTTGTCCACATCTGCTGTCATTTGGTGGAGGTCCATAATTCTATGAGAGAGTAAGCATACGTCGTCAGCGTAGTCAAGATGTTTAAGTTGGGATGTAAGAGTCCATCGAATTCCTCCGTTTCCCGTCGACAAAGCTGCACGAAGCACATCGCTAATCACCAATAGGAATAGTATTGGTGAAAGAATGCAGCCTTGTCTTACCCCACTTTGGATCTCAAATTCCTCAGACAACCTTCCTCTGTGCAGAACGTGACATTTGGACCCTTCGCTTTAACAATAGCAATTAATTTATCAGAAATGCTTCTCCTGCGTAAGGCACGCCAAATAAACTCCCTGTTAACACTATCGAACCCCTTCTAAAAATCGATGAACAGCAGGTGAAGTGGCGATCGATATTTAACGCACTGTTCGATGATAATCCGCAGGGTGTTGATGTGGTCGATACAGGAGGATCCAGATCGGAAACCTGCTTGTTCGGCATGGAGTGTGTCTTCGAGATGTTGTTTGATTCGCTCCAGGATGATTTTAGCTATTACCTTAGCTACAACAGGCAGCAAGCAGATACCTCTCCAGTTTCCGCACTCCATTAAACTACGTTTCTTAGGAAGCTTAACGATCATTCCTTTTTTCCACTCGTCAGGAAAGTTCTCGGCTTCCCAAGCTCTCTCTATAAGTGGAAGCAGAAGCTCAGCCGATGTTGTTGGCGCTGCTCGTAAGAGCTCTGCGGGAATACTGTCAAGTGCTTAACTTACGAATCTAAGTGAACGAATTTTAATGAAATTCCTCTCCTGGCATGTTAAAGGTCTTAATTAAAAATCCTAGAGTGGAGATAGGATTTGAAGATGTGTTTTCAAAAACTTTTTAGAATATGTAGTCCATATGTGGCCATGGTGTAGTGGTAACATCATCGCTTGTCACGCTGCAGGTTCACGGTTCGAATCCTGATGTCAGGAATCATCTATTTATTTCGTATGAAATAAATAAAAAAGTCGATCAATTGCGAAAGCTAAGTCAACCCTACTGCGAAGGCATAACACTGGTAGTAGAGTGGTCATATGGCTAAAATGCAAGTTGATCGTGATGATGACATCAGGAGGACGGAAAAATATACTGTGAAAAATATACTATGCATCAGCACGACAATAACAGATACACAAAAATACTCCTCAGTTATCTGGACGCCACCCTTGGAGTTTAATACCACCTGAGTTTCAAACCAAATACACCAATCTGTCTTTCTCTCTGTCTCTTCCCCTTTCCACCAGTGTGGAAAGCGAGTTTTAATTAAGTAATTAAGTAGCAAAACCTGTAGAAGAGAAAAACCGTTTACATCTTTCGTCAGCAAGTTTTTACTTCCTTACTCACTTAAATCCTTTCACCCCTCGAGCGGCATAGGTCCTCAACAGCACTTGCGCGCCATCTTGTTCGGAGTTCTGCAACGCATTTGAGCTGCCTCCAACTTATTCTTAGAGGCCTTGATTCATTCTCAACTGTTCTGCGTCACGTTTGGCTAAGGCGTGACGTAGTTTTGCATGCCTGGAGCGGATTTCACTGCATGGCATATTTCATAATGGACCCGTCTTCACAACTGTCACTTTCTCCTTTGTATAGTAATATCTATAGGTTCTTGGCCCGTTCTCTGATAAAGTTGTTCGTTATAGATACGCTGCAGCCAAAAAATCCTTAAGATGATCCTTAGATACCTATTTACGAAGGTCTGCAACTTGCTTGTGTTAGTGGTATCCACCTTCCAAGTATTGTACCCATATAGCAGTACTGATTCTACGTTTAAGCGGAACAGTCGCAGCTTGGTTTTTGTGCAGAGAACATTGCTTCTCCAGACTTTGGACAGCATTCTGAACGCAGCTTTTGCTTCCTCGATTCTACTGCACACATCCAGTTTGATGCCGCCGTGGTTAGCCGAAACCACACTTCCTAGATATAGAAAGTTGTCTACTTTCTCGACTTCCTGCCCGGCAATGTTGAGTTGAGCGCGGGTATTAGAAGTGCTCAGGGCTTTTGTTTTGGGTGTTTTTATTTTAAGCCCCATTTTGTTTGCCTCAACTTCTAGATTTTCGGCCATCAGATGAAGGTCCATTATCCGATGTGAAAGTAGGCAAACATCATCAGCGTAGTCGAGGTGATTAAGGTAAGATGTCATAGTCCATCGAATTCCATGGTTAGTTTCCGTCAAGGCCGCACGGAGTACATCGCTGGTGACCACCAAGAACAACAGCGGTGAACTTTGCCTATAACATAAAAAATAAAGACTCCATTGGGCTCTTGTCCCATATGTGCTGTTCGTTCGTGAATTGTTAGATTTCAAATGTATTCAATGTCGAAAAGAGGAGACAAAATTTTAATTTTCTAAATATGTGTTAAAAGGCTTAAACATTTTTTTTTACATTTTGTCCAAAATGTGAATGCCACGTCGTCACGTATGTCTAAAATGATTTAGGTATCAATTGTGAATAAAACCGTCTAAGCCGTAACCGAGATATGACTAAATGTAAATCCACTAATAGCTAGAGCCGCTTTGGAGAAAATTGCACTTTTCCGAACACAAATGAGCGTTAATTTTGAGGTTAGAATGAAAATTGCAATTACACCTCTAGGCATTAGGCCACAGACCCCAGATATGAAGCTTGAAGCAAATCCGTCTAACCGTTTAGGCTGCAGTCCGATATACAGACAGACAGAGTTGCGAGATCCATTTTTTGGAGTTTCTCTATAATAGTAGTACCTAGATTGATTAAAATATCGAGATCGAACATTTCCATGAAAACAAAAACTTTCATTTAGATGAGAAAGTTAAAAAGTTTGATTTTTACCCAACGGAAAGCGACATAATACGCGTATATGTATGTACACACCGTGCCAAAAAAAACCCTGTTTTAGGTGCCTTGTTGCGTACTTTCTGACCCATAATTGACCACAAGTTCTCTATTATATTAAGATCAGGTCTTTCCTCGTCAATTTAGGAATTCAATAATTGCTTACATTGCGTTATCTGTTGTTAGAAAGCAATACTTAGAATTTAAATTTGTTTTTACTTACAGAAAGAGCGTAACTCCTCTATTGTAGGAACAACGACATCAGTAATGATTTCTTTGCATTTCGCTGCATTTACAGAACCGTCCGTACTGCCCGTCGAGCTTAATTTCTTCAAAAGCCGTCTCACAGTGCTTTCGTGGCATCCCACGTCTGCAATTCGCTTATTTGAAAAAATTTCGCCATCAAGAGCGAAAATACATCCTTTATCTGATTCGCAGAAAACCATATTAAAAATTCATTAACTGTTCACAAAACACTTTGTGGTGGTCTAGAGCACTAATGCGTTATCGACTTGAGTGTTTTTTTCTTTTATACATCAACAGGAATAAGCATGTTCCATAGCAATCGTATCTACATACATGTGTTAAAAATATGAGAGGAACGCACCCAGATGTCATAAAATCATAAAATTTTTATAATGCTGCATTTTTTTTGGCACTGGGGGTGCTTATGTATGAAAGACATCCAGAGACATGTTATTTTCTTTTTTTTTATAAACAATTGAGCCAAACGATATGTGCTGATTTAACTTAACTAGATTTTAATTATTTTTTGTTTGTCGTCCACTGGCAAAAAGTTGGCAAGTCCATATGTACGTATAGACTGTCGGAAATACCTTGTGTACAACTTGCAACAAATATACATTCGATGTTCCTTGCTATCATCACAAAACAAACTTTTACAGAGATAAGTGCAATATAATATAGTCCTATATAATCTCAGACCCTAAGAGTTTTTACAACTTTATCAATGCTAAAAGTAAATCGGATAGCTATCCTTCCACCTGAAAATTTTCTAATGCATTTTCAGCAGACCATAAAATAGTCGCAAACTTTTTTGCTCATTAATTCAACCAGTCATTTACAAACCACGTTCTTGATCCTGACTAGGACTACTTCAGTTATATTTCCGGCTGAGCCCAAACGTCCTTAGTCTGAATAAATATATCATCGATTCTGGATGATTACTCCTCCGGCCCTGATGGTCTGCCCGCAAGTTCTAAAAAAAATTCGAAATACCTAATCCAGCCAATTACTACCTTATTTCAACTATCTATTTGGCAGGGAGCCTTCCCTCAACTTTGGAAAAACTCTTATACAATCTACATTCATAAAAAAAGGCTGTAATAATGAAGTAACCAACTATCGTCCCATTGCTAGTCTCTTGCATTCCTAAGCTTTTCGAACACGGATTTCTTAAGGACAGATCAACTAATCACCTTGTACCTATGGTTTTCATCTTGGCCATAAATGATATTGAGCGCATCATCAAAAATTATATTATCTATCTACGCTGATGACATGAAAATCTCCAGGCACATATCTTCCCCTGCTGACTCTTTCCCACTGCATGATGATCTTGACAGATCTAGTGGCAACAAAATTGTCTGGAGCTCAACATCAGCGAATGTAGAGATGCCACCTACTCCCGTAAGCGTCTCCCTCTACCAGCCAGGCCTTACTCTATTTCTGACCAGCCTGTCCCATCAGTCTCTTCATTGTGCGACTTGGGTGTCCTTTGTGATAGGGAACTCCATTTTCGTGCCCACATTGACAACATTCTCAGCAGAGCCAACTTCGCACTCGGTTTTATCAAACGATGGTCTAATGAAATTTCAAACACATATCACATGATCCCTGTACACCACCTTCGTCAGACCCCTTCTTTAATATGCTAGTATGGTCACCGTACCACGAGACCCATACCTTACGAATAGAAGATGGGCAGCGGAGGTTCATCCGATTTGCCCTTCGTGGTCTGGCTTGGATTGATAGTTACAACTTACCTCCATATGTGGATCGTCCGAAACTGATCTTCCCCTGCTGACTCTTGCCCAGTGTATGACGATCTAGACAGATCTGGTGGCAGCAACATTTTCTGGAGCTCAACATACTTGCTGATGTTGAGCTCCAGAAAATTTTGTAGAGGTATCACATACTCCTGTAAACATCTGCCTCCATCAGCTAGGGCTTACTCTATATGTGACCAGCCTGTCCCATCAGCCTCTCATTGTTAGACTTGGGTGTCCTTTGTGATAGGGAACTCAATTTTCGTGCCCACACTGACAACATTATCAGCAGAGCAGAGAATCTTCTTTCTTAAGGACAGATCAACTAATCACCTTGGAGCTATGGTTTTCATCTTGGCCATAAATGATGTTGAGCGCATCATCAAAAATTATTATCTATCTACGCTGATGACATGAAAATCTCCAGGCACATATCTTCCCCTGCTGACTCTTTCCCACTGCATGATGATCTTGACAGATCTAGTGGCACCAAAATTGTCTGGAGCTCAACATCAGCGAATGTAGAGATGCCACCTACTCCCATAAGCGTCTCCCTCTACCAGCCAGGCCTTACTCTATTTCTGACCAGCCTGTCCCACCAGGAACTCCATTTTCGTGCCCACATTGACAACATTCTCAGCAGAGCCAACTTCGCACTCGGTTTTGTCAAACGATGGTCTAATGAATCTTCAAACCCATATCACATGATCCCTGTAAACCACCTTCGTCAGACCCCTTCTTGAATATGCTATTATGGTCACCGAACCACGAAATCCATACCTTACGAATAGAAGATGGGCAGCGGAGGTTCATCCGATTTGCTCTTCGTGGTCTGGCTTGGATTGATAGTTATAACTTACCTCTATATGTGGATCGTCCGAAACTGATCTTCCCCTGATGACTTTTGCCCAGTGCATGATGATCTTGACAGATCTGGTGGCAGAAAAAATTTCTGGAGAAAATCTTGTAGAGGTATCACATACTCCTGTAAACATCTGCCTCCATCAGCCAGGGCTTACTCTATATGTGACCAGGCTGTCCCATCAGTCTCTCATTGTAAGACTAGGGTGTCCTTTGTGATAGGGAACTCAATTTTCAAACCCATCTGTCACAAAATCCCTTTAGACCTCCTTCCTCAGACTACTCCTGGGATATGCTAGCCAAGTATAGTCACCGTACTACGAAACCCATACCTTACGAATATTAGCTGTGCAGCGGAGGTTCATCCGTTTTGCTCTTCGTAGTCTTGTTTGGATTGATAGTAATAACTTACCTTCCTATGTGGATCATCTGAAACTTATCAGTCTGAAAATAACTTCGCGAAGTCGCTGGCGTAACATTTATTCATCAGCTATTAATTGATAACATTGACTGCCCTGCACTATTGGAAATGGTTTCCTTTTACTACGGTTACCACGAGCCAATGTCCAGAAGGCTGCGTAAAGCTAACGGCATGCATAACTTCTTTGAAAGTCAAAGACACAGAGTCACACTCCGTAACGCCTTCCACTCTTGCTAACCTTGCCACCACGAAAGCCTCACATCACCATATTGGTTTTAGTTTCTATTTAGTTTTAAATTCATAATGCTTGTATTAAGCTTAAATAAATACAGTCGCTACTCCACTGTAGGCTTTACTTAATTTCTAGTTACCGCTCCATTAAATTCCGAAATAATGCAGTTTTAAATAAGGTAACAATCAAATTTATTTAACATTACTAGCTTGTTCATCTTTTTATTATTTACTTCTGGAATGGATAGTAATCCAAGCCAGAGTTATAGTTATATCTTTTCTTTTGCTTCCTCTTTGCAATATCAATCATTTTCTGAACATCCTTTCTGTAAGCAGGCGGTTGAAGTTCTTCATGAAGAGTGCAATCTGCTTGTTGCGGTTCATCCACTTTGAAAATGTGTCTACGAATTATATCGATATCCCGACCGAATTCCTCCTTCAAATCAACGATTTTAGTTGGTGCAGTATCAAACTCAATAGCAAAGTAATTGCCTTCTCTGTGGACTAGTCCATGTTCACTTATTTTGTGAGGTAATGCTCGTGTGCCCAAGTTTTCCAGTTTCCTAATTATGCCACCTTTATCGAAAATGGATTCAGCAGTCCGTTTCAGTACGGACACGACTTCTGGCTGCAATTACAGTGTACATGATTACGTGCAAGCTATTTATTATATTTGAATAACTTACTCGACTCATTTGTCGTAGCACCAAGGATAATTCATAAGTTGGCATTTTCTATCCAGTTTTCACTTTTAAAATAAAATATCGAAAATATTTTCTTGCGTGAAACTGAATTAAAAATATTAACCTCAAACTGTCAGGTTGCTGCAAGTGCTGCCAGGTTTGCGGATAATAGTTTTGAAGTCAATTCACATTATGCGAATTTGAGAGCAACATTTTCAGACGAGCGACGTATAGTCGCGCTACACTTTAGCTGCGTTTTATCATTGTATCATATATGAATCCTATAGTACTATCATCAAACTATATATTTTCTTTTTGCCTTCCGTCGCCTAGGTGGCGTTTTTTCACTTGAGCCAAAAATAAGAAACATTATTTCGCTCTCTAGCAAAATCAAATGGTTATTACCATTAGATTCGCATTTTTCTTACCACTATTATGATCTGTTTTTTTTGGAAAGAAAGGAGGGGGGTATTCATGTGATGAGGGAAAAGTAAGAATCTTTGTTGTTTTTGTAAAATATCGTCTGTGATGTTTTGCTTTCCTTGTACTATTTGACGGGAAGGTGATTACCACTCCATGCTCATTTTCTCAGTGCATCGACTATCAGTTTTTCGATAAGAAGTGGGAAGAACAGGACGGTAATTATGTAAGTCATGTACATATATGCTATTGATGCACTGACTTTAGCCCAACCCCGAGTTGTGAGCCGACTATTGAGTATTCAATCTTACCCTGAGAAAGCGCTCCAATAGGCGTATGTGGATTAAGAATTTGTTGCTTTGATTTTTTATTTGGAAAACGTATGTTTGCGAGCAAATGTATCGCGGCTTATACTGGGCTTAATTTATTTTTTACAAGCACTTTACTTCCTTGACAGACAATTTAAAGAGAATAATATTTAATATTTGCAAATAAAAATATGAATGGTATCTGTCAATTATCAAATGTTATCAAACATTACGATATTAGCTGACATAACTTGTACTTTGTGAAATAATAAATAGTTCAAACAAATTTAGCATGGCAAACAAAAATAGCAATTCACCCATTCCACACTGATTTTCTTGCATTGATGCACTTTGTGGACATATTTGCAACAGAAATAAAAGCAATATACACACATACGAAAGTCTTTTTTCATCTAATAGACGTGATGACTGATGCAAGAATATAAAAGTGGAAGTGCTTACTGCTCTTAAACCACGTGTTACAACTGCTACAACTTTTAGTAAATTTCGATATAATCTCCAGTTATATAAACTGAGTATATCGCATCTAGACTATAGGGCAACAGATGGTGTAATTATTTTAATTTCCTTAATTAAATAATTTTGGATTCCGTTCTGCAATGGTATGATTAATTTAACAAGACAAAAAGGGTTACGTGGTATGATAGAAACACTATTCTTTAAGCTCCAATCTAAGACTAAATCAGAGGTGTCAAATTGTGAATAGATTGTGAAAAATTATAAAGAAGTTGTGTTGCAGCTTACCTCTTCAACAACATCGAAATTTTGACAGGTGGTGACTTAGACGCAGACACACATTCTGATCTAATTTATTTTACTATTATTATTCTATTCTGCTCACAGCCATCAACAAGGCATATTTGAAATTTGACTGGTTGGGACACATCAGAAGCAGCGGACACAATTCTGACGGACACAGACGTTCTTCGCACTAGCCTCAGTACTCCGATATAATTTGACGTCTACAGGTTCGGTGACAAACCTAATGAAACAGGATTTTAAGATTTTTTAAATTTCCTGGACTCATGTTGGCATTTGTTGACGCATCATTTTGTATAAAAATAATGCAGGTGTATTTAAATTACCATTTCATCATCAGTGTCGCTCACAATAATATTTTTTTTTTTATTTCAATAAACTAGAAAAAGATATCGAAAAAGCACTTCACAATTATTTATATATGAACAATAATCCACACACTGAGACTAATGTGAACATCGTCTTAGCAGTCACCCAATATGGAATTAAAAGACAGTAACCATGCGTTTACATAAAACTTGTATCATACCTCTAGAAAAATGTAATGTATTATATATGTGCGTGATTACAGCATGTATTTGTCAATAAGATTTCTTCCTTCATGATACTATATACTGGACACGGGCCGAGTTCAAACGGAGTTGCACACCTTTATTATATGGCGATGAAAAAACGTTTTTAAGCACACTTTCGGAGAAACACAACTGTAACATCTGTCATTTCAACTCAATTTCGTATCAATTTGTCAGCCCGGTGAGCTGGAATACTCATGTTGAAATCTCAGTTTGGACTCGATCTCTCGACTCTGCATATAAACGAGGTAATAATAGTGAAACTCGAATGGGTTACATTGGCAGTATAAACGAACACATCCCGATGGCACATGTCAGCTCGAAGTTTCGTACCACATGTGTAATGTTTTTATTTACATACTTCACAACACAGCCTAAGATTGACTCGAAATAAATTAACATCTGGAAGTATGGATACGATTTGGAATGAATTTGAACTGAAAATACCGCCACTCATAACAATACAAGTTCCCAATGTTACTTTTGGTAAATACGATTCCATATATCATGTACTGATTAGTAACTTTTGATTTATTTTTTTCAGTTAAACAAGTTCGTTCAATTTTCCTAAAACGGAAGTCACCGCAGTATGATATCCTTCAAGTAGAGCTTGCCAATACTGCAGCTTTACTTTCGCGCTTGATGGCACGACGTAAGAATTCCTTTCACAATATGAGTGGCTTTAAATTCGTTTGCAAATTAAACACTGCTCTTAGTCGACTCCTAAAAGTTGACATCGAACAAGTATTGAACAATTTTTTCGAGTCACTGCCAGACGTCTCAGTATCTCACAATGGAGTGCCGTCCAGGAATAGTTTTGACTATGTTCTACTAAGAATTATCTCCGTTCACAAATTATATCAACGAATTTCATTCTGTTGCACAGAATCTGCCGATTATTTCAGCAAATTGTTGAGAAATAATTTCTTCATGGAGACCATTACACTTTTTCTGGCGGTGATTGCTAAACTCTGGGATCTTAGCAATAAACTGGGGAACACTTATTCTGATACCTACAGAAAATTGATTGCATTAAGAAAATGTTTCCCGCAAGTGGATTCACACGATCATTTTAAAAATTTTCAATTTCCCAAACGTCTCGATAGATTTTCGATACGCAGCGTAGATGAAGTGGATTCAACAAGCACTAACAGTGAGAATACAATCACTATGCATAAAGGAACAACAAAAACTGCCCCGATCCCTGCAGTTTCGGTGCTACCCAAAGTACAAAAATCGCAAGATATTGGAATGGCTATTAGTAGAGATTCATTGAAGCCGGTTGTCGATTTGAGTCGTATTCATAATGTTGATGACATTCGTCGATATTTCAAGCAGGAAGACGAAGAACGCAAAAAATCATTGAATTCCTGTGCAACTAAGTACATCCTTAAGCATGAGTGGCTTGCAATACAGAAGCTAGTGGAGAGAAAGATAATTGCGAATGATCACAAAAAAGCTCTTAGTATTTTTAGGAAGTTTATAACAAGCAAAATATAATTATATTTTAAAACATTAATAGAGGTGGTTTTGTTGGCTAGCGCATTGGTATCGGAACTACCATTGGGACTGTCCGGATGATTATCGTTTGTGGAGTGTAGTTGTGTTTCTGAAAAGAAAAAGACAAATTTCAATATGTATCTACATAATATACTGTATAGCTTTAGGTATGAAAGTACGCAGATAAAATTTATACAAATTAATGAATTTGAATTTTCTCGACTTTCTCGACAGTATGCTTTTCACTCTTATTTTCATAGTCCGTTTTTATTCCGGAAGTAATATGAAAGATACAAATTTCTTATCTCTAGTCCATTTGAATGACCCCTTTTCAGCGACCATAAGACCACACACAATATTGAGGTTACAAAAGCTCTATTCCCGCAGAACAGACCTAACATTAAGTGTGGCGATAATCTCTCACTCCGACTATGAAAATAAGCAAGAAGATAACATCATTTTTATGTTTATCATGATCATAATTAATACGAGTATATGCAAAACTTATTATTATTATAAGTTTATTAATCTTCTTCTTCTTCTTACGGCGAAATTATGATCCGGAGTAAAAGGATCACAACCCTCCCACTTTACTGCATCCCTACTGGTCCGCCTGTGGGGTTTGCCGGTTTGACCTCAGAAAGTACCGGCAGTCTTCCCGGTTTCGGATCACTTCGTCACTGAGGCCAATCGAATGCTGGTGTTTTTGCATTTGTGTGATCCAGTTGTTTTTTGGTCTGCCTTTTTTGCGCGATTGCGTAGGAACGTTGATTGGTATTGCCTTTTTGACGGGGTTCGAAGGATCTCTCCTTTGAACATGACAATACCAACTGAGCCGGTCGTGCTCTATCTTGCTTGTGATGGGTTCTTTTACATGAAGGCTTCCTCGAATCTTTGAACTTCTTATTCTATCAATCTTCGTTACTCCTGCTGTCATGCGAAGCATCTTCATCTCAGCTGCCGTTAATTTGCCCTGATACTTTTTGTACATTGCTCAGCATTGTGAACCGTATGTGAGCGCCGTACGTACAACTGCCTTCCTTTCAGCTTAGGGGGCATTTTCGATCACAGAAGATAGCGGAGTTTTCCCGCATTTCTTCCACCCTACGCTTACGCGATGATTGATGTCATCATCACAAGTTGCTTCGCTATTGATCATAGATCCCAGATATTTGAACTTTTCGCACTTGAGAAGCACTTCTCCATTCAAGTAAATGTCTGGAATAGGCCGGTGTGGATCAGAGAACGGGCAGCACAGATACTCCGTCTTTTTCGAACTAATACGTAAGAAAATTACATAATTAATACAAGAGATAGGTAGCACTAGCTGCCAGGGCTTTCGGCTAATTGCGAAGTAAATTTAAATATCATTTTCTAACTTAATAGCTCATATGAGTCTATAGGTGTATACGAGGGTAAGGTGAAAAATTCTCGGCCTAACAATGAAAGACTGCGATTTTCAGTTAAAAAATGATTTTATTTTTCTACATAATCTTCCTTGACTTCAACACACTTGGTCCAGCGTTTCTCCAACATCAGTATTCATTCTCGGAAGTGAGAGTCTGGAAGGGTGTGAAAATATTCATCTACGGCCCTCTCAACTTCTGCATTGGATGCGAAGTGCTTCCCAGAAACAAATTTCTTCAAGTTTGGGAACAGATGGAAGTCTGAGGGTGCCAAATCAGATGAATAGGGGGGATGGCCGAGCAAATCGTTTCCCATCGCCAACGCACACTTGTGTATAGGTGCATTGTCGTTGTGAAAGATGATTTTTTTTCATCCAGCATCCAGCTGGTCAAGAAGGTTGGAGTAATATTCGCATGTAATTGTTCTGCCTTTCTCAAGGTAATCAATTAACAGGATCCCTTTCGTATCCCAAAACACACTGGCCATGACCTTTCCGGCAGATGCGATCGACATCGCTTTCTTGGGCGCTGAACCACCGGCTTCCACTCACTGCTTCGACTGCTGTTTCGTTTCTGGCGCGTAGTGGTGGACCCATGTCTGATCCATGGTGACAAATCGCCGCACAAAATCGGTCGGATCTCTATTGAATCAGTTCAAAGATTGCCGCGAAAATCGTTTGCGCATTTGCTTATGATCGGCATTCAGCAAATGCGGCACCCATTTTGTGCAGAGCTTTCGCATCCCTAAGTTTTTGTGCAAGATGTTTCGCACCCTGTCTTCCGATATACACACAGCCTCAGCTATCTCACTCACCTTCACTCGCCTATCGTCCAACACGATATCATGCACTTTTTCGATGGTTTCGGGTGTGGTTGCTGTTTTTGGCCGTCCTTCACGTGGGTCATCTTCGAGGGACGTGCGACTACGTTTAAATTCAGCTGCCTACTTTTTAACGGTTGACATGGAAGGAGCAGAGTCCCCGCAAACTTTTGTCAACTTTAGATGAATTTCCTTAGGGGTTAACCCATCCAAAACGAAGAATTTTATCACCGCACGATATTCAAGTTTAGCCATTTTAACAAAGAACACGCAAGACGTCTACTGCAAAAATTCGTGTAAAGAAACTACTTGAGAGAACAAGTTGAAACTTCTCATACGAACTAATGAGAAGTGCACCCAGGCAGGAAACATAAATTTTTGCTGATTGGAAAGCCATCTCTGCGTCAGGCCGAGAACTTTTCACTTTGCCCTCGTACATCCTGTAAATTTGTTTCTGTTATAATGCTTAGAAGTTCGATAAGACGTTTGTTAGAGATCTTCTACTCCTTACGGCGAAGTTATGATCCGGAATAGAAGGATCAGAACCCTCCCACTTTACTCCATACCTACTGGTCCGCCTGTGGGGTTTGCCGACGTTTGGTAGAGATAATAATAACTTTATTAACAAGTAAATAAATTACAGTGCTAATATTACGATGTTAGCACTATCTACCAGGGCTTTCGGCTAGCATAGGATCAAGGACTAAGTGAATTATATATCATTTTCAACATTTAGTTCGGTTAATAATTGCTTAACTTTATTTATATTTTTTTTTTCAGGAGGAATCTTAAGTAGATTTGGTAAAGAACTATCTGAGTTATTTTCTTTTTTTAATATAGTTTTAACTACGTTAAATTCATAGGTGAAATGTTTCATGGCCATTATTACGTTGGTGCTACAGAGATGGCATTGTGGTGGTTCAGTTTTTGTCATAAGGAACTTGTGTGTTAAGTTGGAATGTCCTAAGCCAAGTCGAGTGAATATTTTAATTTTCTTCTTTCGGCGTCCGTGTTTATTGCTGCATAGTGGTGGGAATATAATTTCTTGTCGTTTTTTTCGTCCCAGTAACTTTTTATTTATCTCCTAGAGTCCTTATTAGATTGAATGTAGAAGGAGAGTAGAGGTTCTGAACGCCATTTTAGCAACCCTATCAGCAGCTTCATTACCTTCGATGTCTACGTATCCCGGTATTCACATGAGTTTTGATTTGTTGTTATTAGCTATTAGTCGGTCCCGGAAAGATTCAGCTATTTGTGTCCGGTTGTTGGTGTTTTTAATGGCTTGGAACGTTGATAGGCTATCCGTGCATATTATTTTTTTTTTCCAGTTGCTATACCCATAGCTTCCAGCTGTTGGGACTGAGGAGAATTCGGATAGAAGTCCTTTGAAGAGTGTTCCCGTTTTAATCAACAACAGCGAAGGCTGCTCCGGTACTAGTTTTGGAACCATCAGTAAAGATGGAGGTCCAGTTGGATTGCTGTTCGGATTCAATGATTTCGAGGAAGCGTTGTTGATACTCTTCATTCGAAGTGGATGTTTTATGGAACGTGTTGAGGTATGTATTGATGAAGTCGTGGCTAAATGTTCAAGGTGGACCAAGCAATCACTTATGTCATCAGACAATCTCATAACACCTAAGCAGTCACTCATGTCATGAGACAATCATATAACACCTAGCAATTAGGAATGGACCTCGCGCCAATATACAGGCTAGAATAAACAGATATTGCAAACGACACCCCCGTCCACCAATATTGAGCGTTGTCTTAAATAGATCAGAAGTCACACTTGTATAAGTCTTAAGAATGGATTCGAATATTAAAGATTCATTTTAACATTAGAAAGTTTATTTTTTTGACTCACATTAGAAGAAATTCTAAAACTTGTTTCTAGCATGCGTGATGATGTTGTGAATTGTTGAAGGGCATTTGAGGGTTTTTCTGCTACCAAGAGTTCTCTTGATGACGCTGGCAATCGGTGATTTGTACGGGCCGTGTAACCTGT
Source organism: Pocota personata (assembly GCA_963082735.1). Classification (NCBI taxonomy): domain Eukaryota; kingdom Metazoa; phylum Arthropoda; class Insecta; order Diptera; family Syrphidae; genus Pocota; species Pocota personata. Next base: position 67,712,692 of record OY720431.1, read on the forward strand.
GTATTAAGATGGTAATCTAGGAGGTGTTCGATGAATGGAAGGCCGGCATCGGTCAAAACATGTTTGATGGGTATACTTCTAAAGGCTGATTGGTATGGCTGTGTGATAGGTTGGTTTTAAAAGCTTGAGTGATGATTTTGCACATTTTGCATAAACGCTTAACCCGGAATCATTCTTGGCTACAATAGTAGATCTGATGATGTTCGTGAGAGAGTTGATGTGACTAAAGCTATTCTTAGAGGCTAAGTACTTAATGATATTGCACCTGGGAGTTAGGCTATTCTTAAGACTTAGACAATGTGTTTTAAAATTAAACTTAGAATCAAATACAACATTTAGAATTTTTAAAAAGCTAACATTTTGCATAGTTGCTAGGTTTGGATTAAGAATTAATTGTTTTGCGCAGGAGTTTTCCTGCAAATGTGCAGTATTTTGCCTTTCTCAAGCGAAGCGGATATCTTTGCTCCAGAGCGATCGTACCAGGTCGCGAGATCTGCTAGAAAATTGGAAAAATCAGTTGCAGTTGTAACTAATTCTTTGCATTTAGGGAACATAACGAGATCGTCTGCATTCAAGGAGTATTCAATGGTTTTGTGTCTGAGAACAATCTCGTTTAGTTCATCAAAAGCGATTATGAAAAGGACTACCGACAGCGGAGAACCTTCATGTACACCGTTTTCAGTTCAACTTGACCCGAAATTGCCTGTTTGTTAAAAATGCTTTGATATAGCTGTTCATTTTTGGCACAATTTTTCATTGGATTAATTTTCCCAATATGATATGGATTCCGATTCTATCAAACGCTTTTTCGAAGTCAAAATTGAAACGTGACTATTACTCGATAGGGCAGATGCTGTGAAGTGATCTATATTAAGGAGCGCGTCCATCGTGGAGCGTCCATGTTTGAATAATGCCTGGTTTGTATTATTTAAATTTATTTTTTCAAGGAACGAGAGTAGTCTTTTACAAATAATTTACCAGAGCATGGCAGACGTGAAATGGGGCGGTATTCGCACACTTCAGTGGGGTTCGTAGTATTTCTACTTTTTAGTATTTCCGGAGATTTTTTTTAGCATTGTGTACGATACTCCGTCAAAACCAGGTGTCTTACCTTTGACTGAACATTCTAACTCAATTAATTAATGGGCGATTCCATGTCTCTAGCAGAAGGCCATTGTTAAGGACTTCAATTGGAAAAATGCAGATTACTTGAGTTACTTGTAAGTGCTGTGATGTTAGCTGTAAAACGCTGAAAAGCAGACATTTTTGCAGCTTTTATGGTTTTACTGAAGCGAGTATTCGCTTTGCGATAGGATATTCAATTGGAGTCATTAGTGTATTTTTTGAAGTATTTCCAAGCAGAACCATTGACTTTTTCGGCTTAATTTGTGATTGCGGGATGGCCAGATTAGCAGCATATCGAATAGATCTTTGGATGGTGGCTGCCTCTTTGTTAATGTTGGAGGATAATTCTGTGTGGGTCAGGAAATTAGCTTTTTCAGTTTGAAATCGGCACCAATCAGCTGTGTCAGTTTGATACTTCGGTGCAGGGGTTTAAGTGATATTGTTGCAAGAATAAAGTAGTGATCACTACCATGTAAGTCGGGGAGAATTGTCCATGAAGAACTGGGGAAGAGTTGGCGGGAAATTAAGGTAAGATCCACATGGGTGAAGGTCTTATGCGTAGAGAAGTGGGTTGGTTGCCCATCGTTTAGAATAACTAGACCTGAGATGTTAAGGAATCGTTTGATTTTATTACCGCGAATGTTACTGTGAGTGGAGCCCCATTGGGGACTCCAGGAGTTGAGGTCGCCTATCAGAAGGATTGGAAAGTCCCTCACAACGTCTTCCAGGTCTTTACATGCGAATTTTTGTTCTGATGGAATATTTTTTTTTTTTTTTTTTTTTTATAATTTGCACGTGTTAAAGGGGATATGAATACCCTTATACTAATTTTTAGAACACGTGCGTTTTTGTGGAAAGAGGAAGAGACAGAGAGAAAGAAAGATTGGTGTAGTGGGTTTGAAACTTAGGTGGTATTAAGTTTCTGTAAACTGAGATGATGGTTATTTTCATTTTCAGCTGTATTTCGACGCTGATATGTTGGAATACATTTTAATAAAGTTATGTGGGATGGATTTGTGCACGAGATCCATTGTTTAGAGGACGTATTCAATTTCTGGTTGTGGAAGTAGGAGGAGAATTGTTTGGGAGGAACGGGCTGAAAATCAGTTTTTATGTGAGTTTCCTGCAAAGGGATAATAGAGGGTTTTAGGTCGTTCTTCATAATTATTAAAGTAACCCTTGACAATACAACCTGAAGTATATTGAAAAAAATCCAAGTAGATTAAATTGGGGTGGTCTGTGTCTTGACTCTGCTCCTAGTGGAACCTGGGTGGTTCAACATCCGAACTGCAGAGTCCAGATTATGGTTTAAGATATTGTTTTTAATCGTTTTCATCATAAAATTTTTGAGAGGGTATGTAAGGTTTCACATGAGGGATTTGTAGTGCATCTGTGTGTTGCCTGGCCCAGAAGCTGACATTTACGGCAGCGCATTGGTATTCTTCAATTTTGACATCGTACAAGCCGATGTTTACCAAAGTTGGGGGGCGGAAAAGTTCGAAAGTAAACAGTACCAGTCCTGTAGCACGTTGTTTGCCATCTGACGTCTTATCAAATTTATAAACCCCAGTATCTCCTTGCGATTTCATTTCGTCAACAATTTCGCTTTCGGGGATGTTAAGTAGGCACGGCGCGTATGCCGTTCCCTTGCAGGGATTGAGGTTGGTGTGGAGCTTAACTGAGATTGGGTACAATAATAGGTTGACAGTTTTCTGGGATTTAACCAGAATCAGAAGGTTTCCGTCGCACATTTGGGTGATATACTCGTAAGCTGTACTAATGTTGTCGATCGTTTTTTTTAGAAGGAATATATTAGGTGCGCAACTAAGTTCTAGATGGCTCCAGCAGTAAATGCTGGTCGATTTTGACATATCCAAAACGTCATGAACCAAGCTTAGACATATGGTAAACAAACTGTTTTGACACATTAGTGATTTTGTTTTGGCGTCATATACTTTTGGTTGTGTGAAAATGTCTGATTTTGTGCCAAATAATCGTCATTTGCGGGAAGTGTTGATTTTCTTCTTTCATTCGAAGAAAACGGCGGCTGAAGCGCATCGAGAGCTCCAAAAAGTTTACGGAGATGCTGCTCTAAGTGAAACAACGTTGAGGGTGGCCGTGGTGTAGTGGTAACATCAACCCTTGTCACGCTGCAGGTTCACGGTTCAAATCCTGATCTCAACAATCATCTATTTATTTCGTTTGAAATAAATAAAAAAGTCGATCAATTGCGAAAGCTTAGTCAACTCTACTGCGAAGGCATAACACTGGCAATAGAGTGGTCATATGGCTTAAATGCAACTTGATCGTGATGATGACATCAGGTGGAGGGAAAAAAATACTGTGAATCATGAGCAACGACAAAAAGCAAAACAAACAAGCTCCCCAGTTATCTGGATGCCACCCTTGGAGTTTACTGAAACTTAATACCACCTAAGTTTCAACCCACTACACCAATCTTTCTTTCTCTCTCTCTCAATTTCTGCAAACGCCCGTGCCCTGAAATAATTTAATGGTATTCATATCCCATTTTGGCGCGCGCAAATTATAAAAAAAAAAAACGTGCCGTGAGTTGTTCCGTCGCTTCAAAGACGGTGATTTCGATGTTGACAACCGTCCGCGTGAAGGCCAAAATCCTTCGAAGACGCTGAATTGGAGGCATTGCTCGATGAGGATCCTTGAAAAACGCAAGAACAGCTTGCTTCAGCATAAGGAGTTACCCGTCAAGACATTTCCCGTCAAGACATTTGAATGATTCAAAAACAAGGAACTTTGGTTCTTTATGATTTGAAGCCAAGGGACGTTTAGCGTCGTTTTTTCGCCTGTAAACAACTGCTCCAGCGGCAAAAAAGGAAGGGTTTTCTTCATCGCATCGTGGCAGGTGATGAAAAATGGAGATTAGTTGTTTGTGTGTTATGTTGATAAGCGTTAATTTTGCGGAAATTTGTTTTATCAAAGTCGTAAAAAGAGAGATCTACGAAGAGACATTCCTTACTCAAGTTGGCATTTGAAGCGATGAAAAAGGATAGATTACCTGATGGTATCCACTGTAATTGAGGCAGATTAAAGTCGCCAAAAAGAAGGATATCGTTAAAGGAGTCAGCTGAGTTAATTATTAGCTCAATTCCATCGACACCAAATTGGTAAGATTCGATAGGTTGGGTCGGTAGAATGTAACATATAATGGCGGAGTGTTATTTTTATTGAAATATAGTCGAGTTTAGAACAAGAAACAACAATGAGAGAAGAGTCAAGGCCAGGACGACGCCTCGACAAGGAGAGTCAAGGTTAGGGCGGGTAAGATCGTCATCTCGAAAAACATTAACAACAGGGGGGGAATAACTCCCGGCTCTTTATGTCGGGGATCAGATTAGTTTCAGTTTCAGAGCATAGATATCGAAAGGGAGAGCATGAGATTGGCACAAAACAACACGGGTTTTCGAGCGAAGACCTCTTACGTTCTGGTAGTAAAAGGTGAGACGGTGATTTAGGTATTGGCAAAGATGGCAAGTTAAGGACCAAATTTGTCGTGGTCCACTCGGCTCCGTTAAAGGTGTGAGACTATTTTAGAGTGTGCATAATTACAGAAAGCACTAATGTCGTCCGCCACTTTGCGGGTAGATATATTGAAAATCTCATGGTACCTGATATAAAGGTTACTGAGGTTGATTATATCGGTGGGGAGCATGATGGAAAGCGAGACGCTTGTTTTTACCATCATACGAGGGCAAGGTGAAAAGTTTTCGGCCTGACGTAGAGATGGCTTTCCAATCAGCAAAAATTTATATTTCCTGCCTGGGTGCACTTCTCATTAGTTCGTATGAGAAGTTTCAACTTGTTCTCTCAAGTAGAACAAGAGAAATACTGCACGAATTTTTGCAGTAGACGTCTTGTGTGTTCTTCGTTAAAATGGCTAAACTTGAATATCGTGCGGTGATAAAATTCTTCGTTTTGGATGGGTTAACCCCTAAGGAAATTCATCTAAAGTTGACAAAAGTTTACGGGGACTCTGCTCCTTCCATGTCAACCGTTAAAAAGTAGGCAGCTGAATTTAAACGTAGTCGCACGTCCCTCGAAGATGACCCACCCACGTGAAGGACGGCCAAAAACAGCAACCACACCCGAAACCATCGAAAAAGTGCATGATATCGTGTTGAACGATAGGCGAGTGAAGGTGAGTGAGATAGCTGAGGCTGTGTGTATATCGGAAGAGAGGGTGCGAAAAATCTTGCACAAAAATTTAGGGATGCGAAAGCTCTGCGCAAGATGGGTGCCGCATTTGCTGAATGCCGATCAAAAGCAAATGCGCAAACAATTTTCACGACAATCTTTGGACCGATTCAATAGGGATCCGACCGATTTTGTGCGGCGACTTGTCACCATGGATGGGACATGGGTCCACCACTACACGCCAGAAACGAAACAGCAGTCGAAACAGCGCCAAAGAAAGCGAAGTCGATCGCATCTGCCGGAAAGGTCATGGCCAGTGTGTTTTGGGATGCGAAATGGATCCTGTTAATTGATTACCTTGAGAAAGGCAGAACAATTACAAGCGAATATTACTTTAACCTTCTTGACCAGCTGGATGCCAAAATTCGCGAGAAGAGGCCTGGCTTGAAGAAGAAAAAAGTCACCTTCACCAGGACAATGCACCTGTAAACAAGTGTTCGTTGGCGATGGGAATCGATTTGCTCGGCCATCCCCCCTATTCACCTGATGTGGCACCCTCAGACTCCCATCTGTTCCCAAACTTGAAGAAATTTGTTTCTGGGAAGCGCTTCGCATCCAATGCAGAAGTTAAGAGGGCCGCAGATGAATATTTTCACAGCCTTCCAGACTCTCACTCCCGAGAAGGAATACTGATGTGTTGAAACGATGGACCAAGTGTGTTGAAGTTAAGGGAGATTATGTAGAAAAATAAAATCATTTTTTAACTGAAAATCGCTGTTTTTCATTGTCTGGCCGAGAACTTTTCACCTTGCCATCGTAGCAAATCAAGTCAGATTTATTATGCAGATAAATAAAATAGTCGTATATTCTCGTATATTTTTTTTCTCTAAGCCTAGAGAGCGCATAACGACACTCTGTGGTGTCAATGGTTTGGTGCGTTAATTTGACTGTAGGGGTCAAAAGGAGATCAAGAATAGGGGTACAGGAGGTAGAGATTGTACAGGTAGGAGTTATAGAAGTGGGGTTCGATGAGGGATCGGACAAGACATTAGATGTGGGGATTCTAATATGGGAACTAATGGAATTAGGATACTCAGCACCAGTTTTGAGGTCGAAATTAGGGAAATAGTTACTAGTGGTTACTATATAATATATATTGTATCCTGTTTATTGGTAGGTTTGTCCGTCCATTTACAGATACACAACTCTCCAAGGTTGAAATTAACACCTGTAGGATTTCGGAATAACCATTCCTATCTAGAGGGGAGGTCGAATGATGGTGATACGAAATTTATTTTCGAAGAATTTCGTGATCCAAGAAACATAAGCGTTACGAGGAGCGTTATGCCTTTGATGAGGACGATGGTAACCTGATGGTTTTCTGAGCTTAGTTTATCCAGCCTACGTCGCAACTCATAAGGTGTCCTTGTTGTACCAAAACGTTTGACGATGAAACGGTTTCAGACGCTTGGATTACAAAGGCAGCAGGAGATTTTCAGATTGAACCGCCTGCAGTAGACGAGGAGATGGAGGTGAGAGTGAGTCAACTTCGGTTTCCAATAATTCAGCTAATATTGATGTGTTGTAGTGGACATACGGGTTATGTTGGGTACGGATTGGTAAATCGTCAATTTTGTTGCTTACCGTTCCAATGTGATTCTCAATTTCGAAAATAATTGATCGTGCCTCTGCAAGTTCGTCGCCGACCCCTTTGGTTCTATCGAGAATTACTTCGAGCATAGGGTCAGGCTGCTTGGGAGGTGGTTGTTTATTTGCGGATGATTGGAAATGAATGTCTAATGTGTTTATGGATTCGCACATTTTATAGTTAGAGATAATTTGCGTCGAACAATAAGCTTTGAAATCACTTAACGCATTAAGGTGGCGCATGGTGATTTCATCGGTCGTGGATCTTGCCCGATCGCAATAGCAAAAGTCTATCACATATTGCTTGTCTTTGTAGTGGTATTTAAAGGTGTTGTCTTTATAATGTACTACCGCGTTGAATTTTCGGAAAAGATCTAAGCCTATAATACCATCCTGTGAAATTAGGAAGTTGTTCTGCACTACGTGGAATAAATGCGTGATCTTTTGACCTGCAATTCTTTCTATAACTAGATTAATGGTTGCTAGGGTTGATGTAGCTGTGTCGCTGATGCTGGTTAGTTGGGTAATAGTATCAGTATTTACCCAAGCATCCATCATCCTTTAGTGTTTTTACTTTAATTAGACTTCTGCATGTTGAATTAATTTGATGATATTTTAATCTGGCTTCTGCTTGATGTTACTCGTATGTTAAGCGAACTGATATTGGCATACGATTTGGGGACCTTGGTTTGGATATTTGTTTCGCTACTTGAAACAGGGGTTTGAGTTAGAAATCGGTTTAGATTTGTGGTTTGTGAGTGGGTCTCTCTTGATTTGCTTAGAACTCAATGGGTTAGGGTTTTGAAACTGTGGACTCGATGTATGACTTTGGATTTTCTTCGCCCGATTTCGTGAGTCGGTTTGTATTTTGACTTGGGGAGCAAATTTGGTATTGAACTTGACAATTATGTTTTTGATTTTGTATATGATTCAGTGAATGATTCTGTTCTTGGTATAGAGAATTCGCCTCTTGATTTGGAGTTTGATACAATGAGCGCGTTTGAACTTGTTCTTGATTTCGATTCAGTGAGTGATTTTGATTATTTATACACCTTACTTCAGGTTCCTTACCTGACTACGGGTGTTTGACGGGCCAGGTTTTGGATCGTTTCCCGAATTTAAGGTAGGTTGTCGAGGACTCCTATTATCGTTCTGCCTCTTTCTACACTGGTCTATGCTAAGTCCTACGTTTTTGCAATATCTACACAGTATAGTACTTTGTACCGTGTTAATGTTGGTTCTATTTAAGACCGGTTGGCTGGTTCTGCTGTTCGTGAAATTACTAATAGGTGTTGGGCTTGGTGTCGAGGAGTATGTGGGTCTCATATCGCTACTACGGTAATCCAAATTTTTCAGTCTTCGACATTCGCTCGTGTTATGTGTCCTCGTTTTACAGTTATGGCAATATTTATTCGTATGTTCCTGGTTAAAGCTTTGCTGGGAACCGCGAGTTTTCTTTTCCTCCATACCGATATCGACAGCTGTGTCGAGGTCTACACATCTCGCGCTTTTTACCAGAAGCTTTAGCTTGGGTACGAGGCCATTGCAAAAACTGCTTAGGATCATTATTTCGTTTAGAAGCCGGATAGCTTGGTTTGCAGATGCGTCCTGGGTGGAGGCGTTCGCATTGTTCAGTTCATCGAGCAATGCATGCGCTCTTTCCGTATAGGACATGACTGATTCATTAGACTTTTGCGGGAATTGGAAAATCTCAGTCTGTATTACTGGTATACACCGGGTTTTCCTGAAGCACTTGACTAGTGCGTCCTTCAACTCTGGTCATGCATTATGATCATTATATCTTACGATAGTGTTATATGCCCTGCCCGTTAACTTTGACTTCATTATGTCTATGAGTTCTAGCTTATCTTCATATACCATCATATTCGGGAATGAGTTTGATGGCTTGTGAAGAATTAAACTTGATTTTGGGTTGAGTATGGGAATTTGTTGTGGTATTAGGGTGCGCGTGATTACTACCCGAGGGAATTTCCCAATTGGTTTCCAGAGAATTGTTTTCGGGGATAGGCGGAAGAGTACCAGCGACGCTGGGAATGGGTAGCTCTTTATTCTCAATTTTTGATTGGTCGTCTTTATGTGTAGAGTGTCTGACCGGCATTGAACCTGAAGCTGTGGTTTCGGAAACTGTTTGTAACGTTAAGGGGTCTGCTAGTGGTCTTTTCACCTTTTTACCGCTTCTAAGGGATATGATTAGGTTAATACCCGACATATATCATCGTATGAGCCAATGCAAGGCAACGGAAAAAGTAGACAGGCTTTTGGGAATACATAGATTAAAAAACAATTATGTATGTTATTATTGGAGCGTGTGTCCACTTCTGCAGCCAGTCATGAACTGCCCTCCTTCGCGTCATAGTTCATGCCTTTGATCTTTTTCCAGTGCCTGCTCCCAATACTCGCATTGGGTCAAGTCCGTAATGTGATATGGGATTCGTCACCTCCGTAACACACGTTGCGTTTTCGGTTGTTCATTGTATGATACGCAACACTTGGGTGGCACACTTCTGTGACACCCATGTTTCGTTTTCGAAAGGTAAAGCGAACACATGTGGATATTAAATGACCTTGGTTGTGTATTGGATATCGAGTGACTCGAGTAACATAACATGCTGTGTTATGACTGTAGAATGACTAAATGCCACTGTGCCACTGTGTCAAGAAGAAATGTGTATGGTCTTTGATTTGGGCGCAACAAAACCAACTCGATCAGACCGGCAATTTTTTTTGTCGATGTTGATGAGTTTGGTCGCTTATAGTGCCGGTAAAAAAAATCTCAAACGCGAAAACCTTTAGTGACTATCGCCCAATAAATATGATGCCTTTATACGAGAAAATCCTAGAAAAAACAGTCGTAATACAGCTACAAGAACACTTAGAGGGACATAGCCTTCTGGATAACCACCAATCGGGTTTTCGTGCAAACCACTCCTGTGAAACGTGCTTAAATTTTGTCCTAAATGATTGGAGGAGTGAAATCGATGAAAAAAATTTAGTAGTCGCGGTTTTCTTGGACTTAAAACGGGCCTTTGAAACGGTAAATCACGCAATCTTACTAAAAAAAAAGTTAAAGTGCTATGGTATAAAATCGGTCGAACTTAAATGGTTTAAATCCTTCATATCAGGGCGAACACAACGCACTTCCATAAATGGTACGATATCGCCCCAAATTCTCGTCAGTGTAGGAATACCACAAGGCACAATACTGGGAGTGTAGTACAATCTTCGAAACTTATTTTGTTTGCTGATGATGGCCTACTCTACACCTCTGGAAAGGATACTACAGAGTGCGTAAACAAAATAAATCAAGATCTAGACAACATAAATACATGGCTAAAAATGAATAGACTGGTGCTAAATGTTGCAAAGACTAAGTATATGATATTCAGTTGCATCTATACACAATGAACAAATTGAACAAGTGAAACAAATAAAATATCTTGGTATTGTCTTAGACGAAAAACTTAATTTTACAGAACATGCCAATTATTTATGTAAAAAAATAGCAAACAAAATTGGTGTATTACGCAAAGTAAGGAAAAATATCTCTATAAGTACTGCTGTGACTGTATATAATGTTTTGATTAAACCTCATTTTGATTATTGTGCCAGTTTGTTGTACATGTGTCCGCAAAGTTACAAAGATAGATTGCAATTACTGCAAAATAAGGCAATGCGAATTATTTTAAAATGTAGTAGACACACATCGATATGTTTTATGTTAAGTGCGTTAAGATGGTTGAATATTAATCAACGACTTTTTATGTTATGTATGTTATTTGTATTTAAAATTAAAAACAATACCATTACCTGTGCGAAAACGTACATACAAACGCAGTGACGGAATATAACCTAAGAAACTATGGTGACCTTAGAATTCAAAGATCGAGAACTACAAGAGGTCAGAGAACCATCTCTTTGGGTTTTCATGGATTCAACAATCTTCCGAGGGACATTAAAAACACTGATAACATAAATGTATTTAATAGAAAGCTTATTGAATATGTTCAGACTATGTACTAGTTTATAGGATATAAATTTATTTTGTAAAACATTGTATCTTTTTAGGGAGAAATTTTTGGTACGAGTCATTGGATAGAGTCACTGAAGCACTTTATTGCTAGGAGCACGTGTGAGAGTGCGATGTTTTTGCACTTATCACAAAAGAGGTTGTCAGAAAACTCTTTGATGAATACCGTATTTCTCTTATTTAGATCGACACAAATGACATGCAATGATTTGCCGCAGATGCCCTTACAAGCAACTCAGTCAGCATTGCTATGAACGATTGGGCAGTTAGTGGTTCCGCAAGACATGGCAATTGTAAGGTAATCAAACGAATAACAAACTGCGAGAAATGTAGGTCGACGATTTTAGGAGCACATCAGCGAAAACAAGGCCTATACGGAGTGGTGCAAATAGCGAGATAGATTTTGATTATTAAGTGGGAATTGCTTAAGCGGGAATTGACTGAACATGGTGACGGTTGTAATTAACTCGGTGCATAGAGGAGGTAAATGGGGCAAAGACGCCGTATGCATGTTAATAAAGATTTCTAATGTACAAATGAAGGGAACAATTCTTATAAACAAATTATTCACGTAAAATCCTTGATTTCCACATTTCAATTCTGAGCAGGTCAAAAAATATTGTTCTTATAGCGGCTCTAATAATATGATCACCCACCGCACCGTTAACTTTGAGGCTACTTTGCCCACGAATCCCAAATATGACGTTTGAAGGAAAAGGAAGGTACAGACAGACGGACAGAATTGCGAGACTGATTTTTTCGAGTTGCTCTTCAATAGCAATACCAATGATCAAAATCGAACATCAAACATTTTCTCGAAAACAATACTTGCCCTGCAGGAGGAAGTAAAAACGAAGTTATTCATTTTGTCACTGTGTCTATTAGATAATTTTTTTTTATGAATGAAGTCCATTCTAATAAAGCGGTATTCAAAATCTTAAAAGGTGATCATAATTTGGACACACTGTTTTTGTGATAAAATCTTGACGATTTTTCTTGCAGTTGGAAAATATGTTGAAAATCGTTGAAGATTTATTTAAACATGTGAAGACTTACAAATCGACCGCCGCCGGGCATAGGTCTTAATTATTCACCCCTATTATAGAATCCGTCGGGTAGGATAATTCGCGAATCTCGAAAATTTGAATCATTGAATATGCTAAAGTGTATCATACTCCATCTTCTTCTTCTTCTTATGGCGTAGTTATGATCCTAAGTAGAAGGACCACAACCCTCCCACTTTACTGCATCCCTACTGGTCCGCCTGTGGGGTTTGCCGGTTTGATCTCAGGAAGTATCGGCAGGCTTCCCGGTTTCGGATCACTTCGTCACTGAGGCCAATCGAATGCTGGTGTTTTTGCATTTGTGTGATCCAGTTTTGGTCTGCCTTTTTTGCGCGATTGCGTAGGAACGTTGATTGATATTGCCTTTTTGACGGGGTTCGAAGGATCTCTCCTTTGAACATGACAATACCAACTGAGCCGGTCGTGCTCTATCTTGTTTGTGATGGGTTCTTTTACATGAAGACTTCCTCGAATCTTTGAGCTTCTTATTCTATCAAGCTTTGTTACTCCTGCTGTCATGCAAAGCATCTTCACCTCAGCTGCTGTTAATTTGCCCTCATACTTTTTGTACATTGCTCAGCATTGTGAACCGTATGTGAGCGCCGGACGTACAACTGCCTTCCTTTCAGCTTAGGGGGCATTTTCGATCACAGAAGATAGCGGAGTTTTCCCGCCACTTAATCCACCCTACGCTTACGCGATGATTGATGTCATCATCACAAGTTGCTTCGCTATTGATCATAGATCCCAGATATTTGAACTTTTCGCACTTGGGAAGCACTTCTCCATTCAAGCAAATGTCTGGTATAGGCCGGTGTAGATCACAGAACGAGCAGCACAGATACTCTGTGTACGGTACCCATTTCCCTCCAAAAACATCCACCCATACATCAAGTGCTAGTTGCAGGGCCATTTGATTTTCACTTATGATAATAACTGATGCACTTTGGGGCCGTCACTTTTCCTTCAAGCAGATAATCAAGGACTGCAATAATAGCAAAGGACTGAACACGCTTCCCTGGTGTACACCGACTTTTATTGGGAACTCTTCGGTGACTCCTGCGAGACATTTTACTCTTGTCCTTGCTCCCTCATACATGTCCATGATCATGCGCACGTAAGTTTCTGGAATTCCTCGTTGTCTTAACGCCACCCATAAGAGATCTATTGGTTGTCTATCAAAGGCTTTTTCAAAATCAATCAACACCATATGCAAGTCCTTTAAGGAATCACGATGTTTTTCCATTATGATCATTATACTTTGGATTGCATCTGTTGTTGATTTACCCGAGACAAACCCGCACTGATCATCAGATAGTCGTATTACTTTCCGCAGTCGTATTACTTTTTCCAGAACTCAGAGGGTATCTCGTCTGGCCCAATCGCTTTTCTTTTTTTTTGAGTATTTGACCGCATTCCTAACTTCTTCGACAGTAATGTCGGATATTTCGTCATGGTTAGGAGCGGCTCTTGGAAAGTATACCCGGGGAAACTGTTCGTTCAGAAGTCTTTCACAATACTGTCGCCATCTGTGGAGAATTTTGTCGTCTTCCACAAGAAGCTGGCCTTGAACATTGTTAATGAACTTTGGGGAACGAATCTACTGAGAATTATTTTTCTCTGGGCGGCTATTTTAAAGATAATTGCTCCCTTATTCAAGTTGTTTTGTCGAAGCTCCTGGATAGCCTGGTACCTATCAGACGCCGAAGACGATATTTCCCCCAACTCCCGATATAGGTTCCATACTTTTTGCTTGAAATTGGGCGCACTTCTTCTTCGCGAGACCTTTACAACATCTATATATCACTTCAAGGCGAGCTTTTTCATCTCTATTAGTAGAAGAGCACTTTGACCAAGCTCTGAAAGCCGTTTTCTTTTCCCGTATCACTACTTTACCTTCATCTGTCCACCACCATGTTTCTTTGGCGTGTTGGCAGGGGCGTTTCGACGTTCCAAGCAGTGATTTGGCTCTCTCCAAGCAAGAACGCTGTAGGGAATCCCACATATCTTGTGCTCTGCACTCCTCATCACCGACCTCATCGATGATGGTAAAGAGGTAATTTGTCATGCTGGTAATAGAAACTTCACCTTTTCCTTTGTCCAGTTTGTATCAATTGATTTTCTTAGTATCATACTCCATACAAATAATAATTTGATTCACTTTCATCCGATTCACTTTCACGATCCGTTGGACTGAAAATAGTATACTTCAGCGGATTGAACGATTCCAATTTTCGACTTTTGTAAATCATTATCCCCGGTGTATTCTATAATATGGATGATTATATTTATTCAGCTTCAAATATAGATATAATGAAATAGTGACATACGAGCGGCGGTTGATAAGTTCGCGGCCTGAGATACTCAACAACGAGTCATCTTGTCATTAGTGATAGCACTAATTGCGGCACTCTTTACTAGTATAAATATCACCTCGTTTCAATAATAATCTCATTTGGTTATTATCTGTGGTAGGATAAACATCACCATGTCAGCCGAAATCGGAAAATCTCGCAATTTAAACATGAAACAAATTTGTGCGCGCCGAAAATGCTCACGGCGTTCGACAAGCAACGACAACTCAAGTGCTGCAAAGATTTTTTAGAGTTAGCCAGGGACAATCTCGACGAAAACAGCGAAGGTGTTTTGTTGAATGATTACCTGCCAAACGGGACTACGATGAACTGTGAAGATTACGCAAATTTATTGACTCAGGCAACTGAAGCGACGAGGGAAACTCAGGCACGGAGTGTTATTTTTGCAGAATAACGCGCCTGTTCACACGCAGTGGGTTTCGAGACAGGCCTTAAAAGACACGGGTTTTTCAACGATAGACCGATAGGAGTTGCGAGGCCGGAGTTTTGCAGATGAGAACGAGATCAAGGCGGCCGTAGAAAGTCATTTTGAAGGCAAAGAAAAAGAATATTTTTGGTATTAAGGCACTGTGTGCCCGATGTGAGAAATGCATTTCACTCGAGGGAGATTATATTGAGAAATAACATTTTTTAATCAGATCTCTTTCACTTAATGCTTTAGGCCGCGATCTTATCACCCGCCCCTCGTAACACATAATTTAATACACTCGGGCGAAGCAGCTGGTCAACTAGTCGCTTTATAAAGTTCCAATTGTTATACTATACCATAATTGTTGTTTTGCATCGTTGTAAAGTGGCAACGCTATGCTTCAATACAACATGTTCTCTCTGTTCGATTACAGAGTAATAAATGTCAGTAGCCAGTCAGTAGGAGTCAACTTTTGAGATTTTACAAAGGGCCGGAACGCCCTTGTATGTTTCAAAGAATGTGGTTGGAAAGTTAAGATTTTAATTAAAAGATTTATAAATTGCAAACAGCACAGAGGAGTGTAATGGAACTGATGAACTTGGTTATTCACTTAAGACTCATCAAAGAATTCAGTAGATAAGTATGTATATTATTATAGAGAGTTAAAGGCTACTTATAAATAAAATCTATTTGTTGAATGAGCACCTTACCTTTACAAACGCTTTAAAGTTTTTCTTAGTAGTGTTCAGCGTCGAATTGGACGAATCTTGCGCCGTTGAACAATTACTTCCCTTCGATGACAAATTCATTTTTCGCACTCGTACCTCAAAGCCTCCTTTTATTGAATCTATCCATTCATTTCGTATATAGTCCTCCGCGTTACTTTCCTTCTCCACTTTAACATCGTTTTCTTTTTTGATTTTCAACAAATTCATCTTCGAAAGCCAGCCCTCCGATGTGACTTTTAACGGTAATGCGTTAATTTTGGGTAATGTCACTTTCAAATTCAATCTTTTGTACGGAATAATTGGTTGAGTTTGCGACAAAACCTCCTCATTATTGTTTTCTGCACGATCAACTGTATCCTCAGAGGGTTTAGTCCCCCCAAAATCAAATAATTCATCGTCTGAGTTGTAACCCGATGCTCTAGATTTCTTGGGCGAGGAACCAAAATTGAAAATATCATCCTCATTGTCGCTATCGTTATCAGTTATTAGAGCAATACGACCTCTCTTAACGAGTCCTGGTCTATTTTCTTGCTGCTCACCTGTATTATGGGGTCGAACCTCTACTTGAGAATGAGTGATTTGACTCTTTTGTAGAAAATTCGAATATCTCGGCGCTGACTGAGGGATTCGTTTCTCAGAAATTTGAGGATTTACTGATATCGGCTTACTTGCATTTTTCTGATTTCCTGCTGATTTGGATTGTACACATTTTTCGGGAATATTGTTTTCAATAGTATGTGAGGAAGCAGCTGTAGAACCGCTATTGGTGGTGTCCGAATTTTCATTAAAAATTTCGCTAATATTGTCACCAGATGGTCGTGAAATGTGGAGTTTCTTAGCCAATTGTAATTCACTGTCAATAGCTGTCGATTGTCTTTTTCTTCTTCCCTCAAATTTACTTTGCTCACTTCGGCTTAGGATTTCACTTTCATTCGAGCCAATATCTGAAGAAATAATCAAATTTCCACTAAAAGTGCCTTGACTTGAAATGTTCATTTTCTTTGCAATTTGCTTGTCCTTTTCGTTTTTATCTGATTCACCCCTTTTTCTTTTATTTTCGTTTGCTGTATTACTTTCTAGGATTTGTGAAACGCAGTCCATAGAGTCTGAGTTTTCCGAGTTTTCAATGGTGATCACATCTGATTCTGATTGATCTTCCTCGTATATTTCGGAATGTAAAGATTTTTTTGGAACTGCTGGTTTAACAGTTAAACTATCACTATCAGGAACTTCAGTCATTGAAAGTTCGAGTGTGTTGAATTGGGACTTTTGCGAACGAGTATTCTCTGCCAATATCGTACCGATATTTGGAGATGTGACCGCGGAGTTAGGCAGAATATTTGAAATTGTGTTATACGATGGATTACAATATTTTTCTGTCGTACAGCACACGATGGCCAAGCCAATTTCGTATTCCGGTATCGTTCGAAGGGAACTGGCTTCAAGATATTCTGAAGGAAAAAGAAAAAGAAATAAATCATACATTAATAACTACATATTAAAAGTCGACATCACATGAAAGCAATACATATTTATCTTTACCAAGATTGATCATAATCTCGAGATCGAATATGGGGCACGGCGTATTCTTTTTATCTCCGAAACCCCTGGCGCTAGAAACTTGATATTGTGCTTACTTTTAATCTTTATGCGAGGGATAAGACGGGGTTTTGTAAAATTCTAACTCTAAGAGGTGAAAAAGTAACGGCCCAGAAGCTGAGTAATCATTAAAAAAATGATGATCGCTTTATCAAATTATCATCATAAATTTTTAATCAGCGGGTAACATCATCTTAAGCGGGGTGCACCAGTATGATTGGTTGTGGTTGTACGTACTCAGCACAAAAGACAAGAGGGATGTTTTTTTTCTTCGTTTGCTTTGGCTAAATTGCGTAGGGCGGGAATGAGACTGGGATGGAGACGAACATATTTTGGGTGGGCATGTAGACTTTTGTTTTTGTAATCAGTGGCTAACAGATCTTGATGAACGTTTTTTTCGTTCAGTTGGGGCAGGCCGTAAATGGTAAGAGGGTGCTAAGAATCCCCGGTGAGTAATTAAATATTGGAACATGGAATGTTAGATAACGCCATAAAAGAAGCGAACAGACTCAAAATAGATATTTTGAGAATAGCCGACGTGCAATGCATTGGAAACGGAAATTTATGAAGAAAATGGTTACCATTATACTATGCATGCGTTGACACAAACCAACACAGATACGGAGTAGCAATTTTAATTGCAGAACAAATTAAAAAGTCCGTTATAGGAGTAGTTTACCTATCTAAACGAGTAATATTAATGCAACTCAAAGCTAAGAATACTCCTCGTATGATTACTATGATTAACATAATCCAGGTGTATACCCCAACAGCTGATTGTGAAGACGCGGTCTTTGAATTAACAAAAAAGAAATAGGGAACTTAAACGTAAAAGTGGGGAAATGAAGAATTGAAGACGTAGTGGATGACTATGGTCTAGGCCATTGAATTTTGCCGACTAAATGAATTAGTCATCACGAACACATGGTTCCGCCCCCGAGAAAGCTTTATACATGATATACACAATGGAATCAATAATTAGAAATCAAATAGACTATATCATCATAAACAAGAGGTTTAGGAATACGATTAAATCAACAAAAGCCTATTCAAGTGCAGACATAGGATCAGGTCACAATCCCATTATTGCAGAAGTTAAGATTCAACTAAAAAAAAGTACAAAAATAGTCGAAACAGATTGAGCCGGATCTTCTTAAAAATTTAGAGATTCAAGGAGAGATAAGAGAGAAACTTATACAGGTGAGTACAGACCAAACTGTTGAAGAAAACATTTTTTTGTTATAATAAGCATGCGCCTAAGGGGATATGAATACCCTTAAACTGTTACAGGGCACGTGCATTTAAGAAAAGGAGGAAGAGGAACACAGGAGGAGCCTGTGCACATTGGCTTTAAATTCCTATATTTGACAATATGACCGAAATTGGGCTTAAGGGTGAAATGATGTGCATTCGAAGCATGACGCGTATTGCGGGTGAAATTTTGAAGAGGAAGAATGCAACTGTCTATTTCGCTGGAGCATTTTTAATAAAAAAAAAAAAAAAACGATAAAACAGGGAGAGACATGAGACATTTCTCCGATGTTCAAGTGAATGTATGGAATTTCCAATGTGTCTATCACCTATAAGTTTTAACGCGCGATTCTGCACCTTGTTTAGAATGTGCAGAACGGTCTTGGGTGCACCAGACCAGATATGGGCGTTATATTCCAGCTTAGGGCGGACGAATGCCTTATAAATTGAGGCCAGATCAGACGGGGTAAAATATTTCTTGCACCGTTTAAGGAATCCTAGACATTTTGCAGTATTTTTGGCGACCTCCAATATGTGATCATCCCATCAAAGATGGTTATTAATACACATACCGAGAATGGCAAGTCTTTCGGTTTCAATGAACCCAGTACCATCCATGGATAATAGTTGAGGGTTTTGGTTTCGTTTGAGAGACAAAAGACAGCATTGTGTTTTGGAAGCATTAAATTCCAATCTGTTGGATGAACCCCATTTGATTACGCTTTCCAGGTCGGAATTAAAGTGTTTAAGATACGTTGCCGTTCCTCTTCTACGGCCGAAGAGCAAGGACGTGAGTTAGTGTTGTGAGTTTGTATTGTATTGAACGCCCCCGAAAGGCAATTTCTAATCTATTTCATTTTCGACAAAAGAGCCTGATGCCAAACTCTGTCAAATGCCTTTGAAATATCACACGCAACCGTCTTAGTTTCGCCGAAGTGATGGAGAGATTGGTTCCACTTCTCGGTTAGATATGCCATCAAATCGCCAGTGGACCTGTTGCTACGAAAACCATACTGCCGGTCATGAAGGAGTTTTCGTGAATCGAGATATTTCATAAGCTGACGATTTATCAGCGTTTCCATGACCTTGGAAAGAAGGGACGTAAGTGCAATGGGTCGGTAATTGAATGGGGGTAAGATTCGCCTTTTTTAGGGACGGGTTGGACAAATGCTGTTTTCCATCTACCCGGAAAGAGCCCTGAAGAGTAGGATAGACAAAAAAGCTTACGCAGAGGTTTTGCCAGCGTGAAAGAACACCTCTTCAAAACTATGGGGGGACACTATCTAGATCAGCGGATTTGTGTATGTTAAAACCTTTGAGTACTCGTGCAACTATACGAGTGCGAAAGTGGACTTGTCCCATGGAAAATTATACGCGGAGTTTAAGAAAATCCTACTGGAGACGGGAAAAGACATCTGAACAACAGAAATCAATTAATACTAACACTAATGGAAGAAAGACGGAAAAATAAGTCAAACGAAAATAGATACAAAGAAATAAAAAGAATGATTAGAAATAAGATTAAAGAGGCAAAGAATAGACACCTACAAGAATAATGTGAGGAATTAGAGACACATGATAGAAATCACGACGCTTTAACTTGCATAAAAAATTAAAAGAAATTGCTGGCAAGCAATTCGGTGTGCTAAAAAGAAGGCAAAATTTTAGTGAGGATGAAAGACAAACTAAGATGATGGAAAAAATACATCGAAGAGCTTTTTTGGATGAAAGGGACCGACCAGAACCTTTTCGAGAATTCGAGGGACCGGAAATAATGAAAGAAGAAATCATGAAAGTACTAAAAGAATCGAAAAATAAAAAAGCAACAAGCCTAGATGGATTACCGAATGAACTTCTGAAGCTTACAGATGAAGAAAGTATCCCAGTACTAGTCAATTAGTTCAACGCAATTTATAGATACGACAAGATTCCAAGATTCCTGGTTACAAACTGTCTTCATAAAACTACTGCAGAAAAATTAAGCCATACAGTGTTGTGACTACAGAACAATTAGCCTAATGAGCCATACGCTAAAGATCTTTCTAAAAATAATACACAAGAGAATATATAATAAAGTTGAAAAGGACATTAACTCCTCTCAATTTTAATTTAGAAACGGCTTCGATACCCATGAGCCGCTGTTCGCTTTCAACATTCTAGTTGAACGTAGCTTGGGGATGAACAAAGGTTTTTTTTTGTATGCTTTGACAGAGTCCAGCACAACAAAATGGTAGATATCCTTGAAAGCAAACGGCAGAGTAATCAAAAACCTACATACATAATTTGGGGTCAAAAAGCAAAATAGCAATGGAAGGAGAAGAATCAGATGAAGTAGAGATTCGTAGAGGAGTGGGACAAGGATGCATTTTATCACCATTACTTTTCAATATGTACTCCAAGGAAATCTTTAAAGAAGCAATAAAATATCAAATATCAACAAATTTATATATAATGATATAAATATCAGTAAATATCAATATCATAAATATCATAAATGAATTAAGTAACATGATCAGCTAACATAGATAATAGGCTCAATCGTGTAAGTAACAACTGCGGACTACGTATAAATAAAACAAAGTTTGTGATACTAACTAGGAAACACCTAATACCGAACCTCGAGCTAAAAATAAACAACAAAGGCATAGAAAGAGACAGCAAAATTAAATATCTGGGAACGATAATCTTGAGATATAAAACAAAGTCGGGTTGGTGTAACATTTATAACTCAAGAATGTCTGGACCGATTTTTATTATCTTTGATTTGTTGGATGTGTCTCCGCCCCGAATAGCAGAATAACTATTAAAGCATCGGAAAAATTATGAAGAAAATTAATTTTCCATACATTACGTATGGAACGGCTTTTTTGTTCGCCTCGGCCTTGAGAAGTTTCCTCGCGCATTGGAAAAGTAAGAAAATCACAAAAAAATTAAATCCGTATACAACGCCATCTCGGAGCAAGACAGAAAGAAAAATGAAAATGGCGTTGTATGCCGGTTCCGGTAATGCCAGTAGATGGCGTTGAGTGCATTATCCTTTGACAGCTGATACAGTTGCGTTGTCCTTTCATTGCATACCATTGAGTTAGCTGTGCAGACGCTCGCCGCAATTTATCAACATTTTTTTTCGAGTTTTCATCAATTTTCATTCAGTTTTCGACGGTTATTACATTTGAATTCAATTCAATCAATTCTCTTAAAACGATTTTTTCTTAAATTCATCAGCGAAAAGTGATTTCAAAGTGCACATTGTCAAAGGTTATGTAGTTTGTCATTATGCGCGCATCGACAATCAATCTAATCGGTAATTTTGGACTACGTGTTTCATTTTCCAGGCGTATTCGTTCGTAATTCTGTGGAATACTGTTTTCGAACGTGATTTTCAAACGGTAAGTTGCCTTCGAAGATGTTCACTTTGTGAGGCTATCACTTTTGTGATTATGCGCGCATCGATAATTGCTTCATTATGTAATTTTGAATTGTGTGATTAATTTCCCAGTGTTATTTACAATGCCGCGAGCCAGAAGATCTAATCTTTCACAACGAAACCGTAATGCAATTAGACTTCGGAATATTGAGAATCAATCCACTGCAGATGAACAAGAAATCGCACGAGAAGAGCGCCGCGTTAGTATGGCCCGACTTCGTGCATCACAAACACAAGAACAAAGAGAAGCAGTACTTCAAACGGCTCAGTTGGCAATGAGAAATCGCCGAGCTTATCGCACAGATCAACAACGTGCTAATCTTCGACGCGCAAGAAGAAATGCTTCAAGTGTTGATTTGAATCGAGTAGCGTTTCAATACGATTGCACAATTGACTACAGCTCGCATCCTTTCGTTCAAATCGGCCCAATGGAGGTTGTGTGCGACCATTGCGGTGCATTGAAGTTCGCTGGAGAAACGCCTGGATTGTGCTGTCTCAGTGGCAAGGTGAAATTGCCATTATTGCCTCCGCCACCTGAGGCATTGCATTCATTGCTTCGTGGCGAAACACCAGAATCACGACATTTGCTATCGAACACTCAAAGTTGCAATGGATGTTTCCAAATGTCTTCATATGGAGCAGATATTATCGAAGAACATTCAAGGTAATTTCTGCTCGAGAGTAAAAGTTAATTTTTTCTTGGTGATCATAAATCAGTAATTCTGACTTCGCCTTCGACTTTAGAGATCCAAGGCCAAATTCACCATCGAATTGGATCATTGCAACGGCTTGAAGATGTACAGCATAAATTCATCCAAATTTACTTCATGGACAATATGGAGGACCAACTTGATCGGTATCAAACGATCAATATGGCAATTCTTCAAGATCTGCAGCAACTACTCATTCATTTTATCTCAATAAAAAACTGAATTTAATTCAGCTAATTAATTAACACAACATTTATTGATTCTAAGGCGGTACGAAGTTCGCCGGGTCAGCTACTCGTAGTTAATAATAAAGCTAACCCTAGTTAAACAATACAATGCAGAATAGAACAAGCGAGGACTTTTTCCAACCTCTGTAGAGGATAGTTTAATTTCAGATAGAGAAGAAAGAGTAGGTGTAGGAACTCTTGTGCTGGGCTGTTTGAAACAGCGTCATTTAACAAAAGGAACACTTTTGGGCGTTCAAGGAAAATGAATGTTTTCTTCTTGAACGCAAAAACCTGTAATTTTCTGTTACAGACTATTCAGAACAGCTTCACAGGACAAATCTTTTAACTTATTACTTTGATCTGTTCGCCAATGATGATACCAAGCAATGATGATAGTTCACGATTCAAGTAGGTCGTTCGACTTGTAAATAATAATTGGGGTCTCTGTTCAATTTTTTTTGATTTTAATAGTTCGTTTCGTTGTTTTGTCCATCGGTCTTGACGAGTATTAAAAACTTACACTATGGTATTACTTCCCCCACATACAAGTGTGCTGCGAGGAATACAGAAAAGAATATAAGGATAGAGAGAGATTTCTTAGCGATCGGTTGTGTTTTTTATAAGCTCTATTGTATTTCTTTGAAACTGTGTGGATTTTTTTTTCTGAAAGCCGCGATGACAGCCAACTCGTACCATGTAGTGGATTTTGCAAAAAAATTTTCCACAGAAAATGTTGCGAGGGCCAAATCACGGAGTATGATGTTGGACTTTTAAAGAAGAATCGGAACCTAGGTTACTATTGCAATGAATGTGTTGTGCTACCGAAGCAAATATTAAAACAATTTGAAGCATTAATGGGAGTAAATCAATCAAAATACGAACTTTTGGTTGAACTTTTAAATAAAAATACGAATTTAATAACCGAAATTCAAAATAATGTTAAGAGTGAACTGTTAAAACTGTGTGATAAAGACAATAAACAAATTAAAGAGAGTGTTCAAAGTGTTACGGAAACAATAACGGAAATCAAAAATCAAATCTCGAAAAATATTACTGGAAGTGAAATAGACATGCAACTAAAACAAAGTGTTGATCATATTTCAAAGTCTGTGAGTGCACTAACACAAGAAATAAAGAAGAAGAACAACGGTTCGGAAAATCCGGTAAAAAATAAACATCATACACTGTATTCGGATGTAGTGAAGAAAAATGAATCGTCTGTCCTTGTCTATCCCAAAAAGAAACAAGAGTCTAACGAAACGAGAAAACAAATAAAATTAAACATAGATCCTACTAGCGTAAATGTAAATAATGTGGTGAACAAAAATTGTGGCGGCGTTGCCATCAAGTGTGGTGATAAAAATTAAAAAAATTAAAAAATGAAATAGAGAGTAAATTAAAGGGTGATTATAATGTTATAGTGCCAACAATGTTTAAACCAAAAGTATGTGTGATGAACCTGGAAAACGATGAACTTGTAAACGAAGTGGTGAACAAAATTAAAAAACAAAATCCTGAATTAAACAACTGTGATATTAAATTAATGAGCTCGTTTACCAATAATACAAAATGGAGAAATTTGAATGTAATTCTTGAAGTTGATAGCAATGGTTTTAAAAAAATAATTGAATTAGAGTACTTAAAAGTAGGGTGGGTAAAATGTCCAGTTAGAGAATACTTGAATTTGCGAAGATGTTATAAATGCCACGGCTTCAACCATAAAGCAAGTGTTTGTAAAAATAAAATATCGTGTAGGAAATGTTGTGAACATTCTATTAAGGATTGTACCAGTCATGAAATTAAGTGTCCAAATTGTGTAAGAATGAATGATTCTTTAGGGATGAATGCTAGTTGTGACCATGAAGCGAATGATAAATGTTGTCCTGTGTTTCTACGTAAATTGAAGGTGTTGAAAGAACGGATTCAGTATTAGCAACCAAAGCAACTGTCTTATCTGTGTGCGAATGTACAAGGACTTACAAACAACTTCAACGAAATTGAAGTATTAGTGAAGGACAACAGTTTTGAAATCCTTCCTTTTTGTGAAACCCATTTAACAGAAAATATAAGTGAAGAAGAAATAAGTCTATTAGAGTACTCGGTGTTGCGTTGTTGTGATAGTACTAGTCGTCATACAGGTGGTGTGGTTCTATATATCAAAAAAGGATTACAGTATAGATTAATAAATCAAGTAGATATTGAGATGAAAATTTGGAGTTTGTGTGTTGAAATCTATTCAAATTCCTTTCGAGAAATGGTTGCAGTGTTCTACAGATCACCTAGTAGCTCTGAACGCGAATTCTGAACTCTTTTTTCTGAATGGATTGATATGGCTCTGCACACAAATCTTAATATAATAGTGTTCGGAGATTTTAATATTAATTTGCTATCTACTAATAATACGTATACAAAGGCTATCAACGAAATTCTAATAAAAAACAATTGTAAACAAATAATTAACAAACCAACCAGGATTTTAGAATCGACAAGATCTTTAGTTGATTTTGTAATAACACCTATTGAGAGAAATATTTGGGCAGATACAATCCCTGAACTAAAAATTAGTGATCACGAATCAATTGTAATAAAAGTAAATGTGGCTGACAAACAAATTAGAAAAGTTAACAAATATATCGATATATTTAAGTATAAGAAATCTGAATTCCGGAGTCTAATTAGTGATAAGTGCGCCCAAATGACTGATCAGACTAATTTTAATGTGTTATCTGAAGTATTACAAAATAGTTTAATGTATTGTGTAAAAAAACAGACTATTCGTAAGAAAATCGCGCTTTGTGAGGACAAATGGTTCACCAATGAACTTAGAACTCTAAAACACAAAAAAATTTAATATTTTCAAAGGCGACTATATTTAATTTTGCATCAGACTGGGAAAGTTATAGAAGTATACGAAACATGTACAAAAATAAATTACATTTTGCTAAAAAGAACTATATATGTAACAAAATCGGATCATGTGAAACCCAAAAGTCTATGTGGAAAGCTATAAAGGACTTGGTGTTAAAGCAGAAAAAAGTAGAAATCAGTGAAGTTCGGTTCGGTGATAGATTGGAAAGTGATAGCTCTATAATTGCCAACAAGTTTAATTCTTACTTTATAGAAAGTGTAAACGCTATCAGTACATCATAACGGAACATCAAACGATATTTAACTTTAGACAAATAGATTTGAGTGAACGAGTCATTTAATCGTGGTGAATTTCCTAGAAACTTAAAAGTATCGATAGTTGTTCCAATACCCAAGGAGTCCGGTACAAAAATGTGTGACAAATTTAGGCCCATTAACATGATGCCTATTCTAGAGAAAATAGTGGAAAAGTGTGCTCATCAACAATTTTATAAATATGTGTGTGATAATAAATTATTGATCGACAACCAATCGGGCTTTCGTCATGATCACTCCTGTGAAACATCCCTAAATTGGTTAGTGATGACCTTTAAAGAACAAAGACACAGTGGTAACAAAATTATAGCATTATTTTTAGATTTTCAGAGAGCATTTGAAACAATTGATAGAGATATATTAATACAAAAGCTGTCAAAATATGTGTGCTTATGTGGTTTAAGTCTTATTTGTTTGATCGTACTCAAAAAATTAGTGTAAACTGTGCAATGTCTAGTGCCAAAAATACATGTTTCGGTGTACCGCAAGGAACTATACTCGGTCCCTTATTATTTTTAATTTACATAAATGATATCTGTAAAGTGTTAAGAAACAGTCAAATATCCCTGTTCGCTGATGATGCCTTAATGTTTGTAAGTGGTAAAGCTTTAAATGACCTTAAAGAGCATATTGAGAATGACTTAAAAAACCTTTGTGTATGGCTGCAACAAAACAAACTAAAAATTAATGTAAACAAAACTAAATGTATGGTTATAAATAGTGACGAATGTATTAATTTAAAAATATATGGTGAAGAGATTAAACAAGTTCCTGAAATAAAGTACCTCGGTGTAATATTAGACAGTAAAATGAATTTTAATAGCCATATGATGTACATAACTAAAAAAATTTCCAAAAAAGTGTCCTTTCTTGCAAGAATAAGAAAAAATATAACAACCATTTGTGCAATTAACATATATAATACTATAATTAAACCACACTTTGAGTTCTGCTCTACTATTTTGTTTATGGGGAATAATGAACACGTAGATCAACTGCAGGTGCTGCAGAATAAAGCGATGAGAGCAATTCTTCGATGTAGCTATTATACCTCGAGTAGATGGATGCTATCTTGTTTGAAATGGCTAAACATCAAGCAGCGTATCATCTTCAATGTACTAACATTTGTATTTAAGATGAAATTCAACAAGGTGCCACAATACTTGACCACAAATTTAATATATACAAGGGACGCTCAACCATATAACTTAAGATCTAACTACGATTTCAGACTACAGTTGTATAGGGATTCTATAACACAGAATATGCTCTTATATCGTGGATTAAAATTATTTAACGAACTACCCAATGAAATAAAGAATGAAACTGTTTTAGGAAGATTTAAAAATTTGTTAATATCACATATACGGAATACAGTAACCTAAAAGTAAAATTAAATATTATTATATAAATTAAGATATACCAAATGAATTGTAATAGTAACTGATACTAAATAAATAAAATACATACAAAAAAGGATGTACAGGGAAAGAAATGGTTAAAGAAAACAGCTATGCTTGCAAAAAATAATAATACAAAAAATAAAAATAAAAAAATTCAAATAAGTCTCACACCTGATATAGTATTTATTGTCTGCGAACCCTGTGATTGTGTTGATGCGACGTATTGTACGACTATGACATCCTTTTGTAGTAGATACGATTTATGAACATTACATTTGAGGTCTTTGCATTCTCCGCCTGCTTTAATCACGATGGGTGAGTACATATCCAGATGTTTTTTTGTCATGAAAACAAATGTCTTTCCAGCAAACAATGTTTTTCGTCTATCATTGAAATTAAAATTAGCCACATCGATGGCTGAAGACAGGAAAACGCTTCTTTTAGGTAAGTAAAGACTTGCTTTCGGTGGATGTTTTGCCTCCCGCAAATCATTGAGGTAATCTTCCCAGTACTTACAGGAAACAATGGGAATTTCTTCAATCAATGCATGCAATACTTTTATAGTTATGGTAATCTCCGACATTGTTAAGTGGGTACAACTTGGTTCCCATTTAGATATAATTCTCCCACCCAATGCTTTCACGAGATTTCTAACTTCGCTGTTTTGTGATTCATTGAGTGAAGAGACCATAGTAGTTATGTTGCTCTTAGAGATCAGCCATTCATTTTTCAGAGCTCCAAATAAAACGCGATCACCCTCTTTGAGTTCAATTGGTTTGCCTTTAGGCAGTTTTTTTCTGGTTTCAATATGTTCATTGTAGTAGGTTCCGTACTTGGACCCTGTGTCCTCCAGCTTGAGCGATGCATCTGTTATATGAAATGCAGCATGGGACCGACTTATAGATGTATCATCCGAGAGAACAATATCGGATCCAACACGGCCCACAACGTACTTTTCTACCTCAGAAATAAGGTAGAACTTGTTGCCTATTCAAAATACTGTTTAAAGCTCAATAAAATTTAATAATTAACGAAAATACCTGTGTGTATGTGAGTAATTATCCACATGATTTACTGTGTATTAAAGGCGAGTTCTTTTCAACCAATTTGTTTTCACATTTCACAATCCACAAAATAAATTCCCAATTTATCCAACTTGTAAACATATGACACACCGGTCGGGTTACGACGTCTGTCAATCAGCTAGAGGTGGAAAACTGTCGATAACAGGATCAATAGTTTAGACTATCGAAACTATCGATTGCATCTAAAAATTATTAAATTCGGATGGATTAGGAGTTTGATTTTAACTTAATCCTTCTCACTTTCCTAGGTCACTTATCTACGTAATTCGCAAAGTACAATTAAAGATGCGGTAAGTAACCACAAGTGTACGAGCAAAGTATTATGCTTTGCCCAAAATGCGTTCAATCGTATCTCCGTGAGCGTATAATTCACGTAATATTCATCCAGCATCACACTAATATAGCACAAATTAGAACATAGCCGATTATTTATCGACAAATGATATTTATCGATCATCGTTCACCTGTTTGCTTGTTACTGAAAAGAAATAGTTTTCACATTTTCAATGAAAATCATTTTAATAGTATTTTATTTTTTTGTTAACCAGGGTCGAAGGTAGTTAACAGTAAACAAAAATTGTCACGCAATATTAAAATTGATTGAATCGATCGGCATTGGTCGAGTGGATTACTGATCAAGAATCGCAATAGAAAAACTTACCTGGCACTACATTTTAAGCATTTTTCTGCTGATTGTAGCGAAGGTGTGGTAACATACTCCATTAGATAAAACTGCATAATTAAAAAAAAAATCAAAAAACTTTCGATAATTATCGATAGTCTGACATCCAACTATCGATACCTCTCCATTTTTAGTTGATAGCATTTGACATGTGAAATGACAAAACAGACATATCATAGACCTTTTCGCCAGCTTTGTCAAAAGTCATGACATTTAAGTCACGTGATACTTTAGTTTGTCATATACGGCAGTGTTTCGCATTGCTTAATTCCAAAAAATAACTAAAAGTGGTTAATTAGTTAATAAAGCGATGAAAATACATTGATTTTTTCACAGACTGCAGTGTTTAGATATGTATAGTGTAGTTTTTACTCTGTGCACTTGTAAAAATAATAGTATTTTGCTCATAAAATTAAAGTGAAGTGTTATGTTGAAGAAATCACGAAAAGGCCTTTCTGACTTTTGTATGTATCATAAACCAACAATGCTGCGGCGCATTAAGCAGGTTCAATTGATAAAAGCGCTTTAATATTTCTGAAGCGATTTAAGTCATAGCGTATCGCTTATTTGCATTGCTTCGTAAATTTTGAAGAGAGGAAAAAGTGTGTTTCAGTGAATCTGTAGCGGTAGCATTTCCCATCGGTCATAATAAGTCATTTTTGATCTCAAATTAATAGTGCGGCAATTGCACTTAATTTTTGTAAACAAATAATTAATAGAACTTAGGAAAATCAGCACGAAGTGAATAAGTGTTACCAAAACGTCAGAATTGGCAGCCGAGTAGTCTGATTGTGACTCTGTTAGGTACTTGGAACGTACCTGAAGAAAGCTACCTAGCTATTTATAGCAGTTGATGCGTAGGAATTCAAACGCGCCCAATAATTTGTAACTTACAGTTTGAGAGCCACTCATTTTACGAATTTTTACGTTACATAATTTGACAGTTAAGACGTCATCATCTACCAATCAGTGAAACGTCAATATTAATTATCACCTTTCATCATTCAGCCTTTGGCCCTCTTAGTAATTTCTTCTCTGAGATCAAATTTAGAAAGTTTTTCGCATGTCCGCGTAATTGTCATCAAAGTAGAATTGAGTTCCTATTTTATTGCAATGTTACGCACAGTCTTAAAATGTACCAAAGTGTTCAAGCCCTTTTCTGTCTACACCAGAGCAAGTTGTCTTCCAAATGCCTGCTCAAGTACAAATAATTTCACCAGACTGTTATCAGTTACTGTTCCCAACGCAGATAAATCGGAGTAAGTAAGAGATAAATACATATTCCTTTAATTTACAACAAACATAGTGTTCCCCACCAGGATCCAAGTTACGTTTTTGAGGGCCAGTGGGGAGAAAATTACAACTAAGGCGAAAGTGGGCGACACTCTTCTCGATGTCATAGTTAACAACAATATTGATTTGGACGGATTTGGCGCGTGTGAGGGTACTCTCACATGTTCCACTTGCCATTTGATATTCAAACCAGCGGATTATGAGAAGCTTCCTGACAAACCTGGAGACGAAGAACTCGATATGCTAGACCTGGCGTATGACCTGACGGACACATCTCGTTTGGGGTGTCAGATAACTCTAACCAAAGATATGGACGGTCTGGAAGTGCAAGTGCCAGCGACTGTCAACGATGCTCGCAGTGCGTAGCATTGACGAAGTCGTGCAGCTAGCTTGGGCAGCCAATATGAATAAATTGTATTTTTTTTAGAAACAAATTAGTAGATGTATTTTTCTTTTGTTAGTTCTTTTTCTCTATTTTACAATGTAAAATATTGTATGGCTCTGGAATAGATAATAAATAAACGTGTGTATTTTAAGGAATTTGCTTTGTTAATTTTTAAATGGGCTTTCGTCTACATTCACTGTGCGTGTGCCTCAAATTAGCATAAGCATGCGCGATACACAAGATTAGTGTGAAATTTTGTATTTTCCAGTGTATTTGTATCCGCCAATCGCAAGCTGATTGTTTCTAAATTGTTTACGTGTTCTTGAACTGATCACTCGTAATGAACTTAAATGATCATCTGCTCCGTGAATGAAGTACTTTTTAGCATGCATAGATTAAGTAAAATAATTCAGGTTTCATTCTTTATTACAGTGCACGCCACTAAATTACATCACTTCCAGATCTGGTTAGGTTGATAACAATAACTGAATGATAACAATAAGCGATAAAGCAACATATGTATATACTGAAATCATGTAAGAGAAGAATGAAATTTAAAAGAAGTCAAGTGCACTTATTTCGAATTTCAGGTAGACTGCATCCTATCTTGTTTATTTCAAGGTAAATTTAGAACACAGTTTTTAGGAAAAACAAAGAAACTGATAACAAATGGGTGCTGTTTCGGAATTTTTTGAAGTGATTACTTTATCCATGACATCAACAACAGTACTATGTATAATGTACAATATGAAAGATAATTAAATACTCACTTCAAGTTGATATTCCTTTTAAACAAGATAGCCAGTAACTGTTTTCATAAAGTACAAATAATACTCGCACTGCAATTCCAGCTAAAAGATTTTTTTTTAAATTGGATATCCTGACGTTATCAGTTGCAGCAGTAAATACTCCTGGGGGTGATTCCTTCAGTCGAAACAAGAACAATATTGTACGGCAGCGGGAAGCTGAACAAGATTCCTCCTCGGACTTAAAAGTACCAAGCTTACGCTCTGGCTCTTAGAAGGTTAAAGTTAGGAGGCTCGGTTTGGTAATCTGTTTTGATAATTTTCTAATGTTTCGTACCAGAATTGTATGAAAGGGAACACTAATTCAACCGGTTTGTGTCTGTCTATTAGTCTGTCTGTCCGTCAGTTGACTATACGCTATTTTGTTGAGGAGCTTTTGGGGGCATAATGTACCCTAAGAAAAAAGAAAAAAAGGAAAAAAAAGTTCCAGTCTCTTGACCACAGGCGTGCTCATATAGGTTAGGTTAGGTAACTGGGTGCCCTTGTTGACAGTGTTGTCAACAGCTCACTTAAACCACTATGAGTCCATTGTGCCCAATATTTAGAACCCTGGGAACCTAAAAATTTCAATCTTCGACCGCTATGCTAAAGCACCCAGATAAATAAATGAATCTTAGGAGTTTTCTTAGCTCAATGCTACCTAACTCATCCAGTTCTGAAAAGAAGTATCAGCCAAAAGCACTCCTTCTTCTGCTGGCCAGAGCTGGACAGTCACACAGGAGATGATGAACGGATTATATTTCCTCTACGTCCCTGCAGCTTCTACAATAGTCGTTATGAGGTAAGCCATAGTGCAGGACGGCTTTGAACTTCTGAAATTAAAGTTTCAACGTTAGTCGTTCCCATGATGATTTCTTGCCGCTCAGCGCTACACTAAAATAATAGAACAGAATTGAAAGCTGAGCGACGCCGCTCTGCCGCTCAGAAACGTCGCTTGCCGCTCAGCGCCTACGTGGCCGCAATCATAGAATGTCATATGTTTTAGATTTTGTTTGCCGCTCAGATTTTTGCTGCTCTGCCGCTTGCCGCTCAGAACGTGGCCTTAGCCTTAGCCGTGCTGCGTGATTACCTATCACACAGTGTCCTATCAGGACGCCAACAGCTATGCAGATATCCCCTCGACTTAAAGGTTGATAGATCTCTTTTTGTCGTCGACTGGCCATAATGATTTGGCTGTAGTGCATGTATCTAATCGACACCAGCGTTCATTAGCTTCCAGCGTTCATTAGACTCAATGTCTAATGTCCCCGTATAGGGTGCTGAGCGGTACACTAGCCTCGGAAAGGGTCCGCGAAGGGCTTATAACTGAACCTTCTCTGGCTAGTTCGTCCGCTTTTTCGTTACCGGAGATATCCATGTGGCCCGGTACCCAGCACATGGTCACCGTGTTGTCCGCTGAGATAATATCCAGTCGTTTTTTTACAAATTTTTAAGAGCTTGGATCTTAGTGATGTTGACTCTAACGCCTTAATGGTCGCTTGGCTATCAACATAGATATTGATTAATTGCCCTGTAATATCTTCCTCAATAATCATATCCACAGCTTGTTTTATTGAGGCGATTTCGGCTTGGAAGACACTGCAACCATCCTTAAGTCTAAATGAGCAGGCACCAGTACCGGCAATCATTTTGGATCCGTCGGTAAAGATGGCCAGTTCATTCTCGAAACAGACTCTTCCCTCATCCCATTCTTCCCTCCGAGGAATTCTAATAGAGAACTTTCTGTTGCAGTTTGGAATGGGGATGATGTAGTCCGTTTCCATCGGGAGGCTCAATGTATCCCATCGGTTAAGAATTGAGGCATGACCGTAGGGTTTAGCTTTCCAGAGACCGGCTTCCCTTAGACTTAGTGCAGTTTTAGCTTCCGTGTTCAAGCAGTATATGTCAAGGGGAAGAAGATTCAGTATTGTTTCCAGAGCTACTGTTGGTGTTGATCTCATCGATCCCGTCACCCCCAGACAGCCTGCCCGTTGAATCTTTGTTACGCTTTCAAGTTGGTATTTCTTCTCGAGCGTTTTCCACCAGACAATCGAACCATATGTCAAAATGAGTCTTACTACCGCAGTGTATAGCCCTTCTACCGCTTTAGGCTTAAAACTCCAAGATTTCCCGAAGGCTCTTCTACATGCGTATAGTGCAACATATGCCTTCTTGATTCGATTATCAATGTTCGCTTTCCAGTTTAATTTGAGATCCAGTATTATGCCAAGATATTTTGCAGTTACTTGAGGTATCAGCTAGATACCATTCATACGAGGGAATTGTATTCTGGTATCGATCTTCTCCTCGAGAATAGCACTAACTCGGTTTTCGCCGGATTCACTTCCAGACCCCTGCCTTTGACCCGCTGAGGACCGGAAGGAACTTTCCGGATACCAAGATGGCAACGTCGGCGGCATAGGCCGCTACGTTGAAACCATTCCTTTCTAGTATATCTAACATCTCGTCTACTACTAGAAGCCATAAGAGTGGTGAAAGGACTCCGCCTTGTGGGGTGCCTCGCTTGACTCGCTTTCTTCCCCTTATGCCCCCTAATGTGGAGTTGATTATGCGGGTGCTAAGCATTAGTTCAATCCACCCGCATATGCCCGAATGTATTTGGGCCCTGCGCAGACTGTCTATTATAGCTTCGGTACTTACATTATTAAAAGCCCCTTCGATGTCAAGGAATGCACCCATCGTTTATTCCTTCACTTGAAGAGCGGTTTCTATAGTAGAGACCTCTTTGTGAAGAGCAGTATCTACTGATTTATACTTTATGTGATTTTGATAAAAAGTTATCCCCAATCTCATCTTTGGCGTGCATATTGTAACATGCGAGCTACGGCTCGAGTAGATAAAACAATTATTCTGTGAAATTTATTTCTTTATTTTCTAGTCTATAGAACAATTCAAGTTCACACTATACTATTCTTCGCAAATTCTTTTCTTACAATGTCTCTTTCCTCTCAAATCACTTTATCTCCTTTCTATTACTTAATTCACAAATCCAAACTAATTACTTTTTCTTGTTCACTCTCAACTTTCAATTTATCACCAAATTACCACTTCGCCCATTATCACTTTTCCAATCTCTTCGCCACGGTTCTAAACCAACTGTGTCTTTTTTGATCGCCATCTGTCCTTATATAGCAGAAGTTTCTGATAGCCAGAAACTTCTAGCAAATTCTTCGACCACTGGAACAAGAGAAATAATTCTTGCAGTTATAATTCCCTTTTATCCCTGATATTATCCGTCTCTTTCGTTGACATGAGCTGTGGAGACTTCGTCCCAGACACGAACCTCGAATGAAAGGACAGTACGAACCAAAATTCTGCCAGAATGAAGTCACTTCGGAATTTGTTGCGTCATATTTTTAGGGGGCGTAGTTATTATTATGCTACACTGCCCCCCTCTTAGACATGTTCGTCCCGAACAAGTGCATCCTCATTTCGGCCATTGTATCGACTCAGTCGGTCCACATGAACCACTTTCATTTTGGCCCTCGGTCCTCGCTGGATGCGGTAGACAACATCGTTGATGCGGGTTATTATTCTGTAGGGACCTTCCCAGTTCCGCTGTAATTTAGGTGATTTCCCCTTTTGGCGATGGGGATTATACAGCCACATCAGATCTCCTTCCTGGAATCCTGACGTTGTTGCCTTGGCATCATACCTGGTCTTCATGCGGTCGCTCGTCATCTTAATCTGGCTTCTGGTCCTTTGGTGTATGTCCCTAAGCCTTTCCCTAAGGTCCGCCACGTACTCTTCTTCATTTCTGGGCTCATTGGTAGGAGATCCAAATTTCACCTCACTGGGTAAACGAGCTATTCCACCAAATAAGATTTCGAACGGCGTATGTCGAGTAGTGCTATGCACGGCACTTCTATAGGCCATCAAAAACAAGGGAATCTGCCGGTCCCAATCCCGTTGGTAGTCACCTACGACCTTCGAGAGATGTACGTCCAAAGTCCTATTGAAACGCTCCACCATACCGTCCGACTGTGGATGAAGCGGGGTTGTCCTTGTCTTTTTGATTCCGAGTAGTTGACACATCTCTTGGAAGATTCTTGACTCGAAGTTCCGCCCTTGGTCAGAATGCAATTCCAAGGGCACACCGAATCTGCTAACCCAATTGTAGACGATCTGCTCCGCCACGGTTCTGGCTTCCTGGTTAGGGATCGGAAACGCTTCCGGCCACTTACTGAAGTAGTCCATCACTACGAGTATATACCGATTACCATTGTCGGTTTCCGGAAAGGGCCCTGCGATGTCAATGGCGATTCGTTCGAAAGGTGCTCCCACGTTGTATTGGTGCATCTTACCTCGAGTTTTGATTCTCGGACCCTTGCT
The DNA here is from genome assembly GCA_963082735.1 of Pocota personata. Taxonomy (NCBI): domain Eukaryota; kingdom Metazoa; phylum Arthropoda; class Insecta; order Diptera; family Syrphidae; genus Pocota; species Pocota personata. Next base: position 67,748,641 of record OY720431.1, read on the forward strand.
AGCTGCACACACGTCGCATTTTCTGCACCAGTCTTCGATATCTTCCTTCGCTTTTAACCAATAAAAACGTTCTCGTACCTTTTCTAACGTCTTATTCACTCCCAAGTGGCCTCCGGTCGCCCCGCCATGCATTTCCTGTAACACCTCCTTGACCCTCGTCCGCGGTACGACAAGCTGCATTACAAACGACTTTCCGTCGGAGGATTCCCATTTTCTTCTCAGAACACCTTCTTGGACATGGAGGGAGTCCCACTGCGCAAAATATGCCTTTAAGGTCGGGCTTCTGTGAGAGATGTCCTGATGATCCGGTTTCTCCATGTTCTCCTTCCAGGCCAGAATCGGCTCGATATCCGGGTCTTCCTTCTGAGCGTTCCGGATCTCATCTACGCTCCAGCCGGCGATAGGTTCGGCTCTCATTCTTTGGATGGAAACCAGCTCCCGTTCTTCCTGACGCGCACAATGTTTACAATCCGTTCTGCATGGTCTCCGGGACAGTGCATCCGCATTAGAGTGGAGTTTTCCTTTACGATGCTGTATTTCGTAGTCGTAGATTTGCAGCCTTTCGATCCATCTTGCGACCTGACCCTCAGGACTCTTGAACTGTAATAGCCATTTTAAGGCTGCATGGTCTGTGCGAAGAACGAACTTCCTCCCGTAGAGGTATTTGTGAAAATGCTTCGTAGCCAAGATCAAAGCTAGAAGTTCCCGCCTTGTCACGCAGTAGTTCCTTTCTGGCTTAGAGAGCACCTTGCTGAAGTACGCAACCACCTTCTCTTGGCCGTCATGCACCTGGGAGAGTACGGCTCCTACCCCGACATTACTAGCATCTGCATCCACAACGAACGTTTCCCCGGGAGTGGGGTAAGCCAGTATCGGGGCATCGCATAGCCGTTGTTTAAGTGCCTTGAAGCTCTTCTCGCACTCAATTGACCATTTGAATTGTTTTCCCTTTTCCGTCAACTGGTGCAGGTTCTTTGCGATCCCGGCAAAATCCTTCACGAACCGTCTGTAGTAGGTGGCTAGGCCCAGGAAGCTCCTTAGTTGGTGTTTGTCTTTGGGGACTGGCCAGTTTTTCACCGCTTCGACCTTCTCCGGATCGGTTCTCACTCCTTTCGCTGAAATTATGTGTCCCAGGTACTTGACTTCCGCTCTAAACAGGGCGCACTTCTTGGGGTTGAGCTTCAGGTGGGCACTTCGAAGCCTTTGAAACACATCCCTTAGATTGTCTCGGTGTTGCGCAAACGTTTTTCCTACGACGATGACATCATCCAAGTATACCAAACAGGTTTTCCATGTTAACCCTTGCAGGACACATTCCATCAATCGCTCGAAAGTCGCCGGAGCATTGCACAGCCCGAATGGCATTACCGTGAATTGCCATAGCCCATTTCCTGCGGTGAAGGCGGTTTTCTCCCGGTCTTCTGGATGGATCTGTACCTGCCAGTAGCCACTCTTCAAGTCGAGAGTGGAAAACCATCGGGCTCCTGATAGTGTGTCTAGCGTGTCGTCAATCCGTGGCAGAGGGTAGCTGTCTTTCTTGGTGACGTAATTGAGCTGCCGATAGTCCACGCAGAACCGCGTGCTGCCATCTTTCTTCTTAACCAGTACAACCGGTGATGCCCACGGACTTTTGGAACTTTCAATCAGACCTTCTTTCTCCATTGCCGACACCATCTCTGCAACTTCTGTCTGCTTTGCCAATGGAAGGCGCCTAGCAGGCTGACGAATTGGTCTAGTATCACCAGTGTCTATTCGATGTTGTACCAGGTGTGTTCGGCCGTATTCACCGTCCTGTGAGGCAAATACATCAGCGTACTCATTGATAAGATTCTCTGCCATAGTTCGCTGCTCCTGATTCAGCTCACTGGACTGGAGAATCGTCTCTCTCGTTTCCGCTGTCCAAGGTGATGAGAGAGGTTTTGGAGCATCACGTTCAGATATTGTTGCGACGGCGGTAATCGGCGTGCATTTTCCAGTCACCTCCCCTCGCCTTAGTTTGACAGTGTGTGGTCTTGCGTTCAAAACTCTTACTGGAACCATGGTGTTCTTTGGTTCGACTAACGTCTTTCCCACGATGTAGTCGTGAGAATTCTTCTCTGGGTCTGGTTCTACTATGTAGAATCGGTGGCTCCCAAGATCACCTTCCAGCTTCGTCCAAATGATTGTCTCTGAAGACGGCGGCAAAACTTCGTCTTTGCTGATGACTGTCCTGAGAGTTACGGCATTCTCATTTCCGTACACCATCGGAATCTCCACATTTCGATACCTCAGTACTTGCATCCCGATGTCCAAGATTACTTCATTTGCTTTCATGAAGTCTACCCCGATGATGCACTCGTCGCATATATCTGCCACCAGAAACGCATGGGAGAACGTCAGTCCTGCCAGAGTAATCGTAAGACGAACTTCTCCAAATACCTTCGCCATTTCCCCTGTTGCAGTCTTCAGGCAGTAGCTGTTGGTGTTGTGCAGCCAGGAGCTTCTGACGATATCTCTTCTTACAATGGAGGCGGTGGCACCTGTGTCGATGGTGGCTACGCACTTCTTCTTGTTGATTAGTGCCTCCACTGTCAGGCTCTTGTTACCCCGTTTGGTTTGCGAAACTTGAATGGTGTTCCTGGGGGCCTCGCTTCCAGTAACCAACTTCTGCCCCGCGAAGTTGGTCCTTACGCATCTCCCGACTGCTGGTTTTGGGAAGTCTGACCGACAGGATGCTTCCTCTCTGCTTCTCCTACTTCCGCAATGTGGACAATTTCCTCGTCTAGGTGCACTTCTGCACTGCCGTTGTAGGTGTCCGGTTTGGTTGCAATTCCAGCAACGGATTTGACTTCCGCGAGCTCTGTCTTCATCCATGACGGCTGTTCTCTGGCATGAGCATTCTACGACGGACATTTAACTGACACGGTGTATTCCCTGGTATGCTTGGTCCGCAGCCTTCATTGACAAAGCGAATGCCAATGCCTCGGGGAGTGTTCGCTTTTCAGCCATCCTTACAGCCATTTGCAGTTGTCTGTCCTCTATGGCCTGAATAAAAGCTTCCACCGCCATTTCGTTGATAAGCTCCTCACCGGCTTTAGGGTATGAAAGATGGGCTAGTCGCTCTATATCCGCTTGCAACTGTTGGAGCGTTTCCCCCCTTTTCTGGACTCGACTACGCAGCTGAACCCTGTACACCTGCTGCATGTGTTCATCCCCAAACCGCATCTCGATAGCCTGAACCAGAGAATCGTAGTTCTGTTGTTTATCTTCCGGGATGGTCTGCAAGAGCTCCGCAGCTGGACCCCTCAGTGCAAGTGTGAGTGCAATGGACTTCTCTTCATCGTCCCAGCTATTGGTCATTGCGGCCGCTTCGAATTGCCTTTTATAAATTGGCCATGATGTTTGACCATCGAAGATAGGAGGCTGCATCTCCTTTCTTCTCAGACCGTCAGTGGAATATTCCCGTGCTTTCTGTCTCTTCACGTTGCTGAGCTCCTTAGCAAGATTTTCGACTTGCTTTCCTACTATCTCGAATTTCGTATCCACTTTTTCAAACTGAGTCTCTATCTTCCCGAACTGAGTTTCATGTTTCTCAAAATTTTCATCGAATCTAATTTCGACTTTTTCGAGTTGCGTCTCGACCTTCTCGATTTTCTCTTCGATCACTTCGAATTTGGATTCCAAGTTCTTGTTTTGCTCATCAAGTTTACTTTCCAGAGCATCTAGAGAATTCTTTTGTTCGTCCATTGCTTTCTTTTGTTCGTCCATTGCTTTCTTTTGTTCGTCCAGCTTAAGTTCTAGAGAATTCCTTTGGTCGCCCATTGCTTTCTTTTGTTCGTCCATCGCTTTCTTTTGTTCATCCAGCTTAAGTTCTAGAGAATTCTTTTGTTCGTCCATTGCTTTCTTTTGTTCGTCCAGCTTAAGTTCTATAGAATTCCTTTGGTCTTCTATTGCTTTCTTTTGTTCGTCCATGACTAGCTTAAGTTGCAGGAGCAGACTTGTTATACCCGGGTCGGCTGCTGTACTTGCTGGTTCCTCTTCCACGTCAAACTCTACGTCGTGCGGATTTTCACCTTCCTGCGTTACTGCTTCTTCCAGACGAATCAGCAGGGCATCTTTTCCCCCAGTTGTGTCGAGGTTCCGCTTACTGAGTTCTGCCTTTAGTTGAGTTATAGTTAGTTTTCCCAATTTGCGACCCATTTTGCGCAACTAATTAACTCAACACAGAAATCGTTTTTTTTTTTTTTTTTGTGCAATTTCACACCACGGAAATAGTTATTCACAGAATAAGTTTTATCCCGCTTCTGACACCAATGTAATATGCGAGCTACGGCTCGAGTAGATAAAACGATATTCTGTGAAATATATTTCTTTATTTTCTAGTCTATAGAACAATTCAAGTTCACACTATACTATTCTTCGCAAATTCTTTTCTTACAATGTCTCTTTCCTCTCAAATCACTTTATCTCCTTTCAATTACTTAATTCACAAATCCAAACTAATTACTTTTTCTTGTTCACTCTCAACTTTCAATTTATCACAAAATTACAACTTTGCCCATTATCACTTTTCTAATCTCTTCGCCACAGTTTAGAAACTACTGCTTCTTTCTCAATCGCCATCTGTCCTTATATAGCAGAAGTTTCTGATAGCCACAAACTTCTAGCAAATTCTTCGACCACTGGAACAAGAGAAATTCTGATGTAATAATTCTTGCAGTTATAATTCCCTTTTATCCCTGATATTATCCGTCTCTTTCGTTGACATGAGCTGTGGAGACTTCGTCCCAGACACGAACCTCGAATGAAAGGACAGTTCGAACCAAAATTCTGCCAGAATGAAAAGTCACTTCGGAATTTGTTGCGTCATATTTTTAGGGAGCGTAGTTATTATTATGCTACAATATGTATGTATGTAGGTACGATTGCAGTTTTTCTATGATATGCTTATTCTTTTTTATGTATAAAAGAAAAATCACTCAAGTCGATAACGTATTAGTGCTCTAGACCGTGACAAAGTGTTTTGTGACCAGTTAAAGAATTTTACGCTGGTTTTGTGCGAAGCAGATAAAGGGCGTATTTCGCTCTACATGAGGAACATGTAACCTGGGAGCGGAAAACCTAAAATCACGCAAGATCCGATTTTGGAGCGTATGTCTCTGAAAAACCGGTTTGCAACTGCCAAGGAATTGAGAAAAGACTTCAACGAGAGATATTCTATTAACACCAGCACACAGAGTATCCAACGCCGGCAAAATGAAGTGGGTTCTCAAGCATGTAGGCCTGCAAAAAAGCCACTCCTCTGCAGTAATGAAGAAAAAAAGATTGATGTGGGCCAAAATGCACCATTCCCAAAATGCACCATTCAACGATTGGAAAAGGGTCATATTTTCTGACGAATCCACATTTAATTTGATTGAACCTGACCGAAATCAGAGAGTGCGAAGGAGAGCTAAGGAGCGATATTTAGACGAATGTTTACTCCCCACCATTAAGCATTCATCGTATGTTATGGTTTGGGGATGCATGACAAATTGGGGTCAGCGAAATATAAAGAAATCATTGCTGATGGTGTTGTCCCTACAATAGAGGAGTTATGGTGCTACATCTCAAATCCCGTATATCAATATGATTCCGTTCCCTGTCATTGCGCTCATTCCGTAAGTAGAAATAAATTTTTACCTAATATTTAAACTCAAAAACCAATTTTAAATATTATTTGCTTTCAACAGATAACCCGATGCAAGGCAGATATTGGCCTTTGCAGTTTTTCTATGATATGCCCGGAAATAGCCCTGGCCTTAATATAATAGAGAACTTATGATCAATTATGAGTCAGAGAGTATGCAACATTCATAGAGGAAGTGTGGACTAAAGATATGGCAACAGATGAAATCCAAAAACTTTATGAATCTAAACCACAAACGGTCCAAGCGGTCATAAAGGCTAAGGGCGGTGCTACAAAGTACTAACGAAAAATAAAAACTGGATTCCCAGTAATAATGATCAATGTGTGCTTTTTTTTTTGGCTCGGAGTGTACCTTGTCAATGATTGAATGCTTTCCTCGGCTGTAAGCGCTTGAGTAATATCCTCTCAAAAATGTTGGATATAATTGGGAGAAGCGAATTGGGTCTACATATACGACTTCTTCTCAATCGGCTGTTTCCTTAGCCTTAATACCATTATGACTTCCGCAACTCTCCATTGATTCGGGACGTATTCCAATTTAAGCGTAGCTTTTATAATATTAAGAAGCTTAATTAATGCATTTCTAGGCTACATTTCTAGAACTTCTCCGGTTATTAAGTCGTAACCAGGAACTTGGATCTCAAGATCTAAGGTCTTGATCATCAAACGGCTTAAAAGTCTTTTCTAGATGGCCAACAAAAACACGTCATGATTTTTTTTGATTGACCACGCAGTGCCTTCTTCATCATTTCTTTTATTTCTAGTGGATGTTTTACGTCGCATTTGTGTTTTTTTTTTTCTTTGTAGGGTGTAGTCCACGCGGCTCAGTGCGCGATTTCAACAAGGTATCAACTTCGACTTCCAGTTCATAGGGCGTCTTAAGTGGATTGTTGTCTTTTATTTAGGGTTTGTCTCATTGAAAGAATGACTGGAGAATGGTCAGAGAAAAGGTCAAAGCTGTCTTCAACATTCATGAAATTGGTAGATATTCTTTTTATAATGAAAAAATCGATTAGATCGGGTATTTTAGTGGTATCAGTCGGCCACTATGTCGGTTTGCCCGTCGAATGGAAGTAACAACTGTACTCCATACCCGCTTCATAGAGCATTCTTCCTTTTTGTGAGATGCATCGTGAATCCCAGAAGGTGTGCTTCGTATAAAATTCGAAGCCAATAATGAAATTTGGTCTAAGCGAGTTGAATATACATATTTGTAAAAACACTTTTCAGCAGACAATACATAGGTGAGATGGTAAAGAAATGATGTCTAATTTTTACGCGTACCGTGCTTTCTTGCATAGTTTCAAGTTCTATATTTAAATCTTCAAAATGATCAAAATAGAGCCTGTGATGTACAAAGGTGATACGCCTCTCGCCATTTCTCATTCCTTCTTCACATGGCTTAACAAAAAAATAGCAACACCAAGTAATAACAGAGAAAAACTTTCAGATAATGTGTTTTCCTTGGTATATTTTTAAAAGAAAATCAGTATTTAGTCACAAAACCCTTATTTTTAAAAAACAGCATCAACTCTGTTCTGCATAGAATCGACTAATTTGCGACATTTAACTTCAATCTTCAGCTGGCTCCAGAGGTTCTTTATCGAAAGGCCACTGCAAAACATCGACACTATTTTGCTCACCAATTGGATTCTAAAAAAACGACCAGTCAAGAAACGAAAAGCTGGCTCTTCGCTCGAAATGTTAACGAGGCAAGAAAACACGCAAAACAAACGAGAAGGTAAAGAACAGCCTGACAAAATAAACACGCGTGCCGAAGAAAATCCACGAAATAAGGTACAACCACCACCACCAATATACGTGATCGGAATTGTAGACTATAATAAACTGCATTCTTTTCTCAAACCTTTGTTGCTATCCGATTTTGAAGTAACATCGCTCAACAACAACAAATGGAAAGTAAACGTAAAGGACTCAGACAGTTACCGCTCAGTATCTAATAAACTGAATACTGAAAAAATCTAGTGGTATACGTATGAAAATAAATCTGAAAAACCGATACAAGTCGTAGCTAGAGGACTTCATGCCTCATGCCGAAAGGAAGACGTTGTTCACGATTTGTAGAACAAAAACTTTAAAATCGTCGATGCGGTAAACTTAATTAAACGGGAAAAGCAAAAATTGGAAGGCGAGAAAACGATGGTTAAGCGCGAGCTTCCTCTTTTTATACTAACCCTTTTAGATTTACGAAATAAGAATAATTCTGAATGTCGTAGTCAAAATCAAACCCATGCGCAAGAATAGAAGGTTGATACCTCAGTGCAAACGTTGCCAAGGATTCAACCACACGCAAACGTATTGCCGAAAAGAACCGCGATGTGTCAAATGCGCCGGTAAACATCTTAGTCAAGAGTGTGGCGTAAACAAAAAAAACCCTGCAGCGTGTATTAACTGCAATGGTAAGCACCCGACTAATTACAGAGGCTGTGAAGTAGCCAAGGAATTGCAAAAAAGAAGAGATCGACTTATGAAGCCGCAAAACCCACCTCCAAAACCGGTAAATAAGGCGCGCTTACGTACGCCCAAGCTGCGACATCAAACACTGATCAAATTCCACACCGGGTAAAGGTAAAAGCGCCTAAAGAAAAGCCATCAGATTCTGACATGCAGACGCATGCTCAAGCATCAACATCAACAAAGACGAACACTTTTAATTCGGAAAACACCGTATCTCACGTCTTTTCCATTATCCTTGCGAGGCTTGAGGAGCAAACAAAAAAAAAACATGCTAATTGTCGAAAGGTTGGAGAAGCTTGAATATAAGCTTAACAACAGGAGCATTCCAAAACGAACATGACGCAACTTCTTAAAATTGTTGTATGGAACGCCAACGGTCTCATACAAAGACTAGAAGAGCTAGAAATATTTCTACGAGAAAATGACATTGACATATGTTTGATCTGTGAAACTCACCTGACGAAACTATCGCGTGTAAACGTTACTGGATACAGTACCTATCACGCTTATCACCCGTCAGAAAGGGCCAGAGGCGGATCGTCTTTAATCATAAAAGATTGCATTGAACACTCTGAAGAGATTATGATAGAGCTTGAAACAATGCAAGTGAGCACTGTACGCGTGAAAAATGGACATTACTCTTTCAATGTCTCGTCTATTTATTGTCCACTGCGTTGCAGGCTTGAAAAAAATGATTTTACAAATATTTTCAACTCTCTTGGACCGAATTTTATTATTGGCGGTGATTTTAATGCAAAACACACCTTCTGGGGTTCAAGATGTGTCTCCCAAAAAGGCAGAGCACTTTACAACGCCTGCATGCAACACTGTTGCGACTTTCACTCGACTGGTAAACCAACACATTGGCCGACTGATAGCAACAAAATACCCGACCGAATCGATTTCTTTGTTGTAAAAGGAATACCAGACAACTGTATTAAAATTGATGAAAGTTTTGATCTCTCTTCTGTTCATTCCCCTATCATTCTAAAGATGAGCGAACGCCTAATTAAAAAAGATGTACCTGCTAGACTAACTAGCAGAAAAACTGATTGGGAAGGCTTTAAAAAAGACGTTGAAGAACATATCGAACTGAGAGTATCACTTAGGGCGTCTTCTGAACTCGAAATCGAAGTTGATCGTTTTGTTGAAGTTCTGCAGCGCGCCTCGTGGAAAAATACTCCCTATCAAATGCCCAAAAATATCCACCGGAAATAAAAGAAATGGTAAGGGAGAAGAGAAAAGCGTGTAAAAAATGGCAATAAACTCGTGCTCCGCAAAATAAATCGCATTTAAATCGCTTGTGTAACTTGCTAAAAAAGGCCATTATTGATTTTAAAAATCGGACAATACAAACCAGCATTGAAAGCTTAACAGCGGAAAAAGATTCCCATTATTCGCTCTGGAAAGCTATAAAGGCATTAAAAAACCGAAAATACAAGCGGCCCCAATCAAGAAAAATTACAACCAATGGGAAAAGAATGATAAAGACAAAGCAGAAGTCTTTGCCGCCCATTTAGAAGAAACATTTAAACATTAATGGACAAGGGCTTGTTGAAAATGATAATGCGTCGGATATAGCACTTCACAATTACACAGTAAGAAATGCAAGGCAGACCGAACTTCAACAGGAAATAAAGAAACTGAAACCGAATAAAGCTCCTGGATACGACCTAATCACAGGAGAGCTTCTTAAATCGTTACCTAGAAAAGCGTTAGTTAAGTTCCTCTACATTATAAACGCCGCGATAAGACTAGAATATGTTCCGAGTCAATGGAACCCGCGGAAGTAATAATGATTCTGAAGCCAGGAAAACCGCCGAATGATAAAAAATCCTATTTCCTTGCTGCCGATTATGTCTAAAGTTTTCGAAAGAATAGTACTGAAGCGATTACAGCCGGTTATAGAAGAAAGATTTCTTATTCCCAATCACCAGTTTGGGTTTAGAACCAAGCACTCAACAATAGACCAAGTGCATAGAATAACTGATTTAATTGAAAAAAGCTTACGAAGAAAAAAAGATTTGCTCGAGCGTATTCCTTAATGTTTCTCAAGCTTTTGACAAGGTCTGGTATGAAGGATTGAAATATAAATTACGACAAGTTCTGTCGGAACACTTATATAATATTCTGGAAAAATAATTGACCAATCGACTTTTCCGAGTCAAACACGGAAATTAATATTCAGAATTTAAAGAAATAAGGGCTGGGGTACCGCAGGGAAGCGTCCTTGGACCGCTTTTGTATCTATTATATACCCGCGATATACCGCAAGAAGAAGGCACCGTATTATCTACATTTGCCGACGACACTGCCATCCTGGCAACGGGTAAAACGATCTAAACGACTAAAAAATTGCAAGAAGCATTGAATAAAGTAAATGAATGGACTAAGATTTGGCGACTAGCTTTAAACGAAAACAAATCTGTTCATGTCAATTTTACTTATAAGAAAATAAATAATTTGCCGATCTTTTCAAACTCGGTTCAAATTCCGTTTGCAAACGAGGCTAAGTATCTTGGAATGACACTTGATGCTAAGCTGAAGTGTAAAAGTGTAGTAATGTCAATATTTTAAAAACTTTTGAAAATTAAGTGCTAAGATCAATAGTTAATGCACCGTGGTTATTAGAAATAGCGATATCCATGGAGATTTAGGAATTGCAACAGTCGAACATAAAATCAAAAACTTCGCGTGTAAGCATAAAGACAGATTACAAGGACACGTTAACAATGAAGTCCTTCGAATTCTAGATGAGAGGAATCTACTGCGTCGTCTACAAAGAACTAAACCTTTCGACTTAACGCGATAGCAAGAAACCGCGTCTAATTTGCGGAACAAGCAGGAACTTCCGATGGAAAGGGACCTGCCAAACGATCTCAATACGCTAAGGATAAGTAAAAACTTAGTCGTATTAATCAAAGAAATTTATCACGAAGGGAGGTTTTTTTAGTGAATAAAAATCTCACACTACTATGAGAACGCGCTATCGATCCTCATAGTGTCTTGATGAAGATTTTTTACCTACCCTCGAAAAAAAAAAAAAAAACTATTTTGCTCAAACCAGAGTTTTGTAAGCTTTGCCGAAAACTTGGGGTCGTTGTCTTGCTGGAAGCTCTATTTTAGCAGCATATTTTCTTCGGCCCATGGAAGCATTACATTCTGTAGTATGTCTACATACTTTTCTCATTATGCCTTCGATAAGGTAAACCCTTATCGAAGGCATACGCCCCACCAAGAAAAACAACCCCATATCATTACACTACCACCTCCATGCTTCACAGTGGGTTTTGTGTACTTTGGATTGCATTCTTCACCTACTGGGCGACGAACAAAGTTAATTTAATCTTAGTTTCATCGCTCCAAAGCACGTTTCTCCACTGCTTCGTTGCCTGAACAGGATCGTGTGGCACGTGGTAGATTTTGGCAAAGGCAATGCGTTTCTGGATGTGTATTTCTTTTTAGCAGTGGCACTTTCCCCGGAACTCGAGCGTATAACTTCGCATTCACCAGAATTCGGCGAATTGTCCTGGCACTCACTTCAAGTCCTGCTTCGCGTTTTAATTCTCTGGACGACATGAAAGGGTTCGTTTTGACTTTCCTTACAAGCGCTGTTTTGTCTTTGGTTAACATTTTTGACGGGCGTCCTCTGGTGTCGGAAAGTTTTCTGGCGTGTAGAGTATTAAAAACCATTCTTGGGGAACATCCGAGATATTTTGCGATAAATCGAATCGATTGGCCTTGATTGCGTAGAGCCAAAATGGTTTCTCGCTTAGCTTTCCTCTAGCATTAAATTACTCGTATCAGGGCATTGTCACTTTTTCCTTAATGTTTTGTAACCAAAGCCCGATGGAATTTCTTTTGCTGCTGTTTCTTTAACGGTCTAAGGCTTTTCCTTATTTGCCAGTTTCAAGTGTTGGTTTTGCGACCGTAAGAGTTTATCCCGCCTTTTTTTACTTCGCAGCCTTGATAGTTAGCCAGGTGTTTTCCTTTGCAATTAATACACGTTGCAGAAGTTTCTTTACTTCCTCCACAATCTTTAGATTGGTGATTTCCGGTTCATTTCACACATTGAGGCGTTTTCTGACAATACGTTTAGGTGTGATTGAATCCTTGGCAACGTTTTCACTAAGGGATTAATTTTACATTCTTACGTAGAGGCTCGATTTTGACTGTCGTTTGAGAATCGTTTTTATTTCATTAGTTTTATCATAGATAGATTCTCGGAACGCTTGCATAGAAAGAGGAAGACCGGGCTTAACTGTAGTTCCCTCGCCTTTCGATTGTTACTATTCTCCTTTAACGATATTGACAGCATCAACAATTTTAAAGTGTCTATTTTTTAGTCACTGACGACATTTCTTTTGAGCACGAAGCATGTAGTCCCCTAGCTACGAAACGTATCGATCTTTGTGATTTGTTCTCATAAGTGTATCATTGTATTTTATCGGCACTTAGTGTATGAAAGACTAATCGGTAGCAATATTTTCCAGATGGTTTGTGGTTGGTTGTAGTCCGCAATCCCAATCACTTTAATTGATGGCGGTAACTTCGGTTATCCTTAGTCGGTTCTTCCTTTTTTTCCGGCTTATTTTCCGCTACTTCTTCTCGTGTTATGTCTCCGGGTGCATAGTCATTTCTGCAATATCCAGTTAATTCCACGGCATAATTCCTCTTCATCCGTATCATAGATAACTTTACCGGTACGTTTCGAATTTGAGGAAGACTCATCTCGAGGTTGCAATGTATTCTTTATAGCGTTGTCTTTAGCTTTAAGTTTTTCTAGCACTTTTTGAGTTCTTCGCAGAGCATTCCCATCTTAGTTATCCTGACCCGGAGTTCCATGTTTTCCTCCCTGAGGCTTTTAATTTTCGCTGAAGTCCATTGTTCGTGCGCCAACACTTCCGATATCGTCGGGTGACTTGTAACACACGTATGTAGTTGTTTGAGATCACGGTGGTGGAGATCTCGATACCCTTAAGCGTAATGAGAGGCTCTCCCCAGAATAAAAAGACCTTCGAAGACTTTGGTTTTTCCAATGTACCTGATCTCCTACCTGTTTTTTATTTTTTTATTTTGTATAAGTTAACGACAACTTTGTTCAACAGAAAAATATGCCACACGTATCCGCTGCATGAAGCGTAATGACACCGTACGTGATGGAATGCAGGTGGTGTCAAATGGTCCAGACGAAAAGTCAGCATTTGGTAGCCGTTGCATCGTGGGTATGAGAATCAGCCGACGATGAGTAGTTTAAGTTAATTTAAGAAAATCATTTGTCTTAAGTAGCCGTGAAGGCGATCGGTTCGTTTCTAATAAAGATTTTTTTTATGAACATCCGTGTAAAATAAATTAATTTATATTCTATACACTCGGTATATGGAATGTAGATTTTAGTCGCCTCTTACGACAGGCATGCCTACAAAATACTGAAACACATCTTCTATAATCTTCAAAAAAGTTATACCTACGCGTACAAAAAAAAATTATAAAGTGAGAATTGAAATCATTTCATTTGGTGTTTGGCAAAACTGATGCAAGTAAAAACCAGTGTGGAATGAGAAATGAATGTTATATCTTTCAAGCTGAACTCCACCAATAAAGAAGAGTTTAAGTAAAATTGAAGCTTCAACAGTAGTCAACATTTTTGTTGCATGGCCTGCGGAAATCGCCGACTCGAAAAATCTCGTCCAGCAGATCACGCGTCAAAAAAGTCGTCGTCATCTTGTGTGTTTTCTCCCATACAATACCTAGGGCAGCAGATCGCACGACAAAGTATCGCGCGACAATATCTAACCCTTACGCCCTGGGCCTCAAACTTTTTTAAGGTAAATAAAATAGAATCCATTTTTTAAAAATATGTATTATGCTTCTGTAAACGCTATATTCGACATAGGCCATTTATAATTGACGCGTTCCAAGCACTCTACTAGGATCTAGCAAATCGACTTCTTGTATCAAGATGAGAGGGCTGTCAAAAAATTCCGCTACTATCGCTAGAGGGAAAAGTGGAGTGGATACAATAAAGTAGTTTTTCGCTAGAAGACTTAGCTAGATATGAACAAGAGAAAACATCATCTGTCAAAACAATTCATTAGCGATGAGGCCTTCGAATAAAAGCCAACAAAAAATTATCGCTCACAATGATAATTATGTATGCTCGAAATTAATTGTTTCTCGATTAAAATCTTTTGGAATTTGTTTTCTATTTACTAAGCTTTCCATTGCAGATCAATAGAATTTGATTAAAATATATTTTATCAAAAATTGATGGGCTTTAATTGGTATCTATAGAATCATTATATAATTAGATTAATTAAAACAAATATGTGGATGTTTTGAACTTTTGGTAATTAAAGTCGAATGACATTGTAAACATACATTATTTTAGACACTAACTATTTATTCGTCGCTGATTCGCAGAGAGACTTTGAATTGACTCTAAAACTAGTTATTTTTTCCCATTAGTTGACTGAATTTTAATAAAACGAATTCTGCCTGAAATTTGAGAGAGCTGTATAAAATGTCGAAATCAGTTAGTCAGAAAAAAATTATTGGGCTGTACAAAATGTCGAAATCAGTTAGAAAAAAATCATTATTTCGCTTTCGAATTTTATTCTAAAGCTCAGTACATACCTACATACATTTGACCGCAAACACTATACAAATGTGTACAAACTGTATAAAAAACGGTATAAAATTAGTAGTATACACACAACATGAATGGAAATCATTTGGAAGATCCAAGTGGATTTATTACGCAGACATGGGGCAAATATCTATATAGGTTGAAAACAAATTTGAATAGGTGTTGGTGAGTGAATGTGTTCCAGTGTGGACAAGCTTGTATTTTTCATAGCTGATAAATAAATATTTTTCAAAGCAGGAACAAGTTTCTGTAACTTTTGTTTTGTTTTTGTATGTTGTAAAACTTATATTTGCGGGTAACTGTATGTGAGTTTGTACTGGGCTTAAGACTTATTTTTTTTACACATTACCAGGAATGATTTCAGTGCAAAATAAATATCAGAATAAATGAAAATGAACAAAAATTGCAGCATTTGGCATTTGTGAAGTTGACTGCGTTATTAGTCAATATTGAGTTCAGTAGGTAGGTCTTGACAAACATTTTAGTGTCTAGTTAAAATTTGACTTCCATTTAATACGGCCTAAGACAGTCTTTTGTTAGCTTAACTAGATTTTATTAAAAGATACAATGAAAACAATTGAATGCTATCGAAATTTACCGAAAGTGACGCCTACCCACCTCTAGTAAATCTAGCGTGTTTCTAGCAATCGTTCCAAATGGCTAACAGAAAGTGTTTAAGCCAAACTAATGGCAGCGCACCTTTAGCTCAATCCTTGCATCGAATACACAGATGGTACCACGTGTCGATTACACCCAAAGTTGATCGATCCCCACTCACTTCACTCATTGGCTTATATACTCCTTTTCCGGGAGTCATGTCAGCCATTTTTCCCTTTATTGGTTCTCTTTCTCTGACACCGATCGAACAAGTAAGATGTGCCCGAGCATCACTTAATTTTTGTAATACCTAACTTCAGTTTTAATAAAGTAGCTTTTCATTTTATCGTGGTTCGGTTTTTTTGGTACGAAAAGTGGTTGCTGTTCCACCACACATTTGGAGTGCGGATTGCCCACGGCTCCCCCCAAAACATTTGGTCCAGTCGAACCTGACTGGAGCGCAACCACGTTAACCTGCGCATCAACGACCACAGCAGCAGTCGCTCCACACGTGGACCTGCTCAGACCACGCAAGTTTCTTTGCCAGTGCATTGTGGAAGTTGCACGCACAACCACGCTAACCTGCGCATCAACGACCACAGCAGCAGTCGCTCCACACGTGAACCTGCTCAGACCACGCAATTTTTGTTTTCCAGTGCGTTGTGGAAGTAGCATCAGCATCGTCACAGCAGGAATCATCAGCATCGTCATTACCATCGACATCAACACCACCAGCAGTCGAACTATCCAGATCAACAATAATTGTCAAAGGTATGTGTTCCATAGATATATTTTAATGCATATTTTATTAAAACAAAATATAATAAATTAAAATAAAGGCATATCGTACGACTACATACGAGTACATAAATAACTAAGTAAAATCATACGTATATATCATATACGTACATATTATATTTAAATCCATTTGCGAGTTTGTTGAGTTTAAGTGTCTGTCCTATCGCTAATTCGGAAACGGGGGTGAAACAAAGGCATAAGTCGTATATCACATGCATAGATGGTACAAACGGGTCGTAGATATATACAGTTTTGATTCGAGCGCAGTACTAGTTACGGGAAATCGAATTAAAAAATTTATGGTCAGATGTAAAGGCCACTTACGCGAATTGTGTGCGTGATAAAGACACACCGTTATCACAAGAGGATCTAACGGCAGTTAAGTCGAAATAAAAGCTCTCGACGGAGACTTATATTTCGTGTTTAGAGTTCATCCTGAGTTGTTCAGACAAGCTTCGTTCTCATGATTCCAAAGCGAACTCGTCTGAAATTAAAGAAAGGGTCGATTCAAATGATTTTCGGCCTTGCAATCTCATTAATACGGATTCATGGGATTCGTTTCTCACTTTCTTCATTTCAAATCGTTTACCCGAAAAAACACTGTCACTGTGGGAGCAAAGTTTGGAAAAGCCTGCAGACATTCCAAAGTGGAATGAGATGAATAAATTCTTAGTCGCGCGGTACAAAACACTTGAAACCATAAGTGACATTCGCCATTCTGCTAAATCTAAGCAGGGTTCTAGTACTTTGCAGACACATGCAAGTCGAAAGTGTAACACGCATCATACTAAACTTTCTCAATCTACCTGTGTTATATGTCAGGGAAATCATTCATAGCGTTTTTGTTCTACGTTTAAACAAATACAAGTTCAGGATCGAGTTCAAACAGTTCGAACTCATCGATTGTGTTCAAACTGCTTGGCTTATAACCATTCTGCCCAAGCATGCAAAAGTCAATTCAATTGCAACTTGTGCAAGAAAAGCCATCAAACACTGCTTCACGTACCTGAGAATTTGGATGCAACCAATACGGTGGTAGCCCACACAAAACCTCAGCCATTAATACAGTCCATTACCTCACCCTTTGTACCCAACGTGAACTCTCACTTTTCGACTTCGTCGAAGCAGATACTTTTAACAACCGCTTTAATATCTATTCACTCCCAGGATACTAAGTATACTCTACGAGCGCTTATAGATCCGGGCTCAGAAGTGTGTTTGATTTCCAAAGCTACCCAGACTCGATTGCTTTTGCCCGTTACGAAGGTTCACGTCCAAATATCTGGCGTTAACAAAGCTTTAACTACAATCTCGAAGTATCTGTGTCATTTTTCTTTAAGGTCCAACTTAAACCCGAGTCGCATCTCGGCTCAAGCTCTTGTCGTCGATAATCCAACTGGACAGCTTCCATCCCAGTATGCGAAATATCTTGATTTGACCGAGCTCGCCGGGCTTAAGCTTGCTGATCCTCATTTCTATAAACCCTCTCGTGTAGATCTACTCATTGGCGCCGATTTGTATCCAGATATTATTCTAGAGGGTGTTCAACACAACTTGTTAGGAAAACTTATCGCTCAAAATACCATATTCGGTTGGATAGTATCAGGTCCACTTCCCAATATTCACATATCGACGTTCACAACATTCGCGTCACATTTTAATCAAGTCTGTCTTGAAGAAGAGATAAAGCGCTTCTGGGAATTAGAGGAGATCACCGATCCCAAACCGCTTTCCCACGAAGACCAGTATTGCGAAAAGCTGTATGCGGAGTCGACATACCGTGAAGCGAATGGCAGATATGTGGTCAAGTTACCTTTCACCAAAGAGTTTCCTCAAGATCTAAGTCTTGGTGCCTCACGTCGCTTGAGCGAGAAACGTTTAGTATATTTAGAACATCGCCTGAAGAAAGATCCAGTCCTAGAGCGAGAATACAATGCGGTTATAACAGAATACCTTCAGGTAGGCCACATGAAACGCGTCCAGTCTGATGAGTTGTCGAATAACAATCACGTTATGTCGTATTATATGTCGCTTCATGCAGTGGTCAAGCCGGAAAGTTCCACCACCAAGGTGCGAGTAGTTTTAAATGCATCAGAGAATGGAACCAGCCTGAACGATATTCTTTATACAGGTCCAGTTATACAGCAAGATTTGATTGCTTTAATGCTCAAATAACGCAAGTACAAATTCGTCTTAAATGCGGACATTGCACAGATGTACCGACAGATTCGCGTGCATCCTAGTCATACCCCGTTTCAAAGAATTCTTTTTAGAAGTTATCCTGATAATCTTATACAAGATTAAGAGTTGCTAACACTAACCTTTGGCGTCAAGTGCTCACCCTACCTTGCAATACGTACTTTATTGCAGCTAGCGGATGATGAGCAGGAAAAATATCCCATCGGGGCTGCAATGATTCGCAACAATTTCTATGTGGACGATTTACTTGCTGGATTTCATTCTCTAAAACAAGCAGTAAGGGCTCAATCTGAAATTACAGCAATTTTGAACACTGCTGGCTTTCAACTACGAAAATGGGCGGCGAATCATTCATCACTGTTGCAGAACGTTCCGCCCGAGCATATTCTCAACGATCAATTTCTCAACGATCAATTTCTCAATTTAAAAGATCAAAGTTCCGTTAAAACGCTCGGCGTATTTTGGAACGCTAAGTCGGATACCTTTCACTTTAAAATTACTCCGATACCTTTTTCGAGCGCCTGTACTAAGCGAGAAGTATTCTCTCACATAGCCAAGCTCTTTGATCCAGCCGGTTGGATAGCTCCTGTCCTCATTAAGGCCAAAATTCTTTTGCAGAACATCTGGAAAGAGAAGACTGAATGGGATGAGACTCTGACAACTTCATCCTTAGCTACCTGGAAAACGTTTGCCGAGACGATCACAGATCTTTCAAAGCTAAACATTCCACGGTGGGTTGGGACCGCTTTACACAATCCTATGCAAATTTATGGATTTTGCGACTCGTCGGAGCAAGCATATGCTGCTGCTATTTACGTTCGGATAAAGGACAGTAGCTTAGGAATCATATCGACACTCTTATGTTCCAAAACGAAAGTTGCTCCCGTAGAATCAGTTACGCTGCTGCGGCTGGAACTCTGTGGTGCGGTTCTATTGGCTAAGCTCATGGCAAAAATTCTTCCAATGTTTAAGTCTGAGAATCCATCCGTGCATTTATGGTCCGATTCGTCTATTGTTTTAGCTTGGAATGGAGACATGTATCCTCCGAGGACAACCCTGCTGATCTCGCTACCAGAGGAATAGCTCCTAATGAGCTTCTACATAATGAACTGTGGTGGCATGGTCCTAAATTCTTAAACTGGGCGGACAATCTTTGGCCTACTTCAAGAGTACCGTCTTTCGACAAAGCTGACTTGGAGGCAAAACCCGTCAAATCCTGTCACACTCTACTCACTCACGGCGACGATATTCTCACAAGATTTTCCTCGTTATCACGAGCATTGCGAGTTACCTCTTACCTTCTACAATTTTTTCATTTAACAAATCCTCGTTTGAAATCCAAGTATTTTTACCCAAGTCACGATATCAGCAGAGAAGAGATTCTTGAGGCTAAAACTACACTTATAATACTCTCTCAGAAGATCTACTTCCCATTTAATCAAAACCAGTATTAACCAATGTAAACTTTGTGTGATCCACAAGAAACATCTTCGCTCACAGCTCATGGGTGCACTTCTCCCTGAACGATCTAACTTTTCCAAACCCTTTTCTAAGACCGGAGTAGACTTCGCTGGCCCGTTCGATATAAAAACGTATGTAGGAAGAAACTGCCGCATAACTAGGGTTACGTGTGTGTATTCGTATGCTTTAGCACCAAAGCCATACATCTGGAAGCAACATCGGATTTATCTACGGCTGCTTTTCTTGCCGCATTTTACCGATTTGTTTGCTAGAAGGGGTTTACCGCAAGACGTGTACTCTGACAATGGGACAAACTTTGTAGGATCTGACCGGGTCCTCAAAGAACAATTCCAAAAGTATCTACATGAAACTGCCTCCGAGGTGTCTAAGTCTCAAAGTCCGGGATTGTCTTGGCACTTCATTCCTCCGGGTGCCCCTCACATGGGCGGGCTCTGGGAGGCTGGCGTAAAAAGTTTCAAAACGCATTTCAGGAAAGTCGCAGCTGGATCAAAATATACTTTCGAGGAGTTCTCAACTCTCCTTTGCAGGATAGAAGCTTGTCTGAACTCTCGGCCAATCTCAGCGATATCCGAAAATCAAAATGCACCTGTTCCGTTAACCCCAGGACATTTCCTGATCGGAAGACCTCTTATTTCGTTGCCAGAACCGATTCCGCAAGAGGCTTCAATTTCTCTCGTGAACCGGTGGGAAAAATTGAAGCTTCTTCAACTTCAGTTAGGTAAAAGATGGAAAGAAGAGTATTTAAAGGAGATGCATAAACGGTTCAAATGGAAATTTCCGCAGAGGAACATTCAGATTGGGGATATTGTCGTCGTAAGAAAAGAGAATTTACCGCCCACAGAGTGGCGATTAGGCCGCGTTATAAACGTTTTTCCGGGAAACGATGGAAGAATTCGCGTCGCGAGTGTTCGAACCCAACAAGGTGATATCATCAGACCCATTGTTAAACTTTGTGTTCTTCCTTCTGAATAGCATAGGGATCACAGATCTATCATATAATGCCCTCGTAGTCAGCCCATATTGAATTTTTTCTCCATTTCTATAGTATTAAAAAAAAATGCATTAACACATGTCTATCGGACATATATCTAGTATAGTATCTGAAATTACTTGATTATAATTCTATATCACATGTATAATTAAACCTACTTATAATAAGTTGGTACTAAACTTAGTTATAAAAGACAAAATAAACAAGTTAGGCAGGCAACCTTAATAAATCGTACACTAACATACACTTTGTAAGGAGTGAGAGGGGATCTTCGTAAGTTACAATATTCAAGTAGTATTAGTATTCAGTATTTTGCAGAGTGGATATCTGCAAGGCGGGCGGCAATGTTTAAGCCAAAATAATGGCAGCGCACCCTTAGCTCAATCCACTGCGCATCTTGCGTCGAATACACAGATGGCACCACGTGTCGATTACACCCAAAGTTTAAAATAAGAACAAAAACCAAAAAAAAAAAAATGTACGTATAAAAATACGTAAAGTAAAATAAGCTAGGCTAATTTAGAATAAAATAGTTTTAAGATTTATTTTAAGGTAGTTTGTTAAGTTATATATACAGGGTGGCTGATGAAAGCCGCTACCAAAAAAAAAATTAATAACTTTTTTTCTATTTAATGAATCTGGTTAATTTTTTTTTTATTTTGCAGATTGATTTTTAGATTTAACAAAAATGGATAACTGGGACACTGAAACAAGAATTTGGATTGTCCGCCGCTAACACGCACTGGAGTCTCCGTAGTTTCGGTTCAAAGAGAGTATAGGCGCACGTTTGGCGGCAATCCTCCGAGCAGATGGACCATAAAGAGACTTGTTAACAATTTTGCCGAGCATGGGACAGTCGAAAGAAGACCTTACCATCGAAACCCTCCAGTTCGGACGGAGGAAACAATCGCTACTGTAGCTGCTGCCATACAAAACAATCTAAGAGTTTCGACAAGAAGCTTATCTGCTCAAATGGGTATAAGCAGACAGTCATTGCAGTCAATTATGCAGAATGATTTGGACTTATTCCCATATAAAATTCAAATTGCCAACAAACTGAATGCAGCAGACTTGCCGATTCGCTTGGAATTTTGCCAGAAGATGCTTCAAATGGTGGAAGAGGACGGAAACATGTTAAACTATCTTTTTATGTCTGACGAGGCCCATTTCGATTTAAACGGCAACATAAACAAACAAAATTGTCGAATATGGAGTGCTTCCAACCCACAGATACTCCATGAGACGGAATTGCATCCACTTCGTGTCACAGTGTGGTGTGCAGTTTCATCACGCTGCATTGTCGGGCCCTACTTCTTCGAAGAAAACGGTCACACCGTTACGGTTACTGGAGACCGTTACTTGAGCATGTTGAGAGAGTTTTTCTATCCAGAATTACGCCGAATGAGAATTTCTTTCAACTCTGTGTGGTTTCAGCAAGATGGTGCAACTCCTCACATAGCCCTGCCTGTTATGACAGAATTGCGACGAAAATTTCCCAATAAGCTGATATCCAGAAACTCCACATTCCGTTGGCCCCCCAATTCGCCTGATCTTACTGCACCTGATTTTTATTATTGCAAACAGGAAGTCTACAAAGCAAAACCAACAAATTTGAATGAACTAAAGCAATCCATTCGAGAAACAATTGCGGCTATTTCGTTCTCAACTCTCCAAGCAGTAATGAACAACTTTTTGGTAAGATGCCGCACATGCATCAATGATCAGGGGGGGCATTTAAATTCCATTATTTTTAAAACTAATTAAGCTATATTTAATAAAATTGAATGAGCTTTAACACTGAAAAAAAATTATTTGAGTTTCTTAATGTAGCAATATTCATCAGCCACCCTGTATAAGAATAAAAAAAAAAAGTTCATTTACTAAGTTTTTTGTATAATAATTTTCTTAGTAACAATTAAAATTAAAAAAATTAAATAAATAAACAATTTTCAAGTTCGTTAAGTCGAAAGACATAGTTTTAAGTATTAGGTTTAACTTAAAGCGCCCGCATAGGGCCAGTAAGTTAGAATAAGAATAGTTAAGTTAGTTAAGCTAGTTTTAAGCGTTTTGTCTAGCATGTAAGTTAATAAATGGATTAATAAAAATGCACTAAAAAAAAAAAAAAAAAACACCCAAAGTTGATCGATCCCCACTCACTTCACTCATTGGCTTATATACTCCTTTTCCGGGAGCCATGTCAGCCATTTTTCCCTTTGTTCGTTCTCTTTCACTGACACCGATCGAACAAGTAAGATGTGCCCGAGCATCACTTAATTTTTGTAATACCTAACTTCAGTTTTAATAAAGTAGCTTTTCATTTTATCGTGGTTCGGTTTTTTTGGTACGAAAAGTGGTTGCTGTTCCACCACACATTTGGAGTGCGGCTTGCCCACGGCTCACCCCAAAACAGAAAGTGTACGCGGCCAATGATTATAAATACTCGTACACCAGTCGTCAGAGGTTTTAATTCCGAAAAAATAACCATAAAGCTGAAAATGGTCTAAATCGTTTTATTTTAGATGCGTAAACAACATATCAATTTCCAATCCTGTCACAGAGTGTGCGTTCAGCACCATTTGGTTAAATAAAGATAATAAATAAAAACAATTTTATATTTCGTGCATTTTCTGGGAAAATCATCGATTTTTCACGACTGGTTAAAAGAACGATCACCCAATCTTCCATACAATATTGCATTTGACATTTCGTCATTACTCAAAGTATATTGTTCGCATACTTTGAAAATTTACCATCCATACTAGTTCTAAAGTAAGAGTGAGATAAGTAGTCATACCAAAAATTGCATTTAAACTTCTCAACAAACTCTTGCGTTGTACAAATTGTTCTGTAAACCACTATAAAAATTCATATGTAGACCTTTCCGATCCGATCCGTTCATTATGTAAATTAAATAAACATGCGTTTATTTTTATTAAAAATAACTTTATTTTCAATGCTTTGTTGGACAGAGCTTCCCCTTACAAAAATTAAAAATCGACTGACTATGAATTTTCTTACTCTAGCTTAAATACTAATCTGTCTGCTCCACATGCCTATCACGCGATGAAGTGTTCCCACAGGTGTCATCAGGTTACCGCTGCCGTGGTGAGTTTTTGTACAGCTTTAATGTAAGTTCTGATGCATACTGTAACACCCTTTTTGTAAAACAAAATCATCCTAAACAATAAAGAACTTTTGTTCCTAAAATTCAAATTTAAGGAGTTATTCTCGAAAAAAAGCACAACCCTCAGGAAGGGGGAATGTTGATATGTATTTTATGAACTTATAATAAAAATGTTGAGATCATTCCCAGTTTTATAGGAATTATTTCCAAATTCAAATCTCTGACGACTGGTCTATATTTACTATTCTATATTTTTTATTTAAACGAATACAATTTTCAAAAAAAATATTTTTTTTTTTTCAAAATTTAATTCGTTTTTATTTACCTTAAAACAATTGAAAGTAACGATTAACAAAGCCGTCAAGACGAAAATGAGCCTCGTCGTTGAAGATGATTTTATGTGATTTGCTGTTGTTCCATAATCAATTCAACGAACTCACTTGATTCAATTGCACTTTGTATGCATGAAGATGCAAATCTGTCGTGAGAATACGCTGTAGAGAGCTTTTCGAAATGCCCAATTCTTGACCATGGTGCCGAATTGATGGTCCTGAACTCTCAACAACACTCACACGAACTGCTTCGATGTTTTGTGTTGAGCGACTTGTTGAAGAACGACCAGAGTGTCTAAGATCACTAATGCCTAAAACACAATATCGCCTCGACCTCGTCTTCGCCTGATGTCTATGAGTTAAACCATATGAAATCAATGTATCCTATCACAATGCCGCTTCCACCTCGACCTCACATTTTCCATTCGTAAAGAAAAACGTAATGTTACGTAACGACACTCTAACCCGAGGCAGAGTTGAGATGAGCTGAGCTTTTGCTCGCTTTGACAGATGAGGAGACAAAAAAACAAAACAAAATGTAAACAAACTAATTCGACCGGCATTTTAGACAGTAGTGTTGCAAATAGCAGACATTTACACTGTGTGATTAAACGGGTGAGTTATTTCATAATTCTGGAATTATTTTAATAAATACATATTTTACAAATTCTACAGAAAATGAATTTCGAGGAGCAGCTCATAAACCTGGTCAGCGAACACCCATTCTTGTATCATACAGTATAAAATCAAAAACGTACACAAATGTGATGAAGAAAAATGCAAAAGCTATAATACTTTAACAGTAAATGCGACTTTTTTCAATTTTGTTATTCATATTGTTTACTGAAAAACCAAACAACGAACAAAAAATAGTTTTCTCAAAAAAATTACAGCTGTTGTCTTTTCAGAAATGTAATTTTAAAGCGCTCACAAGTCGAATGTTACGTAAAGAGACGAAGCCGAGGTCGAAGCGCTTTTGTGTTTTGTGTATCTTCATAGTTAATGAAGTTAAATCACTATTCCGACCATATTTTATACGAAAATTGCGAACTGCAGCTGCTCAACCTTCATTACTTTTAAAATATTGCTCAACAATGAAAACGCGTTGTTCTTTCGTGTAGCACTCCATTTTTAATAACCCTGAAATGTCAGCTGTCACACTGTCTTTTTTTTGTTGACAACACTTTCCGCACAAATGGAATTCAAATTTTGAGTGAATTTTGGGACACCCTTTAGTATGTGACTTCTGGAGGCATAATGTACCCCAAGTCAAAACAAAATTTTTCTACGAGTACTTCACCACGCAACATATCATGTTAAGGTATCTGAGAGGATTAGTGCTGGAAATTTAAAAACAAATGGATGTTAAAAGTTTTCCTTCAAATGGTGTTGACAATGTGAATGAAAATCTACGTGCACTATGCTAAAAGTCTTTGCTAAACGCTGTGATGGATTCAAAGCCTGTTACTTAAATGCGCGTAGCCTCTATATTAGTTGAAATACATAACGGCAGTACAAAATACAATACTTAGTTTCATGTGCTTATAGTAATAGCAGAAGTTGCTCCCCAGCGCAACACGATTTGTTCATAATTGTTCACCTAGTCTACTTGAACTAACCATAGTTTCCCGATTCGTCGTGATCTGTTTTGTACTTATAACATCAACTTTTTTGCATTCCGATTCACTTCGATCTTTTCCATTCAAGGATTTTCGCTCTATTTACATACGTAGATGTGCTCAGTACTACTATCTCTTCAGCCTCTTAGGAAGTCTGTAGACTAAATGCTGATGCAAATGAAAAAGTATAGTACGTATTTTCAACTACTTGTGTCAGAATTGTGCAATCAATGTGTACCAAACAAAACAGTGACCATTCGAATTCATGCCTGCTAATGGTCTACATCCTATGTTGTCGGTTCTATCGAAAATTATATTGTATACCGCACAGATCGTACTGACCGAAGAGGTGGAGGGGTTGCAATATTTGTGAAGAGAAGCTTAACTTCTGGGATTAAGTATATCTCTGATTGTGATAGTGACGTGAAATATATATTTATTGAGGTTGTGTGTGCGTCTTTATCAGACGCGCACACAACCTCAATAAATGCTTGGTGGGCCTAATTTACAAGCCGCCTTATATTACAGACACAAGCACGATTACAAATATTCTTGAAGACGTTATTCCCAGCTATAATCACATCATAGTCGCTGGAGATTTCAATATTAATTTATTAGATTCGTTTTACATTAGAGTACAATCAGGTTTTAGATCACACAGCCCTTCTAAAGATCGTCGATGATATACGACTACAGATAGATAAAGGAAATATAACTACGTTGGTACTGCTAGACTTCTCCAAAGCATTCGACTGTGTTCCACATAGCATACTCCTAAAGTTAAAACACAACCTTTTTTTGAAACCTCAGCTCTGAAGTTGGTTAAAGAATATTTAACAGGAAGGACCCAGGCTGTATCCATTAATACTCAGCTATCTACCTTTCTTCCAACTAATTCTGGTGTTCCTCAAGGATCAATTTTAGGTCCTTTATTTTTCATTATGTTTAATAATGATCTTCCATCAGTACTGAAGCACTGTAGGACTCACATATATGCTGATGATGTATAAATATATCTCAGCCACTCAATTGGAATGTTGGAAGCCGCAACTCTTCGAATCAATGAGGATTTGAACAATATTGCACTCTGGTCTCAACGTCATAAACTAACATTAAACTCAAGGAAGAGCCAAGCTATTATTATCAGCATGGAGGCGGTGGACTACTCGTGCTTACAAAATGTTAAATTAAGTGGTACCGACATACCGTACGTCAAATCGGTAAAAAATCTGGGCGTAATATTCAACCATACACTGGCGTGGAATAATCATTTATCGAGCGCACTGGGCAGAGTGTATGGGTCATTGCGAGCTCTGTATCTAGCGGCTAGCTGTCTCCCAACAAAGACCAAGTTGGCCCTGGCTAAAACACTAATACTTCAGGCTCTTTTTCATGGCCATTTAATATTTTGCTGTCTCGACAGTGTGTATCAACGCAAGCTTAACGTTGCATTCAACAATGTTGTCCGATTTGTACACGGCCTGCGCAGATACGACCATGTTTCGGGGTACAGAGAAAGTGTATTTGGGATGACCTTGCAAAATTATTTGGATTTCAAGACTCTGCTGTTTTTATTTAAATTGAAACAAAGCAAAGCACCAGAATATCTTTCTAACAGACTTGTTTTTTCAATGTCTGAAAGAAGTAGAGTAATAATTGTCCCAACTTTCAGATATAATGTTTCTATTGTAAAAGACAGTTCTTCGCCCATGCTGCTGGTCTGTGGAATTGCCTACCGGCCGAATTGAGGAGATTGAACAACCCAAGTAGTTTTAAAATCGCACTTGAACGTCATCTCAGGTGCTAATCCCATTGTAAACCCATTGAAAGTGGGCATAGCTCCCAAGGCTTAAACATCACCGTATCCGACTATTGGTCAATTGAAGTGTCGTGGGGTGCGCGCTCTTCCTAAAGTTTTTAAAGAAATACTTCTCTATTCATATCTAAAATGAAGTGCCTTATTTGCAATGAAAAAATAGAACACAGTGTTGCAGGAAAAATTTCTTGCTCTGATTGCATTGGTTTTTTTCATTTCTCCTGTGTTAATATAAACGATACAGACATTGAATATATGAACACAAACAGTGTAAAATATAGATGTGATAAGTGCACTATTCTACGTCGGAAATCGTTACAACAACAACCCATTGGAGCTATGAATTCAGCGACAACCGCAGGAATACAACAACATCAGCAAAACGAGAAACTTAAAAGACGCAAGCAGAAAACAACAAAAACAACATCAACATAAACAGAGCGCAGACAAAAATCTAGCTGCAGCGGTGGATACTCGACAGCCGAAAACTCTATTAAGCCCGCATACAGTAACATCTACCCCGCCACAAATCAATAAGATGACTGTAAGCGAGCGACAGCACGATTCAACAACAACGACTGACTCTGCGTCAAAAAGTCAACAGCAACATAACAATCCAGTAACTATGCAGCTTCTCTACGAGGAAATTCTTAGTTTGAAAAGAATAAACACCGATTTTCTTAAGAGAAAAGAAAATGAAACTCTCAGACTAAAGGTCAATAGTCTTGAGAGCAGATTGAACTGGAGATAACTAAAGCTTGTGGAGAACGTTATTGAAATTGTTGGTGTTCCTGAGGCTAACAACAATAATGCTGTAGAATATATCTTCGGTGAAGCTTGGAACATTTCGGTCACATCTGATGAAATAAAAAAATGCTACGTAAAAAGTTTTCCGAAAACGAAATCATAGAGTGTATCTATGCAGGCACACAGCAAAATTATAAGTGTCCATCTCTCGTCGCTTGAAGTTAAGCATAAAATTATGAAGAGCAAACAACATGCTAAAAAGAAGCTGAACACCGCGCTATTTGCCGATGGTACTAGGAAGCATATTGTAATATGCGAGCTACGGCTCGAGTAGATAAAACAATATTCTGTGAAATTATTTCTTTATTTTCTAGTCTATAGAACAATTCAGGTTCACACTATACTATTTTTCGCAATTCTTTTCTTACAATGTCTCTTTCCTCTCAAATCACTTATCTCCTTTCAATTACTTAATTCACAAATCCAAACTAATTACTTCTTCTTGTTAACTCTCAACTTTCAATTTATCACAAAATTACAACTTTGCCCATTATCACTTTTCTAATCTCTTCGCCACGGTTTTAAAACAACTGCCTCTTCTCGATCGCCATCTGTCCCTATATAGCAGAAGTTTCTGATAGCCAGAAACTTCTAGCAAATTCTTCGACCACTAAAAATTCTGATGTAATAATTCCAAGATGACAATCATTTCGTGCAGTTATGATTCCCTCTTATCCGTGATATTATCCGAACTGTGGAGACTAATTGCAGACACGAACCTCGAAAGAAAAGACACTTTGGAATGGGCTGGAGGAGCGTAGTTATTATTCTACATTATTGTAAGCATAATTTTAGGGGATGTTACAATATATTTATTAATGATTTTTTAACTAAATACACCCGTGCATTATTTATGGCAGCTAAAAAGCTCAAAACAGAAAAAAAATACAAGTATTTATGGTTCAAGAATAATAATATTTTGTTAAGAAAAGTTGAAAATGGTGAGGTTGTGGTTATAAGATCTTTTGATGACTTAGCCGAAAATTAAAAGAATTTGAATCCTGTTTTTCAATATTATCTAATATAAATGAAAGCTTTGATCTTATAAAAGACAACCTTACCATTGAAACCACAAGAATCGTTCCTGATAGTATGATTTATTCAAGCAATAACAAATCTGTTTATATTATTCATCAAAATATTAGAAGTATGCGGCAAAATTTTGATTTACTAGTTAGCAACCTTGAAGCCTTTAAGAACATGCCTGAAATTATTTTCGTTTCGGAAATTTGGATTTATTCCTATGAGCTGAGTGATTACCGTATTCCTGGCTATACATATTTTGCAAATACCAATGATTCGTATTCTTCTGGTGGAGTAGGAGCTTTTGTGCGAGATTATTATGATGATTGTGTGGTGGAGCGCTTTAGTTTGGTAAGTGCCGATGTTATAAAAATCTCTTTTGGCATATTGTGAGCGCAACGACATCTACCTGTCGATTATTTTCCTCCTTTTTTTCTTGCCATTAGGCACCATTGGTTTCTGTGTATTTGACTATGTCATATTACTACGTAATAAAGAATTTTAGTTTTTGGTAAAGACGCACGCCTTTGATTTTCTTTTAACACGCAATCCTCATATTGCACCACGAATTTCATAACAGAGCCACACTGTTACATGGCGCAGCCGGTATCTCAACCTACATACAATAAAGAAACAACCAACACCCGACAACAAAATGTCTCTCGTCCAGCAACTCTTAGAAACGACCATCGACGCAGAAATTCTGAACCAGTTCACGAAGGATGCACTCCAAACAGAAGTCAAATCAAGAGGACTGGAAACAACAGCAACAACAAAAGATGAGTTAATTCAAATCATAATCAAACACAATAAAATCCTATCTACCCTTAAAGCAAGGAAAATCGAACCATCAGCAGGTACTTCTAGTTCGGTAGGGACTTGTCCAGCAGTTATTCAGACTGTCGTCATCAACCCAGACATGACGCAAACGATTTTGGAATGCAACGGGGAAGATAGCAACTCCACCGAGCAATTCATAAAATCCATCGAAAAAGCCGCAAAAATAAACGGATGGAGTGACGAGGTTAAATTAGTATTCTGCACCAGCAAATTAACGGGCATTGCAAGAAACTGGCAGAACTTCGAAGGCGATTCAAGGGACGACTGGAATATATGGCTCAATTCATTCAGGAAACGATTCATAAAGACACCAACATTACGCGAATGGAATGACAGAGTAAATGCACGTATCCAACGGCCGAACGAATCTATAATCCAGTACTTCAGCAGTAAGTTAGATATTATTTCTAAGCCCCCAAAGAATGTAAATATTCCTACGGAAGATCAAATTGCGTATTTACTCGAGGGTGTTGCTGACAATACAGACCGCCGTATTCTACGCATTGGCACACCTTCGACCATAACCGAACTATTCGAACTGGGGCAAAAACTTGACGATGACACAAAACACACCAGCAAACAGTTCCACAACACAACAACAATGTATCGCAACACTAGAACGCCACAGTCCTTTACAGACAATAATTTCAAGAAACCAGCATACACAGAAAATACAAAAACAAATACTTATGTATGCCCACGCTGTAAAAAAGGTCAACACCCCGTTTCGCAATGTCCAATACCCTGTTACACATGCAATAGAACTGGTCATTCACTGAGCAACTGCCCAAATAAACCATCTCCAAAACAAGCAAACTGCGCATTGAAGTCAAAAGGTGGTGATCGAGGCTTACCCATCGTAGATGCCTATGCATTCGATGGAAAACCTATTTCCACTCTTATCGATAGCGGTGCTGAACAGTCAGTAATCGATCGTCGTTCTATACCACCTGATTATACAGTTCAAAAATACGAAGGCTCAGCAATAACTTCCATTGACAATGAGTGTAGACCTGTAGGACAAATTGACCTATTCGTTGCAGTAGGCGACATATGTTGCACATTTGGTCCTGTAGCGGTGGTAAACAATGCACCAATACCACTGATACTCGGCAGCGATTGGAGAAAGGCCAATAACATCACCATAACTGTCGAAACGAACGGAGATGTCCAATTAAAACAAAATACGAACTCAGGCTACACCACACACACAAATATAAATTCCTGCATATTAAAACAAAGCCAGACTATACCACCATGTATTCTAAAAGAAGTCGAACATCAAATCTCAACATTTCCGAAATCTATATCTCCAACACAAATTCAAAAATTTCGAGAAATAGTCAGCAACAATTTACAAGCCTTCTCGACAGACAACGAGATTTTAGGATACTGCACCATAGATCAACATTCCTTACGTACAGTAGATGATATACCAGTTCGCAGAAAGCCCTACCGCTATTCATGGAGCGACCGCCAGTTTATAAACGAAACAGTAGAAAATTGGAAAAAACTAAACATTGCAAGAGATTCGCAATCTGAATATGCCTCTCCAGTTGTAATAGTTAACCAGCCTCATCATCCAAGTACCCCACGCAGATTGACAATAGATTATACACAGCTTAACAAAAAATTATATAAAGATAATTTTCCACCTCCACACATCGACGACATCATAGAGAAACTGGTTCAACAGGATGCACAAATTTTCAACACAATGGACATTAAAACAGCATTTATGACGGTTGCTGTCAAACCAGAGGACATTCACAAAACAGCATTTATAACTCAAGACGGTATATACGAATTTATGAGAATGCCATTTGGACTGACCAATGCGCCAAAGACCATGGAACGTATAATGAAGCAAACATTCGATAACACCGAAAACACTATTACATACATGGACGACGTAGGTCAATCAGCTCCGAACATTGACATAGCTATTAGAAATTTCGAAAACGCACTTAAACAAATAATCAAAAGCGGACTACGTATTTCTCTACAAAAGAGTCAGCTTTTCCAAATGGAAATATTCTTCTTGGGCTATGGTATTTCAGCACACGGCATACGTCCAGATCCTTCCCGTACAAACTCCATCGACAGATACAACAAAATTTTCAAAACAAAAACAGACGCTAAATCATTCCATGCATTTGCATCTCATCACAGAAAGTTCATCAAAGACTTTTCAAAGTTATCATTACCAATACGCAACGCATATAATTCATCCCCATTCATCTGGACAGAAGAAGCAGCAGCAGCAGTCGAAATTTTAAAACAAAAATTAAAATCTCCACCAATACTGGGACATTTTAGGAATAATTGTCCAACGGAAGTTCAAATTGACGCATCATTAACCGGCTTGGGAGCAATCCTTCTACAAAAACAAAACAATCAGCAAGTAGTAATCGCATATGCTAGCCGTGCGCTTGCCGATAGTGAAAAAAATTTACATATTAACCAAATAGAAAGCCTAGCAGTACACTGGGCGGTTACTAATAAATTTCAATATGAGGATTGCGTGTTAAAAGAAAATCAAAGGCGTGCGCCTTTACCAAAAACTAAAATTGAATTCTTTATTACGTAGTAATATGACATAGTCAAATACACAGAAACCAATGGTGCCTAATGGCGAGAAAAAAAGGAGGAAAATAATCGACAGGTAGATGTCGTTGCGCTCACACGACCCCTTCTTGTAAAATTGACTCCTGGCAATTTACCTCTCATAGTCTTGGAGCCATCTTGGTGGTTTTCGGGAGCGAACCGGTGCTGTATCCTTCCGGTCGACGATTTCCTCAATGTCTTCTTCTTTGTCACTATCTTCCATTTGATATACTGATGACCCATCACTCGTAGAATATTGTTCAGTTGGCAACTCTTCCTCATCGCCGGTATTTGTCTCAATGATGTTTCGTTTATGAACTGGCGGTCGCTCCATGAATAGCGGTAGGGCTTTCTGCGAACTGGTATATCATCTATTGTACGTAAGGAATGTTGATCTATGGTGCAGTATCCTAAAATCTCGTTGTCTGTCGAGAAGGCTTGTAAATTGTTGCTGACTATTTCTCGAAATTTTTGAATTTGTGTTGGAGATATAGATTTCGGAAATGTTGAGATTTGATGTTCGACTTCTTTTAGAATACATGGTGGTATAGACTGGCTTTGTTTTAATATGCAGGAATTTATATTTGTGTGTGTGGTGTAGCCTGAGTTCGTATTTTGTTTTAATTGGACATCTCCGTTCGTTTCGACAGTTATGGTGATGTTATTGGCCTTTCTCCAATCGCTGCCGAGTATCAGTGGTATTGGTGCATTGTTTACCACCGCTACAGGACCAAATGTGCAACATATGTCGCCTACTGCAACGAATAGGTCAATTTGTCCTACAGGTCTACACTCATTGTCAATGGAAGTTATTGCTGAGCCTTCGTATTTTTGAACTGTATAATCAGGTGGTATAGAACGACGATCGATTACTGACTGTTCAGCACCGCTATCGATAAGAGTGGAAATAGGTTTTCCATCGAATGCATAGGCATCTACGATGGGTAAGCCTCGATCACCACCTTTTGACTTCAATGCGCAGTTTGCTTGTTTTGGAGATGGTTTATTTGGGCAGTTGCTCAGTGAATGACCAGTTCTATTGCATGTGTAACAGGGTATTGGACATTGCGAAACGGGGTGTTGACCTTTTTTACAGCGTGGGCATACATAAGTATTTGTTTTTGTATTTTCTGTGTATGCTGGTTTCTTGAAATTATTGTCTGTAAAGGACTGTGGCGTTCTAGTGTTGCGATACATTGTTGTTGTGTTGTGGAACTGTTTGCTGGTGTGTTTTGTGTCATCGTCAAGTTTTTGCCCCAGTTCGAATAGTTCGGTTATGGTCGAAGGTGTGCCAATGCGTAGAATACGGCGGTCTGTATTGTCAGCAACACCCTCGAGTAAATACGCAATTTGATCTTCCGTAGGAATATTTACATTCTTTGGGGGCTTAGAAATAATATCTAACTTACTGCTGAAGTACTGGATTATAGATTCGTTCGGCCGTTGGATACGTGCATTTACTCTGTCATTCCATTCGCGTAATGTTGGTGTCTTTATGAATCGTTTCCTGAATGAATTGAGCCATATATTCCAGTCGTCCCTTGAATCGCCTTCGAAGTTCTGCCAGTTTCTTGCAATGCCCGTTAATTTGCTGGTGCAGAATACTAATTTAACCTCGTCACTCCATCCGTTTATTTTTGCGGCTTTTTCGATGGATTTTATGAATTGCTCGGTGGAGTTGCTATCTTCCCCGTTGCATTCCAAAATCGTTTGCGTCATGTCTGGGTTGATGACGACAGTCTGAATAACTGCTGGACAAGTCCCTACCGAACTAGAAGTACCTGCTGATGGTTCGATTTTCCTTGCTTTAAGGGTAGATAGGATTTTATTGTGTTTGATTATGATTTGAATTAACTCATCTTTTGTTGTTGCTGTTGTTTCCAGTCCTCTTGATTTGACTTCTGTTTGGAGTGCATCCTTCGTGAACTGGTTCAGAATTTCTGCGTCGATGGTCGTTTCTAAGAGTTGCTGGACGAGAGACATTTTGTTGTCGGGTGTTGGTTGTTTCTTTATTGTATGTAGGTTGAGATACCGGCTGCGCCATGTAACAGTGTGGCTCTGTTATGAAATTCGTGGTGCAATATGAGGATTGCGTGTTAAAAGAAAATCAAAGGCGTGCGTCTTTACCAAAAACTAAAATTGAATTCTTTATTACGTAGTAATATGACATAGTCAAATACACAGAAACCAATGGTGCCTAATGGCGAGAAAAAAAGGAGGAAAATAATCGACAGGTAGATGTCGTTGCGCTCACATTTATAAATTTCATATTTATTTATACGGATTAAAATCGTTCACAATAATTACGGACAATTGGACCACCGCTTGTTTATTACAAAACAGCAAATTTAATCGTAAATTCGCGCGATGGCTCCTAGATTTACAATCATACAATTTCACAATAAAACACAAATCAACCAAACAAAATATCTGCGCGGATGCACTTTCAAGAATTTCGGAAAATACAATAGCCCAACTAATTTTAAAATCAAACGATGAATCGCGAATTTCAATAGCCCAAATCAACGACCCGGAATGCAACGATATATTACAAATTCTAACTAGAGACTCTAATACAAAAAACGACAAAAAAATCAAAGAAAAATACTGCATCCAGAATAACATCCTGATGCACAAAGACAATAAAGGCCGCGGATGCATCCAAATACCGAAATCGCTTCAAACAACCATTCTGGAAATGTGTCACGACAACAGTGGACACATGGACAATGAAAAGACATTCTCAAAACTATCCAAACGCTATTTCTGGCCATCATACTTCAAGGACTGCAAGGATTACGTATCTAGCTGTAGCACATGTCAGCAATTTAACCACAGGACCACCAAGAGACTGGGCCTCTTGAAACCAAGAACAATCCCGGAAAGACCGTTTGACGTTATTTCAATGGATCACTGCAGCTTCCCAAAAGACAACAAAGGTAACACTAACATTCTAATTTTAATTGATCACACAACTCGATACATTGTTGCAAAATGTGTCCCCGACGTTAGTTCGCGTCATGTTACGAACCTAATAAAAAACAGAATCATTCTAATTTACGGCGCACCGAAAACCATCATCAATGATAATGCTACCAGCTTCACCTCACTCGAAGTTCAAAATTTCTTCAAAGATTACGGAATCCAAAGTCGCACGACTCCACCATATTGGCCCGAATCGAATGGACTTATCGAGCGCGAAGTTAAAACAGTTTCATCAATTCTCCGAAAATACATTTCCGAAAGGGACATCGCACACTGGTCATCTTACATTCCTGAAATAGTACAAGCAATTAACGCAAGCAAACATTCATCACTTCAAGAATCACCCTTCTATCTACTCCATGGATTCGAAGCCAGAATTCGGGACGAACTTCTTTTGGGTACGGTAGAGTGCCAAGTCAATAGACCACAACAAATTGCACAACTTAACTCAGCCCGCCAAACAGCAATAGAAAAGCTAAACAAATCACAAAGTCAAGCAAAAACCAGTATCGATCAACATAGACTAAACTTTACCATGAAAGAGGGTGATCTGGTACTAGCATTAAATCCCAATAAAAATAGCAAATTATGCCCAATATATGAACCGACACCATATGAAATAACAAATATTCTCGGCGACAACGTTATAAAAATTCGGAAGTACAACGAACTTGGACAAGAAATAATAAGAATCGTTCACACCGGACAGATAAAAAGATATAAAGAAAGAAACAACAATCAGCTGCTAACTGACACTCACAATGGATTACAAAACATCATTGAGACAAATACCGGCGATGAGGAAGAGTTGTCAACTGAACAATATTCTACGAGTGATGGGTCATCAGTATATCAAATGGAAGATAGTGACAAAGAAAAAGACATTGAGGAAATCGTCGACCGGAAGGATACAGCACCGGTTCGCTCCCGAAAACCACCAAGATGGCTCCAAGACTATGAGAGGTAAATTGCCAGGAGTCAATTTTACAAGAAGGGGTCGTGTGAGCGCAACGACATCTACCTGTCGATTATTTTCCTCCTTTTTTTCTTGCCATTAGGCACCATTGGTTTCTGTGTATTTGACTATGTCATATTACTACGTAATAAAGAATTTTAGTTTTTGGTAAAGACGCACGCCTTTGATTTTCTTTTAACACGCAATCCTCATATTGCACCACGAATTTCATAACAGAGCCACACTGTTACACATATGCAATGAAGATTTTACTTTTGTTTGTGCATACAGATTTAATTCGCAATCATTTCATGTGTTTTTGGATGAATTTAAAACATTTTTACGCGATGAAAAATCGAATAACCTTGTTATTTTAGGTGACTTCAACTTGGACCTACTAAATACTAGTCCAATGTTAGATTCATATCTTGCACTTATGGCCGAATATGGGTTAGCTTCTTTAGTAAATGAGATCACCAGACCAATTGCAGGTACATGCCTTGACCACGTGTTCTTTCGTTTCTTGAAAGTTCCACTAAATCTATATTCTGGTATTAATTTTGAACTTCAGATCTCTGATCATTGTATGACTGGCTGAGTTTTAAATGGTTTGGATAGTAAAGAAAACAAAAAGCATAATTTTCCAAAGAGGTTGTTCAAAATT
The DNA here is from genome assembly GCA_963082735.1 of Pocota personata. Taxonomy (NCBI): domain Eukaryota; kingdom Metazoa; phylum Arthropoda; class Insecta; order Diptera; family Syrphidae; genus Pocota; species Pocota personata. Next base: position 67,786,275 of record OY720431.1, read on the forward strand.
AACTTTGAGCAGCTTAATAATGTACTGCGTTTTGAAAACTGGGAGGCGGTTTATGCTCAAGACAATGTTTCTACAGGTTATGATATTTTATTAAATTTATTAAAAAACTATGTTAACTTTGCAAGCTACGTCATTGTCCCTAGAAAATCTGCTCTAAGGCTGAAGCCTTGGATAAACGGTTCACTTCTTAGGAAAATTCGACAAAAACACAAATTGCGGATAAATTGCCATAAACATCCACAAAACTCTAGTTTACAGAGTCATTATAACAGTATGAGCCAAAAAATTAATAAAGAGATACGTAAGTGCCGAGACAGTACTGCCAAAATCAGATAAGGGCTTCACAAGGAAATCTCAAAAAGGAGTGGAAAGTGATTAATAGCATAATCAATCGTAATGCTCTTTATTTAAAAAACGGACGTGTTACTATTTCGGAACCTACAGCAATAGCTAATGAATTCAATGACCATTTTTCATCGGTTGGACAACAGCCGTTTCAGAGATTTTGTTCAAGTTATTGCAATTGTTACTGTACCGGATCCGGAATTGTAAATAGTACTTTCCAAAGAAATAGCTTCTTTTTTGAACCAATTTCTGGGCTTGAAATTCTAAAGACTATTCATTCCTTAAGCAATTCATATTCCTGTGGTACCGATGGTATTTCTAACATTATACTGAAGAACGTTGCCTTTAATATTGCTGATATTTTGGCACATCTTTTCAATTTGAGTATCGTGTCTTCCCTGAAGAACTAAAATGTGCCATTGTTATTCCTCTTTCCAAAAGGGGTAACAGAAATGAAAAAAATAACTATAGACCAATCTCGTTATTGTCTTCAATCTCCAAAGTAATCTCCAAATATGTTAAAAAAAGGGTTTTGGAATTCCTAAAAAGAAATAATTTTTTCAGCCCCATGCAGTTTGGGTTTAGAGCTGGGCTATCTACTGAAGATGCTTTCTTAGATTTCTGTTCCTTTATACAGAAAGGTTTGGACAACAAAAAATGTTGTTCTGGACTTTTTTTTGATATAACAAAGGCTTTTGACATGGTGGATCATAACATTCTTTTGAAAAAGCTATATAATGCGGGTTTTCGTGGTTTTATGTATAGTTGGTTTATGTCCTATCTTAAAAACAGAAAACATAAAGTGAAGGTTGAAACTAGTTTTAGTAACTCTAAGATTATTAATCTTGGTGTTCCTCAAGGCTCTGTGCTTGGTCCTATACTGTTTCTCATTTATATAAATTCTCTGCTTGTCCAACCATTTGTAGGAAAAGTTAGAGCTTTTGCTGATGATCTTGGTATCGCATATGGTTCAGTCAATCCCCTAAACCTAGTAGCTGTTATAAATAAAGACGTTGAATTACTAAGAATTTGGTTTGCGGAACATAACCTAGTAGTTAGCAATAAAACGAAACTTATGTTTTTCAGCCTAATTAATCATGATGCTCCAGATATCGAGATCATATTTCATTCATCTAATTGTGAAAGGTACAACTTGTTTATGTCTCCTTCGATAGGAATGTTCCTTGTGATGACAATTGCTTCAAAATCGAAAACGTAAACCATTTTAAATATCTAGGCGTTACAATTGACCGGAATTTGAGTTGGTCTAATCAAATTTTAGGTTTAAAACAATATTAGAAAGTTTTGTCCCAACAATACTTTAAAAACAGTTTATTATGGGATATTTCATTCAAAATTGAAATACGGAATAAGCTGTTGGGGAAGTGTTTGCCTTAATAAAATTCAGCCGTTGATTGTCTTACAGAAATGCGCCATTAGGAAGATTTGTAATTCTTCCAGTTTACCCCACTCTATGGAACTTTTTAGAGGTATGAAAATCCTGCCAGTTAGACACCTCTTTTATTTCAAGGTTCTGAAGATATTTTTTATTAGAGGTGGTTACCTGCAAAGTCCGACATCTGATTCCTATAGCTTGAGAAGCAATCAACAGTCTCTAGTTACCATTCCTGCCTTTCGTACAACATGCTATAGAAATTCTTACCCCGCTACTTCTTGCAAACTGTTTAATAGGCTTCCTGTAGGTATGCGAATCATTGATAACTTGTTCACTTTTATGAAAGAGGGAAAACAGTGGTTTCTTAGTTTTAATCACAATGAAATCGAAATTTTGTTGCGCTACATTGCTTAGTATCTATTATATATTTTCTTGTTGTAGTAACGAAATTGCCTTTTGCTTTTTAAATTGTTCTTTTTTTTTTGATTTCTTTACTTTTACTTTTATTTGTTCACACCACAATGAATATATCTATTATAAAGTGACATTTATCTCTATTTTATTTAATTAAATACAAAATGTCTCTAACTATTCTCTTATTATTTAGCTGCAGTCTGTTAAATTTGCAAATATTATAATTGTTTTAAAATTGTAATACGAGAATAATGAATTTAATAAAAAAAAAAAAAAACATGTACTCTATTTTAATGATAGAAATAATTATAATAAAATTGAAAATTTTGAAAATTTAAATTGTTATTTAAAAACTGTGTATATTATTTTTATCTATTTTCTTTTTTTTTTATATTGTTTATTTTTTTTTACCAAATCTACCAAGATTGCACTAAGTATAAACTAAAAAACACCTTTGCTTATGTTGCCAATAAAATAAATCTAAATCTAAAAAAATCGTAATAATCTGTATGGCAAATGCCTATAAATTGGCTTGAAATAATACCACCTCTATCATACATACCTCAAACCAAAATTATTATGCCTCTAAGCTAAACACCTCTCTGACAGCGAAAAGGCTCGCATTGTCAACCATTTAACACATGTTACAAACTAGTCCATAATCACGTCAACATTTTCCCGATTTTGGAAGATCGCAAGGGTTTTATCTACTGCCAAGAAAGCCCATCCGACTTCTCCCGTAGATTTTATATCCATCTGCATCCTACCATGTTTGTCAAATGCATTTGAGAAAATTATAGCAAAACAAATTTTTGAAACAACTGTAACACTACCAGTTGTTAAATCCTCGCCAGTCAGGATTCAGAGCCAACCACAGCTGTTCATCGACTATGGTCAACTTATTTGAGGAACTAAGGCAACATTTTGACTTCTTTGTTTGCTCCATTTCTCGAAGGCTTTTCAAGGCTAAACACATTTTCGGTTTTAGTGATAGGGCTACTAGCTTTCCACCTAATAGTTTACAGAGTTGTCTGTGGCGAAAAAATGTCAGCTTTAAAAGCAATACTTCAAGGAGTTTCACAGGAGTCAATATTGGGACCGATTTTGTTTTGTATATTTATAAAAGATCTACCATCCGTATGCAAGCACTCTTCAGTATATCTACATACTTATATGCAGATGATTTTAACAACTTAAAGGAACTTGCTCCTCTTCTTAACGAGGATCTAAAACAAACCCAATCTATGTATAAAAATCAAAGCTGTAGTATCTGCAACAAGCCTCGGTTATGTAATAAATTGTAATTTATCTCGCTACAATCACATCAACATGGTCATCGGTCGTATAAGTTAACACGAGATACATATATAGGTATATATCTCTCTACTCTACATCAAATTCTCTTTCCCATGGAAAATCATTCACACGCTACGTGCAGGAGCAATTGCACTTGCGGTCATCAAACACCTGCACTTCAACTGAAATCATCCGGCGGCGCATTACTGCTGATACCTTGTCTACACCTAAGCAAACGAATGATATAAATATATGTATGTACTTAGAATTAAGTAGATTAAGTTTGGTTTTGGCAATAAAGAATATATGATAGCGTCTTCTAGGTCCAGATAAGAATGATAGGAAAAGAAATTTAAATAAAACAACAACGGTATAAGATATCAATTCAATTCTGGCTTTATTTTGAAGCTACATTCATGCCATTATGTATGGAATAACACATCATTTAAATGGCCACCTCGGCTTCGCTGGCAGTGTTTCAAGCGGTCGGTCCAATTTTTGATGACTCGGTCCAATATGTGCGGCGTTATTCCGGCAATAGAGTCTCGAATGTTGGCCTCGAGCTCGTCCAAATTGGTTGTCTTGTTAGCGTAGACTTGATGTAGCTCCAGAGAAAATAATCGAGGGGTGTCAAGTCGCATCATCGCTGCGGCCAATTGATGAACGCTTGCCGTGAGATGACCCAGTCGCCAAATTTCTCCTTCACCACTTCGACCGTTGCGTCACTTGTATTGCATGTAGTGCCGTCTTGTTCGAACCACAGCTCGGATATATCGATGTTGTCGAGCTCAGAGCACAGAAAGACGGTTAACATCGCTCTATACCTAGGACCATTGACGGTAACGGTGTCTCCTTCCTCATTTCGAAAGAAATAAGGTCCGATGATGACGCCGTGCCATAAACCGGAACAAACATCAATCTTTGTGGATGCATTGATGCTTGGTCGAACACTTGTGGATTGTGATCGCTCCAATAATGGCAATTTTGCTTGTTGACATAGCCGCTGAGTCAAAAATGATGATCCGAGAAGATGATTTTTTGGCCAAAATTCGGATCTCCGGCCAACATTTCCATCGCCCAATTAGTGAACTCACGGCGTTGTCTATGGTCGTTCGGCTTCAATTCTTGCGTCAGCACAATCTTATACGGTTGTAGGCCCAAATACAACCGCAAAATAAGCTGGATCGACATTTCTGGATCTTCTTTGATACTGGCCGCTACGGCGACTACGTTTTCTTCACTTCGCACCGAACTCTGTATGGTTGGTGGCTTAAGGTCCAAAAGAGTGTACTCATCCTCAAACTTTTCTACGGTGCAACGAATTGCCTAGGCACTGAAGCCATGATGACGACCGACCTCACGACGAAATTCACGTTTCGTATTTACAACTGAGCCGGAATTTCGACAATATTTTTTTAATAATTTTCACATGTTCGAGAAGTATCAAATGATGTACGATAAAATGGTAAACCTTACTGAATATTTTGACAGCTGGATGTCATTGGTAACTTTGACAGCTACTGAAACATAACAATCGGAAAAACTATCATTGCTATCTGGTCACCCTTTGCTGATCATACTAAACAATTATTTTTTCGAATTTTAGTTATTAAAAATGTAACTTACCTAAATACGGCTAACGGCATATTTTATACCATTAAAAGCTTATAACAACTCTAATTTGACCTCCTATCTCTTATGCTGAGGTTGTATATTGTTCGCTTGATTTCTTATCTCAGCGAAAATGCTAATGTAGTCGAGTCGCATTTGTTTTTTATTCACGCTGTCAGCCTATGGAATTCGTTTCCCTCGCGAGCTTCGACTTCTTCACTTCTCATCTTCTACACCTCCAAACTAACTTCAACGGTTTCCTATCACTCTGAATTATATTTTAGTATTAGTCATATATTTATATTTATTTAGGTTAGGTTAGGTTGAGGTGGCTGTCAGCAAAAAAAGCCAATACACTTAGACCAGTAATAGGTCCATTGTGACACCACGTGGGTTTGGGACGCAGCCTCTAGCTTACTCGTTGAACCATTTGAAGCTTCTGATGAAGCGTAGATGGTCCTTAACGTCTATATTATTCAGGTCATTTAGGTCGTTGAAACAGAACGCTGTCCATCTAGATAGCTTATTCAAAGTGTTTTGTAAGAGCTCTTTTAAGGTAGTGAGGTGTTTACCAGAGATTGCAATAGCAACATCGTCCGCACAGGTAACTTCGCAACCCTCAGCTTCCAGGATTAACAGTAGTTCATTAACCACCAGATTCCAAAGAAGTGGGGATAGGACACCCCTTTGAAGGATACACCTGCTGACATATCTTCTAACAGATGTTCAACCCAGCTTTAAGTTGATAATCCGACTATTAAGCACTAAATTAATCAGCTCACCAAGTTTAGTTTAATTCAGTTTAGTTAAGTTTATTAGTATTAATTCAATACTTTACAAATCCATATTTACTATATACATACATACATATTAACAAATTTATTTAATTCAGTCTTATTGCTCTCTTATGTACTTCCTTTTACAAACTCTATACATTTACTTTTATATATTCTAAAATTTTGCTCATTCTTTATATCAGTTGGTAGCGTATTAAATAAACTAAAACCTTTATAAATAATTGTATTTTGGGCAGATGTTGAAGATTGATTGCGTAGTCTAAAATTATTTATATTTCGTAACTGGTACGGCTGCGCATCTCCCACACGTCTGACTTCGCTCGTTAAATACCTAGGTGCATCACCATATTTGATTTTAAAAACAGCCAATAATGTGTTGTACTCCAGCCTTTGCTTGACGTTCAGCCACCTTAGCGCGTCCAGCATAGAAGTTATTGGGGTAAATCTGTTACATCTCAGGATACTCCTCATAGCCTTGTTTTGCAGCTTTTGAAGTCTTTTTATTTGACCTTGGTTGCAGCATGAAAAAAGTATTGTAGCACAAAATTCAAAGTGAGGTTTCACCATGGTGTTATAAACCGTTATAGCTGTCATGTCATCCATCTGTTTTCTGATCCTTTTGAAGAATCCAATTTGTTTACCAATTTTCTTGCATATGTAGTCCACATGTTCATGCATATTTAACTCCTTGTCAATAATCTTTCCCAAATATTTGATACTGTTTACATTTTCAATGTGTTTACCATTTATCTCGATGTTTGTTTCGCTCTGTAGATTTATTTCCATTAATTTAGTTTTTTGCTCGTTCAGTTTCAATTTGTTCATTTTTAACCATACGATTAATCGATCTATATCGTACTTAATTTTGTTTCTGCATTCATCAGCGTCTTTCCCCTCAGCATAAATCAGCGTATCATCGTATCATATTATTGTAGGCATGTCGTTGATGTAGGGATAAATAAAAGTGCACCTAAAATTGAACCTCGTGGCACTCCTTGTTCAACCTCAATGAAATCGGACACACTTCTGTTAATTTTTGTCCGTTGTACTCTATTTGTTAAAAATGATCTAAACCATTCAAGCTATTCCGTACTTATATAATTTTCTCAAAAGTATTTCCTTATCAATTGTTTCAAAAGCACGTTTGAAATCTAAGAAAATTGCTATTATTTTCTTTTTCTTTCCGCCGCCTTTCCATTCGTTTACTAAGTGGTTAACCACTGCCTCACAGGAATAATTTTTTCTGTACCCAGATTGATACATCGATAAAATATTGTTGCTTTCAAGATATTCCACCATCTGTTGTTTTACCACAATCTCAATAATTTTCTCAATCGTTCTTAGCGTATTAATGGGTCGAAATTCTTCACTTTCGTTTGTTTTTTCAACTTTTTCCACCGGTGTAACCATTGAATCCTTCCATGAGTTTGGGAACTCCCCCTTGAGAGTGATTTATTTACTATCATGAGCACTGTCTGTCCTAAAATATCCCAATTATCAGTTATTACTTGTGGGCTTATTTTTTCGAAATCCGCTTTGTTTTTTAGTTTTTTACAAACTTTTTCAAGTTCGTGTAGCGTTAATTCTCGGAATTTAAATTTGCTCTCTGTTTCATTTATATTATTCATGTATTCAACATCTTCAATTGATTTAACAATTTGTTTTACACTACTTATAAAATAGTCGTTAAATTTGTTTGCAATTTCGGACTCATCTCTATACTCTTTATCTTCGAAGCATACATGTTTTATTTCATTTTGTTGCTGTCCAATAACCATTTTTTTGATTATACTCCACATCTCTTTCTATCCATTTGCACGCCTTATTCGGTTCCTTATGTAACGATTTTTTGCGTTTCGAATGCTAACTTTATATTGGTTCCTTATTCTTTTGTATTCATTCCAATTCTCGTTGCTGTTGTAGTGTTTAGCTAATTCATATTTTTCAATTTTCTTAGCTTTCAGAGCTTTCAGTTCGTTAGTGTACCATCGATTTGTTTTATTATCCGTTTTGATATTTTTCTTGCTAATGAATGCTCTTCGGTATTCCTAAGACTCAAATCCATATTTTTCGCATTTGCATGCACGCTAGCTGTCATATTGTATGATGTGTCGAATACCCTTAGTTTACACGTGAAAAGATCTATAGACTTCTATCTTGTTCTGCTCAACGTTTTTGTTTTTTATTTGGTTTATGAATATATCAATACTCTCATGATCTGAAATCTTATTACTAACATTGGTACAAACTGTAAGATTGTGCATGTTTGAAACTACATAATCAATTATGCTATTTGAAGCTGCCGTAATTCTTGAATATTCTGTCATTTTCTGAGATAAACAGTTATCGTTCAGTATCCTTTTGATCTCTCGTTTATAAAGTGTATTCTTGCTCCAATCTATGTTGAAATCTCCAGCAATCAATATGTTTGTTGGTGTTTCGGTCAGCTTCTCAATGTTTTCTTCTAGAAAATCACAAAATTCTCTTTCAGAGCTCTTTGGCGCTTTGTACACAGGTACTATGACCACTTCTATATTATTGCGTTCACATTTGCATGCTAAAAGCCATCTTTTGTAATCGACTGATTTTTCTAACACCTTTATGACTTTCCAATTGTTTTTTATGTAGATTGTGGTACCTCCAGTATGTGTTGAGTTCGAGAAACAAGATACGTCATTATATCGTTTAAGTTTAATGTTGACTAATTTGTCTATTACTCTTTGTTCAATAAGGTGTGTTTCGGACAAAATCATAAATTCGTACTGTTTACTGTCTGCTAATATTTATAACTCATTGAAATTATTGGTCAAGCCCTGTATTTGATGTAAACGCCTTTGATATTGTTGAGTTGCTAGTAACCAATTGTTTTCTTTCTGGCTTCCAGCTTATTCAGATAGACTGGGCATAATCGATTTAGTGTTGTATGATTGTCGTCTAGTCCCAGATTAAGTTTTTCGTTTCATTGTTTCATTGTTACACTCACTAGTTTTATGGTTACCTAAACATTTAAGGCATGTTTCATCCTTCTTCTTACATTCAGTGGATTTATGGTTGAAACCTTTACATTTAAAACACCGTATGATTTCCACTCCATCGAATATCTTACTTCGCTCCCACCCGATGCTGAGTTTTCCTGTTTCCATTACTTTTGGAAAAGATTCAGCGTCAATTTCAGTTATTGCATTATAGTTTATCACGTTGTTCTTCTTATTCTCAAAATATTTCACTAATTTTAACTCACTGTTTGCAATAACATTATTTTGCTTTTTCAATCTTTCAATGAACTCTTTCTCATCATTTTTGAACTTCATGTTTGGTATAATAATTCATAATCCTTGCCCATATCTTTTTCAATCGCGCATTTAATTCTATTTCTTTCATTCGAATCTTCGCTCTCAATAATAATTATTCCATTATGTGCTGTTTCAATATTCGCGATTCTGAAATCCCCTGGGTCTACATTTTTATTTAGGTCTTCCCTTGTTTTATTGCAATTTTGTTTCCCTTTTGGTTTTACAATAAGTGGCAGCTCTGTTCTCATTTTTGGCATCAGCCTGTGAGCTATCTATCTTCAGATTTGACAGCGCTTTGATTATCGCAGATGAGTAGACGTTGTTAAAAGCGCCTTCAATATCTAGAAAAGCTACCATGGTGTACTCCTTATGATACACGGAGTATTCGATCTTATTGGCTAACGTATGTAATGCTGTTTCTACTGATTTGCCCTTACAGTATGCATGTTGAGCCGTGGACAGTAGTTTTGTATCAATACTGTCACGTAGTATTTTTAGAAAAAAAGATGATAGACTAATAGGTCTGAGGTCTTTTTTGACTGGCGTGTGAATATTTGCCAGCTTTGGGTATGAAGACCACATTGACTTCTCTCCATATATGCGGAATATGGACCAGATCCAGACAGCTCTGAAAAATATTTTTTAAAACTGGTAGGATAATGTCAGATGACATTTGTAGTTCAGTAGGTGTTATGCTGCCTGGTCCAGCGGATTTATATGGTTTGAAGCTATGTAGCGCCCAAAGGAGTTTGTCCTGCGCAATCAGACTTGAAAGGTTGGTTTTTTGAGTATTTGACTTGATAGAGTCAATATTATTGGCAGTCATGGAATTACTTGGGAAGTGTGTATCAATAAGTAAATTTAACGTATCTACCCTAGAAGTTGTCCAAGACCCATCTGTTTTTAATAAACAGCTGGGCATTGAAGGCTTTATCGAGAGGATTTTTCTCAACGTAGACGCCTCAGAAGATTCTTCTATTTTAAGAATTACGTTTGGCTTTCCTCAATTCTTTTTTATATGTTTTTAGGGCTTCTTTGTACGAGTACCAGTCAGATGCATCTCTTGTGCTTTTGCCTTTATTGAAAAGTTTTCTGCAAGTATTTCTGAATGGTCCTAGATCAGAGATACACCAGTGTGGTTTTTTCTTGCCCTTAACGGACGACAACCAAAGGACAAGAGGAAGATAACGCTTTATTAAGACCAAGGTAAGGTCCTTAACCATACAATAAAGCTCTTGAGGATTATTCGGGGACTTTAGGGTGTCGGAATTAACCAATTTCTTTAAAGTATATTTGAGCCAATTAGTATTACGGATATTTCTGTAAATCAATGGGCCTGGAGGATCGTCGTCAAGACTAAATTGAAGGTATCGGTGGTCAGAAAAAGAGTGTTCGCCAGATACCTTCCACTTCTTGATCATTTGATTAATGTTGTCGGAGACAAGGGTTATATCTAGAACTTCTTGTCGGTTCTTATTTATAAATGTAGGTTCGTTACCGATGCTGCACAAAATGAGGTTAGTTTTTAGAATATTTTAAAAAAGCAACCCACCTCTTTCGTTAATGTCAGAGCTACCCAAGCGAAATGGTGAGTGTAATGACCAGTGGTTAATTATTATAAATCAAACTACTTATTTGTTATAACGGAAATATTATCTATTCTTTATTAATACACTTGACTAAATTCAGCTACCCGCACGTGATTACGCCTCCGCAGTTAAAACTCGACTCCCCCGGTGATCAACAAGAGTGTGCATCCGAAGTGTGTGTGTGTCAAGTGTGCGCATGACAAATGTGTGCATGCAGTCTGCTAATCATCGGTGGTTTCAGTTACAGATCTCCACATCCCTCCCGTGTTTTTAAGCTTCAGCTTCAAATGTGAACTGTTTGCTTCGCACTGCGATGTACCCAGAAGTTGTGGGGGATGTGTTCATGCCATCTACGGCCGGCGGGGAAACGTCATCTTCACCTGAAAATCGAGAGGGATTCAGAACGGGGTTAGACGTTGAAATCGGATCTGATGCAGGAGAAGCCGGTATTCTCTTAAGGTGACAAATGTTCCTCCTAAACACTTTACCATCTCCATTTCCACGAACCACAACATCGTTACCTTTCCGCTCAATAACTTCGAACACTTGCGAGTCAAAAGTGGGTGTTAGTTTGTTTGGGAAGATAACATTTCGAAGTAACACTTTGTCTCCAACTTCTATTTCAGGGATCTTGGCTCTTCGGTCTTTGTCTGCTCTCTCTTTCCCCTTTTGCTTATTAATAATGTCCAGATCTCGTTCTTCGGAGTCCAAAACATTTTCACTTACCGGTTGCGTAGTTACATTGTACATCAGAAGTTACGGAGTTACATTGTACATCAGAATGAACTTTTGAATCTCCTTCTTGTAGTCACTTCCTTTAGAGTTTGCTATCTGTAGCCGCTTTAATATCGAGCGATTCATATTTTCTACCCCCCCATTGGCCTGTGGCCAATATGTTGGTGACGTCATTAACTCCACGTTATTGTTCGCACAATACTGTTTGAACTCTTCGCTTACGAACTGACGTCCATTGTCGGCTGTTATGGATTTTGGATACTCCAACCTTGAAAATATTTCTTCTAAACACTCAATAATCACACTTGATGTTATCCTTTTGAGGAACTTGACCTCATGACATCTCGAATAATAATCGATGATTACAAAAATGTGGTCATGATTCGGTAGGGGTCCCATCAAATCTATAGCTAAATATAGCCATGGTCCATCAGGGAATGCGCGTCTTCTCATTGGGGATGGTTGTGCCTGTCTCGATACCAGCAAGCAGTCATTACAGTTCTTTACGAATTTTTCCACATCCCTGTCAATTAACGACCACCATACCAACGAACGAATCTTGCGTTTCATTACTGACTCGCCTGGGTGCCCTTCATGTTCCAGATCTAAGACCCTTGCCCTTAAAGGATTGGGTATAACTATTTTGGTTCCCCGTAGTAGAATGTTCCCCAATGTACACAGCTCTAGGCGAAATGGAAAGTATCTACTGGTGCTATTTGTATTCCAGGAATCAGTTTTAACATTTCCGCGTCTGTACTACAGTTCTCTACGACTTCAGCTATGGTAAGCGCTTTTGGTATAACTTTTTCCATTATCGTACAAATGTTCTGCTCGCACTGTTCGTCAAAGATCTTAGGGTGTTCGCCTCTGCATAATCTAGAGAACGAATCTGCAATGTTGAATTTTCCAGCTTGATATATGTATAACCCTAAACTTGAAAGATTGCAGTCGTAAGACCCATCGTTCAATGCGGGCTGGGGGCTTCGACGTTGGCTTAAAAATTGCCTCCAATGGTTTGTGGTCCGTGACCAACTCGAATTCTATACCGGCCAAGTAATAATAAAACCGTTCCACAGACCAAACCAACGCAAGACTTTCTTTTTCAGTTTGAGAATATCTTCTTTCGACCTCTGGCAAGCTTTTACTCACAAATGATATAACATGGGGAATATCACCATCAAATTGCAGGAGAATAGCGCCTAGGGCTACTGGCTTCGTATCAGCTATTAATCTAATTCGTTTCTTTGGATCGAAATACGTAAGAGTAGGCCTCTTTGCCAGCCGCCCTTTCAATTTCTTAAAAGAATCGTCTTGGTTCTGCCCCCATACAAATTTTACGTCTTCTTTGTAAGATTCCGCAGCGGTTCTGTTATATCTCCTAGAACTGGGATAAACTTACCAAAGTATGTAACCAAGCCTAAGAAGCTCGTCGTCTCTCCTTTGTTGGATGGTGGTCTGAATTCTAGGACAGTTTTGACCTTTTTAGGGTCTGGATTTATCCCGTCTGTGGACAAAATATGTCCCAAAAAATTCATGCTCCTAACTTTCCAGGCGCACTTATCCTTGTTTAACACTACATTATACTCTTTAAAGACTCCTAATACAGCCTTCAGGTTTGCGTCATGCTCTGCCTCGGTCAACCCGAAATGTCGTCTATAAAATTTAAAGCATTCTTACACCCGGCCAAAATCTTTTCCGTCTGCCTCTGAAAAATGTCTTGGTCTGAATTAACCCCAAATAATAATCGTTTGTATCTGAATATCCCTATTGATGTGATAAATGTGGTTATTTCTCGACTTCGTTCGTCTAATTCAAATTGGTGGTAAGCGCTTTCCAAGTCCAACCTCGAAACCATTTTACTCCCTTTAATCTGGTCATGAATGAGTCAAATGTTGGCAGTAGGTGATTTTCCCTCAGTATGGCGAGGTTAGCCCGTCTCATGTCTATGCACAATCGAATGTCACCAATTTCTTTAAAAACGACCACGATCGGAGATATCCAGGGACTTGGTCCTGTGACCCGCTCTATGATGTCTCTAGCAACTGCCTCCATCAATTTAGCTTCCACCTTTTCTTCTAGAGCGTATGGAATTCGCCGCAACGGCTGTTGAACCGGTTTCACTGACTCATTGATCGATAGAGAAATAGTTATGTCTCTAATTTTTGGAAATGGCTTAAGGTTATCGACTTGATTAACATCAAGCCCTAGCTTCAGAACGTTCAATTTAAGGGCTGTATCACGACTCAAAAACGATTGTCTTCCATTCTCAATTACGTAGAATGAAGAAATCAGATCAGACTTTCTATTTACCCGCTTTAAAAACCCATTTTACCTTTAGTAACTCATTTCCGGCATAAGCTCGAAACTGATTTTCCGATTTCGTCCGCAGATTCCACACGGCAGCCTTTTGCCAGGAAAGGATCTCCCAATCCTTCTCACTAAGAAGGTTATGACCCTTGGTTTTGCATTTTAATGTAAAATTTTCGATAAAACCGCACTTGTTACATTTAGCGTGTTTGGCAGGGCAAGTTTGACTATTCCCTAAATGTCTACGGGAACCACATCTACTGCATTCCCTTTTAGACTTATTTTCACCCTTAGAAACAATACGGTTTATGTTCATGGACGTATTGGGCAGCATCATGGCCTCCGACTCGTTGTTAATTTCTTCATACACATGATACATTCCGATGCTAACATATGCTCTTTTTCCAATAGTCGCTTTTTTTAATTCTTTAGGTGCCCACGTATCTATCAGCTTATCTTTCAAGTTTATTTCTAATATCTGTTCCTTTGCATCCCCAAATTGACACTTCGCTGCCTGATTTCGCAATTTTAATACAAACTTATTCAAACTCTCTCCATGTTCTGGTTTCAGCGAACGAAATAAGTGCCTCTCGAGCGTCGAATTTCTTGGGGGAGAGAAATAATCATTTAGCTTACCAACAAGAACTTCGAAGAATTTAATGTTGTAGACTACCTCCTGAAGCTGTGTACCCCCTAAATGCAGTAATTTGTTTTTCTTCTTCGTTGGATCGGTGATTTCTTCTGCTTCAAGATATAGAGTAAATGCTCAAAGCCACTTTTCCCACTCCGACCGAATCAAGGCTTTCTCGATAACATCGCAGAGAAATGGTGCTATCCCTGAGCCACTCAGTTCAATATGCTTATCCTACAACACAATAATTACCCTCTTTATTTTACAATTTAATGCCTGACAATCTAATGTCTCACCTTTTCCTTTTGTTTTCGCAATTTAATGCGTGACCAATCTTTATTTTGCTCATTTCTTCGCAATTTAATGCGTGACAATTAAATGTCTCTGTGCCACCCGCAATTTAATGGAAACTGATCGAAATTACCAATTAAATGGCAGCTGCACTCCTGATTTACACAATTCTGTCAAAGCTGAATGAAAGAACCAAATTTGAGCCATACACATAACACGATTTCCGATCATACTCGATCCCATCCTCGTCGCCAATGTAATGACCAGTGGTTAATTATTATAAATCAAACTACTTATTTGTTATAACGCAAATATTATCTATTCTTTATTAATACACTTGACTAAATTCAGCTACCCGCACGTGATTACGCATCCGCAGTCAAAACTCGACTCCCCCGGTGATCAACAAGTGTGTGCATCCGGAGTGTGTGTGTGTCAAGTGTGCGCATGACAAGTGTGTGCATGCAGCCTGCTAACCGTCGGTGGTTTCAGTTACAGATCTCCACAGTGAGCATTAGCATCACAGCCAACTATGATTCCCGTTTTACTTCTTTCAACGTCTGCGACCAGTCTTGCCATATTGGGTCCAGGAAGGTCTATGATGTCGTGGGCGAGGTAAACCGATGCTAGATAATAGGAGCGCTTGCTTGTTTCTGGCAACGCTACGGTTATATCCCGATTACTACAATTAGGAAGTAAAATTACTTTAACTTTTTACCAATATGCACGATCTAGGTTTACCTTTATCCTTGACATATAGGGAATAGTATCCGGGAGTCCTGAATCCGCAAACCAGGTTATTAACAACCTAAGGTTCTTGAATCAAGACAATATCTTCCCTATCCTTTGAGAGACGGAGAAGAAGGGCGGCCTAAGCCATTTTGGATTGATGTAGGTTAATCTGAACAAAATGCAGCATTGTTGAGAAAGCTCCACCACAGTAATATTCAAGCCCTCCGAGTCTGAGGACAAGCCAAGAAGTCAAAGGTGCTTTGTCTGAAATGTCACACATCTCCATGTCTGATAGCGAACCGTCACCGACTAAAGATGGTTGTACGAGTATATCCCTTAACCCTTGTTGTTCAAAGGTACTGGACAAGGTCATTGCTAACAGACTCTGGTGGTTTGTTTCCCATAACAAACTCCTAAACAGTCATCAAATGGGATTTAAAAAATGCAAGCCGGTAACTAATATATTTAGATCATCAGATAAATCACCCTTAAGCCCAACTGTCAAATATAGGGATTCGTTTATAAGCCGAACGACACGAATGTGAAATGATCTACCAGGCTCTGTATTTCCCCGTCACACCTTCACACATTTAAAGTCAACGTGCACAGGCTTCTTCTCTGTTCCTCTTCCCCATTGTCCTAAACGCACGTGTCCTGAAACAATTTAAGGATATTCATATTCCCTTTGGAGCGCGCAAATTATAAAAAAAAAATAAAAATCCTAATAGCCTATGTAAAATTAGAAATAGAATTCTGCGCATATGCTAATAATTTTATTATTAAAACGCCTCAACAACTACAGCAGCATCGACCCCCCGTTCTCAATCTGGGGTCGATGGTCTGCATGAATACATTCATTTGCTGTCTTTAAACGTGTATCACTTCAGTGTACTCTATTCCTTGCACTCATAGGAGCAAGTGTACTGTAAAAATGAGTACCACACTAAGAGACAATTATTGTACACTACTCGATCACCTAATATCAAAATGAGTACACATTCATACATGTGGGTGCTTGATTTGAACAAATCATGTATCATTTTAACTGTTAAAAATACACTGAGTACAATGAGTGCACCCATTTATAAAAATGAATGCAATGGGTTATTGGTTTTTAGCTTTGATCAAGTGAAGATGAAAAAGTGGCTGGTCTTACAATTGTGTATTCCGACTCAGTTTTGGTAAATCAAAGAATGTTTTTACATTCAAACATTAACAAATCTAATAAGACCTGGAAGAAAACTTAAGTATATTTTGAAAAAAAAAAAAAAAATAAATAATTATAATAATAAGAAAATAAAAAAAATTATATATACAGTGATTCCAACAAATAATCGGACAAAGCTTGTTTCAACAGTAAATCTAGAAAGATAAATTCATAAGACATTGCCACAGTTCTGATTTCACTCTCATTATATTTTTAACTTTCTCTATTAGACAAACTAAAAGAAAAGCCTAAAAAAACTAAGCATTTACATTTTTTGGGTTCAACGAATAATCGAACAAATAATGGTTAACAAAAAAAAAAAAAAGAAACAACAAAGAAACAGAATACTTTAGTACTTAGTTACATAGCCCTTGGCATTAGATACCGCCTGCAACCGATTTGGCATCGATTTTACCAAATTTTCGCACACTTGAGGCTCTATACAACTCCATTCATATTTGATGGCTTCTTTGTAAAGTCTCCTCGCTAATTCTTCCCACAGATGCTCAACAACATTAATGTCTGGGTATTGAGCCGGTGTCTGTAACAATTTGGGACAGTGATGTATGAACCATAACTTTGCAACTTCCGATGTGTGCCTCGGGTCGTTGTCTTGGTAGAATGCAAAGTTTTACAGAATGCCCAATTTTTCTGCACTCTGTTTGACATTTACTTTCAAAATGTTGAGGTAGGCAAATTTGTCCATTCTGCTTTCTATAAAATGCAAATTTCCAACCCCTGCACTTGACATACAACCCCAAATCATCACAGACCCCCACCATGCTTAACAGTAGCACGCGTATTCTGCTTCTGAAATTCGCTGTTTGGTTTCCGCAACACATATAACCTTCCATCTGATCCATGCAGATTGCACTTGCTTTCGTCTGTGGATAGAACCTGCAATATTAAATAAAAACAATAAACTACATTTCTAAGTCCGCCCAAAACATTATTACAGTTTTCCAAAATTCTTCTGTTTTAAGTAAATATCCATTCGCAAACTTCAATCGGCGCTTTTTGTTTTTTGGGCTAATAAAAGGCTTCTGTGTTGCAATTCGTCCATGGTAATCATGTTTTTTAAGCACATTACGTATGGTATTAGTACAAACATCTTTTCCAGTACTAATTTTTACAAAGATCCTTAGTTCGTTGGCAGTCTCGAAAGGGTTCTTCTTAATTTTTTGAATAGTGCGTCGTTCATCGCGATCATTTAAAATTTTCCCTTGACCTTCTCTGCTCTTATTATGTATCCGAAATTCATCTCGATATCTCTTTACAATGTCGTGAACCGTGGAAGAACTTCTTCCAATGATGTCACCAATTTCGCGGACTTTTTTTCCCTTCACTATGTAGATAGTTAATTGACGGATTTCGAAAGTCATTTGAATAACAAAAAAATCTTGAAATACCGTTACGAAACGTGCATATTCTCGTTACGTTTCTTTATTTGTCCGATTATTCGTTGAGCTTTGAAAATGGTGATGTCATGGTTCGTAATTGTTAATTGTTTTCTAAGTAAAATGTTTCCTTTTTGTAAACTTACTTTAAGAGGTGAAAATAAAAGGAAGGAATTGTGGTGTACAACAAAAATATTGGGAATTATTTTCCATTGCTTGAACGAATTTCCAAAAAGTGTATGCTTGTCTGATTATTCGTTGGAACCACTGTATGTACATATTAATAAAATATGAAACTTTTCGCTTAATTTCATTTATAAGAATAACACCCCTTTCGAATGCCGCCGTCCAACACAATTACTTTATATCAATCTTGCAACAATCATAAGTGAAGTAATGGGTTCACTCAGTGCAGTGTACGCGTTCTAAATGAGTACACTGAACTAAATGTTTTGTTATAATATTGTAACATGCGAGCTACGGCTCGAGTAGATAAAACAATTATTCTGTGAAATTTATTTCTTTATTTTCTAGTCTATAGAACAATTCAAGTTCACACTATACTATTCTTCGCAAATTCTTTTCTTACAAGGTCTCTTTCCTCTCAAATCACTTTATCTCCTTTCTATTACTTAATTCACAAATCCAAACTAATTACTTTTTCTTGTTTACTCTCAACTTTCAATTTATCACCAAATTACAACTTCGCCCATTATCACTTTTCCAATCTCTTCGCCACGGTTCTAAACCAACTGTGTCTTTTTTTGATCGCCATCTGTCCTTATATAGCAGAAGTTTCTGATAGCCAGAAACTTCTAGCAAATTCTTCGACCACTGGAATAAGAGAAATAATTCTTGCAGTTATAATTCCCTTTTATCCCTGATATTATTCGTCTCTTTCGTTGACATGAGCTGTGGAGACTTCGTCCCAGACACGAACCTCGAATGAAAGGACAGTACGAACCAAAATTCTGCCAGAATGAAGTCACTTCGGAATTTGTTGCGTCATATTTTTAGGGGGCGTAGTTATTATTATGCTACACTGCCCCCCTCTTAGACATGTTCGTCCCGAACAAGTGCATCCTCATTTCGGCCATTGTATCGACTCAGTCGGTCCACATGAACCACTTTCATTTTGGCCCTCGGTCCTCGCTGGATGCGGTAGACAACATCGTTGATGCGGGTTATTATTCTGTAGGGACCTTCCCAGTTCCGCTGTAATTTAGGTGATTTCCCCTTTTGGCGATGGGGATTATACAGCCACACCAGATCTCCTTCCTGGAATCCTGACGTTGTTGCCTTGGCATCATACCTGGTCTTCATGCGGTCGCTCGTCATCTTAATCTGGCTTCTGGTCCTTTGGTGTATGTCCCTAAGCCTTTCCCTAAGGTCCGCCACGTACTCTTCTTCATTTCTGGGCTCATTGGTAGGAGATCCAAATTTCACCTCACTGGGTAAACGAGCTATTCCACCAAATAAGATTTCGAACGGCGTATGTCGAGTAGTGCTATGCACGGCACTTCTATAGGCCATCAAAAACAAGGGAATCTGCCGGTCCCAATCCCGTTGGTAGTCACCTACGACCTTCGAGAGATGTTCGTCCAAAGTCCTATTGAAACGCTCCACCATACCGTCCGACTGTGGATGAAGCGGGGTTGTCCTTGTCTTTTTGATTCCGAGTAGTTGACACATCTCTTGGAAGATTCTTGACTCGAAGTTCCGCCCTTGGTCAGAATGCAATTCCAAGGGCACACCGAATCTGCTAACCCAATTGTAGACGATCTGCTCCGCCACGGTTCTGGCTTCCTGGTTAGGGATCGGAAACGCTTCCGGCCACTTACTGAAGTAGTCCATCACTACGAGTATATACCGATTACCATTGTCGGTTTCCGGAAAGGGCCCTGCGATGTCAATGGCGATTCGTTCGAAAGGTGCTCCCACGTTGTATTGGTGCATCTTACCTCGAGTTTTGATTCTCGGACCCTTGCTAGCTGCACACACGTCGCATTTTCTGCACCAGTCTTCGATATCTTCCTTCGCTTTTAACCAATAAAAACGTTCTCGTACCTTTTCTAACGTCTTATTCACTCCCAAGTGGCCTCCGGTCGCCCCGCCATGCATTTCCTGTAACACCTCCTTGACCCTCGTCCGTGGTACGACAAGCTGCATTACAAACGACTTTCCGTCGGAGGATTCCCATTTTCTTCTCAGAACACCTTCTTGGACATGGAGGGAGTCCCACTGCGCAAAATATGCCTTTAAGGTCGGGCTTCTGTGAGAGATGTCCTGATGATCCGGTTTCTCCATGTTCTCCTTCCAGGCCAGAATCGGCTCGATATCCGGGTCTTCCTTCTGAGCGTTCCGGATCTCATCTACGCTCCAGCCGGCGATAGGTTCGGCTCTCATTCTTTGGATGGAAACCAGCTCCCGTTCTTCCTGACGCGCACAATGTTTACAATCCGTTCTGCATGGTCTCCGGGACAGTGCATCCGCATTAGAGTGGAGTTTTCCTTTACGATGCTGTATTTCGTAGTCGTAGATTTGCAGCCTTTCGATCCATCTTGCGACCTGACCCTCAGGACTCTTGAACTGTAATAGCCATTTTAAGGCTGCATGGTCTGTGCGAAGAACGAACTTCCTCCCGTAGAGGTATTTGTGAAAATGCTTCGTAGCCAAGATCAAAGCTAGAAGTTCCCGCCTTGTCACGCAGTAGTTCCTTTCTGGCTTAGAGAGCACCTTGCTGAAGTACGCAACCACCTTCTCTTGGCCGTCATGCACCTGGGAGAGTACGGCTCCTACCCCGACATTACTAGCATCTGCATCTACAACGAACGTTTCCCCGGGAGTGGGGTAAGCCAGTATCGGGGCATCGCATAGCCGTTGTTTAAGTGCCTTGAAGCTCTTCTCGCACTCAATTGACCATTTGAATTGTTTTCCCTTTTCCGTCAACTGGTGCAGGTTCTTTGCGATCCCGGCAAAATCCTTCACGAACCGTCTGTAGTAGGTGGCTAGGCCCAGGAAGCTCCTTAGTTGGTGTTTGTCTTTGGGGACTGGCCAGTTTTTCACCGCTTCGACCTTCTCCGGATCGGTTCTCACTCCTTTCGCTGAAATTATGTGTCCCAGGTACTTGACTTCCGCTCTAAACAGGGCGCACTTCTTGGGGTTGAGCTTCAGGTGGGCACTTCGAAGCCTTTGAAATACATCCCTTAGATTGTCTCGGTGTTGCGCAAACGTTTTTCCTACGACGATGACATCATCCAAGTATACCAAACAGGTTTTCCATGTTAACCCTTGCAGGACACATTCCATCAATCGCTCGAAAGTCGCCGGAGCATTGCACAGCCCGAATGGCATTACCGTGAATTGCCATAGCCCATTTCCTGCGGTGAAGGCGGTTTTCTCCCGGTCTTCTGGATGGATCTGTACCTGCCAGTAGCCACTCTTCAAGTCGAGAGTGGAAAACCATCGGGCTCCTGATAGTGTGTCTAGCGTGTCGTCAATCCGTGGCAGAGGGTAGCTGTCTTTCTTGGTGACGTAATTGAGCTGCCGATAGTCCACGCAGAACCGCGTGCTGCCATCTTTCTTCTTAACCAGTACAACCGGTGATGCCCACGGACTTTTGGAACTTTCAATCAGACCTTCTTTCTCCATTGCCGACACCATCTCTGCAACTTCTGTCTGCTTTGCCAATGGAAGGCGCCTAGCAGGCTGACGAATTGGTCTAGTATCACCAGTGTCTATTCGATGTTGTACCAGGTGTGTTCGGCCGTATTCACCGTCCTGTGAGGCAAATACATCAGCGTACTCATTGATAAGATTCTCTGCCATAGTTCGCTGCTCCTGATTCAGCTCACTGGACTGGAGAATCGTCTCTCTCGTTTCCGCTGTCCAAGGTGATGGGAGAGGTTTTGGAGCATCACGTTCAGATATTGTTGCGACGGCGGTAATCGGCGTGCATTTTCCAGTCACCTCCCCTCGCCTTAGTTTGACAGTGTGTGGTCTTGCGTTCAAAACTCTTACTGGAACCATGGTGTTCTTTGGTTCGACTAACGTCTTTCCCACGATGTAGTCTTGAGAATTCTTCTCTGGGTCTGGTTCTACTATGTAGAATCGGTGGCTCCCAAGATCACCTTCCAGCTTCGTCCAAATGATTGTCTCTGAAGACGGCGGCAAAACTTCGTCTTTGCTGATGACTGTCCTGAGAGTTACGGCACTCTCGTTTCCGTACACCATCGGAATCTCCACATTTCGATACCTCAGTACTTGCATCCCGATGTCCAGGATTACTTCATTTGCTTTCATGAAGTCTATTCCGATGATGCACTCGTCGCATATATCTGCCACCAGAAACGCATGGGAGAACGTAAGTCCCGCCAGAGTAATCGTAAGACGGACTTCTCCAAACACTTTCGCCATTTCCCCTGTTGCAGTCTTCAGGCAGTAGCTGTTGGTGTTGTGCAGCCAGGCGCTTCTGACAATATCTCTTCTTACAATGGAGGCAGTGGCGCCTGTGTCGATGGTGGCTACGCACTTCTTCTTGTTGATTAGTGCCTCCACTGTCAGGCTCTTGTTACCCCGTTTGGTTTGCGAAACTTGAATGGTGGTCCTGGGGGCCTCGATTCCAGTAACCAACTTCTGCCCCGCGAAGTTGGTCCTTACGCATTTCCCGACTGCTGGTTTTGGGAAGTCTGACTGACAGCCAGATGCTTCCTCTCTGCTTCTCCTACTTCCGCAATGTGGACAATTTCCTCGTCTAGGTGCACTTCTGCACTGCCGTTGTAGGTGTCCGGTTTGGTTGCAATTCCAGCAACGGATTTGACTTCCGCGAGCTTTGTCTTCATCCAAGACGGCTGTTCTCTGGCATGAGCATTCCACGACGGACATTTCCCTGACACGGTGTATTCCCTGGTATGCTTGGTCCGCAGCCTTCATTGACAAAGCGAATGCCAATGCCTCGGGGAGTGTTCGCTTTTCAGCCATCCTTACAGCCATTTGCAGTTGTCTGTCCTCTATGGCCTGAATAAAAGCTTCCACCGCCATTTCGTTGATAAGCTCCTCACCGGCTTTAGGGTATGAAAGATGGGCTAGTCGCTCTATATCCGCTTGCAACTGTTGGAGCGTTTCCCCCCTTTTCTGGACTCGACTACGCAGCTGAACCCTGTACACCTGCTGCATGTGTTCATCCCCAAACCGCATCTCGATAGCCTGAACCAGAGAGTCGTAGTTCTGCTGTTTATCTTCCGGGATGGTCTGCAAGAGCTCCGCAGCTGGACCCCTCAGTGCAAGCGTGAGTGCAATAGACTTCTCTTCATCGTCCCAGCTATTGGTCATTGCGGCCGCTTCGAATTGCCTCTTATAAATTGGCCATGATGTTTGACCATCGAAGATAGGAGGCTGCATCTCCTTTCTTCTCAGACCGTCAGTGGAATATTCCCGTGCTTTCTGTCTCTTCACGTTGCTGAGCTCCTTAGCAAGATTTTCGACTTGCTTTCCTACTATCTCGAATTGCGTATCCACTTTTTCAAACTGAATCTCTATCTTCCCGAACTGAGTTTCCTGTTTCTCAAAATTTTCATCGAATCTAGTTTCGACTTTTTCGAGTTGCGTCTCTACCTTCTCGATTTTCTCTTCGATCACTTCGAATTTGGATTCCAAGTTCTTGTTTTGCTCATCAAGTTTACTTTCCAGAGCATCTAGAGAATTCTTTTGTTCGTCCATTGCTTTCTTTTGTTCATCCATTGCCTTCTTTTGTTCATCCAACTTAAGTTCTAGAGAATTCTTTTGTTCGTCCAGCTTAAGTTCTAGAGAATTCCTTTGGTCGCCCATTGCTTTCTTTTGTTCGTCCATCGCTTTCTTTTGTTCGTCCAGCTTAAGTTCTAGAGAATTCCTTTGATCTTCTATTGCTTTCTTTTGTTCGTCCATGACTAACTTAAGTTGCAGGAGCAGACTTGTTATACCCGGGTCGGCTGCTGTACTTACTGCTTCCTCTTCCACGTCAAACTCTACGTCGTGCGGATTTTCACCTTCCTGCGTTACTGCTTCTTCCAGACGAATCAGTAGGGCATCTTTTCCCCCAGTTGTGTCGAGGTTCCGCTTACTGAGTTCTGCCTTTAGTTGAGTTATAGTTAGTTTTCCCAATTTGCGACCCATTTTGCGCAACTAATTAACTCAACACAGAAATCGTTTTTTTTTTTTTTTTTTTTTTGTTTGTGCAATTTCACACCACGGAAATAGTTATTCACAGAATAAGTTTTATCCCAGCTTCTGGCACCAATGTAACATGCGAGCTACGGCTCGAGTAGATAAAACAATTATTCTGTGAAATTTATTTCTTTATTTTCTAGTCTATAGAACAATTCAAGTTCACACTATACTATTCTTCGCAAATTCTTTTCTTACAAGGTCTCTTTCCTCTCAAATCACTTTATCTCCTTTCTATTACTTAATTCACAAATCCAAACTAATTACTTTTTCTTGTTTACTCTCAACTTTCAATTTATCACCAAATTACAACTTCGCCCATTATCACTTTTCCAATCTCTTCGCCACGGTTCTAAACCAACTGTGTCTTTTTTTGATCGCCATCTGTCCTTATATAGCAGAAGTTTCTGATAGCCAGAAACTTCTAGCAAATTCTTCGACCACTGGAATAAGAGAAATAATTCTTGCAGTTATAATTCCCTTTTATCCCTGATATTATTCGTCTCTTTCGTTGACATGAGCTGTGGAGACTTCGTCCCAGACACGAACCTCGAATGAAAGGACAGTACGAACCAAAATTCTGCCAGAATGAAGTCACTTCGGAATTTGTTGCGTCATATTTTTAGGGGGCGTAGTTATTATTATGCTACAATATAAATGTGTGAAATACTCACTCAGCAATAAAATATCAGTATCAATATTCATTTTATTTTTAAAGATGTGAGTACAATGAATAAAGTACGCGAAATGATACTGAATGTCTTGCAACTAGTTTTAAGACATTCATTGCAGATGTTTAATATGAACTATCAACTCATTTATTACCAGTAAAATATAATATGAGCAGTTCCTTTATGGATACACTCCCAAGTCGCAACTAAATAAAATTAAAACGATCTACAACTCTGCAATAAGAACAGCAGTCGGTGCATACCGTACCACCCCTGTTTGCGCACATAGAAGACATTAGAGACCTGTCAACAGCGAAGTTGTTTAAATTTATTTTATTTAGTGCCGATACTCCAATCTCTAAGCTAATCAAACGTATAACAGGAGGAAAGCGAATAAAACTCCCTTCAGCTACTGATCGCACCATCGCGCTCTGCAAATTCATAAATATCCCGTCTAAGCCAGTCACACTTATGCCTCAAAGAACCACACACCCTTTTAGTTTTAGCCCAACGACTATAAACTCATCAATTTGAAAAAGTGCAAAATCATCCATCCCCCCGGGGGTTTTCCGTGCCAAGTTTCCGAGATGAAAGATAGTCAAGGATCATATATTCATCTATACTGATGGATCGAGAGCTAACAACAATAATAATAATTATCCAAAATCCATTTACTACCAATATATAGTTCCGTTTTCTCAGCAGAGAGAATTGCAATAACAGCTGCTGCCTGCTATACGAAGAACCCTAATAAAAAAATACGCAAGCTGCACTGACTGACTAACCTCCATAGATGCCGTACCGAATTGCACCAACTCTGGCTACTACCCAAACCTTATACGGAACGTTCTATCTAACCGCTCTCCAAACATAAATTTAATCTGGATTCCAGGACATGTGCAAATTCCCGGAAACGACTTCGCTGATCAAGTGACTAAGGTGACGCTACCAACTCACCTTTAATTTTAACACCCGACAAGAACCATCAGGACATCAACAAATTTCTTCGCCTGCAAAACAAAACTAAGCAGCAACAACAATGGATCAGGTAGAAGAATCAAACAACCACAAACTTAATAAAAAAAAAACTATTTCAATATAAATTGTGAATTATCAATTAGTTCCAAACTCTACAACTGCATTCCCCTACGGCTGGAACATTCTAAACTCTCACACCAACACTACCTAAACCTAAAAGAAGCTATCCCTCTCAGTGTCCTTGCAACTATTAGCATTCCTCACATCCTTAATCCTTAGATACATGATTTTTTTAAATCTAATGAAAACAATATGATTGTATAAATCTTAAAAAATTTCAACAATAATAATAGGATAAAATACTTTTGTGCTAAATATGGCACACTATTTTTTATTTTTTTATTTAGCTTAATAAAAGCAAATCTTAAAACTAACAAAACATTTTTTTTTTTTTTTTTCTTTTTTTTTATCCTACACATGGGCCCTAGGGCCCAAGTTTTATTTTCTTAAATATAACTTACAAACCACATAGAGAACTGGAGGTTAGGCATGATCGAAGTGGAGAAGGGCGTTACGGAGTGTGCTTTTGCTGCTACGAGGGCAAGGTGAAAAGTTCTCGGCCTGACGCAGAGATGGCTTTCCAATCAGCAACAATTTATGTTTCCTGCCTGGATGCATTTCTCATTAGTTCGTATGACAAGTTTCAACTTGTTCTCTCAAGTAGTTTCTTTACGCGAATTTTTGCAGTAGACGTCTTGCGTGTTTTTCGTTAAACTGGATAAACTTGAATATCTGCGGTGATGAAATTCTTCGTTTTGGATGAGTTAACCCCTAAGGAAATTCATCCAAAATTGACAAAAGTTTACGGGGACTCTGCCCCTTCCATGTCAACTGTTAACAAGTGGGCAGCTGAATTTAAACGTGGTCGCGCGTCCCTCGAAGATGACCCACGTGAAGGACGGCCAAAAACCGCAACCACACCCGAAACCATCGAAAAAGTGCATGATATCGTGTTGGACGATAGGCGAGTGAAGGTTAGTGAGATAGCTGAGGCTGTGTGTATATCGGAAGAGAGGGTGCGAAATATCTTGCACAAAAACTTAGGGATACGAAAGCTCTGCGCAAGATGTGTGCCGCATTTGCTGAATGCCGATCAAAAGCAAATGCGCAAAAGATTTTCGCGGCAATTTTTGGACCGATTCAATAGGGATCCGACCAATTTTGTCTGGCGATTTGTCACCATGGATGAGACATGGGTCCACCACTACATGCCAGAAACGAAACAGCTGCCGAAACAGTGAGTGGAAAAATAATGGGAACGTCATTAAGATAAGGAAGTAATCCCACTTCAAATTGCCAATTAGAGTGTGGCCCGCGAGGATTATTGCCGGTGGAAAGAGAGTGAGGCAGAGATGGCGGATTAGGTTTAGAACTAACGGAAGATTTATTAGAGCTAGGGTTTTCATCTGGCTTAGAGTTAGGTTTAGAGTTATGAGAGTAAAGCTTAGAGTTAGGCTTAGACTTATGGTTAGGATTCTGCTTTTTGTTACCCTTCTTAATCCATTTGGCCATGGTCATCTTCAACACTAAGTACATTCTGAAAATGTTTAATGTTTAAAATGATGAACTAAAGTTATTCGTGCAATAAATTATCAGAAATGAATTACTCGCTCGTTCCTTTTGCTTTTAATAATTTTTATTTTTAAAAAAACTACGTTCCTTTTTATTTCTTAAAGAACATCGGCCTTTTAATGTAACATCAATAAACCAAAATAAAATTCTTAATTAAAAATATTCACTTGTCTGATGTGTAATTATATGTTTAATATTTGAAAATAAAAATAATTGTATTATTGTTCGTGAACTTTTTGAAAAGAATTTTTATATTTTTTCAAACAAAGAGCAACACCACATTTACGGCAGTTTATGAATGATGTAAATATCCGTATATCAAAGGATGGATATTTATGTACATCTTTTGCGGTCATTGCTACAAATAGGCATATGATTTGATGCATCATGTCTTACATCTTTGCTTGGTATGGAAGCTGCTGGTCCTTTTTACATTTTTTTCAATATGTAGTAAGAATGCAGATGGGCTTCCTGAAGGTCGTCCGCGTTTCGTTAAAGAGGTTGAACTCATGCCATTGCACAAAGATTTTGCCAATTCAATTTGAAATCGATCATGATGTAGATGCTTCCGACTCTTAGCTCTGTTATATATAAGCCATGAATTTATGACGTCCAAATCGATGAAATGGTGAAAAGGATACATGTTGGACCTTCCAATAAAGCTGACCATCAGATCGACGCCCCCCATATGGCGGTTATATTCTTTTTTTATATTTGAAATTTGCCAAATATTCAACGGATGTTCCGCTTGTTAGTTTTTTTCATTTCAGCATCAGTTGGAAGCTTACAGTTTGGTATTCTGTTGCATCTCACTGTTCCTAATGAAAATATGCCAAGTTTCACCAGATACTCGTAATACTCAAGTTGAAGAGAAGTAATTATCAAAATATAATTTGTAGTTAGATCCCTGAGGAACATCTCGGGATAATCGCAAAGCTACGTTGCTGTATGCTCCCAAGTCTGGTTCTTTAAATCTTCCACGTTAAGCAGCATTATTTTCAAGTCCAGTAAACACTTCAAAGTATCATAAAACAAAAAACTTGCTTTAAATGGTGCTTGACTTTTGATGCGCAATTCGTCAACAGACAGATGTTCTTCCATCAGAATCGACAAACACTTCTTTGTAAAGGCTGAACTATGGTGGAATGGTTTCTTACGACCACTTTCGAAACAGTGCCAATACAAAGGATTTGTATTGTGTGACCATAATAGCTTTTTGCTTCGATTCGTTAAGTTTTCGTTCACTTTTGCTCACTTACGAAAGAGCGAATGGATTCGCTCTTTTGTAAGTGTACGTATGAAAATTTGAGAAGCGGTCCCCCATCTAAGTACTAACAGCGCCCGATGATGCTTGATTTCGGTGATCAGACGAGAACCTTCGCTTCCGAACACATACGCCTATTATGGGCTACTTGAGCAATTGACAGTGCTGAAGGAAACTTAACGTAGCTTCCGATTGCTTCCGACTATTATAGTTCAGCCTTAACTATTAAAACATCGGAAAAATTCACGAAAAAAAAAAATATGAAAAAAATTAATTTTCTCATACATTTTGTATGGCACGGCTTTTTTGATGATATATCGAGAACGGATTGACTGATTCAGTTCGTCTCGGCCCCGAGAAGTTTCTTCGCGCATTGGAAAAGTAAAGGCTGAACTATAATAGAAGAATGGTTTCGTACGACCATTTCCGAAACAGTACAAATACAAAGGATTTGTATTGTGTGACCATAATAGTTTTTTGCTTCGATTCGTTAAGTTTTCGTTCGCTTTTGCTCACTTACGAAAGAGCGAAATGAAATAACTCCTAACTTTGGTGAAAAAATCTCCAACATTTAGTAGTTCTTTCGTCTGTAATAGCTGCTAACTTTGTATGAATTTTTTTTTTTTTTTCTGTAAATGCCTTAGGATCTAATTCGTTGAGCCGATTTAATTAAAATAAATACAAAAGTTTTCACATTTATGTTGATACCACTATACATTAGAGGAAGTAATTTGGAATTTAAGTTTGATATGGTGAGAAAATATTTCATACAACACGAAGTACTAACCCGGTGGCTATTGGAGATATTAATGTTAGAATAGGTGAATTACAGCAAACTATAGAAGACTTTTGCAGAGCCGAGTTTATCGCCAGCACGGACATAAGGCGTTCAAGAATCTAGTAGTAAACGCTAAGGGCCGTAATTATTTAGAATTTTGTAACACTACCTCAAATTCTTGTAGATAACAATACATGATCATCTATATAGTAGTAGTATAGTAGCAGTCGAAAAGAAAACTTTCTGCCGAAATTAATTTGGAAAGAAGTCAACAAACAGCAGTATCAAACTAAATTAAATGAAAATCTGAACGCTCTAAAAAACAGACAGGAAATTATAGAACTGAAAGACGTAAGTGACGTTATAAAAACTTCGCCTACAGGTTAACTTAATACAGCAGTAAATTAAACTTTAAACTTTAAATTTTATTATCTTTTACATTAGACTGTGAGAGTGGCCGTGGTGTAGTGGCTAAAATGCAACTTGATAGTGATGATGACATCAGGAGGATGGAAAAAATACTGTGAACCATAAGCAACGACAATAACAGCGAAACAAAAAAAATACTCTCCAGTTATCTGGACAGCCACCCTTGGAGTTCACTGAAACTTAATAATACCTGAGTTTCAAACCAACTACACCAATCTGTCTTTCTCTCTGTCTCTTCCCCTTTCCACAAAAACGCCCGTGTCCTAAAAATTAGTATAAGTTCATATCCACTTTAACACGTGAAAATTATATAAAAAATAAAAATATCTTTATAGTAATAAAAGTGTAATTAAAATTAATTTTATTACGAATGGAGTTTGAAAAAGAAAGAGAAGCAATAATTAATTTTATTTATTCATAAAGCAATGATGTTAATTTTAATATATTAGGTGCGCAACTAAGTTCTCGCTGTTTGTCAATAGATGGCTCTAGCAGTAAGTGCTGGTCGATTTTGACATGTCCAAAATGTCATGAACCGAGATTAGACATATGGTAAACAAACTGTTTTAACATATTAGTGATTTTGTTTTGGCATCACATACTTTTGGTTGTGTGGAAATGTCTGATTTTGTACCAAGTAATCGTCATTTGCGGGAAGTGTTGATTTTCTTTTTTCATTTGAAGAAAACGGCGGCTGAAGCGCATCGAGAGCTCCAAAAAGTTTACGGATATGCTGCTCTAAGTGAAATAAAGTGCCGTGATTGGTTCCGTCGCTTCAAAGACGGTGATTTCGATGTTGACGATCGTCCGCGTGAAGGAAGGCCAAAATCCTTCGAAGACGCTGAATTGGAGGTATTGCTCGATGAGGATCCGTGCCAAACGCAAGAACAGCTTGCTTCAGCATTAGAAGTTACCCGTCAAGCCATTTCCAAGCGATTGCATGCGTTTGAAATGATTCAAAAATAAGGAAACTGGGTTCCTTATGATTTGTAGCCAAGGGACGTTGAGCGTCGTTTTTTCACCTGTGATCAACTGCTCTTCATCGCATCGTGACGGGTTGGATTCATTACAGCAATCCAAAGAAAACACATGCATCTACGTCGTCGGCTCGGCCGAATATTCACGCTGCGAAGATTATGCTGTGTATTTGGTGGGACCAGGTCGATGTCATTTATTATGAACTATTGAAACTCAACGAGACCATCACTGGGGAATGGTATCGACTTCAATTGATGCGATTGAGCCGAACATTGCGCGAAAAACGGTCACAATACAAAAATGTTCAACAACAAAATTCAAATGTACAACAAGCAACAATGTCTAATATGAAGCGCGCACGTTGCTAGATCTGTCCAAATCTGTCCAATAGCAGGAAATATTCGACAAAGTGCTCGAACTGTTCTAAATTTATATGTAAAAGACACTCTGAAACAAAAATAAAATGTCAAAATTGCGATTAATCAGAAAGAAATGTATTGGGCAAAAATGACCCACAACCACCACGTGTGTTATTATTTTTAAGTACAGGATAAGGGTTAAAATGGAGGCATGACCATATACTTTGCTAGACCACTGTGAAATCTCGGTGTGATAATTGATCTAGTTTTTAAGAAGAGAGAAGAAGACACTAAATTAAGACTGCAAGTTCTGCTAAATAGAGCAATGTGTTCATAATTAAAGTGTAATTTGTATACCCTAAGAGTTTATGTATATAGTATGTTCCAAACATTACAATAGTTGAATGTAAATCAACTCCCCTATTTAAAAGTACTAATTTTTGTTTTTAATGTCAAGAATAGTCGTTTCCCAGAGTACCTAAGCAACAACCTTAGACTGGAGAGATACAACTCGAATAGCACACAAAATTCTACTATGTTTCAAGGTTTACAGCTTTTCAACAAGTTACCGAGAAATATACAAAATGAGACAAATTTATATTGTTTTAAAAAACTTGTAATCTTGTTTGTGAAATCACGTTTGTGCTAAAAATTTTGTTTTCCTAAAAAATATCTTTATATTATTGTATTATCTTCAGACCATTCATCTATTATCGTCACCTATAAAACAAAACTATTCAATAGAAAAACTGACTGGGATATATTCAAAGACATAATAAACAAGGACCTGCAACTTAATGTACCTCTCACATCGTCAGACAACATAGAGAAGACTATTATTCACTTGAATGATACATTGTGAACACAACAAATAGATCGACACCAATTCTAATCCCAAACCAAACTCAAGCTTTTATCCCGACAGCAATCAAAGTGGAAATCAAGAAAGAGCGAAAGCTTAGAGAGCTTGGCAAACTAATAGGACACAAGGAGCCAAGACAAAGCTCAATCGAGCGACAAAAGAACTAAAAACATACAGATTACTAACAGATTCTTCTTCTTATGGTTCCTCTCCGCTCCGGAGGTTGGAAATCATCGATGCAAGTGTTTGTTTATTGCTGACATTTCTAAACAGTCTACCGTTGAAAGATTGAGCCATTTTCTTAAGTTTGATAACCATGTCACTTTCGGTCCTCCAACGCTCCTGCTCCCTTCAATCGTCCATTTTAAAATTAGTTTGAGTAGCTGGTTTTTGTTGTTTCTCATAATGTGTCCTAAGTATTCAAGTTTTCTTTTCTTGATTGTTAGCATTATTTCTCTTTTTCTTCCTACTCGTCTTAAGACTTCTTCTATGTTAGTTATTATGTCAACCCAGGAGATCCGTAAGATTCTTCTGTACACCCACATTTCGAAGGCTTCTATTTTTCGTATCGCTGCCCTTTTTAGTGTCCACGTTTCTGCTCCATATAATAAAACCGAGCAGATTAGGATTTATTTCTCTACCTGTCAATATTTTCTCTACTTTGCAGAATGTTGCTCTAGCTTGTTCAATTCTGCACTGAATTTCTTCGTCGGGGTTTGCATTGGTGTTTATTATTGTTCCCAAATATTTGATGGTGTTCACCCTTTGTACTTCAACATTATTTATTTTTAATTCATAATTTTGTATTTCTTGACTTTTATCAATTACTATGAATTTTGTTTTACCTGCATTTATTTTCAACCCGTACTTGTTACTTTCTACGCTGAGTTTGTTCATAATAATGTTTAATTCATTTATGCTACTTGTCATTATAACCGGGTCATCCACGTATCTAATGTTGTTGAGTAAGATTCCATTGACTTTAATTCCTCCATCTGAGCTTACAGCTAGGTTTTTGAATATTTCTTCTGAATACATGTTAAAGAGAAGTGGTGATAAAATGCAGCCTTGCCTGACTCCTATGAGAATCTCTATCTCTTCCAATTCTTTGTTCTCTATTGTTATTTTCGCTTTTTGGTTCCAGTACAGATTCTCAATTATTCTGGCATCATTTCTGTTTATGCATTTGGCTCTTAAAATTTCCATCATTTTATTATGTTGCACTTTATCGAATGCCTTTTCATAATCGACGAAACATACAAAGATTTTTTTGTTCATCTCTAAACTTCGTTGGATTATAACATTGAACGCAAACAATTCTTCGCGTGTTCCAAATCCATTCCTAAATCCGAATTGAGAGTCGCTTATGCCTTCTTCGAGCTTATTGTAAATCCTTCTATGAATTATCTTCAAGAAGATCTTCAATGTATGACTCATAAAACTTATTGTCCTGTAGTCAGCACAGTCTGTTGCTTTATTCTTTTGTTGACTTCAACCATTCATCTGGAATTCCGTCGTTTCTGTAAATAGCGTTGAAAAGCCTGACTAGTATTTAAATGTTTTCGTCTTCAAATAGTTTGAGAAGTTCACTCGGTATTCCATCAGGGCCTATTGCTTTTCGATTTTTTGCTTCTTTCAACGCTTTTATGACTTCCTCTTTAAGTATCTCTAGTCCTTCGGGTCCATTATATGGTTCTAATTAACTTCTTTCGTCCCAGAAAAGGTCTTCGATGTGGGCTTTCCAATATTCTAGTTTTTCGCTCGTGTTTAGCACAGATCGTCCATCCTTGTTTTTCAGACGGCTACACACAGTTCTATGTTCAACTCCTGAGATTTCTTTTGCTTTTTCTTTTGCTAACAGATTACAAAAACATAAAAAACGAATTATTCCTTAAAGAGGACAACAAGAAATCCAAAAAGGACTATAATACTCCTACACCAACCTCCCATTATAAACAAAAAAAAAAGAACTCGACCAGGTTCAGAACAAATGTAGAAAAAGTCGAGACATTATCAGTTCACTTTGAAAAAACGTTTAAGAACGACAAAAGGACTATTGACACTCATTTGGAACTTAACATATAATCTTAAGATATAAAACAAAGTCGAGTTGTTGGATGCGAATGCATTCGCTCTTTCGTAAGTGTACGTATGAAAATTTGACAAGCGATCCCCCATCTAACTACTAACAGCGCCCGACGATGCCTGATTTCGGTGATCGAACGAGAACCTTTGTTTCCGAACACATACGCCTATTATGGGCTTCCAACTATTATAGTTCAGCCTTAACTGTCTTGCTACCATAAGCCTTAGAAGTACAGTTAATCACAAAAGTAAGTATACACCTATGTGAGTGTATCAAAAATCTTAAGAAAACCGTTTATTTCGTTTGAACCAATACCCACCTTACCTCATGCCTGTTGTTTGACATTTTTCCAGTTGTTTTAAAACAAAAATAATGAAATAACTTGAACTTTGTTCGAGAGGAGAATCATTTTTTTATGTCGAGATTTCAAAAAGCGTTCCAAAAGTAAGAGTACACTCATGGTATTTCAGTACAAAACGCGGATCAGTAAACACGTGTAGGTATAAATCTGCTCTTTTTTAATAGAATTGTTTTAGAAAACTGTAAGGTGAGTAAAAATTATTGAGTTTGAAGAATTTTGTTGAATGAATTTCTATGTATCTACAGAAATGGTACCACGTGGAAATAAAATTTAGAAAATAGTGATAAAATTTTCGAAAGAAGGGAAATCGATTCGCGAAGTGGCGAAGTTAATTGGTAAAAAAAAAACGGTACAAAAAAATTTGGAAAAAAATAGAACCTAAGGTTCAATAGAAAATCGAGCTAGATGTGGAATCCCCCGTATCTTTACTGAAGTAGAAAAGCGGATTATTGTCCGAAAAGTAAGGAATGATCCAAAAAAAAGTGACCCAAAACTGCAATCAGAGGTCGCTGAAGAAACAGGAAAGCAATGCAATCACCAAAGAATTCGCCGTGTCTTGCATGATGCCGGATATAACGGTCGATCCATCAGGAAAAACCTTTCGTCAGCAATGTGAATCGTAAAAAGCGAGTTGAATTTGCCAGAAACCATGTAGCATCTGATATTGCTTTTTGGAACACTGTTATATTTACAGACGAAAGTAAATTCAACATTTATGGTTCAGATGGGCCCATCAAGATATGGAGAAAACCGAATATGGACTTGAATACGGAAAATATGATTCCGTGATGGTTTAGGGGTATATGGCGGCATCTGGTATGGGTAATTTGGTGTTTGTATTATAGAAGAAATTATGAATCGTTTTGATCATTTAAATGTCCTCAAAAATTTTCACCAGAGTGCGCACAAATTGGGATTGGAAGGGTCATTCGTCTTTCAACAAGATAATGACCCTAAACATAATTCTCAATTAGTTAGAGAATGGCTGTTATATGATGTGCGCAACCAGCTTAAAACACCACCCCAATCACCAGACTTGAATGCTATTGAGCATTTGCGGGATCACCTCGAACGCCAAATACGAAAATATGATATTCGGACGAAAAATTAACTTAAGGTTATTGTCTAAGAGGAATGGGCCAAAATAGGCCCCGACGTGACCCAAAAGCTCGTCAATTCAATGCCATCCAGAATAAGCGCTGTGATTAAGTCTAAAGGGTATCCTACTATTAATTTAATTTCTTATTTCAATACCATATCTTATTTTGTTTTTTTCTTCGATGTGTATACTTACTTTTGTAATGTATTTTTTATGAATTCTACTTAATTTTAATATTTTTGTTATTTTGTTTTGCTATTTTGTTAATATTATTTATTGCGTAAAGTGAATATAACAGTTACTGAAAAAATATTGTAATATGCGAGCTACGGCTCGAGTAGATAAAACGATATTCTGTGAAATATATTTCTTTATTTCCTAGTCTATAGAACAATTCAAGTTCACACTATACTATTCTTCGCAAATTCTTTTCTTACAAGGTCTCTTTCCTCGCAAATCACTTTATCTCCTTTCAATTACTTAATTCACAAATCCAAACTAAATACTTCTTCTTGTTAACTCTCAACTTTCAATTTATCACGAAATTACAACTTCGCCCATTATCACTTTTCCAATCTCTTCGCCACGGTTTTAAAACAACTGCGTGGTCTGGATCGCCATCTGTCCTTATATAGCAGAAGTTTCTGATAGCCAGAAACTTCTAGCAAATTCTTCGACCACTGGAACAAGAAAAATTCTGATGTAATAATTCCAAGATAACAATCATTTCTTGCAGTTATAATTCTTTCTTATCCGTGATATTATCCGTCTCTTTCGTAGACATGAACTGTGGAGACTAACCCCAGACACGAACCTCGAATGAAAGGACGCTTCGGACCAAAATTCTGCCAGAATGAAAAGACACTTCGGAATTTGTTGCATTATACTTTTAGGGAGCGTAGTTATTATTATGTTACACTGCCCCCCTCTTAGACGTGTTCGTCCCGAACAAGTGCATCCTCATTTCGGCCATTGTATCGACTCAGTCGGTCCACATGAACCACTTTCATTTTGGCCCTTGGTCCTCGCTGGTTGCGGTAGACAACATCGTTGATGCGGGTTATTATTCTGTAGGGAACCTCTCAGTTCTGCTGCAACTTAGGTGATTTCCCCTTTTGGCGATGGGGATTATACAGCCACACCAGATCTCCTTCCTGGAATCCTGACGTTGTTGCCTTGACATCATACCTGGTCTTCATGCGGTCGCTCGTTATCTTAATCTGGCTTCTAGTCCTTTGGTGTATGTCCCTAAGCCTTTCCCTAAGGTCCGCCACGTACTCTTCTTCATTTCTGGGCTCATTGGTAGGAGATCCAAATTTCACCTCACTGGGTAACCGAGCTATTCCACCAAACAAGATTTCGAACGGCGTATGTCGAGTAGTGCTATGCACGGCACTTCTATAGGCCATCAAAAACAAGGGAATCTGCCGGTCCCAATCACGTTGGTAGTCGCCTACGACCTTCGGGAGATGTTCGTCCAAAGTCCTATTGAAATGCTCCACCATACCGTCCGACTGTGGATGAAGCGGGGTTGTATTTGTCTTTTTAATTCCGAGTAGTTGACACATCTCTTGGAAGATTCTTGACTCGAAGTTCCGCCCTTGGTCAGAATGCAATTCCGAGGGCACACCGAATCTGCTCAACCAATTGTAGACGATCTGCTCCGCCACGGTTCTGGCTTCCTGGTTAGGGATCGGAAATGCTTCCGGCCACTTACTGAAGTAGTCCATCACTACGAGTATATACCGATTACCATTGTCGGTTTCCGGAAACGGCCCTGCGATGTCAATGGCGATTCGTTCGAAAGGTGCTCCCACGTTGTATTGGTGCATCTTACCTCGAGTTTTGATTCTCGGACCCTTGCTAGCTGCACACACTTCACTTTTAACCAATAAAAACGTTCTCGTACCTTTTCTAGCGTCTTATTCACTCCCAAGTGGCCTCCGGACGCCCCGCCATGCATTTCCTGTAACACCTCCTTGACCCTAGTCCGCGGCACGACAAGCTGCATTACAAACGATTTTCCGTCGGAGGATTCCCATTTTCTTCTCAGAACACCTTCTTGGACATGGAGGGAGTCCCACTGCGCAAAATATGCCTTTAAGGTCGGGCTTCTGTGAGAGATGTTCTGATGATCCGGTTTCTCCATGTTCTCCTTCCAGGCCAGAATCGGCTCGATATCCGGGTCTTCCTTCTGAGCGTTCTGGATCTCATCTACGCTCCAGCCGGCCATAGGTTCGGCTCTCATTCTTTGGATGGAAACCAGCTCCCGTTCTTCCTGACGCGCACAATGTTTACAATCCGTTCTGCATGGTCTCCGGGACAGTGCATCCGCATTAGAGTGGAGCCTTCCTTTACGATGCTGTATTTCGTAGTCGTAGATTTGCAGCCTTTCGATCCATCTTGCGACCTGACCCTCAGGACTCTTGAACTGTAAAAGCCATTTTAAGGCTGCATGGTCTGTGCAAAGAACGAACTTCCTCCCGTAGAGGTATTTGTGAAAATGCTTCGTAGCCAAGATCAAAGCTAGAAGTTCTCTCCTTGTCACGCAGTAGTTCCTTTCTGGTTTAGAGAGCACCTTGCTAAAGTACGCAACCACCTTCTCTTGGCCGTCATGCACCTGGGAGAGTACGGCTCCTACCCCGATATTACTAGCATCTGCATCCACAATGAACGTTTCCCCGGGAGTGGGGTAAGCCAGTATCGGGGCATCGCATAGCCGTTGTTTAAGTGCCTTGAAGCTCTTCTCGCACTCAATTGACCATTTGAATTGTTTCCCCTTTTCCGTCAACTGGTGCAGGCTCTTTGCGATCCCGGCAAAATCCAGGCCCAGGAAGCTCCTTAGTTGGTGTTTGTCTTTGGGGACTGGCCAGTTTTTCACCGCTTCGACCTTCTCTGGATCGGTTCTCACTCCTTTCGCTGAAATTATGTGCCCCAGGTACTTGACTTCCGCTCTAAACAGGGCGCACTTCTTGGGGTTGAGCTACAGGTGGGCACTTCGAAGCCTTTGAAACACATCCC
The DNA here is from genome assembly GCA_963082735.1 of Pocota personata. Classification (NCBI taxonomy): domain Eukaryota; kingdom Metazoa; phylum Arthropoda; class Insecta; order Diptera; family Syrphidae; genus Pocota; species Pocota personata. The sequence goes on from OY720431.1 coordinate 67,825,035, forward strand.
TTAGATTGTCTCGGTGTTGCGCAAACGTTTTTCCTACGACGATGACATCATCCAAGTATACCAAACAGGTTTTCCATGTTAACCCTTGCAGGACACATTCCATCAATCGCTCGAAAGTCGCCGGAGCATTGCACAGCCCGAATGGCATTACCGTGAATTGCCATAGCCCATTTCCTGCGGTGAAGGCGGTTTTCTCCCGGTCTTCTGGATGGATCTGTACCTGCCAGTAGCCACTCTTCAAGTCGAGAGTGGAAAACCATCGGGCTCCTGATAGTATGTCTAGCGTGTCGCCAATCCGTGGCAGAGGATAGCTGTCTTTCTTGGTGACGTAATTGAGCTGCCGATAGTCCACGCAGAACCGCGTGCTGCCATCTTTCTACTTAACCAGTACAACCGGTGATGCCCACGGACTTTTGGAACTGTCAATCAGACCTTCTTTCTAAATTACCGACACCATCTCTGCAACTTCTGTCTGCTTTGCGAATGGAAGGCGCCTAGCAGGCTGACGAATTGGTCTAGTATCACCAGTGTCTATTCGATGTTGTACCAGGTGTGTTCGGCCGTATTCTCCGTCCTGTGAGGCAAATACATCAGCGTACTCATTGATAAGATTCTCTGCCATAGTTCGCTGCTCCTGATTCAGCTCACTGGACTGGAGAATCGTCTCTCTCATTTCCGCTGTCCAAGGTGATGGGAGAGGTTTTGGAGCATCACGTTCAGATATTGTTGCGACGGCGGTAATCGGCGTGCATTTTCCAGTCACCTCCCCTCGCCTTAGTTTGACAGTGTGTGGTCTTGTGTTCAAAACTCTCACTGGAACCATGGTGTTCTTTGGTTCGACTAACGTCTTTCCCACGATGTAGTCTTGAGAATTCTTCTCTGGGTCTGGTTCTACTATGTAGAATCGGTGGCGCCCAAGATCACTTTCCAGCTTCGTCCAAATGATTGTCTCCGAAGACGGCGGCAAAACTTCGTCTTTGCTGATGACTGTCCTGAGAGTTACGGCATTCTCGTTTCCGTACACCATCGGAATCTCCACATTTTGATACCTCAGTACTTGCAACCCGATGTCCAAGATTACTTCATTTGCTTTCATGAAGTCTATTCCGATGATGCGCTCGTCGCATATATCTGCCACCAGAAACGCATGGGAGAACGTCAGTCCCGCCAGAGTAATCGTAAGACGAACTTCTCCAAACACTTTCGCCATTTCCCCTGTTGCAGTCTTCAGGCAGTAGCTGTTGGTGTTGTGCAGCCAGGAGCTTTTGACGATATCTCTTCTTACAATGGAGGCAGTGGCACCTGTGTCGATGGTGGCTACGCACTTCTTCTTGTTGATTAGTGCCTCCACTGTCAGACTCTTGTTACCCCGTTTGGTTTGCGAAACTTGAATGGTGGTCCTGGGGGCCTCGATTCCAGTAACCAACTTCTGCCCCGCGAAGTTGGTCCTTACGCATTTCCCGACTGCTGGTTTTGGTAAGTCTGACTGACAGCCAGATGCTTCCTCTCTGCTTCTCCTACTTCCGCAATGTGGACAATTTTCTCGTCTAGGTGCACTTCTGCACTGCCGTTGTAGGTGTCCGGTTTGGTTGCAATTCCAGCAACGGATTTGACTTCCGCGAGCTTTGTCTTCATCCATGACGGATGTTCTCTGGCATGAGCATTCCACGACGGACATTTCCCTGACACGGTGTATTCCCTGGTATGCTTGGTCCGCAGCCTTCATTGATAAAGCGAATGCCAATGCCTCGGGGGGTGTTCGCTTTTCAGCCATCCTTACAGCCATTTGCAGTTGTCTGTCCTCTATGGCCTGAATAAAAGCTTCCACCTCCATTTCGTTGATAAGCTCCTCACCGGCTTTAGGGTACGAAAGATGGGCTAGTCGTTCTATATCCGCTTGCAACCGTTTGAGCGTTTCTCCCCTTTTCTGGACTCGACTACGCAGCTGAACCCTGTACACCTGCTGCATGTGTTCATCCCCAAACCGCATCTCGATAGCCTGAACCAGAGAGTCGTAGTTCTGCTGTTTATCTTCCGGGATGGTCTGCAAGAGCTCCGCAGCTGGACCCCTCAGTGCAAGCGTGAGTGCAATAGACTTCTCTTCATCGTCCCAGCTATTGGTTATTGCGGCCGCTTCGAATTGCCTCTTATAAATTGGCCATGATGTTTGACCATCGAAGATAGGAGGCTGCATCTCCTTTCTTCTCAGACCGTCAGTGGAATATTCCCGTGCTTTCTGTCTCTTCACGTTGCTGAGTTCCTTAGTAAGATTTTCGACTTGCTTTTCTACTTTTTCCAACTGAGTCTCTATCTTCCCGAACTGAGTTTCATGCTTCTCAAAGTTTTCATCGAATCTAGTTTCGACTTTTTCGAGTTGCGTCTCGACCTTCTCGATTTTCTCTTCGATCACTTCGAATTTGGATTCCAAGTTCTTGTTTTGCTCATCAAGTATGCTTTCCAGAGCATCTAGAGAATTCTTTTGTTCGTCCATTGCTTTCTTTTGGTCGTCCAGCTTAAGTTCTAGAGAATTCCTTTGATCTGATCTTCTATTGCTTTCTTTTGTTCGTCCATGACTAACTTAAGTTGCAGGAGCAGACTTGTTATACCCGGGTCGGCTGCTGTACTTGCTGGTTCCTCTCCCACGTCAAACTCTACGTCATGCGGATTTTCACCTTCCTGCGTTACTGCTTCTTCTAGACGAATCAGTAGGGCATCTTTCCCCCAGTTGTGTCGAGGTTCCGCTTACTGAGTTCTGCCTTTAGTTGAATTGTAGTTAGTTTTCCCAATTTGCGACCCATTTTGCGCAACTAATTAACTCAACCCAGAAATAATTTTTTTTTTTTTTTTCTTTTTTTTCTTGTGCAATTTCACACCACGGAAATAGTTATTCACAGAATAAGTTTTATCCCACTTCTGACACCAATGTAATATGCGAGCTACGGCTCGAGTAGGTAAAACGATATTCTGTGAAATTTATTTCTTTATTTTCTAGTCTATAGAACAATTCAAGTTCACACTATACTATTCCTAGCAAATTCTTTTCTTACAAGGTCTCTTTCCTCTCAAATCACTTTATCTCCTTTCAATTACTTAATTCACAAATCCAAACTAATTACTTTTTCTTGTTCACTCTCAACTTTCAATTTATCACAAAATTACAACTTCGCCCATTATCACTTTTCCAATTTCTTCGCCACGGTTCTAAACCAAGTGCCCCCTTTCGGTCGCCATCTGTCCTTATATAGCAGAAGTTTCTGATAGCCAGAAACTTCTAGCAAATTCTTCGACCACTGGAACAAGAAAAATTCTGATGTAATAATTCCTAGATGTCAATCATTTCTTGCAGTTATAATTCTTTCTTATCCGTGATATTATCGTCTCTTTCGTAGACATGAACTGTGGAGACTTAGCCGCAGACACGAACCTCGAATGAAAAGACACTTTGGAATGGGCTGGAGGAGCGTAGTTATTATTCTACATTATTGTAGCATAATTTTAGGGGATGTTACAATATGTTATGTTTATTCACTGAATTATAAAATATTGTATTCACTAAAAATCAATTTTTATTAAATACATTTTTTAATGACAGTTACGAATATGCCCTTTTCTACGAAAATTATAGCGATAAATCCATGAACGTAGCATTTTTTCATCCACAGATTGTGCCAAATGTTATATTTAATGCATTCACATAGAATTATTGTAAGCATATCAATATATTCACAAAAAGTCGTTGTGTGCCAAATGTGGAACACTACACATCTAAGGGTTAACAACTGTTCCCACTTTAAAACCATAAGAAAACTAATTTTTCCTGATACAAACCCTACGAATCTCCTCAGAGAACCAAACATAAAGAACATCAATACCAAAAACATTCAGAGCTATACAATTCAATTAAAAAAAAAAAAAAAAGTAACATTATACCAATCAAACACTCAAACCACAGATAATAAACTACCCAGATGTCTCATTCATATGGGAAGAAGTGATATATGAAAACGAAATTCACTAAAAAAAAAAGCTTTTTAAAAAGCTTAAACTTCTTACAAAAGGGAAAAAATCAGAACACAGAACATTTGTTTTTTCTGCTCACTTTTTAGTCCATCGTGTCACTCACACATACCCTTGTTTATCTTCACTGCAAAAAAGAAACAAAACAAATATTTTGTGCGACTGCGGTCACGGAGTTCTGATGCCGACACGTTGGTAGGATGGATATGGAGTATCTGTATAGATCGTATATAGATATGTGCAAATGGTTGCAGTTTTCATATTGTAGCATAATAATAACTACGCGCCTATGTCTATGCAGCAAATTCCGAAGTGACTTTCCATTCTGGCAGAATTTTGGTTCAAACTGTCCTTCATTCGAGGTTCGTGTCTGGGACGAAGTCTCCACAGCTCATGTCAACGAAAGAGACAAATAATATTAGGGAAAATATTAGGGATAATATTAGGGAATTATAACTGCAAGAATTATTTCTCTTGTTCCAGTGGTCGAAGAATTTGCTAGAAGTTTCTGGCTATCAGAAACTTCTGCTATATAAGGACAGATGGCGATCAAAAAAAAGACAGTTGGTTTAGAACCGTGGCGAAGAGATTGGAAAAGTGATAATGGGCGAAGTGGTAATTTGGTGATAAATTGAAAGTTGAGAGTGAACAAGAAAAAGTAATTAGTTTGGATTTGTGAATTAAGTAATAGAAAGGAGATAAAGTGATTTGAGAGGAAAGAGACCTTGTAAGAAAAGAATTTGCGAAGAATAGTATAGTGTGAACTTGAATTGTTCTATAGACTAGAAAATAAAGAAATAAATTTCACAGAATAATTGTTTTATCTACTCGAGCCGTAGCTCGCATGTTACATTGGTGTCAGAAGTGGGATAAAACTTATTCTGTGAATAACTATTTCCGTGGTGTGAAATTGCACAAACAAAAAAAAAAAAAAAAAAACGATTTCTGTGTTGAGTTAATTAGTTGCGCAAAATGGGTCGCAAATTGGGAAGACTAACTATAACTCAACTAAAGGCAGAACTCAGTAAGCGGAACCTCGACACAACTGGGGGAAAAGATGCCCTACTGATTCGTCTGGAAGAAGCAGTAACGCAGGAAGGTGAAAATCCGCACGACGTAGAGTTTGACGTGGAAGAGGAAGCAGTAAGTACAGCAGCCGACCCGGGTATAACAAGTCTGCTCCTGCAACTTAAGTTAGTCATGGACGAACAAAAGAAAGCAATAGAAGATCAAAGTCATAAGCTCGATGACCAAAAGAATTCTCTAGAACTTAAGCTGGATGAACAAAAGAAAGCGATGGACGAACAAAAGAAAGCAATGGGCGACCAAAGGAATTCTCTAGAACTTAAGCTGGATGAACAAAAGAAAGCGATGGACGAACAAAAGAAAGCAATGGGCGACCAAAGGAATTCTCTAGAACTTAAGCTGGACGAACAAAAGAAAGCAATGGACGAACAAAAGAATTCTCTAGATCTTAAGCTGGATGAACAAAAGAAAGCAATGGACGAACAAAAGAAAGCAATGGACGAACAGAAGAATTCTCTAGATGCTCTGGAAAGTAAACTTGATGAGCAAAACAAGAACTTGGAATCCAAATTCGAAGTGATCGAAGAGAAAATCGAGAAGGTCGAGACGCAACTCGAAAAAGTCGAAATTAGATTCGATGAAAATTTTGAGAAACATGAAACTCAGTTCGGGAAGATAGAGACTCAGTTTGAAAAAGTGGATACGCAATTCGAGATAGTAGGAAAGCAAGTCGAAAATCTTGCTAAGGAGCTCAGCAACGTGAAGAGACAGAAAGCACGGGAATATTCCACTGACGGTCTGAGAAGAAAGGAGATGCAGCCTCCTATCTTCGATGGTCAAACATCATGGCCAATTTATAAAAGGCAATTCGAAGCGGCCGCAATGACCAATAGCTGGGACGATGAAGAGAAGTCTATTGCACTCACACTTGCACTGAGGGGTCCAGCTGCGGAGCTCTTGCAGACCATCCCGGAAGATAAACAGCAGAACTACGACTCTCTGGTTCAGGCTATCGAGATGCGGTTTGGGGATGAACACATGCAGCAGGTGTACAGGGTTCAGCTGCGTAGTCGAGTCCAGAAAAGGGGGGAAACGCTCCAACAGTTGCAAGCAGATATAGAGCGACTAGCCCATCTTTCATACCCTAAAGCCGGTGAGGAGCTTATCAACGAAATGGCGGTGGAAGCTTTTATTCAGGCCATAGAGGACAGACAACTGCAAATGGCTGTAAGGATGGCTGAAAAGCGAACACTCCCCGAGGCATTGGCATTCGCTTTGTCAATGAAGGCTGCGGACCAAGCATACCAGGGAATACACCGTGTCAGGGAAATGTCCGTCGTGGAATGCTCATGCCAGAGAACAGCCGTCATGGATGAAGACAGAGCTCGCGGAAGTCAAATCCGTTGCTGGAATTGCAACCAAACCGGACACCTACAACGGCAGTGCAGAAGTGCACCTAGACGAGGAAATTGTCCACATTGCGGAAGTAGGAGAAGCAGAGAGGAAGCATCCTGTCAGTCAGACTTCCCAAAACCAGCAGTCGGGAGATGCGTAAGGACCAACTTCGCGGGGCAGAAGTTGGTTACTGGAAGCGAGGCCCCCAGGAACACCATTCAAGTTTCGCAAACCAAACGGGGTAACAAGAGCCTGACAGTGGAGGCACTAATCAACAAGAAGAAGTGCGTAGCCACCATCGACACAGGTGCCACCGCCTCCATTGTAAGAAGAGATATCGTCAGAAGCTCCTGGCTGCACAACACCAACAGCTACTGCCTGAAGACTGCAACAGGGGAAATGGCGAAGGTATTTGGAGAAGTTCGTCTTACGATTACTCTGGCAGGACTGACGTTCTCCCATGCGTTTCTGGTGGCAGATATATGCGACGAGTGCATCATCGGGGTAGACTTCATGAAAGCAAATGAAGTAATCTTGGACATCGGGATGCAAGTACTGAGGTATCGAAATGTGGAGATTCCGATGGTGTACGGAAATGAGAATGCCGTAACTCTCAGGACAGTCATCAGCAAAGACGAAGTTTTGCCGCCGTCTTCAGAGACAATCATTTGGACGAAGCTGGAAGGTGATCTTGGGAGCCACCGATTCTACATAGTAGAACCAGACCCAGAGAAGAATTCTCACGACTACATCGTGGGAAAGACGTTAGTCGAACCAAAGAACACCATGGTTCCAGTAAGAGTTTTGAACGCAAGACCACACACTGTCAAACTAAGGCGAGGGGAGGTGACTGGAAAATGCACGCCGATTACCGCCGTCGCAACAATATCTGAACGTGATGCTCCAAAACCTCTCCCATCACCTTGGACAGCGGAAACGAGAGAGACGATTCTCCAGTCCAGTGAGCTGAATCAGGAGCAGCGAACTATGGCAGAGAATCTTATCAATGAGTACGCTGATGTATTTGCCTCACAGGACGGTGAATACGGCCGAACACACCTGGTACAACATCGAATAGACACTGGTGATACTAGACCAATTCGTCAGCCTGCTAGGCGCCTTCCATTGGCAAAGCAGACAGAAGTTGCAGAGATGGTGTCGGCAATGGAGAAAGAAGGTCTGATTGAAAGTTCCAAAAGTCCGTGGGCATCACCGGTTGTACTGGTTAAGAAGAAAGATGGCAGCACGCGGTTCTGCGTGGACTATCGGCAGCTCAATTACGTCACCAAGAAAGACAGCTACCCTCTGCCACGGATTGACGACACGCTAGACACACTATCAGGAGCCCGATGGTTTTCCACTCTCGACTTGAAGAGTGGCTACTGGCAGGTACAGATCCATCCAGAAGACCGGGAGAAAACCGCCTTCACCGCAGGAAATGGGCTATGGCAATTCACGGTAATGCCATTCGGGCTGTGCAATGCTCCGGCGACTTTCGAGCGATTGATGGAATGTGTCCTGCAAGGGTTAACATGGAAAACCTGTTTGGTATACTTGGATGATGTCATCGTCGTAGGAAAAACGTTTGCGCAACACCGAGACAATCTAAGGGATGTGTTTCAAAGGCTTCGAAGTGCCCACCTGAAGCTCAACCCCAAGAAGTGCGCCCTGTTTAGAGCGGAAGTCAAGTACCTGGGACACATAATTTCAGCGAAGGAGTGAGAACCGATCCGGAGAAGGTCGAAGCGGTGAAAAACTGGCCAGTCCCCAAAGACAAACACCAACTAAGGAGCTTCCTGGGCCTAGCCACCTACTACAGACGGTTCGTGAAGGATTTTGCCGGGATCGCAAAGAGCCTGCACCAGTTGACGGAAAAGGGAAAACAATTCAAATGGTCAATTGAGTGCGAGAAGAGCTTCAAGGCACTTAAACAACGGCTATGCGATGCCCCGATACTAGCTTACCCCACTCCCGGGGAAACGTTCATTGTGGATGCAGATGCTAGTAATGTCGGGGTAGGAGCCGTACTCTCCCAGGTGCATGACGGCCAAGAGAAGGTGGTTGCGTACTTCAGCAAGGTGCTCTCTAAGCCAGAAAGGAACTACTGCGTGACAAGGCGGGAACTTCTAGCTTTGATCTTGGCTACGAAGCATTTTCACAAATACCTCTACGGGAGGAAGTTCGTTCTTCGCACAGACCATGCAGCCTTAAAATGGCTATTACAGTTCAAGAGTCCTGAGGGTCAGGTCGCAAGATGGATCGAAAGGCTGCAAATCTACGACTACGAAATACAGCATCGTAAAGGAAAACTCCACTCTAATGCGGATGCACTGTCCCGGAGACCATGCAGAACGGATTGTAAACATTGTGCGCGTCAGGAAGAACGGGAGCTGGTTTCCATCCAAAGAATGAGAGCCGAACCTATCGCCGGCTGGAGCGTAGATGAGATCCGGAACGCTCAGAAGGAAGACCCGGATATCGAGCCGATTCTGGCCTGGAAGGAGAACATGGAGAAACCGGATCATCAGGACATCTCTCACAGAAGCCCGACCTTAAAGGCATATTTTGCGCAGTGGGACTCCCTCCATGTCCAAGAAGGTGTTCTGAGAAGAAAATGGGAATCCTCCGACGGAAAATCGTTTGTAATGCAGCTTGTCGTACCGCGGACGAGGGTCAAGGAGGTGTTACAGGAAATGCATGGCGGGGCGACCGGAGGCCACTTGGGAGTGAATAAGACGCTAGAAAAGGTACGAGAACGTTTTTATTGGTTAAAAGCGAAGGAAGATATCGAAGACTGGTGCAGAAAATGCGACGTGTGTGCAGCTAGCAAGGGTCCGAGAATCAAAACTCGAGGTAAGATGCACCAATACAACGTGGGAGCACCTTTCGAACGAATCGCCATTGACATCGCAGGGCCCTTTCCGGAAACCGACAATGGTAATCGGTATATACTCGTAGTGATGGACTACTTCAGTAAGTGGCCGGAAGCGTTTCCGATCCCTAACCAGGAAGCCAGAACCGTGGCGGAGCAGATCGTCTACAATTGGGTTAGCAGATTCGGTGTGCCCTTGGAATTGCATTCTGACCAAGGGCGGAACTTCGAGTCAAGAATCTTCCAAGAGATGTGTCAACTACTCGGAATCAAAAAGACAAGGACAACCCCGCTTCATCCACAGTCGGACGGTATGGTGGAGCGTTTCAATAGGACTTTGGACGAACATCTCTCGAAGGTCGTAGGTGACTACCAACGGGATTGGGACCGGCAGATTCCCTTGTTTTTGATGGCCTATAGAAGTGCCGTGCATAGCACTACTCGACATACGCCGTTCGAAATCTTATTTGGTGGAATAGCTCGTTTACCCAGTGAGGTGAAATTTGGATCTCCTACCAATGAGCCCAGAAATGAAGAAGAGTACGTGGCGGACCTTAGGGAAAGGCTTAGGGACATACACCAAAGGACCAGAAGCCAGATTAAGATGACGAGCGACCGCATGAAGACCAGGTATGATGCCAAGGCAACAACGTCAGGATTCCAGGAAGGAGATCTGGTGTGGCTGTATAATCCCCATCGCCAAAAGGGGAAATCACCTAAGTTACAGCGGAACTGGGAAGGTCCCTACAGAATAGTAACCCGCATCAACGATGTTGTCTACCGCATCCAGCGAGGACCAAGGGCCAAAATGAAAGTGGTTCATGTGGACCGACTGAGTCGATACAATGGCCGAAATGAGGATGCACTTGTTCGGGACGAACACGTCTAAGAGGGGGGCAGTGTAGCATAATAATAACTACGCGCCTATGTCTATGCAGCAAATTCCGAAGTGACTTTCCATTCTGGCAGAATTTTGGTTCAAACTGTCCTTCATTCGAGGTTCGTGTCTGGGACGAAGTCTCCACAGCTCATGTCAACGAAAGAGACAAATAATATTAGGGAAAATATTAGGGATAATATTAGGGAATTATAACTGCAAGAATTATTTCTCTTGTTCCAGTGGTCGAAGAATTTGCTAGAAGTTTCTGGCTATCAGAAACTTCTGCTATATAAGGACAGATGGCGATCAAAAAAAAGACAGTTGGTTTAGAACCGTGGCGAAGAGATTGGAAAAGTGATAATGGGCGAAGTGGTAATTTGGTGATAAATTGAAAGTTGAGAGTGAACAAGAAAAAGTAATTAGTTTGGATTTGTGAATTAAGTAATAGAAAGGAGATAAAGTGATTTGAGAGGAAAGAGACCTTGTAAGAAAAGAATTTGCGAAGAATAGTATAGTGTGAACTTGAATTGTTCTATAGACTAGAAAATAAAGAAATAAATTTCACAGAATAATTGTTTTATCTACTCGAGCCGTAGCTCGCATGTTACAATATGTAACCTTAGATCCCTTTGGATCAACACAAATGAACTCGTCATCAGATATAGCAACACTTCGTTTTAACACGAGAGAAGGGTAATCATTTTCTTTTAAATATTTCTTTCCAATAAAGGCATTCTAAAAATGTTTGTTGCATATATTGGGCGTTTTAAGGCTTTTTATGTGTTCCCGAGACTCCTCTGCTAAAGCTCGCCATTCATCGTATTTAACTGTTCCTTTTTTAGGAAATTTAAATAATTTTCCATCAGGCAATTCATTTTTGGTTATAGAACAGTGTGCAATTGCGCACTTTGTTCTTTTCCAGGACATTTTTTCCTTGGAGACAATTTTCTTATGCCTTTTAATTTCTTAGTACATGTATGTAATATACATATATGTATGTTAGTAATTAACCTGAAAATCTAAATGATTGATATTCGAGCAAAATCTTTCAAACCTTCTCTTCATATACAACGCACAAAACTTCCATTCATGAAAATTTATTCTTTTGCTGCGGTGGTATGGAAATTACATGCATCGTTATGCATCTTCATGCCCCTTCCCGCATACCCCTTTACACTTCATCACCTCGTTCGTTTCCATGTCACAACACACGATGAGAAAAATAACTTTTCCCACACGAGCGAACGGAGTGAGGAAAAAAAAGCTTTATTTGTGGTACTTATTCTGAAAGCTCTCTGTCTGCCAGGACAAAAATATGCTTCATTTTTTTATATAGGCGTGCGACATCTGGGTAGTTTATTATCTGTGCTAGTAGGGTAGAGTCGCCTGTTTCCGAACATCCCCAGTTCTCGAACACTTTTTACAAAAGTCGGTATATTATCGTTAATTTACCGTTTCTGCTTTCGCCACAGTGGACGTCTGGGAAAAGTTGGTTTAAAAGCAAAATTACTTTCAACTATGTTTTTTATAATATTAGTGCATTAATTTATAATATTTCATGAAGTTTTGCAAATTAAAATTGAAATTAGCTCGTGGTTTTGGACTGTTCGAGAAAAGGAACCTAATTTTTACAGAGTTTCCTAAAATGCTTTTTACCATTTTAGTACCTTAATTTATCGGAAAACATTTTTCTTTTCTCTTTCTGTGTCAGAAAACACATACAAAATTTGTGTTCCTATTTTCGAACATCATATTCGTTGGTGTTCGAAAAAAGGAAACTGATAGTTTTATGGTTTCCTATACTCGTTTTTCATTTAATAATTTGAAATAATGCAATCTCAAAAACAAAAATATACTGAGGCTTCATTAGCAGCCGCGTTAAGAGATATTCGAAATGAGTCAAAGAGTATAAGGGCAGCAAGTAGGGAATATGGAGCTCCGGTCTCAACGCTTTGCGATAGAATTAAAGGCAAAACTGTTGATGTACTCAAAAAACCAGGTTCTGGAAGTGTGCTTACCAAGACAGGAAAATAAGATCGTTAAATGGCTCATAAACATTGCTAAATTTGGTTTTCCACAGAACTCAAGTGAGCTATTGGATGAAAGGATATCGCAATATTTATCAATTTAAATTTGCTAATGAGAAAGATAACTTGACAGTACTTCTAGTTTTCAGCGCAAGTGGTGAAACATTGTCATCCGTCATAGTATTTCCATATCAAAGAGTGCCCTTTAAAATTGTGAGCAACATGGCGGAAGACTGGGTTGCTGGTCGTTCTGACACTGGTTGGATGAGGACTGAAACCTTTTACGAATATATAGCAACCGATTTTTTCAATTGGCTCGATCAGCACCAAATTTAAAGGCCAGTAATTCTCTCAGTAGATGGGCATAAGTCTAACATTTCCATGCACATTAATGATTTCTGCTCTTTTTCCAATCAAAATAAACCAAGTTGTTCTTCGTGTACAGCATTAGTCAGTTCCGATTTCGCAAAAAACACACCAGAAACTACTGCTCTGATATTAACTTGTAAAACGTATACTACGAGTATGTTAGTAGTCCAATATCCAGTTTTGACAAGCATTTAAGATATCCTGATCCCATAAGGTACAAAAAAGGGAAAATTTTATTTCCAACTAGGGCGCCCATGTTTATTTCCTCTGTGAAATGGAAAGAGTTTTATATGAACCAAGAGCGGATTAAAGCCGAAAGAAGGAAAGAAATTAACAACTGAAAAGTTCTCGGCCTGACGCAGAGATGGCTTTCCAATCAGCAAAAATTTATGTTTCCTGCCTGGGTGCACTTCTCATTACTTCGTATGACAAGTTTCAACTTGTTCTCTCAAGTAGTTTCTTTACACGAATTTTTGCAGTAGACGTTTTGCGTGTTTTTCGTTAAAAAGGATAAACTTGAATATCGTGCGGTGATAAAATTCTTCGTTTTGGATGGGTTAACCCCTAAGAAAATACATCCAAAGTTGACAAAAGTTTACGGGGACTCTGCTCCTTTCATTTCAACCGTTAAAAAATGACAGCTGAATTTAAACGTGGTCGCATGTCCCTCAAAGATGACTCACGTGAAGGACAGCCAAAAACCGCAACCACACACGAAGCTATCGAAAAAGTGCATGATATCGTGTTGGACGATAGGCGAATGAAGGTGAGTGAGATAGCTGAGGCTGTGTGTATAGCGGAAGAGACTACTTACTTATGTCCTATATCCCCTTGTGGGTCCTAGGGCCTCGACTACGCCTACGCGCCATCGTGTACGGTTTCTGGCAATGTGTCTCAGCTCTCCCCAGCTTTTCCCAACTGCCGTGCTTCCTTCTCGACTGCTCGCCATGTTCTCCTTGGACCACCAGGTCTTCTGCCGTCCTGAGTTAAGGGGTTCCATTGCGTTCGCTATGGAGCTGTCACCCTTTCGGAGCGTGTGACCAATCCACTGCCACTTCCGTCGTTGGATGGTTGTGCCTATTGGTTTCTGACCCGTTCTCTCGTAAAGATGTTCGTTAGAGATACGATTAGGCCAGAAAATCCTTAAGATGTTGCGCAGGCACCTATTAACGAACGTTTGCAGCTTTCTGGTGATAGCGGTGGTCACTCTCCACGTGCTGCATCCATATAACAGTACGGATTCAACGTTGGAGCGGAACAGTCTTAGCTTGGTGTTCAAACTGATTGCATTGCTTCGCCATATTTTGGACAACATACCGAACGCGGACTTTGCGTTGGCGATTCTGTTGGCTATATCCAGTTCGGTTCCACCATCGGTCGAGACAATACTCCCAAGATACTGGAAATCCTCTACTCTCTCTACCGGTTGTCCAGCAATGCATATTTGAGCCGATGAGTTCGTTCCAAGACTGATAATTTTAGTTTTTGAGGTATTAATTTTCAGTCCGACGACGCCAGCCTCCCTCTCCACATCTGCTGTCATTTGGTGGAGGTCCATAATTCTATGAGAGAGTAAGCATACGTCGTCAGCGTAGTCGAGATGTTTAAGTTGGGATGTGAGAGTCCATCGAATTCCTCCGTTTCCCGTCGACAAAGCTGCACGAAGCACATCGCTAATCACCAATAGGAATAGTATTGGTGAAAGAATGCTGCCTTGTCTTACCCCACTTTGGATCTCAAATTCCTCAGACAACCTTCCTCTGTGCAGAACGTGACATTTGGACCCTTCGTAAGTAGCTTTGACAATAGCAATTAATTTATCAGGAATACCTCTCCTGCGTAAGGCACGCCAAATAAACTCCCTGTTAACACTATCGAACGCCTTCTCAAAATCGATGAACAGCAGGTGAAGTGGCGATCGATATTCAACGCACTGTTCGATGATAATCCGCAGGGTGTTGATGTGGTCGACACAGGAGGATCCAGAGCGGAAACCTGCTTGTTCGGTATCGAGTGAGTCTTCGAGATGTTGTTTGATTCGCTCCAGGATGATTTTAGCTACAGCAGGCAGCACACAGATACCTCTCCAGTTTCCGCACTCCATTAAACTACCTTTCTTAGGAAGCTTGACGATCATTCCCTTTTTCCACTCGTCAGGAAAGTTCTCGGCTTCCCAAGCTCTCTCTATAAGTGGATGCAGAAACTCAGCCGATGTTGTTGGCGCTGCTCGTAAGAGCTCTGTGGGAATACAGTCAAGTCCGACCGCCTTGTTGGTTTTAAGTGCTTTGATCGCGGTAGTGATCTCATCCTTACTGGGAGGCGCTGATTTGGGACTTCAGAATGAGGTATTCGCTAGCGAATACACGGTTTAAAACCGAAGCAAAATGCTCCTTCCATCTCTTAAGCTGGTCCTCATCCGAAATAAGCAAGGAACCGTCTAGGCTTTTCACTGGGTGTTGGCTGGAGCTGCGACCACCTGTCAGCTCTTTAGTGATTCTGTAGACGGTCCTACTATCGCACCTTCGTGCAGCATCTTCTGCTTCTGTAGCCAGCGCGTTGATGTAGTTGCGCCTGTCACATCGCACGCTACGCTGAACTTCTCTCATCTTCATGCGATATAGGGACTCTAGCTCATTACTCCCTGCTGCTGGAGCGGCTGCAATGCGAGCTTTCAGCTGTTTCCGTTCGTCAATTCGTCTCCAGGTATCCTCGGAAAGCCACACCCTATGCCTTTCCTGTGATCGACCGACAATTCTTTCAGCACCAGATGTAAAAACATTTTTCACAGCACACCAATGGTCTTGGATAGTTGTGGGCAGTGAGCTGCTGATTGCTTCCACACCTTGCGAAATGTGCTCCCCTAATTGTTGGCGCACTGAGGGATCACTAAGTCTATCGATGTTGAACCTGGGCATTCTTGTATTGTCGTGGGATCTTCGAACGGCAGCAGTGCGTAGTTGAAGAGTAGCTATCATAAGATGGTGATCTCGTACTATCCCCACATCTGCTCCTCGCCTGTTTCGGACATCCAGGAGACTTCTTCTAAAGCGGCGGCTGATAGCAAAATGGTCAATTTGATTGGAAGTTGCTTGCCTGTCGTTGGAAACCCAGTTGACTTTGTGGCAGGTCTTGTGCTCAAACATGGTGCCACCTATCACAAGGCGGTTGGCGTTGCAGAAATCCACAAACCTTTCGCCATTGTCATTGCGGTTTCCTAGTCCATTCTCCCCGATTACATGTTTGAGCCCTTCGTTGTCGCTGCCTACCTTGGCATTCAAATCCCCCATCACTATGACAATGTCTCCATTTGGTGTTGTATTGAAGACGGCGCTTAAGAGATTGTAGAAGCTTCTAACCAAATATCGGAAGAGAGGGTGCGAAACATCTTGCACAAAAACTTAGGTATGCGAAAGCTCTGTGGAAGATGGCCGATCAAAAGCAAATGCGCAAACGATTTTCACGGCAATCTTTGGACCGATTCAATAGGGATCCGACCGATTTTGTGCGGCGATTTGTCACCATGGATGAGACATGGGTCCACCACTACACGCCAGAAACGAAACACCAGTCGAAGCAGTGGGTGAAAGCCGGTGGTTCAGCGCCCAAGAAAGCGATGTCGATCGCATCTGCCGGAAAGGTCATGGCCAGTGTGTTTTGGGATACGAAAGGGATCCTGTTAATTGATTACCTTGAGAAAGGCAGAACAATTACATGCGAATATTACTCCAACCTTCTTGACCAGCTGGATGCCAAAATTCGCGAGAAGATGGGAAAACTGCGGGATTTAGGGTACGATTTGCTCGGCCATCCCCCCTATTCACCTGATTTGGCACCCTCAGACTTCCATCTGTTCCCAAACTTGAAGAAATTTGTTTCTGCGAAGCGCTTCGCATCCAATGCAGAAGTTGTTCACACCCTTCCAGACTCTCATTTCCGAGAAGGAATACTGATGTTGGAGAAACGCTGGACCAAGTGTGTTGAAGTCAAGGGAGATTATGTATTGGGTCAATAACTTAATTCGTGCGGTTTGCTAAGAGATGGCGTAACTTGTATTATTCCATTGTTATTATTCCATTGGAACAAGCGTTGGAAAGCTACTGTCATTGTACGTCATTTCAGTAGACGTCATTCATTTGAAGGGTAAACAACAATAATTTTTTTTCACTCAAATATGTCGAACTTTGTGCCTGGAAAAGTGTTTTTGCGGGGAGTTCTTCTTCATTACTTTAATATGAAGAAAACTGCTGCCGAAAGTCATCGTATTTTGGTGGAAGTTTATGGTGAACATGCGCTAGCTGAGCGAACGTGCCAAAAGTGGTTTGCACGATTTAAAAGTGGTGTTTTTGGCTTGGAAGACGATGAACGTCCTGGGCAGCCAAAAAGGTTTGAAGATAAAGAACTGGAAGCATTACTCAATGAAGATTGTTGCCAAACACAAGAAGAGCTCGCAGAATCTTTGGGTGTCACTCAAGCAGCCGTTTCAAAACGTTTAAAAGCAGCTGGGTATATTCAAAAGCAAGGAAATTGGGTTAGAATAGAATAGAAAAATAAAATCATTTTTTAACTGAAAATCGCAGTCTTTTATTGTCAGGCCGAGAACTTTTCACCTTGCCTTCGTAACAAACAAATTAAAAAAAAAAATTAGAAAAATTTAAATTTCAGACAAATCTCGCAAGAAAGAAATATGTAGACAATGCGAGGATGAACTGGACACGGACACAGAAGATGATGGATTAAAGAATATCGGGTGCGACTTATGCGGCAGATGGTACAATTTGTCCTGTACCAAACTTTGCACAAAAACTTTCGAAGAAGCACAGAAGGAAGACTCTGTATGCGATTTTTGCGCATAATTTTGTTTACTTATTATTTAAAAAAAATGAATTACCTGTGATTAGTTTTGTTCCTTTTTTTTAATACCTGGTACAAATGAATGATTATATATATATCTCCAAACCGCATCTCGATAGCCTGAACCAGAGAGTCATAGTTCTGCTGTTTATCTTCCGGGATGGTCTGCAAGAGCTCCGCAGCTGGACCCCTCAGTGCAAGCGTGAGTGCAATAGACTTCTCTTCATCGTCCTAGCAATTGGTCATTGCGGCCGCTTCGAATTGCCTGTTATAAATTGGCCATGATGTTTGACCATCGAAGATAGGGGGCTGCATCTCCTTTCTTCTCAGACCGTCAGTGGAATATTCCCGTGCTTTCTGTCTCTTCACGTTGCTGAGCTCCTTAGCAAGATTTTCGACTTGCTTTTATACTCTCTCGAATTGCGCATCCACTTTTTCAAACTGAGTCTCTATCTTCCCGAACTGAGTTTCATGTTTCTCAAAGTTTTCATCGAATCTAGTTTCAATTTTCTCGATTTTCTCTTCGATCGCTTCGAATTTAGATTCCAAGTTCTTGTTTTGCTCATCAAGTTTGCTTTCCAGAGCATCTAGAGAATTCTTTTGTTCGTCCATTGCTTTCTTTTGTTCGTCCATCTTAAGTTCTAGAGAATTCCTTTGATCTTCTATTGCTTTCTTTTGTTCGTCCATGACTAACTTAAGTTGCAGGAGCAGACTTGTTATACCCGGGTCGGCTGCTGTACTTGCTGGTTCCTCTTCCACGTCAAACTCTACGTCGAGCGGATTTTCACCTTCCTGCGTTACTGCTTCTTCCAGACGAATCAGTAGGGCATCTTTTCCCCCAGTTGTGTCGAGGTTCCGCTTACTGAGTTCTGCCTTTAGTTGAGTTATAGTTAGTTTTCCCAATTTGCGACCCATTTTGCGCAACTAATTAACTCGACACAGAAATGTTTTTTTGTCTTGTGCAATTTCACACCACGGAAATAGTTATTCACAGAATAAGTTTTATCCCACTTCTGACACCAATGTAATATGCGAGCTCTGTCTTCATCCATGACGGCTGTTCTCTGGCATGAGCATTCCACGACGGACATTTCCCTGACACGGTGTATTCCCTGGTATGCTTGGTGCGTAGCCACCATCGACACAGGCGCCACTGCCTCCATTGTAAGAAGAGATATCGTTTTATCTATTCGAGCCGTAGCTCGCATATTACAATATATATAGTTATTTATCTCTTTTAAGCATTTTTTTTTTAAATCCAATGAATTATTACTTTTATTTTGTTAAAATAAAATCAGTGTAAGCACTAAAGTGTTCTCTAAAATTCGTTTTTACTTAGTAAGTACTTGAAATTAACATTCCAGACAAACTTATAGGTTTTTTGTTAGGTTTTAGACAACAAGTGTTCGAAAATGGTTGGTTTTCATATTTATTTCATTTGTTAATAAACTGTAATAATAAATAAAATCAACAATAATATTTGAGTTTTTCTTTCAAATTAAATCAAAACTATGTTTCTAGGCCCAATGTAAGCATTTTTTACAAACTATTCATTTTTCAGTCTGTAAACTGTTCGAGAACAGGGGACTCTACCCTACTCAAATAAAACAAAAACAATACGCCTCTGTAGTCGGGTGAAAAAATATTTTGCAACTAATGCAAAAAAGTCAGACTAGCATTAAATGCTTTGTTTCTCTTAATCTTTTTTGCTATACTCAGCAATTCTTGTTAGTTAAGATTGGGAATTCCCGTTTAATTGTGTTTATCTGCTAGTGCTTAGAATTTTGTTTTGTGCTGACCTTGAGAAATGAGTTTTTTAAAGCTAATATAGAATATCTTTCATAAAGAAACAAACAAAAAAAAAAAAAAAAAGCTTATCAAATTCCACACATACAATTCTGCCTCGAAGATCTTTATTTCAAATTAAATTTGATTCTTAAACAAATACAAATCATAAATGTGACTGCAAGTCTCTGAATACATTGAAAAAGTAATATTAAATAAAATTCATACACAAATAAAAGTACAGAAGAGAAATAACAATTTTCCGATATATGAAGCTAACATGTAAATGCACAGCGAGAGGCAACTGCTTTGATTAATTGTTAAAAATACATTTTTCCTTATTATTGAATTACACTTTGCGGAAATAAAAAAGTGTTGAGGAGAAATGTGTATCCGCAGCAACAGATAAGGAGTTTATTTTCATTGCATCTTGTTATATGGACTTAAAAGTATTTCAACTAAAAAATAATAAAAAAAAAAAAAATACCACCAAGATTATTTAAATGCGAATGGCGAATGGTGTTGGGAAAGATTACTTTTAGTACAAAATACCCAATTCTTACGTGTATTGATGATAAGTATTTTTTTCTATATATTTTCTCATAACTATTACTGGAAAATTATGAGCAAGGGAATAATGTAATTCAATATTGAAACAAAAGTAAAAACTATAAAATAAAAATAAGGAAGAAACAATTGCGTTCTAAGTTTAGTAGTTGTTGTAGATATTTGACGAGCTCTTTAATTTATATCTGCCCAACAGTCTCACAAATAGGCGACAGCTTACAGCTTCCCTTTGTTCTTGGTTTATCTACACATCACCGAGCTAGCTGCTCACAACGTGTGGTAATTGCGTTCGTTTCGAGCCTTGTAGAACTTGTATGCCACAAGACAAATGGCAAGAAGTCCGAGTGTTAGGACAATGCCACCGATGAAAGATGGTCCATCGAATCGGCGACAAGGTACAGGTGCTGGAGGTGCTGGAGTTGTTGTAGTCGTTGTGTTACTTGGTGTTTCAGTGGTGCTCGTAGTTGGAGCAGGAGTAGTTGTGGACGTAGTGGTTGTGTTTGGATCTGTAGTTGTAGTATCTGGGGCTGGAGTAGTTGGAGTCGTGGTTGTAGTATCTGGAGGGGTAGTTGTGGTCTCCGGTGGAACTGTTGAAGTGGACGTTGTCGGAACTGTTGTATCTGGTGGGCCAGTTGTTGTTGTTTTTGGAGGAACAACAGTTGTTGTATCTGGAACAACAGTAGTTGTTGTATCTGGAACAACAGTAGTTGTTACATTCGCGTCGTCTGTAGCCACTGCTCCAATTGATACTTTTTGCGTTGCAACTCCATCATCAGGGACAGTTTTGTCGTCAACCTCTGGCAACGCTACGTAGGAAAAAAATTTAACAAAATCAAATATGCACGCGCAAATGCACTAAATGATCGCTGCAACGTCATACCTCCGCAATTCGCAGTTATGAAGAGTCCGGCCAATAAGCAAAGCAAAAAACTTTTGGATGATTTCATTTTTCTTTGTGATACGCTGACAAATCAACAAACAGATAAGTTCAGTCAGAAGGAAGAAATTGCGTTTCTACTCCTTAGGGAATAAAAAAGATCTTACAAATAATTATTGATTTATACTCTATTTGCTTTTACTGCTTCCTAGCGGAACTATTGTATGAAAAAAAAAAATTGTCACAAGCAGAATTAGTAACGTTGAACAACAAAGACCGTGTAGAAAATTCCACTGAAATGCTTTGACAAGTGGAGTACGTTTCCCGGTTAGGCAAGGGAAAAGTGGCGTTGCTCGTTATGTCGTCTCTGACGTGTATGACGTAACAATGGCATGCGTTCAGTACTTTAAATAATGATTAGATGGTGTCTTTCCACTACGCGGCAATTGCAAGCACATTTTACTGAAAAGAAATGTGTAAACTCAAAATACGGGGTGAGCAATCGGGTTATATTTCCGAAATATTGCATTCCATTTCGATTTCCTCAGTGAAAGATCAACAGTCGACCAATGTGCAAAAAATAGGGGCAACAACTTAGTAGTGTTCATTATTATTCATTGATAAATGAATCTATAAGCATTTCAAAGTAATTTAGTCAAAAACATGACCACAAAATACTTAAAAACAAAATTCACTCTATCCCCTTCAAATCATTTATACGTGTACAGTACAGAGTATAATTACAGCAGTCGTGTTTAGTACAATTTGAAAGATGAGCATGTAATCACGGTTTTTTATGTCGATAGTTTACGGATGGGAAGAATAAGCGATAAAGAGAGGAGACAGTCATTAGAAAAACATACAAATTGGGGTGAGCAGTCACGATTCATAACCGAAATGTTCCGTTTTTAATAATTTTTTTTCAGTTTTAAACATCACAATTTAAAATTGTCACTTGAACGAAAGAACAGACGGAAAAGCTAATTATTTTTTTTTTTTTTAATTGTCTTAAACTGATTATTTTTTTGCGAAGTTAATGCGACGTGAGATTATGTACACACTGTCCAAAACACAAATGTTCCAATTCACGTTCCAGAATTGTAGCAAAGCATTAAGTCTGTTCCGTTACTTTTTGCACTAAAATTTATAAAATCACAAATTTCAAGAAGTGTAGGAAAATCTTTCAGAGAAAGGCAAAAATTACAAAAAGTTAGTGCGGAACCACTAATATGCATACTCTGGGATTTCTTCGAATAGGATTTTACGCCCACTTTTATCTCTTTTTCGATTTACCTTCTATTTCCACTTATTATTTGACATGTTTCAATCTATTTAGCATCAAATAAACAAAAAAAGGACTTAAGAAACAATTTGAAATTTAAATATGAGTGGTTTGACAGCGATTTGAATGAATGAATTTTTCATCGTGTGTTCACGATATGAGTTCAAACTACGTAGTGAAAAGTCACCATCTAATCACTGCAGCCAATTGTCTTTCATTGGTCGTGTTACCTCAAATTGGACCAGTGGCAGTGTTCCGTACGAACAAAATTTACTAATTGCTGGGTACAGGCCCGTACGTCGTGACCTCGTACCGCGCACGTTTTAAGTGTGAATGCACCAGATACGCTTAGCCAGTACGTGCTGTAA
This sequence comes from Pocota personata, assembly GCA_963082735.1. Lineage (NCBI taxonomy): Eukaryota > Metazoa > Arthropoda > Insecta > Diptera > Syrphidae > Pocota > Pocota personata. The sequence continues at coordinate 67,847,351 of OY720431.1, forward strand.
TGTTATGGCATAGTTTAATTACGAACGTTATAGATATGAGAATTTTTCGTAAAAGTTTTAATTGCTCATTGAAAATTAATAAAATGTGCAGTATTTCGATCGCAATAAAAGCAATTTGACGCTTCAAGAACTCAACGAGGGCTGACACCGATTTTTTTTTTTTTTCCGAGGGTAGGTAAAAAATCTTCATGACACTATGAGGATCGATAGCGCGTGCTCATAGTAGTGTGAGATTTTTACTCACTAAAAAAACCTCCCATCGTGATAAATTTCTTTGATTACTAACTAAATAACTAAATTTTGACTTAACCAGCAATTTTTCTTTCACGTATTGAGATCGTTTGGCAAGTCCCTTTCCATTGAAAGTTCCTGCTTGCTATCGCGTTAATTCGAAAGGTTTAGTCCTTTGTAGACGACGCAGTAGATTCCTCTCATCTAGAATTCGAAGGACATCATTGTTAACGTGTCCTTGTAATCTGTCTTTATGCTTACGCGCGAAGTTTTTGATTTTATGTTCGACTGTTGCAATTCCTAAATCTCCATGGATATCGCTATTTCTAATAAACCACGGTGCATTAACTATTGATCTTAGCACTTAATTTTCAAAAGTTTGTAAAATATTGACATTACTTCACTTTTACACTTCAGCTTAGCATCAAGTGTCATTCCAAGATACTTAGCCTCGTTTGCAAACGGAATTTGAACCGAGTTTGAAAAGATCGGCAAATTATTTATTTTCTTATAAGTAAAATTGACATGGAAAGATTTGTTTTCGTTTAAAGTTAGTCGCCAAATCTTTGTCCATTCATTTACTTTATTCAATGCTTCTTGCAATTTTTCTGTCGATTCTTCGATCGTTTTACCCGTTGCCCGGATGGCAGTGTCGTCGCCAAATGTAGCTAATATGGTGCCTTCTTCTTGCGGTATATCGCGAGTATATAATAGGTACAAAAGCGGTCCAAGGACACTTCCCTGTGGCACCCCAGCCCTTATTTCTTTAAATTCTGAATATTCATTTCCGTGTTTGACTCGGAAAAGTCAATTCGTAAAGTATTTTTCCAGAATATTATATAAGTATTCCGGCAGAACTTGTCGTAATTTATATTTCAATCCTTCATGCCAGACCTTGTCAAAAGCTTGAGAAACATCAAGGAATACGCTCGAGCAAATCTTTTTTTCTTCGTAAGCTTTTTTCAATTAAATCAGTTATTCTATGCACTTGGTCTATTGTTGAGTGCTTGGTTCTAAACCCAAACTGGTGATTGGGAATAAGAGATCTTTCTTCTATAACCGGATGTAATCGCTTAAGTACTATTCTTTCGAAAACTTTAGAAATAATCGGCAGCAGCAAAATAGGTCTATACGATTTTTTATCATTCGGCTGTTTTCCCGGCTTCAGAATCATTATTACTTCCGCGACTTTCCATTGACTCGGAACATATTCTAGTCTCATCGCTGTGTTTATAATGTAGAGGAACTTAACTAACGCTTTTCTAGGTAACGATTTAAGAATAAGTGCCTCTCCATAAATGTCCAAACCTGCGAGGTACTTAAGCGGGTTAGGCACTTATAAAATATCCGCTTAAGTGCTCAGAAGCACTTGTTTCTTTTTTATGAAAAAACACGATTAATTAAGAACATAAATATTTATTCATTTGAAAAAAACAAAAAAATCACATTGAAAAGCGTATTGTTATATACAATAATGAATTTAATTAACAAAAACTTAAAATGTAGGATCACATGTGAATATGTACAACATATTTACATTCATATATCGGGTATTAAAAACAAAAAACAAAGTTTGGCCATACATATATATGTATGTACATATATGCTGTGTGCAACGTCTCTGTCGTAGTTGAGTCGCCTATCCACAGCTGTCCGAGCAACGTGGAAGATTAGCGGAACCGCCAATCTGTCCTGGATCAGACCTTTCTCATCAAAATAGAGGAACGCATCTGGGGGAACAAAGCCGTTAAGGCGCACTCTCTCATGATACTCGTAATTGGGGTAATAAGCCCCGGAGATCAGGTTGTTCGTCGAGCTCATTGCTCTTGCAATGTGCCTTCGAATCAGCTTGATAACGAAATTATCCACTCTTATTAGGTTAGCCCTGTTGTATAGGACCTCATTGGGATAGAATTTTATGTACTGGGACTCTGGTGTCCTGTATAAATGAAGGCAAGCCCGAAGACAAGCCCTCTCAAACACCCGAATCTTTTCCAACAAGCTTGCTCCCACGTTGAACCACACGGGGCATCCATATACGAGCATGGGCCGGATGAGGGCCATGTAGCAGATTACCTTTACCCTTGCATCGAGTTGCTTGCTATAAAAAAGTCTTTTTGTAAGGGCAAAAGCACCTTTGGCTCTGGCAAGAGCAGCATCTATATGTTTGTTAAAATATAGATATTGGTCCAACCAGAGCCCCAGGTATCTGACTACACTTCGACTCGCAAGTGGCTGTCCGTGCGGTCCAACGATTGAGAACTTTCGCCAATTCTTTCTGGTATCCCTAGAGGCACTAGACAACGGCGTCCTAAAAAGAATGGTCTCCGATTTCTGGAAGTTGATCTTCAACTTCCAGTCATCGCAATATCGCTGAATTTTATCGAAGTCACGTTGCAAGAGAATTGTAATGACCTCGATTTTTGGTCCTGATCTGTACGCGATCAAGTCGTCTGCGTACGCTATGGCATGGTGAAGTGATCCTATGAGATCGCTCGTGTAAATGTTGAAAAGGATCGGTGAATTAACCGCACCTTGTTGCAGGCCATTTTTAATTTGAAATGTTCCAGCAGAAGTCACATTGCCATTTTTGACAATGAAGTGTCTACTGGTGAGCATGTTATGAAGTATGTACAGCAGTGGTTTGCTTATGCCCAGCCTGCTTAGCTTGCAGAAGAGTCCCTCTAACCATACGGTGTCGAAGGCCTTCTCCAAGTCAATCAGGCAGGTACCCGTGCACTGTTTCTTGCTTTTGTTCCATTGGATATCCGATACCAGTTTAGACGCGGCATGTATTGTATCATGCCCCGCCTGAAAACCAAATTGGTTATCCGGAATTATATTACTGTTCTCAGTCCACTTAAGCAGGGCTCTATTGATCACTTTTTCGAATACATTGCTGATGTTTGGAAGGAGACTTATCGACCGGAGATTTGCCGGATTGGAGGTGTCCTTACCCCTTTTGGGGATGGGTTGTATCACTGCTGTTTTCCAATGCGCTGGATAATGTGCATTATTCAGCGCATTGTTAAACAGAGTGGTGTAAATGTCCACCGCTTCTAGAGGGAGATGTCGAAGCACAATGTTCGATACTCCATCGATTCCCGCAGATTTCTTCCTCCTCAATGAGTCGAAGATCGCTTGGAGCTCCACCTTCGATATGAACGGGTGATGTACCCTTTCATCGGCGATGACATTATTTGCCATGTTATCGTCATTGAACTCGGTAAAACCTATGTTCTCGGATCGCCAGTGCTCTATATCATTTCGAAGGTAGAAGTTGTGCACAAGGACGCGATTTTCCAGGTCGTGGTTCGGGTAAATGGTATCATTCACCTTATACACTTCCTGGAAAGTCGCCCCTATAACCTCTACCTTCTCCTGCGGATCTTCGATCACAAAGAAGTTGTCATCCTCTACTGCGTTATCTGGATCTATACCTGCTGTTATTAGTATTTGTCCATTGTTCGTCGTTCGGGGGATCTTAAGACACGGAAGGTCGTTTTGATTATTCCTCCGAAATATTTTATTTATTTGCGGGAACATACTCGGGTTGTTGGATTTTACAGCCCGAATTTTGTTGTTTCAGTGCAAATTTACAGAAAGTCTGTAGTTTTCTCTAATTAACTTCTGGAGGTTTTTAATCAACGACTTCAGTGTCCTAACCTCCGAGTTTTGTCTGTCAGTAAACTGTCTGTACAAGGTTTTTAGTCTCGACAGCAGTCTACTTTTGTGTTGGTGTAGTGCGTCAATTGTTGCATTACGGAATATGTCTGCGTTGTCAGTATGTTGATACCGAGGTATCGTATTGTCCATAGTTCGTTTAATTGTCTCGTCCATTTGTTTTAGGTACCAGTCAATCTCCTCGTTTGACAGATTCCTATTGGACGGTGGGTAGAGCGAATTCGAGGAGAGTGCTCTTGTCAAAATGCTAGAGAAGCGAGGCCAACGTGTCCTACTATAATTGTAGGAGTACGTTTGGACAAACTCCTCCAACTCCGCAATTTCGTTGGGAATCGTTATTACGGCACTGAGTCCGCAATGGTCACTGTCATACACAATAGTTTCCAGGCAGTTTATAGTTTGTCGGTCCATGTCGGTCAGTTGTAACCGTACGTCGAACAGCATAAGATCCAGATAGGAGCCGCTTCTAGGAAACGACGGACTATCTGTAGCTTTCAAATCGAGTTTATACTCGACACTGTGTCGACCCCACCAATTGAATAGTAGGTTCCCTCTAGGATTAGGTGCGTTATTTCCCCAATCTCTATGCTTGGCGTTAAGACCTCCGGCCACGATGAAATAATTCTTCTCCGACTCCAGCCTTAGGCATCGAAAAAGTGTCTCGAGCTCTGAAATAAATAAAGTAGATTGAGTAGCTTCAGGTGCATAGAGTGCGGCCAAGTACATCCTCTTTCCACTACGGAGAGGGATGCACACGATACACGCTTCCAGCTCCTGGAACCTTCGCACTTCACCGCTGTACATAACCTTAAATTGCAGTTGTTTGCGTATGAAGATCGCAACACTTCCTCCTCGTGTGGAGTTGGGTCGGTCTCTTCTGACAATATTGTATTTATTGTGCCCCAATTTGTGCTTCTGGGATAGTTTTGTTTCGCTAACCATAAGCACCTCAGGGGTTTGGTCTTCTAGCAACTTAAACAATACGGCTCTTCGCTCGATCCTAATCAGTGAACTCACATTCACCGCAAGGATCTTCAAGGGTTGCTCCTCCATGTTCGTACCCATTACGGGTGGAGGTGCGTTAGGCCCGGCAGAAGTGCGTAGATCAGGTCCACCCGCTTCGCCTGCTCCTGTACCTGACGCTGAAGCTGCTCCATCTGCCCTTGGATAGAGAGCAAGATGGCCAGCAAGTCAGTTTGAGCCTCCGGTGCTCTAGGCGCTGGGGCCTGAGAAGCAACCTTCGGTCTTTTCTGTTCCGCGTTTCCCCGACCTGCCGCCATTTGGGCGTAGGTCACTTGGGGAGTCACGGATTGTGTTTGAATTGGAGCAGGTGGACGTTTCACTACAACCTTCTCCTGACGAACCAGATTTACTTTCTTAATATACTGAAACTTAGGACAACCCCGATAGTTTGCGGTGTGTCCCGAGTTCCTGCATAAAGCACACGAGAGCTGGCTCTTATCTGCCACTCCATCCTCTGCTTTGTGGTTCTTTCCACACTTGACACATCGAGGCTGCATTTCGCAGTTCGACGCGGCGTGACCGAACCTTTGGCAGCGAACACATTGTAAAATGTTTTCGCTCCTTAATTTTTCCCAGGCGACAACCTGGTAGTCTAGGACTTTAATACTCCTTAGACCATCCAGCTTGCTATTGGGTGAAAGCTGAACTAGGAAGAACGGCAGCTTTCGCTTCTCCCTTTTTGCCTTAGCTGTGGTGAATGGCTTGACCCCTACGAATTCGAGCTTGTTGCACTCGTTCTCTTTAAGCAGCGCAAGGAGCGTCTCCGGATCAGTAGACGGGTCTACCCCCCTCAGCAGCATTGTTTGCCGCTTTTGCCCCTTCGGGGTGAAGGAGAAGAACTCCGTCGTCGTGTCCTTTAACAAATCTTTAATTTTTTTTATACTGTTCCACTGTATTGCAGTGAATAGAATGCCTGTCTACATTTAAACGTTTAATTGAAAAATTATTGCCAATGGCCGACTTACATAGTTCAATTGTGTCCTTCAACTCTACCTTGTACGTGTTAATTGGAGGCACCCTGGTCTTCGTACTCGTCTTATGTTGCTGAAGTTGCTACTGCTGTTGCTGCTGCGGTTGTTGCTGCTTTTTCTGCTGCTGCTGTGGTTGTCGCAGCGTTTTCTGCTGCTGTTGTTGTTGCTGCTTATTCTGCTGCTGTTGTTGTTGCTGCTTATTCGGTTGCTGTTGTTCTTGCTGCTGCTTCTGCTGCTGTATTTGCTGCTGCATTTGCGGGTGCCTTTGTTGTTGTTGCAGCTGGCCTTCTGGCTGCTATGTTGTTGTTGTGAAGCTCCGTGGAGCTCCAGCTGCCGCCCCCTCTCTCTTCTGGCCATTTGTTTGGCCTTTATAGCACGCACCCTTTGTTCCAGCTGTTTAATGCTGGAAGTCAGGCTCTCGACTTCTTCTTCTTCGTCCTCTGATTCGGAGGACGCCAAAACGGCGAAGCTATTGTTTTTGTCGTCTCCAATGTAGCGGCCTTCCCCACCGTCGGAGATATATGGGTATTCGGCCGAGTCAACTGACCTCTGCCGCTTCTTTTCTGCTGCTGCTGTTATTACTGTACTCAGCGCCCCTACCCTCACTCCACCTGGCAGCTGTTCAGCTGAAGCTGATGTGGAGGGACGCTTTACGAGGTTAGGAGTAGGCTTAATTTTCCTTCTCATTTGGCCCTTACTTTCGGTCACCACTGTTACTGGGTGGCCTGACTGAACTGCGTCATCGACTGATGCAGTCACTCCACCCGCTGGTCCCGCTAATGGGAGCGCTCCATCACGTGTTTTGTTTTTATTTTAATTTCACTTTTTTTTTAAATGAAAAAAAAGAAAAAGTCTATAATAATTTTATTTTCCCTGGCCGGGAATTGAACCAGGGTCTCTGGCTTGATAGACCAGCACCACTACCACTAGGCTAACTGGCCACTTAAATTCACACTGTCTAATTATTTTTTTTAAATTACTGCCAATTTCACTCAAAGCCGAAACACGTCTGCGCACTATGAAAGTCTATGAACGACTGGGACTCTTCACCATCGATTGGAACCATTCACCACTGGTTTACTCAATTTCGGTGCGGTCGTTCAAGCACAAGTGACGCCGAACGTTCTGGTCGCACAATTGAGGTCACCACACCAGAAATGGTTGACAAAATCCATGGTTTGATACTGGACGATCGGCGAGTGAAAGTGCGCGAGCTTGAAGAGGCCACAGGCTTATTACATGGCTCAGTGATTTCGATTTCACATAAATATTTGGACATGAAAAAGCTTTCCGCAAGATGGGTGCCGCGTTTGCTCACAATCGACAACATACACATTCGTTTGACAACTTCAACGGTGTGTTTGGCCATGTTCGAGAAAAATTCGGCTGAGTTTTTGCGCCGTTTCGTAACCGTGGATGAAACCTGGATTCACCACAACACACCAGAAACCAAGGAACAGTCAAAACAATGGACTTCTTCTGGTGAATCGAAGCCGAAGAAGGCCAAGGCAAACAAGGTCATGGCGACAGTTTTTTTTTCACATCGATTGCCTTGAAAAGGGTAAAACGATCACCGGCGCATATTACGCAGAGTTACTGGATCGATTCCAAGCCGATTTGAAGCAAAAACGGCCGCATTTGGCGAAGAAAAAGTTCTTCTTCACCAGGACAACGCACCGGCGCACAAGTCCGCAGTCGCAATGGCAAAATTGGATGAGTTAGGCTACGAATTCCTCCCTCATCCAGCATATCCCCCAAATTTAGCCCCCTGCGACTATTTCTTGTTTCCAAACATGAAGAAATGGCTCGGAGGTAAGAGATTTGGGTCGAATAAAGAGGTCATCGCTGAAACAAACGCTTATTTTGAGGGGCTCAAGAAATCATATTATTTGGAGGGCATCAAAAAATTGGAAAAACGTTGGATGAAGTGTATAGAGCTAAACGGAGACTATGTTGAAAAATAAAATGTTTTTATACCGAAAAGAGTATTCCTTATTTCATTTTTCAGGGACCTATTGACCCACAGTCGTGGAATGAATAAAGTAAAGTAAAATAAAGTTAATCTACAATACCCAGTACCTACTATTTAAATTTGTTGTAACGTACCTACAAATTCTTAACATCATCGTAGATCGAATTAAAATTATTCCTGATCTTAACCTACCCTAATTTAATGTGCATATGTAGGTGTACATACATATGTAGGTATATTTCTGCTCTGTCTGTTCCTCACCGTGCCAAAGTCGCAGGCCAGGACAAAAAATACGAGAATACAAAACAAAACAAAAAATATGTTTCGCTTTTGATATGTCACAAACTCTACGCTGGTGGTGAAAGCTTTTCGCAAAGCAAAAGAAAAAGCTTTTCACACAGAAAATTTATTTTCCGTTTTTTTTCTTTGCGAAGCAGAAAAGCTTTTGTTTGCCCATCGTTGTTTGCTCATCGCAAAAAAGATCAACATTTTTTGTATGGGGATGCAACATCTGGGTAAGTTTATTATCTGTGCCATAATTGTCTAGAAAATCCTTTGTTCATTATTCATTAAATGAGGAATCGAATGCAAAATAATACAGTGCGGCCCAAAAATCAGTGCGTTCTGTTAGTCGAAAGTGGTGAACTATAACATATTGTAATATGCTGGCTACGGCTCGAGTAGATAAAACGATATTCTGTGAAATTTATTTCTTTATTTTCTAGTTCACACTATACTATTCTTCGCAATTCTTTTCTTACAAGGTCTCTTTCCTCTCAAATCACTTTATCTCCTTTCAATTACTTAATTCACAAATCCAAACTAATTACTTCTTCTTGTTAACTCTCAACTTTCAATTTATCACAAAATTACAACTTCGCCCATTATCACTTTTCCAATCTCTTCGCCACGGTTTTAAAACAACTGCGTGGTCTGGATCGCCATCTGTCCTTATATAGCAGAAGTTTCTGATAGCCAGAAACTTCTAGCAAATTCTTCGACCACTGGAACAAGAAAAATTCTGATGTAATAATTCCAAGATGACAATCATTTCTTGCAGTTATAATTCCCTCTTATCCGTGATATTATCCGTCTCTTTCGTAGACATGAACCGTGGAGACTAACCCCAGACACGAGCCTCGAATGAAAGGACGCTTCGGACCAAAATTCTGCCAGAATGAAAAGACACTTCGGAATTTGTTGCATTATACTTTTAGGGAGCGTAGTTATTATTATGTTACACTGCCCCCCTCTTAGACGTGTTCGTCCCGAACAAGTGCATCCTCATTTCGGCCATTATATCGACTCAGTCGGTCCACATGAACCACTTTCATTTTGGCCCTTGGTCCTCGCTGGTTGCGGTAGACAACATCGTTGATGCGGGTTATTATTCTGTAGGGACCCTCCCAGTTCTGCTGCAACTTAGGTGATTTCCCCTTTTGGCGATGGGGATTATACAGCCACACTAGATCTCCTTCCTGGAATCCTGACGTTGTTGCCTTGGCATCATACCTGGTCTTCATGCGGTCGCTCGTCATCTTAATCTGGCTTCTGGTCCTTTGGTGTATGTCCCTAAGCCTTTCCCTAAGGTCCGCCACGTACTCTTCTTCATTTCTGGGCTCATTGGTAGGAGATCCATATTTCACCTCACTGGGTAAACGAGCTATTCCACCAAATAAGATTTCGAACGGCGTATGTCGAGTAGTGCTATGCACGGCACTTCTATAGGCCATCAAAAACAAGGGAATCTGCCGGTCCCAATCCCGTTGGTAGTCACCTACGACCTTCGAGAGATGTTCGTCCAAAGTCCTATTGAAACGCTCCACCATACCGTCCGACTGTGGATGAAGCGGGGTTGTCCTTGTCTTTTTGATTCCGAGTAGTTGACACATCTCTTGGAAGATTCTTGACTCGAAGTTCCGCCCTTGTCAGAATGCAATTCCAAGGGCACACCGAACTGCTAACCCAATTGTAGACGATCTGCTCCGCCACGGTTCTGGCTTCCTGGTTAGGGATCGGAAACGCTTCTGGCCACTTACTGAAGTAGTCCATCACTACGAGTATATACCGATTACCATTGTCGGTTTCCGGAAAGGGCCCTGCGATGTCAATGGCGATTCGTTCGAAAGGTGCTCCCACGTTGTATTGGTGCATCTTACCTCGAGTTTTGATTCTCGGACCCTTGCTAGCTGCACACACGTCGCATTTTCTGCACCAGTCTTCGATATCTTCCTTCGCTTTTATCCAATAAAAACGTTCTCGTACCTTTTCTAGCGTCTTATTCACTCCCAAGTGGCCTCCGGACGCCCCGCCATGCATTTCCTGTAACACCTCCTTGACCCTCGTCCGCGGTACGACAAGCTGCATTACAAACGACTTTCCGTCGGAGGATTCCCATTTTCTTCTCAGAACACCTTCTTGGACATGGAGGGAGTCCCACTGCGCAAAATATGCCTTTAAGGTCGGGCTTCTGTGAGAGATGTCCTGATGATCCGGTTTCTCCATGTTCTCCTTCCAGGCCAGAATCGGCTCGATATCCGGGTCTTCCTTCTGAGAGTTCCGAATCTCATCTACGCTCCAGACGGCGATAGGTTCGGCTCTCATTCTTTGGATGGAAACCAGCTCCCGTTCTTCCTGACGCGCACAATGTTTACAATCCGTTCTGCATGGTCTCCGGGACAGTGCATCCGCATTAGAGTGGAGTAATCCTTTACGATGCTGTATTTCGTAGTCGTAGATTTGCAGCCTTTCGATCCATCTTGCGACCTGACCCTCAGGACTCTTGAACTGTAATAGCCATTTTAAGGCTGCATGGTCTGTGCGAAGAACGAACTTCCTCCCATAGAGGTATTTGTGAAAATGCTTCGTAGCCAAGATCAAAGCTAGAAGTTCCCGCCTTGTCACGCAGTAGTTCCTTTCTGGCTTAGAGAGCACCTTGCTGAAGTACGCAACCACCTTCTCTTGGCCATCATGCACCTGGGAGAGTACGGCTCCTACCCCGACATTACTAGCATCTGCATCCACAATGAACGTTTCCCCGGGAGTGGGGTAAGCTAGTATCGGGGCATCGCATAGCCGTTGTTTAAGTGCCTTGAAGCTCTTCTCGCACTCAATTGACCATTTGAATTGTTTTCCCTTTTCCGTCAACTGGTGCAGGCTCTTTGCGATCCCGGCAAAATCCTTCACGAACCATCTGTAGTAGGTGGCTAGGCCCAGGAAGCTCCTTAGTTGGTGTTTGTCTTTGGGGACTGGCCAGTTTTTCACCGCTTCGACCTTCTCTGGATCGGTTCTCACTCCTTTCGCTGAAATTATCTGTCCCAGGTACTTGACTTCCGCTCTAAACAGGGCGCACTTCTTGGGGTTGAGCTTCAGGTGGGCACTTCGAAGCCTTTGAAACACATCCCTTAGATTGTCTCGGTGTTGCGCAAACGTTTTTCCAACGACGATGACATCATCCAAGTATACCAAACAGGTTTTCCATGTTAACCCTTGCAGGACACATTCCATCAATCGCTCAAAAGTCGCCGGAGCATTGCACAGCCCGAATGGCATTACCGTGAATTGCCATAGCCCATTTCCTGCGGTGAAGGCGGTTTTCTCCCGGTCTTCTGGATGGATCTGTACCTGCCAGTAGCCACTCTTCAAGTCGAGAGTGGAAAACCATCGGGCTCCTGATAGTGTGTCTAGCGTGTCGTCAATCCGTGGCAGAGGGTAGCTGTCTTTCTTGGTGACGTAATTGAGCTGCCGATAGTCCACGCAGAACCGCGTGCTGCCATCTTTCTTCTTAACCAGTACAACCGGTGATGCCCACGGACTTTTGGAACTTTCAATCACACCTTCTTTCTCCATTGCCGACACCATCTCTGCAACTTCTGTCTGCTTTGCCAATGGAAGGCGCCTAGCAGGCTGACGAATTGGTCTAGTATCACCAGTGTCTATTCGATGTTGTACCAGGTGTGTTCGGCCGTATTCTCCGTCCTGTGCGGCAAATACATCAGCGTACTCATTGATAAGATTCTCTGCCATAGTTCGCTGCTCCTGATTCAGCTCACTGGACTGGAGAATCGTCTCTCTCGTTTCCGCTGTCCAAGGTGATGGGAGAGGTTTTGGAGCATCACGTTCAGATATTGTTGCGACGGCGGTAATCGGCGTGCATTTTCCAGTCACCTCCCCTCGCCTTAGTTTGACAGTGTGTGGTCTTGCGTTCAAAACTCTCACTGGAACCATGGTGTTCTTTGGTTCGACTAACGTCTTTCCCACGATGTAGTCTTGAGAATTCTTCTCTGGGTCTGGTTCTACTATGTAGAATCGGTAGCTCCCAAGATCACCTTCCAGCTTCGTCCAAATGATTGTCTCTGAAGACGGCGGCAAAACTTCGTCTTTGCTGATGACTGTCCTGAGAGTTACGGCATTCTCATTTCCGTACACCATCGGAATCTCCACATTTCGATACCTCAGTACTTGCATCCCGATGTCCAAGATTACTTCATTTGCTTTCATGAAGTCTATTCCGATGATGCACTCGTCGCATATATCTGCCACCAGAAACGCATGGGAGAAACGTCCCGCCAGAGTAATCGTAAGACGAACTTCTCCAAACACCTTCGCCATTTCTCCTGTTGCAGTCTTCAGGCAGTAGCTGTTGGTGTTGTGCAGCCAGGCGCTTCTGACGATATCTCTTCTTACAATGGAGACAGTGGCGCCTGTGTCGATGGTGGCTACGCACTTCTTCTTGTTGATTAGTGCCTCCACTGTCAGACTCTTGTTACCCCGTTTGGTTTGCGAAACTTGAATGGTGGTCCTGGGGGCCTCGATTCCAGTAACCAACTTCTGCCCCGCCAAGTTGGTCCTTACGCATTTCCCGACTGCTGGTTTTGGGAAGTCTGACTGACAGGATGAATGTTATCACTGCCAGATGCTTCCTCTCTGCTTCTCCTACTTCCGCAATGTGGACAATTTCCTCATCTAGGTGCACTTCTGCACTGCCGTTGTAGGTGTCCGGTTTGGTTGCAATTCCAGCAACGGATTTGACTTCCGCGAGCTCTGTCTTCATCCATGACGGCTGTTCTCTGGCATGAGCATTCCACGACGGACATTTCCCTGACACGGTGTATTCCCTGGTATGCTTGGTCCGCAGCCTTCATTGACAAAGCGAATGCCAATGCCTCGGGGAGTGTTCGCTTTTCAGCCATCCTTACAGCCATTTGCAGTTGTCTGTCCTCTATGGCCTGAATAAAAGCTTCCACCTCCATTTCGTTGATAAGCTCCTCACCGGCTTTAGGGTATGAAAGATGGGCTAGTCGCTCTATATCCGCTTGCAACTGTTGGAGCGTTTCCCCCCTTTTCTGGACTCGACTACGCAGCTGAACCCTGTACACCTGCTGCATGTGTTCATCCCCAAACCGCATCTCGATAGCCTGAACCAGAGAGTCGTAGTTCTGCTGTTTATCTTCCGGGATGGTCTGCAAGAGCTCCGCAGCTTGATCCCTCAGTGCAAGCGTGAGTGCAATAGACTTCTCTTCATCGTCCCAGCTATTGGTCATTGCGGCCGCTTCGAATTGCCTCTTATAAATTGGCCATGATGTTTGACCATCGAAGATAGGGGGTTGCATCTCCTTTCTTCTCAGACCGTCAGTGGAATATTCCCGTGCTTTCTGTCTCTTCACGTTGCTGAGCTCCTTAGCAAGATTTTCGACTTGCTTTCCTACTCTCTCGAATTGCGTATCCACTTTTTCAAACTGAGTCTCTATCTTCCCGAACTGAGTTTCATGTTTCTCAAAGTTTTCATCGAATCTAGTTTCAATTTTCTCGATTTTCTCTTCGATCGCTTCGAATTTAGATTCCAAGTTCTTGTTTTGCTCATCAAGTTTGCTTTCCAGAGCATCTAGAGAATTCTTTTGTTCGTCCATTGCTTTCTTTTGTTCGTCCATCTTAAGTTCTAGAGAATTCCTTTGATCTTCTATTGCTTTCTTTTGTTCGTCCATTGCTTTCTTTTGTTCGTCCATCTTAAGTTCTAGAGAATTCCTTTGATCTTCTATTGCTTTCTTTTGTTCGTCCATGACTAACTTAAGTTGCAGGAGCAGACTTGTTATACCCGGGTCGGCTGCTGTACTTGCTGGTTCCTCTTCCACGTCAAACTCTACGTCGTGCGGACTTTCACCTTCCTGCGTTACTACTTCTTCCAGACGAATCAGTAGGGCATCTTTTCCCCCAGTTGTGTCGAGGTTCCGCTTACTGAGTTCTACCTTTAGTTGAATTATAGTTAGTTTTCCCAATTTTCGACCCATTTAGCGCAACTAATTAACTCGACACAGAAATCGTTTTTTTTTTTTTTTTTTTTTTCTTGTGCAATTTCACATCACGGAAATAGTTATTCACAGAATAAGTTTTATCCCGCTTCTGACACCAATGTAATATGCGAGCTACGGCTCGAGTAGATAAAACAATATTCTGTGAAATTATTTCTTTATTTTCTAGTCTATAGAACAATTCAAGTTCACACTATACTATTCTTCGCAATTCTTTTCTTACAAGGTCTCTGTCCTCTCAAATCACTTTATCTCCTTTCAATTACTTAATTCATAAATCCAAACTAATTACTTCTTCTTGTTAACTCTCAACTTTCAATTTATCACAAAATTACAACTTCGCCCACTATCACTTTTCTAATCTCTTCGCCACAGTTTAGAAACTACTGCTCCCTTTTTGATCGCCATCTGTCCTTATATAGCAGAAGTTTCTGATAGCCAGAAACTTCTAGCAAATTCTTCGACCACTGGAACAAGAGAAATTCCAAGATGACAATCATTCTTGCAGTTATAATTCCCTTTTATCCCTGATATTATCCGTCTCTTTCGTAGACATGAACTGTGGAAACCGCAGACACGAACCTCGAATGAAAGGACAGTTCGAACCAAAATTCTGCCAGAATGAAAAGTTACTTCGGAATTTGTTGCATCATACTTTTAGGGAGCGTAGTTATTATTATGCTACAATATTAACAAAATTTTAGATTTCCATGGCTCAAAGGCAATCTTCAGCTTGTCCACATTTCATTACGTTGCAGTTCATGCCTCCCTCATCTTAATGTCTTTTCCTACCCAAAGTGGCAGTTGTCTTTATGAAATCGTCGTATTAAAGATAGTCGACAGCGTTGCGGTACGAACAACTTATCCGTATAGTCTTTCGATACAATAATCCACCTCGAATGGAATAGTGTGACTTCATCACCCTTTCTGATTTTGTTTATTATTTTCACTGTCATAGGATCTGCCTTTGTTCGATATGTATCTGACAGGCTATTAAAATTATAGCAATGACTCTGGGGTATATTGCGACTAAGATAATCCGCATATTCCATAGTTTGGTCTTTTCTATAGGTGCCCTCAAAGTCGAAGTCTTGCAAGTGTATCCACCATCTAGTGACACAAGGTAACAAATCCTTTTTCTGCTTAGTCGCTTTTAAGGCATTACATCTGTTACCCAAAGGAAGTGAATATCCAAACGGTGACTACGGAAATGTTTGATAGCGTTTACAACCGCAAGAGTCTCTAACTCGTAGCTGTGGTATTTGGTTTCGTATGGTTTTGTAGCGCGACTAAAGTATACTACTATGTGCAGCCGGATATTAATAATTAGCCAATCCCGTGAACTGACTTACATACATATTTGTTTGACATTATTTGGAGTTGGTGTTCTCACTAACGCATAATGAGAACATCGTCTAAGTTGACCAATGCGACAATATTCTTAATATCGCCCAACGCTGTGTTGATTGCCCGTTGAAAAATAACTGGAGCATTTGTGAGTTCAGAAGGCATACATAGATATTCAAAATGGCCATCTGGTGTAATAAAAGCAGTTTTGTCTATAGATTCATCGGCGATAGGAATTTTGTGAAAAACAGATACCGTATGTAATGAGGTGGAATAAGTGTGCTCTTCAGCCTATCCAGCTGATCTTGAATTTGAAGCAAGGGTTACCGATCTCTAATAGTTGTTCTGTTTAAGGCTAGAAAATGGCAAAGTTGGTTAGGTTAGGTTAGGTTAGGTTTGATGGGTTGACGCAGAGTGTGAAACAAACTACGCCACACTTAGATCAGTATAGATTCATTGTGATGCCCAAGGAGTGAAGCTTCCCCACTCGTGAACTCTATGGGTTCTTAAACCAACCCGATGCATTTATAAATTTGGTAATCTTATTTACTGATACATTTGATAGTTCTTCTAAGTCTTGAAAGAAATATTTCCCTAGTATTTTGAATCTAAGGTGGTAGAGTCCTGGACAATGGCACAGGAAGTGAGGTGTATCTTCGTGTACGTCCTCATTACAACAACCTCTATATATATCTTCTTCGCTTATTCCCAATTTATTTGTGTGATAACGTAACAATTTGTATCCAGTTATCATGCCCACTAAATCAGATAAGATATATGCAGGTTGCAGGGTGGTGTCTTAATTGACGGGTCAGCTCGTTCAGGATTCAGGGTTGGCAATGGCAAAGTTGATTCTGCCCATTTCCTTTTAACAAGCACTACAAGACTAGCGAATGGGGACTCAGTGTGATTCCATGACACTATGTATTTCTGACATTAGTTACTTGAGTAGCCATACAAACAGCCGATTCAGTTTGTCGCAATGTTGAACAATGACTACTAATAATAATCGCAAGGGAAGGGTCTTTTAATAGGCCTCTACCAATTATCATGTGGTTTTTTAAATACTCCTCGTCAATGTTTTAAAGCGTAATTTCAATGACGGCTTCCTCGAATTCGACTAAAAAATCCCCTTGCTGCGATAAAATAATAGGGTCTTTATCAATTACTTGTACAGAGAGAAAATATGTTATTTTCTTTGAAGGTGTCTTACTGGTAATGTCAGACCTGAATAAAGAACAGTCAAGGTCAGTGTCAAGCAAACAATGATATATGTAGCGTCCCATTGATTATAACTGGGGTAGTCGATTCTGTGGTGGGTATCTCGCCTCGCTGTTTAGCCCCACAAGTGATGTCGCCATGACAAATTTCCCAACAGAAAGATCATTTCATTTGAGGTTCGGTTTTAGTTTTCTGGGCCGTCTTCACAGGACAATTTGCTCAAAGATATCCTACCTTCCCACAGTCGGAACGGCGCATTTCTTCTTCCAGTCGAGGATGATTGGGTTCTGACATATCCTTTTCATCTTATTTACGTACAAAAAAAAGTCAAATAAAGCTATAGGGAAATTCGTTGCTCTCAATATTTTCAACTGTTCGAAAATGTTCTACTACAGCCACGCCTCTAGAAAACGTATACATATACCAAAGAAGCACGCAAGTCTGTCCCTTCCTAACAAAGCAGCCTAAACTCTGGGCATGTCGAAATTTTGCAATTGATTCCACTCTACCCTTACGTCTACATTAGCATTTGCGAATACCAACCCGTGAGTGATCCGGGTCAAAGTGGGAACTATTTGCTTAGGGCTGCGTATTACCCAAAATTTTATTTATTGCGTCCACTGTCATGACAAAAATTTCCCCCTTCTTTTGGTCGACCTCGTCCAAATTTACAGCAACAGAAATCGCAACATTGCTTGCCATGTTTGAATTTTATATAGCAAGCTCAGGAAAGACTTCATAAAACAAAACAAAAAAGGGGTGAATTTGTCAGTGAAATATGATAAAAAGCTTAGTAGACTTAGTAGTGCTAAGCAGTGCATGTGTTTATCAACTGTTTACTTCTTTGCTTGTTAACAGCGCCAAACAGATAACACACTTTGAAGATTTTTGTTTTAACTTGTATTTTATTTTTATTATAATTTTCTTTGTTATCTCCTCTAGCTTTGTTTCTTACACACACACGCACACACACACACACACACACACTAGAGCTCAAGCAAAAATGTCTATTTTCACACTACACTTTTGTTTATGCTTTTTTTTGCTTGTTTTTATATCAGACGTGCAATAAATTTGATGTTTTTTTTTTTTTTAATTGATACAAGGCAATCCCACTTCTGAACTTCTGATGATTACAAATCGTCTGTCACAAATCTGACGTGCATCTACCAGCGCCGTCTCGTCGAATTATACTACTCATCGAGCACAAACAGAAATGTCGAACAGCGTTGTTTAAAAGGCGAATTCCCCGTACTCTTCCAGTATATTCATTAAAAGGGGAATTCCCTAACTTCTCTATTTTATTTTTAATAGGGGAATCCCCTACAAACTATTTCATATTTATACTTAAAGGGGGAATTCGCTATAATTGTCTACAAAATCCTTCGTTCATTAGTGAAGTAATCTAACATATACATATATTATTATATATTTCATATGGCTTGCCAGAAAGATGCACACAATGAACGGATCGGAAAGGTCCACCTTTGCCGGATAGGACAGAAGACACAATCTATACATTTGATATTTGTTAGTAGAATCGGAACAAAGAAGTTCGTAAAGTGTTTTGTAGAACAATTTGAACAACGGAGGAGTTTGTTGAGAAAAATAAATTGCATTTCGGTTTGTTGAGAAAAATGAATTGCGTTGCACGTCAAAGCAATTGAGGTTATGTGCACACTAAATAAGGTCTGACCAACGAGCAGTAGATAGATTTAAGACTATAGACATCTCGGAAGTCTTTGTTATTTCGTTTAAGAAATCCTAATATAGAGTTAGACTTAGCAATGGTGTAATCATAATGCAATGAAAAATTCAATTTTGTGTCATATATGACCCCGAGATCTTTGACTTCATCAAGGCGAAGAAGTTTAAGATCATTAATAAAATAATCACGAAAAAGCGGCGTTGTAATTCGGTGCGCTGTAAAATTTTACATTTAGGAGTTATAAGCTCTAATGCATTGTGCTTACATCATACCGAAACCTGTTGATATCCGACTGAAATTGAATGCAGTCAGCTCTAATATTTATCCGTGCAAATAATTTTAAATCGTCCGCGAAAGTTAAAACCGCATCATTTAAAAACAAAATGAATAGCAACGGGCCCAGATGACTACCTTGTGGGACGCCAGAAGTTACTTTTATAACTTGAGATGTAAAACTATCAACTTTTACCAATTGCCTTCTATCACTTAAATAATTGGAAAACCACCTTAGCATTCAAAAGTGAAACCCAATGATTTAAGCTTAGCTAAAAGTAAAGTATGATGTACTCTATCAAAATAATGTTGTAAAATCTGTGTAGAGTACATCAACTTTTAAATGTCTTTCAAAACTATCAAATATATAATTAGTTAATAACGTTAAATTAGTAGTACATGACCTTACTCGAACAAAGCCATGTTGATTATTGGAAATAATTTCTTTAACCGCGAAAAAAAGTTTATTCTTATCAATGCTTTCAAAGAATTTTGGAATTGCAGAAAGCTTTGATATAGGTCTATAGTTTTTAACTTTTTGGTTTAAACCGCTTTTAAATATTGGAGTAATATAAGAATATTTCCATTCACTAAGAAATTCTCCAATTACAAGCGACTGGTTAAAAATAATTTTAAGTGAATGAGATACGGAAGATAAACAATTTTTTAATACAATATTACCGCTGGAACTCTATCGGGGCCCGGGTTACTATTTCTCTTAAGATCCTGTAACGCATTTATTAAATCATGATCCGGGAGTTGCAATACTTCAGTTATATTAGACTAATGGTCCATCGTTGATTGGACTCGAGACTCATTATATACAATACCTACTCGAAAAAGTTAGCAAATAAGTCACAAGTTCCTTTCGGCTGAACTTACATTTTCAAATTTCATTAACTTAGGTAAGCCTGAGGTATTGCGCCTTGTATTAGATTGCAAGCTAGGCGAAACAGTTTTTATTGCTGAAAATCCCAAAAGAAATTATTGGGGATTTTTTTTTTTTTATCTAATTACTTGTTAATTGATGCCATAAAATAAAAAAATAATAAAGGACCTGTATCCGTTTAGAGTTTCCTGGAAAAGGCTTTTTACAGGATGCGGTTATACTTTTGCAAAGCACTGTACTATGTTGAAAACCCATTTTTTTTTTCCAAAACTGAGACAATTGATATAACCAGTCAGTGTTAGTTTCATTGTATAGAATATTTTTAGCGCTGCCAGCCCCTTTTCGACTTCGATGCCGCTACACGAACCACACAATGTCGGATGACAATATATCGTCGATGTTGTTGATTTAAGAAATGCTGATTGTTCTTTTTTATAAATAAAAGGAAATTTCAAAATCCCAAACTAGTCAGATTTTATTTTCGGTCCATTGTACCAGCAGGCAGAAACTTCTTCTGGTGGAGTGTTTGGTTTGGAGTTTTTTTTTTCGTTTCTATTTTATGCTCGGGTGGCTGAAAGTTAGTGCTCCTTCTTCGGGAGTAAACCTGCACTGTTTGTGGTTACTTTAGTAAATGCAGATGATCATCTTTTATATGTGCGAGTATATGTATATGTATATATATTTTTTTAAATATAAAGAAATTCCCACAATTTTATACTGCAGAATTTATTTTTCCTCTTTTCCCATGAGATGGTTTTTGACCATGGAAATTCTCACGAAATGGGAGAGATCCCACAATATTATAACACTGGATTAAGGAATGAAGTTCACTTCTTAGGAATACCATAGCAGCATGTTGCCGAACGCACGCATTGGGCCTGTTCGACATTCAACAATTTGGTTTATCAATTTAGTTTTTCCGTTTTGATGGCAAAAAGAGAAAACACCCAATATATATATATTTTTTTTTTTTTTCCGAGGGTAGGTAAAAAATCTTCATGAAGACACTATGAGGATCGATGGCGCGTGCTCATAGTAGTGTGAGATTTTTACTCACTAAAAAAACCTCCCTTCGTGATAAATTTCTTTGATTACATACTACAACTAAGTTTTGACTTATCCAGCAGTTTTTCTTTCACGTATTGAGATCGTTTGGCAGGTCCCTTTCCATTGAAAGTTCCTGCTTGTTCCGCAAATTAGGCGCGGTTTCTTGCTATCGCGTTAAGTCGAAAGGTTTAGTCCTTTGTAGACGACGCAGTAGATTCCTCTCATATAGAATTCGAAGGACTTCATTGTTAACGTGTCCTTGTAATCTGTCTTTATGCTTACGCGCGAAGTTTTTGATTTTATGTTCGACTGTTGCAATTCCTAAATCTCCATGGATATCGCTATTTCTAATAAACCACGGTGCATTAACTATTGATCTTAGCACTTTATTTTCAAAAGTTTGTAAAATATTGACATTACTTATTTTGGTACAACCCCAAAGTTTTATTCCATATGTCCATATCGGCTTTAGCACTTGCTTGTATAAAAGCAGTTTGTTCTCTATATTAAGCTTGGAATGTTTTCCAAGTAACCAGTACATTTCTCTGTATTTGGTTTCGAGTTCTTTACGTTTTTTTCTTCACGTGCGATTTCCACTTCAGCTTAGCATCAAGTGTCATTCCAAGATACTTAGCCTCGTTTGCAAACGGAATTTGAACCGAGTTTGAAAAGATGGGCAAATTATTTATTTTCTTATAAGTAAAATTGACATGAACAGATTTGTTTTCGTTTAAAGCTAGTCGCCAAATCTTTGTCCATTCATTTACTTTATTCAATGCTTCTTGCAATTTTTCAGTCGATTCTTCGATCGTTTTACCCGTTGCCCGGATGACAGTGTCGTCGGCAAATGTAGATAATACGGTGCCTTCTTCTTGCGGTATATCGCGAGTATATAATAGATACAAAAGCGGTCCAAGGACGCTTCCCTGCGGTACCCCAGCCCTTATTTCTTTAAATTCTGAATATTCATTTCCGTCAGAACTTGTCGTAATTTATATTTCAATCCTTCATGCCAGACCTTGTCAAAAGCTTGAGAAACATTAAGGAATACGCTCGAGGAAATCTTTTTTTCTTCTTAAGCTTTCTCAATTAAATCAGTTATTCTATGCACTTGGTCTATTGTTGAGTGCTTGGTTCTAAACCCAAACTGGTGATTGGGAATAAGAAATCTTTCTTCTATAACCGGCTGTAATCGCTTAAGTACTATTCCTTCGAAAACTTTAGACATAATCGGCAGCAAGGAAATAGGATTTTTTATCATTCGGCGGTTTTCCTGGCTTCAAAATCATTATTACTTCCGGGGCTTCCATTGACTCGGAACATATTCTAGTTTTATCGTGGCGTTTATAATGTAGAGGAACTTAACTAACGCTTTTCTAGGTAACGATTTAAGAAGCTCTCCTGTGATTAGGTCGTATCCAGGAGCTTTATTCGGTTTCAGTTTCTTTATTTCTTGTTAAAGTTCGGTCAGCCTTGCATTTCTTACTGTGTAATTGTGAAGTGCTATATCCGACGCATTATCATTTTCAACAAGCCCTTGTCCATCAATGTTTAAATGTTTCTTCTAAATGGGCGGCAAAGACTTCTGCTTTATCTTTATCATTCTTGGCCCACTGGTTGTCATTTTTCTTGATTGGGGCCGCTTGTATTTTCGGTTTTTTAATGCCTTTATAGCTTTTCAGAGTGAATAATTGGAATCTTTTTCCGCTGTTAAGCTTTCAATGCTGGTTTGTATTGTCCGATTTTTAAAATCAATAATGGCCTTTTTTAGCAAGTTACACAAGCGATTCAAATGCGATTTATGTTGCGGAGCACGAGTTTGTTGCCATTTTTTACCCGCTTTTCTCTTCTCCCTTACCATTTCTTTTATTTCCGGTGGATATTTTTGGGCATGATTGATTGGCGTTTTCCTTTGATAGGGAGTATTTTTCCACGAGGCGCGCTGCAGAACTTCAACAAAACGATCAACTTCGATTTCGAGTTCACAAGACGCCCTAAGTGATACTCTCAGATCGATATGTTCTTCAACGTCTTTTTTAAAGCCTTCCCAATCAGTTTTTTCTGCTAGTTAGTCTAGCTCGTACATCATTTTTAATTAGGCGTTCGCTCATCGTTAGAATGATAGGGGAATGAACGGAAGAGAGATCAAAACTTTCATCAATTTTAATACAGTTGTCTGGTATTCCTTTTACAACAAAGAAATCGATCCGGTCGGGTATTTTGTTGCTATCAATCGGCCAATGTGGTGGTTTACCAGTCGAGTGAAAGTCGCAACAGTGTTGCATGCAGGCGTTGTAAAGTGCTCTGCCTTTTTGGGAGACACATCTTGAACCCAGAAGGTGTGTTTTGCATTAAAATCACCGCCAATAATAAAATTCGGTCCAAGAGAGTTGAAAATATTTGTAAAATCATTTTTTTCAAGCCTGCAACGCAGTGGACAATAAATAGACGAGACATTGAAAGAGTAATGTCCATTTTTCACGAGTACAGTACTCACTTGCATTGTTTCAAGCTCTATCATAATCTCTTCAGAGTGTTCAATGCAATCTTTTATGATTAAAGACGATCCGCCTCTGGCCCTTTCTGACGGGTGATAAGCGTGATAGGTACTGTATCCAGTAATGTTTACACGCGATAGTTTCGTCAGGTGAGTTTCACAGATCAAACATATGTCAATGTCATTTTCTCGTAGAAATATTTCTAGCTCTTCTAGTCTTTGTATGAGACCGTTGATGTTCCATACAACAATTTTAAGAAGTTGCGTCATGTTCGTTTTGAAATGCTCCTGTTGTTAAGCTTATATTCAAGCTTCTCCAACCTTTCGACAATTAGCATGTTTGTTTTTGTTTGCTCCTCAAGCCTCGCAAGGATAATGGAAAAGACGTGAGATACGGTGTTTTCCCAATTAAAAGTGTTCGTCTTTGTTGATGTTGATGCTTGAGCATGCGTCTGCATGTCAGAATCTGGTGGCTTTTCTTTAAGCGCTTTTACCTTTACCCGGTGAGGAATTTGATCGGTGTTTGATGTCGCAGCTTGGGCGTATGTAAGCGCGCCAGGGTCGGCTCGGTTGTCTCTAGTCACCTTTCTTGCAGAAATTTTCGACTTTTCCTTATTTACCGGTTTTGAAGGTGGGTTTTGCGGCTTCATAAGTCGATCTCTTCTGTTATTGCAATTCCTTGGCACTTCACAGCCTCTGTAATTAGCCGGGTGCTTACCATTGCAGTTAATACACGCTGCAGGGTTTTTTTTTTGTTTACGCCACACTCTTGAGTAAGATGTTTACCGGCACATTTGACATATCGCGGTTCTTTTCGGCAATACGTTTGCGTATGGTTGAATCCTTGGCATCGTTTGCACTGAGGTATCAACCTTGTATTCTTGCGCATGGGTTCGATTTTGACTACGACATTCAGAATTGTTCTTATTTCGTAAATCTTTTCTAAAATCTCAGTCTTATCAAAGGTTAGCATAAAAAGAGGAAGCTCGCGCTTAACCATCGTTTCCTCGCCTTCCAATTTTTGCTTTTCCCGTTTAATTAAGTTTACCGCATCGACGATTTTAAAGTTTTTGTTCTACAAATCGTGAACAACGTCTTCCTTTCGGCATGAGGCATGAAGTCCTCTAGCTACGACTCGTATCGGTCTTTCAGATTTATTTTCATACGTATACCACTGGATTTTTTCAGTATTCAGTTTATTAGATACTGAGCGGTAACTGTCTGAGTCCTTTACGTTTACTTTCCATTTGTTGTTGTTGAGCGATGCAGTTTATTATAGTCTGCAATTCCGATCACGTATATTGGTGGCGGTGGTCGTACCTTATTTAGTGGATTTTCTTCGGCACGCGTGTTTATTTTGTCAGGCTGTCCTTTATATTCTCGTTTATTTTGCGTGTTTTCTTGCCTCGTTAACATTTCGGGCGAAGAGCCAGCTTTTCGTTTTTTGACTGGCCGTTTTTTTAGAATCCAATTGGTTTCCCGACTTAGTTCTTCATCATCCGTTTTATAATCCGTGTTATCGGGGACGATTGAACTCGCAGCAGGCTCATTACGAGGTTTCGATGTATCATTAAACACTATCATTAGACACTATCGATGTCGCCGGACTTCTAGTTCCGCACGTTTTCATGGTAGATCTTGATGTTGGAGATCTAACTACTCGAGTACCTTTTTTAAAAGGGTCAGATGAACGCAATAAATGGCTCTCCCCAGAATCCGTAGAGCCGACCTCCGAAGAGGGTGGATTTTCCAGTGTACCTGGACTGCCACCTGGGGTATTAATATCTTTCGTTTTGTTCATTGCATGTTTTTGTATACGCCATACTCGGTATTCGGAGGGTGGATTTTAGTCGCCTCTTACGACAGGCATGCCTACCTCGTTTATATTCTAACCCCTACCCGAAGGGGTATATATAAACAGCTGATTGCTACGGATCGCAGCAGAGATTGCTCCTATGCAATAAAGTATTTCCATAATTCATTAAATTCATTAAAACCCCAATTACTTAAATACGAAACGCACCAACAGAATAAACAGAATTAAATCAGATGTTCCCTATGTGTTAGGTTCGATTTTCTTACCCTGGGTTAGGTTAGGTTAGGGTGGCTGTCTGTACCTAAGTGCACTTCGACCAAAGGAGGTCCATTGTGATACTACGGAATCTATTACTACTCTAACTATCTAATAGCTAGTTGAACCAGGCAGAGCTTCTTATGAAGCGGAGAATGCTTCTGACGTCAACACTCACCAGGTCGTCGAAGAATGGAGCCCTTAGATGGAGCAGTCTTCTTTTGGACAGGACTGAAGGTACAAAAGAAATGGAGGATCTTTTCATCCTCCTCCTCATCGCTGCATCTACATGCATTCTGCTGATTCAGTAGATTTTGATGTGCTGGATATGTTAGCATTGGATGATTAACTGCAACTTAGTTTATTAACTTCTGATGTGCTGGGTATGTTGATATTTGTTGAACTGGAACCTGGTTCGGGTTTTTTTTTTCTGCTACAGCTTGATGTGTTATTTGTGCATGCCATTCAATGTTCCAATTATGAGATATGCACGACAACTTGCCCGCCCGTTCGGTGTTAAGGCGATTTTGTTTCTTATTGTGAATCCAATTAAAAGTACTAAATGAACGTTCTGTGGCTGTCGAAGTTACAGGAGCTGATAAAATGCGTGCAGCAACTTTGCTTACATTTTCATTAGCACAAAGGCCTTTCCACCAAATCAATGGTTCCATGGAGGAAACATTTGACCAAATGAATTCGTTACCCCAAATGCGTTCTTTGGATCGATAAAGGGCCAAATCGGTCATGACTTCAATTCCCATACTTTTGGAAACTTCATAAATAAATTCCATTGCTGTAATTTGGTCAGAATCACTTAGATGGTATCCTTGATTTGATGGGTCAAGAAGAGCAGCGGCGAGATATATCGGTGATTCTGCGAATTCCATTCGGACCTTAAATTTTTCGCTCAGATGATTCTGCTCTAAATCGTCTAGAAGTCGAACTTCATCGGTTCCTAATAAAGTAGACATTGAATTTTCCAGTTCTTTTAGCACTTTATGGACTTTGTGTTTTAAACAATTATTGGATTCAAATTTCAACAAATTACAACAAGAATATCATTCCAAAAACAATCTTCATCCAGCAATGCAGTCTTAATGTCTCTAACGAGGGAGGAAGCCTCGTTGTCGGCCAATGTCTGTAAGCTGACTCTATTACTCACTAGGCTTTCTAATAATAGAATACGTAGCTCCCCACCGAGTTTTACTTGGAAGTTTTAGGGAAATTTATATGCCCTTTTCTTTATTTATTTTGTTAAGGAACGCACTAAGCACTTGACTATTTTTTATTGTTGCTTTTTCTATCACATTTTTTACGGGAGAACATTTGATAATATCATTGTAACATAAATGCAATATATGCGTTATGCAGCCCATTGAAACAATATGATTGCAATTGTCCTTCAGTAAACGAAAAGCTTTCTGCATATTTGCGGCATTATCTCCGATTACAACAAAAAAATTGTCTGCTTGATATTTTTCGATTATAATTTGCATTTGCTCCTGTTAATATTAAATAAAAAATGAATTTTAATCACTAGAAAGAACACAGCACCAATTGCAATAATAAACTTATGTTTACTAACGTTTCTAAAACCAAAACAGAGATATATATACATATATACTCACTGAAAAGGGGGTTATTTTTTTATACCTACTTTGGCACATCACTAATTACCAAATGTAATTAAAACCCATATTTGGGTGGGTAAATATAGTTTTGGGTAAATACCCGGTATTTACCCTTTGATAAATACCTACCGGGTAGGTATAAAAAATACTAACTACTTCCGATGAGATCGTCATTCTTGCAGTTACCCGGTATGTTTCTGTGGTCTGGCACCCAGCATAGGTGAATATTGAATTGCTCCGTCATCTCCGTGACGAGCAGGAATATTGAGCAGCCTTTGAAGTGAGTGAGCATAATACCAGGGACTTTATTGCCACTTGGCTATCCGTGAAAACGCTAATATCTCGAACAGATACTCGTACTACATTACACTTCAGCCTGAACAGGGCTACCTTAATCGCCATTATTTTTACCTGAAATACGATACAGTGATTTGGGAGACGTAAGGAGATGCTCAAATTGAGCTTATTGGAGAAAACACCTCAACTTAACACATTTTCAATTTTAGAACCTTCTGTGTAGAAGTGAACTGAACTGCCATCGTTATCAGCAACGAGTTCCCAGTCACTACGGGCACGGACTGATGCCCAGAAGTTAGTATCAAATCTCAGTTTCGGTGGGGTGTAGTCGGTATTTTCGTATGATAAATTTTGCGAATTAAGGATCGAGGAGTGGCCAGCTTAGATGTTGGAGCACATAGCGGAAGCTTTTTGACGGATGGCTTCGATGGCGGCCATATGTTTGCCAAGAATGCCAAGGAGCAACAGATGAAACATTACATCTAATACTGCGGAGGGAGTGGTTCTTAGTGCACCGCTGATGCACAAGCTTGAGGATTGTTGCATTTTCCCTAAAAGTTTGAGGTTTGCGACATTTTGCAAAGCCATACGAGTAGAGGAAGCTTTTAGTCGAATAGCGGCACTGGCGCCATATGTTTGCAAGAATGTCAAGGGACAACAGATGCAACATTATATCTAATGCTGTTAGCTAAAACTGCTTTTAGTGTATTTAGGTGAAATCGGCATCAATCATATAGAATGCATCTGCACAAATTCCAGAAAAAAAAAGTACACCTACGCTTTTCGTATAAAATCTTGAGCAACGGCAATTTAAAGCAATTTTGACATAAATGTCAAAGGAAAACATTGTTTTTTCAAACAAATAAATAACAGATTCCACAAATAAATATTACTAATGATTTTTTTATCTACAAATTTTAAGTTTTTAATAATTAGTACGCAAACGGATGACTAAATAAGATAGGAAAATAAATTTAAATAAAACAACAACGGTATAAATCAAATTGTTCTAGCTTTATTTTGAAGCTACGTTCATTCCATTATGTGTGGAATAGCACATCATTTAAATAACCACCTCGGCTTCGCTGGCAGAACTTCGAGCGGTCGCTCAAATTTTTGTTGACTCGGTCCAATATGTGCGGCGTTATTCCGGCAATAGCATCTCGAATGTTGGCCCCGAGCTCATCCAAAGTGGATGGCTTGTTAGCGTAGACTACGGACTTGACGTAGCCCCAGAGAAAATAATCGAGGGGTGTCAAGTCGCATGATCGCTGCGGCCAATTGATGAACGCTCGCCGTAAAATGACCCAGTCGGCAAATTTCTCCTTCACCACTTCGAGCGTTGCGTCACTTGTATGGCATGTAGCGCTGTCTTGTTAGAATCACAGCTCAGATATATCGATGTTATCGAGCTCTGGCCACAGAAAGTCCGTTAAGACTGCTCTATACAGAGGACCATTGACGGTAACGGTGTCTCCTTCCTCATTTCGAAAGAAATAAGGTTCGATGATGCCGCCGTGACATAAACCGCACCAAACAGTCAATCTTTGCGGATGCGCATCAATGCATTGGTCGAACACTTGTGTATTGTGGTCGCTCCAATAACGGCAATTTTGCTTGTTGACATAGCAGCTGAGCCAAAAATGGGCCTCGTCCGAGAAGATGATTTTTTGGTCAAAATCCGGATCTCCGGCCAACATTTTCAGCGCCCAATTAGCGAACTTACTGCATTATCTATGGTCGTCCGGCTTCAATTCTTGCGTCAGCACAATCTTATATGGATGTAGGCCCAAATCCAACCACAAAATAAGCCTCATTGATTCTCTGGCTATGCTCACTTCAGCTAATCGGCGCCGAATCGACATTTCTGGGTCTTCGATACTGGCCACTTCAGCGACTATGTTTTCTTCACTTCGCACCGATCTCTGTCTGGTTGGTGGCTTAAGGTCCAAATGAGTGTACTCACGCTCAAACTTTTCAAAGGTGCAACGAATTGCCTGCGCACCAAAACTATGATGACGACAGACCTCACGACGAAATTCACGTTGCTTATTTACAACTGAGCCGTAATTTCGATAATATTTTTTAATAATTTCCACAAGATTGGGAAACGTCAAATGATGCATAATAAAATGGTAAACCTTACTGAATATTTTGACAGCTGGATGTCATTGGTAACTTTGGAAGCTGCTGAAACATGACAATTGGAAAAACTATCATTACTATCTGGTCACTCTTTATTACGTTTACATGTGCTTGCATATGAGCATATACCTGAACGAACACAAAGTTTTTTAAAGCAGAAAAGTCTGACATCTCAGTTTCTCCAACCAAATTAATTCAGAGTATGGGCGAAGCGCATCAATTACTTATTTCTATCAATAGTATTGCAAATTGTTTTTACCTTATTAGATGCTTTATTTTTCCGTTAGCAGGTTTTTGATTCTTTTTGTTTTGATGGCTTTTCGAAGCGTGGTCTGGGAACTTCGTCAAATTCCCCTTTCATGGTAGCGGTCGAAGTAGAAATGCACTTGTGTGCTACATTATATATCGTTTTTTTTTTGTTTAGCTTTTTATTAGTTTTAATTCATTTATACTTACATGCTAGCCAAAAACGTTTAAAACTAGCTTAACTAACTTAACTACTTTTTATTCTATCCTACTGGCCCTATGCGGGCGCTCTAAGCTAAACTTAATCCTTTAATATGTGTTTCGACTTAATCTATTACTTATTACTATTTTACTTAAGAACAATTATGACTAAGAAAAATTTTGATTTTGAAAAAAAAACTTAGTGCCAGAACTGCTTATTTTTGTTATCTTATATATAAAACTTAAAAGCTACCTTAAAAGTGAATCTTAACTTAACTACTTACATAATTAAATATGCATTTTTTTATTTTTTTTTCCTACACTAAGACTACCTAACCCTAGACACCTAAAAACTACGTAAGCCGGCCACGGCAAAAATATGGCGGCCAACTTTGCCGTACTAGGCACCTACCCCGGATCGAAAGGGATCGACGAAGGAGCTCCCTCTAGTAACCACCAAAATTGCTGGTGCTGCTTACTTACATCTTTAACATCGCGCCGCGATACCGATCTACTGAATCGGAGACGTTCCTCAGTGCTCTGTGCGATGTCTCGGCTGTAGTTAAGCCGCCTATCCACAGTTGTCCGGGCAACGTGGAAGATTAACGGCACCGCTGATCTATCCTGGATCAGACCTGCCTGATCTAAATAGAGGAATGCTTCTGGGGGGACAAAGCCGTTAAGGCGCACCCTCTCATGGAACCTATGGTTGGGGTAGAAAGCCCCGAAGATCAGGTTATTCATCGAGGTCATTGCTCTTGCAATGTACCTTCGAGTCATCTTGACCAGGAAATTGTCCACTCTTATCAGATTCGCCCTGTTGTATAGGACCTCATTAGAATAGAAGGCAAGCCCGAAGGCAGGTCCTCTCATAAACCCGAATCCTTTCCATCCCACTTGCCTCTATGTTCACACGGGAGATCCATATGCGAGCATAGGCCGAATGAGGGCCGTGTAGCAGATTACCTTTACCCTTGCATCGAGTTGCTTGCTATAAAAAAAGTCTCTTTGTAAGGGCGAAGGAGGCTCGGGCTCTGGCCAGAGCAGCATCTACATGTTTGTTAAATTATAGATATTGGTCTAGCCAAAGTCCAAGGTATCTGACCACATTTTTACACGCAAGTGGACGACCGTGCTGTCCAACGATAGACAACTTTCGCCAATTCTTCCTGGTATCCCTAGAGGCCAGAGACAACGGCGTTCTGAAAAGAATAGTTTCCGACTTCTGAAGGTTGATCTTCAACTTCCAGTCGTCGCAATATCGCTGAATCTTATCGAAGTCACTCTGCAAGAATGTTGCAATGACGTCGATCTTATGTCCTGATCTGTACGCAATCAAGTCGTCTGCGTACGCTATGGCGTGCTGAAGAGATCCTATCAGATCAGCCGTGTAAATATTGAAAAGTATCGGCGAATTAACCGCACCCTGTTGCAGACCATTTTTAATTTCGAACGTCCCAGCAGAAGTCACATTGCCATTTTTCACAACGAACTTTCTACTTGTGAGCATATTAAGAAACATGCACAGTAGTGGTTTGCTTACGCCCAACCTGCTCAACTTGTAAAAAAGCCTTTCCAACCATACGGTATCGAAGGCCTTCTCCAAGTCAATCAGGAAGGCACCCGTGCATTGTTTCTTGCTTTTGTTCCATCACCAGTTTAGATGCAGCAAGTATTGTATCATGCCCCGCCTTGAAACCGAATTGGTTATCCGGAACTATGTTATTGTCCTCAACCCACTTAATCAAGGATCTATTGATCACTTTTTCGAATACCTTGCTGATATTCGGAAGGAGACTTATCGACCGGAGATTTGCCGGATTGGAGGAGTCCTTTCCCCTTTTGGGGATCGGCTATTTTCCAATGCTCTGGATAGTGTGCATTATTCAGTGCACTGTTGAACAGGGTGGCATAAATTTCCACCGCTAATAGAGGAAGATGTCGAAGCACAATGTTCGAAATTCCATCGATTCCCACTGATTTCTTCTTTCTCAATGATTCGAAGATCATTTGGAGTTCTACCTTCGATACGTACGGGGGGTGAACTCTTTCATTAGCGATGGCATTGATTGCCAAGTTTTCATCATTGAACCCGGTAAAACCAGTGTTCTCTGATCGCCAGTGCTCTATATCATTTCGAAGGTAGAAGTTGTGCACAAAGACTCTATTCTCCAGATGGTGGTTCGGGCGAATGCTAGCATTTACCTTATGCAAATCGTCGAAAATAGTTCCACCATCTCCTGCGGATTTTCGATCACAAACAAGTCGTCATCATTGACAGCGTCCCTTGGATCTATTTCTGCTGCTATAAGTAAGCGTTCATTGTTCGTTGTTCGGGGGATTTTCAGACACAGAAGTTCGTTGACATCGTTCCTATGAAATATTTTATTAATCTGGGGGAACATACTCGGGTTATCAGACTTGATAGCCAGAATATCGTCTGTGTAAGCAAATGCATTGCTTTGTTGTAATACACGAAGTAAACAAGACGAAGTAATCGGGGCCAAGTTCTTAACCCTTTGGGGCATCGTAAGAGGGTCTTTTTCATTACTCATTATGTTTGCAATTCTCACCTTGCATGTCCTTTCTGTTAATTAATTTTCCATCCACTTTTTCTAAGACTCAAATTACGCCGATAGCTGTTATGAAAAATACTTACTAAATTTGAAAGTTCAGTTCTCCTCTTTTCTTTTTGATGTGCTCTTCCAATTTCAAGTTCGCATCCAAAGTCATTCCAAGAATATCGAAAGATTGTTTATCTTTTTATTTGTGAAGTTTATGTGGGTTGATTTTGAATTATTGATTTTTGCGTCCAATCTCTTACTCTATTGACAGCATTCTGCAGTTTCTGTGCTGCTTTCACAGTGCATTTATCAGGTACTAATATTGCAGTATCATGATGGCATCGTTATCCACCGGGATATCCCTGGCATAGAACAGATACAGGGTTGGTCCTAGTACACTTCCTTGTGGAACTCCTGCTTTAATTTTGTTTAGTTCCGAATATTCTTGCTTCTATCAAACTCAGAAAAGTCGATCTAAAATATATGGGATTTTAATATTTCGTAATACTGTCTAGGTACTGAAAGCATCCTGTTAAAGGCTTGAGCAACATCTAAAAATAGTGCCCAGCAGACTTGGTTTTTCTTCCAGTGCTTTTTCCACTATTTTCGGACTTTGTAACTGAGGTCTTTTTAGATGCTTCTTTCAAGTAGTAGTCGATGAACGCATCCATCGTTAAGTTAAGGATCTAAGAAATTTACTAAGTGAATCAATTTTGATTTCACAGATTCGTTCTTCCAGTTCATAACTGAGATGGTTGAAAACTGCCGTATCGTCTGGGAACCTCGTGGTTTGCCATATTCTACGAGCTCTTCTTTTTTTCTAGTACAAACTCTTTTATTTCGAAGGGGTATTTTGTTTCAGGTTGTCTTCGGTTCAAATTAGCTGGTGTGCTTTCCTCTGGCGCCTGTTAAATATCAGCAATGAATTGTTCCACGTTATGATCAATTTGTTCATTT
Source organism: Pocota personata (assembly GCA_963082735.1). NCBI lineage: Eukaryota > Metazoa > Arthropoda > Insecta > Diptera > Syrphidae > Pocota > Pocota personata. The sequence goes on from OY720431.1 coordinate 67,880,634, forward strand.
GTTTCCGTAGGAGATTTTAGCTTTTCTATGAATTCAGTCCGGCTCTATTGTTTACAAGCTTAGGAAACTTTTTTTTCCTGCACTTCCATTTCACTTAGTGACTGATCTGACAATAAGTTATAATTACCTTCAACTCTTGTATGATTTCGTTTAATACCTTTTGCTACGAAAGAGTCAATAAGGTTTGGTATTTTGTTAGGATCAGAAGGCTAGTATGTAGGCGAACCAGAGCCATCTTTGGCATTGGAGTCAGGAGTTCTGCATAGTCTTCTTCAGTCGGGGGCAGTATATTGTTGCTACCTTAAGCTCTTTTTTTGATCCAGTACTTATTGTTGTTACTTGTATATTCTCATTAGTGAAATTGGTTTCTTCATAATATTTCAGGTTCTTTCTAATAAGTATAGCTGATCCTCCTCTAGCTTTGTCAGCTGGATGTGGAGTATGATTACAAATATAGTTTAGAATTTTATTATTAAGACTTTGTACCAGGGGAAATGTGTTTTGAAAACCAGGCATATGTCTATATTTCCAATGTTTAGAAAGATATTGAATTCAGACGTCTGCTGTAAAATATCGTTTGCATTTCATGTTGTAATTTTTAGTGTTCTATCATTGCAAGACTGCCATAGAGGACTGAGGTACAGCACCAGAAATTCTCCAGGTGAAGACATCCTAAGCATGGCCTTATTGTGCTAAATACCATGTTCGTCAATCAAAGCCGGCACCTGATCACTTACAGCAGTGGTGGAAATTAAACCCAGATTGACTACCATTTGGTAGCCAGTTTCATGAAGCCCTGGATTAAAGATTACAAAGCGATCCTGGGAGAGGCGATCGAACAGCAACACTGTCTCCTCCTGACAGAAATTTTTTATAGAGACGGGGAAGAAAACAAATAAGCAAACAAAAGTGGCTGAGAAAATCAATTGGTACAAGCTGGACAAAGGAAAAGGCGAAGTTTTTATTATCAGCATGACAAATTACCTCTTTACCATCTTTACCATAGACGAGGTCGGTGATGAGGAGTGCCCCTGCCAACACGCCAAAGAAACATGGTGGTGGACAAATGAAGCTATAGTTTTGATACGGAAAAAGTAAACGGCTTTCAAGGCTTGGTCAAAGTGCTCTTCTACTAATAGAGATGAAAAAATGAATAGATGAATAGATATTGCAAAGGTCTCGCGAAGAAGTGAGCCCAATTACAAGCAAAAAGTATGGAAGGCCTCTATAGGGAGTTGGAGAAATATGGTCTTCGGCGTCTGATAGGAACCAGGCTATCCAGGAGGAGATGCTTAATGGAACTTTGTCCAACGAAGCTATATATCTAGGTCTTATTTTGGATAGGAAACTAAGCTGGAAACCTAATATACGGGAAAGAGTTAAGAAAGCCACTGTCGCACTCTTCTCTTGCAAAAAAGCATTGGGAACAAATGGGGCTTACAACCCAGACTAACTCACTGGCTCTATATGTCCGTCATTAGACCTATCCTTATGTACGGGATAATTATCTGGTCGATTGCCTTAGACAAGGCGATAAACCAGAATTTATTAAGCAAAGCCTAACGTTCAGCTTGTCTGTACATGATACACAATACCTCGGTATCAACATACTGACAACGCAGACATATTCCGCAATGCAACAATTGATGCACTACACCAACACAAAAGTAGACTGCGGTCGAGACTAAAAACCTTGAACAGACAGTTTACCGACAGACAAAATGCCCGATTCACAATGCAGCGTGAGAGCGAGACTAGAGCGAGGCGAGAAATCGTCGTCGTCATAAAATCGTTTCCCAGTTCACAATGTAGGTGATACTTTTGACAGCGAGCCTGTATTATCTATCTAAAAGGAACAACGACAACACACCACCTTTCTCTTTCTGGCTACATAAAAAGTCGCATCAGCCTGCTGACAGGCAATCTCGTCGCGAGTGTTTTTCAATTTTCTGAAAAGAATGCGTTGCGATAGAACGAGTCTCGCATCATTGTGTATTGCTTCATATATTTACATAGATCGAAACCTTTTTTGACAACTCGCGCTAGACTCGTCTCGCTCTCGTCTCGCTTTCACGCTGCATTGTGAATCGGGCAAAACTCAGAGATTAGGACGTTGAAGTCGTTCATTAAAAACCTCCAGAAATTAACTAGGGATAACTACAGACTTTCTGTAAATTTGCATTGGAATAACAAAATTCGGGCTGTAAAAGCCAACAACCCGAGTATGTTCCCGCATATAAATAAAATATTTCGGAGGAACAATCAGAATTATCTTCAGCGTCTTAAGATACCCCGAACGACGAAGAATGGACGAATACTGATAACAGCAGGTATAGATCCCTATAACGCATTTGCAGATGATAACTTCTTTGTGCTCAAAGATCCGCAGGAGAAGGTAGAAGCTATTGGAGCGACTTTCCAGGAAGTGTACAAGGTGAATGATACCATTTGCCCGAACCACGACCTGGAAAATCGTGTCCTTGGTCGTTCCCTCACAATTCGGGGTAGCCCGTTTAAAGTTGGCTATTTGGTCTTGGTCGACTTACATAGTTTAAGGTATTTGTAGTTACTTTTAGGTAGAAAAAAAAAAAAAAAAATTTCCACAGCACTTGGATACAAAAAAAAACAGCACTTTGAAAAAAAAAGAGTAAGATAGAATAAGGTAGAATAATGTAGTTTAGGATTTATTTTAAGGTAGTTTTTATGTTTTATTATAAGAACAAAAGAAAAAAAAAGTACTTGTACTGAGTTTTTAATTTTATCAAAAAATTGTTCTTAGTATTTATTAATAATTAAACAATAAGACGAATAAAACTATTAAGTAAAATTAAGTATTTCCCCATCACTAAAACCTTCAAACATTTAAAGCCAACGTGCACAGGCTTCTCCTCTGTCCTTCTTCCCCTTTTTCCTAAAAGCCCGTTCCCTGTAATAAAGGGTGGTTAAATTTTAAGGGCCGATGTTGAATGTGAACCACACCTAAACGTCAAGTTTTTTTCTGCATTTCATTTGACATTTCTCAATTTCAGTCTAACTCAATTTGAACCATGGAAAGATACACAATCGAGCAACGCGTTAAAGTTATTCAGGCTTATTATGAAAATGGGCGTTCAAATCAAAATGCATATCGTGCATTTCGTGATTCTTTCGGTCAATTTAATCGTCCAAATGTGCGTACAATCGGAAAAATCGTGCAAAAATTTGTGCAAACCGGGTCTGTAGGAGATGTGAAAACACCAGTGCATGCTCGTACAGCTCGTACTGCAGAAAATATTGCTGCTGTTCGCGATAGTGTGGCTGAAGAGCCGTCCACCTCAACTCGTCGTCGTGCCCAACAATTGCACCTCTCACGCTCGTCGTTGATGAACATTATGCATAAAGACTTGCATTTACGCGCTTACAAGGTGCAATTGACTCAAGAACTAAAGCCTCTTGACCATTTCAAGCGTCGTCAATGCTCACAATGGTAGCAAGAAATGGCAACAGTGGATGATCAATTTTCGAAGAAAATCATCTTCAGTGATGAGGCACATTTTCACCTCAGTGGATTCGTCAATAAGCAGAATTGCCGCATTTGGGCGAATGATAATCCAAGAGTGATTGTCGAAAAACCAATGCACCAATGCAAGGGTGACTGTTTGGTGCGGTTTATGGGCTGGCGGCATCATCGGGCCGTATTTTTTCCAAAATGAGGCCGGTCAGGCAGTTACTGTGAATGGTGTTCGCTATCGTGAGATGATAACGAACTTTTTATGGCCCGAATTGGAAGATATGGATGTGGACGATATGTGGTTTCAACAGGATGGTGCCACTTGCCACACAGCTAACGAAACAATGGCTCTTTTGCGCGACAAATTCAATGGCCGTGTTATCTCACGTGGTGGCGATGTCAATTGGCCGCCAAGATCATGTGATTTGACACCGTTGGACTTCTTCTTTGGGGTTACTTGAAAGAAAAGGTGTACGTCGATAAGCCAGCAACAATTCAAGAGCTAAAGGATGAGATAATTCGGCACATTAACGGCATAGAATCTCAATTATGCCTCAGCGTCATCGAATGGAGGTGTGCCGCCGAAGTCGCGGCGGCCATTTGGCCGATATTTTGTTCCATACATAATTGAACCATACCAATATTATCATAATAAAAAGAAATGACAGTAATTTCCTAAATAATTTGTGTTTTATTCAAAATCAACATCGGCCCTTAAAACTTAACCACCCTTTAGTATAAAGGTATTACTATTCCGCGCGGAAAAAAAAGTAAGGTACGTTGAAAGACATAGTATTAGGTTTAGCTTAGAGCGTCCGCATAGGGCCAGTAAGTTAGATTAACATAGTTAAGTTAATTAAGCTAGTTTCAAGCGTTTTTTGTTTAGCATTTAAGTTGTAATTGAATTGGGGTAACAAAAATGCATTTAAAATGAAAAATGAAAAAAATGGCAGGCTTCTTCACAGCAGTGGCGTGGGGTGAAATTTCAAGAGAGGGAAGCCGACAAAATTTTAAGTAAAATGTTTTATTCAAGACTTACCATTTTTGTGCTTATTCAAAACACAGACTTAAGATGTGCAATCTAAGTCAACTTTGTTATACTTTAAGTCATTGGAATTTACGTGACAATGAGCTCATCGCATAAAAAAAGTGGCTTCGAAAGAAGCCGTTCTGGGCAGAATAATCTATATAAGTTATTGATAACTCGGAGCGTTGTTAAATATGAAAAATTTAGCAATTACAATTATTTACTACCTATTTGTACTCTAAAGCTATTCTACGATTCTTTTTCACGAATTCTGCTAAAACTCTTTCATAAAAATTTGAGTTATTTTTAATTTCTAAAAGAAGGTGCTTTTCGATAGATAAAAGTGCCAGGTCTGAGAATCTTTCTTCTTTGTGGGAATTTCTTAAGTGTGGACTATTTTTAAAGTCGAAAAAGATCTTTCGACAGAGGCCACAGTCAAAGGCAGGGTTAAAAAGATTTCACACAATGTTAGAGCTTGAGAAAAAGTATTGTTCGCTGAGAGAATAAATAGCGAAGAGAAAAAGAAAAGAAAATGCACTGGTTCAATTTCACAATGTACATATACTTGTTTATCACTATTGCTTTAAGGGAGAGAGCTCTGATTGCGGCGAGAGTTCGATTTAGACTGCCCAAAAAGACGAATGGGGATGATTTTTTAATATGCGCTGTTTTGGCGTGAACATTCCGCCCACCTTGAACTAACTGACAATATAGTTCAACTCGCCAACTTCAACTGGATTGTACTTAAAGGTCAAAAGTGGAGTTATATTGACGATCGGGCGTTTTAGCATACCGTCAGCGGTTTTGAGTGTGACGACTCGAACACGGCCATCTCTTCCTGTATGCACTTCAGCTACCCTTCCCATCCTCCATTTACTAGGAGGGATATTGTCTTCTCGTATAACGATAAGGTCTCCAACGGTGAAATTAGAGGATGATTTCGTCCACTTGGCACGCTGCTGCAACTGGACTAAGTACTCCCTATTCCACCTTCTCCGAAAATGTTGACGGAGCTGTGTAATCAAGCGCCATCGGTTCTTCAAGCTGACCTTAACATCGGTGACATCAGGTTCTGGAACGATTTTAAGCGGCTCATCTATCAGGAAATGTCCCGGCGAGAGGGCCTGAAGATCACTCACATCCGTTGATATAGCGCACAGAGGCCTAGAGTTGACGCAAGCCTCTATTTCTGCCGAGAGGGTCGAGAATTCCTCGAATGTCAGAAGTTTCTCACCCAATGTCCATCGTAAATGGAATTTAACACGCTTTACAGCCGCCTCCCAGTATCCTCCCATGTGCGGTGCTGCTGGCGGATTGAAATGCCAGGTGGTGCCATCGTCGATTAGAAATTTAGCCAACTTCGCATCCTGCGTTGCCTCACTTAAGAAGTTCTTATGCTCCTTTTCGGCACCTACGAAGTTACTCCCATTGTCGCTGAACAATTCTCTGCAATGACCTCGGCGAGATACAAACCGCTTAAAAACCGCAATAAAGGTGGAGGATGACAAGTCACCAGCAAGCTCTAAGTGCATAGCACCAGTCGACATACATATGAAGATCGAAATGTACCCTTTGACAGCCTTAGAACCACGACCTTTTGAAAACCGAAGAAGAACTGGTCCCGCAAAATCTACACCGCTTCGAAGAAAGGGGCGACAAGACTCTACTCTCGGTTTAGGCAAATCGCTCATCAGCTGCTGTTGCACTACACGCTCGTACCTCCGGCACTTCACGCATGATTTAAAGATTTTCCGCAAAAGCCTTCGTCCGTTGATTATCCAGAAACGTCCTTGTAGTATAGTGAGCATTGTTTGAGGGCCTGCGTGTAGAGAAATGCGATGTATATCCTGGCAGATTAGCAAGGAGAGTTTTGCAGCAGCAGGAAGTAGTATTGGATGTATTCTATCAGGTTGTAGTGATGCATTTCGTAACCTTCCGCCTACCCTGAGCAAACCATCCTCATCCAAAACGGACTCAATCGTAATAGCTTACTTTGACGCGAAAGGATTTCTTAGATTGCAGTCGATGAATATCATCGTCGAAAAAATACTTTTGCGCTAGTCTGATCCAAAAGTTGAGCGCCTCCTGGAGTTCATTGCGACTAAGGTATTTACATGAGCAAAGCGATGTTAATTTTCCACCTTTACGAACTGCAATAGAGCGGCGTACGTTGTTGATGAATCTGAAGATAAATGCAGTTACGTATTTTAGCTTAGATATGGAGGAATACCGATCAATGAGATCCCAGATTTCAAATGGCGGCGGTTGGGTGGCTATGTTGACGTTGACTGGATTGGATTTTTGGTCGATAGCGGTGATGAACAGTTGCTGCGGTGGCCAAGACAGCTCATGCTGACTCAACCAGTGTGGACCATTCCACCAAAGCGCGAAGTCCTTGAGATCTTGTGGTAGTATGCCCCGTGAAGCGCAATCAGCTGGGTTTTGCGCTGATGGGACGTGAAGCCAATTGGCTGGTGTTATGGCTTCTTGAATCTGCGTCCCGCGGTTGGCGACAAATTTGCACCACTTGCTGGAGTGCTGACGGATCCAGGCGATCGCCACTGTTGAATCTGTCCACCCGTATACCTTGCAGCCCGATGGATCAAGTACCTTTCCTACATGGCTCATCAATCGTGCCAGCAGGGCAGCGGCACACAACTCCAGTCTAGGTAATGAAATTGGCTTAATTGGAGCCACTCTGGTTTTCGCTGTGATGAGTCGAACAGAAACGAGTCCGCTGGAGCTTACGGTTCTTGCGTAAATAACGGCTGCATATGCGGCTTGGGATGCATCCGCGAAACCGTGAAGATCTGCGATTGCACCTGGTTCGCCAGCGCCCAACCACCTTGGTACCTTGATAGCTACAAGACTGGATAAGTTCTCACGATACTAAAGCCATTTTTGCTTTACTGCTTCAGGTACTGCTTCGTTCCAGTCGACCTTCGGCTTCCAAAGACGTTGGAATATGATCTTGGCGATAACTGTCGTTGGAGAAAGCAAGCCTAGCGGATCGAATAACTTTGCAGCATCTGAAAGTAAAAGACGTTTAGTAAGATTTCGAGTATCTAAATCATGAACCTGTATGCGAAAGCATCAGATGATGGTTGCCACTATAGTCCCAGTGCTTTGACACTTTCAGAACCAGAACGATCCCAAGTTGGCTTTATTTCACGCTCTTCAGCAGGGATAGAGCTTAGAACAAGCGCAGAGTTCGAAGACCATTTTCTTAGGTGGAAACCTCCTCGTAAGAGCATGGAAGAGGCCTCATTCTGTAAGCGTTGCAGGTCCGATTCATCGTAAGAGCCGGTTAAGAGATCATCCATGTAGAAATCGCGTTGAACGATTTTAGCAACTGCAGGAAAATCACGTTTTTCATCAAGAGCTGTCTGTTGCAGGGCTTTGACAGCTAGGTGAGAAGCTGAAGCGACGCCATATGTCACCGTCAGTAGACGAAAATCCGTAATTGGATCGGCAGGTGTTTGGCGCCAGACGATGCGTTGAAAGTCGATGTGCGATCCGTCGACTCGTACCTGGCGGTACATTTTTGCTACGTCAGCGCTCATAGCAAAGCGGTGAGTTCGAAAACGAAGCAGCGTGGTGAAGAGATTAGGTTGAAGTTGCGGACCAACCAGCTGAGTATCATTAAGAGAAAACCCGGAACTCGATTTTGAGGAAGCGTTGAATACAACCCTGAGCTTAGTTGTACTGATGGATTCTTTAATGACTGCCCTATGAGGCATGTAGAAATGTTCTTCCAGTTTGGGGGGGCCAGCGATTTCTTCCATATGCCCCAGGTTGATGAACTCCTGCATGAACTCTGCGTACTGTGAGTGGAGCTGAGGATCCTTGGCAAATACTTTCTCCATACAAATTAAGGCTCGCACGGCTGCTTGACGTGAGCTGCCAAGTGGTATGTCGGCCTTAAACGGAAGTTTAACTATGTAGCGTCCATCGCGGTGACGAGAATGTGTTTTAGCGAAAATTTTCTCACACATGAGCTCTTCGTCGGTGAGGTGCGTTGACTCAGGGAGTTCCTCTAAGTGCTAAAACCTGGACACAGCTTTCGTTAAAGATGAATCCGAGTGGCTGGCGACGGTGGTAGAAAACGCCAATACCGTGTGTGGCTCGATAACTCTTCCAAATAGCACCCATCCGAATACTGAGTGCTGTGTAACTGGAGCATCTTGTGAGCCTCGGACCATCTTGAAGGAATTGTCCCAAGTGGTCACAGCCTAGTAGGATGTCGACAGCTGCTGGTATGTTGAAATTTGGATCAGCTAAGCTGAGTCCGTCGATATGCGGCCACGAACCTTTGTGAATGCGGGCAGGAGGCAGACTGTTGGTTATCTTCGGCAATATGTTTGCGTGGATGGCTTCCGCGAAGCTGTTATGGAGTGAAGACAATGAAAGCTGCACATCTCATCTTGATCGCCGAGCGGCTGTTGCACCTTTGCCCTCGATTGTTGTTGTCGAAGGCATGATCTTGAGTTGCAGTCTTTCGACACATGCTTGTGTAATGAAAGTAAGATGAGAAGCATTGTCAAATAGAATTCTTACCGCTTGATACAGTCCACACATGTCCTTGACTTCAGCGATTGCTGTCCCCAAGAGAATTTGATGATCCGTGTTGGTAACGTTAGATGAAGATACGATAGAAGAGTAGTCTTCTCGAGATGCAGCAGTGTATGATGATGAGCCTTGCACAAGCGACATGTGTTTGTGCTGCGACAATCCTCCTGATGATGTCTGCTTGCGAGGCAATTGTTACATAAGGACTTCTCTCTTGCAAAGGAAACCCGGTTTGTAACTGATAGATCCTGTGTTTTGCACCGCAGAAAGTGCATCTTTCAGCGGCTTTGGTGATAGCGAAAGCGGATGCGGTCTTGGCCTTAACTTTGGTTGATGCAGATGATTGCTGGAGGCTGGGCTTGTACGAACTGATGGCATCTAAAGAGCCACACCTGGCTTCCAGGAAGTCGACTAACATTTGGAACGTCGGCACTTTGTCGTTGTTCAGTGACATCTCCCATTGTCTATGGGTTTCCTGATCCAGCTTGCTGATAGTGAGATGCACAAGCCAATCGTCCTAGTTTGTTACTGGTCTGCCAAGCGTTTTAAGAGAACGGTAGTGCTCCTGAGTATTATCCAACAATGATCGTATGCTTGAAGATGACTCCATGGTTAGTTTAGGCAGTGAAAACAACGCTCTAAAGTGAGCATCGACTATGATGCGCTCCACGTTGTATCTTTTCGCAAGTAATTCCCAGGCTTCTTCGTAGTTGTAATCAGTGATAGGGAATGCTTTAATTACGTTGGGCGCTTCCGCTTGCAGACTGCATCGAAGAAAATGGAGCTTTTGAGAGCCTACCAAAGAAGTCTCGTTGTGTATTAGCGCAGAGAAGACGTCGTGAAACTGATTCCAATCAGATGGATCCCCTGAGAAACGTGGTAGGTCCATTGATGGTAGCTTGACTTCAGCGTGTTTGGTCGCAGCAACTTGTGGCTTCTTATCCTGAGTGATTGCTATGAGTTTCAGCTGCTGCCTCGAAAAGTTTGCCAATGCAACGCGGTACCATTCCTCGCCGTGCACACGTTGAGCCTCCTCGCCCGCTAGAGAACTATCACCACACGTACTCTCCACTTCACTCTGTGCAGCGTCAAACTTCACCCACTGATCATTCAAAAGCACAAGAAATGACTGCAAGTCAACTTCGTCGTATGTATCAGATTTTTTAACGGGCCACTACTGAACGTCTTAATGCGTTTCTAAAAACATCCCTTCTTGTACTCGCCATTGAAATATTCTTATAAGAATCGAGGAATAAACTGAACTGGTGAACACGCCACGTTTATGAAAAGCCGAATAAAAAATGGAAAAACTCTTATTTGCCACGCACACGATCGAGAGTCTGGAGGAGGAATGCCAAAAAAAAATATGCTTTGCACACACGAGCCAGACAGTGGTGTGATTTTCACAACGGCAACGAGGAAGAAACGGTTCTTTTCAAAGCACACACGAAGAGATGGTCTGACGGAGTAGCGGTGGTTATATATTTAATACATAACCGCCAGACACTGTTGTGACGACATGTAATGCGCGGTAACAGAAAACAAATGTATGTGCTGTGTATGTAATTATTATGCTCGATTGATTTTTTAATCAATTATCCGGCTCGAAGGACCAAAATGTTCGCTGAGAGAACAAATAGCGAAGAGAAATCAAAGATAATATATGAACTAAATGAACTATACCTATTCTTAATCTGACTTGTAACATTATCTATAATTGCTAAAAAAATTCGGCTATAATTTGTATATAAATCAATATTAAGTAGTCGGCGTTTGCGTGGAGGTTCTGAGCAGTTACTTACGCTCTCATAGATTGAGTCAAATGAGTTTAAAAATTCAGAATGAATCCATGACTCAAAACTCTCGATCTCTTGCTTAGCAAGCTCTATGTCAGTTTGTTTATTTTGAATTAAACTAAAAAGAATATCTGTTTTTGCAAATATGACCGAAGTAACATGCAATAAAAAACAGAATTCTTTGTCCTGCAGTTTGTACAACAAACTTTCGGATATAACCGTTATCCCATTCTCCTGGTTCATGTAAAATCTGTTCAAAAGTTTTTATAATATCTTCTCTGTAATTGAATAAGACGTACACTATACACGAATGATATTGCCATCGAGTCTGTGATACCCCGGAATGCCGGCTCTTGTTTTCCTAGAAGAACTACAGTGTCTATGAAACGCTTCATTAAATCGCGATTGCGATCAACTTTTCTATTATGAGCCTCGTAAGAATTCCCTAAAGAAGTCTCTATGCGATATTCGCCAAATTCATGCAAATGCAAGCAGCTGCGTATATGCTTTTCCGTTTGAATATGTTTTTTGGAAGAATTAATAAAATTGATTATATCAAAGAAACCTGTGTGACTCCAAACACTAGGAGAATTAGAAAAAAATAAGGCAAGGAAAACAAAACATTCTATTTAATTTACAACTGCCAGTCAGCCATGGATTCTTTTTGTAAAAAGACTCATGAAAATGTTTATGATACTCATCCTTTCGCGTATAATTAATTTTCATTGATGGTGTCGAGCGACCTAGTTCTATAACTTTTTTTTTGCAAACAAGACAGCTTACTGAACTCGTGGGTTTCTTTTAGAAGAAAATCAGTTAAACAACACTCAAAATTAACTAGAGACATCTTGTCTAAGAATAATAAGAATGTTCAATAGGGCACCTCTTGAGTAGATTTATAATTATTTACTTGGTATATAGCTAATAACTATTCACTTAGCTCACTCACTATTTTATAATAATTTAATAATTTAAAACACTAACTTAACTACCAATATGCAATTGCTAAATTTTTAAAATTTTCTAATAATTAGCAGTCACAAAAATCACAAAAATTTGCATCCGAATTTCCAATAAATCACGCACAATTACAACCGATTTGCAACTGTCATTTCAAATTTGAAAAAAAAAAAAAAATTATACCCAACAAGTTTAAGAAAAACCTCAAACGCCGTTGGAACCACTACATTTTCGTCGGCTTATTTTGTTGCCTGCAATAAAAAGAAAAAAAACTCCCTCGAACTAAAACTTTTCTCCTCCACCAATGTTTATCCACAAAAGCCGGGAAATCCCGGGTTATTTTAATCATAAGCGAATGTATGTTAGTCAAAGAAATCGCAAATAAATTTCTACTATATGCCAGAAAGGAATAGAGTTGACAGTTCGTACTGTGAAGAAATGAATGCATAAGCCGGAAAATGAACGGCTTTTCAAAAAAATTCATTGCACGCTCTCTCGCTAGAGGAGTTCATACTTGTATTGCCTATGTGTGCGAGCTTGTGTAAGAGTAAAAATGAATAAACAACCGAAGTGGTCGCAGCATTTCATCTTCGAGCGTGTATAAAGTTATGATTTATGAATGAAAAATAGTTTGATGAACAAATAATTGAATGTGATGATTGGCAAGTGACAAAATAAAAATTTTTGATATTTGAAAAGGGAAGCCGGAATGAATCGGCTTGTATGGACGCTACGCCACTGCTTCACAGTGGTCCAAAAAGTATATGGCCACGCCTCTAATATAATAACTTCCCTGAAGACATTGACTACACCTTACCCAAGTTAAATTTTGACAAAAACTTCCAAGAGCACTCTGGGAAGAAGGTAGTTTTACAGAAGATAAGTCGGTACATTTCTATACCGACGGTTGAAAAACTAACAACGAGGTGGGTGGTGGTGTCTTCTCTGATAGGCTTAATTTAAACCTCTCTTTTCGTCTCCCAAACCATTGTAGCGTGTTCCAGGCGGAAATAATGGCAATAAGGGAAGTCTAGTCTTGGCAAAAGAAAAACGTGATATCGTCCATTTATATCTGCATCTTTTCAGACAACCAAGCCATAATCAAATCCTTGGAATCATCCTCAATAAATTCTTTAACAGCTCTAGACTGCAGATCGTCTCTTATAGAGATGGCGGATCAGTTTAACATTCACCTAATTTGGGTGCCTGGGCATAAGGATATTCCAGGGAATTGTAAGGCTGATGAGCTTGCCAGATATGGAACGACAATACCCATCCTTCCAGGCAAAATTTTACTGGGTATGCCTATCGCTACATGCAAACTTAAATTAAAGCTGGATGCTACGGTAAAGACAAATTCTAGGTGGATAAGGAGTACAACTTGTCTAGCGACAAAACAGGTTTGGCTTATGCTGGATCTGAAATGCTCTAGGAATTTGATTTCTCTAAATAGAAAGCATATTAGCACTGTTATATGTAGGTGTCATAACTTTACATTGTCATCAGAAGCTCCAAATGGTTCAACAAGTAGGCTAGAGGCCACGTCTGAAACCCATGTGGTATCACAAAGGACCTATTATTGGTCTAAGTGTGTTGGCTTCTTTATTTGCTGACAGCCACTTCAACCTAACCTAACCTACTCCAAGCCCTTTATGGGCTGTTAGAGCGAAAATATTTATATTGTAATATGCGAGCTACGGCTCGAGTAGATAAAACAATATTCTGTGAAATTATTTCTTTATTTTCAAGTCTATAGAACAATTCAGGTTCACACTATACTATTCTTCGCAATTCTTTTCTTACAAGGTCTCTGTCCTCTCAAATCACTTTATCTCCTTTCAATTACTTAATTCACAAATCCAAACTAATTACTTCTTCTTGTTAAATCTCAACTTTCAATTTATTACAAAATTACAACTTCGCCCATTATCACTTTTCTAATCTCTTCGCCACAGTTTAGAAACTACTGCTCCCTTTTTGATCGCCATCTGTCCTTATATAGCAGAAGTTTCTGATAGCCAGAAACTTCTAGCAAATTCTTCGACCACTGGAACAAGAGAAATTCTAAGTTGACAATCATTCTTGCAGTTATAATTCCCTCTCACCCGTGATATTATCCGTCTCTTTCGTAGACATGAACTGTGGAAACCGCAGACACGAACCTCGAATGAAAGGACAGTTCGAACCAAAATTCTGCCAGAATGAAAAGTCACTTCGGAATTTGTTGCATCATACTTTTATGGAGCGTAGTTATTATTATGCTACAATATTTGTGTTCCCAGGTCCACTACATAAAGATATTCGAATCGTGGAAAATAATATTTTTAAAGAAGAAAAACGCCGCTATTTTGGTGAAAGCTTAATCCAAGTGACTCTTCCATGAACTGGATTACAACCCCAATCTACTTTTTTATTGTTTTCGAAAGTTTTAAAAAATGTCGCACCCAGTTTATTTTTAATTTTAAAACCAAGACAAGATATGAGCTTCTGTTGGTTGAAAATGATGTTATGTATTTGAGAATCTTAGGGCCTATTTTCCATTCGATAAGTGTTTTTTTTTTAAATAATGTGTAAACCAATGCGGTCGACAGCCGATACATGATATTTTTCTGATAGAGACGATGAAATAAATTCGTCGTAAATGCAATAAAGCATTTGTAGTGCATCGTCCTTTTTTGAAGGCTACTTGGCGGTGGTCAATTTTATTGTTTCTTTCACAGAACCAGAGAAGACGTCTTGACATAATTTGTTCAATGATTTTTGTCGTACAGGGAAGCAGCGATATTGAGTGGTAAGCGGATATGGTGGAGTTGCCCTTGTTCGGTTTAGCTAGGGGAACAATGGTGGCCGTTTTCCATATTTGTGGAATTATACCTTGGTTAAGGATTTGATTAAATAAGCCTAATAGCCTTATCTTCAAGGCGAGCGAGCTATTTTTAAGCTCCCAACCAGATCAACCGTGGAACAGACAACTCAGTATTCTAAGAGGCGATAAAATGAGATTGTGGAGGAGATTCAAGAAAAACCCTAGCGATGTAAAGCTAATCGCATATAAAAAAGCAAACGCTATTTGTAGAGGCAGGCAAAAATCAGCAAAACTAGAAGCTTTCATCTTTTTACTGCTACTATTAATCCCAACTCTACTGTTACCGTTATTTGGAACAAAATTAGGCGTCATAAAGGTCTGACCCCCACCCACCAGCAGATAAAATGCATCAACACAATTTCAGGCTCCCTTGTTTCGCCTGCTGAAATCAGTCACTCCTTTGCCCGTACATGGGCAAACAAACACCAACTTCCACAATAACTTTGTATCTTACAAAAAGCAAATTCTGATAAACCCAACACAATTTGTAACGAACAAGACCTGTGAACTTATAGAACAATCGATCTCATTAGTAGAATTAGAAGCATGTCTAAGCAAATTGGTAGGTAAAACACCAGGTAGGGATAGGCTCTCCTACCCACTGTTTAAGAACTTACCTCTTTCACCCAAAAATACGCTTCTTTTACTAGACAATTACGTTTTCAACACTGGGATCATTCTACAACGCTGGAAAACGGCCACTGTTATTCCGTTACCAAGATTTCAAGATTTTCTATTAATTCTACTTCAAGATAACAATTCATTCAAAATAAAGTAAAAGATTGTTAATTTAATACATTATAATAATAGATACACGTACATTTGTTCATAATAATATAGACGAATTCTGGGTATAGTGATCACGAAATATGGAATTAATAATAATACACTTTGTGGTATAATGCAACCAGTCGCAAGTGTATGACTATTAATAAAATTAAAAAAACGATAGGATTAAAGCCGAAAAGGGAAAACGAAAAGGAGAACTTTGTTTGTGATGAAAAATCTGCTGAAACTCCACAATCCACCGACGAGCTGTCTGGACCTCTGCAATCTATGCAAGAATTGGCTCGACGAATTGCGAAAATTTCCAACGAATGCAAGCTAGAGTTGGACGAGGAGAGTTATGTGGAAAAGTTTAAGCCTTTTCTAATGTATGTGGTACTAGCCTGGTGCAAAGGGGCGTCATTCTTGAGCGTCTGCAAGATGACAGATATTTTCGAGGGATCCATCATTCGCTGCATAAGGATATTCGAGGAATTACTAAGACAAATGTGTCAAGCGGCTAAAACTATAGGCAACACCGAGCTGGAGAATAAATTCTCGTACAGCGAAATGCAAATTAATTTTTTTTTTTTTTTTCCGCAAATATTTTTTGGAAAACAAAAGATCAATAAACCAATAGAAGAACAATGTTAAAATTTGGATTAAACGTAAATAAATGGTACGCTAAGATGTAACTTGAAGTAGAGTCTCAATTTAAGATCGTGAAAGTAACCAAGCTTTCAGTTTTTTTAAGAATTGATTTCCGTGTGTTACTAGATTGGATATATCAGACGGCAGTTTGTTAAAAATGTAAGGTGCTATAGAAGTCAGAAAACGTCGATTGTGCTCTTTATTAATCCTAGAGACATCAACTGTAGACAAATTTCTCAACGAATATACTCCATTCCTTCTAAAGTGGATATTACCACTTCTAACAAAAAATACTTTAAGCGCTTTGTAGATAAAAAGGTAACGAAGTGGTAGTATTTTCGCTGATTGAAATAGAGGCAGTGAGGGCTCAAATCTGTTTTTACATAGCAATAACCGAATTATTTTTGTCTGTGTTGTAATAATAGGACTCAGGTTACTTACATAGGCACAGCCCCAACAAGCAAGACCATACTCAAGCCGTGATTGAACCAATGCGTAGTAGATAGCTGAAAGTAAACTATGCGGAACAAGCTTACGCAAGTGATACATTTTGTTTAAAGATATGTATAGTATTTTTTTTAGGGACATTATGTGTGACTTACAGTTTAATTTGTTATCTATTACAACTCCTAAATACTTATACTCCTGCACGAATTCAAAAGCAAAGCATTTATTTGTGCAGTTCAGCTTGTCGCAACTAAGATGATGAGATGTAATGCCTTCAATTGCTGTGTTCTGGTTAGACAAGGAAAAGAACATTGCCTTAGACTTTGTGCTAAGTATAAGTTGATGATAATTAAGCCTTAGTATCTGGCTTAATTACCATCAACTTAACAAATGTAGATCGGAATTTATTTGGTCTCGAATCGTAACTAAAGAATTGTCTGCATATGAGAGCGCTAGATCGTCTGCATATCCAATTAAATGGCCTATTAAATGTAGGTTAAATATGGAATTTATGTAAACAAGGAAAAGGATTGGTCCTAGAGCTGACCCCTGTGGGACACCAATATTTGGACAGACTTCTTCCTTGCTTACAAATCCATTTACCCTAACGCACTGTTTTCGATTTAGCAAGTAGGACTTAAACCATTCAGTTTTCGAATTAATAGAACGTGATTTACTAAATCAAAGGCTTTTGTTAAATCAAGAAAAAGTCCAACTGTTTTTAAATTATTGTCTAGTGCATTATAAATTCTCTTTAAAAAGGCCTCAATTCCATCTTCAGTGCACTTATTTTTCATAAAACCAAATTGCAAATTATTAAAAATTCGAGTCTTTTCAAGAAAGTTAAGCATTTTGCTATTTTGCTATTACCTTTTCAAAAATCTTTGAGAAGACAAATAACAAGCATATTGGCCTATAGTTGTTTGGATCACTTGGATCACCTTTTTTTTTAAATCGAAATGATTAACGAGGTTTTAAGACAATCAGGAAATATTCCGCACTGAAAGCTTTGATTAACAATGTACCTCAAGGGATTTACTATGAACTTTCCTATCTTCTTGATGATAACGTTACTAATGCCATTTATCCCACATGAGTTCTTAGCTTTCAAGCTGTTAATAATAACGGGAAGTTCAGAATTACTAATGGAATGGCCCGAAATAGAAGGAAAGTTGACTCGTTTTATCAAGTAAAAATCCCCCCTTACTATCATTTAATTGAACATGTACATCTGGTTTACATTTTCAGCTACATTGTTAAAGAAAGCGTTCATGCCGTTGCCTAAGTCCTGATTACTACTGACGATTTTATTGCCTAATTCAAGAATCTTTAAATCCGGGTCTTTATTGTTCTTGCCTAATATGTTATTGACAATACGCCATTGCTCTTTAGGATTATACCGACTTTCTGCAAATTTGTAGCTGTAGTATTCAATTTTTTGCTTATCTATTAGTTTGCTGACATTAGTTTGTAGCACTCTATATACCTGCTTAACTAAAGGTTGGTTCATTCTGCTCTTATTTTTTGCATAGAATTTATTTTTTTTATTTTATTGATCCAAGGTTTAATTTTATTAAATCTATTCCTTTGCTTAGTACTTTTGCAGTCACTTATATACCCTTCAAGTTTTCCTAAGAAAACTGAAAAAGCACTAGAAGGACATTCCGAACTAAACACAGAATCCCACCTTTCTAAAGACAGACACTGAATCAACTTAGAAAATTTTATTTAAAATGTTTCTTTTTCACAATTACTAGGAGATTGGTTCGGAACATTGAAAGCAGACGTTTTTTAAAGCATTTTTAAAAGCAATGCCAAATGAATAATGGTCGGTTATACCTAGTTCCAAAATATACGGATAGGTATTAGTAAAATCTCTGGACTTGAGAAAGAGGTGATCGATGCATGACTTTGACTTATCACCTATTCTAGTAGGAAGATTTATAAGCGAGCGAAATCCTAATGAGGATAGCAGAAGCATATAGTCATCGCATTCCCTTGGAAGATTAAGTATATTGATATTTATGTCCCCCACTAAGCAAACATTTCCACAATTAATTGAGCACAACAAACCTTCGAGCTCATTAAGAAAAATATTACTATAGACAAACTACAGTCGATATACACAAACAAATTCTTACCCAGTTTTAATTTTAAGATGACACAATCTGCACTTTCAATATCTGGAGTGAATTCATCTTCTACTTCGAGTTCACTTTTAACAAACACAACCGTTCCTCCCGATGGATAAGTTTCGTTACAATTTGGATACACACAATAACCGGGAATAGAAAAATTATGGACTTCGTTATCAAAAACCCAGGTTTCCGTTAAGACAATGATTTGAGGCAATGTAGCAAAGCAATTTTCTAAGTGAGCACAAAAGTTATCGAAATTCATTCTCATACTTCTTATATTTTGATGGACAATTGTTAAGTCTAAGTTTGAACTACAAAATCTGGTACCAACAAACGTTTCATTACAGTCATTCACACAAATTGGATCATAGAGGTCATTTCAGTTACACGTAACATAATTATTTTTAAGATAGGAATTGGAGGTCTATAATTGTCTAAGATCTTCCAGACTCCTTATATATTTAACCTCAGTTCCAATTGATCGTCTCATCATAATTCTTCTAGGGCGCACCCAGAGAAACTCATAATTGAACTGCTTCTTCGCTGTTTTAGCTTCCTTCAGAAGATATTTCATCTCACTAGGTAACCAGTCGTTTATGTAAATATTCCCCTTAGCAGAAGGCATGATGAGATTAGCTTTTATTGGTTTCCTATTAGCATATATCTTAGTGAGAATTTTCTCCTTAGTACATGTTCGCAGCGTCTTCAGTACCAACACATCAGAATCGGAATGCTTGCCGTTTATTCTCAGTTTTTTCCTGTAGCAAAGGTCAATGTCTTCTTTGGGTATTTGCAGTCCCAGCCCAGTTTCTATGATTTTTACAGCTGTATCAATGACGCATTCACTTTCGATAGCCGGTACATTGCGAATCTTCAAATAGTTGGCGTGAATCAACCAGTCTGCTCTGCTGAGACGTTCTTTGCACTCGTCAAGCTGTGTTTTCACATTTTCGTTCTCCTTTTTAATCGAGTGATGTTGGTGGTGTCACCGCCATATGACATTGTCGATGACAAAGATAATCTCCCCGTATCATTGCGCCTTTTATGAATACACAATAATAATAATTAATTTGAAATTAACAAAAATACCGATTAAAATAAAACATTAGAACTAAGTTTTCTTAAAACCATAACATAAGTATTGAGTCAGTTACTTTAAGGCATAATAATAGTATAGTTTTAAGTTTATTGGAACAATAAATTGTGTTAGTGTATAAGTGGATAAATAAACAATACAAAAAAAACGACCTAAATAATCTGAATAATATTGACGTTAGGGACCTTTTACAGAAGTTCAACGAGTAGGCTAGAGGCCTACGCGTCTCAAACGCATGTGGTATCACAATGGACCTATTATTGGTCTAAGTGTGTCGGCTTCTTCTTGCTGATAGCCACATCAACCTAACCTAACCTTATAAACAGTGTAGATCTCACACTTAACCTTGAAATAAGCTCATAATGTACAGTTATATTTCAGGACTTTGTAGTTTATGGTGCCCCTGTTTGGTATAACTGCGCACGCACACCAAATCATGTATAACAAGATTCTCAAAATTATTCTTGAATTACCGTGGCATTTCTCCACTTCTGAATTGCATAACATGTTAAACGTGGACTTTGTGGTAATAGATAAAACAAACACCCTAGCAAGCGAGTTTTTCGATAAATGTTCATTGTCGGAGAATCAACATAATATTGTAGTATGCGGGCTACGGCTCGAGTAGATAAAACAATTATTCTGAGAAATTATTTCTTTATTTTCTACTCTATAGAACAATTCAAGTTCACACTATACTATTCTTCGCCTTATTCTTTTCTTACAAGGTCTCTTTCCTCTCAAATCACTTTATCTCCTTTCAATTTCTTAATTCACAAATCCAAACTAATTACTCTTTCTTGTTCACTCTCAACTTTCAATTTATCACCAAATTACAACTTCGCCCATTATCACTTTTCCAATCTCTTCGCCACGGTTCTAAACCAACTGTGTTTTTTTTTGATCGCCATCTGTCCTTATATAGCAGAAGTTTCTGATAGCCAGAAGCTTCTAGCAAATTCTTCGACCACTGGAACAAGAGAAATAATTATTGCAGTTATAATTCCCTTTTATCCCTGATATTATTCGTCTCTTTCGTTGACATGAGCTGTGGAGACTTCGTCCCAGACACGAACCTCGAATGAAAGGACAGTTTGAACCAAAATTCTGCCAAAATGGAAAGTCACTGCGGAATTTGCTGCATAGACATAGGCGCGTAGTTATTATTATGCTACACTGCCCCCCTCTTAGACGTGTTCGTCCCGAACAAGTGCATCCTCATTTCGGCCATTGTATCGACTCAGTCGGTCCACATGAACCACTTTCATTTTGGCCCTCGGTCCTCGCTGGATGCGGTAGACAACATCGTTGATGCGGGTTACTATTCTGTAGGGACCTTCCCAGTTCCGCTGTAATTTAGGTGACTTCCCCTTTTGGCGATGGGGATTATACAGCCACACCAGATCTCCTTCCTGGAATCCTGACGTTGTTGCCTTGGCATCATACCTGGTCTTCATGCGGTCGCTCGTCATCTTAATCTGGCTTCTGGTCCTTTGGTGTATGTCCCTAAGCCTTTCCCTAAGGTCCGCCACGTACTCTTCTTCATTTCTGGGCTCATTGGTAGGAGATCCAAATTTCACCTCACTGGGTAAACGAGCTATTCCACCGAATAAGATTTCGAACGGCGTATGTCGAGTAGTGCTATGCACGGCACTTCTATAGGCCATCAAAAACAAGGGAATCTGCCGGTCCCAATCCCGTTGGTAGTCACCTACGACCTTCGAGAGATGTTCGTCCAAAGTCCTATTGAAACGCTCCACCATACCGTCCGACTGTGGATGAAGCGGGGTTGTCCTTGTCTTTTTGATTCCGAGTAGTTGACACATCTCTTGGAAGATTCTTGACTCGAAGTTCCGCCCTTGGTCAGAATGCAATTCCAAGGGCACACCGAATCTGCTAACCCAATTGTAGACGATCTGCTCCGCCACGGTTCTGGCTTCCTGGTTAGGGATCGGAAACGCTTCCGGCCACTTACTGAAGTAGTCCATCACTACGAGTATATACCGATTACCATTGTCGGTTTCCGGAAAGGGCCCTGCGATGTCAATGGCGATTCGTTCGAAAGGTGCTCCCACGTTGTATTGGTGCATCTTACCTCGAGTTTTGATTCTCGGACCCTTGCTAGCTGCACACACGTCGCATTTTCTGCACCAGTCTTCGATATCTTCCTTCGCTTTTAACCAATAAAAACGTTCTCGTACCTTTTCTAGCGTCTTATTCACTCCCAAGTGGCCTCCGGTCGCCCCGCCATGCATTTCCTGTAACACCTCCTTGACCCTCGTCCGCGGTACGACAAGCTGCATTACAAACGACTTTCCGTCGGAGGATTCCCATTTTCTTCTCAGAACACCTTCTTGGACATGGAGGGAGTCCCACTGCGCAAAATATGCCTTTAAGGTCGGGCTTCTGTGAGAGATGTCCTGATGATCCGGTTTCTCCATGTTCTCCTTCCAGGCCAGAATCGGCTCGATATCCGGGTCTTCCTTCTGAGCGTTCCGGATCTCATCTACGCTCCAGCCGGCGATAGGTTCGGCTCTCATTCTTTGGATGGAAACCAGCCCCCGTTCTTCCTGACGCGCACAATGTTTACAATCCGTTCTGCATGGTCTCCGGGACAGTGCATCCGCATTAGAGTGGAGCCTTCCTTTACGATGCTGTATTTCGTAGTCGTAGATTTGCAGCCTTTCGATCCATCTTGCGACCTGACCCTCAGGACTCTTGAACTGTAATAGCCATTTTAAGGCTGCATGGTCTGTGCGAAGAACGAACTTCCTCCCGTAGAGGTATTTGTGAAAATGCTTCGTAGCCAAGATCAAAGCTAGAAGTTCTCTCCTTGTCACGCAGTAGTTCCTTTCTGGCTTAGAGAGCACCTTGCTGAAGTACGCAACCACCTTCTCTTGGCCGTCATGCACCTGGGAGAGTACGGCTCCTACCCCGACATTACTAGCATCTGCATCCACAACGAACGTTTCCCCGGGAGTGGGGTAAGCCAGTATCGGGGCATCGCATAGCCGTTGTTTAAGTGCCTTGAAGCTCTTCTCGCACTCAATTGACCATTTGAATTGTTTTCCCTTTTCCGTCAACTGGTGCAGGTTCTTTGCGATCCCGGCAAAATCCTTCACGAACCGTCTGTAGTAGGTGGCTAGGCCCAGGAAGCTCCTTAGTTGGTGTTTGTCTTTGGGGACTGGCCAGTTTTTCACCGCTTCGACCTTCTCCGGATCGGTTCTCACTCCTTTCGCTGAAATTATGTGTCCCAGGTACTTGACTTCCGCTCTAAACAGGGCGCACTTCTTGGGGTTGAGCTTCAGGCGGGCACTTCGAAGCCTTTGAAACACATCCCTTAGATTGTCTCGGTGTTGCGCAAACGTTTTTCCTATGACGATGACATCATCCAAGTAAACCAAACAGGTTTTCCATGTTAACCCTTGCAGGACACATTCCATCAATCGCTCGAAAGTCGCCGGAGCATTGCACAGCCCGAATGGCATTACCGTGAATTGCCATAGCCCATTTCCTGCGGTGAAGGCGGTTTTCTCCCGGTCTTCTGGATGGATCTGTACCTGCCAGTAGCCACTCTTCAAGTCGAGAGTGGAAAACCATCGGGCTCCTGATAGTGTGTCTAGCGTGTCGTCAATCCGTGGCAGAGGGTAGCTGTCTTTCTTGGTGACGTAATTGAGCTGCCGATAGTCCACGCAGAACCGCGTGCTGCCATCTTTCTTCTTAACCAGTACAACCGGTGATGCCCACGGACTTTTGGAACTTTCAATCAGACCTTCTTTCTCCATTGCCGACACCATCTCTGCAACTTCTGTCTGCTTTGCCAATGGAAGGCGCCTAGCAGGCTGACGAATTGGTCTAGTATCACCAGTGTCTATTCGATGTTGTACCAGGTGTGTTCGGCCGTATTCTCCGTCCTGTGAGGCAAATACATCAGCGTACTCATTGATAAGATTCTCTGCCATAGTTCGCTGCTCCTGATTCAGCTCACTGGACTGGAGAATCGTTTCTCTCGTTTCCGCTGTCCAAGGTGATGTGAGAGGTTTTGGAGCATCACGTTCAGATATTGTTGCGACGGCGGTAATCGGCGTGCATTTTCCAGTCACCTCCCCTCGCCTTAGTTTGACAGTGTGTGGTCTTGCGTTCAAAACTCTTACTGGAACCATGGTGTTCTTTGGTTCGACTAACGTCTTTCCCACGATGTAGTCTTGAGAATTCTTCTCTGGGTCTGGTTCTACTATGTAGAATCGGTGGCTCCCAAGATCACCTTCCAGTTTCGTCCAAATGATTGTCTCTGAAGACGACGGCAAAACTTCGTCTTTGCTGATGACTGTCCTGAGAGTTACGGCATTCTCATTTCCGTACACCATCGGAATCTCCACATTTCGATACCTCAGTACTTGCATCCCGATGTCCAAGATTACTTCATTTGCTTTCATGAAGTCTACTCCGATGATGCACTCGTCGCATATATCTGCCACCAGAAACGCATGGGAGAACGTCAGTCCTGCCAGAGTAATCGTAAGACGAACTTCTCCAAATACCTTCGCCATTTCCCCTGTTGCAGTCTTCAGGCAGTAGCTGTTGGTGTTGTGCAGCCAGGAGCTTTTGACGATATCTCTTCTTACAATGGAGGCAGTGGCACCTGTGTCGATGGTGGCTACGCACTTCTTCTCGTTGATTAGTGCCTCCACTGTCAGGCTCTTGTTACCCCGTTTGGTTTGCGAAACTTGAATGGTGGTCCTGGGGGCCTCGATTCCAGTAACCAACTTCTGCCCCGCGAAGTTGGTCCTTACGCATTTCCCGACTGCTGGTTTTGGGAAGTTCTGACTGACAGGATGGATGTTATCACCGCCAGATGCTTCCTCTCTGCTTCTCCTACTTCCGCAATGTGAACAATTTCCTCGTCTAGGTGCACTTCTGCACTGCCGTTGTAGGTGTCCGGTTTGGTTGCAATTCCAGCAACGGATTTGACTTCCGCGAGCTCTGTCTTCATCCATGATGGCTGTTCTCTGGCATGAGCATTCCACGACGGACATTTCCCTGACACGGTGTATTCCCTGGTATGCTTGGTCCGCAGCCTTCATTGACAAAGCGAATGCCAATGCCTCGGGGAGTGTTCGCTTTTCAGCCATCCTTACAGCCATTTGCAGTTGTCTGTCCTCTATGGCCTGAATAAAAGCTTCCACCGCCATTTCGTTGATAAGCTCCTCACCGGCTTTAGGGTATGAAAGATGGGCTAGTCGCTCTATATCCGCTTGCAACTGTTGGAGCGTTTCCCCCCTTTTCTGGACTCGACTACGCAGCTGAACCCTGTACACCTGCTGCATGTGTTCATCCCCAAACCGCATCTCGATAGCCTGAACCAGAGAGTCGTAGTTCTGCTGTTTATCTTCCGGGATGGTCTGCAAGAGCTCCGCAGCTGGACCCCTCAGTGCAAGCGTGAGTGCAATAGACTTCTCTTCATCGTCCCAGCTATTGGTCATTGCGGCCGCTTCGAATTGCCTCTTATAAATTGGCCATGATGTTTGACCATCGAAGATAGGAGGCTGCATCTCCTTTCTTCTCAGACCGTCAGTGGAATATTCCCGTGCTTTCTGTCTCTTCACGTTGCTGAGCTCCTTAGCAAGATTTTCGACTTGCTTTCCTACTATCTCGAATTGCGTATACACTTTTTCAAACTGAATCTCTATCTTCCCGAACTGAGTTTCCTGTTTCTCAAAATTTTCATCGAATCTAGTTTCGACTTTTTCGAGTTGCGTCTCGACCTTCTCGATTTTCTCTTCGATCACTTCGAATTTGGATTCCAAGTTCTTGTTTTGCTCATCAAGTTTACTTTCCAGAGCATCTAGAGAATTCTTTTGTTCGTCCATTGCTTTCTTTTGTTCATCCATTGCCTTCTTTTGTTCATCCAACTTAAGTTCTAGAGAATTCTTTTGTTCGTCCAGCTTAAGTTCTAGAGAATTCCTTTGGTCGCCCATTGCTTTCTTTTGTTCGTCCATCGCTTTCTTTTGTTCGTCCATCGCTTTCTTTTGTTCGTCCAGCTTAAGTTCTAGAGAATTCCTTTGATCTTCTATTGCTTTCTTTTGTTCGTCCATGACTAACTTAAGTTGCAGGAGCAGACTTGTTATACCCGGGTCGGCTGCTGTACTTGCTGGTTCCTCTTCCACGTCAAACTCTACGTCGTGCGGATTTTCACCTTCCTGCGTTACTGCTTCTTCCAGACGAATCAGTAGGGCATCTTTTCCCCCAGTTGTGTCGAGGTTCCGCTTACTGAGTTCTGCCTTTAGTTGAGTTATAGTTAGTTTTCCCAATTTGCGACCCATTTTGCGCAACTAATTAACTCAACACAGAAATCGTTTTTTTTTTTTTTTTTTTTGCTTGTGCAATTTCACACCACGGAAATAGTTATTCACAGAATAAGTTTTATCCCGCTTCTGACACCAATGTAGTATGCGGGCTACGGCTCGAGTAGATAAAACAATTATTCTGAGAAATTATTTCTTTATTTTCTACTCTATAGAACAATTCAAGTTCACACTATACTATTCTTCGCCTTATTCTTTTCTTACAAGGTCTCTTTCCTCTCAAATCACTTTATCTCACAAATCCAAACTAATTACTCTTTCTTGTTCACTCTCAACTTTCAATTTATCACCAAATTACAACTTCGCCCATTATCACTTTTCCAATCTCTTCGCCACGGTTCTAAACCAACTGTGTTTTTTTTTGATCGCCACCTGTCCTTATATAGCAGAAGTTTCTGATAGCCAGAAGCTTCTAGCAAATTCTTCGACCACTGGAACAAGAGAAATAATTATTGCAGTTATAATTCCCTTTTATCCCTGATATTATTCGTCTCTTTCGTTGACATGAGCTGTGGAGACTTCGTCCCAGACACGAACCTCGAATGAAAGGACAGTTTGAACCAAAATTCTGCCAAAATGGAAAGTCACTGCGGAATTTGCTGCATAGACATAGGCGCGTAGTTATTATTATGCTACAATATGTATAGGGCAATTATTGCTAAACTCGCTCGTAAGTTTTTTGTAACTTAAAAAAAAATATATGTATATATACAATAACGGACATAGAAATCCGGACAGGGTAAAAAAATTCTTTAACTTCAATTATCTTGAGAAGTAGCAGATAGTTTTTTAGGATTTTGAATAAAGCTTGAATAAGCTTTGTTGACATGATTCTAGTTCACTTTGTAATAGTTCATTGAAAAAAGTAGTTTGAGTGAAAGTGGAAATAATTTTATTAATATGGAAAATAAAAAGAAAATGAGTGAAAAATTGATTTTCAAAAATTAAAAGGTGAGTGTTCGGCGAAAAGTGGGATTTAGCAAGTCATCAGTGTCTGAATTCATCAAAAAATTCGAGGCAACGGGCTCATTGCAAAGAAAAAAAGGGACGTGTCGCAGAAGAAAGACCACCAGCGCTGAAGATCGTCTTTTAAAACGAATAAGTCTGCGTGATCGATTCAAAACTGCTGAAGATTTAAGGACAGACTTTGTAGAGGCTGGATGATCAGAGATAAGCTCACGGATTGTAAGACGAAGGCTTCAAGAAGCTGGCTTGAACGCAAGAAGACCTCTCAGGAAACCACTTCTAAATAAACGAACGCTCCTAAAACGTTTCCAGTGGGCCAAAGATCATGAAAACTGGACCATAACGGATTGGAAAAATGTGATCTTCTCAGATGTGTCCAAGTTCAACATATTCGGCTCTGCCGGAATACAGTACGTGAGGCGAAAAACTGGAGAAAGATTCAACGATGAGTGCGTGACAACAACCGTAAAACTCAAGGATGATTTGGGGATGCTTTTTCTATCACGGCGCAGGAAAGCTGGCTCTAATAATTGAACGGAGAACGCAGAAAATATAAAAAAATATTGGATGACAATCTGCTACCATCTTTAGAAAAACACTTATCAAACTCAGATAAGCTGATTTTCAGAGACGATTCTGCGCCTAGTCACCGCGCGAAATTGGTAAGTGCAATTTTTTTTACCTTCCCCAAAATATTAGTAAAACGTTCGTAAAGTTTTATTATTGTAAATGCATTTTTTCATTCCAGGTCAAAAATTTTCTAACCGAGAATAGTAATGCAACATTGGAGTGGCCCGGAACAGCCCTGACCTGAAACCGATTGAGAACCTTTGGTCCATAATTAAGGCTCAGGTAGCGAAGAAAAAGCCACGGACAATAATCGAGATGGACAAATTCATTGAAAAAGTGTGGTATGAGGAAATCGCACTTTGTACTTTACACAGCCTGATTACATCAATGGCCGACCGGATAAAAACCGTAATAAAAAAAAAACGGACTACAAAGTAGTAACATCTTCAGTTCTCGGAAGTTTGAGAAGCCTGTTTCCTGTAATAAAAATCATAAACTCGAATAGCAATAAAAACTATCATTATGCTTACACATTTACTCACTTGTTTTTTCAATGAAACCTAAAACAATTTGAAAATGTATTACAGCCTTTTTTTTTGGGAAATTGGTTTATTTTGTTCCGAATCTGAAATGATTGATTATCTTTAAAACCTCCAAACTATGTCCGGATTTCTATGTCCGTTATTGAATATATGTACATATATAAATGATATATATATACACATATTTGTATATATATATATACCCCGCGCAACAAAAAAAAGCAATGAGAGTTCTGTAAGAAGATTCTGTAACAAATATCGTCGGGATCACAATCTGGACAGAAAAATTGGCACAGGATTGAAGAGATGTACCACTTTTCGGGAGGACCAGGAACTGAAGAGGCTAAGCTTGAGAAACAGGTTTAAAAATGCATCGGCGTTAAGAGCTGACCTGCGAGAAGCTATTGGGGCTGAAGTTAGCGTCAGAACTATCCAGAATCGTCAAAACGAGATGGGTTTGCTAGCAAGGAGACCAGCGAAAAAGCCACTTCTGACCAGCAAAATGAAGAAAACGCGCCTTAGCTGGGCTAAGGAAAGGCAAAACTGGAGTGTTCAAGATTGGTCAAATGTGGTGTTCTCTGATGCGTCCAAGTTTAACCTAATCGGACGGGATGGGAAGGAGATAGTTCGTCGTAGAAAAGGGGAACGCTACAGAGACGAATGCATAGCTCACACCGTAAAATATTCTCCTTATGTTATGGTGTGGGGATGCATCACCGCAATCGGGGTTGGATCTCTAATTATGCTCGAGGGCACTGTTAACGCCATGCAGTACAAACAAATTATGTTAGATGGTGTTGTACCGAGTATGGAAATGATAACAGCAGAAACATCAAAACCAATTTTTCAAGATGATTCAGCACCTTGCCACCGAACAAAATCTATGAGTAATTCGAGGTTTTTTTTTTTCATATTTATGGGTGTTTTGAAAATCTTATGATTTTAATTTTTAAATTTCCTCCACTGATTAAAACTTTGAAAGAAGAATTAGAAATAGAATCCCTAATTTGGCCGGGAAACAGTCCAGATCTCAACCCCATCGAAAATGTCTGGGCTCTTATGGGAAAGAAGATCCAAGATAAAAAACCAAAAACCATGCAGCATCTAAAGAGCATCATTGAAGAAGTGTGGTTCAAGGAAATTAATAACAATTACCTCGGTAATCTCTATGCCTCCATGCCAAACAGGGTTCATGACGTTGTTAGGGCGAAGAGTGGTACTACGAAATACTAGAATCATTTTTTAGTATTATGAAAGTCTTAAATTATGTAAAAAGGTTTCTTAGTTAATAAAAAATATGAAAAAAGAAATTTGCTTTTCAAATTGTTGCTCTTTTTTTAATTTATGTATATTGATAGTACTTGGGTAATATCTGATATTTTGTAGTCTGATCTTCACGATCATTACTTTTTTTCAATTAGGCTACGAAATGTATTGTCAAATTGGGGAATGTGTTAACTTAAATGTAAAACATCAAAAATACAAAGTGACTACGCAGTGATTAGTCATCATTTATTAGATTTCTTCCATTTTGTTAAAAATTACCATGTGCGCCTTTTTTTGTTGCGCGAGGTGTAGGTACATACCATATATACACATATATGTATATATATACATACAAATACATATATGTATGTATATATATATAAACATATGTATATACGTATATAAATACATTGTTGCTGACATGAACTGTTACCAACTTCACTTTGCTGAAACCGAAGCATTGCAAAACGCTAGGAGGTGGTCCGAAAAGACAGCAACATCGTCAACAGTAATTCGGAATATAAAGGCCAGAATCGAACGAAATCCTCGGCGTAAAGGAAGAAAAATGGATTCTGAACTAAACATATTCAGAGAACGGATGCAACACATATTGAAAAATGAGCTCAGACTCAAGGCTTTTAAAGATCCAAAAAGTGCACGATCTTACATCTGACCAAACAAAAGTTAGAGTGGAAAGAGGAAAGGAGTTGATCTGCTTACACACAAGTGGCCAATTGCCAAACATCGTCTTCTCTGATGAAGCACCATTTCCAATTGAGCAACTTGTCAACAAGGAACCACCGTTTTTGATGGTTTGGGCCGCAGTGACTGCCGGTCACTGCTCGTATTTTTGGACCGTGGCGTTAAGACAAACGCGATGGTTTATTGTGAAACTATCTTGGAAGCTGTGTTGAAGCCATGGACATGCAAACATTGCGGCCAAAGACCCTGGACATTCCAACAGGACTCTACACCTTCCCACAAAGCCCGAGAAAAATAATGAATGGCTGCGATAAGACGTTCCGCACTTCATTTCCTCGATAAAATTGCTATCGAATTGTATGTATATACAATACTTGTAAATTTCTACTTAAATAAATGTTTAAAAAATCGCAGGCAAATGGTAAAGATCAAGAATATTAACAACTCTCCGAAAAATATTTTGATTGATGTTCCACAAGGTTCAGTTTTAGGTCCTGTTCTGTTTTTAATATACGTAAATTCTTTGTTTATTCAACCTTTCAAAGGTAAAGTCACTGCCTTTGCTGATGATACTGTGCTTTCATACTCAAATAAAAGCTTGCTGAATGTTTTATCGGATGTAAACCTAACCTCGATATACTGAGAAAATGGTTTTAAATGCACAAGGTCACAATCAGCGATAAAACGAAAATTATGACATCTAATATTAACAGTAAAATTTGTGATGATTTGTCGTTATTCTATCACTCTCCGAGTTGCACACGCTTTCTCTTATTTAATAACGATCATAATACTTTTTCCTTTAACAATTTAACGTATTGTTGCAGTAATTGTTTAGGTATTGTCTTAGATAATAAGCTTAGTTGGTATAGTAAAGTAACAAAGTGGTATAACAACTATATAACCTAAGCCTTTATTGTCCACAATCAATTTTAAAAGTTGTATATAATGGTCTATTAAAATCTAAGTTGGAATATGGTATTTCTTGTTGGGGTGGTGCATTTAAAAAAAGAAAAACTGAGCATTTACTAATACAACAAAATCATGCAATTTGAATCTTATGCAGAGTAAATCGCAGAACTCCAAGTTTTAATTTGTTCAGAAACCTTGAAACTCTTCCTCTGAGGCATCTCTACTTATACAAAGTCCTAAAAATAATTTTCCAAAATGCGGGTTTTTACTCGTTCCTACAGTTCATAAACCCTGTTTGTTCAACCTACTTTGAGATACTATGAGACGTGAAAGAGTGAAAAATATATTTCTTAATGGTATTAAAAAATGGGTACTGTCTTTTGACTATTCAGCTATAAATAGTTTATTTATTAATGAATTTTGTTCTTTGAATGTATAATTATTCTTTTATATTTTGGTCTTTTAAATTATTGTAACTTTTTGCTCCCACATTGAAACTACCCATCAACTACAGGGTGGCGCACCAATTGTGCTACAATAAGAAATTCAAATAACTTTTTTTTTAATCAATGTATTTCATTTATTTTTTTGACGATAAGTTTCGAGTCGAAACGCTTGAATTTGCCTGAATTGACGATGCTATAGCCGCAATTGTGTTTTGAACCCGAACATAGGGATCTCGATGACACCATCTTCGTGCGATGCTTCCAGATTCGGCGACATGTTTACCAGCCTCATAATGGTCCATCTACTCGGGGGAGTGCCGCCAAACTCCCGCCTAAATTCCCTTTGGACGGAAATGAAGTACTGCAAAGCATGGTACCGCTGCACTATCCAAATCCTCATTTCGGCATCCCAAGCATTTATTTTAATAAATATAAATAGTAACCTGCAGAATAAAAGAAAAAAATTAGCCGATTACTCACACAGAAAAAAAGTTATTACGTTTAGTTTTTGTAGCACGATTCGTGCGCCCACCCTGTAGCTGAATGAGCACTAGATCTTGCATATATTAAAATCCTATTGTATATACAATACTTGTAAATTTCTACTTAAATAAATAAATAAATAAATTCCGAAAAGTGAACCAAAAAAAAAATTGTACAGTTCATTTGAAAATATTTAGAGTTTATTATCCCTGAAACAAATTGCACCAGTCAAATAAGGTAAGTTTCAAAATTTGTTACATTGTTATAGATTTCGTCATCAGATTAGATTAAGGAATTTTTATTATTCAGTCGTTCTATTTACAAATTGGCTTAAAACTAGACTTATTACTATAAATTTAATGTTGGCTCAACAATAGGGGCCCAACGTATATCTACTGGCTAGTTTGCTAAGGTTTGCTAAGGCCTATATTAATGGCTACTTAATCTATTACATGAATATTTTATATAAGAGAATCTATTTGGAAAATTTTTATTATTTTTTTTTTTGTTAAATGAAGAAATATATTATTAAGGGGACTATCCCCGGTAATAGGCATTGTCTGCAAGCTGGTAGAACGGTGTTTCTTCGTTATCCATTATGTCTTCAAATCTTGAATCGATGATTGCTCGTGCACTCAGGTATCGGTGGCTTGGATCGATCTGCTGTCGGATGTAGTCTTGTATTTACTCGTTTGGGTGGTCATCAAGATTTTGCAGGAGTCTACTTGAAAGTTGAATCATATACTGGTCGATTGGGCTCACACCGGCGTTCTCGTAAAGAAAAGCCTTAGGGTGGTACTTCCTTGTGAATGGGTTTCGCCACAGTCTTGTACAGATTCGAAGGACCTTCCGTTCGAATATTTGAATCTTCTTCAAAGTGGTGGGCGATATGGTGAACCATATGGGGCAGCCATATGTGATAACTGGTCTTATCAGCTGCTTGTATACGAGCAGTTTAGTCTTCTTGCTGAGCCCATTTCTCTTTCTGAGTAATGGGTGGACTAAATGCAACGCATAATTGGCCCTCCTTAGGATGATTTCAGCGTGAGGATTAAACTTAAACCTCTCGCTGAGATTTCGTCATCCTCCATGAATTTTATTTTTATATGTTTTTTGACTTGCTCAGTTTCTTCTTTGTTCTGTGAGTGATCGGAAGTCAAAATCGTGAAAAAATAATAATAACAAACGTCCGTTGAAATGAAAAAAAAACTTGTTATAAAACATGATGAAGGGACCAATGATCATCAGCCAGTGCTGCTTATCACTTAAAAAACTTTCTTTTTTTTAATGCTTCTTACAATACTTTTCTAATACTTTATTTAATATTTTTTTTAATCACTTTTTCTTTTTATCTTTGTTTTTATTAATTTGTTTCCTGTTCTTTTAAAACTCCTTTTGTCAAAACAATGTCTTGTCTATTTATTTGTTAATATTAAATGTCTGCTCGTTTCTATGCAATGCGCTCGTTATAAAGTTTTGTTTTTTTTGTCGTTGTTGCTGTAACAGTCTCCTTCATTTTCATTGTATATGATAACTAATATGAGCAATAACGAAATTGGGGGTGATTTCTCTGTGCCTTATGGTAATGACCGCTTATTTCATAAAACACGAGTAATGTTAAACATTTTTTGTAGTAGATTCTCCGGATTGTCTATTTGTCACATTAATGCTCAAAGTTTAAAAAAGCACTTTGATGAGTTTAAACTGATTTTTGAAGATGGGAAAGTTGATATAATATGCGTATCCGAAACATGGCTCTATCCAACCCTAAATAATGTGGCTATTGCTATCTCTGGCTATAAAACTTATCGAGCTGATCGTATTGGAAATAGAGCGGGTGGAGTGGCAATTTTTGTCAAGGAGACTTTGTCAAGTAAAATTATTAAAACATCTAGTATCAACGATGACATCGAATACTTTTTTATTGAGCTTCTTTGTGGATTTGACAAATGCTTGATTGGTGTCATTTACAAACCTCCTTGTATAACTAACACAATCGCTGTTACTAATGTCCTAGGGAACATTGGTTTTGAATATAATCATATAGTAGTCACCGGTGACTTAAATATTAATCTCTTAGACAATAACAACATTCAGTTTAGAAACAACTTAATCAGCTTACACTTATCCGCAGTGAATACCACCTTACCTACGCATTTTAGTGCTCACAACTCTACCCTTCTGGAGGTTTTCATTGTAAATAGACCCGAACGAGTAAATTATTGTTGCCAACTTGATGTTCCCGGGTTCTCGAAACATGACCTTATTCTTCTATTTTACGACTTAACTTTTGATCGCACAGCTGAGCCGACTGTTAATACAGAGATTTCAAGTCAATTGATCCGATTGCCTTGGCGAGGGATTCTCTCAATGCAAATTGGCATAGTCTATACTTCATGCTATCTATTAATGAACAGGTTGAAACTTTTACATCAATAATTAAAAACTTATTTGAAAGTCATGTTCCGCTCAAAAGACTTGTCTTGCGCAACCAAAAACATAGCTGGTTCAATCAATACATCGCATCACTTATAAAAGCAAGGGATTTATCGTATAAACGGTGGAAAAAATTCAAACTTCCAATGTTTCATGATTACTTTAAGAAGCTCAGAAATAAAGTAAATCAAGAAATTAAGAAGTCCAAAACTAAGTTTTTCTCTTCCAAATTTAGACCCGGCCTGAGCAACAAGAAAGCCTGGAGGCAAATTAAAGAGCTTGGCATAGGCAAAAATATTGATCCTGGTTGTTGCGTGGACATTGATATTGACCAGCCAAATAAAAAGTTTGCTGCTGCTTCTACTGACCACAACAGACAACTATGTGCAATGGACGACTCGGACTATATAAACCCAGCCCTTATACCTGACTCGTCAGTTTTGGTTTTGCCGCAGTAAGTGAATTTGAGGTTCTGAAAGCTATACTGGCAATCAAATCAGATGCTATTGGTTTGGATGGAATGCATCCTAGGTTTTTAAAAATTGGAATTTATCATGTGTTACCACCTCTGACATTCATCTTTAACAGAATATTAACTTGCTGCATTTATCCAAAATCTTGGAAAAGGTCAAAGATAATACCAGTCCTGAAAAGTACTGTTGGTAAAGAGTGAGAGTATCGGCCGATTTCGAAAAATCATGAGCTCACAGCTTCATGCATATTTGAATAATTTCAACTTACTCTCACCATTTCAATCGGGTTTCAGACCACAACATAGTTGCACTACTGCATTATTGAAATTAGTTGAAGATATTCACATTGAGATGGATAATGATCATGTGACTTCTCTGGTGTTACTTGATTTCTCGAAGGCTTTCGACACTGTGTCGCACGATATTCTCATTCTTAAGCTTAAACACTATTTTAACCTCGATTCCTCTGCCATAAAAATTTTTTTTTTTTTTTTTTTTGTTGCTTTTTATTAATTTTAATTCCTTTCATACTTACTTGCTAGACAAAAACGCTTAAAACTAGCTAAACTAACTTAACTATCTTACTCTAACTTACTG
This sequence comes from Pocota personata, assembly GCA_963082735.1. NCBI lineage: Eukaryota > Metazoa > Arthropoda > Insecta > Diptera > Syrphidae > Pocota > Pocota personata. Next base: position 67,916,197 of record OY720431.1, read on the forward strand.
GCCCTATGCGGGCGCTCTAAGCTAATCTTCATTCTTATCTATGTCTTTCGACTTAATGTACTAATTATTAATATTTTATTTCCAGAACAAATTAAAACTAAGAAAAATTTGTATTTATTTTTTAAAAAACTTAGTAACAGTACTTTTTTTTTCCATCTTATATATAAAACTTAAGTGCTACCCTAAAATAAATCTTAACTTAACTTAACTACTTGCATAATCAAATATGCACTTTTTTTGTGGTTTTTATGATTTTTTATTTTTTTTTATTTAAGTGCTGTTTTTTTTTTTTTTTTTTTCGTATAAATAAATAAACTTAAACTACCTAAACCTAGACACCTAAAAAAACTATGTAAGCCGGCCAAGGCAAAAATATGGCGGCCAACTTTGCCGTACTGGACCTACCCCGGATCAAAAGGGATCGACGAGGGAGCTCCCTCCATTAACCACCAGAATTGCTGGTGCTGCTTCAACACATCTTTTATATCGCGCCCTGAAACCGATCTACTGAATCGGAGACGCTCCTCAGTGCTCTGTGCGACGTCTCGGCTGTAGTTGAGCCGCCTGTCCACAGTATTCCGGGCAGCGTGAAAGATTAGCGGCACCGCTGATCTATCCTGGATCAGTCCTGTCTGATCGAAATAGAGGAATGCTTCTGGGGGAACATAGCCGTTAAGGCGCACCTTCTCATGGTACTTATAGTTGGGGTAATAAGCCCCGAAGATCAGGTTATTCATCGAGGTCATTGCTCTTGCAATGTGCCTTCGAGTCATCTTGATCAGGAAATTGTCCACTCTTATCAGATTCGCTCTGTTGTATAGGACCTCATTAGAATAGAATTTTAGCATAAAAATTATTATAAGCTACCTTGTGGATAGTTCACAAGCGGTTTATTTCAATGGCAATTTATCCTCATTCTTAAAAACTGATACGGGCGTTCCCCGGGATCCATTTTAGGGCCGCTGCTGTTTACCATGTTTAATAATGATATACCCACTATTCTCAAACATTGTAAGATACAAATGTATGCTGATGACGTACAACTTTATTTGAGTTTTCCTCTGGGACTCGTTGAAGATGCTACAGTGCGTATAAATGAAGACCTTCTGACGATGGTTAAATGGTCACATAAAAACAAGCTGATGCTTAACTCTAAAAAAAGTAAAGCGATAATGATAAGTCGTACTCGCTTGGATAAGTCGTCTCTTCCTAAGGTAGAAATTAATGATTACGTAGAAAGTGTTAAAAACCTCGCAGTGACATTTAATCAATATCTCACCTGGGAATCTCACGTGACCAATACTATAGGCAAAGTCTATGGAGCCCTGCGAGCCTTAGGTCAAACTGGTAGCTGCCTCCCGCGCAAAATAAAAACAACTCTTGTCAAAACACTGCTCCTTCCAATACTACTATATGCACACCCAATTTACTGGGACCTAGATAGCAATAGCTCACGTAAACTCACAGTTGCTTTCAGTAGTACTGTACGATATGTCTATAACATCCGTAGATATGAACATATTTCGAAATATGCGCGTGAATTTCTTGGGATGGAGTTCAAAAAATATCTCGATTTCAATGTTGTAACTTTCCTTTTTAATCTTAAAGAATCAAAAGCTCCGTCATATCTTTTTCATGTTCTTCAATTTGCCTCATCCGCGAGAAGTGGAGCATTTATTATTCCGCGCTTCAAATATTATACTACTCAGAAACAGTTCTTTATTTACGCTGTAAGACTCTGGAATTCACTCCCAGCCAGTTTAAGGAGATCTAATAGCAACGGTGACTTTAAAAGGCGACTTAGCGAGCATCTAAGCATATAAATGTGCAGACATTGAACTTTTATTTCTTATTTTTCTTTCTTTCTCTGATTTTTGAAGCTGTTTTGATTTGACAAAAGGATACTAAAAATCGTTAATTATTAAATTTTTAAATTTTGATTTTCTCAAATGTATGTATATATAAATATTTCTTTTTTTCCTTATTTTCTTTCTTTTTTATAATATATGTTTTCTTATCTTTCTTAATTTTTTTAAAAATAATTATTATCAACCATTTAAAGTAGCTTCACAGCTTAAAAGATTTGTATCTTACGTGTAAGCCTTATAGTTTTAAATAAATAATATTAATAATAATAAAAGAAAGTTAAAAGAAAAACCCGTCAAGAATAAAAACGAGCTAAGAGTAGAGCTTCAAAGCTTCTGCGATACAATAACTCCAGTTATTACCAAGAACCTAGCGCTTTCAATGCCAAAAAGGCTTCAATTGGTCTTAGACGCTAAGGGATACCATACAAAATATATGATACCAGAATATTTAACAAGTTTTTTTTTTGGCTTTGTGAAGAGTGTTTTTTGGTTTGTTCTTATTTTTTTATAAAATTATTTATTTCTAAGTCAAGAGAAGAAAGTATCTACTGCATAATGCATAATGAAAGTGGGTTGGTCCGGTGTACAAGTTTTTTTTTTTTTGGTTCACTGTATTTCATAAACGAAATAAAATATCTATCTATCCTTCCAAAAGCTGTAGCTACATTAACTGTGATAAAAAGAAAGATAGATCAAAAATCACACCAGGGATCTGAAACCAATATTTTCCTTTTGTAGAAGCAAAGATAATACAAGCATTCGTGGGAACCCTCCAACCAAACGAATGAAATGTTTTTTTTTTTTTTTTTTTGTAAATGCCATATGCCACATCTCAAAGATACCTGAGTGCAGCTGTAAATCTTGTTTTTATTCCGGCAAACCAGAACGACAGATGTCAGAAGTTCAGAAACAAAACAAATGCAAATTTAAATTGGAAAAAAGATTTTTTTTTTATTATTTGGAGAACCAATGCGTTCAATACGAAAACAACTTCTCAAGTACACGTTTAATGGTGTAAACTAATTGTTAATTTTATCAATAACATACTTCGAACACATAACAAAAACTTTAATTCGTTTGGAAAAAATAGGAAATAGGAAATAGGAAAGAAGAAAACGTGCTCTTGAAGTTAATAAATAGAAAATTAAGTCAAAAAGTCCAAGTAAACGTTACAAATTATTGCAGTCCTACTTTTTCTTTCTGCCCTTCTTCGCTGCCGGTGCTGTATCCTTGAGTGTGGTCTGCTCCTTCTCATCGGTGCCGGATGCGTTACCATTTGTTCCAGTCTCATTCTCTGCCTTATCTTCCACTACAGCTGGTGTAGATTTTTTTTCTGTTAATTCAGCCTTTGCTGGCTCGTTTTTCTTGATCTCCTTGGCGTCAGTCGTTTGATTTTCGTCTTCTACTAGGAAAATACTGTGCTGCCCACCTCCGTATGCCTGAATAATTTTCTTTCCTTGGGTCTGTTTGCTAGAGATAAGTGTTGGCTCGAGGGCATCTTCCTCATCACCAGTACCCAGCTGTAGACTTGAGCCCATTCCCCAAGCGTACAGTTGTCCGTCCTTCGTTATTGCAAATGACTGAGCTTCGCCACGCGATACACTCACGACCTCTTTACCACTGAGTGCCTTGATAAGTTTCAGTTCTGTGACGTCTTCTGGCACATTGCCTAAGCCCAAGCGGCCGTAATCTTTGCGGCCAATTGCGTAGCAGGAACCGTCGTTCTTAAGCACCAATGTATGATGCTGCCCTCCCGCAATAATTTTCACATCCTCAAATTGTGTGTTGATGGGATTGATGATGACAGAATCTTCCTTAGAGTAGCCCAACTGCTTGTAGTTGTTCAGCCCGAATGCCCAAATAATTGAGGAACCAGATTCTTTGAGAAACGTGCAGTAGGTGGCTGCCCAAATAGCTTCAATCTGTTTTCCACGTTTAATTGTAACCATACCGGGACGAAGAAGCTCTGTTTTTCCACGGCGACTCTCGCCTGAGGCTGAGCGGAGAGACACACGCCCAAGCTGTCCTTGCTCTGCACACCCCATTGTATATACCTTACCAGAGCATGTGAGTATGACTAGATGATCTGCGCCTGATGCAATATCGCATGACGTGATTCCTGGTAAAACTTCAATGGGTAGCCGCTTGTTGCCTTCTAGCGTCAACCCCATGTTCCCATGTGAGTCCCGGAATGATCCCCATGCAAATACCCTGCCGTCATCCAATAAACACGCAGAATGTGAATCACCAGCCGAGATTTTAAGACATTTCCCGGGCAAAGCGATCTTTATGGGAATGAACTCCGAGCCTTCTTCAGAGCTGTCTCGCCCCAAAGCTCCTTCATCGTTACAGCCAAATGAATACACCTCTCCGTTTTTATCCAAACAAAGGTTGTGCATTCCGCCGGCGCGAACATCTACAATGCCTGCGAGCGTAGTAACAAGAGCAGGCCGTTTGCGTTCCATGTCCGAGTCACCGTCTCCGAGTCCAAGCTGTCCCATGTCGCCCTGACCACATACCAGCACTTTGCCAGCAATGGAATTCATACTGGGAATTGGGAGATTGAATGTGGTGCGTGATATTTTTTTCATTGGACCCTCTTCATTGTTGTTTATGGTAGCGGATGCCTTCCGTCTGACAGCTACTTTGGCTACTCGCGGCATTTTGAGACTGCGCAAGGATGCGACGAGATTTTGATTTAGAATATTGAGGTTAAGAATGTTTTAATGAAATACTTACTCGTGATGTGTTTTATGGGGAATGGTATATAATTATGTTGCGAAACGGGTAACTTCAGTTGCGTTCACGTCCTAAATTATTTTACGAATGGCAAATAACTTTTAATTTCAAATACTACCGCACACTTATTCAACGCGGGAAAATCGAGCAATTTAATCGACAGGCAGATGTTTATGCCAAATTTCACGTAGTAAAATGTCACACTGTTGAGTGTATTCAGTTGGGTAATGTTTTAAAAATATCCCATTATTTTAGGGTATTTTTTTAAGGTAGTGTTTACATGTAAAATAAGGCCTATGTGCTACTTTTAAAGGTAAATTGTTTAAAGGAACTTTGTAAGAACTCGTTAGCCTACGAGCCAATGTGATTTTCAAAAAGGGTAATAGAAAAGAAAAAATGAATTACAGACCAATTTTCTTACTTTCTGCAATATCTAACATTTTTGAGAAAGCTATAAAATACAGAATTTTGTTATTTCTCACTAAGATTAATTTTTTTTTAGCGAAAATCAATTTGGTTTTAGAGAAAACCATTCTACCAAAGATGGTCTTCTGAATTTCTGGTCTTGAGGACATAAAATACTGTCCTGGACTTTTGCAAATAGAACCAAAGCCTTCGATATGGTAGATCACAAAATTCTTTTGCATAAATTGTACTGTGAAGGATTTCGAGGTTTTATCGTAGATTGGTTTGGAGACCAGGGACAGATACTTGTGGAACGCCTAGTTTGATGATCTTAGATCCACCAAAAAAGTTCCCAATTTTTTCTTTTTGCATTAAGATAAAATCTATAAGAACAGAATGCAAAAAGAAAAAATTGGGAACTTTTTTGGTGGATCCAAGATCATCAAACTCGGCGTTCCACAAGTATCTGTCCCTGGTCTCTTATTGCTCTTAATACAAGTTAACTCAATCTTCAGTCTCCCATTTGTCAGTAAGTTTAGAGTTTTGCTGATGACTGCGTTTGCGTATGGCTCAAATAATCTCTTTAACCTAGTTGCTGAAATTAACCATGATGTCCATTTGTTAAGACTCTGATTTTGCGCAACACAAATTAATAGTAAGGAGTAAAACCAAGCCCATGTACTTCAGCCTTACTGGTAAAGAGTTCCCGAAAATTAACATTGTGTTCCATGCAGCTAGTTGTCGCAGATCTAACCTGCCTAAATGTGGTTGTAATATCAATGAAAATATTGGCTGTAATGCTAACTGCTTCAAAATTGAAATAGTTAAGAGTTATAAGTACTTAGGTGTCGTAATTAATCAAAATTTGAGTTGGTGCGATCACATTTCTATTTTGAAGCCATATTTGCTATCTACTTTACGAGGTTTTTATCCGTTTAGAAAGTATTGTTCTACAAGTATTTTAAAAAATATTTATTTTCGGATCTTTCATTCCAAATTGAAGCTGGAGTGGTACTTGCGCTAATAAAATCGACCAACTAACTGTTTTACAAAAATATATGATAAGAAAAATATATTATTTGTCTCGTTTAGCCAACACCTTAGGGCTATTTCATAAACTGAAAATTCTGCGTGTACGATATTTGTACGATTTCAAAGTCGTCAAAATTGTTTTTATTATAGGTAGTTACTTGCAGAGTCCCATCAACGACACCCATAGCCTTCGAAGCAATTCTAGTTCCCTGGTTAGCATCCCAACTTTTCACACTTCAAGCTTAAGAAACTTATACTATTTAATACACTTCCAGAAGTATTCGAATCATCAGAACTTTAAAGAACTTTGTATGCAAAGTAAAATTGTGGCTTTTATATATTAATCATAATGCAATTGAAATTTTGTTACGCTCCATCACCTAAACTAACTTTAAAAATGTATGATCATAAAATTGTTATCGACGTACTCGTATTTTCTGTTTGTCACTTACCTTCATTTTTTTTTTTTTATTATCTTTTATAATCGAATTTTTACAAATTTACTTATATTGTACATAAGAATTATTGTTCACCCCAAACTGAAATAAATTTAATAATGTGACATTTATCGCTATTTATATCTAAATATTAAATGTCTCTAACTATTCTCCTACTTTATTGCATGAATTAAGGTTGTAATAACATTACTGTTTATCATATTGTATTTTTGGGAATAAAGATGTAAAAAAAAGCATTGACATACTGGGTGCATTTCTTTATTCATTCCACAGAAAGAATGGAGAGGACTGGAATAGAAATAAAGAAACGTACGGATAACATTTCATTTGACAGAGAAAATTATTATTAAGCTAAATTCAATGAAATTTAACTCAAAACATAGATAATACCAATGTATTCATTATAAAAAAATAGTAATTAAATGATTTAATAATCTAAAAAAAAGACCAAAAATAGTTTAAAATGCGTAGAAAAACAATTCTATTTCGTTCTAATTTGTAGAAAAGTTACAAATTAGAACGAAATAGAATTGTTTTTCTACGCATTTTAAACTATTTTTGTGTCAGCAGAGAAATTAAATCGAAATTTCAGTGCCGAGTCATCGATTTTTTCAATCTGCGTATACATAATACTCAAGTTGACTTTAAACCTACTTCAAAAGGTGGTCACAGTGACCCGACCGGCGCAGGTTCGAACCCGAACGAGGAACAGCAACCAACACCCACCTTAGCATAAAAAAGGAAAGAATAAAGTCTAAGTTTCTCCAACCACTACCACACTAACCACACTCCAACCATTACATGAAAAAAGGGTTTCTGCCTAGTAGTATAATAGACCTAAAATCGAGCCTGAGTCTTTCTTACTTTAAAAACACAATCAGCATAAGACAAACAATGGATTATTAACGTCAAAATCAAGAGGAGAGGCAAGGATTGTTTCAATACTGCGTGATATTATGTTGGCACCCAAAGCCTTCAAACTTACTACCGGAATACAGTGGTGGTGCTGAAGCTGAAGTGAGAAGTGGTTAGTGAGTTAAAATACACAGAAAATCAACGACATGAGCACAATGACGAACTTGAAACGAAGGGAAAAGTAGGAAATAAGTTTACTCCAGATTTATGGCAGATTTGCATTTGGACAAAACAAGGCAGTAAGTCTGCTACCAGTAAGGAAAAACATTAAACGCAGAAGCGTTTTGTCCAATCTCTTGGTTCCAGCAAAAGGGCTGTACAGAATGCTTCCGATAAGATCCGGCATTTGACATTTCGCCATTACACAAAAACAGAAAGAATATAAATAAAATTTTAATAATTTGACCTTTTCGAATGTTTTTGCACAGTTATGGTACAACCAGGCAGAAATAATACATTCACGAAAGTGGTATTTTTGTTTTGTGTGCACATAACCTCCATTTCTTTGCAGTGGGTTTCTAAATGCAATTTATTTTTCACATCAAACTCTAAAGTTGCTTACATTTTTTCGGTTATGACGCAATTGTATCTGTCGAAGAGTGCCTATAATTTATAGGAAAATCAACCTTTCGATGTGATTTGTTATTTCACTCCTGTACAGAGACAAATTATAGATAGGCAAACTACTTTCAATGACCTACCCCAGAAAACCCACACAACAAATGACAGTTCGGCTCGTGTCTGTGAATATGTGTGAACCCCTCTGATAGCTGCCATCAACGTCAAAAGCAAAAACAATTTGATTTCGCATTGTTTTACAGTGTTGTACTCCAGTATTAAAAATTAAATTCAACGAACTTACGGTTTGAACACAGCTCTTGTTACACCACGTGAAAATGGCGGGATTTTTTCTCTGGCGGGAATATCATTGATTTCTGGTTACGACTTTTATAATGGGCCATTCACACTAATATTTTCCGCGTTCCATGCACACTGCTAACGCTAGGGAAAACAACTTTCTGTACTGGGAAGATAGGACAATTGTTAGCAACTATTAGCGAAAAAAATGTTTTTTAGAAGAAAAAATTTAGCAAAAAAATAAAATAAAATGTGTGTTTTAGAGAGGGAGAGAACAATTGTTCTCAAGAGAACTTTTCATTTAGCTATCAGTTGCTTTGGTGGACGTTCCGCAATTTAACAAAACGCGACCATTGTTGCATCAGGTGTCGAAATATTTGTATATATATATTTTTTTTGTGGTATGAAGGGCAAGGGGAAATCTCTACAAAAGTGAGAGATCTTTGAAATCTTTGGAAATATTTGCAGTAGAATTTCATATATTTCTTGTATTGTCCCGCACTGTCTTTTAATGAAATTGAGTGAGATGACAATACACACACTCTCGTACATCCTTATTCATGTAGGGGTAGATCGAGTTAGAAAAATACATGTATACCTGGGTTGAGTGGTTGAACTGACATGTTGTCTCTTTGTGTGTGTGATTTCAGATAACGAATCTAACACAACAGAACACTAACACAATCAAAAACAGAATGTCTGCTATTCTTATCTGTCAGTTCAACCACGTTTGAATTTTTCAATCTTTCGATTCGGTTTGTAGAAATACTCAAATGTGGTAAACGTGGTAAAATAATATCAGTTTGTAAGCACTTACTGTTGTTAAATCTGTGTTAGAACTGATGCAAGCATACCAGTGTGAGATCCCTCTGTGCTACATTGGGAGCACCGGCACTTATGACGATTACTAGGCAATTGCCTTACAGCCTCCGCCACAAGTTTATATACGTCTTCGGCACTGAAGTAACAACTAATTTTTTTTTACAGCGCATTCTACCATTTTTGTAATTTTTTTTCTCGAAAAAGTACATACTTAATTAGTAAAAAAAGGGTAAATCCTTCACCAAAAATTGCTGAGCCTCGACCCGAAAATTCAAATTTATTTTACTGATAAAAAAAATCCCAATATTTCCCCTCCACAACACAGGTTGGTTCAGTGTATGACGCCATCTTTTATTTAAAACACGCAGCTGGCTGCGACTGAAAATTTTCCGTTCACACTCTGTTGGGAATTTCTCGAATTATATCGAATTCTAGAAAATTTTGATTTATTAACATTCTAATCGTACAATCTCTTGAAAGATTTATAAATTAATTCTATTAATCTGTAGCAGCATTATCAAGGAACAAGAAACGCCTTACCATTCCGTAAGTATGAAGAAAAATTGATTTTGGCAGAAGTGAATAATTTCAATGGCCGCCAAACAACGATAGCATCTGCAGCGCCAGTCGGTGATAAATTTCCAAAGCGTCGGATTTTTTTTTAGTGCAGTGTGGAGCCCCCTGTATTTCAATAATAATAATTTAATTATTTGTTTACATTTTTTGATGGTACGTTTTTGGTTTTCTTTCAAATATATTTTATATTATTTCCTAAAAATGTTAATCTGTATGAAGAAATGAAAAAAAGTTCAAAGTGCTATGAAGGGCTTGGCATTACGTCGTTTGGCCGCAGTGTGAGCAACGCTGACACTTTCGAGATGGATAACCTTCAGTGTATTCTTAAGCTTTATGTAGCAAAATAATTGGTTTGGTAATTTTGAGACAATTCCTGAATGTGCTTATGGTCCACAGTATAGTTTCCACAGAAGAGGGGGATCTAGATGTATGCAGCCATTATATCAGGGGGTGAGGTAAATCGATATCACTTCTTAAAAATTGTATAGACAGTGCTAGGGCCTTTATTGTGGATTATATAGTTACAAGCACCTACCCATCAGGAGTGTTGAATTCTTTGCGATGATTTAACTCAGAAGACGAGCCGTTGCAATTTCGCATTTCGGAGCGTAGGTTTGAGTAATGAGTTGGAAAGCAAAGGCATTGTTCGATTATTTGTTCACTAGCCGTTCCGCCCGACTTTGCCCGAACCATAAGACACATAAAGAATGGGATTTGCTTATTGATCTGGGTTGTATGGTTGATTGTTTGGTTTGGAGCCCTTTTTCAGAGTTCCGGGAATAGTCCACGGAACCCTATTGCTCTCGCTAGCGCGTCCGTCCGTCCGTCTAATGCCTAAACTATAAAAGCTACAGTATTGTTCGAAACCTAAGCAACTTTTTCCTCTGAATGGGCACTCCAAAAATTGAATCCCATTGGTTGATAACCACTCTTTGACCAGCTCCGATGAATGATTCGGGTCATTGTCATGTTAAAACACCCATCGAAGTGTCATGTTCCATTCGGCGTATGGTAACATTTGCTCATTTAAGATGTTTCTGTAGACAAATCGATCCATTATAGTTCTCATTTGATGAAAAGAACTATATATGTAACAAAATCGGATCATGTGAAACCCAAAAGTCTATGTGGAAAGCTATAAAGGACTTGGTGTTAAAGCAGAAAAAAGTAGAAATCAGTGAAGTTCGGTTCGGTGATAGATTGGAAAGTGATAGCTCTATAATTGCCAACAAGTTTAATTCTTACTTTATAGAAAGTGTAAACGCTATCAGTACATCATAACGGAACATCAAACGATATTTAAGTTTAGACAAATAGATTTGAGTGAACTACGGTTAATATGCAAAAAGATTAACAATAAAAATGCGTTACATCTAAATATAAAAATTATTTTGAATTGTTTTGATATTATTGGTCCAATAATACTTCAAATCGTAAACGAGTCATTTAATCGTGGTGAATTTCCTAGAAACTTAAAAGAATCGATAGTTGTTCCAATACCCAAGGAGTCCGGTACAAAAATGTGTGACAAATTTAGGCCCATTAACATGATGCCTATTCTAGAGAAAATAGTGGAAAGTGTGCTCATCAACAATTTTATAAATATGCGTGTGATAATAAATTATTGATCGACAACCAATCGGGCTTTCGTCATGATCACTCATGTGAAACATCCCTAAATTGGTGGTAACAAAATTATAGCATTATTTTTAGATTTTCAGAGAGCATTTGAAACAATTGATAGAGATATATTAATACAAAAGCTGTCAAAGGTAACGAGCTTATGTGGTTTAAGTCTTATTTGTTGGATCGTACTCAAAAAATTAGTGTAAACTGTGCAATGTCTAGTGCCAAAAATACATGTTTCGGTGTACCGCAAGGAACTATACTCGGTCCCTTATTATTTTTAATTTACATAAATGATATCTGTAAAGTGTTAAGAAACAGTCAAATATCCCTGTTCGCTGATGATGCCTTAATGTTTGTAAGTGGTAAAGCTTTAAATGACCTTAAAGAGCATATTGAGAATGACTTAAAAAACCTTTGTGTATGGCTGCAACAAAACAAACTAAAAATTAATGTAAACAAAACTAAATGTATGGTTATAAATAGTGACGAATGTATTAATTTAAAAATATATGGTGAAGAGATTAAACAAGTTCCTGAAATAAAGTACCTCGGTGTATTATTAGACAGTAAAATGAATTTTAATAGCCATATGATGTACATAATTAAAAAAATTTCCAAAAAAGTGTCCTTTCTTGCAAGAATAAGAAAAAATATAACAACCATTTGTGCAATTAACATATATAATACTATAATTAAACCACACTTTGAGTTCTGCTCTACTATTTTGTTTATGGGGAATAATGAACACGTAGATCAACTGCAGGTGCTGCAGAATAAAGCGATGAGAGCAATTCTTCGATGTAGCTATTATACCTCGAGTAGATGGATGCTATCTTGTTTGAAATGGCTAAACATCAAGCAGCGTATCATCTTCAATGTACTAACATTTGTATTTAAGATGAAATTCAACAAGGTGCCACAATACTTGACCACAAATTTAATATATACAAGGGACGCTCAACCATATAACTTAAGATCTAACTACGATTTCAGACTACAGTTGTATAGGGATTCTATAACACAGAATATGCTCTTATATCGTGGATTAAAATTATTTAACGAACTACCCAATGAAATAAAGAATGAAACTGTTTTAGGAAGATTTAAAAATTTGTTAATATCACATACGGAATACAGTAACTTAATAGTAAAATTAAATATTATTATATAAATTAAGATATACCAAATGAATTGTAATAGTAACTGATACTAAATAAATAAAAAAATAAAATACATAAAAGGTCCAACTCCATTCGCTGAGAAATAAGTCCACACCATTACACTTCCTCCTTTTGCTTTTGCAAAATCTAATCTGAAAGTTTATTAAAATTTTATTATTTGAGACAATTAATTAAAGTTCTTTTAAATAAACCTTTTTTTTAAATGCTTCTTTGTAAATAATGGCTTTTTAGATGGCGGATAACTTTTTAAATCGTTTTCAAGTGCACGTTTTCTAACAGTGCTGGAACTCACATTGAGTTGCATGCAATTCATTGACAATATCTCTCGATGACATAAAAGGATTCTTTTTGATTAAATCGACAATTTGTCTATCGGTTCGTCTTGATGTTTTACGAGGACGTCCGTCGAAATTCACTTTTTCGGTTGTTCCAGTTGCTTTATATTTCTTAATAAGCCGTGAAATAATAGGCTTGTTGACATTAAACTTTTTCACTATTGATATCTGGGATTCGCCAGTATTATAGCATTCAATAATTTTAGATTTAAACGTTTTTCCATACTGTGTACGCGCCATAATTAATTAATACATCAATTGACAGAAAGGGTGTCAATTAGTACTTCCTTACAAAAGAAATGCTCTCAGCTAACTAAATTAAAAAGGCGTTGCATGTAAAATTGCAGAGAATTCGCAAAAAATACCGTTAGATATCGTTTGTCGCTGAACACTTGTGTTTGAGTAAAAGTTGCTTAGGTTTCGAACAGCTGCATTTTGAGAAGAATTTGTATTTGATTTTTTATTTACTTTGAATGAATTGATTTTGGATTTTTGTTTTTTTATACCCATCTAGGTACTTAATGTAATAAATAAAAAATATCATATTTTTATTAAAAAGAATAAATACTTAAATATTCGACTTTGAATAATTCAGAGGAAAAAGTTGCTTAGGTTTCGAACAATACTGTATATGCACGAAAAATGCAGAAAAATAACCCAAACACGATGGAGGTGGCATGTTTTAACAAATCGTTATATTGAAAGTGGCTCCGGTATAAGCAAAGGTGGTGTTTCCAAAATACGTGATCCAAAGTCTTGAAAAAAATCATGGTAATAGAGCAATTTGTGAGATATCATGTACAGCTGTGAACAAAAAAATAGCAGTGTTTGAAAAGATATAAAAAAAAACTCAATTTTTCATCCAAGAGCCACAATACAATACAATACAATTTTTATTCATTTCCATCTTAATTCAAAATAACATTTATACAATAAGAGTAGCATAGAAATGGAACAAAATAGAGATCATTCTATAACTGTTACCAGTTAGAGTTGAATGACCCTCGATAAATAGATGTACAAAAATAAAAAGTTCAAATGTGGGGTAAATCAGTTAGTAATTAATGTAATGCAAAATGAGAAAAAAAAAGGAGAATTATATTAGAATAGACAAAATTATAAAGTACATAAGTAATGAAAGTGAAAATAATTAAATCTAAATTAAGATACAGTTCGTAGAAATAATTCAATGTGAGCACAGTCTAATGAAAATAACCAATCCTTTACTTTTTTTAAAAATAATTTAAAATTCGGAATTATTCTGATAGAAAGAGGTAATTTGTTGAATGAAATTGGTGCAGTTATGGTGTAGAAATGAGTATATTTGGAACTGTGTGCAAATGGAACAAAGCCATATTATTTACTCTCAAACTATAACTTCTAGAAAATCGAATGGGAGTGTTACCGCTTCGTTTATAGAACTCTCTCAGAACTTTTTAAAAATATAGAGATGTCTTAGAGGGAGAATACTCAATTCTTGAAATAGCGGCCAACTACTAGCAAAGCGGCTTCTGCCCGAGATTATTCTTATTAAATGCTTTTGAGCTGTCACAAGAGAATCAAAGCTGTGTTCGCATAAACTCCACCCCAACTTGTAATGCCATATTGCAGTTTTGAATTAGCTAGACCATAATAAACCATAGCTAGAACTTTTTTAGAACAGTATGGCTTTAAGAGATACATCTTACGCGTCACAACCATCATATATGATTTTAATGAATGAATGTGATCTTTCCAGTTCAAATTAAAATCAATTAAGACGCCAAGATTTACAGATTCGATTTTAAAACAACTTGTCTTACATTTAATGTTACTGTTGAAATTATTTTTGCCGCAAATATGCAAAGGTAAATTAAATCGTTTACAATCATGAGAATGAAAAAATAAATTGTAGTCGATTAAGACATTACCAGATGACTTAAAAGTCATTAATTTAGTTTTTTCACTAATTATTAATTTATGAAACGTAAACCACAATCTCAATTTTTGTAAATCTTCTTCTATCTTGGTAATGCACTCAAACGAAGAATTGCCTTGGTACACGAAGGCTACATCATCAGCGAATGCAGTGGAGATACCATTGAAATTTTGTTTAAAAAGAGAGTTGATGTATATCAGAAATAAGAGCGGACCGAGGACAGAACCCTGTGGGACTCCATTATCTAGAGCACGAAATCTGCTGAAGGATCCATTTATGCAGACTCTTTGCTTTCTTTCTTTAAGGTATGAATGAAACCAATTGTATACAGCACCCCTGAAGCCAGCGTTAAATAGCTTGCTTAGAAGCAAATCGTGATCGACCATGTCAAATGCTTTAGTCATGTCTATGAATAGAGCAATTGAGGAATTAGAACGATCAATTCCTTCATATAAGTGGGAGCATACTCTAAGTATAGCATCTTCTGTTGACTTGCCAGATCTAAAGCCAAATTGGTTGATTGCAAAAATTAAATTCTTTTCCAAAAAAGAAACAATCCGACACTTAAGCAATTTCTCAAAAAGTTTGGAGAAAGTTGAAAGTAGGGAAATGGGTCTATAATCATCTACTTTTTTACGACTACCTTTTTTAAAAAGGGGAATAACTTCTGCAAATTTCAGAGACCGAGGGAAACAACCACTAAGAACACTCATGTTAAATAAATGGCTCAATACATCAGCTACATAAAATGCAACTTTCTTTAAAACAAGGTTAGATATACCATCGCTGGTACACGATCTTTTATTTTCCAAAGATTGTATTAGCTTAATAATTTCTCCCGGTGTAATAGAGTCGAAAACAAAACTATTAGCCTGCGCACTGTCTTCAAGAAGATCCGACGCTGTGTTACAATGACAAGTGTTACACGGTTTAATGGAGGGTTTTAACTTTCCAGCGATTTCAACGAAGTACTCATTAAATTGATTTGCAATAGCGGTTGGGTTAGAAACACGAACACCATTCATATCTAAATTATACGTTTCTACAGATTTGCTATCCTTTCCTAAAATGCTGTCAACTAACCTCCACTCTTCTTTAGGTTTACCTTTGGCTCCTTGAAACTTTCGCGTATAGAAGTGATCGCGCGTTTCCACAACTTTAGTCTTAACTTCTTCACATAATTTCTCAAAGTATTTTCTAAGTTTTTTGTTATGGGGATGTTTAGTGCATTTGACAGCGAATAAGTTCTTTTTATTAACTAATTTCAAAAGTTCATCAGTCATCCATGGTTTAATAAATCTTTTAGTATTAAAACCCTTCGGAGTAACAAAAGTGCAGCCATCAACATGCTTTTTTAAAATGGCTAAAAATATCTCAAAAGCAACAGAAGAATTAGATTCTGAATAGACAGGTTCCCAGAACTCATATTTAAGACATTCATTCAAGATGCTATGGTTAATGCTAAGCTTATCGCTGGGGTGATGATTTGGGCGCTTAGGGTCAACAGACATATTACAATTGAGAATAACCATATGATGGTCTGAAACATTAAGATCCAAAACATCACTGCTGAAAGCAATCTTGTTTTTTATGTGAACTCTGGTAAAAATGTGGTCAATACAAGTTTGTGTAGAGTTAGTTACACGAGTAGGTATGTTAATAAGGCTCTGAAGACCATAAGAAGCCAATAAAAATAAATAATTCTCACAATCCTTATCAGAGACCTTCAAAAGATCAATATTAATGTCTCCTAGAATAATTAAATTTTTAGCTCTAATGGTACTCAAGACTTTTTCCAACTCGTTAATAAAAAAACTTTTACTAAATTCGTGTAGCCTATAAACGCACAATATTGTATAAAGTTCATTTTCAAATCCAAAAGACAGTTCAACAACATCAGCAGTACAAATATCAATCACAGTACAATTATACTCATATCCATTTTTGACATAGACAACTACACCTCCAGACGCATAGGAATTGTTACATTTACCAAAGATCGTATAACCCGGAATATTATACAAACATAATTCATTCTCGTAAATCCAAATTACAGTTAAAATAATTATTAAGGGAAGTTTAGTGAGCGATTTGACGTGTGCTAACAATGCATTAAAATTTTTCCTAAGACTACGAATGTTCTGAAGCAAGCAAAATGTTTGAACAAATTTATCAGAATAATTAGGAAAATCATGTACACAAGGAGTTAGGGGAGATAAAAAATTATTTATATGTAAAAAACTCATATTTTCTCTAAGTCAGAGATTGAATTAATTCTAATTAAGTTATCACCCTCTTTCCTGCGCATGCAGATTGATCCATTCTTAGACCACACGTATTTGTACCCCTTGGAGATCTTCGTCGACGCTGCCGCTTTGAAAAGCTGACGAGTATGGTACGATAGGCTCTCATTTACGCACATCTCTTGGGGGACAGCATGCTCGTTGACAATTGTTGTTTTAAGTTTTGCTTTCTTCTCTTGTTTCGCCTTCATAATTTTTTCTTTGGAGTTACGAGATACGAGATTTACTTGCAGAATATTAGTGCTCGGTACTACGATGGATGAGCTGTTGCTTGCTGTTTTTTGCTGACGTTTAGTTACAATTTTTCTCATCTTGCAATAATCGATGTCTCGCTCTGTTATATCAACACCTAAACCATCACGAAATACTTTTAGTGCAGTATCAATGTAGGAATTATTGTTGGTGTTTGGAATGTTGTAGATCTCAATACTGTTGGCTAGAAGTTGTTGTTCTAAGTGATTTACTTTGCTCTCAAGCAAGTATTCAGTATTCAGGAACATTATATTTTTTCTTAATACAATAGAAGGTACAAACTAATTTAAAGAATAATATTAATCAGAACATTAATAACAAAAAAAAAATATAAAAATTAATTGTAATTCAATGTTTAACAAAATAATAGCAGTGTTTCAAATTTAATACAAATATTCCTAAAATTAAAGTGAAATCAATTTTTTTGTACTTGCATAGGTTTCAGTAGTTCGTCGAAAAACCTTTGCAGTCATGGAGTCCACAAGGCCCTGATACCGACTTTGTGGTATGCTGGACCAAGTGCGCTTAACAACTTCCCATAACTCCAAGACATTCGACGGTTTGGCATCATACACAGCACGTTTAACATCGCTCCAAAGATTTTCGATAGGATTCAAATCTGGAGATTGAGCAGGCCACTCAATGACTTGTATCCCTTTTTGCCGTAACCATTCTTTCGCTTTGCGGCTGGTATGTTTTGGGTCATTATCTTGCTGCAGGACCCATCTGAGTGGCAACATCACAGTTTCCAGAATGTTCACGTAAACGTGCTGATGCATTGTGTCCTCAATTTTATAGATAGGCCCCATACCATGATAGGAAAAACACCCCCATACCATAATAGAACATTTCCAATGTTTAATAGTTTTCAGCGTGTAACGCGGGACCAGTTCGGTGTTTGAAGGACGTCGCATATATTGACGAGTACCAGCACCACCAAATAATACAATTTTGGACTCATCGGTCCATAAAATGTTTCGCCACTTTGAGACCGGCCAGTTGAGATGTGTGTTTTTTTGTTAGAAGTGGTTTTTTCTGGGACTTCGTGAATTTAAATTTGCTTCCAGAAGACGTCTACGGACTGTCATACTGCAAACAGGCAAATCCAGCTCAGTTCTGATCCCCACGGCCGACTTTAATGGATATTTTTTGCTCACGCGCAGTATCTTACGATCCTCTAAGGCACTTGCTTTTTTCTTACGACCTCTTGTCTCGGGTTTTGCTTCATATTTTATTGAATTCGATATCATTTTTGCCGAACACATCAAAGATTGCTGTATTTGTTTGTAGAATTGACCTGCGGCGCGAAGAATAAGGATTTGTTTTCTTTGTTCCTCTGTGCAGTGTTTGCCCCGTCCCACTGAGATGTAATATAAAATAAGATGTCTGAATATGTTTGTATTTATTAACTACGTTTTGTACAACTTACTTTTTGTTTAAAATCAGCGTTATTTTCAAAATATTTAAAATAATGATATGCACTGCTATTTTTTTTGTTCGACCAGAGACTGACATACATATTTTACAGTTACCGTTATCTTTTGATTCGACAGTAGATACATTTTTTGTTCTTGCTATCCCACTCTACTATAGATATACTTTTCCTGGATGCATTCATTATAATGGACGACTTTAACATTAAGTGCATTCTAGTTTTAAAAATTTTAACTGATTGCACTGCTATTATTTTGTTCACAGCTGTAGGTAGCGGGTAGTTTATTGCATATCGCTTCCCCACGCGTCCTGAAGGAACATTCGAAAAAGATATTCTATTTTGAGCCTCCCCAGGGCTATAATCAACAAATAAATTTTCAATAAAATCGGTTCAATAATAGAGGTGTGCAATGAATGTCTTGAAACCAGTTCCAAGACAATTTGTTTTATTTCAAGTCTTCCTTATTGTACTACAGCTTGAAAAGTAAAATGTATGAATCATCTAATATATGAAGTGATTACTATATGAGTATTGCACCCATTTTAAACCAAACACTTAGTGCACTGTGCTCATAAAAAACGGGTATTCATAAATTAGGTATTCATACAAAAAAAGTGTACACAACACTACACTGAGTACACTGTTATACGCTAGAAAACAACTAGTCTTT
Organism: Pocota personata; assembly: GCA_963082735.1. Taxonomy (NCBI): domain Eukaryota; kingdom Metazoa; phylum Arthropoda; class Insecta; order Diptera; family Syrphidae; genus Pocota; species Pocota personata. The sequence continues at coordinate 67,935,593 of OY720431.1, forward strand.
GCAATCTTTTTATTCAGTGCAGTCAATGTATTCTTTACAGTTAACATTGTACACTATTTGCTCAAGTGTGGGAGAGAAACAAAACACTGCACTCATTTTGCTATCAGGTGACCGAGTATTGTACAGTAACTGTCTCTTGTGGTGTGGTACTCTTTTTTTACTGTACACTTGTTCGAATTATTGCAATGAATAGAGTACACTGAAGTAGTGTACACGTTTAGAGAGAGCAAATGAATGCATTTATGCAGACCTATATTCAATAATTTAGAAGTTATAGAAGAAAATGACCGACAGAACGCCCTGTCTGCTAACAGTTTCAAATCATCTTCGTTCTAACGGTACCCTGTGTATGGGAACGGATTCATACTCGACGAATTTGTGTTGTTTTTTATTATTGGTGAGCAGTTAATCCGCTTTAGCACTGCGATCTTTCGGAAGACCTATTGTGCCGACCCATAGAGTTCTAAAATTCTAAAGCTGCAGGCAAATCCGCTCCCTTGAGTCCGCTTGCTCCCGTGTATGAGGATGTGAAGAGAAATTTCTTCACTCTGTAGACATAGTCTACAGGTAGTCCAGTGATAAGATGAGTCTGTGGAGGTGTATTTTCAAGTGGCTGCGTCCACTAATGGCTAAGGTGGTTCGGATTCCCAAGAAACCTAAATTTCTTGTGAGATAGCGCAGGAAAAAGTACTTGGCACATTTCTGTACCAAGTACAGAAAGTGAGTTCAGATCACATTGGATTTTGAAAATGTCATGGCTTTCTCCACAGAATGGTTCGGGTTCAGTGAATGGGATTGAGGCACCGATCTTGGATAGTGAGTCGGCCATTTCATTACCAATATGACCTTTATGTGCGGGAATCCAATGTAATATGACCAAGTTTTTCTCTGTCAGTTCTAGAAGCATTTGGACTGTGTCCAGAACTAGTTTCGATTTCATGGTGCCTGAGTCCAGCGCCTTTAAAGCGGCTTGTCTATCAGAGAAGATGGTTTTGCTACGTGTGTTATATTGCACATTGATTGATGGCAAATATTTTTGTTTGAAAAATGGTGGACTAGGCTATCAGACGACTCTGTATATTCCGGACTAGGTTGGGTTCTGATGGACAGAGTTAGCATTTTTCCCAATAGGATGAGAACTGAGAATGGAATGCTAAATTCATTGCTTTCAGGGAGATGTCTAGTACCAAAGTCACTTAAATGGAAGAGCCTTTGCAGGCTAAGTTTCTATGTGAACTAGTACTGAAGGTAAGTTTGTCTTTGTCCATCAGGCTACTGCCGCATATGCTAAGATAGGTCTGACGACCAAGGTGTACATTTGAAGAACCTTTTTGGCAGATTCATAGTTTCTTTTTGACCTTTTTGATGGAGTTGGACGGTTTCGCCATAAATGGAGGAGGTTTACATTCCTTCTAGTAAAAGCCGCTGTCTGCCAGTCCATGTGTTTGTCACACGCTTGTAACTTTTGAACTGTTTGAACTAGAAAGCTTAAAATTTGAAAGTAGAAGATGGTGGACCAAAAATAGACAAGCAAATAAATTGTACAAGATATTTTTGAGGCTTTCGGGGGCATAATGTACCCCAAGAAAAAAAAAATTGTATCCCATCATGTGACATATCGAATTAAAGCTTAACTTCCAGGAGCCCCTCCCTCTAATTCTGAAACTTTTAATGCTACAAATTTGAAAAAATCCAGGGTATGTAAATTTATGAGAAGGTAAGAGGAAAATTATAACAAATCTTCTCGCACGAATAGTTTTTGGAAAATATTGGAATACATGGAGTGAAAAGTCTTTCTTGAGTAAGGCGTATGAGAAAAATGATTCGAATATTTCTTACACTCCCCATATCTTACCACCACTTTATTCGATTTCAATTATTTTCAACCAGCACTACTAATGTGTCACTCTAAGTCTACAAAACAAATTTCATTGATATTCGTTTAAGAGTTCTTGAATTAGGCTGCTAATAAAGATGATTTAAACATTTTCGAAACCCTGCCCTCTACATCCCATTCACACTTTGTCCGATGACTTATGTATCAAGTCATATGTATGTACATATGTACGAGGGTGGGTCAATAAGTCCCTGAAAAATGAAATAAGGAACACTCTTTTCGGTATAAAAACATTTTATTTTTCAACATAGTCTCCATTTAGCTCTATACACTTTATGCAACGTTTTTTTGATGCCCTCCTAATAATACGATTTCTCGAGCCCCTCAAAATAAGCGTTTGTTTCAGCGATGACCTCTTCATTCGACCCAAATCTCTTACCTCCGAGCCATTTCTTCATGTTTGGAAACTAGAAATATTCGCAGGGGCTAAATCTGCTATTGCGACTGCGGACTTGTGCGCCGGTGCGTTGTCTGTCTGAAAGTTTTTCTTCGCCAAATGCGGCCGTTTTTGCTTCAAATTGGCTTGGAATCGATCCAGCAGATCTGCGTAATATCGTGATCGTTTTACCCTTTTCAAGGTAATCGATGTGAATAACACCGCGCGCATCCCAAAAAACTGTCGCCATGACCTTGTTTGCTGACAAACCCGCCTTGGCCTTCTTCGGCTTCGATTCACCAGGAGAAGTCCATTGTTTTGACTGTTCCTTGGTTTCTGGTGTGTTGTGGTGAATTCAGGTTTCATCCACGGTTACGAAACGGCACAAAAACTCAGCCGAATTTTTCTGGAACATCGGTAAACACACCTTTGAAGTTGTCGAACGAATTCGTTTGTTGTCGATTGTGAGTAAACGCGGCACCCATCTTGCGGAAAGTTTTTTCATGTCCAAATATTTATGTAAAATCGAAAGCACTGAGCCATGTGATAAGCCTGTGGCCTCTTCAAGCTCGCGCACTTTCACTCTTCGATCGTCCATTATCAAACCATGGATTTTGTCGACCATTTCTGGTGTGGTGACCTCAATTGGGCGACCAGAACGTTCGGCGTCACTTGTGCTTGAACGACCGCACCGAAATTGAGTAAACCAGTGGTGAATGGTTCCAATCGATAGTGAAGAGTCCCCATAATAATTGTCAAGCTTTTGTTTGGTTTGCGTGATAGTTTTTTCTCGCAAAAAATAGTGTTTAATGAGCACTCGAAATTCACTTTTTTTCCATTTTAATGAAAATGCTAGTAGACGTCTATATAAAGTGGCTGCCACAACAAAACTATTTGACAGATCTGTCTGAAAATTTGTGTGCGTTCTTTTGAAAGATGATTCTTGACAAAAAAAAAATTAAATTTAAGATGACACAATTTGTGTTAATTTTCAGGGTCTTATTGACCCACCCTCGTACATACTACATGCGAACTATATTTCGTCAAAATGTTCTTTAGAGAGCCGTGTGAAAACAAGCATATGAGCAGACTTTTTTTTTATTATAATTACTCGTAATATTATTATTATTATTATAATTTATCAATACGTAATTAATTACAATGTTAACTTTCTAGATATAGCACTAGTTGCTGTGGCTTACGGCTACTTAAACTTTAGTGAACTTTTTAAACGAGAAGAAAATATATTGAGGCTAGTTACTATTTTCTAAATTAAGAATTTTTAAAAGTTTAGGTTCTACTTTAATATTTTGTTGAAAAGATACTTTTAGTAAATCAATCAGTTTAATATTTGGAGATAATTACATCATGTTGTGGTTGATTTTTTCGCATTCTGAGGTAAGGTGTTTGATGGACAACCGTACATTATAGTTGTAGAGGTGACAAAGAGGTGGTTGATCGTTGGTAATAAGGTGGCAATGTGTTAGGTTGGTGTGCCCTAATCGAAGTCTGACGAAGTTTTTTTTTAACATTGAGGGTGAAATCATTTCGGGGTACAGTATTTTTTCTGCTTCCGGGTTGATACTGGAGTAGTGGTGTACGTACTCGTATTGTTTCCAAATTGACTTATTTTTGTTTAGCATGACATCGTGGAGTAATCTTTTGAAATTATTCCCATTGAAGGCAAAGAACTTGATGAGTGGTTTGTTAGACGCAGATTTTGCTATAGCATCAGCTTCTTTATGCCTAAGTGTCCTGGTATCCAACTCAGCTTTAACTTTTTGCTAGGAGCGATCAGTTTTTCTCGAATGTTTTCAATCAGTTCGTTTCTATTGTTTTTCAGTGCGAAAATGACAGTTTTTCTTTTTTTGGCATCTCGTGCAGCCTTTAAGATTGCAAAAGCTTCTGCAGTGAAAACTGAAGAAAAATTGTTTAAAAGGTCGTTGCCAATGTTCTTGCCTTTTCCGTCTGACTTAGAGGCATCTGTGAAAACTGGTTTCCAGTTTTGAGTTTTGAGCCTTTTGGCAATTTCGCAAAATGAAAGTAAAACTTTGTTCGACACTCATGTTCCACTTATTACTAAGCACATTAAAAACCATAATGTTTTCCTTCAATAGGTGGAAGCGTTTCAAATTGCCAGACCAAATTGATTTGGATAACCTAAATCCAGATCAACTAAACAATATTTTTTTACAAATTGACTCCACTCCGCCTCTATTTCCGACCTTGGATTATAATGAGATAAATGGAAATATTTTGCATAGTTTTGAATTCTCCTGTGTTGAACAAACTGACGTTGTCAAAGCTGTATTGAATGTTAAGTCTAAAGCTGTTGGCTTTGATGAAATACATCCTAGTTTTGTGAAAATTATTATGCCTCATTTACTCCCAGGTCTGACACATATTTTTAATACAATAATTCTAACTTTCTCTTTTCTATATTTATGGAAATCGTCACCTATTCTTAAAAAACAAGGATCGCGGATTTTTCCTCCCCAATAGGAGCTTCCGAAATTTCACAGTTGATAGAGGCCATATTGTTGAAGCTACATCTGTCAAATTGGCTGTCATTTATTCAGTCTGTTTTGCCAAATCACTATGGATGGATATACCGTTCAACAACACGTGCAAATAATAAAATTGTTTTATCAAAATGGGTGTCCTGTTCGGGCAATGTTCCGCGCATTTCGCCCATTTTACGGTCGTCATAATCGTCCTTCGTAGAGGACTATTCGCAGTGTGGTGGATAAATTAGAGTCCACTGGTTCAGTAAACGACCAACCATCACCCGTACGTCGACGAAACGCAAGATCTGGCGAAAACATCGCCGCTGTCCGTGAGAGTGTGCAGGAGAATCCGAGGCAGTCGATTTCGCGTCGCTCACAAGAATTCGGCCTTTCGTAGACTAGAACTTGGCGAATTTTACGTCGTGACTTGGGCCTGCACCCGCACATAATTCAACTGACCCAAGAGCTGAAGGTAAACGACCATAGACAACGACGTACGTTCGCTGAATGGGCTCTGGAGCAGTTGGAAACTGACCCTAATTTTCATCGAAAAATCATCTTCAGCGATGAGGCTCATTTCTGGATGAATGGGTACGTCAACAAACAAAATTGTCGAATTTGGGACGATACCAATCCACAAAAGTCACTGTTTGGTGTGGATTTTGGGCTGGCGGCGTCATCGGTCCATATTTCTTTGAGAACGACGTTGGCCAGGGCATTACCGTCAACGGCGGGCGCTATAGGTCGATGCTTACCAACTTTTTTTGGCCTGAATTGGGTCATATGGACACCAACGACATGTGGTTTCAACAGGGCGGCGCTACGTGCCACACAGCTCACGCCACATTGGAAATTCTTTTTTTTCACTTTTTTTCCAAGGCTTTTGACAAGGTAAACCACTTACAGTTGCTACGAAAATTAGAAAGCATATATAGCTTCTCTCCGGCAGCTGCGAAACTTATAGCTTCTTATCTCGCACAAGGCAAACAAACAGTAGCATTAAAAAAACCAAATATACGAATTTGCAAATGTATCAACAGGAGTGCCACAAGGGACAATCTTAGGGCCCTTGTTGTTTTCAATTTTTATTAATGACCTTCCGCTGTCGGTTAAATGTAGTTTTGTACACATGTATGCTGATGACGTACAAATTTATGCTTGGTCTAATTGAAGATGGTGCTCATAGATTGAATAAGGATCTCAAGCAGCTATCACTTTGGGCAGAAAGAAATTCATCACAGTCCACTTAAATCAAAATGTTTAGTCATATTTAAAAATAAACTGTATACGCATTATTTCCCAAAGCTACATCTGGGAACTTCTGAAATCGAGTACATTGACAAAGCAAAAATTTAGGCATATGGTTTAACCGAACTCTCACTTGGGATGATCACATTAAGTCAATTATTGGTAAGGTGTGTGGCTGTCTAAGGAACTTATCTAAATCTCAAGATTTTACGCCACAAGATACAAGATTGATCATAAGTAACTTCCACTAGTTACTTATGAGTTCCAAATCTTCTGTAGTCCGTGTGCCGGAATGAAAAGAAAACCCATAGTTGTCTTTAATAACCGTATTCGTTACGTTCTTCTAATAAGTAGATACGACCACGTCTCCCCTTTTCGCAACAAAATTCTTGGCTGTACTTTGGAAGCTTACTTGGATTGCTTAGTCATAATTTATTTGCATAAAATCATTATCAGTAAACAACCACCATACTTACATGAGAATATACATTTTTTTTCGGTCATCTCGGTCTCTCTCTATTTTGCAACCTAATTTTTCATGTCTTACTTCCGAACGTCAATTTTTCATTCATGCCGTCCGCCTGTGGAATGCATTGCAAGCATTAGAAGACTGCACTGATCGATTTGATAACTATCTATATCTTTATCTGTCTAATAGGTAGAATTATAAACTAACTTGAATTTTTATACGAATTTGTTAAACTGTTGTTAAATATTAGGTGCGCAACTAAGTTCTCCCTGTTTTTTTTTTTTTGAAGAAAATTTATTGTGAAAAAATGGTTACAAATGAATCATTCAAAGTATTACCCATCGCTAGCTACAACTTTTTCCCATCTTTCTGGAAGAGCTCAAATACCGTTACGGTAAAAGTGTTCATCTTTTGAGGCTATCCACGAATCAAGCCATTTTTTGATGTCTTCATATGAGCGGAACTGCTGATCAGCCAGACCGTGTGCCATCGAACGGAACAAGTAATAATCGGATGGCGCAATATCTGGGAAATATGGCGGGTGGGGTAGGTTTTCCCATTTGAGCTTTTCCAGGTAGGTTTTAACGGGTTTGGCAACGTGAGGCCGAGCGTTGTCGTGCTGTAGAATCACTTTTTCGTACCTCTGCTCGTATTGTGGCCGTTTTTCGCGCAATCGCATCAATTGAAGTCGATACCATTCCCCAGTGATGATCTCGTTGAGTTTCAATAGTTCATAATAAATGACATCGACTTGGTCCCACCAAATACACAGCATAATCTTCGCAGCGTGAATATTCGGCCGAGCCGACGACGTAGAAGCATGTGTTTTCTTTGGATTGCTGTAATGAATCCATTTTTCATCACCCGTCACGATGCGATGAAGAAAACCCTTCCTTTTTTGCCGCTGGAGCAGTTGATCACAGGTGAAAAAACGACGCTCAACGTCCCTTGGCTACAAATCATAAGGAACCCAGTTTCCTTATTTTTGAATCATTTCAAACGCATGCAACCGCTTGGAAATGGCTTGACGGGTAACTTCTGAAGCAAGCTGTTCTTGCGTTTGGCACGGATCCTCATCGAGCAATACCTCCAATTCAGCGTCTTCGAAGGATTTTGGCCTTCCTTCACGCGGACGATCGTCAACATCGAAATCACCGTCTTTGAAGCGACGGAACCAATCACGGCACTTTATTTCACTTAGAGCAGCATATCCGTAAACTTTTTGGAGCTCTCGATGCGCTTCAGCCGCCGTTTTCTTCGAATGAAAAAAGAAAATCAACACTTCCCGCAAATGACGATTACTTGGTACAAAATCAGACATTTCCACACAACCAAAAAGTATGTGATGCCAAAACAATTTGTTTACCATATGTCTAATCTCGGTTCATGACATTTTGGACATGTCAAAATCGACCAGCACTTACTGCTAGAGCCATCTATTGACAAACAGCGAGAACTTAGTTGCGCACCTAATATATATAATATATATCTTTCTTTTTCAAACTCCATTCGTAATAAAATTAATTTTAATTACACTTTTATTACTATAAAGGTATTTTTTTTTTTTATATAATTTGTACGTGTTAAAGTGGATATGAACTTATACTAATTTTTAGGACACGGGCGTTTTTGTGGAAAGGGGGAGAGACAGAGAGAAAGACAGATTGGTGTAGTTGGTTTGAAACTCAGGTATTATTAAGTTTCAGTGAACTCAAAGGGTGGCTGTCCAGATAACTGGAGAGTATTTTTTTTGTTTCGCTGTTATTGTCGTTGCTTATGGTTCACAGTATTTTTTCCATCCTCCTGATGTCATCATCACTATCAAGTTGCATTTTAGCCACTACACCACGGCCACCCTCACAGTCTAATGTAAAAGGTAATAATATTTGAAGTTTAAAGTTTAATTTACTGATGTATTAAGTTAACCTGTAGGCGAAGTTTTTATAACGTTACTTTCGTCTTTCAGTTCTATAATTTCCTGGCTGTTTTTTAGAGCGTTCAGATTTTCATTTAATTTAGTTTGATACTGCTGTTTTTTGGCTTCTTTCCAAATTAATTTCGTCAGAATGTGTTGTTTTCGACTGCTACTATACGAGTATATTCCAAGTTTCAGGATTAATTGAATTAGTAGATAATCAGACCATGTATTGTTATCTACAAGAAAGCCCTTGACGTATACTATCAAATCTTAGGATATAGTACCTTTCGTAAATCCATTAAGAACTATCAGCCAATTAGTGTTACAAAATTCTAAATAATTACGGCCATTAGCGTTTACTACTAGATCTCTTGAACGCCTTACGTCCGTGCTGGCGATTAACTCGGCTCTGCAAAATTCTTCTATAGTTTGCTGTAATTCACCTATTCTAACATTAATATCTCCAATAGCCACCGGGTTAGTACTTCGTGTTGTATGAAATATTTTCTCACTATAACAAACTCAAATTCCAAATTACTTCCTCTGATGTATCAACATAAAGGTGAAAACTTTTGTAATTATTTTAATTAAATCGGCTCTACGAATTAGATCCTAAGGCATTTACTGAAAAAAAAAAAAATTTCATACAAAGTTAGGAGCTATTACAGACGAAAGAACTACTAAATGTTGGAGATTTTTTCACCAAAGTTAGGAGTTATTTCATTTCGCTTTATTGTAAGTGAACAAAAGTGAACGAAAACTTAACGAATCGAAGCAAAAAGCTATTATGGCCACACAATACAAATCCTTTGTATATTTGTACTGTTTCGGAAATGGTCGTACGAAACCATTCTTCTATTATAGTTCAGCCTTTACTTTTCCAATGCGCGAGGAAACTTCTCGAGGCCGAGACGAACATAATCAGTCAATCCGTTCTCGATATATCATCAAAAAAGCCGTGCCATACAAAATGTATGAGAAAATGAATTTTTTTCATATTTTTTTTTTCGTGAATTTTTCCGATGTTTTAATAGTTAAGGCTGAACTATAATAGTCGGAAGCAATCGGAAGTTAATGTCATAATTCTACGTTGAATTTCCTTCAGCACTGTGTTCGGAAGCAAAGGTTCTTGTTCGATCACTGAAATCAAGGATCGTCGGGCGCTGTTAGTAGTTAGATGGGGGATCGCTTATCAAATTTTCATACGTATACTTACGAAAGAGCGAATCCATTCGCATCCAACAACTCGACTTTGTTTTATATCTTAAGATTATATGTTAAGTTCCAAACGAGTGTCAACAGTCCTTTTGTCGTTCTTAAACGTTTTTTCAAAGTGAACTGATAATGTCTCGACTTTTTCTACATTTGTTCTGAACCTGGTCGAGTTCTTTTTTTTTTGTTTATAATGGGAGGTTGGTGTAGGAGTATTATAGTCCTTTTTGGATTTCTTGTTGTCCTCTTTAAGGAATAATTCGTTTTTTATGTTTTTGTAATCTGTTAGCAAAAGAAAAAGCAAAAGAAATCTCAGGAGTTGAACATAGAACTGTGTGTAGCCGTCTGAAAAACAAGGATGGACGATTTTTGCTAAACACGAGCGAAAAACTAGAATATTGGAAAGCCCACATCGAAGACCTTTTCTGGGACGAAAGAAGTTAATTAGAACCATATAATGGACCCGAAGGACTAGAGATACTTAAAGAGGAAGTCATAAAAGCGTTGAAAGAAGCAAAAAATCGAAAAGCGATAGGCCCTGATGGAATACCGAGTGAACTTCTCAAACTATTTGAAGACGAAAACATTTAAATACTAGTCAGGCTTTTCAACGCTATTTACAGAAACGACGGAATTCCAGATGAATGGTTGAAGTCAACAAAAGAATAAAGCAACAGACTGTGCTGACTACAGGACAACAAGTTTGATGAGTCATACATTGAAGATCGTCTTGAAGATAATTCACAGAAGGATTTACAATAAGCTCGAAGAAGGCATAAGCGACTCTCAATTCGGATTTAGGAATGGATTTGGAACACGCCAAGAATTGTTTGCGTTCAATGTTATAATCCAACGAAGTTTAGAGATGAACAAAAAAGTCTTTGTATGTTTCGTCGATTATGAAAAGGCATTCGATAAAGTGCAACATAATAAAATGATGGAAATTTTAAGAGCCAAATGCATAGACAGAAATGATGCCAGAATAATTGAGAATCTGTACTGGAACCAAAAAGCGAAAATAACAATAGAGAACAAAGAATTGGAAGAGATAGAGATTCTCATAGGAGTCAGGCAAGGCTGCATTTTATCACCACTTCTCTTTAACATGTATTCAGAAGAAATATTCAAAAACCTAGCTGTAAGCTCAGATGGAGGAATTAAAGTCAATGGAATCTTACTCAACAACATTAGATACGTGGATGACGCGGTTATAATGACAAGTAGCATAAATGAATTAAACATTATTATGAACAAACTCAGCGTAGAAAGTAACAAGTACGGGTTGAAAATAAATGCAGGTAAAACAAAATTCATAGTAATTGATAAAAGTCAAGAAATACAAAATTATGAATTAAAAATAAATAATGTTGAAGTACAAAGGGTGAACACCATCAAATATTTGGGAACAATAATAAACACCAATGCAAACCCCGACGAAGAAATTCAGTGCAGAATTGAACAAGCTAGAGCAACATTCTGCAAAGTAGAGAAAATATTGACAGGTAGAGAAATAAATCCTAATCTGCTCGGTTTTATTATATGGAGCAGAAACGCGGACACTAAAAAGGGCAGCGATACGAAAAATAGAAGCCTTCGAAATGTGGGTGTACAGAAGAATCTTACGGATCTCCTGGGTTGACATAATAACTAACATAGAAGAAGTCTTAAGACGAGTAGGAAGAAAAAGAGAAATAATGCTAACAATCAAGAAAAGAAAACTTGAATACTTAGGACACATTATGAGAAACAACAAAAACCAGCTACTCAAACTAATTTTACAATGGACGATTGAAGGGAGCAGGAGCGTTGGAGGACCGAGAGTGACATGGTTATCAAACTTAAGAAAATGGCTCAATCTTTCAACGGTAGACTTGTTTAGAAATGTCAGCAATAAACAAACACTTGCATCGATGATTTCCAACCTCCGGAGCGGAGAGGAACCATAAGAAGAAGAATCTGTTAGCAATGTTTTTAGTTCTTTTGTCGCTCGATTGAGCTTTGTCTTGGCTTCTTGTGTCCTATTAGTTTGCCAAGTTCTCTAAGTTTTCGCTCTTTCTTGATTTCCACTTTGATCGCTGTCGGGATAAAGGCTTGAATTTGATTTGGAATTAGAATTGGTGTCGATCTATTTGTTGTGTTCACAATGTATCATTCAAGTGAATAATAGTCTTCTCTATGTTGGTTGGCGATGTGAGAGGTACATTAAGTTGCAGATCCTTGTTTATTATGTCTTTGAATATATCCCAGTCAGTTTTTCTATTGAATAGTTTTGTTTTATAGGTGACGATAATAGATGAATGGTCTGAAGATAATACGATAATACAAAGATATTTTTTAGGAAAACAACATTTTTAGCACAAACGTGATTTCACAAACAAGATTACAAGTTTTTTAAAACAATATAAATTTGTCTCATTTTTTATATTTCTCGGTAACTTGTTGAAAAGCTGTAAACCTTGAAACATAGTAGAATTTTGTGTGCTATTCGAGTTGTATCTCTCCAGTCTAAGGTTGTTGCTTAGGTACTCTGGGAAACGACTATTCTTGACATTAAAAACAAAAATTAGTACTTTTAAATAGGGGAGTTGATTTACATTCAACTATTGTAATGTTTGGAACATACTATATACATAAACTCTTAGGGTATACAAATTACACTTTAATTATGAACACATTGCTCTATTTAGCAGAACTTGCAGTCTTAATTTAGTGTCTTCTTCTCTCTTCTTAAAAACAAGATCAATTATCACACCGAGATTTCACAGTGGTCTAGCAAAGTATATGGTCATGCCTCCATTTTAACCCTTATCCTGTACTTAAAAATAATAACACACGTGGTGGTTGTGGGTCATTTTTGCCCAATACATTTCTTTCTGATTAATCGCAATTTTGATATTTTATTTTTGTTTCAGAGTGTCTTTTACATATAAATTTAGAACAGTTCGAGCACTTTGTCGAATATTTCCTGCTATTGGACAGATTTGGACAGATGTAGCAACGTGCGCGCTTCAAATTAAACATTGTTGCTTGTTGTACATTTGAATTTTGTTGTTGAACATTTTGAACTACCGCTTTAGCTGGGATACTTTGCGGAAAAAAGAGGTTCTACAAGATATTTCTCCTTGAATCAATGCTTCTCCCAATCACCGGGCACTGTCTAATAGGCAAGCATGCAAAATGGCTCGGCATATTTTCGAATGATTTCTGTAGAAGCTGCATGGACGAGGAGGAGGAGAAGACATTCTTCACCTACTTTGCATCTGTCCAGCTCTCTCCCAAAGAAGGAAACTCCACTTAGGAGCCTTCGGCTTCAACGACCTTAAAGATCTGAGTAAGGCAAACATTCGAAAACTCCTACGCTTCGTCAGAGGCTCCAAATGGTGCAATGAGTAGGCAAGTGACCGTTTCCAAAATCCATGTGGTATCACAATATAACTGATATTGGTCTAATTGTGTCGGCTTTCAGCTGGCAGCCACTTCTACCTAACTTAACCTATCACACCGAGATATACCACAGATTATTCTTGGTCTGTGGTTTTGTTCATACACAACCACATAATATAAATTAGCCAAATCCTCTTGCATTTAACTTGAACTTCCATAATCTTCTTACCTTTAATGTACAAGGCCGCAAACAAAATAGTTTGACACAGTATTTGTCTACACTTAAAACAGATTCACTCCCAAATTTCAACCCTGCGGGACTCTATGTTCACTATGTTCACAGCTTTTGGGGAAGACTCTGCTTCTGCTACTTCAGTCCTTTATGATCTAAAAATAAATCTGTTATCCTTCAAGTATCTTGCTAGTTGAGAACTTACAACTTTTTTCGCCATCAGAAGAGTATTTAAGGATCGGAAGTTTTTAGACTCTCTTGAATTATCAACTTTCGGAATTGCCACTTCGGTTTTCCAAATATCCGAGCATGTTCCACTTGTTAAGGAACTATTTACTATTTTGAGAAGTTCTTGCCCAATTAGGTTAGGTTAGGTAGATGGGTGCCTTGTGACGAATAGAGTCACTGCTCACTTGGACCAACAAATTCGGGTCCATTGTGCCCAACCGTTTAACCCTGGAAACGTTAAAAGTCTGCTGTTAGAATCACCCGGATAATGATATAAATCTCAGGAGCTCTATATTACCTAAGTCCTCCAATTCCGAGAAGAAGTAACTTCCGAGAGTTCTCATTCTTGTAACAGATAGGGCAGGACAATCACACAGCAGGTGACGAACTGATTCAATTTCTTCTTCGTCCCTGCAGCTTCTACAATAGTCGTTATGTAGCACACCGAGTTGCTCTGCGTGAACTCCAATGGCACAATGACGAGTAATTATTCCAGAAACGACCCGTGTAGTATAACGACTAAGTTTCACCAGAGAAGTTGATCACTTCTTGCTAAAGGTCGGCCATAGCGCCCTGGCCGTTGCGCATGTTTCCAGATGAATCCATGGTCTGTTGCTCGATCGGTGGTTTCATCTTCTATTTTCTTTAGTAGAGAACTGATTGGGGTTACTACAAAAGGGAGGGCCCGCGATAAGTGCAGCGCCGACCCTTTCCTAGCAAGCTCGTCAGTCCTTTCAATTCCTTCGATTTCCATATGCCCTGGAACCCAGCAGAGGGTCACCGCATTGGCTCTGGAAATTCCATTTAAGACCGATTTGCAGGTTCTCACAAGCCTTGATCTAATTACAGCAGAGTCCAGAGCCTTAATGGCTGCCTGGCTGTCTATATAGACAGTTATCGTTTTACCAACGATATTACTCTTGCGTATAATTGCCACAGCCTGTGTAATAGCTGTGATTTCGGCCTGAAAGACGCTGCAGTCGTCGCTTATTCTAAAGGAGTTGTTTATTCCTAGGGCCTCACAATAAACTCCGGCTCCCGTGCCAACGTCCAACTTAGAACCGTCGGTATAGCCAGTTCCTTTTTCTTCATGGTTCTCAGGTTCTTCCAGTGCGTTCTGTCTGGAATTTTTATGTTGAACCTCCTTTCAAATGCTAGCGTAGAGGTCATGAAATCAGTTTCCGCCGATCTGCTGGTCTTGCCCAATTAACTCACAATTTTCTAGAATTAACTTAGAGCTGATGCCATAAATATCTTTGTCGGTGTTCATATTTCTTTTTAATTACACTTATCACCTCATTAATTCAGCTCCTTCATTCTTAAAATTTTGAAATAAACACAAGTATAACATTACTGGGCTATAAAGAAAATTAAGCCGCTTGCTAGAAAAATCGACTTGAATTTGACTGTTATTTCCTTTTTTTTTTTGCAGAAACCAATAATGTCGCGGCTATCTGATATGGAAATTAAGCTTGAAAGCAATGAGCTGCAAACATACCTAGATACATTCAATAAAGAAATAGAGGAAGGAAATCAAAGTCTTAACGCAAGCCTTGTAGACGGAGTTGATATAATAAGTATTCGAAGTAAGGAAGAAGATGAAGAAGAGACCGGTACATACTTTGTTGATCAAGCGGGAAATTACTACTACCAACCAACCAAAGATTCGGACCCCATTCCTACAGATCCACCCGATAATATTCAACAAATAATGGGAGACAGTGATATTGAGGAGATGGCGACGATTGCTAAACCGTCATCTGGTAAACGACGAAACACCTCCACTTCCGCGATCAACAAATCCTCAAAGAAGTCTAAGAATGAAGAAGATGAAACGAAGTATGTGTTTATATTGGGTGATGAGAAAGATGAAGTGGAGAATGGTGATGAAAACGATGGAGACAATGAAAATGAAGAGGACAACGAAAACGACAATGAGGACGATGACGATGAAGACGGTGACGGTGATGATAAAGAAGTCTACGAGTTTGATGAGAACGAGGAAACTTTCTCAAGAAGATCTAGTTTTCTTGTGTCAGCAAAAGTTGTGCGTTTGAAATCGAAGACCAATTCTGTAAATGTTGCACCGCATCAGTGCCCCCACTGCGAGTATGTTACTAGTAAAAGATACTTGCTTGCCCGTCACATGAAATGCCATTCCGAAGAACGTCCTCATAAATGTTCCGTTTGTGAACGGGGTTTTAAGACCAACGCTTCACTTCAAAACCACGCTAACACGCACACCGGTAATAAGCCGCACCGTTGCAAATATTGCGTCAGCACTTTCACTACCTCCGGAGAATTAGTACGCCACGTTCGCTACAAGCATACGCATGAAAAACCGCATAAATGCTTCGAATGTGACTACGCTAGCGTGGAGTTGAGTAAACTTAAGCGCCACATTCGATGTCACACAGGAGAGCGTCCATACCAATGTCCTCATTGTACCTATGCGTCGCCAGATACCTTCAAGCTAAAGCGGCATATGCGAACTCATACTGGGGAGAAGCCTTATGAGTGCGATATTTGCCATTCAAAATTCACTCAGTCAAATTCTTTGAAAGCACACAAGCTGATACACAGCGTTGGTGATAAACCTGTATTCCAGTGTCACCTCTGTCCAACGACTTGCGGCCGCAAGACTGATCTCAGAATCCACGTTCAGAAGCTGCACACCTCTGAACGTCCGATTTCTTGTAAGAGGTGCCTCAAAATGTTTCCTGATCGATACACATATAAAGTACACTCAAAAACCCACGAAGGTGAAAAATGCTTCAAATGCGAACTGTGTCCATATGCTTCCATATCGCAACGGCACTTAGACTCTCACCTGCTGATTCATACAGATCAGAAGCCATTTGATTGTAAGTTTTGTGAGCAGTCGTTTAGACAGAAACAGCTTCTTAGACGTCATGTGAACCTCTACCACAATAAGGATTACGTGCCGCCGACGCCGCAGGAGAAGACCCACACCTGTCCCGACTGCAAGCGCGCATTCAGTAGAAAAGGAAATCTTATGAGACATATGGCTTCGCATGATCCGGAGTCGAAAATAAATTTGGAAAAATTACAGCTTAAAATGGGTCGAATGACCCGATTAGATCATAATGGCGACGAGGAGACTGTTGAGATATTAAGCGGAATTGATGAGGATGAAGAGGGTGAGGAAGAGTACGAGATGGGTGAGGAGGAAGATGGTACCGATGGCCAAGTAATGATTGAGGGTGAAGAGGAAGACGATAACGAAGAAGTGGAATCTTATGTGAGCAACACAACCAGTCATGTAGATAATAATGCCGAATACATTACTATAAAAAAGGAGGACGAGAAGGAGCTTGTCGCAGTTGAAGGTATCGATGGCCAACAGTACATGGTGGTGGAAGTTATACAATGTGATGACGACAATGATTTGCCGATAGATGACGAAAAAGCACAAAGTATTAAAAACGAGTTGGATGACGAATTTATCATTTCCGGTAAGTTGATATGCATGTGTTTTGTATTTATTTAATACTAGCAGGCTGGATGAACTTCGCCCGTACCGCTCTGTCGTGGCTGATATGTGGAAGCCCTGGCGATTAAGAAAGCCCTGTCCTGGCTGAAGTGTAATGTAGTATCTGTTCGGGGTATTAGCAATTTCTCGGATAGCCAAGCGGCAATAAAGTTCCTGGTATCATGCTCACTCACATCAAAGGTCGCTCAACATTGCCGCTCGTCTCTCACGGAGATGACGGAGCAATTCAATATTCACCTATGCTGGGTGCCAGGCCACAGAGATATACCGAGTAATTGCAAGGCTGACTAGCTCGCTAGAAAATGCATAACCCTCAAAAGTATGCCGGAAAGGGAAAATGCATCTTCATCTCAGCTGCCGTTAATTTGCCGTCAAACTTTTTGTACATTGTCCAGCATCGTGAATCGTATGTGAGCGCCGGACGTACAACTGCGGTGTAGAGTCTTCCTCTCAGCTTAGGGGACATTTTTTGGTCACAAAAGATTGCGGATTTTCCCGCCACTTCATCCACCCAACATGCGATGATTGATGTTATCATCACAAGTTACTTCGCTATTGATCATAGATCCCAGATATTTGAACTTTTCGCACTTGGGAAGCACTTTTCCATGCAAGTAAATGTCTGGAATAAATGCCGGTGTGGATCAGAGAACGGGCAGCACAGATACTCTGTCTTTTTTGAACTAATACGGTACCCATTTCCCTCCAAAACATTAAGTGCTCGTTGCAGGGACGTTTGATCTTCACTTATGATAGCTCCATCGTCAGCAAAGAATAACTGATGCACTTTGGGGTCCGTCAGTTTTCCTTCAAGCAAATAATCAAGGACTGCACTGGTGTACACCGATTGGGAACTCTTCGGTGACTCCTGCGGGAAATCTTACTCTTGTCCTTGCTCCCTCATACATGCCCATGATCATGCGCACGTAAGTTTCTGGAACTCCTCGTTGTCTTAGCGCCACCCATAAGAGATCTCTTGGTTGTCTATCAAAGGCTTTTTCAAAATCAACCAACACCATATGCAAGTCCTTTAATGAATCACGATGTTTTTCTATTATGATCCTTATACTCGTACTTTGGATTGCATCTGTTGTTGATTTACCCGAGACAAACCCGCACTTGTCATCAGATAGTCGTATTATTTTGCACAGTCCGCCATCAAATACCCGCACAACGATCTTCATGGTGTGTGACATCAGTTTGACAGTACGGTAGTTATCGCAGTTTCGCGTATCGCCTCCACTGACTAGGCATTGGATCACCACTCATAAGTTTGGAGATAAGAACCGTGACCCGATGTCTCCCATTTTTTCCAGAACTCTCGTCTGGACCAACCGCTTTTCTGTTTTTGGAGTATTTGACCGCATTCCTAACTTCTGCGACAGTAATGTCGGATACTTCGTCACGGGTAGGAGCGGCTCTTGGAAAGTAAACCCGGGGAAACTGTTTGTTGAGAAGAAGTCTTTCACAATATTGTTGCTATCTGTGGAGGATTTTGTCGTCTTCCATAAGAAGCTGGCCTTGAGCATTGTTAATGAATTTTGGGGAACGAATCTCCTGAGCATTTCTTCTTCTCTGGGCGGCTATTTTGAATGCATTTTGTTGTTCCCTTATTCAAGTTGTTTTGTCGAAGCTCCTGGGTAGCCTGGTTCCTATCGGACACCGAAGACGATATTTCTTCCAACTCCATACTGGTTTTTGAAATTGGGCGCATTTGGGTTGCGAGACCTTTGCAACATCTATATATCACTTCAAGGCAAGCTTTTTCATCTGTTAGTAGAAGAGCACTTTGACCAAGCCTTGAAAGCCGTTTTCTTTTCCCGTATCACTACTTTAGCTTCATTTGTCCACCACCATGTTTGTTTGGCGTGTTGGCAGGGGCGTTTCGACGTTCAAAGTAGTGATTTGGCTCTCTCCAAGCAAGATCGCTGTATTGAATCCCACATAGCTTGTGTTCTGCACTCCTCACTATCGAATTCATCGATCATGGTAAAGAGGTAATTTGTCATGCTGATAATAAAAGCTTCGCCTTTTCCTTTGTCCAGCTTGTACCAATTGATTTTCTCAGCCACCTTTGTTTGCTTATTTGTTTTCTTTCCCGTCTCCATAAAAATTTCTGTCAGGATCACTTTGCAATCTTTAACCTGGGGCTTCATGAAACTGGCTACCAAATGGTAGTTAATCTGGGTTTCATTTCCGCCACTGCTGTAAGTGATCAGGTGCCGGCTTTATTTGACGAACTTGGTATTTAGCAAGATAAGACCGTATGACTTACATATGCTTTGGATGTATTTACCTGGAGAATTCCTGGTGCCGTACCCCAGTCCTCCATAGCAGTCTTCATAGTCTTCGTTTGACTTCCCGACATGTCCGTTCAAATCTTCGCGAACAAACAAAAGCCCTTACTTTGGGATGTTTTTTGATGAGGTTGTGAAAATCCAGCCAGAATGCATATTTTTCTCTCTGTTCGCATTCGCGCTTACAATATGCCACATCTCACCCTGTATCATGATGTTGCCAAGTAGCTCTGCCAATCCATAGTAGAACATCTTGTAAGCTTTTGTCTTAACGTCCAAGAAACGCGCCCGATTCCCGGTGTTTCGCCATTTCGTTTCTTGTACACACAAGATGTCCAGTCGCCTTATAATCATCATTTCTTGAAGCTCGTAGCTGCGACCACTCATACTTCCAAGGTTCCAACTCGCGACTCTAAGGTTATACCTAAGCTGTTGCATTTTGTCGTAATTTTTGAGTAATAAAAGTGCTTGTTATCTGTTTGTCTTAAAAAAAAATTTTTTTTCTTTTCAGAACTTACGGACGAAGGTGTAAATATAATTAAATCAGCAAAAAGTCAGTCAGCAGGCATGGATGATTGTTTTGGATTTAGTGTGAGTAAAAGTCGCTTATACTTTTATATATCATAAAATAAACCTTTTCTCTTCTTATAGGAATCAGAAGAAAACATTGACAGCTCTGATGCGCATAGAGATAGTAAAAACGATATTCAACTGCTTGAAATCTTACAATAATGAATCTATTGTGCGCACTTTTTAATTTCTCAGGATTTTGAAGTTTTCAATTAAGTTTAGCTTTATTTTAATTAAAACCATACATTAGGTACGATTTATTGTTAACCAATATAACTCGGAATAAGAATAAACGGAACAAGTTTTTATTCTCCTTAATTAAACCGATGAGCAATTATTCAATGTGAATGGGCGGCGTGGTTCAGTTGTAACTTTCAGAGCATTAGATTTAAAAAGCGTTTCCCTTAAATTCAGTCAGCTTTTTCGAATTTACATAAATAATAGTGCTTGTGCAGCAAATGCAGCAATATTATTTCTTATTCAGTCGCATTCTGGCAAACGCCGTGTATAGACGTGTTTGAGAGCGATATCCTTCTCTTTCTTTCATTGCACTTGAAGTGTCATTTCTATTGCCACACACGTGGTCCCAATAAAACAAATCCCATTTATCTCTAACTAACTTTGTCAAACGAATTGATATAATACTTTCCCGACCTTACCCAATATGAAGGGGGGTACGGACCCCCCATATCAAAACCGATTTATGGAACTTGATTCGGACGGTCCTATAAATCGGCATTCCAAACCTAAACGGAAAAAGACGATCGAAAGTTTTCCAACATTACCGGCAATTACCACAAATGACGACGGCATCCCCCGGTACATAGTGATTTCGGGAACGGAAAAAAAAGGTGAAAACCTGCGACCTCTCTCCTCATATAATCCCTTCCAAATTAATCGCGGCTTGGAATTTATTTCTAAAGACGTTTTAGAAGTCAAAGCCATGCGATCGGGCGACCTCTTGGTTAAAGTGTCTAACCTCAATACAGCAGAAAAATTCCTAAAGGCTAAGTTAATTGACTCTATACCAGTTAAAATAACATCTCACGTTAGTTTGAATTCAGTGTAAGGCAGAATTTTTTCCAGGCATATTATCGACATACCTGAAGACGAGTTGTTAAGTGAGTTAAAAAAATACAAAGTGATTGGTGTAAAAAAAATTCAAAGAAACGTAAGCAGCCATCTTGTTGCTACAGGCGCTGCAATCTTAACATTCGATCTAATCCGTCGCCCAAAAGACATTAAAGTAGGATGGGTTAATTGTAAAGTCGATGAATATATCCCAAATCCAATGAGGTGTATCTTATGCCAAAAATTGGGCCACACAAAAAACCGGTGCTCTAACGCAGTAACATGTAAAGAATGTTGCCTCCCCCCACCTCACGATAAGTGTACACGGGTATATTGCATCAACTGCGATGCAGAAAACCACACTCCCTACGACCCTACTTGCCCAAGCTTTCTTCGCCACAAGGCAGTGAACAAGATTAAGATGGCATGGCAAATATTTAACGAGAACCCCAGCTTACACCAACTACCCGTTCCAAGAAAACATCCGGCTAAACCCACCGTAGCCGAAATTATAAAAACTAGACACGTAGTACCCAATAAACCTACGAATCCAACTCTCCCCCCCACTATCTCAAACACACCAGTTAACCCCCGCTCCACCCCTAACCCACAATACTCACCTAAGAAAATCGACATTCGTCCAGAAGGGCACATTGTCAACCCCGAAACTAGCAATTCAATAAGCGTTGCCCAAAATTCAACTGCTCCACGCACCATACCCTGTACACAAACTCAACTTTCAACCAAAACATCTAACTCAAATAGTTCACCTACACCACACACCCCTATATCAAACTTTACACAAAACTCTTCAACCAAATCCTCCAACACCAATATTACACCAATTACTCACTCACCTATATCAACTGTTACACAAAATCTTTTACAAAGGAATGAATACTTCCTCAACAATCCAGAAATGGATGATGATGCATAATAATGATATGCATATTCCAAACCCGGACTCTGCTGGCAGGGGATTGGGGCATTCGGGCTCTCCAGGGAGTCCGAATGCGCCAACATCATGGCAGCGGAGTCAACATAGATCACGCACCCGCCACTCTTCACCCCCTATCTATACACACAAACCTCAGGAATTCAAAGCTCTCCAGTGGAATATACAAGGGTATATTAACAACTTCGACGAGCTAAACATATTAATCAAAGAACTATCGCCTTGTGCTATATCTCTGCAAGAGACACATTGCGCGTTTCAGTCTATACCATTAACCCCTAAAGCATATATTGGTTACTTCAATAACCTCCCACAAAACGTAACAGCTAAGCAAGGTATTGGGGTCCTAATCAAAAAAAACATTCCGCACAAGCAACTAAACATCAACTCTAACATCCTAACATTGGCCATAGAAATTAATTTGTCTTTTACTTTCACTATTATCTCAATTTATATACCTCCGAAACAGACTTTCTCTCGCGTGACCTTGATAACATTTTAAACCAAATTCACAGTCCTGTATTACTTGTTGGGGATGTTAACTCCTGGAGCGTTCTCTGGGGCTCAACATCCACTAACTACAGAGGTTCCCTGTGGGAAGATTTTATCCTTAACTCCGACCTGATGATTCTAAATGACGGCTCCGCCACCCACTTCTCTACACACAGCACTCTAACTCACGTCGACCTGTCTTGTTGCTCGCCCACGCTCTTTCCACGCACATCTTGGAAAATACTAGAAGATCTCCACAATAGCGACCATTTCCCGATTACCATATCCATATCAATGGGTTCTGTTAAATCCAATACGCTCTCCACACCCAAGTTTAAAACTGACTTGGCCGACTGGGATAAATTCCAAAAAAGCATTAAAGATTATCTGTCTGAAATCCCCCCATCTTCCAATAATAACAAAGAAGCTGCTGTTCTTCTAAAAGCTATTCGATCCGCTGCCAATCAATCTATTCCCCAAAGCGTTCACTTCACCACTAAACCGTCAGTCCCTTGGTGGAACCCGGAGTTGAAAAATTTGAGGGACCAGAAAGTACATGCCTGGAGGTATTTTAAAAAACGCCCAACTCAATCAAACTTAATTGCCTACAAAAAAGCTAATGCTTTGTTCAGAAGAGAAGTCAAAATTAGCAAAACCAAAAGCCTAATGGCCTTTACCTCAATGATTGGCCCTAACTCCTCCCCGGCAAAGATCTGGCAAAACATTCGATGCCTCACTGGTACTTATGTGCCACGACAAATTCGTTGCATGGAGACTCCAACAGGACCCATCTGTTGCTCTCTAGACATCAGTAATTTTTTCGCACAAACTTGGTACAACCTCTCTACCGACGATAATTTTTCCCAAAACTTTAACACAACGAAATATAATAGCCTTCGGACCTCAATTTCTCAAGACACTTGCAGCCCATCAGCGAGGCATATCGAAGGCCTCATATCGGAGTTAGAATTTGATAGTTGTTTTAGGAAACTAAAAGGTAAAACACCAAGCAGGGACCGGATATCTTACTCCATGCTCAAAAATCTACCTCCTCCGACCAAACAACGTCTTATCGGTCTTTATAATAATGTATTCGAAACCGGAGTCATCCCTCAGAGCTGGAAATCAGCCACAGTTTTACCCCTTCCTAAACCCAAGAAGGCAATTAACTACATCGAGAGCTACCGCCCAATATCACTCATTCCCTGCATGTCAAAGGGTCTAGAAAAAATAGTAGCAAGACGTCTACTCTGGTACATCGAATCTAATAGGCTTATCAACGTCAATCAAGTAGCCTTTAAAACCAATAAGGGTTGCTCCGACGCGCTGTTATACATTGACGCTTACATCTCCAAAGCCTTATCGGCTCGGAACCACGTAACGCTACTTTCGTTAGATTTTGAAAGAGCTTTTGACAGAGTAGGTACACATTTAATACTTAACAAACTACAAACATGGCGCATTGGGCCAAAAATGTTCCAATACATAAAGTCCTTCCTTTCTAATAGAAAGTTCTGTGTCAAAGTTAACAACGAATTCTCGTCCTCTCATCCACTCCACAACGGGATCCCGCAAGGGTCTCCACTGTCGGTGGTCCTATTCATCATAGCGTTCAATGATATAAGTACGGTAATAAATGAGCACAGTCTTCTAGATCACTGCATATATGCGGACGATCTTTACATTTTGTGTAAACTGAACGATATTGAAAGGAGCAAACAAATTCTAACCGATGTACTGAAAGATATATTAACTTGGTCCAGCACCTCGGGTGCCAAACTCTCCTTAGAGAAATGTAAATTATTACATGATTGTCGGAAAATTTCCTGTCCGCAACTTACGATACACCTAAATAGTGTTAATATACAAAACACTAATACTTTAAAAATCCTAGGATTAACTATAAATCATAGATATAATTGGAAAACACATTGTCTAGAATTAAAAAAGAGCCTGGCTGCTAGGGCTGATATCATTAACTATTTAGCTAGTAAAAAACTTAATGTTCATGTTAATACCCTTTGTAACATTACTAAATCTTTAGTTCTAAGTAAGATTGATTATGGCTTCATCATATATGGTAAATGCGCTAAGTCAACACTTAATCTTTTAAAAACACCATACCACCATGCTGCTAGAAGGAGTATTAATGCACTTCGTACAACGCGGATCCAGAACATAATGGCAGAAGCGGGACTACCAACACTAGAAGAACGACAATCAAGTGTTTTCATCAATCTTTTCACTAAACTCTCATTCTCCACCGACTCCATTATCGACAAATACATTGCATCCGCAATCACCGCCAAAAAATCATATCGGATTCAGTCTTCAATAGCTAAAACCATCCAAGCCGCACAGCAAATGGAGCTCCCCCTAAAACTTTCAAAGGACCACTTCCCCACTTATCCACCTTGGTGCATCAAACCTGACTCCATACTACTCAATCTGTCTCTACTCTGCAAAAGAAGCACAAACTGCGATATCTATCGAGCTATCTTCCTTAAAACCATGGCAGACCTAAAATCAGATGGTTGGAACCCAGTCTTTACTGACGGCTCTAAATCTGCTAACAACACATCCTTCGCCGCCGCCTTGGAAAACGGGACCGTTTTAAGAATCGGACTTTTGCCAGATTACACTTCAATATTTACTGCAGAAGCGATCGCCATACTCGAGACAATTAAATATTTGGTAAAACTCCGCTCTAAATCGGTAATATGTTCAGACAGCCTGTCGGTGTTAAAAGCTATCCTTAATCCAAACCATAAATCTGGTCTCATAACAAACATCAGGGATCTCTTGATAAAGAATTCCAATAAAATAAAACTTATTTGGGTACCAAGCCACAGTGGAATACAAGGCAACGAGTTTGTCGACATGGCCGCAAAATTATGCTATAGAGCGCCGGTCTACACCTTCGACTTTTTTTCAAAAAAAAGACCTTCAAAACCTTGTCAACCAAAAGATAAAAAAGGAAAGGTCCTCAAACTGGTGTAACTACCATCATCACTACTCCAAAATTAACATCGACGGTAGCATGCCCATCTACCCCACAACAACATCGAAAGCAGCCAACATTACTTTTACCAGGTTGCGCCTAGGGCACACTATAATTACACATAAATACATTTATGAAAATGAAACACCTTCTACGTGTCCAACCTGCAACAACATCTTAAACATTGATCACATCATCGGACTAATCCAATGCCCGGTATCCAAGGAATTTAATAAAATCCTGCAACCAAATCAATCAGCGTACGACATACTCAGGATAGCAAACTATTCTAACATATCTAAAGTCAATGATTTTATCAGCCGCACACGTCTTACCATATAGAGCCACTTGAATTGTATTTCACATCTATACTTTGATTTATTTCACGTTAAGTAGTTTATATTTATATTTATTTTTGTTTAGAGCCGAAAGCCCAGCAGCTTGTTGCTCTCTCTTTATATAATTAACTTGTAATTTGTAATTACCTGTTTAATAAATAATAATAATAATAATAATAATATTTCTTATTTTTTTTACTTTCAATTGCATATTTATAGGTTGGTTTGTCATGAGATTACTTTTAGTTGCATGTTTATGGCTGTTTTGTTATGAGAATATACTGCAAAATGCAGATGTTCCAATTCAGAGTTTATATACATATTGTAATATGCGAGCTACGGCTCGAGTAGATAAAACTTTATTCTGTGAGATTATTTCTTTATTTTCTAGTCTATAGAACAATTCAAGTTCACACTATACTATTCTTCGCAAATTCTTTCCTTACAAGGTCTCTTTCTTCTCAAATCACTTTATCTCATTTCAATTACTTAATTCACAAATCCAAACTAATTACTTCTTCTTGTTACCTCTTAACTTTCAATCTATCACAAAACTACAACTTCGCCCATTATCACTTTTCCAATCTCTTCCAACTGCCCCTGCCTCGATCGCCATCTGTTCTTATATAGTCGCATTTCTGATAGCCAGAAACTTCTAGCAAATTCTTCGACCACTGGAAAGAGAAAATTCTGTTGTAATAATTCCAAGATGACAGCTGCAGCCAATAATCTCTTGTGGTTATAATTCTCTCTTAATTCCGCGACGTCGTCTTAGACATATTCCTTCTCTTCCGTGGACACGAACCTCGAATGTGTTCTGAAAAGACACTCCGGAAAGTAATTTTGTGTTGCTTACTTTTGGGGCGTAGTTATTATGCTAAATTATGTTACAATATAATGAAAAATGCAGATCTAATTCAGAGTTTACATACACATTTAATGAAAATTACAAATTTTGCGAATTTCCTGAGACCCTAAGAGAAGATATCATTTTTGAAGCGGAAAGCAATTAAAACTGTCTGCTGGTTAATGCAATATTAAAGTTGAAAGAACGATTCGGAAACATTGGTTCAAACCAAGACATAATCACATAATCATAATATAAAAAAAATGAAGCATATTTTTGTCCTGGCAGACAGAGAGCTTTCAGAATAAGTACCACAAATAAAGCTTTTTCTTTTTCCTCACTCCGTCATTTAGATTTTCAGGTTAATTACTAACATACATATAACATACATATTCTCCAGGTCAGTTTCCTGTCCTATATAATGCCCAGATACTTGACGCTTTCGCGGAGTTGTAGTGATACTCCTCCGATTTGTGGAATATGAAAATCACTAGTTTTGGTTTTCTTTGTAAAGAGAACTATTCCCGTTTTATTTGGATTTATTTCTAATCCACTCTCCTCCGCCCATTCTTTTATGATTCGAAGGGTGTTGGTTAGGTCATCTGCGTACGCTACACATTTCGCACAGGTTCCACCCAGTGCTTCTAAAAGGTTGTCCATTGTGAGCACCCACAGAAAAGGAGATATTATCCCCCCCTGTGGTGTTCCCGTACGGACTGTTCCCCTTCTTGTTTTGTCTCCCAGTGAAGCTGTGATAATGCGGTTTGTAAGCATGTGTTCTAGCCAATTGTTTATTATTTGGTTATTACAGTATATCGAGAGTGCTTCCACAATTTTTTGAGTTTTCACATTGTTAAATTCCCCTTCGATATCTAGAAAAACGCCTGCGACTGATTCATGGATCATAATGATTTATATTGCATTTATGTAAATAAATTTAATCAAGTTCCGTTATAGAACTTATTTGATAAAATAAGAGCGCGGAATATTAATAAAAGTAATCCAAATGTTTCCGAATTCAACTCCCTGCTAGCCAAAGCTATATCGATGAAATTTTTATTCAAACCGAAATGTTCAAACTGCGAAGAAGACGATTCGGAATATCTACAGGTGGATTGGAATGCTATTTTGCAGAGTGATATAGAAGAACAAATAATACTTACCCAAGAGCTATCACAAAATCACGACATTCTTAAGAATGAGGAATGTTTTGAAAATAACATGAATACGAACAATATAGTTAGTTCAACGACCTAGCTACATGATACTTTGCCGGATATTGCATCTTTAAAACAATAACAAAATGAACAAAATCTGGGAAAATTGTGCTGAAGAAATGTCAAAGGACAAACAGAATTTCGATCTAACGGAAGTATTGATAAAATTAAAAGAATATGAAAATTCAAAAGAAAATACGGTTCTCTTATGGCCGTCAGAAAAAGATTTTCAAGTATGCCCTCTTCATGTACAAATATTTTCCGAATACTTTCGAAAACTACCTTTTGCATCTAACTTAAAAGAAAATATAATCAAAGAATGTATACTCGTAAAGGCAACAAATATACATTTTCCGAATTGGTTCAATGTATGTTATGATTGAGGTGATTTAACTGCAATTTAATACTAACCTAATTTAAGTTAATGATTATTTTGTTAAGTTAGTTAATTTTTTTATAATAATTTTGAAGATTACTAGGCTAAGAGCAGTGATCAGTTATTATAAGTGCATAAATATAAAATGCAGTATGCAAAACTCATATTCATACCCATTTTCAGAGCAAATTTGTGCACAAAGTTTACAGAGTTTTTATTTATTTAATCAAGTGCTGAAAATAAGGTGGAACATACATACAGACAAAATAACAGGCACACAACATAAGCCCAATCATTTGCATATATATATATACGATCTATACAGATACTCCATATCCATCTTCCCAACGTGTCGGCATCAGAAGTCCGTGACCGCAGTCGCACAAAATATTTTTTTTGTTTCCTTTTTGCAGTGAAGGTAAACAAGGGTATGCGTGAGTGAGACGATGGACTAAAAAGTGAGCAGAAAAAACAAATGTTCTGTGTTCTGATTTGATGATCCCTCTTGTAAGAAGTTTAAGCTTTTTAAAAAGCTTTTTTTTTAGTGAATTTCGTTTTCATATATCACTTCTTCCCATATGAGTGAGACATTTGGGTAGTTTATTATCTAGGCATATTTTTCCTAAAAGATAAATTGAAAACAAAGAAAAGAGGAACTGCTTGATAAATATAAAATTACGAAATAAAACAATTTGTTGTTCTTACTTTTTCCACAGATAAACAGAGAATGAATTAGATGCGGATTAGATTCTATCCGCTTCATTTTCACGACACAGTGAATCTTATTTACATTATCACCATTGAACGGTTCACTTCAGCAGATGCAGATTTTCGTTTTTTTAGTGGAAAATTTCCTCCGATGGATTCTATGGCAGGGCTAAATGACACTTCAGTCGGATCGGACCTTTGAAGAGGAGGGGTGATTTATATTTTAATAGCAAAAATCTCAGGGGTCGAATTACCGCATCAGCGAACGGATGACTTGTCACGTAAGTTGCATTGTGTTATTCCTGGTCTTACCAATAACACAATAAAATTTACGTAACGAGTCAGCCGATCCCAGATTTGTCTTTATCCTAGTAGAGGATAAACATTCACACTTATTACCATAGTCGAAGTGACAGGTTGTTACCTTACTTTATTTAAGGTCTGATAGTATATGAAAATTCGTCCGTTTTTATACGAAATTTTAATATGGGAACAATACCATTTGTAGATTTTTGTGCATTCCAATAGTCGCTCATGGTGTGACTTAAACCCTATATGAGAGTAACAATTTTTTCTCGTTACGTAGGTATTGTAACGACAAAATTGCGATTAAACGTAACGATTTCGGGTACATTTAAGGTTATCGTTGCGAAATCTGTCATATCACACCTCACAAGACGTCATTAAGGGTTGGTTGTCATTTGCCATTGTTATTGTGATGTGATTGGCCGTTTTTGTAAACGTCATCTGCATCAAATTGCTTTTGCATAATGTTCTTAAACGCAAGCTGCAAAAGTCGTTTGTTCGAAAACAACATTATAAATCACACTGCATTTGCAGCATGTTCAATAATGCATTGTTTGCAGGGCAGACGTTCATAAACGTCATCTGCGCTGCAAAAAAGCTCCATGTTAAGGGCTCCATTTTGCTTTGTTTGAAAATGTCAAATGCGATTGCAAAAAAAGAATAATGCAGGTGACACAGATCAATGGTAGCAAAAAACTTTTGCAGTTTGACGTTTGCAACCCTTAAGTGCTGCAATGACGATCAAAATGACAATCAAATGACGTTTTCGAAAATGGCCATTGTTTGAAAAATGTAATGAAAATAAAAGATTGTGTAAAATTATTTATTTCCAGGCCTAAATTAATGACAATTAGGCAGCTTTATACGTTGGTTTATTTTATAGAAATAAACCACGACATTACGAAGAACTACATATGCATCAAGCAATCAAGCAGGGGTGAAAACAAAAATTGGGCGACTATTTATATTTTCTTTGTTTTTTTGTCACATGTCTCCGAAGGCGAAGTTAGTTGCGCTTCTCCGCGTGGATTTTTGATTTCCAGCTGGCCACATTTTTTGTCATCGTTCTCGTCGCACAAAATCATTGCAAGTCGTGGGTTTCATTATCTGGAAATCTTTTGTCTTGCCTCTCGTCTTGTAACACATAATAAGGCTCCTGAAGATAGCGAACGAATTTTCCAGGGGGAATCAACCGTGGCGTTTACAGTTCCGGTTAGGCCGAAGTGATTACTATACACCCTATATAGACTACTTCGACATATTCAGAGCTGAAGTCTACACGGATTTCAAAACTGAGTCAGGGTTTTAAAAAAGAAATGTTGGCGGATAAACCGTTAATGGGCCAACGGCAGCGCTCACCATCCCTGAAGAGGGTTACTTAATTTACCCGGTGCTTTTCCTAGAGATTGTAAATAAGTGTCAGGTCCTCTAGGTATGGCATTGTGCTCTACAATGGGAAACAAACTATAGTTACGAAGCAGCTACAAGCCTCGGATGTGGATGAACTCACTGTTGACGACCCTATCAAACGCAATAAAGACAATGACCTACGAATCTGCACGTGAAATGTTCGAACCATTCACAGGACACGTGCCGCCGAACAACTCATGTAAATCCTGGACTGATACTAAACAGATATCAATGCCATCCAGTAAGATCGATGGAAAGGACCGACCATAAGCAAAATCTGTTAGCAGTGTCAAGACAATTCATATACCTAAAGCAAGTAAAAGCTCGCATGTCAACCCAAAGAATCTCCGATCTATCAGTCTTTCTTCCTTCCTGCTGAAAACGTTGGAGAGCAGCATTAGTCCAGCTATGCTATCGACGTCCCGACATGCGTACTACAAAGGCAAGTCAGTTGAGACGGCATTACATTCACTCGCGCACACCATTAAAAATTACTGAGCATCAGAGAGTATGCTATAGTTTTTCCTTGATATTGAGGGAGCTTTTAACAATGTCAAATCAGAAGCAATTATTAACGCCCTTGTAAGACTGAACGTCGAAGCTTCGCTTGAAGTTCTAATCAATCAATTGCTTACAGGTAGGATTATCAACACAAAACTGGGCGGATCTTCTATTCGAAGACTAATCTACGGCACACCTCAAGGTGGTGTCTTGTTCCCTCATCTTTGGAATCTGGTGGTTGATAAACTACTATTCGACTTGAAAAGGACAGAATGTCAGGTGATTGCCTATGCAGATGACGTTGCTATTGCTGTCTCTGGGAACTCATCCAACATGCTCTTCTCCTGCTCTCCAACTGGGCCACAAATTGTGGCTTGGGAGTATATCCCAACAAACCGAACAAAGTTACTATTATAAACCACTATAAATGGCACCAGTCTTACCTCCACAGACAAAGCTAAATTCTTGGGTCATATTTTGGACAGGAAACTAAACTGGGAAGCCAATTTATCAGTACGCGCTAAAACAGCCAGTGTCGCTCTCTGCTCCTGTAAAAATGCCATCGGAAAGTACTGGTGTATACCAGTCTATGGCTGTACGTGGCCGTTGTCAGGACAACTTATCTATGGCGTGATCGTTTGGTGAACGGCTTTGGAAAATGACGTAAACCTCAAACTTTAAGAGAAAATGCAACGATCCGCAAGCACGTACATCAGCGGTGCACTAAGAACCACTCCCTCCGCAGCACTAGATGCAATGCTTCATCTGTTGCCCCTGGGACATTCTCGGCAAATAGATGGCTGCCAGTGCAGCCACCCGTCTAAAAGCCTCCTCTATGTCCAACTTCTTAGCTGGAAACTCCTCGATCCTTAATTCACAAAATTTATCATACGGAAATACCGACTACACATCACCGAAACTGAGATTTGATACTAACTTCCGGGCATCAATTCCTACCCGTAGTGATTGGAAACACGTTGCCGATGTCAGTTCAGTTCACTTCTACACAGACGGTTCTAAAATCGGAAATGGGGTGGGTGGAGGTGTTTGCTCCGAAAACCTCAATTTGAGCAACTTCTTCCGTCTCCCAGATCACTGTAGCGCATTTCAGGCGGAAATAATGGCGATTAAAAAAGCCCTGTCCTGGCTGAAGTGTAATGTAGTATCTGTTTGGGATATTAGCATTTTCACGGATAGCCCAGCGGCAATAAAGTCCCTGGTATCAAGCTCACTCACTTCAAAGGCTGCTCAAGATTGCCGCTCGTCTCACAGAGATGACGGAGTAATTCACTATTTACCTATGCTGGGTGCCAGGCCACAGAGACATACCGGGTAACTGCAAGGCTGACGAGCTCGCTAGAAAAGCCATAACATTCAGAATTATGTCGGAAAGGCACAATTTAGGTATGCCTCTCGCTACGTGTAAACATTTACTCATGCTGGATGCAATCAAAAAGCCAGTCACAGATGGGAGACTCTTATTACTTGCAGAGTCTCTAGACAAATCTGGCCCAAGCTAGATAAAAAATGCTCTGATAGATTGGTTTTGCTAAAACGATCGCAGATCAGCACCGTCATCGGTGTCTCACGGGGCACTGTCCTATCGGTCTACAGCTAAAACCCTGTGCTTTTTTCAAATGATTAATGCACAAGCTGCAGGGACGAGGAGGAAATGATCCTCCATTTCCTTTGTATCTGTTCAGCCCTGTCCAAAAGAAGACGATCGAGAAGAGATATAGGGGCTCCATCCTTCGATGACCTTGGCGACCTGGCAAATATTGATGTCAGAGGTATTATCCACTTCATAAGAAGATCTGGCTGGTTCAACTAGCCCTCAGGTACACAGGTACAGACAGCCACATTAGTCTAACCTAACCTAACCTAGCTCTCCACCCAGTATCTTACTTATTCACTCTGCCCCATTTGAATTGATTTAAAATGCCACTAGACGCCATCTGGAAACCAAATATCACTGAAATCCGTTCTGTGGTACTTCAATTAGGAGTGTGGGAAGGACCAACCAAATAGGTACAGAGGAAGCGAAACAAAATTAAATAAATTCTCTACAACCTTGTATATATGTAATATATTTTTGTAATAGTAAGTAACAGTTCATTCAATTTTATACTACAGACGGTTAATAATATTATGTGGAAGTATCAATCGGATTTTGTTATTGCATGTCTGAAGAACGGATTTTTGACATCAACACCGCCGTAGACGAGGTACTCAAGACGCTGTGACTTACTTACTTATGTCCTGTATCCCTTTGTGGGTCCTAGGGCCTCTACAACGCCTACGCGCCATCTTGTGCGATTTCTGGAAATGTGCCTCAGCTCTCCCCAACTCTTCCCAGTTGTCGTGCTTCCTTCTCAACTGTTCTGCGCCACGTACTCCTAGGACCGCCACGTATCCTGCCAATTAACTTGGTTTAAGTACGTATGTATGTCGGAAAGCTACAACAGAGGCTACGGCTGTCGGCGAGGGCTTGGCCTCGAAAGGGAATAAGTCGCCAGTGGTTATTGAAATTCAAAGTGAGAAAAAAGTAATCGATATCCACGGTCCAAGGAAGCGACAGTCTGGGGCCTAAGAGCATAAGAGGGCAAAGGAGAGAAAGAGGTAAGAGGACGAGGAAAGGCGCAAAGAAGGTATCAGACCGGAAGGCGCAGCGACTCCTGCTTCCATTCCCTTCTCTGCAAATACATCGAAAATAATAGGTGAAGATACAACACTGGAACCTGCAGTGACACAACATAGACACTACCACAAATCAACCTCTCTTTACTTCACCCGGAGAGGGAGGTGGCTCAAGAGGCACTCTAAGCAAGCGACGGAGGACAACAAGAGGCACTCCTAGCAATATCAGTGGTGCGTGGGAAGGATTCAAATTCAGGGTCCTTTCAGTCGCAGAGATTTCGAAATTGACCAGGGTATTCGTGTGGATCCCAGGGACGATTAAAGAACTTCCCAAAATCCTTGAACAACGAAAAGCGGGCTGGCAAAGGGCAACTGCTGTTCATTAGGGCAGACCAAAAGGCCGGAATATACTTTCCATTGATCTAGAGACGAAAAGAGAAGCTGGACTGAGTGCATTTAGGGTCAGAACTCTGGGTTATTTCAATGACCAAACTCCAATGGGACACAGGGCCATCTGGAAAGAAGTACAGGAGGCCTCTGGACTCGTAGAACATCCAAGTAACCTTATAAATGAAGAATTTAATTTCAATTCGATTCCCCAAATTCGAGTCTTGGCAACAGGACACTGCTACCCCGGATGGAGGGGCATAGAAGTGTATACGGATGGATCACACATTGGCGGGTGCATTTTGTTATTCACCACCGCTCAATCAAGCAATCCATCTGGAACAGTTCGTGATTGTGTTCCAGTCGGAGGTATTTGCTATACTAAAGGGCGCTTAACAACTCCTTAAATTCGGAACCCAGGGAAATAGCATCTCCATCCGCTACATCGGTCGCCTTAATGGCACTTGCGAACCGAAGAACCAATTCAAAGCTGGTGAGGGAATGCAAGAACAAACTCAGCATCCTAGCAACTTCCTCTCATGCCAATCTGCTCTGGGCTCCTGGCTATCATGACATACCGGGGAACGAAAGATCGTGGAATGCTGAATACTAATATAGTGACAACCATATATACAGCTATTAAGGTCATCAAGACAACATACAGCAACCCTAGTTCTTCTGAAGCTGGGAAGAGACTTAATTATTAATTTAGGCAATAGGCAATTGAAATTCATGGTAGCCCTATAAACCGGACCAATCAACTTGAAGAAGTAAGTCTGCAGATTGGGATTGGTGACGTTCAGCATCTGCCAAGGTTGCGAGGCGGAGGAGGAGAGTCTCGAGCACTTCCTCTGTGACTGCCCCGCTATAGGAATGGAATCGCTCTTTCGTAAGTGAGCAAAAGTGAACGAAAACTTAACGAATCGAAGCAAAAAGCTATTATGCTCACACAATATAAATTACAGGTTTTTCAACGAGAGACCACCCACCCTACAGGTCATACTTGGCCCCGAGCGACTTTTTACATTTTTTCAATTTGAAAATGAGAACGAGAACGATTTGCAGATGAGAACGAGATCAAGGCGACCGGAGAAAATAATTTTGAAGGCAGAAATGGTATTAAGGCACTGTATGCCCCATGTGAGAAAAGCATTTCACTCGAGGGAGATTGAGAAATACAATTTTTTAATCGGATCTCTTCTTTCACTTCATACATGAGAATCACCACCTGTAATGAGGTTGCCATTAAGTTCGCATGAACTTACTCGTATAGTGTATTCCTCACGTCGCGTCGTCTGCATTATTACTTCACTCAATCAACCAAATTTTGCAGATAAATCTCTCTTGATTTCTCAATTATCTCATATTGTAGCAACCGTATACTAGTAATTTACAATCCAAGAGCCTTTCAACAGACTGTACTTTAAATGGAATAATTCGCTAAATTGTCACTGCTACTCGTATGTGCGTTAACACTTCACATAATTTATATGCGCAATCAAAAAGACTTGGACATATTTCATTCAGCTTAATAAAAATATCAGATCATTTGCAACATGCAAAGAGGAAGTGTTTCATAGCAGATACTCGGCGTTAGTCTCACGCCTTTATTTTTCGTTCATTGCATCGGTAATAGCGAAAGCTTTCATTCATGCAATTCGTTTGAGAGATTGAGTCAAAAGCGTATAGACGAATGCATTAACAGACCTTTGTTAATTTTTGAAAAGAGAAACAGACACACTCAGTCTTGACCACGGGCAACGGGCTGTACATTAGGTAGTATTTGAATGTTCGCAGATTCATTTTAAATTCATTCGTTGGGTCGGGCACACAGTTCGTCAGTTCGGTTGTTAGCCTCCAAAGAAACGTTCACGTTCACGTTCACGTTCTTAAAACCATTTATGCAGCTGACTCATTAAGAAAGTGACGCCAATTTGCTATCCACTTAACATAACATCAACAGTATATTCCACTCACTGCCACGAATTATACTAATTTCCCTTCAGGTAGGTAAATTACCTAAAAAAAAGTGTGATTACATCAAATTTACATCAAATACCGTTTAAATAAGATGGTAATTTTGAAATTCATAAATTGTGACTTTTCGTTAAATTTTAAATAAAGTGATGCAGAGTAAGAAAAAAAGTTCAAAACAAATTTGCAATTGTTACATAAATAAAATACTGGTGTGAAAAGAAAGTGACAAAGGGTATGAACAGCTTGGTACACAAATGGATGGATGCTTTTCGAAATGTTACAAAGTGATTCTTCTATTAACGTGCGCTATTATAAATATTTATTTAAAGTTTTTGTGTTTCAATGGTATATTGGATTTGAGATTTACGTTTAGCATTTAAAGGTTGATTTTAGGGCCTTGGTTGCGTCATTTTTTGTGAATGAATGACACTTGTTTTTGCAAGATTTCGGTTCAATAAACCCTTTCATCTTATAGACTTTGGATCGTTGCACTAGTACAGATATGTTTGAATAAAACGGCTGTGCTTCCGAAATTTTTAAACTGAATACAGTAAGCAAATTGAGAATACAGATCCGATTTAAGTTTAAATCGCCCTCATAAGTAGTTGATTTTATTAGTGTGTTATTTGAGTAAGAAGCGAACTTATTTTTTTCTAATTTGTTCTAGCGAAAACGTATTATACATTATTTTGGATAATTGCAGCAGTTACGATATTCATGATTCGGAGTTTGCGGTCCAAAAATTTCCAAACTTACCAAATTAAATATTAGCGCTTCGTGGTAATTCAATTTAGTTCCAACTCCAACGTATTACGGGTTAAAATTTGAAAAGCATTAACACGTTAACACAATTAGTACGTGATTATGAAATGGTTCGCATCCAATCTTAACATTGCAATTTCCCATTCATTGTCTCGATCTTGTGTAACGAAAGAGAAACAGAGAAAAACGACCTCCGTTGACCTTAGTCAAGAATCACAGTGAAATATATGTATGTAGGTATACATAATTTGCTCACCGATCGTGACAATGTGCATTTTACTTTAACCAGCAAATAATGCTTACGTTAATAATAATGATAGCAAACAAAAAATTTAGAGACATTCAAACGAAGCCATGCAAAAGAAACCACAATGGGCAGCGCACGTCCAAATTAGTTCAAGATCATTTGGAATTTGCACAATTTCATCTGATGGATGAAATCTTCAAAAATCATTGTCTGCTGCAAAATTGAGACGTTTCCCAATTGGGTCCATCATATGGTAGATCATTGTTTTAATGAGTCCCAAAATATAGATTTTTGTCAGCAGAGCAGAGCTGATGCAATTTAAATGCTGGCTCGATGTCTATTTGGTCCACAGAGCTAAACTCGAAGAAATTCATAAACAGAGTATGATATCAAATGTCAACATGAACTGTCGGAATGCAATTTTTGCATGTCTTTATGACGAATACACTGCGCAATGTCGGCGTAGAGGCGACAAGGCCGAGGAGAAAAAAGCTGATCTATGAACTAGCAAAAGACGAAAAATAAAAATTAACAAGAAGAAAGTTATGCAAGATCGTTGTTATGTTCGGCAGACATAACTCAGTTGGTCCAAACGAGTTTTTTTTTTTTTCTCCCCCCGCTCGCTATGAATTTTATGAGTCAAATTAGGCAATTTTGTGATAGTCAAAAAAGCAAACCACCGCAAACACATGGCAGAGAGGTAAGCTACATAGTCGTCTACCTTAGATACTGCTAGCTTTGTGTTGAGATGCCACCAACTCTTGCAGAAAGAAACTTTGTTGTACGTACTCCTACTCTAGGGCTAGTTCCATGGCGTGCTCAACCTTGGTAAAATTGAACAGATTTGTTGCTGTTGTCTGGGGTATTTTGGGTTTCATAAAATGTTTTGCAATCATTCGTCTCTTTATATACGTATATTGTACTGTGATAAACAATATTTCTGTCATTGAATCTTCCATTATCATTGTTAGTTCGGGGTCATGGAGACAATTTCAAATGCAAGTAACTGTTGTAAATTTCATTTGCTTCTTATATTTCACCAGAGGAGGCTATGCTTGTGGATTGAAATCGACCAGTGGATTGATCTAGTAAAATATTGAAAAATTCTTTTAATCTTTTTCTTTATGGTAATTAAACCATTCGTGTGTATGTATACTGTCGTAGTATATTGATAATGATGGTCTCCCTGTCGGCTTTCTTGGTCACATTTAATGTTGCAATGAAAAAATATTTTTTCTAAAATAATGTTAGATTCGATTGTAGAACTGGGCGAGCATCTGCGCAGCTAAGACCCAAGTAACTTGTGTCATCTCATTCCCATTAAGTTTTCTAGAAACAAGGGTAATCTATTCCATTTTTAGCTTCTTAAAGATTTCTAAAATCAAAAACGCTTTGTGCCATAATTATAGCCCATTAAAATTACTAAAACAAATTTGTGGAATTCGGGACTGTAGAATGGTGTCAAGAAACATACAGGGTGATTTTTTTTTTTAATTAAGAAGCACCGTATGAAGTAGTGTGATGACCTTCACGTAACAGTGGTCTCAGTCTTAATGACCTTGAATTCCATTTGAAAATATAATTTTCCTTAGAAATCGTGCAATTAACGTGAATTTCAAATAAAACTTTTCTTAGGAAACAAAAAGATTTGCAAGTCATTCTTTTTGCACCATGTGTGGTGATAAAAGACTATCTATCATTGTGTCATAGAAGACTATCTATCATTAGTAATAAAGGGTGATTCATTTAGACTTGGTTTTTATAATTTTAAATAAAACACATAAAATGAATTTAGATGGTAGAAACTTTATTATGGCCTGAAAGTTTCTGACATTTATTTCGTGTAAATGTTGCCTGCGACTACGCCGTACATGGTCCATTCTGAGGGTCCAATTTTGGATCACTGCTTCCAGCTTTGCGACCGGTATTTGCAGAATTACGCGAGTAATGTTGGCTTCCAAATCCTGGATCGTAGCTGGCGAAGACTTTTGACTTCACATAACCCCAAAGAAAAAAGTCTAAAGGTGTGATATCACACGATCCATGTGGACAGTTTACTGGTCCGAATAGAGAAATTAGCTGTCCACCAAAGTTATTTTTCAATATAACCATTGTTTCTCGCGCTGTGTGTGCCGTAGCCCCGTCTTGCCGGAACCAAATGCTTCAATTTCCGGCTGCAAAAAGTCTGTTATCATGTTGCGGTAGCGCTCGCCATTGACTGTTATGTTCTGTCCGACCTAATTTTTAAAGAAATACGGACCTATAATACCACCAGGCCATAAACCACACCAAACAGTTCATTTTTGTGGATGTAGCGGTAGTTCGACATACTCTTCAGGTTGTTCGTCTGCCTAAATGCGACAATTTTGTTTATTTATGTACATAACCGTGGAGTCAGAAATGGACCTCTTCACTGAACAAATTTCGATGCGACAACCGCGGATCTTCATTGAGCTGTTGCAGAGCCCATTGATTGAAATTTAAGCTGGCAGCTTTAATTATTGAACAAGTTGGATTTTGTAAGCCTTTAAACCAAGATCCTCATTTAAAATTCGCCAAGTTGTCGGCGTCGAATCGATTGCTCACGGTCTTCAGCCACACTCGCCGCTACAGCCGCAATGTTCTCCTCACTACTGGCTGGATGTGGTCTATTCGGTCGCGTATTATCCAATAACGTACTCGAGACTCGAATTTGCGGTTGGTAAAGGCAATAACGGACTCGTTGCTCGAAGCGCACGAAAAACATGTTTCACAGAACGCTGTTTTTTATTGTACAGGTGAATAATTTGGAGACGTTGTTGAGGTGTGAGCCTTCCATGATGGTTTGTCAAACAATACTGAATAAGAATAACACGACGCCATGAGGCTAGTTATGCGTGATCTGTAAAAAAAAACCTATTGAAAAAAGAA
This sequence comes from Pocota personata, assembly GCA_963082735.1. NCBI lineage: Eukaryota > Metazoa > Arthropoda > Insecta > Diptera > Syrphidae > Pocota > Pocota personata. The sequence continues at coordinate 67,975,587 of OY720431.1, forward strand.
ACAAGTCTATATGAACCGACCGTTATAAATGGTTGAATCAAATTGTATATCTTCCGCATACATTAAGCAACCGCAAAATTTCAGTATTTTTGGCAATTCACAAACAAAAAGCAAAAAGAGTATGCCCTAAATGATTTCCTTTAGGGACTCCAGATGGAACACTAGTTTCTTCGGAAAAATGCTTAAAAATAATAACATACTGCTTTCTGATAAATACTTACTTACTTACTTTTGATGGCACTACGGTTCAGAGTGGTCCTGGAAATTAACCAACAAGCGTTTCCAGCTAGCTCGATCTCGTGCTAACCTACTCTAGTTTTGCACACGAATTTGGTTAAGGTCCCATTCTAATTCTGTGTGCCACTTTGGGTGGGGTTTTCCTTTACCGCCTCGTGTCTCTAGGATGGATTCGAAGACTTTTCTGGCCGGAGCGTTTCTACTCATTTGTTCTCTTAGCCAGAAGAAATAGCCATTGGCATGAGTGACTCTAAGATTGATCTGTGCGCTGGTGTTATTATTTGAATTTACAGAGGAGTCTAGGTAGACACCTCAAATTTATAGCTTTCTATTGTGACGTTCTGTGTTCTCCCAATTATGTTAATGTACAAACTTTTGAAAAATCGTACCCCTGATGTTAATCTTAGTAATCCTGCACAGTTGGACGAGTTTGGCAGGGATGCTAAAACTAGTTATGGCTCTGTATAGTTCATCTCTATAAACGCTACCATAGGCGGCTTTAAAATCGATGCATAGGTGGTGAGTATCGATTTGGAGCTCTTGTGCTTTTTTCCAAGATCTGCCGCAATGTGAATATCTGATCTATGGTGGGCTTTTCAGGCCTAAAACCATACTATTATGGATCAATTATATTATTGACAAAAGGTTTAATGCGTTTACATAGTATGGCAGATAGGATCTTATACGTGATGTTGAGGAGACTGATACTCATCAAGAAAAATACCACCGGATAAAGTTTGATTTATGATGAAATTGCTTATAGTGGAAGAACATGTAGCAGATATATTTGAATATGTATTTGAAACTAAATCAAGAAATCGATTTAAACAATTCAATACATAATTAAACTGATAAAGGTCAATTGGAAATAAAAAATCGATCATAGTCATTACAATTTCTGAAGAAAAAGGATACGACAATGCTTTTCCATCATAGTAAATCGCTAAAATTTAAATTGCAATGAACACACAGGGTAAAATACGCAGTTACGCGTCCACATTTGCCAAGTGATGGATTTTTCATGGTGCCCAGCTTGAACCTATCATAAAAACCAGACTTTATAAACATTTTGGTACAGATCATAAAGTTCGTAGTTGTGCTCTCTCCTTTATTCGCCCTCCTCCTGCACAGCACCAAATTTCCGACAAAGGATTTTTTTCTCGAAGAGCCTTAGTGTGAATGTTTGGCCTGCTGTCGATCTATAGCGATGGAGCCTACTTTGTTTGTATAGATGGAGCATATTGAGGTGAATCGTAACTTACGAACCCAGTTTTATCAGAATGCAAGTTATTCATCTTCCTTTCCTTACGGCGAGGTTATGATCCGGAGTAGAAGGATCACAACCCTTCCACTTTACTGAACCTTTCTGGTCCTCCTGTTGGGTTTGTCGGTTTGACCTCAGGAAGTACCGGCAGGCTTCGCGGTTTCGGATCACTTCGCCACACTGAGGCCAATCAAATGCTGGTGTTTTTGCATTTGTGTGATCCAGTTGTTTAGTTAGTGAATTCTCTAATTTTTAAATAGTAAAAAAAAAAAAACAACTTAGGATTAAAGAAAAGAAGACTGAATCTGCTCAAGCTAGATTAGAGCTAGACTGTGTGTTTCGTACATATGTAGTGTGGTGTATTTTTTTTCGAAATTATTGTAGTTACTAAAAGAGCTAGCTGGCTCATAAAAAGGGCGTTATTGACATTACTCCTGACTTCACCTACTATATGATTTCGAAACTTAATGCAGATGACAATGTTGGAAAACCCAGTGCTGCTTGCTATTTCTGGAGTGAAGAATGCACATGAACTTATTACGAATATATATATATATATGTATGTATATATATTTTGGAGCTAACAGCCCACTGGAGGGCCCAGTTCCTCGCTCCTACAGTTTCTCTCTACAGTTTTATGCCGTTTCTGTAGGGCAATTTTTTTCGATTGAGAGAAGTCTTTCAGGACAATTTTACTCTCGGATGTTTGTCAGACGTTCGAGAGAGGTGGGACCGTGAGAAAACTTTTTTTTTTTTATTCTTGTGCTTTCTTGCATTTGAACCTTGAATCTATCGCACTGAGCCACACCCTTGTGCTTGAGCCTACTGATAGTATACAGTATAAAGCCTTTTGTCTGATAGCTTACCCTTTTATTCATGGTCAAATCTATCATCGCTAGTGTAGTCGGAATACAGTTTAATGGCCTGCCGTTCGTCCGCCTAATTAAACACAATGCGCGCAGTCTGCTACTGGACAAGTAATCTTTTAAATTCTCTCTCAGGAGACACATTCTCTAAAGTTTTTAATCTCCGGCTATTCAAGAGCAGAACCAAGAGATAACGACTACAGGCATCCTTGGATGCTGTCCCGGCATTATAAGTTCATTTTTCATGATAGAAGAATATAAATAAACATAAATCAACTTCGGTCCATTCATATGCTTTAAAGACTGTGTACATATCTTCCTAATCTTTAATTCTTCTCACAATCTACTGAAAAAATCATGTATACTTCTGCGACTTTTTAAAGATTTTATCAGAAAAAACTCATGGATTCTGATGAAATCTTGGAAATAACGCTTACCCAGCAACGTCAGTAGCTTCAAAAAAGCAATACCTGGTTTTTTGAAGCAAACTCCTGCAAAAGGTGGGCGTGGCATTATACAAATTATGGACGAATTGTAGAGATTGTGAACGTCTATACATTTTGTTAAAGCAATATTTTTCAGTTTCTAGTAAAAATGACTAAATTTTTTTTTTAGTCGGGGTGTATTTTAAAATTGTTTACATTTGTATTGCTGTGGGTTCTAAAAAGCTTATATACCTAATTTTATCTAAATTTTTTTTTTTTTATCGAATTACACACGCCAGTTGTTCGGCGTTACCTACCCCAGTCAAAACCGTGAGTTAGGCTCGGGTGGAGCACAGTCCATGTTCTGTGCCCTTACGAAAGTGTAACGGAGGTGAAAAATCTCGAAAGAAACTTGGTAGTTCACGGTTACCAAGTAGTGTGGGACTCTAACGCCACTAAAAAGAAAAAATAAAAAAAAATATAAAAAAAATAAAACACCTCCTTAATCAGGACCGATCTATGTAAGATCGACAAATGATTTTTCTTTCTTATATTTAAAATCATGTTCAGGAAAGTTTAAAATTATAAGTACTTTCCATTGCTTTTAGACCATTAGCTCGTGAGGCTTGGTTCTTCTCAATCTCCGGATATTGTCTCGTACATTTAAGACGGTTTTTACCTCGGAGTTGATGTGATTTTGCAGTAGCTGATTGTGGGACACAGCGTGGTTTCTAACCACTTCCGTCACCATGTCTACTTGTATTTCACGGTGCAAATCGCTATTTCTTATATATCAAGGGGCATTTATTATTCCACGAAGGATTTTGTTTTGGAATGTCTGTACAGTTTGAATATTTGTTTTCTTCTTGCAGCTCCATAATTGGATGCCGTACGTCTAGATAGGCTTCAATACTTGCTTATATAGCAAGATTTTGTTTTGGATAGACATATCTGAGTTTCTTCCTAGTAACCAGTACATTTTTCTATATTTAAAGTTAAGGTCTTCTCTTTTCTTTTTAATGTGCTCTTCCCATTTTAGCTTTACGTCCAAAGTCATTCCAAGGTACTTTGCTGTATTGGCATAGGGTACAATTTTATTGTTAATGAATATCGGAAGATTATTTATCTTTTTATTTGTGAAGTTTATGTGAGTTGACTTTGTCTGATTGAGTTTGATACGCCATTGTTGCGTCCAATCACTTACTCTATTGACTGCGTTCTGCAGTGTCTCTGTCGCCTTCACAGTGCATTTATCACGTGCTAAAATTGAAGTGTCATCTGCAAAAGTAGCCATCATGGCATTATTGTTCACAGAAATATCCCTGGTATACAACAGATATAGGGTTGGTCCTAAGACATTTCCCTGTGGAACACCTGCTTCAATTTTCTTTAGTTCCGAATATTCTTGTTCGTATTGGACTCGGAAGAGTCGATCTGAAATATAGGATTTCAGTATTTCGTAATACTGTCTAGGTAAATCCCTATGCAGTTTATACTCAAGGCCCTCATGCCAAACCTTGTCAAAGGCTTGAGCAACATCTAAAAATAGTGCCGAACAGACTTGTCTTTCTTCCAGTGCTTTTTCCACTATATCCGTAATTCGGTGTACTTGGTCTATCGTGGAATGTTTATTTCTAAATCCAAACTGATGATTAGGGATTAGACTTCTTTTGCTAAGCCTTTTCAGGAGTAATTTTTCGAAAACCTTTGCCATAATTGGTATAAGGGATATCGGTCTATAAGAAGTTACTTCTGTTGGTGGTTTTCCTTGCTTTGGTATTACAATTACTTCAGAAATTTTCCATGACATGCGTTTATAATAAATTGGAGTTTTTTAAGGCTATTAATGGCATTTCTTTCAAGACCTAGACAGTTATTAAATCGTAACCTGGTGCTTTTTATTTTACAACTGGTGTTGACACATACTTCTTACTTCTCTGAGCGTGACAAGGGGATTTCAGCTTCCCTTTTATCAACAAACTCTAGATTTTCAGTAGCTGTACTTGACGAGAATGGTTTGAAAACGTTCGATAGTTGTCCTGCGAATAGATCAGCTTTTTGTTTCGGGTTTCCGATCCATTTACCGTCTGCTGGTTTTAAGGGCGGGTTTTGAAACCATTTATCTTAATGGTTCAAAATTTAAGCCCCAGAAAATGGTAACATACGAACAGACATATGAACTAATGACATAACTAGATCGACTTAATTTTCAATGCTGATCACAAAAATATATAGTTCTGAGGTCTACCGTTCTTATTTTTCTTTATACCCTGTGAGACAGGATATAAATATTGGAATGGAGAACCGTACATACATGACGTTACAAAATCATTTTCCAAAATAATGTTTGATATGTGATACAATTTTTCGGTGGTTTGACGACATAGTTATAGATATATCTACGTACTAAACTCATATGTACAAAATTTTAAGGGACAATGAAAACATTTTCAAAACCACTCGTGACAAACAATATGGCACACTTAAGGAGATGCTTCCAAATCGAACGTAAGGCATGATTGATTAAATAAATGTATCCCTTTATAATGTTAAATCATGTATTTTTCCAAACCACGAAAGAATCATTGAAATTAGTATAAATAACACTAAGATCAACAGAATTTGAGTTCAGGTAAATATTCTGCAAATCATTCAAATCGGAGCGTTTTTTGCAGAAGATAATACGAGTAGTGAACGAAGAAGAATCCTCAAAATTGGTGCATTATTGCTCAAGTTATCATGAACGAAAAAAGCACTCAAAAAAGCATGAAATTAACTGTATTTTCAAAACTGTTAATTCAATTACTACCAAGATAGATCTCGGGTACTACTTCGGTACAATTTCGTAGAAATTATCGTGAACGAAAGAGGTGAAAGGCAATGTCAGCGACAGACATACAGACGGACAGATGGACAGACACACGCACAGCCGCCATACGAAAAACGACTTTCGGATACTTGAGTATAACACCGTTAGAATCTGCCCTTAAATCGGATACGATTTTCTTACACGATCACCATATCCATTTCATTAGAACATGGAAGTAAAAATTGACGTTCATGGGTGCTGGTACTCGTTCGTTTGCTTGCCGATGTTAGGCGAGCTTTAAATGTGTGGATTATTTTTTTTTTTGCCCCAAAGCGGAAAAGTGAAATTTGAGTTGTGGGTGTTATTTTTAAGCAGAATTTAATTTTGTCCCAAAGCGGAAGAACGAAATTTGAGTTGAGAGTAATATTTTTAAGCAGAATTTACTTTTCTTCTCTGCAGTATACTTACTGCAGACAGAAAAAAAAAATTAAATTTCGTTATGTTTATTTATTTTTTTTTTTTTTTAATTTTTTTCAAAATGCAGCTGAATTTTCATCTTCATTGTTGTGTTCGGTGATCGAAGGCAGAACAACAAAGATGTAAATGGTAAAACGCGATAGTTATGTATGTAGGTATAACACCTACAGAAATCAAACTCCAACAATATTTAATCGTGCATTGTATGTCATATACCGCTGTGCAGTGTAAAAAGAGAAAATTGTTCGGAAAACCTTATGACATAGTATGGTGCATTATTTGTTGTTGGTAAAACTATAATTGAACCTCCCTTGGGCAGAATTATGACCAATGCCTTTCTTCTAGTGTTTCGCTTTCCATTTTAATATCAACCTCGAGCTAGATTAGCTTAGGTTAGGTAGATGTATGGTCTGTGACTTGTTTGTCACTGCTCACTTAGACCAAGAGTTGGGTCTATTGTGTCAATTGACTTTGTTAACCTATAAAGATAAATAAAACTACCGACTTAGTACCACCCAGATATAGATTCGAATCTAAGGAGGTTTCAACTCAATTTTGCTTATGTCCTCTAATTCCGTGAAGAAGTGACTACCAAGTGTCCTCATTCTTCTGTCGGCAAGAGCAGGACATCCACCCAGCAGGTTACGAACAGATTCAATTTTTTCTTCATGTCGGTAGCTTATGCTGTATTTGTTGTGGATAACCCCAAAGGATACCAATGGGACAATGGGTTAATGCAGCTTAGTTTAACCAGAGATTTCTTCTTTCACAGACATGCTATAGGGTTCTAGTCATTACGCATGTATTCATAAACGTAATTATTTTTCCGACGATATTATCTTCTATGATGGTTCTTGCATCATGAGCAATGGTTGTGATCTATCTGCTTGGTGGTAGCTTCCCATCGGGGAAAGATGGAAGCATGACCGTATACTGCTGATGACCACAGTCCTACTTCTCCTGGCCTTAGCGCAATCTTAGCCACGACATTGTTGCCTGAGCTAAATACAAATACAAATGGTGGGACAATATCTTAAGTGTCCACTATTATGGACGCAAAGATGAAGGTACACCAAAGGCTCAACGCAACAATGAGTTTGTAAATTCGTTATTTATTTCTGCCTTTGCGCGTTGGATATCTGTAGATCTATATGCGGTTAAATCTTCTTCCACTCATTGACAACCGTATTAAAAGTTGCCACATTGGGTGCGATCGAGGGAGTGGCTCATCTCATTAATTCTACAAACTTCTAGAGAGGTGAAACTTGGTATATTAATCGTTTTTAACAGACTACTGCCAAATCGAGAGTTATGGTTCCCACCAGTTTGTATGTATGTGTGCATGTACATACATAGATACATTATGCAGGTAATCATGAAAATAAGTTCATGCGATATGGTTATTCGAAACTTCCAATAAGTCCGAGGGTATACGCCATTTGAACAAAAGCATTTGATCATCCCAGGCACTGATTTTAACCATTTCTTTGGTGGTAATCATTAATTCAAGCTGTGTTGAATGGTACAAAAAAAAACATCTGCAACTTGCTCCGTATATCTCTAATTCAATCGGCGCATTTTTAGATATTTATTACAAAGGTATTTTAATTTTTTTGAGGAGAAGACCAGGAGGGGGTAACCCACACACAAATTCCTATGAATGTGATTCAAATGGTATTAAAACAGAAACAAAAAGCTAAAGTTTGTGTTCATGCTGCTAACTCTATTCAGAGGTGGCGCGGTGCTATTATTAACATGGATTGATGTTTGGCTTCGTAGTCGATATTGCAGCATGGATATAACAATGACCATTGAGTACTCGTTTCCTATATACTGATGTTGATGATTGTGGGACCCATTTAGTTCCTGTTATAAACACAGGTTATATCATTTTCTTTTCTTTCTTATGGCACCCTGACCCGTTAAGGATCTCTGCTTGAGGCACTTCATTCTCCACTCCTATTATTTCTAGACTCTCCATTCTTTGGCACCACACTTTTCTTGCTCTGTTCTTGGTTTCATTGTTGTGGTCGTTTGCCAACCTTATTTGTAAAGATTTTGCTTTATGTGGATACGTTACTACTCCATGGGTTCTTTATACCGTATGCAGGATTCTGGTATATAGTTCTTAGCTATATAAAAAAAAATATATATTTGTGATTAGCATCAAAAGTTATGCCAATCTACGAGTATCTACATATGCCCGTCTGTCCTTCTGACGTCCGTCTACCCGTCCGTATGTCAACAGTTTTTCGGCCTTAAATTTTGAGATAGGAACATGGAATTTGGTATAAAAGCTTTCAAGAATCCGAAGCAGTACAAGTGTACACACTTCTGAAATCCACCCACTTTTAAAAAATTTATTTTTTTTTCATTATTTTTGCTGAAAACTGAAAAATATTGTATGGGTAAAATATGTAGACGTTGACTTCTTGCTTCTTCAAAGCTATTTACGGTGATGGTTAAGACTTATTGTGAACATCTAATCAGAATCCGTGAACTTCAGCTACAAATTTTGGGAGCCGCGCCCACTTTCTGCTAAGAAAAAGTTGTAACAATAGTTCTGTGATAAAATTTCTTAAAAATTTCGGAGATATCCTACTCGTATGTATAGAAATATATCATTGCATCTGTTTTACAAAATTCGCAACGCCACGATCACTTTATTAGGGGTGAGTTAGAAGAGCGATGATAGGGTATCGAGCCATTATAGACGGATTGTAACTTACCTGTTTATTTTTGGCTGTAGTTGGTAACAAATTAATGTGAAGCCATACCTTTGCAGAAGAGGAGAAATCCGAAGAAACAAACTTAATACGTTTTAGGATGGACCAATACAAATCTGTCAAAACTGAGATAAAAGGTAGACGATGCTGACAAAAATATAATAGAGCCTTTACCACATGCTTTGAACTGACAGTCCATTAACAAAAAAAAAAAAAAAAAAACACCTGACAGAGCACCAGTTCTCTGGTGGAGCACAGATCTGCAAAGACTACGAAAAGAAACCAGAAAACTTCTAATTGTGTTATTAAAAACTACTTTTGAGGAAGACTGGAATTTTTACCGATCAATACAAACAAAATATAAGAGGTTAATTCAAGCTCCGAAAAGTGCTTCTTATAGGAATTTTTGCGAAAAAATCGAACCACTGAGTGGAACCAGTAGGGTGGTTAAAGTTTTCAAGAAGGACAGCTGAACTGGAATCACATGGGAAAACTGATGTTACCTTTACTGAAACGAAAGCAGAAACTTTGACTCTTCTTCTAGATACTCATTTTCTAGATAACCAGATTACAACTGCGTCACAACCTGATCCGATCACCAAGGTGTGTGATGGCTGATGTTAGAGTAGATTTTACACCAAAAATCGGGAGATGTGATTACTCGCTCGCCAAGCACTTCGGACTAATAAGTCTGACTTTATTCTTACTTAAAAACATGGTTTAACTGCTTTGAGATTACATCCCTTGAGTGAAATAAAACATGCCTATCAACGCAGAAAATCCTGCTAACTATGCTTCAGAATCTATATAGTTTGAAGAATTGACTGCGCAATTGATACTTTCATCGACATTGAGGGTGCTGACAATGCGTCTTCTGACAGTATGTTCGATTCTTCCAGAACGTTGGTTCTTGATCGACGTGATTCGGTAGTCCTGAATAGCAAACTTCTTTGGTCAAAACATGTTGAGTCGAAGACAGCTAAGATGCTGTAGATATTTATATCATGGGGAGCACAATAGATGGCTTTTCCCTACTCGAGCAAGGTTGCGCTTAAGGCCTTGCTCAGCCCCTTAATCATTTTCAAAATAATTCAAGAATGCAAGAACTGAGTCTTGTTTGGGTCACAATGAGATTACTGGAAATGCGATCTCTGATTAACTTGCTAGCCAAGGTTCGGAGGACGACTTCTTAGTACCTGAACCTGCGTTGGGTCTTCCTGCGTTCTCGGTCAGGGCCTGCATTAACGATTGAGTTTCCTATAAACATAATCATATGTGACATGATTCTCCAGGATGTAGATAGACGATAAACGAATGCTCCGGAACGTTCATAAGAAATCCGTCGAATTTTTACTGCCTCTCAGTAGAACTTACTAGTGTTCTTATGGACCATTTCACTTTTGTCAAGCATCTTAATATCAGTGGCTTAAGTGACATCACCACCTCCTAAGCCTGTGAAGATTGCGACGATACTGCGAGACACTTCCTTTCCGATTGTCTTACGTATGCTCATGTGAGGTGGCAGGACTTTGGAGCCAAAGTGGTGAGTGCTGATACCATAAGTTCCTCATCACATAAGCTCTTACTCATCTTTAAATGAAAGATAACAAAATTTCATTAACAGGGGATTATTTCCCGGTAGTAGGTAGAACGGTATTGAGTCTGAGTGCTCCAGTGGAGTTTTTCTCACCCCGATAAAAAAAAAGAAAAAAATCGTCAGTTCCAAAGTAAAAATTAAACTTTGTGGGTTTACCTATATATATTTGTCTGCAATAGTAGATGTGAGAGTTCTACATAGACTTAAAGGTAAAGTATCTCAAAAGCTCTAAAAGTAAAAACTCTACTTTGTTCATATTCATATAACACACAGTTTAAAAGTGTTAAAAAATTCAGCTTTCGGTTCTGACTGAAAGCAGAACCATTCCATGTTATGTTCGAAATGCACAAATTGGCTAGTAGAAGAACCTCACTTAGATTTATAATTTCATGAAATCGAAATATTGTACACAGGTTCACACAGGTTCGACTAATACCAAAATGCGCACTTTTGCTCTTTCTTTTGTTTTGTTTACGTTTTTCTTTCCTTTATCTTGTTTATTTCTCTCTCCTTTTTTGTTGCCCTTATTTCAATACCCATCAAACTAAATGAAAGCTTTGATATATTCAAGGCCCAAAAACGTTCTTAGTTTAGTTCTGAAAGTGGACATAGTGGGGGCATCTATTGACAATGGGAAGAATGTCTTGTTTTTTTTGAGTACATTGTACTATCAGGCAGAAACCTTTTTTTTGTATAGTTGTTGGAGAAACTTAGATTTTATTCTTTCCTTTTTATGCTCTGGTGGCTGTGATTGTTGTTCCCCGCTCGGGCTTGAACCTGCACAGTTCAGCAAACACACTACCACTACGCCGAATTGTTGCTACTATACATAGAATTCTAGATACACAAATAGTGCTCAATAGCATCTACTTATAACAGTAGAATAGATTAGAGCTTTAAGATTGGAATAGAGTTGTGTATAAATCTATGTTAGCGATTCCCTTGGCGATTTAGAAAATATTGTAATATGCGAGCTACGGCTCGAGTAGATAAAATGTTATTCTGTGAGATTATTTCTTTATTTTCTAGTCTACAGAATAATTCAAGTTCACACTATACTAAAAATTCCAAATTCCTTCCTTACAAGGTCTCTTTCTTCTCAAATCACTTTATCTCCTGTCAATTACTTAATTCACAAATCCAAACTAATTACTTCTTCTTGTTAACTCTCAACTTTCAATTTATCACAAAATTACAACTTCGCCGATTATCACTTTTCCAATCTCTTCGTGCGGTTCAAAACCCAACTGCTTTGCCTCGATCGCCATCTGTCCTTATATAGTCGCATTTCTGATAGCCAGAAACTTTTAGCAAATTCTTCGACCACTGGAACAAGAAAATTCTGATGTAATAATTCCAAGATGACAGCTGCAGCCAATAATCTCTTGCGGTTATAATTCTCTTGCGGTTATAATTCTCTCTTAATTCCGCGACGTCGTCTTAGACATAATCCGTACACGAACCTCGAATGAAAAGACACTTCGGAATGTGTTGCCTGTTTGAGGACGTAGTTATTATGCTACATTATGTTACAATATTGACGGTTTTTGGTGCTTATTGCAAATCTAATTAAAGGGCACGACTGGGTTGCATGCACTTTTTCCCCATGTACTGCTCGTTTGTATCCCTATGTGCTGTTCGTTTGTATCGACAAGAGATTTTTTGTAAAATGCGTTTAAAGGCTGATATTCTTTTTTGATCATATATCAAAAAATTGAATGCCATATTCTTACATATATTAAAATACTTACATACTTAGATATCAATTTCGAATAAAATAATTTGAGTCATATCCAAGAAAAGGCCAATTTCGCAGGTCCGATAATAAGTAAAGTTCCATTTTGCAGTTGCAGTTTTATTGAAAATGTTCACTTTGCTCTAGATATGCATTTTTATCAAAATCCTTGGAACAGTTTCGAGAAAATTGATTTTTCTTTTTTAAATTGGCCTTAAGTAAAGTACAGTTAATTTTGAGGCTAGAATGAAAATTCGAATTTCGCCTCTCGGAATTACCCCACAATCCATAGATATGATGTTTGAAGAAAATCTGTCCAGCCACTTAGGCTGTAGCCCGAGGTACAGACAGAATTACTAGACCTACTTTTTTAAGTTCCTCTTTTATAGTAAAGGGTGGTTAAGTTTTAAGGGCCGATGTTGATTTTGAATAAAACACAAATTATTTAGAAAATTACTGTCATTTCTTTTTATTATGATAATATTGGTATGGTTCAATTATGTATGGAACAAAATATCGGCCAAATGGCCGCCGCGACCTCGGCGGCACACCTCCATCCGATGGTCCAAATTTTTGATGACGCTGAGGCATAATTGAGGTTCTATGCCGTTAATGTGGCGAATTATCTCATCCTTTAGCTCTTGAATTGTTGCTGGCTTATCGACGTACACCTTTTCTTTCAAATAACCCCAAAGAAAGAAGTCCAACGGTGTCAAATCACATGATCTTGGCGGCCAATTGACATCGTGGTGGCGATGAGATAACACGGCCATTGAATTTGTCGCGCAAAAGAGCCATTGTTTCGTTAGCTGTGTGGCAAGTGGCACCATCCTGTTGAAACCACATATCGTCCACATCCATATCTTCCAATTAGGGCCATAAAAAGTTCGTTATCATATCACGATAGCGAACACCATTCACAGTAACTGCCTGACCGGCCTCATTTTGGAAAAAATACGGCCCGATGATGCCGCCAGCCCATAAACCGCACCAAACAGTCACTCTTTGTGGGTGCATTGGTTTTTCGACAATCACTCTTGGATTATCATTCGCCCAAATGCGGCAATTCTGCTTATTGACGAATCCACTGAGGTGAAAATGTGCTTCATCACTGAAGATGATTTTCTTCGAAAATTGATCATCCACTGTTGCCATTTCTTGCCACCATTGTGACCATTGACGACGCTTGAAATGGTCAAGAGGCTTTAGTTCTTGAGTCAATTGCACCTTGTAAGCTCGTAAATGCAAGTCTTCATGCATAATGTTCATCAACGACGAGCGTGAGAGGTGCACATGTTGGGCACGATGACGAGTTGAGGTGGACGGCTCTTCAGCCACACTATCCCGAACAGCAGCAATATTTTCTGCAGTACGAGCAGTACGAGCATGCACTGGTGTTTTCACATCTCCTACAGACCCGGTTTGCACAAATTTTTGCACGATTTATCCGATTGTACGCACATTTGGACGATTAAATTGACCGAAAGAATCACGAAATGCACGCTATGCATTTTGATTTGAACGCCCATTTTCATAATAAGCCTGAATAACTTTAACGCGTTGCTCGATTGTGTATCTTTCCATGGTTCAAATTGAGTTAGTCTGAAATTGAGAAATGTCAAATGAAATGCAGAAAAAAACTTGACGTTTAGGTGTGGTTCACATTCAACATCGGCCCTTAAAATTTAACCACCCTTTATAATAATACCAAGATTGATCGAAATCTTGACATCAAAAATTTTCATGAAAACAATACTTGCCATACTCGTATATGTAGGATCAAGTAAAAAGAGTTATAGCCATCTAAAATTGGCTACTATTACTTTAAAGCATATTGGTAGCATATTGGCCACTGATTTTTTTTCTTAAACAATTAATCCGCGGAAACATGCGATTCCGGGATGGATTCGAAAACTTTCCAGGCCTGAGAGTTCATGTCCATTTTCTCTACATGACCCTGCGTTGGTGTCATTATTTGAATTTACAGCGAAGTCTAGGTAGATAGAATCCTTAACTATCTCAAAACTTTAGGTGTCTCTTTGACGTTCTGTCCAAGTCGCCGATGTTAAGTGCCCTTTTTGATGAGAGCACACATTTTGTTTCTGCCACTTCAATCTCAATATTTATCCTGCACAACCCGAAGTTTTTGGCAGGGAAGGCAAAACTAGACATATGTAGGTCTATATATCATAGCTCGTCTCTGAAAATAGATAAAAAAGTGGTGAGTATCGATTTGGAGTTTAGAAGGTTTCCTTTTTTGAGGATCCGGCAAACATGGCATATGTACTTTCATCGGACGATGTTTTACAGATCAGTTGATGTATGCTCCATACCAAATCATCCGCAGCTTTTAAATAGCTAGGATTTAAGCTTGAATATTGCTATCTTCACTTTGGTCTGTGTATGGAACTGTTGTGTGTCGTCGTTCGGCTTGAATGGAGTGTTATAAGATTACAATTTTTCATCCGCCTTTTGCCTTGTCCATCCACCGCACTTTTCCAATTGCGGTGATGTCTCCTTCATAGCAGGACTTCCGCTAATTGTCCGGCTGCACGTGAAATGTCGTGAGTGGAGCTGCGTTAATAAAATCGTTAAAGGTGATGAATCTTGGTTCTATAAGTACGATCCTGAAACCATATAGCAGTTAATTTTATGGAGCCCAAAAGTTGGAAGTCCCCTCAAGACAACAAAAATTAGCAAACAAAAGTGATGATGTCGATTTAGTTCAACATCGTAAACGGTCGCTGTTAGTCCGTTGGAAACAGGTCAGATGGTAAACAACATCATTTTTCAAACGTTTTCGAACACTAAATTACTTTCAGCGTCCCATCCCAAGGGGACTGTGCTTTGTGCCTCCCTTGTCATTGAGAGAGAGCTTTTAAGAACGTATAATGGCTTCGGTTTGCCAATGCTCACCCAAAGGGGTTGTTAAATTTTGCTTCTGGCTCAGGATGGGGCAGTGAATACAAAAAATAAATACGCATACATGCTGTGTGGATACTTTGAGTATGAGAATAGATTAATTGGATTTGTATTGCATGACAATTTTGCAGGTAGCGAGACGCACAAGGGGTGTGCATTTTTGTATGATTTGTTTATACATGTATATACGAGTATGTATATTCTCTCGCAAAGAACTGTGAGTAGAAATATGCTTAAGTTGTTGAAGTATTTAGACTGACTATACAAGTATTAATTATTCAAATAGTAGGCATGGCATTCTGGTCAAATAACTGCTGGAACCAGAGGGAATACAAAGAGTAGGGTCATACTTGCAGCGTACATAACCGAATATCTCGTATGTAACGAATACGAATGAATGCCTGACAGGATGGGTACTTGTACTTGAGTACTTTTTTGAACATCACTTCTAAATGTGGTCCTCTGAATTAGTCCTCTTTACTAGGAAATATAAGATTCAACATTTTGACACGAAAAAAGGAGATGCATACTCAGAACAGAACGCCCTCCATCATATGGGCTGATAAATATGTGACCTATACAAAATCAAATTAGCCTTCTTTACTAGGTAATATAAGAAAACTGAGATACAAACAGAAAACAGTTTCCTAAATATGCCTACAAGATCGTGTCTGCTGACCTGATTAGGAATTATTAGTGCGGTTCAACAATAACTAGCCGTGCATGCTGGCCATTTTTTGAGAGTCCTTCACACTAATAAGTATAGCAAAACACTACCACACACTATAGTAAATTCCACCCGTCACCCCCTGTTATTTGAAAAATTATTATGGTAAGAGGCAGAACATCCTCGCCATGGTCACACACAATCGAATATGCTCGTGGTCCGGTACGTGCTTGTTGGGTACGACATACTGAATGGTGGTCCGACCATACTTGCCGTTGATAAGTTTCATTGACTCTACATGGTTAAAGATGGGAAATTTGAAAAAGTCGCCAGAATGGGTCCTCATAAACTATGTATAAATAAAAGTTCATTCACAATGAAAATTGTTGTTTCGCATGCATTTACGTACTCAAATAACGTCCGGAACTCAAATAATGTCCGGATCTCAAATACCAAATTTGAATAAAATCGTTGAAGCCGATTTCAATAAAAATTTGTTTTTTTGATTTTTTTTTTGTTTCAAAACAATTAGTAAAGTGACTAAAAACATTCTATTTGGTCACCATCGTATGGCATTGGAAGGACATAGCCTGCTATTGCTTTCTCTTTTCACTTAACATTGCTTTGCTAAAGCGTTCAATAATTTCCGACAAAAGACGCTACTTTAAGAAAACAGAATTTAGACGCAATGAGGGAAAAAATGAAGTAAGAAATTGCTATGAAAACAAAATAATATTCATAAACAGCACATATCCTCTAGCAGCACTATGCGTTCAATGAAATCGCACTTACATTTGTACTTCAAATTCAAGTAACCTGTAAAAATTCAAGTAACCTAGACAGCTATTTATATCTGCTACCGCATAGCATTTGATAACTTTTAGATTTTCTACTATGGGATTTGTTTATAAATGAGAGCAGTAACTGTAGCACTAATTGATCACTTTTATTTCATTTGTATGCAATGACATATTTCTATTAGAATTCTCTTTCTTCTCTGTACAGAGAATGTATTCTCTTTTCTATGTATAACGAACGCACAGCGAAGTAATGTTCATGAATTGCTCTTCATACTCGTAGAAATTTTCTTTGCACTGTGGTTCTTACTGCTTACCACTGTGTAAACAAACATTTACATAGCTTAAGTTTTTTTTATGAATATGGGCCTCTTAAAATGTCACTAATTTTCTTTGGAAAAGGCATTTGGATAAGTTGAACTTAGCACACTTTTAGTTATCACTCCTTTTCATGGCTGAATAGTTACAGGATTTACATACATAAATATGTACTAGATCAATTGGATCGGCCGTTATATTAAAGTTTTTAATTAGCATTCACTGCTAACCGTAATAAAATAGGTTTCTTAGTTTTGGAGTTTATACTCAGAAATAGGCAGAAATATAGTATGAACAAGATTGCGTATATGAACAGTGTAATACTCCCTGACATCGGAAACATGGAAAATTTATTTAACGCTGATGACAATAGGTTCCTGTACTTGATTAAGTTGAGAATTTCTATGAAATTTGTTCAAATCCACGGGGATCTCCACGCATGGAAACAGGATTTGACCAATTTTCGTCAAATTTCGAAATTCGTAATTCTGGTCAAGTACGGAAACATGTCTAATGTAGCCCAATTAAATGTTGTCGTATTAGGAAGTGGGTAGGAGTCGTGACGCATCCCATTAATTTGATGCCCAGAAATAAGGTCCAACGAAATAAGTGGGGGTTTTAAAATTCAGTTTTATTTTACTTTGTCAAATCGAAATTGGGCCAAATTTCAGTTGTCGACTTTCAGGCAGAAATTCCAAATTTCAAGAAATTTGCTCTGGGTGAGCATTATGTGTTGACTTATGACGTCCCATCTTTTTTCTACTATGCTAATAACAAGCTGTTAGTAAATGAAGATAAGACATCACATGAGACCATAAACTTTGACTTCTTAACAGAATGCGATTCATTTTTCGTCACGCACTGATCATAGGAGACGCTATGTTCGAGTATTCAAATCGTAACCGGGACACCCAGAACATTTCAGCGGTATATTGTTTTCGTGTCTCCAAAAAGGAATTTAAAATGTTATCCATGATGAATGTCATGTTCGAATGCATATCAGTTCACTCTCAAGCCCAACTTCGGTCGTACTATCAAATAAAGCGTGACCAGATAGCAATGATAGTTTTTCCAATTGTTATGTTTCAACAGCTGTCAAAGTTACCAATGACATCCAGCTGTCAAAACCCTATTCAGTAAGGTTTGCCATTTTATCATGCACCGTCTGACACTTCCCGAACGTGTGGATATTATTAAAAAATATTATCGAAATTCCGGCTCAGTTGTAAATACGCAACCTGAATTTCGTCGTGAGGTCGGTCGTCATCACGGCTTCAGTGCGCAGGCAATTCCTCGCATCGTGGAAAAGTGCGTGAGTACACTCTTTTGGACCTTTAGCCATCAACCAGATAGAGATCGGTGCGAAGTGAAGAAAATATAGCCGCCGTAACGGCCAGTATCGAAGAAGATCCAGAAATGTCGATTCGGCGCCGATCAGCTGAATTGGGCATCGCCAGATAGTCAACCAGGCTTACGCAAGAACTGAAGCCGGACGATCAATTGGGCGCTGGAAATGTTGGCCGGAGATCTGGATTTTGGCCAAAAAATTATCTTCTCGGACGAGGCCCATTTTTAGCTCAGCGGCTACGTCAACAAACAAAATTGCCATTATTAGCACGACCACAATCCACAAGTGTTCGACCAAGCATCAATGCATCCACAAAGATTGACTGTTTGGTGCGGTTTATGGTACGGCGGCATCATCGGGCCTTATTTCTTTCGAAATGAGGAAGGAGACACCGTTACCGTCAATGGTCCTCGGTATAGAGCTATCTTAACCGACTTTCTGTGGCCAGAGCTCGATAACATCGATATATCTGAGCTGTGGTTCCAACAGGACGGCGCTACATGCCATACAGACGACGCAACGCTCGAAGTGGTGAAGGAGAAATTTGCCGACTGGGTCAGTTCACGGCGAGCGTTCATCAATTGGCCGCCGCGATCATGCGGCTTGACACCCTTCGATTATTTTCTCTGGGTCTACGTCAAGTCATTAGTCTACAAACCAACCACTTTGGGCGAGCTCGAGGCCAACATTCGAGACGCTATTGCCGGAATAACGCCGCACATATTAGACCGAGTCATCAAAAATTGGACCGACCGCTGGAAGCACTGCCAGCGAAGCTGAGTGGGCCATTTAAATGATGTACATAATGGCATGAATGTAGTTTTAAAATAAAGCTAGAATCAATTTAATATCTTATACTAGGGTTTCGTTTATAAGCCAAACGACACGAATGTGGAGTGATCTACCGGTGTTTTTCCTCATCACTACAACCTTTTACGATTTAAAGCCAACGTGCACAGACATCTCCTCTGTTCCTCTTCCACCTTTTCCCAAACGCCCATGCCCTGAAAAAATATAAGGTTATTCATATCCCCTTTGGCGCGCGCAAATTATATAAAAAAATATTCAAATTGATCGAAAATTGTATCTTTTACTTGAAATTATATATTTTATTTATTTCACTTCGACTCAATCATATAAATCGGTACACTAACCGACAGGTTATGTTTTTCATATGGCTCTGTTTATGTACATACGAGTATGTACGAATGTATAATCCTCACTGTTAGGAGAATACGTGCAGCTTTGTGATCACTTCTGAAATCCAAATTTCTCCGATTTCAAAATTTCCAATTATTCTTTCCATTTCAGGTCAAAATAAAAACTTTCCGTCACGTGTCGATCTCTTGATCTGGTTGTTCTTTTTGTTTCTTTCACACTTCTAGTTAATTTTAGATCTACATATAAATGGTTTCTAGTTCCGAAGTATGTAGGTAGTTCTATCTAAGAACCATTTCTCACATGCCTAGCTCAAGAACCACTTGATGAATATTGATAAAAATTGGCTTCTTGGTTTGACCTTGTATACAGATGGCGTTATCATTTAACAAAGTGCTGGTAGTCTCCAACATTTTTAAAAATGCTCTTTATAACGAAGCTAACTCAAGATCCACTCAATAGATTTTTATGAAATTATATTTATCATCAAAATCGGTCGGGATTTTAAAAATCTTTAGCCTAACTCGAGAAATACTGAACAGGTATTGATGGAGTGCAGTTAAGGTTTGGGTATGAAAGTGCTGTGCCATCACTTGGCAGATGTTTTTCTGTTTATTTCTACCCTAAAATTTATGTACAAGAGTTATCAAAACAAAAGGAAAATTAAGGTACAAAATGAGCGCTACCAACTTATGTACACGAAACAACTTAAAACACTTGTACCTGCCTTCAATTTGGTTCCCAATAACAATAAAATGTACGCCATATTCAGATGGGCCATAGTGGGAGGTAGGTATGATGTTGTTTCATAGTAATCTTTATTCTTAAAAAAATGTATTACATTTTTTTTTTTGTGAAATTAAGTTTAAGTTAAGTAATCTTTAAGTTAAGGCCTCTAGAACCCTATGAAAATCTCAGAACACACACCAACATGCAATAAATAAGTTTCCATCTTCCCTTATGGTTCTATTTCAAAATATGGAAAAACAAATTGACGATACCCTATTATATAGGGTATATACATTTCGACTCATAGTTTGTAACATAGACAAATAAAATATGGAGTCGTAGAATTTCTCTACATTTCTATACAATATACTTTACCACGTCCATGTTTTAGGGGCGTAAGTTTTATTGCGAATATTAAATCAGAATCCGTGAACTTCGGTTACAAATGGTGGCAGTCACGCCCACTTTTTCTAAGAAAATGTTTTTTTTTTTAATTGTATTTGATTTACAAATTTCACAACGTTCATACTATTAGGAGTTGGTTAGAGGATGAAGGTTAGGGTGTCACACGCCCCGTTTTAGACGGATTGTAGCTTTGTATGTTTTTATCTTAATTTTAGCGCTCCAGACCGAGAAATATATTCCAAATTGTTATCTTAATTTTATTAAAAAAAAATTCGACCTTTTTTTTCCATGAGCATCATAAAAGTTTAGGGCTCCGGGACTGACAAAGTAACAGAACGTTAGAACGGAACCCTTATAGTGAGGGTCAGTTGTCTGTCCGTCCATCTGTACGTCACAGCATCTCAATTTTGGAACCGTTAGAGGTAGAATATTGAAATTTGGATCAGAGTTGAGAGTTTTCTAAAACACAGACAGACCAAGAGTAAAATTTTAGAAAATTGAAAAATTTGTTTGTTTAAATACAATATGGGTATTAAATGAAAATACGTTGGTTTCAATAATGTGTAGTTCCGTTATTTTTACCGTATCAGGTTTCGAGAAAAATCTAAAAAACCCTCAATAAGGCAACAATACTAGTAATTGCTCCGGAACCCTCAGTGCCGTCCTTATACTGGGTTCTAACACTCATATGAAGGCATTAAGTCTGAGCCCTGAGGGAAACTCTACATTTTTAGTTGCTCCCATACAGCAAGTATTGTTTTCGAGAAAATTTTCGAACTCGAGATCTTGTTATTACTATAATAAAGGAACTCAAAAAAGCGAGTCTCGCAATTCTTACTGTTTGCCAGTCTGTTTGTACCTCGGGTTGCAACATTCACGGCTGGACAGATTTTCTTCACGCTTCATATCTGCGGTCTGTGTGGTAATGCCCAGAAGTGAAATTAGAATTTTCATTCTAGCCTTAAACCTAACGTCACTTTACTTATGGATAATTTTAAGGAAATCTAATTTTCTCAAATCCGCTCAAATGATTTCGATAAAAATTCATGTCTGGGGTAACATGGACGTTTACAATAAGATTGGGTACGCAGTTTTTCGCTAAACAATTCAAATAACGGTGCTTTACTAATTAGCGGTATTGCGAAAATTGGCTATTTATAGGCGATCTTATTCAAAATCGATATCAACGTCATTTTTAACATACTACTCATATATACATACATATAAGGACGTGGCACTCAAATTTTTGACAGATGGTCTAAAAAGTTTTTCAGGCTTTTTAACGCATTTTACAAAAAGTCAATTTTGGTTTTACTCGTATATTATCTACTTGGCTTAAATTTTAAATCTAAACAATTAGACGAATAACACATATGGAGTAAGTAGGTGTGACCCAGTCGTACCATTTATTTATTTTACGATTGGAATATGTTTTCAAATGGGCGATTACCTCACACTTATTCTGCAATACTTAAGTTTTGATGGTAAGTTTGGTAGTTTTCAATAGGTCATGACTTCTAAGAGTAAGTTAATAAGGTAACGTTGTGTTGCGATCGTCGGAAAATAACTTATTAGGCTAGGTTAATAATAGCTTTAAGGTTGGAGTCACAAGCAGTTCCGATATCAACAGTTACTTTTAAATACAATTTCCTATTTAAAACTTCATAAAGTTGTCAACTGATTATAACCCAAATTTTTGTTTACTTTTCAGATTTTATCATGGGGTCAACCCGTGTTATCACCTCCGATTCGGTCATCGATTCGGAAATTGTCAGCTCAATTGAAGGTGAATTCAACGAATCACAGCTTTCGGAAACCCTCTTGAAAATAGCAAAGAAAGAGCTCCGTGAAGATAAGTGCTCCCGAGAACAATGTCTGCAGCAACTTAGAAATTGGATAGAGAAAAACGAAGATATTCAGGATACGCGATTCGATGATTTATTTTTATTACGCTTTTTGCGTGTAAAAAAATTCAGTGTTCCAATGGCTCAACAAACCCTCCTTAAGTACCTGAACTTGCGAAAGACATTTCCCCACATGACAAACGACCTGGATTTTCTGGGGCCAAGACTAAATGAAATTATTTCGGGTGGTTATATTTTTACCTCACCAATCCGTGATAAGTTTGGCCGCCGTGTCATAATAATCAACGCGAGGCACTTTAATCCGAAAATATTTTCTAGTGAAGAACAAGCAAAGGCTCATTTTATCACATACGAGACTTTGATGGAAGAACACGAAAACCAAATTTTAGGTTTAACACATGTTGGAGACTTTTCCGGCGTTACAACAACGCATGTGACCAATTGGAATCCCACAGAATTCGCTAGAATTTTTAAATGGGGCGAACAGTCTATACCCCTGCGGCACAAAGAAATCCACATTGTTAATGTTCCACCATCGCTTAAATGGCTAATAGACTTTGTTAAAACGCGAGTTAGTACTAAAATTAAGAATCGCCTCAATTGTTACGTGAATGAAAAAGAATTACATAAGAACGTAGATACAGATTGTCTGCCGCTAGAGCTCGGTGGCAGAGTCCCTATGAGCGAAATGATCGAATGCTGGAAAAAAGAACTTGCAAGAAAACGGGACTCATTGCTTTCGTTGGATCACATGAAATTATTAAGTGATCAGGGAATTACCACCACCCGAAATGGAGATAAGTCCAACCAAAATGGCATTCACTTCGTTGCCCATTTTGAATCCATTGCTGGGAGTTTCCGTAAACTAGAAATTGATTGACATTCTGCGATAAAAATAAATTAAAGAGCAAGTATTTCAGCCAATTCACCAATTAAATTAAGATAAGCAAACTTCCATTGTTCATGTAACCATTAAATCCACAAACCTTTTTTTTTAGAAAATAAAAAAAAAAAACAATTATCTTAAAATGACAAAACGAATTTTATTAGACAAAACTCAAGATTATACATCGTTTACAGAACATGCAATAAAGTATCGAACCGCTGCCACTTTGAGATACGATTGAACAGCGCTTCGCCGTCATAATGAGAGATTGTAAGGTTTCTCAGGCCGAACACTTGGTAGGAGTTGTGAAGTGTTTTCCTCCGCATGGATTCATTAATCACCGACAGGGCGCTGGTACACTGCACGTCGGTCGGTGCAACAGAGGTGTAATTGCCTGCAAATTTATTATAATATTATTTATTCCATAAGCTAGTGCGAGAAGATAGGAACGAGGAAATCATCACAGCATAGGACAGCTGAAAATCACTTTTAATGTCAGTTGTGCAACATGATTTCAGTGATTTGCTTCTGCTACTTGCTTTTCAACGTGACGTTGCATAAAACTTACCGATGAAGCCAATTACCAATGACGACTGTTGTGGCAGCAGATTGAATCCACTCTCATGATTCCACCCTCGCACTTCGTAAGTTTGTCCATCACCACCAATGAGGAAATTGTAGGGAATCTCAGCGTTCGCATTTCCTTGCGACTTCTAAAGAAAATTACAAATTTATGTTTAATTTCGAATTACTTTGCTTACAAGTGGGGTGGTAATTACCTGCATATCTCTGAGAATATCCATGCAGCTTTCAAGCTCCGTACACTCTTTTCCACCTGTATGTACCAATACTACATGTAAGACTTTATTTTCGTTGAGTAGCTTTCCCAAAGGAATAACTGCCTGACTCCACACACCGCGATTTACCAGATCCAAGGAGAAGCTAACTGATGGAAGGCGAGCTATAAACGAGCAAACATTAACTTTAAATTTCTTTAGTTACAACTACTTTCTTATTTTGCTTACATTCCATAATCATGAGATAGGTGGCTATGGTGAAACCTCCAACCAACAACAGCGCTATGCCAAACACCCGGAAGTCGCAGTACTTTATTACATCTGATCCATCGGTATTTGAGTACTTAGGGTTACGTCGCGACCCTGATTTCTGCTGCCAAGAACTACCCAGAAGGGGAGTCTTCTCATCTGCTTCGATCGTAATAACAATAGTGGAGCCATTGTTACCGGACGCTGAATCGTGAACTTGTGCCGCTTTAAAACGAGAAAAATTAAATTTATTGATAATATTCAAACCGAATGCAAATTTGAAAAGAAACGTTATTGATGACAGAATATTAAAATTATTTTTAGAGAAATATGAAACCAATCCGGTGACACTTTGATTCGTTAGAATAAAAGGCATTGCATATATTTATTTGGGTCCATTGCCTCTTATCAAACTGATTTTAGATTGGATTAAGGTGCGAAGTTTTCGCTCAATTCTTCTTATCTGTGATAAAATATTTGTTTTCATTCTCTTGCGAATAATTCTTATCTACTCGTAGTTCTCATGCGTAGTATACATGCGTTCAGCATCAGTAAAAAA
This sequence comes from Pocota personata, assembly GCA_963082735.1. Taxonomy (NCBI): domain Eukaryota; kingdom Metazoa; phylum Arthropoda; class Insecta; order Diptera; family Syrphidae; genus Pocota; species Pocota personata. The sequence continues at coordinate 68,000,423 of OY720431.1, forward strand.
TATGTGTATCTGATGCCTGAAAACCCGCAACCCTGTTATTTTAAGAACGTTGCACTTAGGATGCTGATATTGAAACGAAGAAAAACAGGAAATCCGCACTCGCATATTTGAGTTCCCATATTTCCGTATTTATATTTGCTTTAGAAGTTAAATAAGAAAAAAGGTAAAATAATGACGAGTTTTATTGCATTTTCATCTCAGAATATCTCAAGTTCAAGCCTTTTCTATAATATTGTAACATGCGAGCTACGGCTCGAGTAGATAAGACAATATTCTGTGAAATTATTTCTTTATTTTCTAGTCTATAAAACAATTCAGGTTCACACTATACTATTCTTCGCAATTCTTTTCTTACAATGTCTCTTTCCTCTCTAATCACTTTATCTCCTTTCAATTACTTAATTCACAAATCCAAACTAATTACTTTTTCTTGTTCACTCTCAACTTTCAATTTATCACCAAATTACAACTTCGCCCATTATCACTTTTCCAATCTCTTCGCCACGGTTCTAAACCAACTGTGTCTTTTTTGATCGCCATCTGTCCTTATATAGCAGAAGTTTCTGATAGCCAGAAACTTCTAGCAAATTCTTCGACCACTGGAACAAGAGAAATAATTCTTGCAGTTATAATTCCCTTTTATCCCTGATATTATTCGTCTCTTTCGTTGACATGAGCTGTGGAGACTTCGTCCCAGACACGAACCTCGAATGAAAGGACAGTTCGAACCAAAATTCTGCCAGAATGGAAAGTCACTTCGGAATTTGCTGCATAGACATAGGAGCGTAGTTATTATTATGCTACAATATATACTTGACAGATGCAACTTGCCTAAGGTTTTCTTTAGAAAGCAAATTCGTTGATGTTAAATATAAGATTGTTGATTTCCTGGCAATAAAAATAGGATAATCAGCTGAAAGCTTGTTAGTTTTCTCGACAAATAGTTAACGCAAGGCGGTAAAAGTCAAGGTGTAAATTAACGACAATTTTTTAAATGAGCCTATGTATGTGATATCCTACGCGGATGGCATAATAGAAGACAAATTTTGATTGAAGAATCTTTAAAGTCTTCGGTAAGATTCGGTTATATAAAAAAAAGTTTTCTTTGCGCAATATCCCAAGCGTATTTGAAAGTTTTTCCCTCCTCTCACTAACATCTGACAAACATCAGAGAGTACGAGTAAAATTGTCCTAAGAAGCTCCTCTTAATCCTTTGGTAATGGCATAAAACAGTAAGACCGTAACATTCGTGTATCGAAAAGCTAGGCCAGCCTTGTAGCGTCTGTTAGCGTTAGAATATTTAGAAATTTGTTTTATTGAATATATTCACGCTTATAACACCAGGAGAAGAACAAGTTTGTTCTTCATTATTTTTAGACCTTGCTCAGGCTTTTTATAAAGTTTGGAATAAGAATTTAGAGTATAAACTTCATAGGGACTTAAATCTTATATAGCAAATATATTCTTTAGAGTTTCATTGTTCTACAGTGTATTCTGAACTTAAAGAAATATAAGCAGGTGTTCCGCAAGGAAGTGTTCTAGGACCCACCCTATATTTATTATATACTAGTGATATACCATATGTAAGTCATACGATGATGGCCACATTCGCAGACGACACCGCTCTTCTATCAACTGATGGATACGTGGCTAAGGCAACAGAAAAGCTACAAAATTCAGTTAATGAGATATGTGATTGGACGCAACGATGGCAAATTAAACTTACTGAGTCAAAGTCCACCCATATCAATTTCACAAATGAAAAAGTAACGAATGTTCCTGTAGTTTTTTTTTTTTGTAATTTGCTCGCGCCAAAGGGATATGAATACCTTGATAGTATTACAGGTCATGGGCGTTGTATAGATAGACAGAGAGAGCGAAAGAAAGAAAGATTTGGTTTAGTGGTTTGAAACTCAGATGGTATTAAGTTTCAGTAAACTCCAAGGGTAGCGTCCAGATAACTGGGGAGTTTGTTTGTTTTGCTTTTTGTCATTGCTCTTGATTCACAGTATTTTGTTCACTCCACCTGATATCATCACGATCAAGTTGCATTTAAGCCATATGACCACTCTACTGCCAGAGGTATGCCTTCGTAGTAGAGTTGACTTAGTTTTCGCAATTAATAGACTTTTTATTTATTTCATGCGAAATAAATAGATGATTTTTGACCTGCAGCGTGACAAGAGATGATGTTACCACTACACCACGGCCACCCTGGGTATGAATCTGGATGCTAAATTTAAATGGAAGGAACACGTGAAAAAGAAAGTAGAAGAGCTAAATATTAGATATAGAAATCTTTATTGGTTGTTAGGATATAATTCAGAAACGCCCATTGAGAATAAAATCTTATTATGTAATCAGATACTAAGACCTATTTGGACACATGGTATCCAATTATGTGGTATTAGTATTTAGTATTTATTATTAATTAAGTAACATCATTTATAATAAACTTTACATCATCTTTAAGCTATAAATGAGATACATACTCGAGGGTATATAATACAAATATTCAAAAGTTCACATGGTTCAGTGCTAAATTCATAACAAATGTATAAGTAGAAAATTATTGTAATATATAATATGTAGTAGAAAAATAAAAAGGAAATGTACAAAGAAGACAAATGTATTATACAAATAATACAAAAACATTTCAAAACAAAGTCCTTCGGGAAATAGTAAATACCCCATGGTGTATTAGAAATAATGACCTACATCGTGACTTGCAGATTGGTCTTGTCTCAGAAGTATTTAAAAAAAGAACGCAATTCGTCACAACGATCGTGTGCAGATGATGCTTACCGTCATCAGAAGCTAAAAGCTAATCTCGGCAATATCACAACCCTAAGCTGCAATATTTTTTTTTTTTTTTTTTTCATTTTTGCCCTATTAGGAGGTATATTATTTTGTCAATTATTTCATTCTTAAATTGCTGACTTTCATTGAATTTACACTGCTGGCGCTGGCAAATTAAATTATTCCTGTAGAAAAACAGTTTATTTGCACATTCGATTGTAATTTGCCAAGGCAGATTCCTGTTTATATTCTTTTGGTCAAATAGGGTGGCCGTGGTGTAGTGGTAACATCATCGCTTGTCACGCTGTTGGTTCACGGTTCGAATCCTGATGTCAAGAATCGTCTATTTATTTCGCATGAAGTAAATAAAAAGTCGATCACTTGCGAAAGCTAAGTCAACTCTACTGTGAAGGCATAACACTGGCAGTAGGGTGCTCTTATGGCTAAAATGCAACTTGATCGTGATGATGACATCAGGAGGGCGGAACAAAATACTGTGTATCATAAGCAACGACAATAATAGCGAAAACAAACAAAATACTCCCCAGTTATCTGGACAGCCACCCTTGGAGTTCATTAAAACTTAACTACCACCTGAGTTTCAAACCAACTACACCAATCTATCTTTCTTTCTGTCTCTTCCCCTTTCCACAAAAAAAAAAAAACGCCCGTGTCCTAAAAATTTGTATAAGGCTATTCATATACCCTTTAACACGTTCAAATTATAAAAAAAAAATAGGAACATAATATTGAATTTATATAATTTGAGGACTATATGCGCTTTTTCACAGCGTTTTAATGGAGAGTTTTTATTTTTTGTCCCAGCATTTTATTAAAAATTAATTACATTTGTAGTCAAATTTGAGGTTGCAATTATTAATCATTTTGACAACAAAAATTAAAACTGAATTTTTAATACATAAAAATAAATGTATTATAGACAAGCCTGTGCAAATTAGTATTGACTGAAATTGGTTTTAATTTCCCAAGTAGTTTGGAGTTTAGCAAAAAGTTTATTTTGCTCAGATAATCTATTATTAATTAGGCTAAGCTGAATAGTTACAATTTACTAGGAATTAAAACGATATTCTTCAGTGCAATGAAACGAATCTACTCGCATTTTTCCGAATCTACTCCAGTCACATTTACCAAAATTGGCAACTCTGCTGTCAAAAAAATGAGCAGAGCTCGTTTTGTGAACCGGCTAAGACTTAAGCCAGTTCAACAACGCTCATCTCGTTTGGAACTAAGTCATAGGTGACAGACTGATTTCTTGATCGCGATCAGTGAGTTAAGTGGGATTAACTATATTGGTCTGTCACGGGTATAATGGTCTTTTGGTCTGGGTCTCCTTTTTTATAAGTACATAATAGATTTAGTGACTTCTTTAGGAATAAATCATGTCCTGGTGCCGGGAAATATAGTTCTTCTTGTGGTATCACAATGGATCTATCTATTGGTATACGTGTGTCCCTTCCTGAGCGGGACAGTCACCTAATCTAAGCTAACCTAACTCCAGTAGAACTAGTGACAGATTACCACTGTAGGTATATTTAATATTTTAATATATGCAAAGTGTGTGTTCGAAAAAATACACCCAAAAAACTGAGAAATGTCGAAAAGTCAAAGGAAATGTTCTAAATTTGTAAGGACAGAACAATATGCGTCCAATTAAAAAGAGAGTCATTGTAATTGGTTAAGTTTTAACGCAGAGTCAAAGTAAGGAGATAATTCAAAAAATATAAAGAATGTAAAATGATAAAAAAAAAATCCTATCAATAATTACTACGACTTGACGAGAACAATGGTAATGAATACGTTTTTATAACCCATTCGACTTTTGCTACCCTGTTCGACGTTTTGTTAAGCTATTTTGCCACAGTCTTATTTTTTAGATATATATGTAGGTCATTAAGTCCCTTGTTATTAAGAAAACTGTTTCTTTCAAAATAACTCATAAGGTAGACGTCGAAAATGCTCTCCATGACCTTGGACGGCATTAACGTTAAAGCTATTGGTCGGTAGTTTGAAAGGAAGTTTTATCGTCCTTTTCGGAATCATTCATTCAAGCTGTTAACAAATTGATCAAAACAGTAAGGGTATTCTCATATAGCCGAGTAAACGGCGTAAAACGAGTATACTCGTACATATTAACTTAATTTAAAAATGCTCTTCAAATTTGAAGCGCATTCAGTATAGGCACACAAGGTCGATAAAAGACAGAGGTTGGTTGACATACTCGTAGAGACATACTCGTAGAGAAATTTTACATCTTTAAATGAAATACTTGCAAGCTACTGTAAGTTCTTAAATAAAAATTTCTAGTTTTGAATTAGGTAATTAATTATTTTTTGTCCTTTTGTAATCTCGAAGATATAAATATCTACACAGCACATTGAAAATGGTTTAATGTGTGAAAAAAATGATGGCTCTATACGGGATTCACTCTTTTTTTTCTTAATAAGTCAGTAGTTATTTATTAATGTGATTACATGTGATTAAAATGCAAAGCACTAAATTACGTCAAACGGTGGATTTACCTTTCATTGTATGCAGCTTGTACTAAAAAACGAAACAGCTCGAAAATCCCGCTCCGCTAAAAGATGCCAGTTGTGTTAAAATTAAGTTGATCAATGTGGGTACACTTCGGTCTTAGTGAATGTTGTTAATTTCCTTCATCCAGAGCACATACACAGGTAGATTAGGCTTTTTATTTCCCTCTGCAACCAGGATGATCGTTTAGCGTCAGTTAGAATCAGAATCTCTGAGATGGACCCGCTTTATCGCATCAAACTTTACACTTCACACGCTTACAACAAAGTTGTGATCCGCGAAACCAATGAACGAGATACTCATATTTTAATTTCGGTGCGAAATTAATAAACTTTACACGAAAACAAGCTCAACAGAAAAACACTTTTGAAAAAGGACGTGCAATAAGCTTCGTTGAGGTAATTCAACTGATCGCAAGAGTTGAGTTCTTGAAGCGTATTCGATTGTAGCACAAGTGTGCATAGCACCCCTCCGGCTCCCTTTCCGATACTGTCACAGGCGGTAGACGCTCTGAAGTGAATGCCTCTGTCTATGATAAGATAATGCATGTTCGCATGAATGTGTGCCGTAATCAAAATTATACCTACTGTACTCTTTTGTTTACGCTGTACGCCTACCATGCACATTTCCCCGACATGATGAAAGATCTATAACATTATAATGCATACCCATTTAAAAAAAAGAGTGCATATTTGGTGACAGCAGGCATGTTCTCTGGGATTTACCTACTGTAGCGCATGTCTGTGGATGTAAGACCGCAAATTTCTTTTATTTATTTTTTGTTGCTTCATAAATATACTTAGATATGTGCTGGCATGTGTGTACGAGCGATGTACATACCTAATGGTGACCATTTGTTTATATTTTCAAGATCAATAATTACTTCCAACGAAAATGGTTATTATGCAGTTACCGAAATGATGGCCTTGAAAATACAAATCTAATGAAGTTCGGGGAAAGATGACTAAGACTGTGTAACATAACACGAAAAAAAAAAGTTTTTACCATATTCGACAGAAGGTATTGATCCGAAGTATGCAATACAATGGACTCACAAATACAATATATGTAGGTATAAGAGTAAGCATTGGCCTGCGCCTATTTTAAAGTTTTCCTGTAGAGGTAGGTAGATTGTAATTAGGCTCTCAGCTCCTAAAAAGGTTAAAAAAAAGTAATTAGTGTTGGTACTGAGATTACATTTTCGTAAAATATCTATGCATAAATTTTAATTAATTTATTGACATTGGACCTTTTTCTTCCAACCCTTTAATTTTGTTATACTAATATGATTCGTTTGATTTAAGTTTGTGCAAAAACCCCTCTGTATACATTTTATGATCTTTGAAAGTGCATCTCAAAGGGCAAGTTTTGGTTTTCTGAAAATTTTCGATTTCAAGATTTTGATTAAACTTAATAATATTATAATAGAGAAACTAAAAGAATGGGTCTCTCAAATCTGTCTTTCTGTCGGGACTAATTTTTAACGGATATAACAATTATTTTAACGATTTTATTTAAATTTCAAATACATACACTGCTGTGCAAAATAATAGGCACAGGCATGTCAGAAAAATGAATTCCAAATATTAAAATCAAAACGACGAGTAAATGCTTACTATTCAATTTGTTTCCGTTTTTAATCTATTTTACTAGAAAACTCTAAACATAAATATAGAATTAAAATAATATAATTAAAAAAAAAAAAACAAAAAAATCAAATCACTTCAACAATTTTAGCTGTGCAAAAAAATAAGCACATTTAACAAAAAATTGAAATATTTACATAAACAATGAAAATATAAAACTAAGTAAATTAGTATTAATCCGCATCCATGTTTTTTATTAATATTTAGGAGCGCTGCATTTTTTTTTATAACAGCCTTGCATCTACGGGACCTTGAATCCACCAGTCATTGGCACTGTGAATTTGTATTTCATACCAAATTTTTTGAACATTTTGCCAAAGTTCCAATTTGTTTCTTAATTTGGAAGATTTACTGAGCGCCATTTTAACATGACCCCAAAGATTTTCTATCGGATTAAGGTCTGAAGACTGTGCTATTCAACAACTCGAACATTCCTACCCGCAAACTACTTTCTAGTTACTTTGGCAGAATGTTTCGGATCATTGTCTTGCTGAAACTGCCAAACCAACGGCATGTTATAATATGCAAATGGATACATTACTGTTTCCAAGATCTCTACATATTTTTCTTTTGTTAGAACATCTTGGATCCAGTGAATTGGCCTAACACCAGAATAGAAGAATCATCCCCAGACCATAATGTTTACGGCACTATGTTTAATTGTGTTTACAGTAAACCTTGGATCATATTCTTTTCCAGACTGCCTTCTTACATACTTTTTTTGGTATCCGGTCCAAATAAATTAATTTTCGTCTAGTCAGACCAAAGTACGTTTCGCCATTTCTCAAGTGGTCTATTGGAATTTGTTGTTGCAAACTTTATTCGGTCTTAATTTTCTTTTTTGATAGAAGAGAGACTTTTTTTGGATGGTAACCTTTTAGGTTGTACCGTCTCCTAATTACCGAGGTATCGATGTTTAGATTTAAATCGGTTTTGATCTGATTCGATGTTATAAATGGATCCTTTTTAGCACATCTAACTATACGAAGGTCAGTTTTAAGGGATGTTTTGGGCTTTCTACCCCCGAGTTTCTTCAGAATATTGGTGTTTCCATTCCTAAAGAGCACGAAACATTTTTGGCAATACCCCTTAGTGATTCTCCTTTGATTCTTAGCTTGTTTATAATATCCCGCAGTTGTACCGAACAATGCCTTTTCCGACCCATTTTTCTATAAAAACAATTAACAAATTCTACTGACAAATTAACCCTTCTAGCTGTTTTTAATACGTACAATGGAAAAACGCAAAAAAAAGTGTAGCAAAAAAATTACCGGAACTCTCTTCTATGCCTATTATTTTGCACACGAGAAAAAGCGACTTCTTTATACAAACTCGTCCAGGCTACTGAACTCAACAATATTTAGCGGCTGTTGTCTCGTATTTTAACCGTTACTTGAGCTCAAACAAAAATAATGCAAAATTGGCTTATTTTGCTATCACTTAAAATGTAACAGATAAAATAAATATTTACAGGAGCATGTGTGCTTATTATTTTGCACAGCAGTGTAAGTGCAAGTACGTCTGACCTCTACTGGGTCGCTTTTTTTTTTTTTTTATAATTTCGGATAAGAATATGTGAACAGACACTCTTAAATGAAAGGATGTCCATTATGACCACAGGATCTATCGCTATTCTAGCTGCCTAAAGAGCGCATTCAACCGGAGGGAGATTTTTTATGAATCGGAAGATGTTCTGGACTCAATAATAGCCAGGTCGCCGAGGTCGTCAAAGAGAAGAGCCCACAGATGGGGCAATCCTCAAGTATAAATAAAACGGAGGATTGTTTCTTCCTCCTCTTCGTCCTTTTCTACTCCTGAAGGAAGAGTTTGAAAAGATTTATAACCTTTTAGCGTGTAGATCTATTAGACAGTACCCACCGATGACGGTGCTGATCTGCGATCACTTTAGTGAAACTAATCCATCAGAGCGTTTTGGATCCACCTTAGGCTGGATCTGTCTAGAGACTTAACATTTTGTGCCAAAATTCCATCTGCAACCTTTCCAGTATAATTCTAATGGTTGTGCCTTTTCTGACAGTTTCCCGGAATGTCTCTGTGGCCTGGCACAAAGTGCAGATGAATGTTGAATTTCTCCTCCATCTTCGCCAGAGAAGACGAGAGAATGTGCCAACATTTTACCAAATTCATTGTATTTTTAATACCACTAATTCGATTAACACTAATATCTAATGGTCTCTAGTCCTAGTTCAAATAAAAATTCTGCAAAAAGAATTTATCGTGAACAAAAGCGGAGATCGACCATGCCGCAGATGTAGACAGACAGATAGACAGACGCACAGTCGCCATGCGGAAAACCAATTTTTTTTTTGACATTTGAGCATCAGATTCAATGAATAATAAAGATTTTACTAGATAATAACAATTGTCTTTTATTTCTGTGATAACTCTTTTCCACAAAACTGCTTTCGATTTCCTCATCATATTTCCTTTAACCCCGGGTGGTGCATAGGGTGGCAACAAATTTCTTCCATCACTCTCGGTCTGCAGCTAAATATTTCAGCTGTGGCCACGTTTTCCTCCGGTTCGCTTCCAAGATTGTCAATTTCCACGTTGTTCTTGGTCTTCCAACCCGTCGTGCGCCCTGAGGATTACATTCGAAAGATTGCTTCACGATGTTGTCATTTCGCTCCCTCAGTGTGTGACAAACTCGCTGCTTTATCTCGACATCCAATAGCTTCTGAGACGTTGTACACCATAGTTCCTGGTTGGATATAATTTTCGCCCAGCGAATCTTTAGGATGCATTGCAGACAGTGAATAACGAAATCCTGTAAATTTCTCGTTATGTTTGCCGAGACTTTCTAGGTTTCAGAGGCATACAATAACACGGATTTAACATTGGATTCGGAGAGTCTTAACTTAGTGCGTAAGGAGATTTGACTGGATTTACAAACTGGAGACAGAATACCAAAGGCAGCGTAAGCTTTATTTATATTGCTTTTAACGTCTAGGTCCATTCCGCCATCAGATGATACAAAATTTCAAATGTAATTAAACAGTTCGACCTACTCGATTGGCGTCTGCTTCAGAATAATATGGTGATCTGTGGAGTGGCTTGTGGACATTACTTTTGCCTTTTTGCCATTGACACTTAGACCGACCGACTATTCATTCGCCTCCAGTCACATCACGTCTAGCTCGCTGATGGTACTTGCCAGGAAACAGATATCAGAGGCATAGTCCAAATGACCTTTTAAACGGTCTCCATTAGATACCATGTCTCTCAGATACACCTACGGCGGCAGTCAGTATATCGTCTATCACCAGTAGAAAGAGAATTGGGGACAGAATATCCCCTTTCAAAGCTCTCCGTTGCACTTCCACAGTCGGAGAGCTGTCCATTGTGCAGCTTGCCTACAAACCTTGCGTTATCGTAGGACTCTTTTATATTAGCAACTATATACCCGGTCAAAGGCGTTCTTGAAACCCACGAACATGAGTTAAAGCGGTGAATGATACGCAAGGTATTCATGTGGTCGAAACACGATCGATGTCTTTTGAGTGTAGTCTGGATTTTAACTTTTATGCGCTCGAGAATTAGTTCCGGAAAAACGGACAAAACGGTAATATCACGTCAGTTATTTCAGTTCAGGTTTAATTTTTCCAAATGGCCTGTATTAATGGAAGTAGAATACTAGCTGTTGTGGCGGGATCTGTTTTCAGGAACTCAGCTGGTATGCCATCAAGTCCAACTGCTTTGTTGGCTTTGAGAAAATTGATCGCAGTTTGGATTACTGTAACTGCTGGAGATCCGGTGTCAATACCTCTGTAAGATCTGCGCAGGTCGAGCAACTGGGGTCTTATTGCTGCACTTTGCTCGCCGAAAACGTCATTAAGCAAGCCACACAAATGTTACTTCCAATAAAGTGCCATCCACATCCAGTACAAAATTGTTGGTGTTGCTTTTTTGGCCGATAACTGCTTTGAATATCCTCTACAGTTCTCCGATATCTCCCTTCTTGTAGCGTTTTCGGCAAGACCGTCGAGGTTCATCTTCCTGTCACGTCTCACACAGAGTGTTGAATTTGGTTATCCTCGATGCATCCTCTAAGTGCCGCTGCGCAGCTGCGGTTCATAACTTAAGACTTGTAAGTAACAAGCGATGATCACTTCCTAAGTCCGCGTTTCTTTCATTACGAACATCACATATCACATCACCATGAAATGGTCAATTTGGTTTCCAGTTTGACCATCAGGTGACACCCAAGTGATTTTATGATACGTCTTATACGGAAATAAGGTCGACAAGCAAATCACCACTGTCATTTAGTGATCCAAACCTAGGTTTTCCCATTACGCGTTCCAGATCCGTGTTGTCTAATCCGATTTGGGAGATCACCTGTACTCAGCTCTTCCTCTTCATTTGGTTTCCCTTATGCCCAGGATGTTGATTTTAAAGCGGAGCATTTCACACTCTACCTCGTATATCCTCGCATCGTACAGGGATCGAACGTTCCATGCTCCGATTTTGGTATGTTTGCGATAGCCAAAAGTTTCATCCGCAGTACCAGAAAGATGTCTTCAATTTTTCGTCGATTCATTTATTGTGGTGTCTCGGTTGACGCTAGTAAACGAATGATGCAGCACCGCCAAATAAGATGCCTTTTGTAGCCGCCCAATATGGAAAACAGACGCTACTACTCGTAGCTGCTGCCGTTGGCCCTAGTGAAATAGGCCGTCTGGTGTATGTCTATAGTTGTTTTTTGTTTTTTTAGCGCCACCCAAGTACTGTTTGATAATGCCAAATTGGCCTTTCGCAAAGTCCCGGCTCTTGGCTTTTACAACAAGAATGTTGCCCGTCGTCTACCGCGGGGAACTGTGAAATAGGGATTTTTCCTTCATTGAGACTATGACCGGTTGGCATTATATGTATAGGCGACAAGATTCAATTTCTTGCTAGACGTAAACATATTTTATTTACAGCCTTGTTACTATAATTTGATGAAATACATACATACTCGTATATATGGATATGTATGTACTCACATATCATTGTTATAACTAAAAGAAATTTATTAATTTTCTTTACCTCATATTTCAACCCTCCATCGCGGCGGCATCAACAACAAATCAATAATTTTGTTGATTCTTTTGTCTTTGACGTTTGCGCATCAGCTTAAGCAACTTTGCAATAATTACCACGTTTACGTATATATGCCGAGTCGAGGGATCGAGTTGAGATTTCGATCTGAGTATTTCTACAGACCGAGTCGAAACATTGAAAAATTCAAACGTGGTTGAACTGTCAGACAAGTTAGCAGACATTCTGCTTTTGATTGGGTTAGTGTTCTCATTTACCACGTTTATATGGCGGATTGATCCGATCAAAAAATTTTCTGTGATCGAGTTGAGTTTTTGCTTGTAAAAGCAGGTCGAAAGATTGAGTTTGACGGATAGAGAAAAAAAAGATATCGATAAGGGTGTTTGGCTTGCATACACAACTCCGCACACAAGAGAAGTGTCAAACTCAATCCTCTTTCGATTCCATTCTAATGTCCGATTCACAATGCAGCGTGATAGCGAGACGAGAGCGACGCGAGTTGTCAAAAAAGGTTTCGATCTATGCAAATATATGAAGCAATACACAATGATGCGAGACTCGTTCTATCGCAACGCATTCTTTTCAGAAAATTGAAAAACTCTCGCGACGAGATTGCCTGTCATCAGGCTGATGCGTCTTTGTTATGTAGCCAGAAAGAGAAAGATGGTGTGTTGCCGTTGTTGCTTTTTCACTTTAACACATAGATAATACAGGCTCGCTGCCAAAAGTATCGCCTACATTGTGAACTGGGAAACGATTTTATGACGACGACGATTTCTCGCCTCGCTTTAGTCTCGCTCTCACGCTGCATTGTGAATCGGGCATAACTCGATCCCTCAATTCGGTTACATAGAAAACCTGGATCGATCAATCCTTTTTCAATCCGATCATATAAACGTTGTATTTGTAAGATTCATTATCTGAAATCACACACACATAGAGACAACATATCAGTTCAACCACTCATATGTACATGCATTTTTCTAACTCGATCCAGCTCTGTTAGCTGAGTCGAGTTGAGTTAATCCCATTTGAACTCGATCTGCGTTTATATGAATTTCAAGCCGGGTTGAACCTGGCTTCAAGTATGCATATAAACGTAGTAAATGAACAGTCAACTTTAAAAATTATGCCAAATATTTGCGTTTATGAACATTTGACGAAAACGATTGAGCATCATCATTGCAGTGATACGTTTCTGAATTTACCCATAATAAAGACCCTGACTGGGTCGCACGTAAGCACTTGTAATTATATGTTGTTTATTTGCAAATCACTTAGTTTGAAATTGAAGCAAAATCGTTGAAATGATTTTCTTTAAAAAAAAACCGTTAAAAATCGAAAAAAAAAAAATATTTTGAGAATTTTTCAAAACTTGGAAACTATGCCATGGTCTTGTACATGTCAAATGTTGTTCTGATATCAATTTTGAAAAAAACAGCTCTAGATATATCCGATAATGAACAGGTAGACGCAAGCAGAAAAGGATATAAAATAACAATGAGTGCGGAAGCGGCTTTTTGCAAATCTACAGGCTTGAAGAAAAACTTCATTCAACCGTCATTAAGCACCCCGTGTGCTGATGTTAATAGAACATCTCTCTTTCAAGTCTTTTCTCAATTCTTTGGCAATTGCGAACCGGATTTCAGAGACATGCGATCCAAAATCCGATCTTGTCGTGTTGTCGTTTTTTTTGGGTCTTCCGCTCCCAGTTTGCCTCTCCGTTCTGTCCGTCGAACTTAATTTCTTTAAAAGCCGTCTCCCAGTGCTTTCGCGGCATTCCACAACGTCTGCGATTCGCCTATTTGAAAAATGTTCGCCATGAAGAGCGAGAGTACGTCCTTTATCTACTTTGCACAAAACCATCGTTAAATTCCCAACTGTTCACAAAACACTTTGTCGAGGTCTAGAGCACTAATGCGTCGTCGACTTGAGTGTTTTTTTATACATCAAAAGGAATAAGCATATAATTGAAAAACTGCAATCGTACCTACATGTGTTAAAAAAATGAGAGGAACGCACCCGGAAGTCGTAAAATCAAAAAATGTTCAGTGTTTTTGTCACGGGGTGTAGAAATAGCTGATTGTTTTTGACTTGCTACGGTTCGTAGCAAAGTTTTTCCTGCAAGCTTGTCATCCTGCTACGGCTATTGGATATTCAGATTGGTTGCCACGCCGCCGTACCACTATGTTGCCGAATGCGCTCAATGAAAATTGTGAACCCAAAAATCCGAGATGTGTACACAATTTGAAAAAAATCCGTCCAGCCGTTAACGAAGGTGCGTCAATAAGTCCCTGAAAATTAACACAAATTGTGTCGTCACCTTAAATTTAATTTTATTGTTGTCAAGAATCATCTGTCAAAAGAACGCACCTAAATTTTCAGACAGATCTATCAAATAGTTTTGTGGTGGCAGCCATTTTATATAGACGCCGACTAGCATTTTCCTTGAAATGCAAAAAAGTGAACTTCGAGTGCTCATTAAACACTATTTTTTGCGAAAAAAAAACTATCACGCACACCAAACAAAAGCTTGACAAATATTATGGGGACTTTTCACCATCGATTGGAACCATTCACCACTGGTTCACTCAATTTCGGTGCGGTCGTTCAAGCACAAGTGACCCCGAACGTTCTGGTCGCCCAATTGAGGTCACCACACCAGAAATGGTCGACAAAATCCATGGTTTGATAATGGACGATCGAAGAGTGAAAGTGCGCGAGCTTGAAGAGGCCACAGGCTTATCACATGGCTCAGTGCTTTCGATTTTACATAAATATTTGGACATGAAAAAACTTTCCGCAAGATGGGTGCCGCGTTTACTCACAATCGACAACAAACGAATTCGTTCGACAACTTCAAAGGTGTGTTTACCGATGTTCCAGAAAAATTCGGCTGAGTTTTTGCGCTGTTTCGTAACTGTGGATGAAACCTGCATTCGCCACAACACACCAGAAACCAAGGAATAGTCAAAACAATGGACTTCTCCTGGTGAATCGAAGCCGCAGAAGGCCAAGGCGGGTTTGTCAGCAAACAAGGTCATGGCGACAGTTTTATGGGATGCGCGCGGTGTTATTCACATCGATTACCTTGAAAATGGCAAAACGATCACCGGTGCATATTACGCAGAGCTGCTGGATCGATTCTAAGCCGATTTGAAGCAAAAACGGCCGCATTTGGCGAAGAAAAAAGTCCTTTTTTACCAGGACAACGCACCGGCGCACAAGTCCGCAGTCGCAATGGCAAAATTGCATGAGTTAGGCTACGAACTCTTCCCTCATCCAGCATATTCCCCAGATTTAGCCCCCTGCGACTATTTCTTGTTTCCGAACATGAAGAAATGGCTCGGAGGTGAGAGATTTGGGTCGAATGAAGAGGTCTTCGCTGAAACAAACGCTTATTTTGAGGGACTCGAGAAATCGTATTAGTTGGAGGGCATCAAAAAATTGGAGAAACGTTGGATGAAGTGTATAGAGCAAAAAGGAGACTATGTTGAAAAATAAAATGTTTTTATACCGAAAATAGTGTTCCTTATTTCATTTTTCAGGGACTTATTGACCCACCCTCGTAGGAGGCTGTCGACCATACACACTGACATGCAATCAGAATTAGGATGCCCACTTCCTTAAGATTCTCTGACATTACTATAATAGAGAAACTCAAAAATTAGGTCTCTCAATTCTGTCTGTCCGTAAAACGAGTGGACGGATTTTCTTGAATCTTCATATCTGGGGTTTGTAGGGTCACAATTTGAGGCGAAATCCTAAGTACTCCATGTTGGTTGAGGTTCTACTTATGCGCGCCACCTAAGGCGAGGTCTTCCTGTACTGCGTCGTCCTTACGTTTTATATTTGTCCTAGTCATCTCAAACGACAAATGCGCAGCTTTTTGACTATGTCAATGTCGCTGTACAGCTCATAAAGTTCGTCGTTGAATCTCCTCTTCCAAAGCACGTCAATGTAAACGGGACCAAATTTCTTACGAAGAATTTTTCTCTCGAATAGAGCAGGACCGGGATTACCAAGGTCTTATATAGTCTCCTTAGTTCTTCGGGATAAGCCGTTACTACTTAACTGTCTTCTCAGCCTAAAGAAACAGCTATTGACAAGAGTTATTCTTTGTTTGATTTCTGCGCTAATGTTGATATCTGATGTGACAGCAGAGCCAAGGTATACAAAGTTCTTAACAACCTCGAAGTTACATATATCTTTCCACTGTTACGTTCTGTCCGATTCGTCGATGTTGGGTGTCCCTGTTTGTTGACAGCATATATGATACTTTGTTTTGCCCCCGTTCACTGCACCGCTTGGCTGCTTCTGTCTCAATACTCGCGAACGCGCCGATGACAGCCTGCTGATTCTCTGGTGTTGGCATCGTACAATCCTTTCAAGTATGATGTTAAAGAAGGCACATGATAGCGCGTCACCTTGCCTAAATTCATTCTTGACATCAAAGATGTCTATGAGATCGTCACCAACCTAGATCGATTAGCGAGCATTTTTCATCGTCATACTGCACAGACGGACGGGTTTAGCAGGGATGCCAAAACTATATACATATACGTGGCTCTGTATAGCTCGTCTCTATAAATGCTATCGTAGGTGGCCTTAAATCGACTTTATGAGATGCTGAGTATCGAATTGGATTTCTTGAGTTTTCTCCAGAATCTGTCGAAGTGTGATTATTTGATCAATTGTGGACTTTCCTGTCCTAAAACCGCACTGATAGGGGCCAGTCAGGTTGTTAAAAAAAGATTTCAGGCGTTCACACAATGTGTGGCAGATAAGATCTTGTACGCAATTCTGAGAAGACTCTGTAGTTGTTGCAGTTGAGGGGGTCTCCTTTCTTGTGGCTCAAGCAAACATCGTCTGACCAAATAGTAGAAATAATATGCTCTCTGTCAACTCATCTGCAGATGCTTTAAATAATTCCACCGGTAAGCTGTCAGGTCAAGCAGCCTTTTGAATTTTAGCTTGAATATAGCTATCCTCACTTCGTTTTGATCAGGTGGAGGAACGGTTTGGCTAAAATCGTCTTGGTTGAATAGTACATTCTGCCTGACAGCGGGATGTTGGTCTCCGTTACCTCTGCAATAGTAGATTTTCCCTATTCTCAGCATCGGCTATGACTCTACTATACAAGATTTCCTTCTTCATATCTACAGGTATCTGTACGGGCTTTGTTACCTTGATACGATGTTTTACCTTTTGTTAAAACTTTCGTGCATTGTTCTTGTGAACTTTCTTCTTCTTTTGGAGAAGCCGATGTTCTTCCTGTCTCTTTTGTTCATAGAGCTCGCGAGCAGCCTTCGTCCTTCTTTGCAGCGCCGTTTTATATGTCTCTTGTTTTGCTGCATACATACACTTACAACCTAGCACATCAGTTGCGGCGTTTCTGTTGGCATGTTGGCACCGTTGTCACTGGTCTTTGGCACTTGATGGTGGCGGCAAAGAGTCGTAGCGAGATTTTGGGATACGCATTCGGCAAAGGTTCTAGCGGTCTCTTGCGATTGCAGCCTTTCGACGTAGTATCTCCTCACAGTAATTCCTCTTTGTTGTGACGATTGTGATATCCGTACCTTGACTGCAACAATGTAGTGATCCGAGTCGATGTTGGCCGCTGGGAAGGTTCGGACATCCACACTGCTGGAGGTATGCCTTGCGCCGAACGCAATGTGATCAATTTCATTTACCGTTTCCTGATCAAAAGACCGCATGTCCCTTGTGAATATTGAGATGAAGAAACCACGTGCTCGCTTAACTGATGTTTCGTCCCGCTGCAAAGTCAATTAGCCTATGTTTGTTTACGGACGTGGTGTCGGCTATGCTTACCAACTGCCCTACCCTAGATGTCCTCATTTCCTATTTTGGCGTTAAAGTCGCCCAACACTATTTTAACGTCATATCTAGGACGATACTAATAGGTTGTATCGAGGAGCTCGTAGAAACATTCTTTGGTGGCGTCTTTCCTGTCCTCTGTGTGGGCATGTGGTTTATGTTGGCAAATATAGCCTTGATCCGAATTGCCATAAGACTCTCGCTTACGTGTCGGAAGCTTAAGATTTCTTGCTTAAGTCTGACGCTTATGATAAACGCTGCTTCTGTTCTCTGTAGCAATCACCATAGTAAACGTCACAGTCTTTTCATTCATTTCACTTTCATTCCAACCCTAAAATTAAATAATGCCTGATTTTGAAAAAAAATCCTTTAACGATTTTGTTCAAATTTTATATTTGAGCTTTTGCGAACATATGCTAATAGATGGCGTTCCATGTTTGTGGCAAAAATTTGTATAACGGCGCTTCCCTTATTAACCGTTTTTTGAAAATTGGCTATTTTTCGGTTATGATAACCGATTTACTCGTATTTCGAAATCAATATATAAGCAATATTTCACACTGTATTTGTACGCCATACAGAGTTTTGAACAATTGTGAAATTGTGAAACTTTTGTTTTTAATTTTAAACTTTTTTTTTTTGAAAAAGAAAATATTTTAACGATTTTATTTAAATTTCAAATGTGATTTGCAAATAAACAACTTATAAGTGCAAGTACGTGCCACCCAGTCATGATCTTTATTTTGTTTGGAAATTATCTCACAAAAAATATCACAATTTAAAAAAAAACAGCACCTAAATAAAATATACTTTTTGAAATACTCTATTTCCTGTGCAACGGTTTGTGAATATAACAATCATTTGTTCACATGTGTTTATTTGAATATATAATCAACCCATAAATTCATGTTAAGGGATGCCTATTGGTTAAATGCAGTAGCCTGCTATGATTAAAATTATTATATTATATTGTAATATACGAGCTAC
This sequence comes from Pocota personata, assembly GCA_963082735.1. Lineage (NCBI taxonomy): Eukaryota > Metazoa > Arthropoda > Insecta > Diptera > Syrphidae > Pocota > Pocota personata. The sequence continues at coordinate 68,019,307 of OY720431.1, forward strand.
GGCTCGAGTAGATAAAACTATATTCTGTGAAATTATTTCTTTATTTTATAGTCTATAGAACAATTCAAGTTCACACTATACTATTCTTCGCAAACTCCTTCCTTACAAGGTCTCTTTCTTCTCAACTCACTTTATCTCCTTTCAATTACTTAATTCACAAATCCAAACTAATTACTTCTTCTCGTTAACTCTCAACTTTCAATTTATCACAAAATTACAACTTCGGCCGTTATCACTTTTCGAATCTCTTCGTGCGGTTCAAAACCAACTGCGTTGCCTCGCTCGCCATCTGTCCTTATATAGCAGCATTTCTGATAGCCAGGAACTTCTAGCAAATTCTTCGACCACTGGAACAAGAAAATTCTGATGTAATAATTCCAAGATGACAATAATTTCTTGCGGTTATAATTCTCTCTTAATTCCGTGACGTTGTCTTAGATATTATCCGTCTCTTATCGTGGACACGAACTGTGGACACGAACTGCGGACACGAACCTCGAGTGAAAAGACACTTCGGAACGAAATTATGCCAGAATGAAAAGACACTTCGAAATGTGTTGCATAGATTTTGGTGCGTAGTTATTATGCTACATTATGTTACAATATTGTAACATAATAATAACTACGCTCCCTAAAAGTATAATGCAACAAATTCCGAAGTGTCTTTTCATTCTGGCAGAATTTTGGTCCGAAGTGTCCTTTCATTCGAGGTTCGTGTCTGCGGTTAAGTCTCCACAGTTCATGTCTACGAAAGAGACGGATAATATCACGGATAAGAAAGAATTATAACTGCAAGAAATGATTGTCATCTTGGAATTATTACATCAGAATTTTTCTTGTTCCAGTGGTCGAAGAATTTGCTAGAAGTTTCTGGCTATCAGAAACTTCTGCTATATAAGGACAGATGATCGAAAGGGGGCAGTTGGTTTAGAACCGTGGCGAAGAGATTGGAAAAGTGATAATGGGCGAAGTTGTAATTTTGTGATAAATAGAAAATTGAGAGTGAACAAGAAAATGTAATTAGTTTGGATTTGTGAATTAAGTAATTGAAAGGAGATAAAGTGATTTGAGAGGAAAGAGACCTTGTAAGAAAAGAATTTGCGAAGAATAGTATAGTGTGAACTTGAATTGTTTTATAGACTAGAAAATAAAGAAATAAATTTCACAGAATATCGTTTTATCTACTCGAGCCGTAGCTCGCATATTACAATATTAACAAAATTTTAGATTTTCATGGCTCAAAGGAAATCCTCAGCTTGTCCACATTTCATTATGTTGCAGTTTATTCTTCCCTCATCTTAATGTCTTTTCCTACCCAATGTGGCAGTTGTCTTCATAAAATATTTAATATGAATACAGTTGGTTTAAATATACAGTCAATCAAAAAAGTCTCGGTACACCTCCGACTTACAAAGAAATCACGAAATAACGTTTTTAATTATTTCAATTCATCGATGAAATTTGGCGAAACTGTACTTCATATATTTTCAAGTGATATGTATTAATTCATTATTATATAATATAAGTATAAAAGAAAAAAACAAAATAAAATAAAACATAACTTCACACTATACTTCAAAAAAGTCTCCGTATACTTTGACTTATTCTTCGAAATAGCAATGCATTGCAATAAATCGTTCGCGTTAGTACTTGGTAGGATAACCTTTAACCTTGATCACTGATTGCATGCGCCGTTGCATCGAATTCACCAAATTTGATGTTGTGGCAGAATCTATTCGGTTTCGGACTGTTTGGGCACTCTATAAAATAACCACTCCCTAACAATGTGAGATGTGTGTTTAGGATCGTTGTCCTGTTGAAACACAAATGATCCATGTAGTCCCAATTTGTCTGCACTTTCATGGGGATTTTTTTTCAAAATGTCAAGGTACATAAATCTATTCATAGTCGACTCCACAATCACCAAATTTCCCACCCCAGCGGCGGACATACAGCCCCACACCATCACATTACCTCCGCCATGCTTTACAGTAGATTCTCTTTTTGCAGTGCTTTATTGGGTTGGCGCCATACTTTTCCCCTTCCATTTGTCTGGAAAAGTTGATATTTGCTATCATCTTTGAGGCTTGTCCAAATGCTCCCTTGCAAATGTCAGCCTTTTAACACGATTTGTTTTGCGAAATGAATGGTTTTTCCTAGCTATGCGACCGTTGTAATTATTTTTTCAAAGCACATTTCTTACGGTTTCATCACACACTTCAATGGAAAACTCATTTATAATGTCATTCGCGATTTTAGGTGCACTTAATTTTTTTTTTTATTATTTTACGCACTATGGCTCGCTCTATGCGGTCGTTGAAAATCTTCGGTCGTCCATTTCGCCTCTTAGAAGTTACCGATCCCGTACTTTTAAAATTTTGTATTATATATTGGACCGTTGAATAGTGTAATATGCGAGCTACGGCTCGAGTAGATAAAACGTTATTCTGTGAGATTATTTTTTTTATTTTCTAGTCTATAGAACAATTCAAGTTCACACTATACTATTCTTCGCAAATTCCTTCCTTACAAGATCTCTTTCTTCTCAAATCACTTTATCTCATTTCAATTACTTAATTCACAAATCCAAACTAATTACTTCTTCTTGTTAACTCTCAACTTTCAATTTATCACAAAATTACAACTTCGGCTGTTATCACTTTTCCAATCTCTTCGTGCGGTTCAAAACCCAACTGCCTTGCCTCGATCGCCATCTGTCCTTATATAGTCGCATTTCTGATAGCCAGAAACTTCTAGCAAATTCTTCGACCACTGGAACAAGAAATTCTGATGTAATTATTCCAAGATGACAGATGCAGCCAATAATCTCTTGCGGTTATAATTCTCTTTGCGGTTATAATTCTCTCTTAATTCTGCGACGTCGTATCCGTCTCTTACTGTGGACACGAACCTCGAATGAAAAGACACTTCGGAAAGTGTTGCCTGTTTGAGGGCGTAGTTATTATGCTACATTATGTTACAATAGCTTTTTCCAACGATTTGTCCAATTTGCCGTAGTGACTTTCCTTCTTTGCTAAGTTTTACGACGAGTTTTCTTGTATCAACGGGGATTTCCTTGTTATTGGACTCCATTTCACTGACAACAATATCACATGCAACACTATTACAGCAAAATTAATCCTACGTTAGCTAAAGAGCGACTGATGGCAAAAAAACCCAGGCAGGTGCTTACAAGACACGATCAAATGTTTACAATTGTTACTGTACGGAGACTTTTTTGTCCTGTTAAATCGGTTAAATCTTGAAAGTCTTTTACGGCTTGAGTTTGCTTTTAATGTTTGGTAAATGATATTGTTTGTCAAGGAAATTTGAAATTTCGTAAGCAGAAAAGGAACAAGATTTTGTGTTCGTAATTTTTCAAAAATTCATTGATTTTGATTGCTTCAATTGGGCACTCGAACAAAATTTTCGAAAAACCAGAAAAATTCAAATCAAATTTGAAATTGAATTTTTAAATTTTTTAATAATAAATGAGTCCACCACTTTTTTTGATATTACATGCTTCCGTGGTTTTATCAAGAGAACATCGACGATACGTTTTTGATTATGTTAAGCTTCAGTTTCACCAAGGGAAAAATTCGATAATTTCAAAATCACTTGATTTTTTAACTGCTTGACTTAAAAACTATTGTCCCTCTTATTTATAAACTTAAAGAAATTGTTCCTACATATTATCTTCTTTTAAAGGTTCAAAATGCTGGAGCAATTTATCACATTTTCTGGGATGCAGCTGTGTGCTTTTCCTTTGTTATTGGTATCTTCCAAATAACTGTTTATTAGAACCTTAAATCTGATCAATCAATTGGCATACACCTGAGAATCCTTGATGCTTAGGAACAATTTTTGTCGCAAGAATATAAAAATATATATTTCAATTGTTTTCAACATTTCATTAAAGAAAACTTCACGTTTATTAATATGTACTTTTAGTCTAAAATTGACATCAAAAATCCCCAAACAAGTGGCGCAATATCGACTTTTTCGTAGTTTGAAAATTGAGCAGTTTTGTAGAATAATCATTTTGTTTTAAACATGCATAATATGCGACGGGTAAAAATAGCGAAAACTGTTTTTGTAGTAACAGAACAGCCTAAGAACATTTCCGCAATAGCTCTAATACTATTAGCTAATTAAAAAAAATATTCCAGAAATATATGACCCAAATCCTTAACTTTTCTACCCTAACCGCGTTGATAATTCTAAAAGAAATAAATGTTTGGTCAGGCATAGTGTAGGGGTGTGAAGTAATTTTTGTTAGCGGACACTTTGGAAAGCAGATCAATTCCAGCTTTTGATTTCAAGTGAAAGTTTAGTTTATATTTTAAAATAAATTAAATATTTGGGCGCTAACAACCTATGAGGGTCTAGGGTCTAGCTTCTCGCAGCCATTAGCGTTGTGTGATACATTAATGGAAGGGACCTACACAATGTGAAACAAAATTTGCTTGGGTAATGTCGGAACTACATGAAGTTCAAGATGTTCATTAATGGTAATCCAATTGAATGTGTTGATCATTTGAAATACTTTTGCGAAGAAGATGGGATTCCTAAGGAAAATTACGCCGGTGTTAACAATTGAAAATGAATTTTTTTTTTAATTTTCTGCATTTTAGAAATAGCCTACTCAGTGAAGGAAGGAGCAGAAACAATATAAAATAGAATTAAAGATTAGAGAGGAAAGGATAGATTTTGTCAGATTAAAATCGCGATGCTAGCCCTGGCGAGTAATATCAGCTGCTCCTAACTTGGAGAAACAGACGCCCATTTTCAGGCAGACGCTAAGATGATGGCTTGATGCGAAAGCGACATCGCCTTATAAAATTACAGTCATCTAACCTTCATATCTAAAGACCCTTCGACCACCATGTAGTGTTCCACAATATTGTACGGCAGTCAAAACGTATAAAGGAAAAAATGCAATTGTTACCAAACGAAGCAATGCGTACAATTTTAAAGTGCAATCGCAACACGCCAATAAGGCTTACGCTCGAGACACTCAAATGGATGAACGTGGAGCAGAGCATTACATACAAAGCAATGTTATTCAATGTACAATATATAATGCTGTCAACATATCTGCAAGACAACCTTGTCTTTGTATCTGAATTCCAACATATATAGATGTAATAGGACAGGCATTATAAATTCGTACAACTTTTCAATAGCTTACCGAATGATCTGAAGACAGAAACCAGATTTATGGTTTTTAATTATGAAATAACTGAATTTATCAAATTAGATTTTAGGATATAACATTGTTTTTTATCATTAAGACAGGCAATCATTGTTAGTTTTGTTTAATTGCAATTGTAATAGATGTCTGGACTAATGAAATGATTATGATATTAACTCAGTTGGTAGAGGTTATTGGTTAACAAAATTAGTACCTCTCTTAATTACAAACACTTCAAAAATAAATTGAAAAAAATAAGATGAAGTGTAACTCGAAACTATAGTTAATTGAAAGATACAGTTGCATATTTGAATTCTGATGCGTAAAATTATTTTGTGTTGTCCAGTGTTATTTAGGGCCCTAGTTGCAATATTTCACACTGTTACAAACTATCAAACTGAAAAGTTGTAAAATCCGGAAATTAAATTCTCTTTTTTATCGTTTGAACTTTTAAATGTTCATCATACCATTCTACGGTATTTTCCCTTAGATCGAAACACCAAATATATTTCAAAAATACTTTAATTTCCATTTGAATACGGAACATCTACAAATTTATTCAAATAACAATATAACATGGAACAAGAGTCGAATAATGATCATCAGTTTTCTTTGAACAATTTAGTTGTAAAATAATCTGAATCGACATTAAAACGCAATTAAAACACAGTTAAACAATAGATTTCCGAACCAAAGATTATAGTTAAGACGTGCCAGAATACGTAGTCGGCAGTAGGAATAGGATTGAAGTTATCGCAATTCAAATTAAAAAATAAAAAAAAAAAAAAAAAAGTAAGTGTACCTGTCTTGTTGTACAACATAATATTTTAATTCTATGAGTTCCTTCTCTTATCTTACAAATAACAAATATGGAGACAAAAAATGTTTATCGTAAAATATTATTTTGAGCTACTTGTAGGCCTTATAAATCTGCCATGCACAAAATGCTGCCGATAGTAATGTGACTCCACGGTGGAAGTACTTGGTTTTAGTGTTTTCTGAATATCCTAAGACTACTGGTGAAGATACATCGGCCAGTGGTAGTTTTGACAGCTTCACGCTATCGCTCTCCACCTGAAAGAAATCAAATGAAAATCTTTAGTATACTACTGGAAAGAATATGAGAATAAATTAATATGATATTATCACATACGAGCTAATGTTTCTATATTTAGAAACGTTGTCATTTAGCTAAGTACAGTGTAGTAGACTTACCTGGTACTGACAACATGGATCGTAGTTCCATGAAACTGTGTAAAGACCCGTGCAAAACACAGAAACTGCACACATCGGTGCGCTGAAAATCGGTCTGTCCTGCCAAAGAATGCCTGAGATAATTGATGCCAACCCTGACACCACTGCTGTCTTATGCAAGCAATTGCCCACAGTTATCCAGCGGCTGGTTTCATCTCCCAGCCGAGTTGGTTCGATTATTATGTAATCGACTTTCGCTTCCAGGGCTTTGTCCAGTTCGGCTTCAAACGATTCGTGGGCATTTCCGCTATCATATACCTCTCGGATGATGTGAAATGTTGGCTGGTGGGCTGCACTAAAACCACAAGATAAAATAAACAGTCTCAAACCGAAACAAAAAAAAAAAAAAAAAAAACGACCTCAATCTGTTTGTACTTTAGCCAAGCGTGCTATTCTTTTAGGACTGATATTTTCAGTAGCAAATTGAAAGTGGCAAATTCACTGGTTCTTTGTGCTACAGACGCAATAAAGATAATAGGAAACTTGAAAAAAAAGCAAGATAGTCACAAGCATCGCTCCTAGAGTTCAAGGTTAAGGCCTGCGAGGGCTCTTCTTGGCAATTCAACTCGGTTAATGGTGCACTAGGCATGGAGAAAATAGATAGACAGACGCGTAACGCACTTCGGAATGCAATTTTCGCATGCATATATGTTAGAAAAGGCATTATCACCAGAAAACAAATTCAGAAATATAACTAAATCAATGACAGTTGAAAATTGAGTATTTTTTTCGATTTTATTTACGCTTAGCGCAGGGAATCATACGGTTTTTTAAGCATAATTATGTTCTATTACATGACCACTTTTTTTCCAAAGTTATGAATATAATTTTTAATTTCGTAAACGTACCTGTCATCGGAATTATTAACCATTTTTTATTGCTTGCTTTACATTTGGAATAGACTACCCATCCATTCGTTAAGCTCTTCCTTTTAGCCACTGTGAATGGGTCGTCGCCAATTGTCAGCTGGAGTGAAAAGACATTTCAATCATTGCCAGACCAAACATTTCGTAAGATTATTGAAATGTCAACGAATTTGAGCAATTTGCTTCCACTCTGTTGCTATTAAATTCACGTTTTTATGCACTCTGTAGGGCTTTACTAGGCGATTTTATTTATTTCTGTGCAAATTATTTAATTTTAAAATCTTCTAATCGAGAAAAAAATTGCTTACAACGTCGAGTTTACCCGTTTCTTTGTTTTCATATAACTTCGAATTTGTTTGAAAGCTTGATACGTAAACCGTCGTTAGCGTAATGACGCGAACTTCAAGATTGCATCTGGGTTAAATCCCGGGTTGGATTCCAACTAAGGTATTCATACTCGAAATGCAATGTTCCATTCACACTATTATTCTTGCAACAGTTGGTTTGGTTTGATTCTTGCAAGACGTATGCACACATCTATTTTTGAGGTCTAATACCTAAAGTGATTACGCTTCATAAAATCTAGCATCTTTAAATCAAACATAGCACCACCCTCTTTTTAGATTCTGGCAACAATGGATAGAAGAAGATATATTTATCACTGCCAGATTTAACAATTTTGTAAGATGCAGCAGCCAGTGCTGCCAAGAAAAAATATCTCTATAGCTAAAAGACAAGCAGAGTAGTAAAAGTCAAATCCATTTTTAGAGCGAATCTCTTAACATACAAATGCTTTCCATCAAGACGAACAAAAAGTCTTAGTGAACATTTGTCGCAATTGTTTATATGAATTAAGTTTGTTGTTTCCATTTTCAAGATCGTAAAGAAAAGCTCTTGGAGATATTTTTGTAGGTCTACAATGAAACGTCCACGGATTGTTAACCTACGTCGAGAGTAGATGTGTGTAATGTCGTCTGCAATTTGCTCTACGATCGCGAGATATTGTGGACAATAAAGCCATTTGCTCCACATTAGTCGTTTGATCACATTCAATAGGCGATGTTGCAGAAGTCATAGAAGGTTGTTGTTGGGTTGCTCAAACAACTTGTAACATTTTGGCTTAAGGCAGACTATGTTCCTAAAGATTTGCAAATGGTGTGTGACATTTTCCTTATGAAAGTAGTGAAAGCTAGTCGCATTACCTACTACAGTTGGACTCTGAAACATTTAATATACATGTACATATGTATGTATGTATGTATGTAAGTACGAGTCTGTCACAGAATTGGTTAGAGGCAACTAGTTATCTCCATCACTGCGCACGTAAATGGAAGGTAATGCATACTGCTTTACCCTTGAGATGTATGCGCAATAGAAGCTTTTGTCGATATTCAGGTAGCTTTCAAAAAAGTTACTGCTCAGGCTTTAGGTCAACATCGGTCTTTGCAATTGAAGAGGGTTTGTGATTAGGTAGTGCGTGAACGACAATAAATTAAGAGACGTAAATAGCAGGTGATGGGACGCTAGATGAAAAATCGTCGAAAGACATCGCAGGCGAGCTTTGTGATAGTATGGGGCTTTAATCCACTAAAAACACCAGAAGAAGGTATGATTTATGTCATCCTTCCAATTATCGCACCTAGTCGTCAAACTAATCAGCAATTTTTTTTATCACTTGAAGGTTTATAATCGAGGAACTGCCTTTTATCAGTAACCCTTTGTTTTGGAGTACATACGTAGGTATGTTAAATCCCTCATTTCGTGTGATGGTGTTATGCTATGATGTTATCCCTAGTTAACTAGTTCGAAGAGTTTTATCCTTCTCAATCTTGTAAGTAAATTGTTATTATTAAGTAGTTCACCTACTTCTAAATTGGAGTGGTGGCGATGTCCAACTTCAGGCCTTCTTACAACCTTCCTGACCTCCTCCCCTAAAATTTCTACTTTTAGATCTCTATGTAGAACAGCGTTACTTATGTACCATGGCGCTTTAACAATATTGCGTAGTACTTTATTTTGAAAACATTGTACACAAGTACTTTGTAAGTTTGTCTTATTTATGCACCCCCAAACTGGAGACCATATGTCCATATCGGCTTTAATATTAGCTTGTTGCATACTGAGATAAATTTTTTTATAGCGAATGTTTAATTCGTCGTGTTTTTTCTTGACATGAGCTTTCCAGTGCAATTTAGCGTCAAGAGTCATACCTAAGTATTTAGTTGAGTTCGAATAAAGAACTACATTTTTATTTATGTACACAGGTATGTGTTGCACATTTTTATTTGTAAAGTTAACATGAACTGACTTCAGTTCATTTAGTTTTATTTGCTATTTGTTAGTCCATTCAAATATATCATTTACTGTCCTTTGCACTTTTTCGGTTACTTCCTTCAAGGTTTTACCAACAGCAAGAACAAAAGTATCGTCTGCAAATGTGGCAACAGCAGTTTTTTCATTTTGTGGTAGGTCGTTTTCGTATAAAAGCAAAAAACGGGTCCTAATACAATACCTTGAGGTACGCCAACATCTATATGTTTTAATGTGGAAGATGAGTATCGTGCTTTATTCTACATAAATGATCGATGAGTATTGTTTTGACAGATATTTTTGCAACCTATGTTTTAATCCTTTGTGCCACACTTTATCAAAAGCCTGTGTGATATCAAGAAAGATGGTAGAGCATATTTTTTTTTTTTTTCAACGCTTTTTTTTTATTTTACCAGTTATTCGGTGTACCTGATCTATTGTTGAATACCTATTTCTAAAACCAAATTGATGGTTTGGTATCTCACTTCTTAATTTGTCTTCAGTGGTCGTTGCTGTATTATGGAAAATGTTGTATTAATAATAAAGTTACAGATTGTGAGAAAAGGAGACAAAATATCAAAGTAAGAAGAAGACTAAAACGTAGCAAATGTGCTATTTTTGTAGCAAAGTAGCAGCGTTGGCAACAGCCGTTATCAGCTAAATCGCGTGGCAGATTCAGCAGCCGTGAAAAATGTTCAGTGTAATAGACGAAATTAAAGATTTCAATTTAATTTGAGTTGAGTGTTTGCATGCAATCGCAGATTGAAAGATTGAGTTTTACAGAAAGAGAAAGAAGATGGAGAGAGGGAAGGGGAACAAATTGTTCGTCATTTTGGGTTTCTATTTGTTTTGTTTGCGGCGTAGTAAAGTGTAATAAAATATGACGAATAACGGAGTTTGGCATACACATCTTCGCGAACAGGAGAAGAACTGTCAAATTCAATCCTCTTTCGATTCGATTCTAACTCGATACTCCAATTCAGTTACAGCAAAAACCTGGATCGAAACTCAATTCTGTTACAATCCAATCTCTCAATCTAGTCATATAAACGTGGTAATTCTCATTTTCATGGAGCGGTTCCGCAATTATCAGTATACAAATGAGATCTGAATGTACAAAAATGGCAGCCAAAAATGTCTAATCACCTTTTTTATGACTTGCAACTCAACATGAATCTTAAGAACTGTCCTAAGTTAAGAAACGCAGCAATTTTTAGAATTTCAAATTTTATTAAAAAAAAAAGTTGTTTCAAAGACTTACGACGAGAATAACTTGTCATGAATTTTGTCTTTCATCGTGAGTTTTGTTTAATAGAAAGAAACCACTTTCTAAACAACAAACTAAAGAATATCGTCTTAAAAACTTGGCAGCACATGCATCATGATAGTTCTGTTCGGGCAAAACCTTATTTGTGTGGTGAAGGAAATCCAGTATATATTGTAATATGCGAGCTACGGCTCGAGTAGATAAAACAATTATTCTGTGAAATTATTTCTTTATTTTCTACTCTATAGAACAATTCAAGTTCACACTATACTATTCTTCGCAAATTCTTTTCTTACAATGTCTCTTTCCTCTCAAATCACTTTATCTCCTTTCAATTACTTAATTCACAAATCCAAACTAATTACTTTTTCTTGTTCACTCTCAACTTTCAATTTATCACCAAATTACAACTTCGCCCATTATCACTTTTCTAATCTCTTCGCCACGGTTCTAAACCAACTGTCTCATTTTTTTGATCGCCATCTGTCCTTATATAGCAGAAGTTTCTGATAGCCAGAAACTTCTAGCAAATTCTTCGACCACTGGAACAAGAGAAATAATTCTTGCAGTTATAATTCCCTTTTATCCCTAATATTATTCGTCTCTTTCGTTGACATGAGCTGTGGAGACTTCGTCCCAGACACGAACCTCGAATGAAAGGACAGTTTGAACCAAAATTCTGCCAGAATGGAAAGTCACTTCGGAATTTGTTGCGTCATATTTTTAGGGGGCGTAGTTATTATTATGCTACACTGCCCCCCTCTTAGACGTGTTCGTCCCGAACAAGTGCATCCTCATTTCGGCCATTGTATCGACTCAGTCGGTCCACATGAACCACTTTCATTTTGGCCCTTGGTCCTCGCTGTAGGGACCCTCCCAGTTCTGCTGCAACTTAGGTGATTTCCCCTTTTGGCGATGGGGATTATACAGCCACACTAGATCTCCCTCCTGGAATCCTGACGTTGTTGCCTTGACATCATACCTGGTCTTCATGCGGTCGCTCGTTATCTTAATCTGGCTTCTGGTCCTTTGGTGTATGTCCCTAAGCCTTTCCCTAAGGTCCGCCACGTACTCTTCTTCATTTCTGGGCTCATTGGTAGGAGATCCAAATTTCACCTCACTGGGTAAACGAGCTATTCCACCAAATAAGATTTCGAACGGCGTATGTCGAGTAGTGCTATGCACGGCACTTCTATAGGCCATCAAAAACAAGGGAATCTGCCGGTCCCAATCCCGTTGGTAGTCACCTACGACCTTCGAGAGATGTTCGTCCAAAGTCCTATTGAAACGCTCCACCATACCGTCCGACTGTGGATGAAGCGGGGTTGTCCTTGTCTTTTTGATTCCGAGTAGTTGACACATCTCTTGGAAGATTCTTGACTCGAAGTTCCGCCCTTGGTCAGAATGCAATTCCAAGGGCACACCGAATCTGCTAACCCAATTGTAGACGATCTGCTCCGCCACGGTTCTGGCTTCCTGGTTAGGGATCGGAAACGCTTCCGGCCACTTACTGAAGTAGTCCATCACTACGAGTATATACCGATTACCATTGTCGGTTTCCGGAAAGGGCCCTGCGATGTCGATGGCGATTCGTTCGAAAGGTGCTCCCACGTTGTATTGTTGCATCTTACCTCGAGTTTTGATTCTCGGACCCTTGCTAGCTGCACACACGTCGCATTTTCTGCACCAGTCTTCGATATCTTCCTTCGCTTTTAACCAATTAAAACGTTCTCGTACCTTTTCTAGCGTCTTATTCACTCCCAAGTGGCCTCCGGTCGCCCGCCATGCATTTCCTGTAACACCTCCTTGACCCTCGTCCGCGGTACGACAAGCTGCATTACAAACGACTTTCCGTCGGAGGATTCCCATTTTCTTCTCAGAACACCTTCTTGGACATGGAGGGAGTCCCACTGCGCAAAATATGCCTTTAAGGTCGGGCTTCTGTGAGAGATGTCCTGATGATCCGGTTTCTCCATGTTCTCCTTCCAATCCAGAATCGGCTCGATATCCGGGTCTTCCTTCTGAGCGTTCCGGATCTCATCTACGCTCCAGCCGGCGATAGGTTCGGCTCTCATTCTTTGGATGGAAACCAGCTCCCGTTCTTCCTGACGCGCACAATGTTTACAATCCGTTCTGCATGGTCTCCGGGACAGTGCATCCGCATTAAAGTGGAGTTTTCCTTTACGATGCTGTATTTCGTAGTCGTAGATTTGCAGCCTTTCGATCCATCTTGCGACCTGACCCTCAGGACTCTTGAACTGTAATAGCCATTTTAAGGCTGCATGGTCTGTGCGAAGAACGAACTTCCTCCCGTAGAGGTATTTGTGAAAATGCTTCGTAGCCAAGATCAAAGCTAGAAGTTCTCTCCTTGTCACGCAGTAGTTCCTTTCTGGCTTAGAGAGCACCTTGCTGAAGTACGCAACCACCTTCTCTTGGCCGTCATGCACCTGGGAGAGTACGGCTCCTACCCCAACATTACTAGCATCTGCATCCACAACGAACGTTTCCCCGGGAGTGGGGTAAGCCAGTATCGGGGCATCGCATAGCCGTTGTTTAAGTGCCTTGAAGCTCTTCTCGCACTCAATTGACCATTTGAATTGTTTTCCCTTTTCCGTCAACTGGTGCAGGTTCTTTGCGATCCCGGCAAAATCCTTCACGAACCGTCTGTAGTAGGTGGCTAGGCCCAGGAAGCTCCTTAGTTGGTGTTTGTCTTTGGGGACTGGCCAGTTTTTCACCGCTTCGACCTTCTCCGGATCGGTTCTCACTCCTTTCGCTGAAATTATGTGTCCCAGGTACTTGACTTCCGCTCTAAACAGGGCGCACTTCTTGGGGTTGAGCTTCAGGTGGGCACTTCGAAGCCTTTGAAACACATCCCTTAGATTGTCTCGGTGTTGCGCAAACGTTTTTCCTACGACGATGACATCATCCAAGTATACCAAACAGGTTTTCCATGTTAACCCTTGCAGGACACATTCCATCAATCGCTCGAAAGTCGCCGGAGCATTGCACAGCCCGAATGGCATTACCGTGAATTGCCATAGCCCATTTCCTGCGGTGAAGGCGGTTTTCTCCCGGTCTTCTGGATGGATCTGTACCTGCCAGTAGCCACTCTTCAAGTCGAGAGTGGAAAACCATCGGGCTCCTGATAGTGTGTCTAGCGTGTCGTCAATCCGTGGCAGAGGGTAGCTGTCTTTCTTGGTGACGTAATTGAGCTGCCGATAGTCCACGCAGAACCGCGTGCTGCCATCTTTCTTCTTAACCAGTACAACCGGTGATGCCCACGGACTTTTGGAACTTTCAATCAGACCTTCTTTCTCCATTGCCGACACCATCTCTGCAACTTCTGTCTGCTTTGCCAATGGAAGGCGCCTAGCAGGCTGACGAATTGGTCTAGTATCACCAGTGTCTATTCGATGTTGTACCAGGTGTGTTCGGCCGTATTCTCCGTCCTGTGAGGCAAATACATCAGCGTACTCATTGATAAGATTCTCTGCCATAGTTCGCTGCTCCTGATTCAGCTCACTGGACTGGAGAATCGTCCCTCTCGCTTCCGCTGTCCAAGGTGATGGGAGAAGTTTTGGAACATCACGTTCAGATATTGTTGCGACGGCGGTAATCGGTGTGCATTTTCCAGTCACCTCCCCTCGCCTTAGTTTGACAGTGTGTGGTCTTGCGTTCAAAACCCTCACTGGAACCATGGTGTTCTTTGGTTCGACTAACGTCTTTCCCACGATGTAGTCTTGAGAATTCTTCTCTGGGTCTGGTTCTACTATGTAGAATCGGTGGCTCCCAAGATCACCTTCCAGCTTCGTCCAAATGATTGTCTCTGAAGACGGCGGCAAAACTTTGTCTTTGCTGATGACTGTCCTGAGAGTTACGGCATTCTCATTTCCGTACACCATCGGAATCTCCACATTTCGATACCTCAGTACTTGCATCCCGATGTCCAAGATTACTTCATTTGCTTTCATGAAGTCTACTCCGATGATGCACTCGTCGCATATATCTGCCACCAGAAACGCATGGGAGAACGTCAGTCCTGCCAGAGTAATCGTAAGACGAACTTCTCCAAATACCTTCGCCATTTCCCCTGTTGCAGTCTTCAGGCAGTAGCTGTTGGTGTTGTGCAGCCAGGAGTTTTTGACGATATCTCTTCTTACAATGGAGGCAGTGGCACCTGTGTCGATGGTGGCTACGCACTTCTTCTCGTTGATTAGTGCCTCCACTGTCAGGCTCTTGTTACCCCGTTTGGTTTGCGAAACTTGAATGGTGGTCCTGGGGGCCTCGATTCCAGTAACCAACTTCTGCCCCGCGAAGTTGGTCCTTACGCATCTCCCGACTGCTGGTTTTGGGAAGTCTGACCGACAGGATGCTTCCTCTCTGCTTCTCCTACTTCCGCAATGTGGACAATTTCCTCGTCTAGGTGCACTTCTGCACTGCCGTTGTAGGTGTCCGGTTTGGTTGCAATTCCAGCAACGGATTTGACTTCCGCGAGCTTTGACGGCTGTTCTCTGGCATGAGCATTCCACGACGGACATTTCCCTGACACGGTGTATTCCCTGGTATGCTTGGTCCGCAGCCTTCATTGACAAAGCGAATGCCAATGCCTCGGGGAGTGTTCGCTTTTCAGCCATCCTTACAGCCATTTGCAGTTGTCTGTCCTCTATGGCCTGAATAAAAGCTTCCACCGCCATTTCGTTGATAAGCTCCTCACCGGCTTTAGGGTATGAAAGATGGGCTAGTCGCTCTATATCCGCTTGCAACTGTTGGAGCGTTTCCCCCCTTTTCTGGACTCGACTACGAAGCTGAACCCTGTACACCTGCTGCATGTGTTCATCCCCAAACCGCATCTCGATAGCCTGAACCAGAGAGTCGTAGTTCTGCTGTTTATCTTCCGGGATGGTCTGCAAGAGCTCCGCAGCTGGACCCCTCAGTGCAAGCGTGAGTGCAATAGACTTCTCTTCATCGTCCCAGCTATTGGTCATTGCGGCCGCTTCGAATTGCCTTTTATAAATTGGCCATGATGTTTGACCATCGAAGATAGGAGGCTGCATCTCCTTTCTTCTCAGACCGTCAGTGGAATATTCCCGTGCTTTCTGTCTCTTCACGTTGCTGAGCTCCTTAGCAAGATTTTCGACTTGCTTTTCTACTTTTTCAAACTGAGTCTCTATCTTCCCGAACTGAGTTTCATGCTTCTCAAAATTTTCATCGAATCTAGTTTCGACTTTTTCGAGTTGCGTCTCGACCTTCTCGATTTTCTCTTCGATCACTTCGAATTTGGATTCCAAGTTCTTGTTTTGCTCATCAAGTTTACTTTCCAGAGCATCTAGAGAATTCTTTTGTTCGTCCATTGCTTTCTTTTGTTCGTCCATTGCTTTCTTTTGTTCGTCCAGCTTAAGTTCTAGAGAATTCCTCTGGTCGTCCATTGCTTTCTTTTGGTCGTCCAGCTTAAGTTCTATAGAATTCCTTTGGTCTTCTATTGCTTTCTTTTGTTCGTCCATGACTAACTTAAGTTGCAGGAGCAGACTTGTTATACCCGGGTCGGCTGCTGTACTTGCTGGTTCCTCTTCCACGTCAAACTCTACGTCGTGCGGATTTTCACCTTCCTGCGTTACTGCTTCTTCCAGACGAATCAGCAGGGCATCTTTTCCCCCAGTTGTGTCGAGGTTCCGCTTACTGAGTTCTGCCTTTAGTTGAGTTATAGTTAGTTTTCCCAATTTGCGACCCATTTTGCGCAACTAATTAACTCAACACAGAAGTCGTTTTTTTTTTTTTTTTTTTTTTTAATTGTGCAATTTCACACCACGGAAATAGTTATTCACAGAATAAGTTTTATCCCAGCTTCTGACACCAATGTAACATGCGAGCTACGGCTCGAGTAGATAAAACAATTATTCTGTGAAATTATTTCTTTATTTTCTACTCTATAGAACAATTCAAGTTCACACTATACTATTCTTCGCAAATTCTTTTCTTACAATGTCTCTTTCCTCTCAAATCACTTTATCTCCTTTCAATTACTTAATTCACAAATCCAAACTAATTACTTTTTCTTGTTCACTCTCAACTTTCAATTTATCACCAAATTACAACTTCGCCCATTATCACTTTTCTAATCTCTTCGCCACGGTTCTAAACCAACTGTCTCATTTTTTTGATCGCCATCTGTCCTTATATAGCAGAAGTTTCTGATAGCCAGAAACTTCTAGCAAATTCTTCGACCACTGGAACAAGAGAAATAATTCTTGCAGTTATAATTCCCTTTTATCCCTAATATTATTCGTCTCTTTCGTTGACATGAGCTGTGGAGACTTCGTCCCAGACACGAACCTCGAATGAAAGGACAGTTTGAACCAAAATTCTGCCAGAATGGAAAGTCACTTCGGAATTTGTTGCGTCATATTTTTAGGGGGCGTAGTTATTATTATGCTACAATATGTATAATGAAAGATAAAGTAAAGCTTTTGGGATACTTCGTGATTTAAAAATGAAAACAGCATATCAATGACATTTGTCAAAAGACACTTGTCGATTGATTATACCCTCGCCGGATGCACTGCAGCACAACAGCCATGGGCCCTTCACGTGTTAATAAAAAGAGGATTAGTTGATCACTAATTCTTACTTTCGGAGAAGAGAGAAGTGACGAAGAAATTTAATTGATTCAGCTGTTATAACGCCGCAACTATAATGCAGAGGAATTCCTCTTAAATTCAATCAAAACTAAAATGTTTCACAGAATTAGGAAACTCTTTGCTAGCGGCTTCAAAGAATGTTTTACTATTTCTATATTAGTACATACATACATATGTAATTACACTTCCGGCATTTGCTTCTGCGCACGAAAAAGTTTGTACAAGCGAAAATAAAAGTTCTGGGTTTTGGGCTTAATAAGAAGTACAGAAACATAGTTTGGGAAATTTTGTGAACCCAATAAATCCTAAATAGAAATAAGAGCAGACTTGATTACACTAGCTAGCACTAGTTTATTAAAACTAAAAACATAGCAAGCATAAATCATATAATTTCAATGATAGAAACCACTGTTGATCGGTTTGATTTGGTTTCCTCCTTGCTTTGTAATGGTGTCAATAACAATGGCGGATGAAGTTATTTCTGACATCTCCTTGTAAATATGAGCTCTCTTTTTTCATCTCAGCTAGGTAACTCTGATATTATTTTCGATAGCATTAGCGATATATTTATATACACTGCGTGACAAAAAAAAAGGACCCATGCATCTTTTCTAAAACGTATTGTATTTCACTGAAATTTAAATATATGTATCTATAATTTTTTTATGAAACAATGTCCTTCCTAACACTAACCACCTAGATATTTGTGGCCAAATTTCCCAGGTAGATGCTAGCAGAAAAGGGTATAAAATAGGAATTTTTATGGTATATACTACACATCAATAATAAAAAAAAAAAAAAAATATTAAGGTTAGTATTTTCACTTTTTTTTATCAAAAGTAATTAAGGAATATTGAATAACACTAATATTAGTCATTATTACGGGGAATCCAGTTTCAATTTTCCCTTAGTACTTTGTGGTACCACCTTTAACCCTTACCCCTTCGTGGCTTAGAGTCACAAAGTCTTTAGTCCAAACTTACTCTATGACTTTTCTGAGCTCTTCAATTGTATAAGGTGCCTTGTTGCGTACTTCCTGATCCATAATTGACCACAAGTTTTGTATTATTATATATTAAGGTCAGAGTTATCTCTAGGCCAATTTAGGGATTCAAAGTCAATATCTGCCTTGCATTGGATTAATATTTAGAAACAATATTTAGAAGGGGTTTCAAGTTTAATTTTTAGGTCAAAATTTGTTTCTACTTACGGAATAAGCGCGATGACAGGGAGCTGAATCATTCTGAAATATGGGATTTGGGCTGTACCAGCATAACTCCTCTATTGTAGGAACAACATCATCAGCAATGATTTCTTTGTTTTTCGTTGCATTTACGGAACCGTCCAAAAGAAAAATATGGCCAAGACCCTAATTTGTTATGCATCCTCAAACCATAACATATGGTGAATGCTTAACGGAGGAAAGCAAACATTCGTCTAAATATCGCTCCTTCGCACTGTCTGCTTTCCGTCAGGTCCAATCAAATTAAATTTGCAGCTCCACGAGCTTGAAGACCTACTTCATTTAGACGGCCTTGAACACTCCGCGTGCAGATGTCTCGTTCAAGTCCTTGTCATTTGCAAACCGGTTTTTCAGAGACATGCGCTCCAAAATCCTATCTTGCCGTGTTGTTCTTTTTTTTTGGGTCTTCCGCTCTCAGGTCTTCCGTTCCGTACTGCCCGTCGAGCTGAATTTCTTCAAAAGCGATCTCACGGTACTTTCGTAATGTTCGCACAAAACCATCGTAAAATTCCATAACTGTTCACAAAACACTTTGTCGCGATGTAGAGCACTAATGCGTTATCGACTTGAGTGTTTTTTCTTTAATATATAAAAAAGATTAATCATATAACAGAGAAACTGCAATCGTACCTACATATGTGTTAAAAATGTGAGAGGAACGAACCCGGACACCATAAAATTATAAAATTTCCATAGTGCGAATTTATTTTTGGCACGGGGTGTAACTTCATAAAGTGTCTTGCAGAACATTATGAACAACTCTGATATTGTAGTGAAAATTAAATTGCATTTAGGAACCCCCACGAATTTAATTGAAGTTGTGTCCACACAAAACAGACACATCATCTCCGTTAACGCATTGTTTTTGTTTGGTTGTGCATACAATACGCGCCATAAATGTGCAAAAACGTTTGAAAAGGTCCAATTATTAATTTTCCTCTTATAATTTTCTTGTTTTTCGCATATTTTGAGTAATGGCGAAACGTAAAATGCCAGATCGGATCTTAAACAATTTGTGCAGCACTTTTGCCGAAAACAACGTCACTTTAATCTAATTCCACATCTCGTTTGGAGTTAAGTTATAGGTGACAAAACGACTTCCAGATAGCGATCAGTTAGTTAAGCCAATAATCATTTTGGTCTGTTTAAAGAGAAAATTCTTATTTAATTTACAGCCTTTTTCACAAACCTTAATAAGAGTTTAAATAAGGCTATTTTACGTTTAAGGTCGTGTACCAACTGGTGGCTAAATTTTGATATTTAGGTGAGGGTGAAAAGAAAATTAAACTTTGGGGAAATTCAGCTGTTTCCATTAGGTTAAATTGTGTCAAACTGAATTCACTTTTTGTAACATGTTGCTCCGATGTTTTGAATTGACACATGGCCTTAAGCATGAAAATTTAACTCTTATTGAGCTTTATAAATAAATCCGGGCTCGAAATAGGACAAAGAAACATAGATATAAAACGGTTCAGTCTTATTTTTCTGAAATAAATTGAATTTTCTTTCTCATTTTTTGGAGCTGAATCTGTTTTTCTTCTGGCGGTTTAAGGAGTAAACCGGAAACTCCTTAAGTATTTGTTCTGTTATCAAATCATAGCCCGGTGCTTTTTTTGCATTTCAGTTACCTTTAATTTAACATTTTATTTCTTGTAATGTTACATGCTGTATGTTCCTGTGATTATTTCTGGGCTGCAGAAATGGGTTTTCGTCTGCAGTTTGTCTAGGCAATGGTTGGAGAGTTTCCTGCAGGTGATCTGCGAACAGGTTAGCCTTTTCTTAAGCATTTCTTGCCCAAGACCCGTTTTCTTGTTTAATGGAAAATGATTTAATGAAAAACATGATCTATGTGTCGTCGTGAATTACCGTTAAACCTGTGACAGACCAAAACTGACTTAACTTTCGATCCCGCTTAACATTAATTCCGATGCAGCAATGATAGACGCAAACAGGATTAGCTTGGAACACACTCACACCAATGATATAACTTTGTCTGCGATAGAAGTAGATTTATTTATTATATAAAATTATTATTATTATTTGAAGGATTTTTCTTTATTATCGCGTGTAGAATTTGTCAGATCATATCGTAATTATTTTTAATCGAAATTTCATGAAAGTATACAATAAAAACGTGTACGATTTTCGATTATAGCATTAAATAATTGGACAAAATCTCACACAATTTTCATCTACTCGTAAAAAAAAACACTCATATATTTACCCACGCCATAATTCAAAATATCAAAATCTCCACATTTTTTCCACAGTTCTTCCGATACACGCACTATCTACAACGTAGATGTAGATTCTACATCCATACATATATTTCACCAGTTCCTTCATTATAGAGCGGTACGACGTACTCGATAGTTTCATTTTCTCCGTGATGTCCAAGGGAGTAGTAGTCCACTCACAGCTTTTAATCTGCTATCTATTCCTGTTACTGAATATTTAAAGATACCGTGATCGTGATTATCAAGAATTCACAATTACTCCATGCTAAGTTACTTGTGATTTTAAGTAATCTAGCATCAAAAGGGTGAATGAAATGTGGAATGAGTAGGTACACATTATTTAGAAGTATAAAGGAACTAGTGAATTGAATGAGCGTGGAAAAGGATGTGGAGATATGAGGGATTTGGGGGATGGAAATTATGGGAGCGCGAATGAAAGATTAGTAATGGATTGGAGGGATGAATAGTGTGTTAAAAAAAAAAAATATTTGGCGCAACAGCCCTTTAAGTGCCAGGGCCTAGCTTCTCGCAACCACTCGTGTTGTGTGGGTTATATTTTTCACACGAATGGAAGGGACCTACAGTTTAGTGCCGTATCCGAACGGCAATTTGTTTTGAGAAGATTTATCGTGACAACAATATTCTCGGATGTTTGTTAGACGTTCGCGAGAGGTGGGATTGTGAAAAAACATTTTGGTGTTTTCCGGGATTCGAACTTGGAATCTCTTGCGGAGTGATCCGACACACTTTTTCATTTCATTTTTAATGCATTTTTATTGGGTAATTCATTATAACTTATATGCTAGACAAAACGCTTAAAACTAGCTTAACTAACTTAACTCTTCTTATTCTAACTTACTGGCCCTATGCGGGCGCTCTGAGTTAAACCTAATACTTAAAACTATGTCTTTCGACGTAACGTGCATACTTTTTCTATTTAATTTATTATTTTATTTGCTTGTTACTAAGAAAAATAGATAAAACAAAACTTAGTGAATGAACTCTTTTTTTTGTATTCTTATATATAAAACTTATAAACTACCTTAAAATAAATCTTAAAATATCTTATTCTACCTTAATCTATCTTACTCTACCTTACGGAATTATACGCACTTTTTTTTTTTTTTTTTTATATCAAGTGCTGTTTTTTTTTTTTTTTTTTTAACCTATATACAGTATACCTAAACTACCTTAAACTATGTAAGTCGGCCATGGACAAGGGCAGCCAACTTCAAACATCCAACAGACTAACCTGGATTAGGAGGAAACGACGAAGGAGTTTCCTCTCTTTCGGCTAGCCACCAGAAATGACCGTACTGACGTTGTACGTCATAAATATCACGACCCGATACCGCCCTACTAACCCGGAGACGCTCCACACTGCCGTGTGCAACGTCTCTGTCGTAGTTGAGTCGCCTATCCACAGCTGTCCGAGCAACGTGGAAGATTAGCGGCACTGCCAATCTGTCCTGGATCAGACCTTTCTCATCAAAATAGAGGAACGCCTCTGGGGGAACAAAGCCGTTAAGGCGCACTCTCTCGTGATACTCATAATTGGGGTAATAAGCCCCAGAGATCAGGTTGTTCGTCGAGCTCATTGCTCTTGCAATGTGCATTCGAATCAGCTTGATAACGAAATTATCCACTCTTATTAGGTTAGCCCTGTTGTATAGGACCTCATTGGGATAGAATTTTATGTACTGGGGCTCTGGTGTTCTATACAAATGAAGGCAAGCCCGAAGGCAAGCCCTCTCAAACACCCGAATCTTTTCCAACAAGCTTGCTCCCACGTTGAACCACACGGGGCATCCATATACGAGCATGGGCCGGATGAGGGCCATGTAGCAGATTACCTTTACCCTTGCATCTTGTTGCTTGCTATAAAAAAGTCTCTTTGTAAGGGCAAAAGCACCTCTGGCTCTGGCCAGAGCAGCATCTATATGTTTGTTAAAATATAGATATTGGTCTAACCAAAGCCCTAGGTATCTGACTACACTTCGACTCGCAAGTGGCTGTCCGTGCGGTCCAACGATTGAAAACTTTCGCCAAGATCCGACACACTAACCACTACGCCACGACGCCCAAAAAAAGAAAAGTGTGATTGTTAAAGGAAATTGAAAATATGGTAGGAGCACTATTTGAGTGAAATTAGTTTTGTCTGTTCACACTTGTTTTGTTTGCGTTGTAATATTTTACGTTCTCTCTGCTGATCCTACTTCGCACTGAGTAATTTTGATACTTCGAGTGAAATTTATTCAAATCACGATTACGGTTACTTATATTCAGTAACAGGTGTTGACTGTTACTTCTTGATTACGGCGACATAATAACACTGACATGTATGTAGATCGTACCATCTTCTATTAGAAGAACTTGGAAGTACTGGACCGGGTACATGGTCTTAGTATTTGTGACCATGTACTAGAAAAGTACAAAGCAATCTTTCACGTACTAAGCAATCTTGCAGATTAACTAGGTAATCTAATTATCTGATTTGGTCAGTTAAAGTGCGAAATCTCTAATTGTTAACTCTAACGATCATCCACCCGGTAAAGTGCGAAATTTTAATTGAATCGGTGGAAAGAAGAACAGAGGTACAAGCGCCTATCGTCTTCTTGTTTAAATATTACTTTTAATATAGAATATTGTGAACTGTGTAAAAATATATACGGGATAGATAGTCTTTAGATTGCACCAATAAATAATTGTTTGTTCCTTGCTAATAGTACTCGTATATGCTCTTCCAAGTTTCATTTAAAACAACTAAATATGTTTATTCACTCACATGAAACAAATTTTAAACCAGATTTCGCACTTTAACGAGCTCTCAGTCGGTAATCTGCAGATTACTTTTTTTTTTGTCGGGGCGGGTACACCCTACTGGAGCACTTAGACTCAAAAACAGGTCCATTGTACAAACAGGCAGAGAACCCCATTTTAATGTGTTTTTTCGGTCTTTTGTAAAAAGACGAGTAGACGCTTCAGTGATGAAGAGCTTAGGTCATCAGCACTCACCACATAAGTACCGAAAATCTGCCACCTGATCCAAGCAAAGGCAGGACATTTACATAGGAAGTGTTCCACAGTGTCATCGCCTTCTTCACAGGAGTCGCAGACAGGGGTAGCGCTCAAACCTAGCACGACGAAGTGGCCGAACGCCAGTAAGTTGTCTGCAGTCTTTTCTGCTAAGAGATAGTAAGAAAGCCGCGTATTTCTTACAGACGACGGGGACCATTCGTTTAGTCTGCCTGCATCATGCCACATTCGATTGTGTTCACTGAAAACTCAGTCGTCAATGGAAGCCCTAACCGAGGATGCTGTCAAACCCAATGTGGGTTCATGTCCAGAGAGATTCTCTTCTGAGCCTCGTCTAGCAAGCTCGTCAGAGATCTCATTTACTGTTATCCCTTTGTGTTCTGGGACCCAAACAAGATTCAATGAGTTCAGCTTTCCGACCGAATTCAAGGATGTTTTGCATTCTCGAACTATTTTGGAAGTGGTTAAAGGATTGAGCAAGGCCTTAAGCGCGGCCTGACTGTCACTACAGACTCAGATACTTCGCCCCTTCCATCTGTTCTTACCAATATAGTCCGCAGCCATTAGGCTGGCATATATTTCTGCCTGGAAGACAGGTGCGTGTTTTCCCAGGGAGAAGTGAAGCCTAATCATCAAGATTACTTAGGTAAAATGCGAAACGGGCGTAATATTTCGCACTTTAACAAGGTAATCTGCAGAATACCTAGTTAATCTGCAGATTACCGGCATTTCTCACTTTACCGGTAACATACATACATACTGTACTATTCAGTACACGCGTAGCTGGTTTATGGAATAGTTAGATTGCATTGAAACGGTTTTCTTTTTAGCATTTCGTGTTCATATTTTAGATTAAATTTCTGTGGAAAGTTTACAAATTCATTAATCAATTAGTAACAATGAGCATTACTGAGTTTTTGCATGTACATATTTGCTTACAAATGCAGATATTTTTATGATGTTTATTGTTCGACAGTTTAGCTAATACTGAGGAAAACAGCAAGCTCAACAGTCGGGAAGAATGACATATTTCGGAAATGGAACGTAATTGCTCACTCCGATGTTGATCTTTCCGTCATAAGTAGTAGTAGTAGTAATATGTAACTTTATTGATAAAATAAATTAATTTTGTACAATTTTCACACTAATAAGCATTGGCTTTTGCCATCAGCCGAAAAAGAGAGTTTCATGAGTATTCCCTCTCTTCTTTCCTCACCCTTTTTAACCACAAATTTATCGTCAATGGACCGGTTAAGTATTTCTGAAGTGATTAAAGCGATTGCTTACTGAACAGAAGTTTTTATTTATCGCTTACATATTTGCATCTCTTAATAAATTTTAAAGTGAAGAAGTGGTAAGCATTTTTCATCGTACCATTTTTGATCTTAAATAAATAGTGCAGCATTTGCACTTCGTTTTTGTTAAGCAGTAATTAATGTTTATTCAAGAAAATTTAGAAAATTGTTCAACTTGAAGTGGGTAATAAAAATTATTGCTAGACCTGTTCAGTTGGTTCAGTTGGTGCTTTAGTGATGCAATTCATCGTAGTGCTTAACGGCCCAGTCCCGTCCTATTCATTAATGGGTGCATTTTCCATTCATTTATATTTGCACCTATTACCAGGTATTAGTTTCGTGGGAAAATGTCACCTCCAGATTTTGATCAGTCTTTTTTTTTTTATAATTTGCACATGTGAAAGGGGTTATGAATATCCTTATACTAATTTTAGGACACGGGCGTTTTGGGGAAAGGGGAAGAGACAGAGAGAAAGACAGATTGGTGTACTTGGTTTGAAACTCAGCTGGTATTAAGTTTCAGTGAACTCCAAGGGTGGCTGTCCAGGTAACTGGGGAGCTTGTTTGTTTTTGCTTTTGTCGTTGCTCATGATTCACAGTATTTTTTTCTGTCCTCATGATGTCATCATCACGATCAAGTTGCATTTTAGCCATATGACCGCGTTACTGCCAGTGTTATGCATTCGCAGTAGAGTTGACATAAGTTTTCGCAATTGATCGACTTTTTATTTATTTCATGCGAAATAAATAGATGATTATTGACATCAGGATTCGAACCGTGAACCTGTAGCGTGACAAGCGATGATGTTACCACTACAGCACGGCCACTCTCAGTCTTTGTATAACTATAATGGAGGACCTAACAAAATTTTGTCTGTCTTTCTTCAAACTTCATATCTGGAGTCTGCGGGTTCACAATTTGAGGCGAAATCCAAATTTACATTCTAACCCCAAAATAACGGTACTTTACAAATGATTTTCTCGAAAACGGCTCGAATTGTGTTCAAATTTAATATTTGAGTTACATTAGACATACGCGTACCAGGTTTTTGCCTAAAATGCTTATAACGGTTCTTTACTTATTTGCTATTTCTCGGCTATGACTCGATCAATTTTGTACGAAATCAATATTTGAATAATACATATTTAACATATACAAGACTATGGCATATCAAGCTTTGGAAAATTTTCGAAATATTTTTTTTTTTATTTTTAACGGCTTTTTTTAAACAAAATTTAAATCTGAGTGATTTGCAGATAAGCAACATATAGGCAAGTAATTTAACAAATTGGGTCACATGTACATAAACGCCCGAATCTAGTGAGTCAGTCAGTCCTAAAATGAACGATTTTGAAGCCTTGTACCTCAGAACTTCGATTACTTCTTCGTTGACTTTAAATTCGCGAGGTTTGTGTGCATTAATAGTATAATCCGTTGTGGTCCATCTTTTCAAACACGAGCCAGTGGACGATGAAATCCAGTCGCGCAATGACACTAACTCTAGTGAATTTGCACAGCGGGTTATACATTGGTGCCAATATTTGTGTCATATAGAGATATCGCGCTCTGTGTAAACAAAGAAATGAGCTTGTAACTACAGCCCCAATTTGATAATTCAGACGACCTATCATTTCCTTTTTTTTGGGTTAAATTCACCATCAGGAATGTCATTCACTTCTGCATACTGTATCGAAGCCCCAGCTCACAAAAAAGATTTGGCATTTCAACACTTCCATCAAATTTCTGAGTCATTAACTATGATAGTATTTTTTCCCGTTTTCGCTCAACTGAAATTGTTGTTGCAAGTGATTTGATTTTAATACCACTTGGCTTCACTGCTCTGGACCAACAACACCTAAAGGTCGTTACGCAGAGATCTTAGAGCACTTTTACAAGCGAAGTCTCGAAACGAAAGACACTAAATACTTATTAAAGGGAGGTGAGAAGTAGAGGGTAGTCCGTGTCGGCCGGGTAGAAGAATCTGAAAGATTTTTGTGTCTTTTCTTTTGCCTTGTTCGTAGTTGTTTCCATTTGCTTCATTTTTTTTTTCTCAGCGTCGAGTGCGTATCGTGCGGAAGAATCGTTGGTGTGAGTGTGTTTCGTGTGTGTGCGGTTTTGATGTGAGTGTATTTCGTGTGTGTGCGGCAACCACCACTCAACACAGTAAAATACGAATGAAGCGAGAAACAGAAATATAAATAATCCTTATTGCCCGAACACAATGGTGAAGCTGAAGTAGCAGTACGCAGCGCTATCAAAGTTGAAATACACGTACTCCCTATAGCAGGAACACAACGCGAAGATGCAGCTGAAGTACGAAAAGTAGCTGCAGCACAAGTTCGGTCAACTTCAACTTCCGAACGAGCTGCACTACTTTTTGCCAGTTAGAAACAAAAAAACGAAAATGGCAAAGCCAGGCGGCGGAGAAATTCATAGCATGCGATTTCTTCTTCCTCAATCATTAATATAAAAATTATAATTATAAAATCCACCACAAAAAAACATTTTCACGAAACACAGCGCGATTAGCTTTCCATTTTGACAGCTTGAGCAATCGAGCTGCGTTTCACCATTGTGTACGTGCATTGCTACTTCAGTGAGCGACTTATTTGGCAGTTTGTACCACAGCAACTTCATCTGCTGCAGCGCTTCTCCATTGTGTTCGGGTAGAAATCGATAGAATCTCGACGTCTAAAAGTAACAGACGACATCAAAAGAGAATAACGAAGTGTCTTTCGTTTCGAGTCTTCGCGTGTAAAAGTGTTCTTAGCTGAGTCGACCCACCTCACTCAGCTTGCGTGAAAACCGATACGCATCTCTGACGTTGACAGTCACGACCAAAGCACTGTAGACCGGTTTTTGAAACCTTTTCCGAAAAAGTATTTAATAATTGTTTCTACTTTCCTTGGAGCATCAGATCATTCTCGTACTCCGATTAACGCTCAGTTGATAAGAGATATCCTAGAACAATATGATTGGCATCATCAGATTTGCAATCTGATTCTCCTGTCACCAACAACGTCGAAATGTTGTGTGCTTACCACTCCTATACCGCTACTTCCATCACAAGTGTTCGAATGAAATCTATAGTTGTACCCCGCCTGTTCATGTGCTAAATCGCAACAAGCCTGCCGCATCTTCTGCGCACTCCTATATTTAAAGCCTTTCCTTTGGGCGCACTGTGAGATTCGTCCAAATTTGGATCGTTTTTTAACCACTCAACACGAATATGGAGTAGCTTTCCTTCATTACTTTTCCCTATAATCTTTAATTCTCCTTTCTCTTCATCACTGGGTTAGTCAACTTTAAGGGCCAATAGTCCCAAGTGATGCAGAATAAAAAAAAAAAACAACCACTTAAATTAGAAACTTTAAAGGACATTGGCGAGTTCCGATAAAGGAGGCCACGGTGTGGTGAGTAGTGTATTTGCTTGTGACCCGAGCTGTGCAAATTCGAGATTGAACGTGGAAGAGCAACCAACAGCCACTTCGAATAAAAGAGAAATGAACGAAATCTAAGTTTCTCCAACCACTGCACCAAAAAGGGGTTTCTTCCTGGTAGTAAAATATACCGTAAATCGAGTCTGTGTGCTCCGGTATTTGGAAATTTCTTTTTTAGAAAAAATAATAAATAAATATATATTTTGGCGCTAACAGCCCATACAGGACCTCGCCTAGCTTCCCGCATATACTCGTGATGTGCGCCGCACAGTTTTATGCCATTTCAAAAGAAAAAATTTTTTTGAATGAGAAGCTTCTCATGAGAATTTAACTCTCGGATGTTTGTCAGACGTACGCAAGATGTGGACCGTGAGATTTATTTTTCTTTGTGTGTTTCTGGGATTTGAACCTCTCGCTATGTGATCTCGCACTTAACCACTGAGCCACGGCGTTCAAGATTTTCTTTTTAATAAAAAAAAATTTATTTATCTTAATCAATAATACAGTAAAATCTATTATTACGAGTAATTAACGAATAAGGACACTAGCAGCGAAGAACTATCGTCTCTAATAAAAAAAAAGTTTGGCCCAAAAGCAATAAGTGAAACATACATATTGTAGCATAATAATAACTACGCTCCCTAAAAGTATGATGCAACAAATTCCGAAGTGTCTTTTCATTCTGGCAGAATTTTGGTTCGAAGTGTCCTTTCATTCGAGGTTCGTGTCTGCGGTTTCCACAGTTCATGTCTACGAAAGAGACGGATAATATCACGGATGAGAGGGAATTATAACTGCAAGAATGATTGTCATCTTGGAATTTCTCTTGTTTCAGTGGTCGAAGAATTTGCTAGAAGTTTCTGGCTATCAGAAACTTCTGCTATATAAGGACAGATGGCGATCAAAAGGGGGCAGTAGTTTTTAAACTGTGGCGAAGAGATTAGAAAAGTGATAATGGGCGAAGTTGTAATTTTGTGATAAACTGAAAGTTGAGATTTAACAAGAAGAAGTAATTAGTTTGGATTTGTGAATTAAGTAATTGAAAGGACAGAGACCTTGTAAGAAAAGAATTGCGAAGAATAGTATAGTGTGAACCTGAATTATTCTATAGACTCGAAAATAAAGAAATAATTTCACAGAATATTGTTTTATCTACTCGAGCCGTAGCGCGCATATTACATTGGTGTCAGAAGTGGGATAAAACTTATTCTGTGAATAACTATTTCCGTGGTGTGAAATTGCACAAAAAAGAAAAACGATTTCTGTGTTGAGTTAATTAGTTGCGCAAAATGGGTGGCAAATTGGGAAAACTAACTATAACTCAACTAAAGGCAGAACTCAGTAAGCGGAACCTCGACACAACTGGGGGAAAAGATGACCTACTGATTCGTCTGGAAGAAGCAGTAACGCAGGAAGGTGAAAATCCGCACGACGTAGAGTTTGACGTGGAAGAGGAACCAGCAAGTACAGCAGCCGACCCGGGTATAACAAGTCTACTCCTGCAACTTAGGTTAGTCTTGGACGAACAAAAGAAAGCAATAGAAGATCAAAGGAATTCTCTAGAACTTAAGCTGGACAAACAAAAGAAAGCGATGGACGAACAAAAGAAAGCAATGGGAGACCAAAGGAATTCTCAAGAACTTAAGCTGGACGAACAAAAGAAAGCAATGGACGAACAAAAGAAAGCAATGGACGAACAAAAGAATTCTCTAGAACTTAAGCTGGATGAACAAAAGAAAGCAATGGACGAACAAAAGAATTCTCTAGATGCTCTGGAAAGTAAACTTGATGAGCAAAACAAGAACTTGGAATCCAAATTCGAAGTGATCGAAGAGAAAATCGAGAAGGTCGAGACGCAACTCGAAAAAGTCGAAACTAGATTCGATGAAAATTTTGAGAAACATGAAACTCAGTTCGGGAAGATAGAGACTCAGTTTGAAAAAGTGGATACGCAATTCGAGATAGTAGCAAGTCGAAAATCTTGCTAAGGAACTCAGCAACGTGAAGAGACGGAAAGCACGGGAATATTCCACTGACGGTCTGAGAAGAAAGGAGATGCAGCCTCCTATCTTCGATGGTCAAACATCATGGCCAATTTATAAAAGGCAATTCGAAGCGGCCGCAATGACCAATAGCTGGGACGATGAAGAGAAGTCCATTGCACTCACACTTGCACTGAGGGGTCCAGCTGCGGAGCTCTTGCAGACCATCCAGGAAGATAAACATCAGAACTACGACTCTCTGGTTCAGGCTATCGAGATGCGGTTTGGGGATGAACACATGCAGCAGGTGTACAGGGTTCAGCTGCGTAGTCGAGTCCAGAAAAGGGGGGAAACGCTCCAACAGTTGCAAGCGGATATAGAGCGACTAGCCCATCTTTCATACCCTAAAGCCGGAGGAGCTTATCAACGAAATGGCGGTGGAAGCTTTTATTCAGGTCATAGAGGACAGACAACTGCAAATGGCTGTAAGGATGGCTGAAAAGCGAACACTCCCCGAGGCATTGGCATTCGCTTTGTCAATGAAGGCTGCGGACCAAGCATACCAGGGAATACACCGTGTCAGAGAAATGTCCGTCGTGGAATGCTCATGCCAGAGAACAGCCGTCATGGATCAAGACAAAGCTCGCGGAAGTCAAATCCGTTGCTGGAATTGCAACCAAACCGGACACCTACAACGGCAGTGCAGAAGTGCACCTAGACAAGGAAATTGTCCAAATTGCGGAAGTAGGAGAAGCAGAGAGGAAGCATCTGGCTGTCAGTCAGACTTCCCAAAACCAGCAGTCGGGAAATGCGTAAGGACCAACATCGCGGGGCAGAAGTTGGTTACTGGAATCGAGGCCCCCAGGACCACCATTCAAGTTTCGCAAACCAAACGGGGTAACAAGAGCCTGACAGTGGAGGCACTAATCAACAAGAAGAAGTGCGTAGCCACCATCGACACAGGCGCCACTGCCTCCATTGTAAGAAGAGATATCGTCAGAAGCTCCTGGCTGCACAACACCAACAGCTACTGCCTGAAGACTGCAACAGAGGAAATGGCGAAGGTGTTTGGAGAAGTTCGTCTTACGATTACTCTGGCGGGACTGACGTTTTCCCATGCGTTTCTGGTGGCAGATATATGCGACGAGTGCATCATCGTAATAGACTTCATGAAAGCAAATGAAGTAATCTTGGACATCGGGATGCAAGTACTGAGGTATCGAAATGTGGAGATTCCGATGGTGTACGGAAACGAGAATGCCGTAACTCTCAGGACAGTCATCAGCAAAGACGAAGTTTTGCCGCCGTCTTCAGAGACAATCATTTGGACGAAGCTGGAAGGTGATCTTGGGAGCCATCGATTCTACACAGTAGAACCAGACCCAGAGAAGAATTTTCAAGACTACATCGTGGGAAAGACGTTAGTCGAATCAAAGAACACCATGGTTCCAGTGAGAGTTTTGAACACAAGACCACAAACTGTCAAACTAAGGCGAGGGGAGGTGACTGGAAAATGCACGCCGATTACCGCCGTCGCAACAATATCTGAACGTGATGCTCCAAAACCTCTCCCATCACCTTGGACAGCGGAAACGAGAGAGACGATTCTCCAGTCCAGTGAGCTGAATCAGGAGCAGCGAACTATGGCAGAGAATCTTATCAATGAGTACGCTGATGTATTTGCCTCACAGGACGGAGAATACGGCCGAACACACCTGGTACAACATCGAATAGACACTGGTGATACTAGACCAATTCGTCAGCCTGCTAGGCGCCTTCCATTGGCAAAGCAGACAGAAGTTGCAGAGATGGTGTCGGCAATGGAGAAAGAAGGTCTGATTGAAAGTTCCAAAAGTCCGTGGGCATCACCGGTTGTACTGGTTAAGAAGAAAGATGGCAGCACGCGGTTCTGCGTGGACTATCGGCAGCTCAATTACGTCACCAAGAAAGACAGCTACCCTCTACCACGGATTGACGACACGCTAGACACACTATCAGGAGCCCGATGGTTTTCCACTCTCGACTTGAAGAGTGGCTACTGGCAGGTACAGATCCATCCAGAAGACCGGGAGAAAACCGCCTTCACCGCAGGAAATGGGCTATGGCAATTCACGGTAATGCCATTCGGGCTGTGCAATGCTCCGGCGACTTTCGAGCGATTGATGGAATGTGTCCTGCAAGGGTTAACATGGAAAACCTGTTTGGTATACTTGGATGATGTCATCGTCGTAGGAAAAACGTTTGCGCAACACCGAGACAATCTAAGGGATGTGTTTCAAAGGCTTCGAAGTGCCCACCTGAAGCTCAACCCCAAGAAGTGCGCCCTGTTTAGAGCGGAAGTCAAGTACCTGGGACACATAATTTCAGCGAAAGAAGTGAGAACCGATCTAGAGAAGGTCGAAGCGGTGAAAAACTGGCCAGTCCCCAAAGACAAACACCAACTAAGGAGCTTCCTGTGCCTAGCCACCTACTACAGACGGTTCGTGAAGGGTTTTGCCGGGATCGCAAAGAGCCTGCACCAGTTGACGGAAAAGGGAAAACAATTCAAATGGTCAATTGAGTGCGAGAAGAGCTTCAAGGCACTTAAACAACGGCTATGCGATGCCCCGATACTAGCTTACCCCACTCCCGGGGAAACGTTCATTGTGGATACAGACGCTAGTAATGTCGGGGTAGGAGCCGCACTCTCCCAGGTGCATGATGGCCAAGAGAAGGTGGTTGCGTACTTCAGCAAGGTGCTCTCTAAGCCAGAAAGGAACTACTGCGTGACAAGGCGGGAACTTCTAGCTTTGATCTTGGCTACGAAGCATTTTCACAAATACCTCTATGGGAGGAAGTTCGTTCTTCGCACAGACCATGCAGCCTTAAAATGGCTATTACAGTTCAAGAGTCCTGAGGGTCAGGTCGCAAGATGGATCGAAAGGCTGCAAATCTACGACTACGAAATAAAGCATCGTAAAGGAAAACTCAACTCTAATGCGGATGCACTGTCCCGGAGACCATGCAGAACGGATTGTAAACATTGTGCGCGTCAGGAAGAACGGGAGCTGGTTTCCATCCAAAGAATGAGAGCCGAACCTATGGCAGGCTGGAGCGTAGATGAGATCCGGAACGCTCAGAAGGAGACCCGGATATCGAGCCGATTCTGGTCTGGAAGGAGAACATGGAGAAACCGGATCATCAGGACATCTCTCACAGAAGCCCGACCTTAAAGGCATATTTTGCGCAGTGGGACTCCCTCCATGTCCAAGAAGGTGTTCTGAGAAGAAAATGGGAATCCTCCGACGGAAAGTCGTTTGTAATGCAGCTTGTCGTACCGCGGACGAGGGTCAAGGAGGTGTTACAGGAAATGCATGGCGGGGCGTCCGGAGGCCACTTAAAAAATAGAAAAGGTACGAGAACGTTTTTATTGGTTAAAAGCGAAGGAAGATATCTAAGACTGGTGCAGAAAATGCGACGTGTGTGCAGCTAGCAAGGGTCCGAGAATCAAAACTCGAGGTAAGACGCACCAATACAACGTGGGAGCACCTTTCGAACGAATCGCCATTGACATCGCAGGGCCCTTTCCGGAAACCGACAATGGTAATCGGTATATACTCGTAGTGAGGGACTACTTCAGTAAGTGGCCGGAAGCGTTTCCGATCCCTAACCAGGAAGCCAGAACCGCGGCGGAGCAGATCGTCTACAATTGGGTTAGCAGATTCGGTGTGCCCTTGGAATTGCATTCTGACCAAGGGCGGAACTTCGAGTCAAGAATCTTCCAAGAGATGTGTCAACTACTCGGAATCAAAAAGACAATGACAACCCCGCTTCATCCACAGTTGGACGGTATGGTGGAGCGTTTCAATAGGACTTTGGACGAACATCTCTCGAAGGTCGTAGGTGACTACCAACGAGATTGGGACCGGCAGATTCCCTTGTTTTTGATGGCCTATAGAAGTGCCGTGCATAGCACTACTCGACATACGCCGTTCGAAATCTTATTTGGTGGAATAGCTCGTTTACCCAGTGAGGTGAAATTTGGATCTCCTACCAATGAGCCCAGAAATGAAGAAGAGTACGTGGCGGACCTTAGGGAAAGGCTTAGGGACATACATCAGAGGACCAGAAGCCAGATTAAGATAACGAGCGACCGCATGAAGACCAGGTATGATGTCAAGGCAACAACGTCAGGATTCCAGGAGGGAGATCTAGTGTGGCTGTATAATCCCCATCGCCAAAAGGGGAAATCACCTAAGTTGCAGCAGAACTGGGAGGGTCCCTACAGAATAATAACCCGCATCAACGATGTTGTCTACCGCATCCAGCGAGGACCAAGGGCCAAAATGAAAGTGGTTCATGTGGACCGACTGAGTCGATACAATGGCCGAAATGAGGATGCACTTGTTCGGGACGAACACGTCTAAGAGGGGGGCAGTGTAAAAGGATGCTACAATAATGTAGAATAATAACTACGCTCCTCCATCCCATTCCAAAGTGTCTTTTCATTCGACGTTCGTGTCTGCGGTTAAGTCTCCACAGTTCATGTCTACGAAAGAGACGGATAATATCGCGGATAAGAAAGAATTATAACTGCACGAAATGATTGTCATCTTGGAATTATTACATCAGAATTTTTCTTGTTCCAGTGGTCGAAGAATTTGTTAGAAGGTTCTGGCTATCAGAAACTTCTGCTATATAAGGACAGATGGCGATCGAAAGGGGGCAGTTGGTTTAGAACCGTGGCGAAGAGATTGGAAAAGTGATAATGGGCGAAGTTGTAATTTTGTGATAAATTGAAAGTTGAGAGTTAACCAGAAGAAGTAATTAGTTTGGATTTGTGAATTAAGTAATTGAAAGGAGATAAAGTGGTTTGAGAGGAAAGAGACCTTGTAAGAAAAGGGTTTGCGAAGAATAGTATAATGTGAACTTGAATTGTTTTATAGACTAGAAAATAAAGAAATAAATTTCACAGAATATCGTTTTATCTACTCGAGCCGTAGCTCGCATATTACAATATTTTGATTTGTTTAATAAATCAAAGATAATATATGAACTAAATGAACTATACCTATTCTTAATCTGACTTGTAACATTATCTATAATTGCTACAAAATGTCGGTTATAATTTGTTTTTGAATCAATATTAAGTAGTCGGCGTTTGCGTGGAGGTTTTGAGCAGTCACTTACGCTCTCTATGTCAGATTGAGTCAAATGAGTTTAAAAATTCAGAATGAATCCATGACTCAAAACCCCCGATCTCTTGCTTCGCAAGGTCTATGTCAGTTTGTTTATTTTGAACTAAACTAAAAAGAATATCTGTTATTGCAAATATGACCGAAGTAACATGCAATAAAAAACATAATTCT
Organism: Pocota personata; assembly: GCA_963082735.1. Classification (NCBI taxonomy): domain Eukaryota; kingdom Metazoa; phylum Arthropoda; class Insecta; order Diptera; family Syrphidae; genus Pocota; species Pocota personata. The sequence goes on from OY720431.1 coordinate 68,055,415, forward strand.
TTGTCCTGCAGTTTGTACAACAAACTTTCGGACATAACCAGGGTATTGTTATCCCATTCTCCTGGTTCACATAAAATCTGTTCAAAAGTTTTTATAATATCTTCTCTGCAATTGAATAAGATTGTACAGGACCTCATTGGGATAGAATTTTATGTACTGGGACTCTGGTGTTCTGTATAAATGAAGGCAAGCCCTCTCAAACACCCGAATCTTTTCTAACAAGCTTTCTCCCACGTTAAACCACATGGGGCATCCATATACGAGCATGGTCCGAATGAGGGCCATGTAGCAGATTACCTTTACCCTTGCATCTTGTTGCTTGCTATAAAAAAGTCTCTTTGTAAGGGTAAAAGCACCTCTGGCTCTGGCCAGAGCAGCATCTATATGTTTGTTAAAATACCGATATTGGTTTAACCAAAGCCCTAGGTATCTGACTACACTTCGACTCGCAAGTGGCTGTCCGTCCAACGATTGAGAACTTTCGCCAATTCTTTCTGGTATCCCTAGAGGCCCCAGACAATGGCGTCCTAAAAAGAATGGTTTCCGATTTCTCGAAGTTGATCTTCAACTTCCAGTCATCGCAATACCGTTACGTTGCAAGAGGAGTACTATGACCTCGATTTTTGGTCCTGATCTGTACGTAATCAAGTCGTCTGCGTACGCTATGGCATGGTGAAGTGAACCTATGAGATCGCTTGTGTAAATGTTGAAAAGGATCGGTGAATTAACCGCACCTTGTTGCAGACCGTTTTTGATTTGAAATGTTCCAGCAGAGGTCAATTGCTATTTTTGACAATGAACTGTCTACTAGTGAGCATGTTATAAAGTATGTACAGCCGTGGTTTGCTTATGCCCAACCTGTCCAGCTTGTAGAAGAGTCCCTCTAAACATACGGTGTCGAAGGCCTTCTCCAAGTCAATCAGGCAGGCACCCGTGCATTGGTTCTTGCTTTTGTTCCATTGTATATCCGATACCAGTTTAGACGCAGCATGTATTGTATCATGCCCCGCCTTAAAACCGAATTGGTTATCTGGAATTATATTACTGTTCTCAGTCCACTTCAGCAGGGCTCAATTGATCACTTTCTCGAATACCTTGCTGATGTTCGGAAGGAGACTTATCGACCGGAGATTTGCCGGATTGGAAGTGTCCTTACCCCTTTTGGGGATGGGTTGTATCACGCTGGATAATGTGCATTATTCAGCGCATTGTTAAACAGAGTTGTGTAAATGTCGATCGCTTCTAGAAGGAGATGTCGAAGCACAATGTTCGATACTCCATCAATTCCCGCAGATTTCTTCCTTCTCAATGATTCGAAGATCGCTTGCAGCTCCACCTTTGATATGTACGGGGGATGTACCCTTTCATCGGCGATGACATTATTTGCCATAATATCGTCATTGAACTCGGTAAAACCTATGTTCCGGATCGCCAGTGCTCTATGTTATTTTGAAGGTAGAAATTGTGCACAAGGACGCGATTTTCCAGGTCATGGTTCGGGCAGATGGTATCATTCACCGTGTACATTTCCTGGAAAGTAGCTCCAATAGCCTCTACCTTCTCCTGCGGATCTTCGATAACAAAGAAGTTGTCATCCTCTACTGCATTATCTGGATCTATACCTGCTGTTATTAGTATTTGTCCATTGTTCGTCGTTTTTATTATCAAAGTTACATATGATGGGTCCACATTTCACGTTTTGCACAGAGGAAGGCTGTCTGAGGAATTCGAAGTCCAAAGTGGGGTTCGGCAAGGCTGCATACTTTCACCAATATTGTTTTTATTGGTGATTAGCGATGTGCTGAATGCGGCCTTATCAACAGGAAATGGAGGAATTCGATGGACTCTTACATCTGAACTCAAACACCTCGACTACGCCGACGATGTATGCCTACTGTATCACAGAATAATGGACCTTCACCAAATGACAGCAAATGTGGAGAGGGAAGCAGACGTCGTTGGGCTGAAAATTAACTCGGCAAAAACAAAAATGATCAGCCTAGGACCAAACTCATCAACTCATATATGCATTGCTGGACAAACGGTTGAGAGAGTAGAGAGTTTCCAATACCTTGGGAGTATTGTCTCAACCGATGGCGGAACCGAACTGGATATAGCCAGCCGAATAGGTAAAGCAAAATCTGCGTTTGGGATGCTATCCATAGTTTGGCGAAGTAATGCAATTAGCTTAAACACCAAGCTACGACTGTTCCGTTCCAACGTTGAATCCGTGTTGCTATATGGATGTGGTACCTGGAGAGTGACCGTCACTATCACGAGGAAGCTGCAAACGTTTGTCAATAGGTGTCTACGTTACATCTTAAGGATATTCTGGCCAAACCGTATCTCTAACGAACAGCTTTATCAGAGAACGGGCCATGAACCTATAGGCACAACCATACGACGACGAAAGTGGCAGTGGATCGGTCACACTCTCCGAAAGGGTGACAGGTCCATAGCTAACCAAGCGATGCAATGGAACCCGCTTACCCAGGATGGCAGGATACGCGGCGGTCCTAGGAGTACGTGGCGCAGAACAGTTGAGAAGGAAACACGGCAACTGGGAAAGAGTTGGGGAGAGCTGAGGCACATTTCCAGAAATCGCACACGATGGCGCGTAGGCGTTGTAGAGGCCCTAGGACCCACAAGGGGATACAGGACATAAGAAGAATTGTTCGTCGTTCGGGGGATCTTAAGACACGGAAGGTCATTTTGATTATTCCTCCGAAATATTTTATTTATTTGCGGGAACATACTCGGGTTGTTGGATTTTACAGCCCGAATTTTGTTGTTCCAATGCAAATTTACAGAAAGTCTGTAATTTTCTCTAATTAATTTCTGAAGGTTTTTAATCAACGACTTCAGCGTCCCAACCTCCGTGTTTTGTCTGTCAGTAAACTGTCTGTACAAGGTTTTTAGTCTCGACAGCAGTCTACTTTTGTGTTGGTGTAGTGCATCAATTGTTGCATTGCGGAATATGTCTGCGTTGTCAGTATGTTAGTTCGTTTAATTGTCACGTCCATTTGTTTTAGGTACCAGTCAATCTCCGGGTTCGAGGAGAGCGCTCTTGTCAAAGTTCTGGAGAAGCGAGTCCAACGCGTCCTACTGTAATTGTAGGAGTACGTTTGGACAAACTCCTCCAACTCCACAATTTCGTTGGGAATCGTTATTACGGCACTGAGTCCGCAATGGTCACTGTCATACACAAATGTGTGCAGGCAGTTTATAGTTTGTCGGTCCATGTTGGTCAGTTGTAACCGTACGTCGAACAGCATAAGATCCAAATAGGAGCAGCTTCTAGGAAACGACGGACTATCTGTAGCTTTCAAATCGAGTTTATACTCGACACTGTGCCGACCCCACCAATTGAATAGTAGGTTCCCTCTAGAATTAGGTGTGTTATTTCCCCAATTTCTATGTTTGGCGTTAAGATCTCCGGCCATGATGAAATAAATCTCTTCCGACTCCAGCCTTAGGCATCGAAAAAGTGTCTCGAGCTCTGAAATAAATAAAGTAGATTGAGTAGCTTCAGGTGCATAGAGAGCGACCAAGTACATCTTCTTTCCACTACGGAGAGGGATGCACACGATACACGCTTCCAGCTCCTGGAACCTTCGCACTTCACCGCTGTACATAACTTTAAATTGCAGTTGTTTGCGTATGAAGGTCGCAACACCTCCTCCTTGTGTGGAGTTGGGTCGGTCTCTTCCGACAATATTGTATTTATTGTGCCCCAATTTCTGTTTCTGGGATAGCTTTGTTTCGCTAACCATAAGCACATCTGGGGTTTGGTCATCAAGCAACTGAAACAATACGGCTCTTCGCTCGATCCTAATCAGTGAATTCACATTCACCGCAAGGATCTTCAAGGATTGCTCCTCCATGTTCGTACTTATTACGACTGAAGGTGCGTTAGGCCCGGCAGAAGTGCGTACATCTGGTCCACCCGCTTCGCCTGCTCCTGTACCTGACGCTGAAGCTGACCCATCTTCCCTTGGATAGCGAGCAAGATGGCCAACAGGTCATTTTGAGCCTCCGGTGCTCTAGGCTCTGGGGCCTGAGAAGCAACCTTCGGTCTTTCCTGTTCCGTATTTCCCCGGCCTGCCGCCATTTGTGCGTAGGTCACTTGGGGAGTCACGGATTGTGTTTCAATTGGAGCAAGTGGACGTTTCACTACGACCTTCTGCTGACGAACCAGATTTACACACTTAACACATCGGCGTGACCAAACCTTTGGCAACGAACACATTGTAAAATGTTTTCGCTCCTTTTCAATTTTTCCCATGCGACAACCTGGTAGTCTAGAACTTTTATACTCCTTAGACCATTCAGTTTGCTGTTGGGTGAGAGCTGAACAAGGAAGAACGGCAGTTTCCGCTTCTCCTTTTTGGCCCTAGCTGTGATAAATGGCTTTACCAGTTCGAAATGGAGCTCGTCGCACTCCTTCTTTTTAAGTAGCGCAAGGAGCGCTTCCAGATCAGTAGACGGATCAATTCCCCTCAGCAGCATTGTTTGCAGCTTTTCCCCCTTCGGGGTGAAGGAGAAGAACTCCGTCGTAGTGTCCCCCAATAAATCTTTAATTTTTTTATATTGTTCCACAGTGTTGCAGTGGATCGTATGTCTATTTACATTTAAACGCTTTACATAAAAGTTATCGCCTATGGCCGACTTACATAGATTAATGGTATCCTGAAACTCAATCTTATAGGTGTTGATTGGCGGCACCCTCGTCTTTGAAGTCGTCTTCTTTTGCTGCTGCTGTTGCTGTTGTTTTCGCTGCTGTTGTTGTTGCACATTTTGCTGTGGTTTCTGCTGCTGTTGTTGTTGCACATTTTGCTGTGGTTTTTGCTGGTATTGTTGTTGCTGCTTACTAATCTGCTTTTGTTGTTGTTGCTGCTGATTCTTCAGCTGTTGCTGTTGTTGCTCCTGCTTCTGCTGTTGTACTTGCGGCTGCTTAGTTGTTGCAGCTGACCTTCTGTTGACTGCTGTTGTTTTTGTTGCGAAGCGCGCAGGAGCTCCTGCTGCCGCTCCCTCTCTCTTCTTGCCATTTGTTTGGTCTTAATGGCACGCACTCTTTGCTCTAGCTGTCTGATGCTGCTAGTCAGACTTTGTACCTCTTCGTCTTCATCATCAGATTCAGAGGACGCTAGAACGGCGAAGCTGTTATTATCATCTCCAATGAAGTGGCCTTCACCACCGTCGGAGACATACGGGTACTCGATCGAGTCATCCGACCTTTGCCGCTTTTTTTCAGCTGCTACTTCTGTTACTGCACTTGGCGCTCCTTCCTTCACTCCACCTAGCAGCTGTTCAGCTGAAGTTCATGTGGAGAGACGCTTTACTAAGTTGGGAGAAGGTTTTAACTTCCTCCTCCTTTTCCCCTTACCATCGGTAGCCACTGTTGCTGGGTGGACTGATTGCACTGCATCGGCTTATACAGTCACTCCACCAACTGTGCCCGCTAATGGGAGCGCGGACCGCTCGCTTTCCATCACCTGATATTCTTATTTATTGCTATGATTTCACTTATTTTTTTTATGTGAAAAAAAAGTCAAGAATTTAATTTTTCCCCGTCGGGAATTGAATTGGTTTGATAGACTACTACCACTATCACTAGGCTAACTCGCTACTTGGAATTGTACTGTCTAATTTTCCACTTAAAAACACAAAGATTTTAACGGAGAAGCCGAAACACGCGTGTACACTCAGAAAGTCTGTGAACGACTGCATACTAAGCTGTTCTCTGTGGCTCACATCTGGTGTTCCATCGACCATCACAGATACAAATTTTATTGAACTGATTTGATCCTTAATTTCGGATTTGATAACTGCAGCGATACTATGTATCAAGTTATTTTGAATGTCATTGGAGAGGCCGGAAAAAATGGAGTTTTGGGAACTTGAACATTGTTCTAAATGCGAATTCATTAAATGGTCGTACTTAGCCAAGTATGAAAGGGTTTCAATATAATTACCGCGATTATCTGATCCAGATTTTTCGTCGTGACCACGGAATGCCAGCTCTTGTTTTCCTAAAAGAAGAAGTCTATGAAACGCTTCATTAAATCGCGATTGCGATCAACTTTTCTATTATGAGCCTCGTAAGAATTCCTTAAGGAAGTCTCTATGCGATATATATATGTATATGCTTTTCCGTTTGAATATGTTTTTTGGAAGAATTAATAAAATTGTTTATATCAAAGAAACCCGTGTGACTCCAAACATTAGGAGAATTAGAAAAAATAAGACAAGGAAAACAAAACATTCTATTTAATTTGCAACTGCCAGTCAGTCAAGGATTCTTTTTGTAAAAAGACTCATGAAAATGTTTCTGATACCCATCCTTTCGCGTATAATCAATTTTCATTGATGGTGTCGAGCGACCTAGTTCTATAACTTTTCTTTTTTGCAAAAAAGAAAGCTTACTGAACTCGTGGGTTTCTTTTAGAAGAAAATCAGTTAAACAACACTCAAAATTAACTAGAGACATCTTGTCTAAGAATAATAAGAATGTTCAATGGGGCACCTCTTGAGTAGATTTATAATTATTTACTTGGAATATAGCTAATAACTATTTACTTAGCTCACTTACTATTTTATAATAGTTTAATAATTTAAAACACTAACTTAACTTCCAAAAATTATACAAAGAAATTATACCCAACAAGTTTAAGAAAAATCTCAAACGCCGTTCGAACCACTACATCACCCAATAACTCGATTTTCGTCGGCTTATTTTGTTGCCTACAATACAAAAAAAAAAAACTCCCTCGAACTAAAACCTTTCTCCTCCACCAATGTTCATCCACAAAAGTCGAGAAATCCCGGGTTAATTTCCTCATAAGCGAATGTATGTTAGACAAAGAAATCGCAAATAAACTTCTACTATATGCCAGAAAGGAATAGAGTTGAAAGTTCGTACTTGCATAAGCCGGAAAATGAACGGCTTTCAAAAAAAATTCATTGCACGCTTTTCTTTTGAAAACTAAGTTGTCTCTCGCTAGCGTGCGAGTTTGTGTACGAGTAAAAATGAATAAACAATCGAAGTGGGAGCAGCATTTCATCTTCGAGCGTGTATAAAGTTATAATTTGTGAATGAAAAACGGTTTGATGAACAAATAATTGAATGTGATTGTTGGCAAGTGGTAAAATAAAAATTTTTGATATTTGAAAAGGGAAGCCGGAAGGAATCGGCTTGTATGGACGCCACGCCACTGATATGTATATACTTTTAAGGGTTTACCGTTATTATTTCTCTATCGTCCAAACTACTCATACGTATTATCGGATGGGACATAGAAAGGAGAACGCCCAGCTATGGGTTTTTCCTCATACCTTTGACTTTTAAGTACTTTTGTAGTCAGGTTAGAGCAGCATCTGTTACGCAGGTAACAGTTGTAGCAAAAAAAATAACGAGTGTCTGATGTAATTATGTATCCTTTGGACTATCTTTATTTAAAAACTGAAAATTTAGGAAACAATAGTCGTTAGCAGTTAAACAGCTTTATTTACTATGTTTCTCAGGTTTTAAGATAAGTTTTAATTTCGACAAAAAAATAATTCTAGGTAAAAATAACACAGAAATAACCTTTATTATAGATAAAAATTCGATTTTATCCGCCTTCACCTTTCGTTGAACCATCATCCAGTTTTATAGAACTAAAATCTCCCGTGTTGCACGATATTGATGGAATATTGAAATTAGAAAATCCCCGGTAGTCGGTCACGGTCGGTTTGATTGGCGAAGGGAGAAGGACTCCATTCGGAGGAGAATCACTTTCGAGCAAACTCCTTGGCTTTGAGTCTATATCAACGATGCTTTCGCTGTCGGTCTTCTTTACAAGTGGATCGAATTCCTCCAAGTCGAATTTTGTTTCTTCTGCTACACTATTGTCGCCACTAATATCCGATAAATCAAAGTCATAGTTAATATTCGTTAGGCCACCCTTAAATTCGGTGGTGGTTGTGGTGAGCAAATCATCAGGTGTTTCTACGCCATCCAACGATGCAGTATCAAAGGGTGTGTAGTTGAAAATGGGTGAAGCGAATAACAAATCAGTCGAACTGCTATGCGGTATTGCGGGTCCCGCTGTTGCAGCTGGTGATAAACGATCTTTGGTTGTGTCTTTCAGCGATAGTGTCGACATTGCCGCTGTTGCATCTTCATCTTTTGAAAGGTTCACAATATCCACGTGCTTCATTGGTACAATAGGCATCGGGAGTAGTTTCTTTTTAAATATGGCTTTGGAGTGGTCATTGTCAATCGATGCAAGAAGATTTGTCTGAAAATGTCCCGCAGGCTCTGCTTCGATTTTTGATGCTGAGCTAATGTCTATACTATTGTTATGAGACCGAATTTGACTAATGAGGAAAGTTGGTGTTTTAATTGGTAAAACCGTGAGTGGAGCACGACTTAGTGTAGATTCAACTTTCTGCAACACTTCATCCTGGAAAGGTAAACAATTTAAATAAACATTAGTATTGCTATAAGGAATTAAACAAAATAAATAAATTATAAACACAAAACGTTTTTGCTTGATCAAACTACGAGGGCAAGGTAAAAAGTTCTCGGCCTGACGCAGAGATGGCTTTCCAATCAGCAAAAATTTATGTTTCCTGCCTGGGTGCACTTCTCATTAGTTCGTATGACAAGTTTCAACTAGTTCTCTCAAGTAGTTTCTTTACACGAATTTTTGCAGTAAACGTCTTGCGTGTTTTTCGTTAAAATGGATAAACTTGAATATCGTGCGGTGATCAAATTCTTCGTTTTGGATGGGTTAACCCCCAAGGAAATTCATCCAAAGTTAAAAAGAGGGCAGCTGAATTTAAACGTGGTCGCACGTAACTCGAAGATGACCCACGTGAAGGACGGCCAAAAACCGCAACCACACCCGAAACCATCGAAAAAGTGCATGATATCGTGTTGGACGATAGGCGAGTGAAGGTGAGTGAGATAGTTGAGGCTGTGTGTATATCGGAAGAGAGGGTGCAAATCTTGTAGAAAAACTTAGGGATGCGAAAGCTCTGCGCAAGACGGGTGCCTCATTTACTGAATGCCGATCAAAAGCAAATGCGCGAACGGTTTTCGTGGCAATCTTTGGAGAGACATGGGTCCACCACTACACGCCAGAAACGAAACAGCAGTCGAAGCGGTGGGTGGAAGCCGGTGGTTCAGCGCCAAAGAAAGCGAAGTCGATCGCATCTGCCGGAAAGGTCATGGCCAGTGTGTTTTGCGATGCGAAAGGGATCCTGTTAATTGATTACCTTGAGAAAGGCAGAACAATTACAGGCGAATATTACTCCAACTTTCTTGACCAGCTGAATGCCAAAATTCGCGAGAAGAGGTCTGGCTTGAAGCAGAAAAAAACCAGCTTTCACCAGGACAATGCACCTGTACACAAGTGTGCGTTGGCGATGGGAAAACTGCGGGATTTGGGGTACAATTTGCTTGGCCATCCCCCATATTCACCTGATTTGGCACCCTCAGACTTCCACCTGTTCTGGGAAGTGCTTCGCATTCAATACAGAAGTTGAGAGGGCCGTAGATGAATATTTTCACAGCCTTCCAGACTCTTACTTCCGAAAAGGAATACTGATGTCAAGGGAGAGTATGTAGAAAAATAAAATCATTTTTTAACTGAAAATGAGAACTTTTCACCTTGCCCTCGTAATATGCATAATAAAAATTATACGCCATTATTAGAGAAAGGGAGATTAAGTGGAGCCAAGATTCACTCCATACCTTTGCATTTGAGGTCAGAATGGTGAATGAAATCTGCTTAGATCAAGAACATTTGTTATACTCTATTGAAGCTAAGATGTTTGTAGCACTGTTAAAGGTACTAGCAAATTCAGAAAGATGATCCTTAAATTAAAAATATAATGTTGGTCCCATTGATAAATGTGATCTTTTATTAGTTATAAGCATGATAAATCTTTTCACCTTATTTTCTTAACACCTTTTGGACACTTCTTCATATTTTTCTTATTGAAATTCCTTGACTTATTTTAGTAGATGAATATAAATTAGATGATTTGTTTGCTTCGAAAGGCTACTGTGCCATATTAACCCAGCGCCCCATTTAAGGTGGACTTACATTTTGCTTCAAATTTATTATTATTAAATAAGTGAGGATAGATTTATAATGTTATTCTAAACCAGACGTCTGTAAGTGTAATAAAATAGACGTTGAAGAACGATTTGTTGGGTTTTGTGAAATTTGGCCAACTTGAGTTGGCTTAACCCTTATTTTCTTAACCCTTATCCTATACACATGGGTCAAAATTGCTCAGTCACACCTTTTGGACACTTCTTCATATTTTTCTTATTGAAATTCCTTGATTTATTTTAGTAGAAGAATATAAATTAGATGATTTGTTTGCTTCGAAAGGCTACTGTGCTATATTAACCCAGCGCCCCATTTAAGGTGGACTTACATTTTGCTTCAAATTTATTATTATTAAATAAGTGAGGATAGATTTATAATTATATTCTAAACCAGACGTCTGTAAGTGTAATAAAATAGACGTTGAAGAACGATTTGTTGGGTTTTGTGAAATTTGGCCAACTTGAGTTGGCTTAACCCTTATTTTCTTAACCCTTATCCTATACACATGGGTCAAAATTGCTCAGTCACACCTTTTGGACACTTCTTCATATTTTTTCTTATTGAAATTCCTTGATTTATTTTAGTAGAAGAATATAAATTAGATGATTTGTTTGCTTCGAAAGGCTACTGTGCTATATTAACCCAGCGCCCCATTTAAGGTGGACTTACATTTTGCTTGAAATTTATTATTATTAAATAAGTGAGGATAGATTTATAATTTCATTCTAAACCAGACGTCTGTAAGTGTAATAAAGAGGGAGAATAGACGTTGAAGAACGATTTGTTGAGTTTTGTGAAATTTGGCCAACTTGAGTTCTAGGAAAACGTAAGTAATAACTGTTGTATGGTTTTGTTATAATACTACTGTTGTTTTGTTTTTTTATGTTTATGAACTAGACTCTTAGTAAATATTTAAAAAACAAAGATATTTTCTATTTTGATGTAGAATGTATTAGTTTTTCTTCAGCACCCCATTTAAGGTGCGCTGGGAACAGTAGGCACCGTGAACGATTCCTTCAATGGATTACATTTAGGCATAATTTTTCATTTATTTATCATTATTGTTCTTGACTTTTTTTGTAGACTGGGTGTTCACGAAATTATATCAACAGAAGGGAGTAAGTTGTACCCGATTTCGTTTTAGATAAAGATAATCCCTTAGAATTTTTTGAAATGTTTTTCTACGATGAAGTTTACGAACTGTGAACAGAAAAAAATGCAATTGCCAAAGGAGAAGTCAAGTGACTGAAGAAGTGAAAAATGTTGGAGACATTTTACTCTTGTCGGGTTACAACAGAATTTCACATTGTAACAGCCGCCTTTCTTCCGATGATAAATTTGGAAAAGTAAGACCGCTATGGGATATAATGAATGAAAGATGGCTGAAGTTTTTTCCTGGAGACAAACATTTATCAATTGATGAGTCAATGGTGCCTTATTTCTGAAAACATGGGACCAAGCAGCACATATAAAATCTCGTCACTTTGCACTCGATTGGGTTATCTTATCTACGGTAAGCCTTACCAGGGGGCTGAAACTGGTAATACTAACCCAAGTCTCGGCGTAGGTGGTTCTGTCGTGACAAACTTGATTTTGAAGCTGCCAAGTGGTGGTCACTAGAGCTTTTATATGGACATTTTTTTTTGCATCTTTACGTTTGATTGATGAAGTGAATCAGATAGGTCATGTAGCTACCGCTAAAAGATGTTAAAGAGATGAATGATAACTATAGCCTTCCCAGAACGCAGTGTTCAACCACTTGGCAAAGTAAAGAGGTGGTGCAACAACAAATGAGTAAACGTCGATCAACCATATTGCTACCATACATATAACAAGTTCATGGGTGGAGTAGACTTGACCAAAATGTTGGAAATGTTTAGAATCGGAATAAGGCTGAAGAGATGGTATTGGCAAATGATAATGTTTTCCATAAATGTGTGTGTTAACAACGCCTTTCCACTGTACCGACTTTCACCAGCAGGGCAAGATTCTCACGGCTTTTTATCTTTCACAAGATACATACATAGTTCAGACTTATTTGATACTTGGCAAAGCTTCTTCTTCTCTTCTAAAATGAATTGGACCCAACTCGCCTATAACTATCAAGGAAAAACTGTCTGATACAATAAGATTGGATGAAAGGGGACATTACATTGTCAGAAACGCAACTCAAATTCAATGGCGTTAATGCCATAAAAATTCAAAGTTTAAATGCAGTAAATGTGGAGTTGTTTAGCATGAACAATGTTCTCAAACTTTTACACAACAAAATATCTTTTGTTTCACACATTCGAACACTTTATACATAAGCATACCCAAAATGAATGAACTGTTTATCAACTTTTTTATTTTTGTTTCAACTTTATGCTTTTTCATAATTTATTTAATATAAAGAGGTCTAAAACAATACGAGGGTGGGTCAATAAGTCCCTGAAAATTAACACAAATTGTGTCGTCACCTTAAATTTAACTTTTTTTTTGTCAAGAATCATCTTTCAAAAGAACGCACCCAAAATTTTCAGACAGATCTGTCATATAGTTTTGTTGTGGCAGCCATTTTATATAGACACCTACTAGCATTTTCGTTAAATTGGAAAAGTGAATTTCGAGTGCTCATTAAACACTATTTTTTGCGAGAAAAAACTATCACGCAAACCAAACAAAAGCTTGACAAATATTATGGGGACTCTTCACCATCGATTGGAACCATTCACCACTGTTTTACTCAATGTCGGTGCGGTCGTTCAAGCACAAGTGACGCCGAACGTTCTGGTCACCCAATTGAGGTCACCACACCAGAAATGGTCGACAAAATTCATGGTTTGATAATGGACGATCGGCGAGTGAAAGTGCACGAGCTTGAAGAGGCCACATGCTTATCACATGGCTCAGTGATTTCGATTTTACATAAATATTTGGACATGAAAAAGCTTTCCGCAAGATGGGTGCCGCGTTAGCTCACAATCGACAACAAACGCATTCGTTTGACAACTCAAAGGTGTGTTTAACGTTGTTCCAGAAAAATTCGGCTGAGTTTTTGCGCCGTTTCGTAACAGTAGATGAAACCTGGATTCACCACAACACACCAGAAACCAAGGAACAGTCAAAACAATGGACTTCTCCTGGTGAATCGAAGCCGAAGAAGGCCAAGGCGGGTTTGTCAGCAAACAAGGTCATGGCGAGAGTTTTTTGGGATGCGCGCCTTGTTATTCACATCGATTACCTTGAAAAGGGTAAAACGATCAGCGGCGCATATTACGCAGAGCTGCTGGATCGATTCCAAGCCGATTTGAAACAAAAACGGCCGCATTTGGCGAAGAAAAAGTTCTTTTTCACCAGGCCAACGCACCGGCACACAAGTCCGCAGTCGCAATGGCAAAATTGCATGAGTTAGGCTACGAACTCCTCCCTCATCCAGCATATTCCCCATGAAGAAATGGCTCGGAATTAAGAGATTTGGGTCGAATGAAGAGGTCATCGCTGAAACAAACGCTTATTTTAAGGGGCTCGAGAAATCGTATTGGAGGGCATCAAAAAATTGGAGAAACGTTAGATGAAGAGTATAGAGCTAAAAGGAGACTATGTTGAAAAATAAAATGTTTTTATACCGAAAAGAGTGTTCCTTATTTCATTTCTCAGGGACTTATTGACCCACCCTCGTAACACTGTTTATAATTTCCCCATAAAAATTGAATTAAAACAAGAATTTAGATCTCGGATAGATGCGGTACAAAAATCGATGAGAAAAGATATGAAAAGAGGTACGAATAAATAAATAAGAATGTTAAAGCGGCAAAAATAGAGTGTCTTGAAAAATAAATAGAAAATCTGAAAATGAAAAAATATATCCCGTCGAAATCTGATTTTTAACATCAAGGAAATAGGATATCAGGAACTAGGACATTAGTAAAACATCTTATAAAACACAAACTCGACATTATAATGCTTGAAGTCGATATGAACTTCATTAAAAGGATAGGAAAATCAGAAAGTAGTATAATACGAGTAAGACCGATTTTAATTGGACTAGTATCTTCCGAGAAAAATTCAGAAATAATGCGCAATCAAAATCAAAGTTAAAAGGCACTAATCTACGTAGGGACTAACAAAAGTTCGTTTAGTTGATGTCAATTTAGTAGTTTTTGAAAAAAAAAGATGCATTTCTTATAATCTAACAATATTTATTTCCAAATTTCAGAACAATAGGTAAAAATAGAAACGAGAAACAGACAAATTAGTGACGTAAGCTCGGTTGAAGTTCCACCGCCAACACAGGAAGAAATTCGTTTCGCCATTCTTCTCGGATTTCGACGTCAACTCACGCCAGTCAAAATTCTGCACGAATGCCAAAAATGCATACGAAATAAATGCACCATCTCTTGTTACTATTTAAAAGTTGTTTCGAAGATTCCGGACTGACCATTTTTCTGTGGAGGACGAATCTCGTGAAGGTCGGCCCAAATCTTCAACTGACGATACAAATGTATCGTCAGTTGAAGTAACCTTCACCTGGTGAAGGCTAAAATTGACGAAGATGCCAGGATGATACAGGAGATGATAGCGGATGAACTGGGCTTGAATGTCATGGCTGTGTCATAAATTTTAAATTATCACCTGAAATATTCGAAGAAGTCAGCTCGATGGGTTCCAAAAATTTTGAATGGAGAGGAAAAAGAGGCTTGTGTTCGTTTTGCTCAATATTTCCTGGATTAGTTTGAAAATGGAGAGTCAAGCTGCTTCAATAAGATCGTTACAGGTGATGAATCACATATCGAAATAAATGGGGATTATGTAGAGAAATTAAGAAAAAATAAAGATTAAATATCTAAAGTTAAAATTATTTTTGTGTTTTATTATTCAATCAACTAAGCGAACTTTTGTTAGTCCCGACGTATGCATTGTAAACAACTTGTCCATAGCGTAACGCAAAAAAAAAAAGAAAAAATCCTCGGTTTTGCTCAACAGCTACGGTGCAAAGGTATAGAAGTGATTAAAGGCAAAATATTCGCAGATGGTGAAGAAATTGATTTAACCAAACTCGGATCTGAAACAAATACTAACTTCAAATTAATCCAGAGGAGAAATAAGTCATTGGAAGAGTTAGCGTATCAAATAAAACCTCTAAAAACGAAAAACAAAAACGTTCGAGTAATGGTGGGAGAAAACAAGGAAACACGCTGGACTCACGTTTAACAGCGAATATGTTCTAACTCAACATATATTTCAAAGGAGGATTTCCCGATTTTACGACACAACAAACGTTATTAGGTAAAATGAATTATAAATATAAATGTTATAAAATGAAATTTAAATAGCATATCAAAAAACACAAAGTGCCTCCCAACGAGAAACCACCTCGCTTATAAAAATATTTTTTCCCTTATATAATCATCATGTAAACAGAAATAAATCAATTGGCCCTCAGTCCCCGGCAGACCTTAAATGGTCAGAGGGTGCTAAGAATCCCCGGTGGGTATTTCAATATAGAAATGTGGAACGTTCGAAGCCGAGTCAGAAAGACTAAAAATTAATATTCTTGGGATAACTGAAAAAATGGTCATAAACTATACTATTCATGTTCTGCTAAGAATAGTAATAGATACGATGTGGCATTACTAATTACAGAAAAAATAAGTAATTCAGTGATCGGAATGTCCTGCATCTCAGAGAGAGTTATGATCGTGGAACTAAAAGAAAAAAGATACCAATCTGAATATCATTCAGGTATATGAACCAACAAGTGAGTATGAGGAATTGACTATTGACGAATTTTACAAGCGATCAAACTCAACAAGAAAAGTGAAATGACACTCATAATGGGAGATTTTAATGAGTTGGGTGCTGAGAATTTTATTAGTCTATGTTAAAAAACAGAATCATTCAGTCAAGCCTAGGTACTCGTAATTACATTCTTACTAACGTAGACATGGAAACACCTCAAGGTAGTGTTTTATCATCTCTTTTATGACTTATAGTAATTAACAAAATCCTGTCAAGACTAGATAGTGAAATCATGGAAGGAGCGTTAGATAACGTAAGCCCAAAGTGTCCCTAGTTATGGACTCACTGTCAATCCGAACAAAACTGAACTGATGCTTTTTACCACCAGAACCAAAATACCGACCCTTACGTCTCCACGGTTAAACAATCAATTACTTTCTTTCCTCCAGCGCTCAACGAGTGAAAAAAAGCATGCCTAACTTTCTACGCCAGTAAAACCTTTGGTAAGAAGTGGGGATTTCGACCGAATATGTGGTCTTGTAGATGTATACAGCGGTAATACGTCCATTACTTACGTGTGGGTTATTAGTGTGGTGGCCTGCCTGAGCAAAGACTGGAACATTAAGCAAAGTACAATGAATGGCCGCCATAGTTACCACGGGTGCCATGCGAACATGTCCGACGGAAGCTTTGAAAGTGCTTTTGCATCTTGTACCACTTGACCTACATATTAAATACATTTCAGCATGTAGCACGATTTCAGAGAATCAGGGTGCTGGTCTGCTAGACCTTACGGACACAGTAAGATTCTAGATTTGTTACTAGAAGAACTAGGGAAAACTCTGATCATCACTTCACAGTCGATTTTTCGTACAGACCAGCCTGCGAAACAGCAATTTTATACCGACGGTTTAAAGATGGACTATGGGGTCGGTGCGGAAATCTTTTCGGAAACACTGAAAATATCAGTATGCTCCCGCTTTCCAAATTCATCCAGTGTCTTCCAGGCGGATGTTCTAGCAGTACGTGAAGCGTATCAGATAATAAGACACAAGTCTACACCCATTGGCAATATCGCTATTTCCATTGATAGTCAGGCTGTTATCAAGGCCCTGATTTCAACAACCTCATCTTCTCAGCTGGTAGAACGGTGCCCGGAAGAGCTCTCGTCGCTAGGTTTTTGGACCAAAATCAATCTTCTCTGGTTGTCAGGTCATAGCAAGATAGAAGAAAACGAACGGGCCGATGAGCTCGCGAGGAGGGGTCTGCCCTTGACAGATCTCTTGCAGAGGTAGTCTTCGTTCCGATGGGAACTGTCAAGAGCGAAATCTTTTCACACTTTCTATCAGTGGCAAACAAAAAGTGGAACAGTTTGCAGAGTTGTGTCATTTCTAGGAAGATCTGGCCGAACTACAACTGGGCCAGAACACAAGAACTTGAGAAAAGGACTCGGGCAGACGCTGCAAGAATTGTAGCGATTAGCATAGGTCACTGGCCAGTGGAGACACATGTGTCTAGACTGGGAATCCAATTTAATACACACTGCAATTAATACACACTGCAGCTTTAAAAATGTAAATGAGAAGGAAACTCTCTCCCACTTCCTCTGCGGGTATTCGCATCGAACTCTAGGCAAACCCTTTTCGACGTTTTTAGTCTGTAATACTATTAGCCATAAACTCCTTTTTGGTGGTGGTTGGAGATACTTAGATTATATTCGTTTCACTTACATGATCGGGTGTGGTTGCTGTTCACCGCTCGATCTAGTCAAAACAACTCTGGTAATACAGCAAGGTGAACAATTTTTCCTTGATTAACCTATCCTGCCATTGCAAGAGCGAAACAATGTGGATATTAAATTGTATTATACTAAAATTGTATTGTAGTGAAAAACTATATTGTTCCGATATAGAGCAAAGGACGCCGATATCTGCACGTGCTAAACAGGACCACAACAACAGCAACCAACATTCTAGTTAATATAAATGGAAAAAACCCACTGACTTATATATGTACAAGCTATAAAAGGAGGTTTTGTAAAATGCACCCTCTAAGGACGCGACAGCTACAGATTTCATTGATGAACAACAACGACGTCTCGATCGTTCCACTTTCTTTCCGAACTTCGGGCTAAAAGGAACAAACATCGTTCAACCCGCTTGAAGAATTCCCTGAACTCCATAAAACCCATGTTATTGCCATGACCCTATTTCGCATAAATGTTTCACTATTAACTCAAACTTTACATTCCTCCCAGTTAAAAGTTCCTATATAATGATCTCGATAACATCTTGAACGATATTAAAACCTCAATTCTTCTAACAGATGATTTTAATTCATGAAATCTTTCCTGAGGCTCGGCATCTTGCACTGCTCCCGGTAAAATGATTGAGCGATTTATTTCTAACTCCGACCTACCCACTTTTCTACTCATAATGAGAACGGCAGCGGCCATTTCCCCATCATCACCTCAATGCCACTTGGAAACTTGAACCCAGTAAAACCCTAGACAAATCAATTTAGAACTTATTTCAGTCGACAAAGGCAAAGCTCTCTCAATATCAACAAATAAGCTGCTACCCGACAGATATAACCTAACCCTCCTATGAGTACCGTTTGAAATTAATAAACGTACAATCACTCGAAAAACGCCGTGAATATGCTGACATCCTCTGTGTACATCACTTATTAACAAACATCGACAATACTACCCCGCTATAAATGATATCCCTCAACACCAATCCTCGCAATCTGAGATCTGTACCGCCTTAACTTCTAGAATGCTGCGCATGGCCAATGTTACAAGCTTCTTCGATTTTCAGTGCAGCAAATTTACACTTCGAAACGCCCTACTTAATGCCACCTCCTCTCCCTCTCCTCCTTAGTTTTTTAATTTTGAGTTTTTTTTGGCTTAATTTAGGTTAAGTTAGCTAAATTTAGCTTAAAATTCATAGGTTGTACTAAGCTTAAATATATAAAATGTCCCATAAATATGACGGAGCTTAACAGCTGCCTTAATTCAGTTATAAGTAAAAGTCCTGAATTTGACCGTATATCATATTTTTGTTTTTTTTTTGTTTTTTTTTTCGAGAGTTGGTGAAAAATCTTCCATAACACTATGAGGATAGCAAGCGCGTGCTCATAGTAGTGTCAGATTCTTACTGACTTAAAAAACACCACAATGCGATTTAATTTGTTATATATTGCAACTAAGAAGGACCCTTCAAGCAATTTTTCTATCATGAAAAAAAAAAAAAAAACTCGTTTGGCAGGTTACTTTCCACTGAAAGATCCTGCATGTTCCGCAATCTAGGCGCGGTTGATTCCTAACTCGCCAAGTAGAAAAGTTTCGTCCTTTGTAGTCGGCGCAATAAATTGCTTTCATCCAGAATTTGTAGGATTGTATTGTTGACATGTCCGATTAGTCGGATTCTATGCTTTCTCGCGAAGCTTCTAATTTCAGCTTCGATTGTCGGAATTCCGAGATCCCTGTGGATATCATCGTTTCTAGTATACCACGGTGCGTGGACAATTCCTCTTAGCACTTTATTTTGAAAAGTTTGTAAAATATTGGCGTTTAATTTCTTGGTACAGCCCCAAAGTTGTATACCGTAAGTCCACACCGGCTTTAGCACTTGCTTGTATAAAAGCAGTTTGTTCCCAGTACTGAGCTGGGAGTGTTTTCCGAGCAACCAGTTCAAAATTGGCAAGACATTAGTTTTCTTATAAGTGAAATTCACGTGAACAGATTTAAATTCGTTGAGGGCGATCCGCCAGTCCCTCGTCCATTCATTTACTTTATTCAGTGTGTTTTGCAGTTTTGCAGTCGTTTCTTCGATTGTTTTACCTACGGCTAGGTAGCGGTGTCATTGGCAAACGTAGCCAGGATAGTGCCATCTTCTTTCGGTATATCTCGAGTATATAACAGATACAGAAGTGACCCAAGAACGCGGTACACCGGCCGAAATTTCTTTGAGTTCCAAGTATTCATTTCCATGTCTAACACGGAAGAGTCTATTCCCGAGATGTGGTTCTAGAATGTCGTATAGGCATACAGGGAGAACTTGTCGTAATTTGCAATTCAAGCCATCATGCCACAACTTATCAAAGGCTTGCGAGACGTCAAGAAATACGGTTGAGCATATATTCTTCTCTTCAAGTGCTTTCTCAATTACGTCAGTAATTCTATGCACCTGGTCAATCGTCGAATGATTACTTCTGAACCCAAACTGGTGGTCAGGGATAAGATTATTTCCTTCTATAACCGGTTGGAGACGCCTTAGTAATATCCTCTCGAAAATTTTGGATATAACTGGAAGTAGCGAAATTGGTCTATAAGATTTTACCTCATTTGGCGGCTTTCCTGTTTTTAAAACCATTATAACTTCCGCAACTTTCCATTGGTTAGGCACGTGTTTTAATCTGAGCGCAGCATTTACAATATGAAGAAGCTTAATCAATGCTTTTCTAGGTAAAGCTTTGAGAATTTCTCCGGTGATCATGTCATAACCAGGAGTTTTCTTAAGTTTTAGATTCCCGATCTCATGTTTGAGTTCCCTTAGCATTGCACTTGTAAGTGCGAAATCGTCAGATGGTAAATCCGGCTTATTGATATTGTCGTAAGACACTTGACCATCGTACGGTTTAAAGGTGTCTTCCAGGTGGGTCGCAAAAACGTCCGCTTTTTCTTTATCTTCTCTTGCCCATTAATTGTGATTTAATTTAATTGGCGGCGCGGGGACCTTGGGCCTTTTGGTGCCTTTTACAGCTTTCCAAAGTGAATAATTGGAATCTTTTTTCGCTGTTAAACTTTCAAGATAAGAGCCTATAGCACGATTCTTAAAATCCTTTATAGTCTTCTTCAACGAATTGCGCAGGTGATTCAAGTGAGCACTATGTTGCGGAGCACGACTCTGTTGCCATTTCCGTAGGATATCGTAGACCGTATTTGTCCGGAGTTTTCCTTGGATTGGGACTATTATTCCAAGAGGCGAGCTGTACGATCTCAACGAAGCGATCAACTTCAACCTCAAGTTGTCGTAGAGTGTCGTAAGTGGAACGCTCAGTTCAACATTATCTTCAATTTCGTTCCTAAAGACTTCCCAGTTAGTTGTTCTACCGCTAGCTCTAGGGTATAGACTAGTTTTTCGCTCAATGTCAAAACAACTGAGACGACAGATGAAAGCTCTCTTCAACTTCAATGTGGTTGGTAGAAATTCCTTTCACGACGAAAAAGTCGATCAGGTCAGGTATTTTCGAAGTATCAGTTGGCCAGTAGGTCGAATGGAAATCAAAACTGTACTCCATACCTGCCTCATAGAGCATTCTGCCTTTTTGCGAGCTGTGTCTTGAGCCCCAGAATGTATGTTTCGCATTAAAATCGCCGCCAATAATGAAATTAGGTTTCAGCAATTTAAACAAATTAGTAAAATCACTTTTTTCAAGCGCGGAACGCAGTAGATAGATGAGATTTTAAGAGTACGCTGACTATTTTTTACTCGAATCGTGCACAGTTGCAAAGTTTCAAGCTCGATCTTTAGGTCTTCGGATTGTTCGATGCAGTCTTTAAAAAACAATGATGATCCGCCTCTCGCTTTTCCCGAAGGGTGATAAGCGTGGTAATCATTATAGCCTTTTATTTTTAAAAGGGATTCGTTTTTTACGTGGGTTTCAGAAATTAAGCAAATATCGACACCTTTTTCACGCAAGAATATTTCCAATTCGTCAAGTTTTTGCAAAAGTCCGTTTGCATTCCAAGTACATATTTTTAACATTCGTTTTTCATTCATATTCTAGTTGGAGTACGCGTTTTCCCTGAATTACTTTCGAGCTTAACCAGCCTATCGAGAATAATTTTATTTATTTTGCTTTGTTCTTCAAGTTTCTCTAGAATAACTGAAAAAACATGAGAAACAGGGTCCTTCGAAATTTCAATATTTTTTGGTATTTCGGATGCCGCGGCCTGAGCGTAAGTCTGCACTCCTGCTGTTCGAAGGTCATTACCCGGTCGCTTTTCCAATTGTAACTTTTCTGTACCGTTTCTTTTAGTAACAGAGGTCGAGGGCTTTTCTTTCGTCATTCTTTCCCTCACCTTTTTGCGCTCTGAACCCGGTAGTTTTGATTTTAACTCTTTCTCCTCCGCGACCTTACGCTTTGGCTTAGTTTGCGGTTTTGATTTCGCATTTAGGGGCTTAAGGAGCGCATCTCTTCGTTTTTGTAACTCTTTAGCTACGTCACAGCCTCTATAATTTGCCGGGTGCTTTCCCTTACAATTAGCACAGGTTGCGGAGGTCTGTTTGTTTACTCCACAAACTTGGGAGAGGTGATTTCCAGCGCATTTCACACATCGCGGTTCTTTTTTGCAGTACATTTGCGTATGATTGAATCCTTGGCAAAGTTTGCACTGCGGAATCATTCTTATATTTCTACGCATTGGCAGGATTTTGACTACGATATTTAGTATGGTCCTAATTCGGTAGATATCGCCGACTTATCGAAGGTAAGCATAAAGAGCGGAAGTCCACGCCTTACCAAGATGTCTTTATCTATTTCCGTTTGTTGCTTCTCCTTTTTGATGATATTAACGGCATCAAGAATTTTAAAGCCTTTGTCTTGAAGGTCAGTCATAATCTCTTCTTTGGTGCATGAGGGGTGGAGTCCCCTTGCAACAACACCATGTGGCCTTTCTGACTTGATTTCGGAAGTATATCACTCAATTTTTTAGGTATTTAACTTTTGGGACACCACTGCTTGGTAGTCGTCGTATTCATCGACGTTAATTTTCCACGCATCGTCCCTCAAAGACGTGACCTTATATTGCAACTTATTAATTTCCGTTGACCCGACGATGTTAATTGGTGGAGGTGGACGAGATTTCGCTCGAGGTTGCTTTTCTTGCTGTTCTTTGTGCTCTTCTTTCTCTTTTTCTTTTAGGGACTCGAATTCGGGCGAAGATTCGGCTCTCCGTTTCTCACTTACTCTTAAGAGACCTACTCTTCTTTGTGACCCGACACGTTTCGCGTGCTAGCTCTTCTTCGTCGGTGTGATATTCCCGACTAACTAAGCGTGCTGGAGTACATTCACGTTCTTTCTCTATACGTGAGCTCTTTAGGACCTTATTTTCTTCTTTTAATAAGTCTATCTCTTCCTTGAGTTCTTAATAGAGTAGATCCATTTCGTTAAATTTCCTTCGGAGTATTTTATTTTCTTCCCCAAAGGTGTTATATTTCACTGAGTCCTGAATTTCGCGCGCTGGCGCTTCTGGTGGACTTCTATTCGCGGAGTTATTCGATCTTGGTGGAGGAGATCGAGATACCCTTGAACTTTTTGAAAAAGGGTCATTGGATTGCAATAAGCGGATCTCCCCAGAATCCGTAGAGCCGGCCTCCGAAGAGGGTGGTAATGTATCTTTTCGTTTTGTTCATTGCATATTTTGTATACACTATACGCTCGGTATACGGAGATTGGATTTTAGTCGCCTCTTACGACAGGCATGCCTACCTATATCATATGCAATGCTTAAAAGTAGCTCGCTCGCCTTGAAGGTGGTAATGCTATTAGGCTTATTTAATCAAATCCTTAACCAAGGTATAATTCCACAAATATGGAAAACGGCCACCATTGTTCCCCCAGCTAAACCGAACAAGGACAACTCCACCATATCCGCTTACCACTCAATATCGCTGCTTCCCTGTACGACAAAAATCATTGAACAAATTATGTCAAGACGTCTTCTCTGGTTCTGTGAAAGAAACAATAAAATTGACCACCGCCAAGTAGCCTTCAAAAAAGGACGATGCACTACAAATGCTTTATTGCATTTACGACGAATTTATTTCATCGTCTCTATCAGAAAAATATCATGTATCGGCTTTCAACCGCATTGGTTTACAGATTATTTTAAAAAATACTTATCGAATGGAAAATAGGCCCTAAGATTCTCAAATACATCTTTTTCAACCAACAGAAGCTCAAGAAGCAGAAATCGTTAGAGAAGACGCCAAGCATTCTTACCTATTAGACAGTGTTTAGTTAAGACACCTATAACAGCGTTAATATGCTTTCTATTTAGAGAAATCACATTCCTAGAGCGTTTCAGATCCAGCATAGGCCAAATCTGTTGTACCCCTTGTCCACCCAGAATTTGTCTTCACGATACTCGTAGCATCCAGCTTTAATTTAAGTTTGCATGTAGCGATAGGCATACCCAGCAAACTTTTGCCCGGAAGGATGGGTATTGTTGTTCAATGTCTGGCAAGTTCGTCAGCCTTACAATTCCCTGGAATATCCTTATGTCCCGGCACCCAAATTAGGCGAATATTAAACTGCTCCGCCATCTCTATAAGAGACTATCGACAGTCTAGAGCTGTTAAAGAATTTGTTGAGGAAGATTCCAGGGATTTGATTGCGGCTTGGCTGTCTGAAAATATGCGGATATCAATGGCCGATATCACGTTTTTCTTTAGCCAAGATAAGACTTCCCTTATTGCCATTAACTCCGCCTGGAACACGCTAAAATGGTTTGGGAGACGAAAAGAGAGGTTTAAATTAAGCCTATCAGAAAAGACACCACCACCCATTCCGTCGTTAGTTTTTTAACCGTCGGTATAGAAATGTACCAACTTATCTTCCGTAAAACCACCTTCTTCCCAAAATGCTCTGGAAGGGATGATAACTTGGAAGTTTTTGTCAAAATTTAACTTGAGGATGGTGTAGTCAAAGTCTTCAGGGAAGATATTAAACTTGTTTAAGATGAAGGCGTGGCCATATTCTTTTTTGGACCACTGTGAATTAGCTTTAAGGCGAATAGCTGAGTTAGCTGCCATTTGCCTGCCATAAATGTCAAGGGGTGCTAAATGAAAAAGAATGTCCATAGCTGCGGAAGGTGTCCTCTGCAGTGCTCCGCTAATGCACAGACAAGCTGAACGTTGGACTCTGCTTAAAAACTTCTGGTTTTTCGCCTTATCCAAGGCAATCCACCAGACAAGGGCCTGGACTAGCTTGTCACAATTATTCGTGCTGTGAGTGCTCTATTTTTTCACACAAATGAAAGGGGTCTACAGTTTATTGCTGTTTATTGTCATAATTTCGATGTTCGCGGGAGGTGATACCGTGAAAAACTTTTCCACATTATTGGGACTCCAAACTGAGTCTCCCGCTCAGTGGCGAATACTTAACCATTGAGTCGGCAATTGACGCTATAGATCACCGAGCCCAAACTAAGACGCAACAACACTCAAAAGATACTGTCTTTATAAAAACGATAAAAAAATAAATAAAATGAATATGCATATGAATATGAATATTTTATAAAAGTTGATGAACTGGATACAGCGATTGGCCTAGAAGAGATTCAATCAGTCCTTGGAACAACTAAGGAAAACAAGGCGCCAGGTAAGAATAGAACACCGTAAGAGTTTTTAAAAAATGCACCGGAAAACTTCTTGGTGATATTGGCGGAAGCGTAACCACCCATGCTAAATACTGGGATAGTGGAGGAAAAATATAAGAAAATATTAATATTCCCAATTTTTTAAAAGAGAGATGTACGAGGGTGGGTCAATAAGTCCCTGAAAAATGAAATAAGGAACACTCTTTTCGGTATAAACATTTTATTTTTCATCATAGTCTCCTTTTAGCTCTATACACTTCATCCAACGTTCTCCAATTTTTTGATGCCCTCCAAATAACACGATTTCTCGAGCCCCTCAAAATAAGCGTTTGTTTCAGCGATGACCTCTTCATTCGACCCAAATCTCTTACCTCCGAGCCATTTCTTCATGTTTGGAAACAAAATATAGTCCAGGGAGCTAAATCTGGGGAATATGCTGGATGAGGGTTGAGTTCGTAGCCTAACTCATGCAATTTTGCCATTGCGACTGCGGACTTGTGCGCCGGTGCGTTGGCCTGGTAAAAATTAACTTTCTTCTTCACCAAATTCGGCCGGTTTTGCTTCAAATCAAATAATATGTGCCGGTGATCGTTTTACCCTTTTCAAGGTAATCGATGTGAATAACACCGCCCCCATCCCAAAAAACTGTCGCCATGACCTTGTTTGCTGACAAACCCGCCTTGGCCTTCTACGACTTCGATTCACCAGGAGAAGTCCATTGTTTTGACTGTTCGTTGGTTTCTGGTGTGTTGTAGTGAATCCAGGTTTCATTCACGGTTACGAAACGGCGCAAAAACTCAGCTGAATTTTTCTGGAACATCGCCAAACACACCTTTGAAGTTGTCAAACGAATGCGTTTGTTGTCGATTATGAGCAAACGCGGCACCCATCTTGCGGAAAGCTTTTTCATGTCCAAATATTTATGTAAAATCGAAGTCACTGAGTGATGTGATAAGCCTGTGGCCTCTTCAAGCTCGCGCACTTTCACTCTTCGATCGTCCATTATCAAACCATGGATTTTGTCTACCATTTTTGGTGTGGTGACCTCAATTGGGTGACCAGAACGTTCGGCGTCACTTGTGCTTTAACGACCGCACCGAAATTGAGTAAACCAGTGGTGAATGGTTCCAATCGATGGTGAAGAGTCCCCATAATATTTGTCAAGCTATTGTTTGGTTTCGTGATAGTTTTTCTCCCAAAAAATAGTGTTTAATGAGCACTCGAAATTCACTTTTTTTCCATTTTAACGAAAATGCTGGTATGTCTATATAAAATGGCTGCCACAACAAAACTATTTGACAGATCTGTCTGAAAATTTGGGTGCGTTCTTTTGAAAGATGATTCTTGATAAAAAAATAAATAAAATTTAAGGTGACGACACAATTTGTGTTAATTTTCATGGACTTATTGACCCACCCTCGTAAATGCAGCTAAAAACTACAGGAGCATTTCTTTCATGGATACAAACCCAGACGGTAGTTTCACTAATGATGAAGAACAGAGGGCACTACTGCTCTTAGAAATTCACTTTCCTGGAAGTTTGCAGAATACAAATGAAAAGAGCATGACCAACATATCGGAAAGAAGATTGGAAAATTGCAAGTACAATCTGTTCCAGAGGGAGAATTGAATGGACAATCAGCTCCTTCTACCCGTTCAAGTTACCAGGTGTGGATAGTATCACACCTACAACAGAAGGGGTAAGAAAGACTACTACGATACCTAGTCAGAATAATGAAAAGTAGCCTTGCATTGGGGTACATTCCAACGCAGTGGAGACGGGCGAAGGTTGTGTTCATACCAAAAGTGGGGAAAATGATCCAACACAGCCGAAGTCATACAGACCAATCAGCCTAACATCGTTTCTTCTCAAAACAATGGAAAAAGCTGTGGACAACTACATAAGAGAGGACGTACTAAACACGTCCCCACTTCATTACCCTCAACATTCATACGGAGCGGGCAGATCCACTGAGACGGCTCTATTCCAGTTGACGGACACCATACAGAAAGTTCTTGAAACGAAAGAAATTGTTCTCTGCGCCTTCCAAGACATAGAAAAGGCAATTGATAACAATTCGCATGAAGCTATTAAACGATCCCTGGACATAAAAGGAGTCAACAGAACAGTATCCAAGTGGATGTACGACCTGCTGAAAACAAGATCAGCAGAAACTTAAGACGTCGCGTAGAATCATTAAGGTCAACACAACAAGAGGATGAAGGAGGAGTACTATCTTCTCTAATGTGGAGTTTAGTTGAGGATGAATTAGTTGAAAACTTTACCAACCTAGGAATCAACTGTCAAGCCTACGCTGATGACATAATACTGGTTGCCAGGGGAAAATTTGAAGGAACCTTTTGTGACATCAAACAAAGGGGCTTAAAAACAACTCAAAAATGGTGTTTGACGGCTGGGCTCAATATAAACTCGCGAAAAACTACAATAGTACCTTTTACGAGAAAAAGGAAATTTGAACAGAAGCCAATCAGGCTGTTGGGCATGGAATTGACACCAGTAAAAGAAGTGAAATATCTCGGATTACACCTAGATAGTAAACTCACGTGGAAAAAGCACACAGAAGAGATATCCAAAAAGGCCACCCATTCTATCATGATATGTAGGAGCCTAGCGGTTAGTCTTGGGGACTTAGCCCGAGCATTCTAAGATGGATGTACAATATATCGCCATTGTGGGACCAATGATAACATATGGAGCGATAGCGTAGGCGAAACGAACTAGTCTAGCGACAACGAGGGAGACACTCACTAAAGTGCAACGACTTGCTTGCCTCTGTATTACTGGGGCCATGAGAACATGTCCAACTGCTGCCATGGAAGTATTCCTGGAACTAACTCCGCTTCATATCGATTTTAGTTCAGCAAAACGCAAAGCGGACGATCCTAAGGATGACAAAAGAGGGCATCGGTAAAGAAACTCCCCCTTCTAGCAACCCCTAGGGACGATAGCATCAGGAAATTTAACTTTGATAAAAAACTTCGTACGAAGTTGAGTAGCAAAAAGGCCTGGAGCAATGAATGTAAGTGCAACTTGATCGTGATGATGACATCAGGTGGACGGAAAAAAATACTGTGAATCATGAGCAACGTCAAAAGCAAAACAAACAAGCTCCCCAGTTATCTGGACGCTACCCTTGGAGTTTACAGAAACTTAATACCATCTAAGTTTCAAACCACTACACTAAATCTTTCTTTCTCTCTCTCTCCTTCACAAACCCCCGTGTCCTGTAATAGTATAAGAGTATTCATATCCTCTTTGGCGCGCGCAAATTATAAAAAAAAAAATATACGAAATATACCACACAATAAAGTGGTATACATACGGCTTGAGAACCGAAGAAGGAATAGCGGCAGGTGTATTACGGCCAAGAATAAAGTACTCAAAACCTATGGGCAAAAGTACCAGAATCTTTCAAGCTGAAATATATGTTATAGAAATATAGATAGGTGCTCAATTCAATCTAGAAAGAAGATACAATAACTGCGACATAGCAATATTGTTGGACAGTCAAGTAGCTATCAAAGCACTTGACACCCATGTCATTAAATCAAAGCTTGTGTGGGAATGCCTATAACAAGGTAACCCTCTATTGGGTATCCGGCCACGCTGGAATAGAGGGCAACGAAGAAGCAGACTCCTTGGCAAGGCAAGGAGCAGCAGAATCCTTTATTGGACCTGAACCATTGCGGAATAGGAAATCACACTATACGCCAAAAATTCAGGAAGATGGAGAAAACAGGGCGAGAACCTGGATTAATACTCTAGGTCTAACGCAAGCTAAGAAACTTCTGGGACACTACAACCGGAAGAGATTAAAAGCGTGCATCTGCTTTAACAAGAAGAACCTACGTATCCTTACAGGCTTTCTAACGGGTCACTGCAAACTCGGGGAGCATCTAAGGAAACTAGGTATAATAAACGAAGGCCTGCATCGAGTTGGTTGGTCTAAGAGGGTGAGCTTATGCTCTTCACATAGGCCTCCACCGGCCCGCTGTGTTCCCCTCGTTTGTCGAGCTGTAGGAAAAGTAATGTAATGGAAATTAAGTGATGAGAGAGGATGTAAGTATTGGGGTCATGGGAGTATCAAAAAGGAGATTATGTCATATAGTGATCGGGAAATCGTCTTATTCGTCTAGCGAACTCCAATATATCACCGATTCCTTTCTTGCTGAGGTGTGTTAGATCCGGAATCTTTGGGGATCCCAGTATCTTCAGCTCTTAATCTTGCTGTTGCAGGGCAGAGGCAGAGATTGTTGTTTCAGCTATCCCGAGTCTAAACGAGTGTTTATTAAGATTGATGTGCCCTGTTAAAAATCCCACCATCATTCTTAACTGCGTTCTGCTGTTGAAAGCTCTTTTAGCTGTGTTGTTACTCGGTTCAGTTACCACTGATCTGGCCACTTTACACGTGTCTAGGTTCGTCCAGTAATTACTGAACTCCTGTCTAATCTGCTCATTGATTTTCGTTTTAATAGTTGTCAGAGGGACCCCAGAACAGGATTCAGTTCTGTGTCACTCGCTCCTTTCCTTGCTAGTTCATCTGCCTTTTCGTTACCCGGTACACCTTCG
This sequence comes from Pocota personata, assembly GCA_963082735.1. Classification (NCBI taxonomy): domain Eukaryota; kingdom Metazoa; phylum Arthropoda; class Insecta; order Diptera; family Syrphidae; genus Pocota; species Pocota personata. Next base: position 68,085,227 of record OY720431.1, read on the forward strand.
TGCCCCGGTACCCATATAAGGCGGACTCTATTACGCTTGGCAAGTAGGTTCAATTTAATTTTGCACTCCTTTATTAGTCGTGATTTTGACACAGGATTTGTGATCGCGCTAATTTCTGCTTTGCTGTCCGAGCAGATGTCTATTTGCCTCTCTTCGCTGGTGTCTTCTGCTAGTATTTCTGTTGCTTTCATAATTGCAAAGACTTCTGCTTGGAACACGGTTACAAATGGTTCCAGGTGAATAGCAAGTCCAATCGGTGGGTTAGCACAAAAGATGCCAGCCCCTGATTCCCCTGATATTTTAGAGCCGTTTGTATATACCGAGGTTTTGTAGGGCACTGACCTACAAAAGATTGAAATACTTGGGCAAGTACCAACTATCAGATGAGGATATGCCAACCATGCATCCACTTCTCATTCTCAGATTCCTAACAGAAACCGGATTAGAAACGGTGCTCTATTGTGAACTATCCTTGCCAAGGCAAATTAAGAGTGTTTGACCCTAGATAACAATTCTGAAGGAATTATATTCTGAGGGAAACTCTAATGAGGGAATAAACCTCTCGTAGGTATTAACAGGGGACACAACAGTAATAATAATAATTCATGGATACAGTGATTACAAGTTTAATGGGAGTTTTGCAGGATAAGTTGAGCAGGTCGTTAAGGAGAAATAAAATACTGAATGAATAGCAAGCGGGATTTAGAAAAGGATACTCAACTATTGACAACATGTACAATCGTATTAGTATTGCTCAGCTGAAGTTGCAAAAAGTATATGCTTTCTTTATAGATTTAAAGCTGCCATCGACTCTATACCCCGAAAATCCCTGTTTCATAATCCTTCGTGCATGGGAGTATCATCAACGTTTTTAAGGTTGCTGAAAGAATTATACACAAACACATGGAGGGGAATTGTCTGATTATTTGGAAACTAACATGGAAGTTAAACAGGGATGCTCCTACTTAGTCCACTACTATTTGCGTTATTCTTAAACGATTTACATGATATCAATGGAGAAGGTGTAGATCTTGGTGATATCCATATTCGATTATTGATGTACGCTGACGATATAGTATTATTAGCTGATGATATTATAAAAGTGCTGTAGAAGATAATAAAAAAATTAGAGCAGTACTGTATCTTGTGGAACCTAGAAGTTACCCTGGATAAAACCAAAATTATGATATTTAGAAATTCCGGAAGATTGTAAAGAAAGGGAAATTGAAACTGTCAAGTCCACCCCAAGGCGGGTTTTTGCAGAACAACTGAAGGAATAGGAAAGTAGGTAAAGCGAAAAATATCGTTAATACAATATGGAACAACTTCATGTCTAAGAAAAATCTTAAACTATCAGCGAAGAATTTAATGCGGCAATAAGATCAATCTTCTGTTACGCAGCTAGAATATGAGGATATACGAATTTCAACGATATCGAATATTCAACTTGCCGCAATTCACACGTTACTTCTTGAAACACATATGTATACACTTAAGCTGCACATGGAGTATATTTATAAAACCCTTTTTAAATACGAAATTTATAGGCTTCCTTATCAAAATCATAGTTTCAATACTGGACAAAATACTTTGGCAGCTCAAACATCGATTGGAGGAGCACCACCCTAGATCCAGACGTGTGGAGAGTGAAGCTTGTTGGAACATTGGCGGAAAGCCGAAAGAAAGACTACGAAGAATACTCCAGAAGAGCCGCGAAAAGTTCACGAGGTCTTTACAGGCTATTAAACCACAACATTAGATATACAGTTTTCCAAGATAGCTGCAACAAGAAAAAAATAATGTGTATTTTTAAAATAAGAGCTGGTCACAACGACTGTTACTACCACGAGCCGGTAAGACGCTCATGCTCACTCTGTAACCTTTCACTAAACGAAGATGTTGAACCCTATTTAGGAATTTGTCCAGCGTTTGCATAATTTCGACGAAGATACTTTCGCAAATCTTACTTCGAGCAACCGGAAATAATTAACATTTTTAATGACGAAAACGATCCAGACTGGGAAAAACTTTTTAGCTACACAAAAAATACGTTTTGGTATCGAAAAGATTTAGTCGGTGAATTCAGTTACTAAATCGAATAACTTTAAATCGTAAACTAATTAGATAGAGCTATATTTTTTGCTATTAAATAATAATTATTAATTATCCTCGAACAGACGACATTAGTCATTGTTGTAAATGTAAATGTAACACTACCTTTGTAAAAAGAAAGACCGCATCAGTATTTTGGTTGTTTCGAGTAGTTTAACTTTTATTTGTAACTAAGACTTATCACAGGCTTACGCAACTTTTGGACTTAACAGACAGAGAGAATTGTGTTAGGTTATCGGTTTTTCACGTTGTCGTCCTACTTCATTTATACGAGGGTGGGTCAATAAGTCTCTGAAAATTAACACAAATTGTGTTGTCATCTTAAATTTAATTTTTTTTTGTCAAGAACCATCTTTCAATAGAACGCACACAAATTTTCAGACAGATCTGGCAAATAGTTTTGTTGTGGCAGCCATTTTATATAGACGCCTACTAGCATTTTCGTTAAAATGGAAAGAAGTGAATTTCGAGTGCTCATTAAACACTATTTTTTGCGAGAAAAAACTATCACGCAAACCAAATAAAAGCTTGAAAAATATTATGGGGTTTACTCAATTTCGGTGCGGTCGTTCAAGCACAAGTGACGCCGAACGTTCTGGTCACCCAATTGAGGTCACCACACCAGATATGGTCGACAAAATCCATGGTTTGATAATGGACGATCGGCGAGTGAAAGTGCGCGAGCGAAGAAAAAAGTTATTTTTCACCAGGACAACGCACCGGCGCATAAGTCCGCAGTCGCAATAGCAAAATTGCATGAGTTAGGCTACGAATTCCTCTCTCATCCAGCATATTCCCCAGATTTAGCCCCTGCGACTATTTCTTGTTTCCAAACATGAAGAAATGGCTCGGAGGTAAGAGATTTGGGTCGTATGAAGAGGTCATCGCTGAAACAAACGCTTATTTTAAGGGGCTTGAGAAATCGTATTGGAGGGCATCAACAAATTGGAGTATAGAGCTAAAAGGAGACTATGTTGAAAAATAAAATGTTTTTATACCGAAAAGAGTGTTCCTTATTTAATTTTTCAGGGACTTATTGACCCACCCTCGTAGTGCAAAATTGTGTGAGGCAATTTAAGTATTCTTTGACGTTTTTGGTTAATTTGAGTAAAGTTTCTCATGAATGAGAATACCATGTTCCATAGGAATAAATCATTTTTACACCGCCAGAGAACTGTAGACTGCTGTTGAAAATGCTCATATGGCGTACGATTTGTTCCTTAATCAGTTTTTCGTCAACGATCATCTTAAACCTATATTTTTAATACAAAATATACTCAGTAGATTGTAAAACTTGCCTTAAAATCGCTCATTTCTTTTGATAAATTTGTGATCCCGTTTAGAATAATTGCATTCTTCTTCTTGAGTAACTCCATTCGTTTCATATTCTCCGAAATCAAGTGAAGACTTTCACAAGCTAATAGAGCGCTTTCCCAAGGAGTGCTGTAGGATTTTTGGCCAGACATCAGTGAAGTGAATTCATCAAAGGGCATTGCTAGACTTTCAGCATTCAAATTTTCAATAAAAGAAATTGCACAACACTGCAAGCAAAGTAATTTGTTATAAGAAATTTAAATTAACAGAGGACAATGTTCACATACTAAATTTGTGAAGTAATAACCACCTTCACCACTCATCAGCCTCGAGGCGTTACTGAAACGCGTTATGTAGTTTATGTTACTATGTAGACGTACTGGGTTCGCCTTTAGTACGACAAATATTAGAGCAGGTAAAAACTCATCAGCGCTAGCAGGACCTCCGACGGCATGTTTCAACAAAGCAAAGATGTGTCGACAACAGCGCACAGTGCATTCCAATTTTTCTTGTGGCGAATAGTAAGAATCTATTCCGACTAGTTCTGAAATGAGATATAAAATTCAATTTAAAACAATAAAATACAATAAAATTAACTGCTGCCTAAAGTCATACTACGAGTAGAAGAGTTTAATCACAATATTTGCTTATTTCTTCATTTACGAAAATCAGTTAGAAGAATCTTTTTTTAAGGAAATTTCCAGATCCCAAAGCACTCAGGCTCAATTTTCGATCTATTGTACCACAAGGCAATCAGGACACGAGTTAGGTTAGGTGCATGGGTGCCCTTGTTGACAGGGAATGCCAACGGCTCACTTAGACTACATAGAGTCCGTTGTGTCCAGTTTATTTGAAAACCCTGGGAACCTGAAATTTGAACAAACGCTTGGTAAACCACCCAGATAAATGAATGAACCTCAGGAGTTTGTTAAGCTCAATATTACATAGGACCTTCACACCTTAGAAGAAGTTATTGCCAAGAGTTGTGCTTCTTTTAAGGGCTAGTCCAGGACAGTCACACAGTAGATGGGGATAGTTTGTAATTCTTTTTCATCCCTACAGCTTCCACAATAGTCGTTGTTGTATGGAGGCCCTGGCCATGCTGCATACCGAGCAGCGCCCAGTCAAAATGCTAAAGACTGTTTAAATTTCCTTATGACTAAAAGACAAAAAAAATTATTTGAGATAAGCCTTCTGTCATGTCCGTCATGGAAATGGAATGAGATGGTAGCTTACTCGTATAAACGAGTAGTATGGCATGAGGTTACACCAGTACCAGCATAGAAAAAAAAAACTCTGCTCTCATTAGTTCTGTTTAGATATTGTAACATAATAATAACTACGCTCCCTAAAAGTATAATGCAACAAATTCCGAAGTGTCTTTTCATTCTGGCAGAATTTTGGTCCGAAGGGTCCTTTCATTCGAGGTTCGTGTCTGCGGTTAAGTCTCCACAGTTCATGTCTACGAAAGAGACGGATAATATCACGGATAAGAAAGAATTATAACTGCAAGAAATGATTGTCATCTTGGAATTATTACATCAAAATTTTTCTTGTTCCAGTGGTCGAAGAATTTGCTAGAAGTTTCTGGCTATCAGAAACTTCTGCTATATAAGGACAGATGGCGATCGAAAGGAGGCAGTTGGTTTAGAACCGTGGCGAAGAGATTGAAAAAGTGATAATGGGCGAAGTTTTAATTTTGTGATAAATTGAAAGTTGAGAGTTAACAAGAAGAAGTAATTAGTTTGGATTTGTGAATTAAGTAATTGAAAGGAGATAAAGTGATTTGAGAGGAAAGAGACCTTGTAAGAAAAGAATTTGCGAAGAATAGTATAGTGTGAACTTGAATTGTTTTATAGACTAGAAAATAAAGAAATAAATTTCACAGAATATCGTTTTATCTACTCGAGCCGTAGCTCGCATATTACAATATTTACAGTTAATATCCAAAAAACTGCATGGGCTGCAACACCTATAACTAAAACTAAAATCCAATAAAACCCATATCCAAAAGAAATATGTGATTTAATTGTGGAAAAGAGAAGAGCTAGAAAACATTGGCAACAATAAAGGGCGCAAAGCGACAAAACAATACTGTATAATCTAAACAGTAATTTTTACAGGTCGATAAAAGAATTTAAAAATGAGTCTCTTAAAAAAAACTTTAACAATCTTACGAATGATGCTAGTACCGAATACTCACTCTGGAAGGCAACAAAGAAAGTGAAAAGACCAATTGCACACATTCCACCACTTAAAAACAGAGAAGGTAACTGGGCAAGAAACAACCAAGAAAAAGCGAATTTATTTGCTGAGTATCTCGACGGCGTCAAGAAACGGAAGAATTGTGCAAAGAGGGGAGACATATTCAACCGGTGACGGCGAAAGAAATTGCCAAAGAAATACAAGAAAGCATCAATACTAAGAAAGCCCCAGGATTTGACTTGATATCAGGAGAAATCGTAAAGCAACTCCCAAACAAAAAAGCTTAAAGAAACTAGCACAGATTATAAATGCTGTATTCAGGATAAGGTATGTACCTAGCATGTGGAAAGTCGCGGAGGTAATTACGAATATGATACCAAAACCAGGGAATCCACCTCATACCGTCCCATATCGATTCTGCCTATGTTGTCCAAACTATTTGAAAATATGTTGATTAAACGTCTGCATAAAATAATTGAAGAAAAATCGTTAATCTCGTACCATCAATTTGGTTTTAGAAATAAGCACTCCACGATTGATCGAGTGCATTTGAAGAAAAAGAGATATGCTCTACTATATTTTTCGATAAAGTATGGCACAAAGGACTGATACATAAATTGCAAAAGTATCTACCAAAGGAAATCCTAGTCTTATATTAGGTGCGCAATTAAGTTCTCGTTGTTTGTCAATAGATGGCTCCAGCAGTAAGTGCTGGTCGATTTTGACATATCCAAAACGTCATGAACCGAGCTTAGACATATGGTAAACAAACTTTTTTACACATTAGTGATTTTGTTTTGGCGTCATATACTTTTGGTTGTGTGAAAATGTCTGATTTTGTGCCAAATAATCGTCATTTTCGGGAAGTGTTGATTTTCTTCTTTCATTAGAAGGAAACAGCGGCTGAAGCGCATCAAGAGCCCCAAAAAGTTTACGGAGATGCTGCTCTAAATGAAACAACGTGCCGTGATTGGTTCCGTCGCGTCGCTTCAAAGACGGTGATTTCGATGTTGACGACCGTCCGCGTGAAGGAAGGCCAAAATCCTTCGAAGACGCTGCATTGGAGGCATTGCTCGATGAGGATCCGTGCCAAATGCAAAAACAGCTTGCTTCAGCATTAGGTGTTACCCGTCAAGCCATTTTCAAACGATTGCATGCTTTTGGAATGATTCAAAAACAAGGAACTTGGGTTTCTTATGATTTGAAGCCAAGCGACGTTGAGCGTCGTTTTTTCGCCTGTGAACAACTGCTCCAGCGGCAAAAAAGGAAGGATTTTCTTCATCGCATCGTGACGGGTGATGAAAAATGGATTCATTACAGCAACCCAAAGAAAAGAAAGTCATGGGGACTGCCCGGTCATGCTTCTACGTCGTCGGCTCGGCGGAATATTCACGCTGCGAAGATTAAGCTGTGTATTTGGTGGGACCAGGTCGGTGTCACTGTTGAAACCCAACGAAACCATCACGATTGAGCCAAGCACTGCGCGAAAAACGGCCACAATAGGAGCAGAGGCACGCATGACAACGCTCGACCTCACGTTGCCAAACCCGTTAAAACCTACCTGGAAATGCTCAAATGTAGTCCTACCCCACCCGCCATATTCCCCAGATATTGCGCCATCCGATTATTACTTGTTCCGTTCGATGGCACATGGTCTGGCTGTTCAGCAGTTCCGCTCATATGGAGACATCAAAAAATGGCTTGATTCGTGGATAGCCTCAAAAGATGAACACTTTTACCGTAACCGTATTCGAGCTCTGCAGAAAGATGGGAAAAAGTTGTAGCTAGCAGTGGGCAATACTTTCAATGACTCATTTGTAACCATTTTTTCACAATAAAGTTGCATTTTCATTAAAAAACAGCGAGAACTTAGTTGCGCACCTAATATATTACAGCGATTTTTTAGAATCAAACAAGGAGACGAATCCACATTGAGAAAAATAGAAGCGAGTGTACCAGGCAGTGTGCTAGGCCCTGTATTATATCTCTTATTTACCAGTGACTGACCATTTAGTGATAAAACAACTGTGGCGACATTTGCAGATGTGGGAAAAACTGTCGAAGTAGCGACGAAAAAGTTGCAGAAGGCAGTGAATAATATACCAAAATGGACCAAAAAATGGGAGATTAAATTAAATGACCTAAAATCGGTCCATATCAACTTTACAAATAAAAATGTTCCGCACATCCCAGTAATAATAAATGACAAACACAGCCAAATATCTGGGCATGACACTAGATGCAAAACTGCGCTGGAAAGCTCATGTAAAGAAAAAAAAGAGAAGAACTGAACATGCGCTACGGTAAAATGTATTGGCTTATAGGGAAATACTTTTGTTTGTCCAATTACAATAACCTACTGCTTTATAAGCAAATTCTAAAACCAGTATGGACCTACGGGCTCCAGTTATGGGCATGTACATGCAAAACCAATTTACAGAAATTACAAACATTTCAAAATAAAGTAAATGCACCATGGTACCGTATGGAAAACGGGAAGAAGGGAGAAGGGGTTAGTGGGTAAAAATCCCACACTGTTACTGAGTACGGACTCAGTTTCGTCTTTTGAAGATTACCACCTCCCAGCGTAAAAAATGGGTTCAAAACAAGGGCTGGCAAAATGACATTTGTCTGATGTCATCGAATTGATTTGATTTAAAGTGAACAAACAATACCTATCTCCGAAACTATTAATGCGAATATTTTGAAACAAATTGAGTGTATGTAAACTTATAGGAGGTAAGAGGAAAATTATAACAAATCTTCTGGGATAAAGAGTTCTTAAAAAATATTGGAATACGTGGGGTGAAAAGTCACTCCACCATGTCTAACTCCGTCTCCATCCAATTTTGATGATTTCCAGGGAAACGTGTGTACAAGTCCGACGTAATTTAAAACCCAAAATTCCATTAGGTGCTTCTTGACTTAAGCATATGAGAAGGACTTCATTTGATTTAAATTGATTTCAACTGGCACTACTAACGTGTCAGTCTTAATTTACGAGTCAATATAAATGATTTAAAACATTTTGATAATCTGCCCTCTCTTCACTCGAACATCGACCGATTTTGACAGTTTTTAAATAAAATGACTTCGTATCAGGAGACACGTACACTCAAAAATTTCATCAAAATGGTGGTTCTCGAACGAACCTTGTGAAAACAAACATACATAGGTTTCCGGACAAAGCTTTTTTTTTGCCACAATTACAGGTTTATCTATGCAGGACTCAAATGAATAAAAAACCTTTCAAATCCTGTCAGGGTCGGGGTGGTGGACATTATTACACCTCAAAACAGGTTAAAGGGTTTTAAGAAAAGCGGAATTTAGACATAAACCGATTTAGGGAGGAATAAAACAAAACTAAAAATTTATCATAAAACCCACCATATGAAAATAATTTGGATTTTTGTACAAAATTTTCCCATAAAACTGCACTTCAGATATATTTTGGGAAAACGAGGTTTGTTTTCTAACTATAAAAGCAGGTTGCGTATTTTTCCTTTTCCAGTTAGTCTTGAAACTTCAATACTTAAAGTTAACCGATATAGAGTCAAAAGAAACCTCAAATGAGAAAAAACAATGAAGAAAGTGAAGTTGAACATTTTGGTATAATAACCTTGCATAAATAAGGAAAGGAAATACAGTGCGTGCTATTGCAGATAGGCTTAAAATATCGAAGTAGGCAGTGCACCATACCATACGTCGCTTTAAAGAATCAAGACCCGGAAGAGAAGCGGAAGGCCCAAATTAACATCAAAACAGGAGGATCAGACTAAAATTAATAAGCAAGAGGGATCGATGCCTTACAGTACCAGAAATCTGTGCAGAGTTTAACTGTTCGCACTCAAAGCAGATGGGGTTGGCCACGATATCTCAGTTCATAAAATGCCGGAAATAAAAATCTAGGAAACCAAAATCCAGAATGGCTGTACAATTATTTATGTTAAACATTTTTGAAGGCATCATTTTGGAAAAAAATTGTGATTAAAATCTCAATTGTGAAGCAATTAATCGTTCTGGATAGAACGTTTTCTGTCAAATTTATCTAGCCAATCGAGACTTGCGACGCAGTCTGTACTAATGAGAAATTGAACTCACCAACTGCATATTATCAGGTTGGCAACTGAGTAATTGCAGATTTTTTCAGATAAATAAAACACTTTTTTTTTAAAATACAACGAATAAACTTTAAGAAATGATATATTTGCAATTTTGTTCGATGACCTTTTGCCATCTTTCTGGCTACTTCATAATTCCACGTTCGTAGACCTTCTGATCTTTACCGGTAAAAAACTGAACCAGTGCGATTTCACAGCGTCATCATCATTGAAAGTTTTACCATCCAAAAACTTTTGCAAAGATCGAAATAAGTGGTAATCTGATGGAGCAAGGTCAGGGCTATATGGTGGATGTAACATCAATTTCCAACCAAGCTCCAAAAATTGTTGGCGAGTGACCAAAGATGTATGTGGCCTGGTGAAAAATTACACATTTTCGATGGATAAACTCTGGCTGTTTTTCGTTGATCGCTGTATTTAATCTATCTAGTTGTTAACAGTACACATCCGAATTGATCGTTTGATTCCTTGGAAGCAGCTCAAAATGCACCCCACCTTTCCAGCTTTCTAGGTAGATTGTGCTGGCTCATCAAGCCTGGACCAAGATCATTTTTGATTGACGTTACTGTAAACTACCCATTTTTCATCGCCAGTGATGATTCGTTTGAAAATAGTAGTAAATAGTATTTAGCTTCGTTAAATGAATTTCTTTTAAATCATGTGGAACCCAAATATCAAGCTTTTTAACGAGTTTCATACGTTTTAAATGTTTTTTTGCTATCTCTCGTACAATTACATGACGATCCGACTCGATTATGGCCTTAATTTGATCATCATCAAGCTCATCTGGTCGACATGATCGTTGTTCATCTTTTAGTGAAAAATCTCCGAAACGAAATTTGTGAAACTAATCTAGCACTGTCTTTCTTTTAAGGCTTCTTTGCCATACACATCACGTAACTTTTTATCAGCTTGCGCTGCGTTCTTTCCTTTACGGAAATAAAAAAGTAAAATATGACGGAAATGCTCGTTTTTGCACACCATATTAAAACTGACGTCAAACTAAAACCTTTTCACAAAAATACGCGCAATTTGTTTCTAAAGCAAAGTAAGACTGACAGCTAACAAATGTCAAAAGGAAAAAAATATGTCATTGACAGAAGCCATTAAAAAATATGGCCAAAGACATCTATGTGTGAAATCGGCAATTATTTAGTTGCCAACCTAATATATATATCCACAGAAAATCACCGTCAATAGGACTTACACATTTGTTAAGTACTTGACATGAGAATCTAAAAGCACATGCTTTCAGATTCTCATGGATTTGAATAACTAATTGTACCTGTGAAGTGCATTATTATCAGATTTTTATGTGATAGACTTAAGAGATATTTAGGAGTTTAATTATTTATGGTGCGGCTGTAAGATATTTCGTTAGTTAGGTAAGTTGCATGATGTTTAAATTTTGCGGAGCAAATAGTGCACGGGTTTTGTCAGAAGTGGTTTCGAAGAAATTTGAAGTGAAGTTGCTTATGAACCCAGAGTTGGTTTAACTTGCAATTTATGGACGCATTTCTTTCGTAAATTTTATCTCAAATTGTTTAAGCTTGTTGTTCATCGTCATTTTTGTGTTAAATTGTTTTAAAAAATGTTCTTTTGAGAGCGAAGAAACCGTTTCTTAAAGGGATATTTGTAGCATTTTAAGTTTATTTACAGCAGGTCCATAGTTCTATTTGATAAAGGCTGGATTTATTAAAAACGGCGCCTTGAATTTATGTCACTTTTTAATATATCTTCTTTATCTGATCAGATTATGGAGGCTTCGGGAAATTACGCGATAGGAAAATATGTTAAAATTTTCTTTTATACGCCATTACTCCATAATTCGATTTCCCACTATTATGTGGAAATTAGTTTCACTTTTAATGTGAAGTTGTGTCTGGCAGCCTAATATATCTTAGGTACTTAGGTGGCCAACTTCGCGGGTTAAAAGGATTTCACACTATGGAATATCTCTTCAACTGATACACCGGACGGCCTTCGGCCTCACATGCAGGATTTTCATCGCTGCGAGTGGAATACATTCTCCACACCACTCTAGCATCACTAAGCGCCATATACTTACCCTATCCTCTACGGAAAATGTAATGATTTTTAATACCAATCGCAAAGGCATTCGATATTTCGAAAGCGCCAGTCAACAAAATACGTTCTAAACACGTCTTAACAGAACCAAATAATAGTTCTAAAAATAACCTTTTCTTATTTACTCTATTCAAATCTATTTACTTAACATAAAACTACGCATATCAATAAAACCTACACATTCCTTAAGTATATCCCATGATAATCTAAAAGCATATGCTTTCAGGTTTTCATTTCAAAAGTGAGGGCTGGTAGACTGGGGAAGGTAAGTGGTGGCAAGGTGTTAGGGTAATATAGCTTCGCAAACGTTCTTTTAAGAACGCTAAATGGTTATCTAAGAGATTTTATTATCTATTTTTAATAATTTCTGGCCAACAACAAAATATAAAAAACAAATGAACAAATGATTTTTTCGATGTTCAATTTCCGGGATTTTTGAAGTTTACCAACATAAAATTTCCGTGATTTTGGAATCCGTAACAACGTCAAAAAGGCGATTAGCTGCCGCAAAGTTTTCACAGTAGAGTGGCAGTACGAAAAACTTTGCTACGACCTCAAAACAAAGTCAAGCGGCTAGATTTGGGAAGGGAGCACCAGGATTGGATATCAACCGACTGGTTGAAAGTCTTATGAACGGACGAGTCCAAATTTGAAGTTTTTGGACAAAAAAGAGAGTTTACGTTCGGCGGCCTGCTGAAGGAAAGATGCTCCCTAGGTGTGTGGTCCCAACAATCAAGCATGACAGTGGTTCAATAACGGTATGGTGATGTTTCTCTTCCTCTGGTGTTGCAGACCTCACATCCGTCGATTTACATTAATGCAAGATAATGATTCGAAACATTCTTTCAAGCTTCTTCAAGTAACCTGGAGATCAATCTAACTCTATTTCATTACCCAAGTCTGTTATTTATTAGGTTCAATTAATTTGTTCATTTGACTTGATAAATATAATATATACTCGTATGAAGCTATTTGCAATAAATTTTGATTATTAAAATGAAAAAGTAAGAGTTCTATATCAGTTTCTCTGACTGAATGTATATTTTCACTTTTGTGGTTGGTTGATTTGTTGTTATTACTTTTTTTTTTTCACACCGCGTGAAGCAGCCTCTTTTTAAATGACGAAGATTATAACAATGATGATGAATGAATGGTGATTATAAGTGGATAAATCTACACAAATTTTTGAATAAATTCTAATGGGCGTCACATTCGATAATATGTTGCCTTTTCAGCACACGCCACCACCTTCCGCAACCGAGCCGTAATACGGAACAAAGTCCTCAAGTCACGGAAAGGATAATGAAACTCTACTCACCACCTTCAAGGCAATTGACCGGTCTGTAATGAACTACGCTACATCTACAGTATGCTGCATTTTGAGAGGAACTTGTATTTGATTTTTTATTTACTTTGAATGAATTGATTTTGGATTTTTGTTTTCACTATACCTATCTAAGTACTTAATATAATAAATAAAAATTATCTTATTTTTATTAAAAAGAATAAATACATAAATATTCGACTTTGAATAATTCAGAGGAAAAAGTTGCTTAGGTTTCGAACAATACTGTATATGGATACCATAGCTAGGTGATACCAACTGGATGAAACTCCAGGCTTGTCACAACACAACAATGTTAATATTTTAACGTTTCTACAGACGGAAACCAAAATCCTTTCCGTCAGAGACCACAACATTATGCTCTAAAAGCAATTTATACTGGCATACCATCACTTTTTAGTCCATCGTCTCACTCACACATACCCTTGTTTACCTTCACTGCAAAAAAGAAACAAAAAAAAATATTTTGTGCGACTGGTCACGGAGTTCTGATGCCGACACGTTGGTAGGATGGATATGGAGTATCTGTATAGATCGTATATGTATATATGTATATGTGCAAATGGTTGGGCTTATGTTGTGTACTTGTTATTTTGTCTGTATGAATGTACCTTATTTTCAGCACTTGATTAAATAAATAAAAACTCTGTAAACTTTGTGCACAAATTTGCTCTGAAAATGGGTATGAATATGAGTTTTGCATACTGCATTTTATATTTATGCACTTATAATAACTGATCACTGCTCTTAGCCTAGTAATCTTCAAAATTATTATAAAAAAATTAACTAACTTAACAAAATAATCATTAACTTAAATTAGGTTAGTATTAAATTGCAGTTAAATCACCTTAATCATAACATACATTGAACCAATTCGGAAAATGTATATTTCTTGCCTTTACGAGTATACATTCTTTGATTATATTTTCTTTTAAGTTAGATGCAAAAGGTAGTTTTCGAAAGTATTCGGAAAATATTTGTACATGAAGAGGGCATATTTGAAAATCTTTTTCTGACGGCCATAAGAGAACCGTATTTTCTTTTGAATTTTCATATTCTTTTAATTTTATCAATACTTCCGTTAGATCGAAATTCTGTTTGTCCTTTGACATTTCTTCAGCACAATTTTCACAGATTTTGTTCATTTTTTTTATTGTTTTAAAGATGCAATATCCGGCAAAGTAGCTAGGTCGTTGACCTGCGGTACCTTGACTGATATTGCGTCTTCATCTAGTGGATTAACTATATTGTTCGTATTCATGTTATTTTCAAAACATTCCTCATTCTTAAGAATGTCGTGATTTTGTGATAGCTCTTGGGTAAGTATTATTTGTTCTTCTATATCACTCTGCAAAATAGCATTCCAATCCACCTGTAGATATTCCGAATCGTCTTCTTCGCAGTTTGAACATTTCGGTTTGAATAAAAATTTCATCGATATACCTTTGGCTAGCAGGGAGTTGAATTCGGAAACATTTGGATTACTTTTATTAATATTCCGCGCTCTTATTTTACCAAATAAGTTCTATAACGGAACTTGATTAAATTTATTTACATAAATGCAATATAAATCATTATGATCCATGAATCAGTCGCAGGCGTTTTTCTAGATATCGAAGGGGCATTTAACAATGTGAAAACTCAAAAAATTGTGGAAGCACTCTCGATATACTGTAATAACCAAATAATAAACAATTGGCTAGAACACATGTCTACAAACCGCATTATCATAGCTTCACTGGGAGACGAAACAAGAAGGGGAACAGTCCGTACCGGAACACCACAGGGGGGGATAATATCTCCTTTTCTGTGCGTGCTCACAATGGTCAACCTTTTAAAAGCACTCGATGGAACCGATGCGAAATGTGTAGCGTACGCAGATGACCTAGCCGTTCTGATAAGAGGTAAGCACCTGAACATCATAGGAGAGCTTATGCAAAACACCCTTCGAATCATAAAAGAATGGGCGGAGGAGAGTGGATTAGAAATAAATCCAAATAAAACGGAAATGGTTCTCTTTACAAAGAAAACCAAAACTAGTGACTTTCACATTCCACAACTCGGAGGAGTATCACTACAACTCCGCGACAGCGTCAAGTATCTGGGCATTATATTGGACAGGAAACTGACCTGGAGAAAGAATTTGGAAGAAAGAGTCACCAAAGCCAAGAGAGTATATTGAATATGCAGGAGGGCCATCGGGAAGACATGGGGCTTGAAACCGAAACAGGTTCACTGGATATACGAATGCGTAATAAAACCTATCATCTTCTACGGTGTAGTTGTATGGTGGCCAGTGATGAGCAAAAAGTATGCAAAAGACTTGCTAACTAAGGTGCAACGTATGGTCTGCCTGGGTATTACAGGAGCACAATCCTCAACGCCAACCGCGGCCATGGAAGCGATACTAAACATTCTACCAGTGCACCTCGAAGCGAAGAAGATTGAGGGCATTTCAGCCTCACAGCTTAGAACTATCGGTCATTTCATCGGTGGTGCAAATACGGGACATCGAAAAATCACCGAAATGATAAGAGTAATGACACCACTCATCGATGGCCCCAGTGATGTTGTTGGAAAATCGTATACGTTCTCCAACAACTTCGAAACAATTTTCCCCGCAAGATAATATTGGACGTATGAAAGAACGACAAGAAACGAAGGTGTACCGGGTAACGAAAAGGCAGACGAACTAACAAGGAAAGGAGCAGGCAACACAGAACTGAACCCTGATAATACAATAAGGATCCCTCTGACAACTATTAAAACAATAATCAATGAAAAGATACGACAAAAGTTCAATAAATACTATCTAGACACGTGGAAAGTGGCTAGATCTGTAATAACTAAACCGAGTAACAACACAGCAAAAAGAGCTCTTAACTCAAGCAGAACACAATTTAGATTGATGGTGGGACTTTTAACAGGGCACATCAATCTCAACAAACATTCGTTCAGATTCGGGATAGCTTTTAATCTTAATCCACCTATGTAATGAAGACGGGTGCGGCAAGTGTAGTCCAAGCTGATCCCGTAAAAAGTTGTATCCGGAAGACGAACGGAAAAAAATGCACTGCGAAATCCACTTCTCCTCTTCGGTGTATTTTTTTGTACTCTCAGATAGTACGAGCTTCGAAAATGTTTTAGTATTTTGATCAATACCAAGCAATAAATCAATTTTCTCTTGGATACTCTGCTTTTCACGCACTTGCAGCCTTTTTTCTTTTAAACGATGAATTCTCTGCAGCAAATTTATTTTCGATTTGCGATTTCCTTTTACTGTTATTCTTAAGCTATTGTTCAATTTCTTAAGCCTCTCAATTCTTTTAATATAAATAGATTGCCTTTTTATATGAGTCTCACAGTTGGAGCAAGTAAATTCAACGTTATCATTGAATCTTTTTCTTGATAACCTTTTTGAAGACAAGTTTAGTTCTTCTACTGTAACATCATTCGAATCCAGTACTAATTTATTGCAGTTTTCATATGTAACCTTAGATCCCGTTGGATCAAAACAAATGAACTCGTCATCAGATATAGCAACACTTAATTTTAACAAGAGAGAAGGGTAAGCATTTTGTTTTTTAAATATTTATTTCCAATAAAGGCATTCTTAAAATGTTTGCTGCATACAAAGGGCGTTTTAAGGCTTTTTATGTGTTCCCGAGACTCCTCTGCTAAAGCTAGCCATTCATCGTATTTAACTTTTCCTTTTTTAGGAAATTTAAATAATTTTCCATCAGGCAATTCATTTTTGGTTATAGAACAGTGTGCAATTGCTCACTTTGTTCTTTTCCAGAACATTTTTTCCTTGGAGACAATTTTCTTATGCCTTTTAATTTTTTAGTATATGTACATATGTAATATATGTACATATATGTATGTTAGTAATTAACCTGAAAATGTAAATGTTTGCTATTCGAGCAAAATCTCTCAAGTCTTCTCTTCATATACAACGCATACGCGCTTACAAAACTTCCATTCATGAAAATTTATTCTTTTGCTGCGGTGGTATGGAAATCACACCGTCATGCATCTTCATGCCCCTTCCCGATGAGAAAAATAACTTTTCCCACACGAGCGAACGGAGTGAGAAAAAGAAAAAGCTTTAATTGTGGTACTTATTCTGAAAGCTCTCTGTCTGCCAGGACAAAAATATGCTTCATTTTTTTATATGGGCGTGCAACATCTGGGTAGTTTATTATCTGTGCTTAAACCCTTAACTTCAGCAATTTCATTGATTTTAGAACGAAGAAAGCTTAATTTTTCAAAAATTAGGCACAATTTCAAAATTCTGTTCAACCACATTGGATATCTATTTATTACCTTGCCTAAGATCACCTTATGTCTACATATATTTCCCATAGAAAAATAGTGCGTCTGTGGATGAAGCCGTAAACGAACACTTGCGGTAAAGAGGAAGAATGCACAACTTGTTGACCTGATCGGCTTTAATGCGTATCAGATAAGCAAGAAGCCCTGCAGACTAAACAAATTGGTGTGCCGTGAGCAATAAATGCCGGCATTGATCCATAAATTTACGTCGTACGATGAGATGGGCCGGACAAAAGGAGTTTCATACTCCTGCTATATCCACTACGGTGACTGTTACCAAGAGCAGAAGCAGCGTCTATTTCTATACGGATTTGTCATTGAAAGTAGACAAGAAACGGTTGGAACAATCCGCAATACGTCTAAATTCGTCAACAGAGGAGAAGGACGACGCTACCAAAGAATGCTTCTACGACCCCCTGGAGAGGACCTATGAGCAGTGTTCTAAATACGACATTAAAATTGTACTTGGCGATCTTAACTATATCACACCACATCCGGACGCGGACTCAGGCTAATAGACTTTGCGACGGGCTGAAACATGGTCGTAGCAAGTACTCATTTCCAACATCTGGATATTCTCAAGGCCGCATGTCGCTCCCCTCATCAAACCCCGAAAAAACACACATCCAGTATTTGGGACGTCTGTGCTTCGACTCGGACCACTACCTTGTTGCAACCAAGGAACGTATGCGGATATCCCGAACAGTGCAACGCTAAAAAAAGTACTGTAAGAAAGTTCAACGCCGAACAGCTGCAATCGTAAGAGACTGCCAGAACCTTTGCTGACTGCGTTTCCTTAAGCTCTCCAGAAGCCCCGTGCAACCAGCATTAAGGGTAAAAGACCGGTGGTAACGTCGGTGGCTTGATGAAGAATGCCGGCGAGCGCATTCAGCGAAACAAGACGCATATCTTGCGACGCTGCATGCAAGGAAGAGAGCTGAAAGGGGGATTGCTTACGACACCTATGAGCAGAGGAAACTCTAATTCTTTTAATAAAGGATATTTGAGAGGAAATCTTTTTTTCATCTCGTTAAAAACAGTTACATAAAATTGTTTGCAGTTATTTTTCGCCTCAATAATAATTGTTTTGTCAATATTTGTTTTCAAATAATTCTTCCATTTTTCGAATGATTCTAAAGGGTGACCAGATAGCAATGATAGTTTTTCCAATTGTTATGTTTCAGCAGGTGTCAAAGTTACCAATGACATCCAGCTGTCAAAATATTCAGAAATGTTTGCCATTTCATCATGCATCGTTTGACACTTCTCCAACGTTTGGAAATTATTAAAAAATATTATCGAAATTCCGGATCAGTTGTAAATACGCAACGTGAATTTCGTCGTGAGGTCGGTCGGAATCACGGCTTAAGTGCGCAGGTAATTCGTCGCACTGTGGAAAAGTTTGAGCGTGAGTACACTCTTTTGGACCTTAAGCCTCAACCAGACAGAGATCGGTGCGAAGTAAAGTAAACATAGCCGCCGTAGCGGCCAGTATTGAAGAAGATCCAGAAATGTCGATTCAGCGCCGATCAACTGAATTGGGCATCGCCAGAGAGTCAACCAGGCTTATTTTGCGGTTGGATTTGGGCCTACATCCATATAAGATTGTGCTGACGCAATAATTGAAGCTGGACGATCATAGACAATGCCGTGTAGTTCGATAATTGAGCGCTGGAAATGTTGGCCGGAGATCTGGATTTTGGCCAAAAAATCATCTTCTCGGACGAGACCCATTTTTGGCTCAGCGGCTATGTTATCAAGAGAAATTGCCGTTATTGGAGCGATCACAATCCACAAGTGTTCGACCAAGCATCAATACATCCACAAAGATTGACTGTTTGGTGCGGTTTATGGTACGGCGGCATCATCGGACCTTATTTCTTTCGAAAAGAGGAAGGAGACACCGTTACCGTTAATGGTCCTCGGTATAGAGCGATGATAACCGACTTTCCGTGGCCAAGCTCGACAACATCGATATATCCGAGCTCTGGTTCCAACAAGACGACGCTACATGCCATATAAGGGACGCAACGCTCGAAGTGGTGAAGGAGAAATTTGGCGACTGGGTCATCTCACGGCGAGTGTTCATCAAATGGTCGCCGCGATCATGCGGCTTGACAATCGTTGATTATTTTCTCTGGGGCTACGTCAAGGCCTTAGTCTACGCTAACAAACCATCCACTTTGGACGAGCTCGAGGCCAACATTCGAGACGCTATTGCCAGGTATAACGCCGCACATATTGGACCGAGTCATCAAAAATTGGACCGACCGCTCCAGTGCGTTTTTTTTTTATCTTTTCGTAATTTTTTTTTTTTTTATAATTTGCACGTGTCAAAGGGGATATGAATACCCTTAAGCTAGGTTTCCACTTGTCGATTTGAAATTGAGAAATGACGTATTTTTACGTCAATTAGAAAATTTACAAGTGGAAATAATAAAAAAACTCCTTGTCATTGAATTGACTAACAGCACCTGTCAATGACTGACAAAGAATTTATATGAAAAGTGGAAATAGCTAGTTGTCAACAAAAATTTCTGTTTGTCTTTAATTGACAGTGTAAATTAATTGGCAGCATTTTCAATTGTTTGTCAATCAAAAGACACATTTTGATATACAAGGTATTTAAATTTATCTTTTCTCTAACCGGAAAAATTATATAAATAAATAATTTCCATTTGCAAAATATGTAAAAAAATGAATATTCCATCCACATCGAAAGATGTTTCAGAGGAAGGCCGTGGAGAAGATACAAAAAAGAATTAGGAAGGCATCTGTGGGATGAAGGGTGGAGTCCTCAGTAGTTCTCATCCATGAAGTGGAACAATTTGAAAACATTTTGGACTCCAATTTCAAATACTACAAAAACCTACTTAAAACTCTCGTCTTTCATCATGTATCATATATAATCGAGCAAGTCATATTAATAATCCGATACACTGCCGTAGGTGATAGGCGAAAAACATCCGACATGACCTGCATACTAGCTCCCATTGCCAAATAACGAATTGTTACGGCCAAACTTTCGGCTGATCCCACCGCTTTTCGCATAACTGTGTCTTTTTTTGTGATGTAAGGTTTCACCCTTTACGAAATAAACTCGCAGTCAGTTCTATTCATACGTATTTTGCGTCTGAAAAATTTCGGCTCCATATTGCAGTTTTGTATAATATCCGCAAGACTCTCGGTCGCGAAACAAATGTTGGACCCAACAATCAGGTTTCTTTCTTTTTCCTGCTTTCGTCGTCTTCTGCCTGCAGCTCCAACTCGGATCCGACCAACACAACAAAAGAAGCAATGAGATGACTATTCCACATTGGCAGTGCTAGTGCAAATAGCTTTTAGCGAACTGACAAAGACATTTGTCAAAATTTCATTGTCAATGAACTGACAAACGATGTTTTGCCAATAATTGACATAAGTGGAAATGAACTGGCAGTGGTGTCGTTTAATGACATAAACGAGAGGTGTCAAACTTTGTCAATTGAATGACATGTGGAAACCAACCTTTATACTATTTTTTTTATGGCACGGGCGTTTTGTGGAAACGGGAAGAGACAGAGAGAAAGACAGATTGGTGTAGTTGGTTTGAAACTCAGGTGGTATTAAGCTTCAGTGAAATCCAAGCATGGCGTCCAGATAACTGGGGAGTATTTTTGTTTTGCTGTTATTGTCGTTTTTTACGATTCACAGTATTTTTTATCTTAACGAGTTGGAATAGGTTAATAAAAACTATTGGATTGGAATTTTCTTGCTAATCCCTTTGGTTTAAAATTTATAAATAAAACAAATTCCCACAAAATCATAAGGTTTTCCCTTTATCCCTCAAAAATAAATAAATATTGGCGTAACAGCTCTTTAAGTGCCAGGGCCAAGCTTCTCGCAACCACTCGTGTTGTGAGCGCTATATTTTTCACACGAATGGAAGGGACCTACAGTTTATTGCCGTATCCGAACGGCAATTTGTTTTGAGAAGCTTTCTCGTGACAACAATACTCTCGGATGTTTGTGAGACGTTCGCGAGAGGTGGGATCGTGAAAAAAACTTTTTGGTGTTTTCTAGGATTCGAACTAGAAACCTCTTGCGTAGTGATCCGACACACTAACCACTACGCCACGACGCTCACGTCGTCCCGTTATCCCTTACGAGTTCCAAATTCCCATAGAGGTATTTTCCCACAGGTTGGATGATAAGATTGTGAATATTCGTGGGTTTACATATGCGTGCATATGCAGGCGAATGTTGATGTTTCTCACTTAAAATGGAAAGGCAAGAAATAACTACATATAGTATGGATGTGAAATTCCAACCTCGAAATGAATAACCCTCTATTTTCTTCCCGAACTGAAACACCCTGTATATGTACATATGTATGAAATGTACATATCGATAAACATTTACGTATCAAGCTTAGCTAATGGTAGTGAGAATACCTAGAATATAAAATGAATGGGTAAAAACGACAAAAGTAAATAGGTTCGCCTCTTCTACAAGGATAACTGAAGCTGAGCTTACGGCTTTGCGACGCCAGTTATACTAATAAACTCACCAGTTATTGCGTTATACACAAGCTCCCTTGATTCGGCGTTGACTTCATCAATGCTACAGACCAAATGTTTCGCGGTTATCCAACTCAACTGTCGGATACGCTTTTGTATTTTGGCATCACTCTCCTCGTCCGCAGTGAAGTAAGGTGAAAATAGAAACCTATCACGTTAACAAGGTCAGATGAATAAGAATTTCTCTCAAATTTATAATGTTTACTTGTGATTTTGGGTCATAACCACCTTCTCGAAAAAGTCAATTGTTGCCTCTCGTTCCTCGGGAGTAGTTATTGCGAAACGCGTGTCGTTATTTACTACATCGCATAGTTTGGTGTATGCATTTTGAACTATTTCTGATAATTCATCGATGTTCTTGTTGTTGGTGTTCATGTATGTTCGGATTGCGTTATCGAGACGTTGAATGTCGTTCTTTAGCTTCCGCTTTGCATCGTCAGGAATTCTCAGTTGCTTAAGTTGTAGGATGAATTGGCTTTCCGTTGGGTCAGGCACATATGGCCGTTGCTCTTCTCTGATTTGTGCTGTGAAAATGAAAAAGTCAAGTGAGCGACTACTTAAGCTCAAGAAATATACGTACATTTGGGGGTAGGAAACGACTTTGGAAAAACTGAAAACTTTTTCTTCGATGTGCCCTGCTCGTTTTGATTTGTTTGCCGTGTTGGTGACAGCTGTGTGTGACCAAAGCTGGTTTTTGGGGAAAGACGTCCAGGTAGCGACTTTGGTAAGGAGGGATCAATCTTCGAAGTAGTAAGAAGATTTTCTAGGAAAAGAAACAAAATAATCTTAATTCAATTATTTTGCCGGCGACCTCATTCGGTTTTTACGTTTTTTCCTCTTTTCGTTTCGTTCGCGGAAGCACTTCGAACAGAGACCATCAAATTGGGCATTCCCATAGAATCCACAGCCCTTTCGGCACTTTAGGTCTTGCTGACCAATACGCAGTGCCGGTGGTTTTGCCAGCGCCATCTCCCAAATAAAAAGATTCGAAATATTACACTTATTTGACTGGAAATTAAAATTTATTAAAACACAGTCCCTTCACTGCCATTTCGATTATTTTCCTGTATTTGGTTTTGACGTTTGTGTGACACATTTAATCAATACTGGCTCGTTCACGGTAAATTAAAATTCGAGTTGTCAAATAGTCGGTAGCATGGTTAACAGGTATTCAGGGCCCACAAACTTTTTTTCTTTAGAAAATTTAAATCAAAATTTCAAAAGTGCTCTCGCTATTTATGATTTTAAAGCGTAAGTTAGTTTTCTATTGGCTTCACTCAAAATCCCACTTCTTTTGTTTTCTAATGCAACTTGCAAATTGCTACTGCTTAATTCTAAAACTGTATTGTAGTGCAAACAAAAATTTTTTTTTTTTCCAACAAAAGCAATTGCCGCTGGAACCCTTTTTTAATTAAATTATTACTTTTATTTCACAGAAAGAAAATCTTTTGACAACAAAATGAAGAAATGTGTTATAGACCTCTGATGGATCCGCTGTTCCATTTATTTTCTCACCTGAGGAATTGATGATTTTTTTTTTTAATTTTCTGAAATTAATGTTTTTTGGATTCGTCTTCTCTCTCTCTCTCGAAATTTCTTTTCAAAATTCGCAATGTTTCGGCAACACAGCATTCACTTTGAAAATAAGTTTTCATTATTTTCCAAACTGATTCAAACAAGTATGATATGATACTATGTGTCTGTCCATTGTTTGAGCTCGAAAGAGCTGTAAGTGTCAAAATAATTTGTAATTTAAAATGAAACCAGCAGATGGCACACATGTTATGTTACAGAAAGAGAAGGATACTCAGCACCGATTCCTATAGCACTCCCATTTTGTTTTCCTTCGTAGCAATTATTCAATTGTCATTGATTTTAACTACTTGTTTCCTTGCTGTTAGATAACTCTTAAAAACCGTGGTAAACCAAAATCAATCAATCCCGGTTAACATTAATCCCGCTCTGCAATTTAGCGCTGACACACCAGGAACAGGATGAACTTAAAACGCATTTATATCAAAGCTACCACTGCCGTGTGAGTAGAATTACTTCACATTTAAGGAAGTCTATTTTTTTTTAGAATTCGGATGAATAAGCAAACACTTTAAATTTCAACTCTAAATATCAACATTGGTAGACAATAGGCGAATTCCATTATTTTCATTAAGTATTCCAAATTTGAAAAATAAGAAGTAGAAGTTGAACAATTAACAAGAAGTAACATTTGATATAGACAAGCCTCTGCAAAAGTATATTTTTCTAAAATAATGTATTACTTAGGCTTTATTTAATAGTAAATTTTCAAGGACTTAAAGTGATTTTCCAAAATACAATAAATAAAATCTACTCGAATCTGCTTCGATCCCATTTTCGAAAAATAACGAGCTATGCTCCTTTTGTGAACCAGCTTAAATAAATATTGTTTCTCCATGTGCTCATCGCGTTTGGAGCTAAGTCATAGGTGACAGACCGATTACCTGATGGCGATCAGTGAGTTAACCGGGATTAACTATTTTGATCTAATAGGGCTAATTTCCGATTCTGCCCATACGATTGTATGGGCTTACCTAAAATCAAATTTGTGAAACTCCACATATAGTGACGTTATTTTAACGATTTAAATGGCAAATATTGTTTAAATTTAAATTAAAGCCGGGTTTGTAATATGTTCAATAGAAAATATAGACATTTAAAAGAAGACGCACTTATAAGTAATACAAAAAGAGGAAAAAAGCGGAATTTGATAAGCGAGGCGAGCAGTATATTTGGTTCTTAATTGCCGAATAAATAGCCTTCAATTCTATCCGATTTATACAACTTGCCGGAACGGATCGGATCGGAAAGGTCGACTTTTGCCGAATAGGTTGGAAGGCGTAACCTATAACTTTATTGGCAGAATCGCCGCAAATAAGTTTCATAAAGTACTATACCCCAGACGTGATGGCACCGACAAGTTGTCGGAGGACATGGTTGTCGACGCCATCACCAACTCCACTATTCCGAATGTTGAAGATCTCACAGATTATTCAGGAGCCCTGGGTGAAAGGTTCAGTCGTTAAAGGGCTGAAGGACAACCGGTACAACATCTTCTACAATACCATTAACCAGGTTAGTAATAAACCTAGGACCTATTTCTATGTCCTAATTTTAGCTCTGCCTATTTAACTGTAGTTAAATTGGAGGTTGCAACTAACTCTCTTTTTATTTCCTCAGGATCGAGACAGACCATCACCCCCTGAGGAGGTACGACAGTTGACATCAGCGATCGCGGAGAAAAATGGCAAATTGATTTTAGGCTCCGATGCGAATGCCAGACATACGCTATGGGGCAGCTCGGAAATCAACAAACGCGGTGAGTCTTTATTCGATTTCCTTGTGATGTCCAATATTTCTGTCTGTAATGTGGGTAACAAACCAACTTTTGTTTTCCGAGTTCGGATAATTTCAGAGGTTGGGAGGAAGTCTTGGACATTACACTCAAGACCAATATTGACAACCTTAGTGTAACTAATTAGCGGGTATCTGACGGTCCATCTTTGTCTGATCATAAATGCATAATCTTTAATGTTTGCCTCAAGGTCGAGGCACCTAAGCCATTTAGAAACCCTAAGAGAATTAACTACTGCAAATTTGGTCAGGTTATCAAATCTAAACTTCACAGAACACCCGGCACGAAAATCGAATCAGTCAAGGAACTTGACGACAAGATTACAACCCTAGAAAAAGCCATGGGTACGGTTTTTAAGGTTTCGTTCAGTATTAAGTTCAGTAAGAAAAAATTTCCGTCATGTTGGAACGAAGATCTTTCTAATCTTAGAAAGATTACCAGAGAAATCTTCAATGTTTGCTATCGTCACAAGCTTTGGCAACCATATAAGGAATGCCTAAAAGAATATAAGAAATCCATTAAAAGGGCTAAGTCTCTGGCTTGGATGGACTATTGTCAGTCCATTGAAACCATTAAGGACTCTGCCAGACTGAGTAAGATCCTCTCCAAGGAACACTCCAGTCCATCCTTTATCAAAAAACCGGACGGGACTTGGACGGAGTCCCCTAGCGAGTCTCTGGAGCTTTTAATGCAAACTCACTTTCCAGGGTGCAAAAATGAGATTGCTCTCTCAATTTGTCCTCAAGATGTGCAGTCCTCATCTTG
Source organism: Pocota personata (assembly GCA_963082735.1). NCBI lineage: Eukaryota > Metazoa > Arthropoda > Insecta > Diptera > Syrphidae > Pocota > Pocota personata. Next base: position 68,111,459 of record OY720431.1, read on the forward strand.
GAACGACATTAAGACAACAATTACAGCGGTTAATACCTCTTGGCCCATTTCCAGCTTCTCTCCCTATAAATCGGCTGGACTTGACGGCATACTCCCGGTAATGCTGCAAAAAACATTGGATCAGTTGGTCCCTTGGCTAGTTCCAATCTATAGAAGCTGCATTCTTTTAAACCATGTCCCCCTGAGTTGGAGGCTTGTTCGTGTTGTGTTTATTCCGAAAGTGGAGTTTATTAGCAAGTGGATAGTTACTATGCTAAAAAACAGAATCATTCAATCGACACTCGGTAATAGTGTTTCCACCATATCCATTGTAAGGGGAACTCCTCAGGGTGGGGTTATCTCTCCTTTTCTTTGGCTTATGGTAATCAACAAAATTCTGTGTAGGCTTGACCAAGATGGAGTCAAGGTTGTCGCGTATGCGGATGATGTGGTATTGTTGGTATCGGGGATGTTTCCTTCTGTAATCAGTGAGATTATGCAAGATGTCTTGGCGTCAATCCTAGCAAAACTGAACTGATGCTCTTTACCACAAAAACCAAAATACCGGCTTTCACGCCTCCACGGCTTAATAACCAATTACTGTCGTTATAATCTAGTGCTAAGTACCTAGGTGTGGTACTCGACCCTAAATTAAGGTGGAAGCTTAACATAGAACAGCGGGTAAAGAAAGCCTGTGTGGCTTTTTATGCTTGTAGCAAAACATTCGGTAAGAAATGGGGACTCCGTCCGAAGATGGTCATTTGGATGTATACTGCGGTGGTGCGCCCTATTCTTTCCTATGGATCGCTAGTTTGGTGGCCGGTGGTTAAGAAGTCATACATTACTAAACTCATCAACAAAGTACAAAGGACTACGGCTCTAGGTGCTACGGGGGCGATTAGAACATGCCCAACTGAAGCCTTGAACGTAATCCTTCACCTTATACCACTCAACCTTCATATAAAGTACATATCAGCATGTAGTGCGATTAGATTAAGAGAAACAGGTAGCTGGTGCGATAGTCTTTACGGCCATAACAGCATTCTTAATCTGCTACCTCGGGAGTTGGCGGCAAATCTGACCGACTACATAATTCCCTTTCGCAATGTTGTCACGGTGAGATTCCCTTCCAGGGCGGAATGGGATTGTGGCGCGGTGACAAACGAGTTCAAAACAACCATTTTCACTGACGTGTCGAAAATAGACTGCGGAGTAGGGGCGGGAATCTTTTCTGAATCCCTCAATATCTCCAGTTCATTCCGTCTACCCAATTCATGCAGCGTATTCCAGACGGAAGTTCTTGCTGTACGAGAGGCGTGCCGTCTCCTCAAACATACATCGATACAACTTAACACTATTGCCATCTTCATTGATAGCCAGGCCGCTATCAAGCCATCGTATCTGCGGCTTCCTCCTCCAAACTTTTTGAACAATGCAAGAAGGATCTTGCCGCACTCGGTCAATGGTCTAGGATCAGCCTCATCTGGGTGCCTGGTCATAGTAACATTGACGGAAACGAAAGGGCTGATGAAGTGGCGAGGCAGGGATCTGCCCTTGATTGCTCCCGTGTGGAGGACGTCAACATTCCGTTAGGGACCCTTAAGGGTAGAATCTTTGCTCATTTCCTTGCAGATGCTGGTAATAGATGGCGAGGGTTGCAGAACTGTGTCATATCCAGGCAGATGTGGCTCAAGCATAACTGGCGCAGAACACAAGAGCTATTAAATAGAAACCGGGCAGATATTGCTAGAGTTCTTGCAATTAGCACTGGCCATTGGCCCATAGGGGTCCACGCAGCCAGACTGGGCATTACTTTTAATGCAATTTGTCGTAGCTGCAATATGACCAACGAGCCTGAAACAATCCTTCACTTCCTTTGTAAGTGTCCGGCCGTTAGTAGGGTCAGATACCGTATACTTGGCAGACGCCTCTTATAATATCAGTGAGTTAGCGCAGACAAGCATAGGCAACGTCATCAGTTTCCTCAATGCTACGGGGTGGATTTAAATAATCTTTTCTCTCCTTTCCCACAAGTCCAACGTCAGTTTTTACAACAAATTAGGTCACTTGAGTTGTGGTATTAAAACGGCGCCTCTGCGCTAATTATGTTTCAGCATAGCTTGCTGTCACAACCACACCTACCTACCTACCCACCTACCTCAGACGTGATCGATGAAAGGTGCACTAGGAATCGGCTTTCGGTTGGTTTCCTTAAAACTGTGGTTGCTATCTTTACGGGAAAGAGGATGTTAATCGGGCTGACTCAGGCAGTGCTCAAAGCCGTCCCTATCCGAAACTCAAATGAAGCTAAACATTTAGCAGTCATCATGGATATTAAACTTTTTTCGACAAAACATGTTAAATCAAAACAGCTCTTAATTTCCTGCAGTGTAAAGGTGCTTTCGACAGGACATGAGGCTTATAACCAGAAATGGATTTACATGGCTATGATAAGACCTTTCCTAGAATACGCGTCAGTTGTTTGGTGGAAAAATGCCACATGTCACTACTTCTTTTACTAAACTTCAAAGAACAGTTGTTTGTCTCGGCTGCATGGGGGTCACTTCTCGTTAGACAACCATGGATTCAAGCGAAGAACTATGTGAACTTTATGAAATTGTTTGGGTCCCAGGTCACAATGAGATTACGAAAAATGAGGTCTATGACTAACTTGCTAGACAAGGCTTAGCTTAGGTTAGGTTTGAGGGTTGCTGAAATAATCGCAGCTATCAGCTTCCATAGGCCTACGATGACCCTCATTGCTACCCTAAGTTAGAAGTCTGGAAGGAAGAAGAGAAAGAGAACATTAGAATTGCTCTTGCGGGATTGTTGAAGTGGTGGATCGTTCATCGTTTGCTTCGAAGATGAGTTTTCTCGTCCAGGCCTGGTGAAAAACTTTCAGGATAGTTGTAATTATGGTGGAATTATCCGAAACTTTCCAAGAAGAGACCAGATTCCAAGAAGAGATCAGCAACATCTCCTTAAGCTGGCATTTAAGTTAATTAAATTACCACAAGATTACTGGAAAAAATATCACCGTTGATATTTATTACTCCGCAGATATTGAGAAACTAGCTTAACAAACATTGAATCGCTTATATTTATTTATTTATTTATTTATTTAATCATCTACAAGCATAGCTTTACAGATTACAAAATAACTTAATAATAATATACAATTATAGTTAAAACAAAAATTAAAAAAAAAAAAGATAAAAATAAATAGATACATAAGTACAATTAATTCGTAAAGCGTTACGAAAACAAATTGAAGACAGTGTTTTTGAAACTATCCCGCGAATAAGATAGGTCAACAATATTGCATACTTCGTTGAAAGAGATTATGCTCCTTGTAATAGGCTCATTTAGGCCGTAGTTAGTTCGATGCCCAGGAGGAAAAAGAAATGGTCTACCTCTAAGCGCTCTCTCGGGAGCATAAATTGGTATAAGAGCTAAAAGAGCAGGGCTTTTAATATTGTAATATGCAAGCTACGGCTCGAGTAGATAAAACGATATTCTGTGAAATTTATTTCTTTATTTTCTAGTCTATAGAACAATTCAAGTTCACACTATACTATTCTTCGCAAATTCTTTTCTTACAAGGTCTCTTTCCTCTCAAATCACTTTATCTCCTTTTAATTACTTAATTCACAAGTCCAAACTAATTACTTTTTCTTGTTCACTCTCAACTTTCAATTTATCACCAAATTACAACTTCGCCCATTATCACTTTTCCAATCTCTTCGCCACGGTTCTAAACCAACTGTGTCTTTTTTGATCGCCATCTGTCCTTATATAGCAGAAGTTTCTGATAGCCAGAAACTTCTAGCAAATTCTTCGACCACTGGAACAAGAGAAATAATTCTTGCAGTTATAATTCCCTTTTATCCCTGATATTATTCGTCTCTTTCGTTGACATGAGCTGTGGAGACTTCGTCCCAGACACGAACCTCGAATGAAAGGACAGTTCGAACCAAAATTCTGCCAGAATGGAAAGTCACTTCGGAATTTGCTGCATAGACATAGGAGCGTAGTTATTATTATGCTACACTGCCCCCCTCTTAGACGTGTTCGTCCCGAACAAGTGCATCCTCATTTCGGCCATTGTATCGACTCAGTCGGTCCACATGAACCACTTTCATTCTGGCCCTCGGTCCTCGCTGGATGCGGTAGACAACATCGTTGATGCGGGTTACTATTCTGTAGGGACCTTCCCAGTTCCGCTGCAATTTAGGCGATTTCCCCTTTTGGCGATGGGGATTATACAGCCACACCAGATCTCCTTCCTGGAATCCTGACGTTGTTGCCTTGGCATCATACCTGGTCTTCATGCGGTCGCTCGTCATCTTAATCTGGCTTCTGGTCCTTTGGTGTATGTCCCTAAGCCTTTCCCTAAGGTCCGCCACGTACTCTTCTTCATTTCTGGGCTCATTGGTAGGAGATCCAAATTTCACCTCACTGGGTAAACGAGCTATTCCACCAAATAAGATTTCGAACGGCGTATGTCGAGTAGTGCTATGCACGGCACTTCTATAGGCCATCAAAAACAAGGGAATCTGCCGGTCCCAATCCCGTTGGTAGTCACCTACGACCTTCGAGAGATGTTCGTCCAAAGTCCTATTGAAACGCTCCACCATACCGTCCGACTGTGGATGAAGCGGGGTTGTCCTTGTCTTTTTGATTCCGAGTAGTTGACACATCTCTTGGAAGATTCTTGACTCGAAGTTCCGCCCTTGGTCAGAATGCAATTCCAAGGGCACACCGAATCTGCTAACCCAATTGTAGACGATCTGCTCCGCCACGGTTCTGGCTTCCTGGTTAGGGATCGGAAACGCTTCCGGCCACTTACTGAAGTAGTCCATCACTACGAGTATATACCGATTACCATTGTCGGTTTCCGGAAAGGGCCCTGCGATGTCAATGGCGATTCGTTCGAAAGGTGCTCCCACGTTGTATTGGTGCATCTTACCTCGAGTTTTGATTCTCGGACCCTTGCTAGCTGCACACACATCGCATTTTCTGCACCAGTCTTCGATATCTTCCTTCGCTTTTAACCAATAAAAACGTTCTCGTACCTTTTCTAGCGTCTTATTCACTCCCAAGTGGCCTCCGGTCGCCCCGCATTGCATTTCCTGTAACACCTCCTTGACCCTCGTCCGCGGTACGACAAGCTGCATTACAAACGACTTTCCGTCGGAGGATTCCCATTTTCTTCTCAGAACACCTTCTTGGACATGGAGGGAGTCCCACTGCGCAAAATATGCCTTTAAGGTCGGGCTTCTGTGAGAGATGTCCTGATGATCCGGTTTCTCCATGTTCTCCTTCCAGGCCAGAATCGGCTCGATATCCGGGTCTTCCTTCTGAGCGTTCCGGATCTCATCTACGCTCCAGCCGGCGATAGGTTCGGCTCTCATTCTTTGGATGGAAACCAGCTCCCGTTCTTCCTGACGCGCACAATGTTTACAATCCGTTCTGCATGGTTTCCGGGACAGTGCATCCGCATTAGAGTGGAGTTTTCCTTTACGATGCTGTATTTCGTAGTCGTAGATTTGCAGCCTTTCGATCCATCTTGCGACCTGACCCTCAGGACTCTTGAACTGTAATAGCCATTTTAAGGCTGCATGGTCTGTGCGAAGAACGAACTTCCTCCCGTAGAGGTATTTGTGAAAATGCTTCGTAGCCAAGATCAAAGCTAGAAGTTCCCGCCTTGTCACGCAGTAGTTCCTTTCTGGCTTAGAGAGCACCTTGCTGAAGTACGCAACCACCTTCTCTTGGCCGTCATGCACCTGGGAGAGTACGGCTCCTACCCCGACATTACTAGCATCTGTATCCACAATGAACGTTTCCCCGGGAGTGGGGTAAGCTAGTATCGGGGCATCGCATAGCCGTTGTTTAAGTGCCTTGAAGCTCTTCTCGCACTCAATTGACCATTTGAATTGTTTTTCCTTTTCCGTCAACTGGTGCAGGTACTTTGCGATCCCGGCAAAATCCTTCACGAACCGTCTGTAGTAGGTGGCTAGGCCCAGGAAGCTCCTTAGTTGGTGTTTGTCTTTGGGGACTGGCCAGTTTTTCACCGCTTCGACCTTCTCCGGATCGGTTCTCACTCCTTTCGCTGAAATTATGTGTCCCAGGTACTTGACTTCCGCTCTAAACAGGGCGCACTTCTTGGGGTTGAGCTTCAGGTGGGCACTTCGAAGCCTTTGAAACACATCCCTTAGATTGTCTCGGTGTTGCGCAAACGTTTTTCCTACGACAATGACATCATCCAAGTATACCAAACAGGTTTTCCATGTTAACCCTTGCAGGACACATTCCATCAATCGCTCGAAAGTCGCCGGAGCATTGCACAGCCCGAATGGCATTACCGTGAATTGCCATAGCCCATTTCCTGCGGTGAAGGCGGTTTTCTCCCGGTCTTCTGGATGGATCTGTACCTGCCAGTAGCCACTCTTCAAGTCGAGAGTGGAAAACCATCGGGCTCCTGATAGTGTGTCTAGCGTGTCGTCAATCCGTGGCAGAGGAGAGCTGTCTTTCTTGGTGACGTAATTGAGCTGCCGATAGTCCACGCAGAACCGCGTGCTGCCATCTTTCTTCTTAACCAGTACAACCGGTGATGCCCACGGACTTTTGGAACTTTCAATCAGACCTTCTTTCTCCATTGCCGACACCATCTCTGCAACTTCTGTCTGCTTTGCCAATGGAAGGCGCCTAGCAGGCTGACGAATTGGTCTAGTATCACCAGTGTCTATTCGATGTTGTACCAGGTGTGTTCGGCCGTATTCTCCGTCCTGTGAGGCAAATACATCAGCGTACTCATTGATAAGATTCTCTGCCATAGTTCGCTGCTCCTGATTCAGCTCACTGGACTGGAGAATCGTCTCTCTCGTTTCCGCTGTCCAAGGTGATGGGAGAGGTTTTGGAGCATCACGTTCAGATATTGTTGCGACGGCGGTAATCGGCGTGCATTTTCCAGTCACCTCCCCTCGCCTTAGTTTGACAGTGTGTGGTCTTGCGTTCAAAACTCTCACTAGAACCATGGTGTTCTTTGGTTCGACTAACGTCTTTCCCACGATGTAGTCTTGAGAATTCTTCTCTGGGTCTGGTTCTACTATGTAGAATCGGTGGCTCCCAAGATCACCTTCCAGCTTCGTCCAAATGATTGTCTCTGAAGACGGCGGCAAAACTTCGTCTTTGCTGATGACTGTCCTGAGAGTTACGGCATTCTCGTTTCCGTACACCATCGGAATCTCCACATTTCGATACCTCAGTACTTGCATCCCGATGTCCAAGATTGCTTCATTTGCTTTCATGAAGTCTATTCCGATGATGCACTCGTCGCATATATCTGCCACCAGAAACGCATGGGAGAACGTCAGTCCTGCCAGAGTAATCGTAAGACGAACTTCTCCAAACACCTTCGCCATTTCCCCTGTTGCAGTCTTCAGGCAGTAGCTGTTGGTGTTGTGCAGCCATGAGCTTCTGACGATATCTCTTCTTACAATGGAGGCAGTGGCACCTGTGTCGATGGTGGCTACGCACTTCTTCTCGTTGATTAGTGCCTCCACTGTCAGGCTCTTGTTACCCCGTTTGGTTTGCGAAACTTGAATGGTGGTCCTGGGAGCCTCGATTCCAGTAACCAACTTCTGCCCCGCGAAGATGGTCCTTACACATTTCCCGACTGCTGGTTTTGGGAAGTCTGACTGACAGGATGGATGTTATCACCGCCAGATGCTTCCTCTCTGCTTCTCCTACTTCTGCAATGTGGACAATTTCCTCGTCTAGGTGCACTTCTGCACTGCCGTTGTAGGTGTCCGGTTTGGTTGCAATTCCAGCATCGGATTTGACTTCCGCGAGCTTTGTCTTCATCCATGACGGCTGTTCTCTGGCATGAGCATTCCACGACGGACATTTCCCTGACACGGTGTATTCCCTGGTATGCTTGGTCCGCAGCCTTCATTGACAAAGCGAATGCCAATGCCTCGGGGAGTGTTCGCTTTTCAGCCATCCTTACAGCCATTTGCAGTTGTCTGTCCTCTATGGCCTGAATAAAAGCTTCCACCGCCATTTCGTTGATAAGCTCCTCACCGGCTTTAGGGTATGAAAGATGGGCTAGTCGCTCTATATCCGCCTGCAACTGTTGGAGCGTTTCCCCCCTTTTCTGGACTCGACTACGCAGCTGAACCCTGTACACCTGCTGCATGTGTTCATCCCCAAACCGCATCTCGATAGCCTGAACCAGAGAGTCGTAGTTCTGCTGTTTATCTTCCGGGATGGTCTGCAAGAGCTCCGCAGCTGGACCCCTCAGTGCAAGTGTGAGTGCAATGGACTTCTCTTCATCGTCCCAGCTATTGGTCATTGCGGCCGCTTCGAATTGCCTTTTATAAATTGGCCATGATGTTTGACCATCGAAGATAGGAGGCTGCATCTCCTTTCTTCTCAGACCGTCAGTGGAATATTCCCGTGCTTTCTGTCTCTTCACGTTGCTGAGTTCCTTAGTAAGATTTTCGACTTGCTTTTCTACTTTTTCGAACTGAGTCTCTATCTTCCCGAACTGAGTTTCATGTTTCTCAAAATTTTCATCGAATCTAGTTTCGACTTTTTCGAGTTGCGTCTCGACCTTCTCGATTTTCTCTTCAATCGCTTCGAATTTGGATTCCAAGTTCTTGTTTTGCTCATCAAGTTTGCTTTCCAGAGCATCTAGAGAATTCTTTTGTTCGTCCATTGCTTTCTTTTGTTCGTCCATCTTAAGTTCTAGAGAATTCCTCTGGTCGTCCATTGCTTTCTTTTGGTCGTCGAGCTTAAGTTCCAGAGACTTCTTTTGGTCTTCCATTGTTTTCCTTTGTTCTTCCATGACTGACTTAAGTTGCAGGAGCAGACTTGTTATATCCGGGTCGGCTACTGTACTTGCTGGTTCCTCTCCCACGTCAAACTCTACGTCATGCGGATTTTCACCTTCCTGCGTTACTGCTTCTTCCAAACGAATCAGTAGGGCATCTTTTCCCCCAGTTGTGTCGAGGTTCCGCTTACTGAGTTCTGCCTTTAGTTGATTTATAGTTAGTTTTCCCAATTTGCGACCCATTTTGCGCAACTAATTAACTCAACACAGAAATGTTTTTTTTTTTTTTTTTTTTTTAATTGTGCAATTTCACACCACGGAAATAGTTATTCACAGAATAAGTTTTATCCCGCTTCTGACACCAATGTAATATGCAAGCTACGGCTCGAGTAGATAAAACGATATTCTGTGAAATTTATTTCTTTATTTTCTAGTCTATAGAACAATTCAAGTTCACACTATACTATTCTTCGCAAATTCTTTTCTTACAAGGTCTCTTTCCTCTCAAATCACTTTATCTCCTTTCTATTACTTAATTCACAAATCCAAACTAATTACTTTTTCTTGTTCACTCTCAACTTTCAATTTATCACCAGATTACAACTTCGCCCATTATCACTTTTCCAATCTCTTCGCCACGGTTCTAAATCAACTGTGTCTTTTTTGATCGCCATCTGTCCTTATATAGCAGAAGTTTCTGATAGCCAGAAACTTCTAGCAAATTCTTCGACCACTGGAACAAGAGAAATAATTCTTGTAGTTATAATTCCCTTTTATCCCTGATATTATTCGTCTCTTTCGTTGACATGAGCTGTGGAGACTTCGTCCCAGACACGAACCTCGAATGAAAGGACAGTTCGAACCAAAATTCTGCCAGAATGGAAAGTCACTTCGGAATTTGCTGCATAGACATAGGAGCGTAGTTATTATTATGCTACAATATGATAACATAGCAAATCCCTTACAAACATTAATTCATGAGCATATCGTCTATAATGCAGCGGAAGTAAACCTAGAAGCTTACACTTGCCTCATAAGATGGTGAAAATTGTCAACCTATTTTATAAAAGATAAATTTTGTGAACCTCCTCTGAATTTTTTCCACACGATCAGAGTAAAGCTGATGATCAGGATTCCAAATAACGTCGGCATATTCAAGTAAGTATCGATCTCGCTAAAGAAATGAAGAAAATAACAAGCGTGTGTGGATCGGTAAAACTCTTTACATTCCTTTTTATAAAGCCAATCATTGAATTGGCCTTCGCAATTATATAGTCAATATGAAAATTGAAAGTCAGTTTAGTATCCATTATGACGCCAAGATCTTTTACTTTTTCAAGTCTATTCAATGGACTAGACTGGAGAAAGTAGTTGTAAGAAAAATGAAGAAGTATTTATTGCATACTTTGCCTGACTCAGCATCTACTGTTGTTTTCTGTCATGTGAACGTTTCGATGTGCATTGATTGCACCAGACGCTTGATCAGCATTTCCGTTACTTGGGGTTCGCATGTGCAGGTGTTGTTGGCACCATCTGCTGGTGTTAAGCTATATTAGGATTGGTAGGTTCCACATCACTTGCCTCGAACAGAATTTTTTCCCATCCTGACCGGTTGCAGAATTTCAGGATACATGTGAGTTGTATGTCCGCTACTTCGCGTAACTCTCAGAGTATTGAGTTCCTAACAAGTTAATTAAGTGACATCTATTTAAGCTAGGGCATTGACACTTCAGAATTTCGTGCTGTCCGTTATGTCATTTCCATCAGCCCAGAGTGTTTATTTAAAAGGTTGTGTCCCGTTATAACTATGGATATCGAGTAATATTTGGCAATCGAATTTTCGTATTTTTCAAAAACTACTAAATTAACACCAACTAAGCGAACTTTTGTTAGCCCCTACTTATATATCCGTATCTTTTAATAGGACAAAAAAATAAAATTTGAAGCATAACGCTGTGATACTGAAATTCCTTCGCAAGTGTCATTACCGTGCGGGGAATAGACGGTTCATCCGTTCAATGTTTACTTACGTAAAACAAATGAAGCTTCTGAAAAGAAATCAAAATACCAACAAAACTATTGCACTTTGCTTCTGCTCTGACTAATAAATAAATGACAATGAAAGATCTTTCTCCAAAATTTTGTTAAATACTTTTCTATAATTGTGGATAGGAACAACTGAAAAAAATACAAAAATTATTATAATTATTCATTGTTCACCTAAAGATATAGCTATTTTATCAAATTTGGAATATTGAATTAAAATAATGAAATACGTATTCAGCAACAACGCTAGCATAGAGTAGCGTAGCAATCAATCAAAATTACTGTAGCACCACACGCTGTCATTTCTGCTATTGATTTGGGCATTGTGATTGGTTGCTACGCCATAGCACTAAAATGTGGATATTTACCTATGAAATTTAAGGCGTATGTTTGTTGAAAAAAATTATAAAAAAAGCAAAAAAGACTTCATTTAAGTCGGAATGAATCTACTCTTATCGCAGTCAAAGTGGCAGCCTTGGTATGAGTGCATTTCAGGCATATCCTCTTCCGGTTTGCCAGGGTTAAAATGTTGTGCGGGTTTAAGGTTAACAGGGATCGGGAGTTAATCGGGATAAATTTTGGTCTATCACAGGTATTAGGGTGGTATTCACCAAGGAATAATAAATCGCTCTTTATTTTATGAAGCTCTCAATTTTAAAACTTGCCGAGCTATTCACAAAGCTCTAAAAGCCCAAATTTGAATATGAAAAAAATATATTTACAAAGTTCCAAAGCCACCATAAAATTGTTTTCAAATTGTTTTTTGAACTGGATAGGAACAGCGGCAACACTGTTCGTATCCAGTTTGTTTTTTTGTTTTCAATTATAGTATAATTCGAAATTTCGGAGTGACATTTTGAAGCAGATATTTAAACAATAAGTATTCCGCAAGAGAGGTAAATATGTTCATTAAATAAACTTGACACTTCTTAGATTAACTTGACACTTCTTAATTGTTTACCTTAATCTCGTACGAGTGACAGTTTTACATAGTGACAGTTTGACAAAGTGACAGTTTGACCCCTCTCTTTATTTCAGCAATTACTTTACGTGGGAATCCGTACGAAAGATGTCCTTTAATGAATTTATTTTCGGGTGACACAAAATAACAAAACCTTAAACTGTTTGTAGAATGATATGCGAAAATTGTTGGATCCTATTCTCCATTCAACCAAATGGGTCAGAATTGTGGAAATATTTTTTGTTTGTTTCAATGTAATGATTAAATTCCTCTATTTTCTTTACAAAGAATTTCGATTTGCCCAGTTTGATTCAAAATATCCACCCCTTAAAAATGCATAAAATCAAACAACTTCAAAATCGAAGACCAACATATTTTGCAGGTTTCCGAAAGAAGAAAGCATACATAAATATAACTTTTATTAAGATGATTGCCTTATGGTTTTACTTAAATTTCGTTAATGTTTCTCTTATTGAAAACATTGCTTTATATTTATATACGTATGCGTATATATTGTAATATGCGAGCTACGGCTCGAGTAGATAAAACGATATTCTGTGAAATATATTTCTTTATTTTCTAGTCTCTAGAACAATTCAAGTTCACACTATACTATTCTTCGCAAATTCTTTTCTTCTGTCTCTTTCCTCTCAAATCACTTTATCTCCTTTCAATTACTTAATTCACAAATCCAAACTAATTACTTTTTCTTGTTCACTCTCAACTTTCAATTTATCACCAAATTACAACTTCGCCCATTATCACTGTTCCAATCTCTTCGCCACGGTTCTAAACCAACTGCCCCCTTTCGATCGCCATCTGTCCTTATAAAGCAGAAGTTTCTGATAGCCAGAAACTTCTAGCAAATTCTTCGACCACTGGAACAAGAAAAATTCTGATGTAATAATTCCAAGATGACAATCATTTCTTGCAGTTATAATTCTTTCTTATCCGTGATATTATCCGTCTCTTTCGTAGACATGAACTGTGGAGACTTAACCGCAGACACGAACCTCGAATGAAAAGACACTTCGGACCAAAATTCTGCCAGAATGAAAAGACACTTCGGAATTTGTTGCGTTATACTTTTAGGGAGCGTAGTTATTATTATGTTACAATATAATTAGATGCGCAAGGTACGGAAAAACAATAACGGACATCACAAATGACATTGGACGTTCAAGGAATTTGATAATTAATGCAATTAATTACTTTGAAAAGCACAACATTACCGACGCAATTAAGAGGAAACCACCTCCAAGGAAGACAACTTGTGCCGAAGATCGTTTAATTGCGGCATGTGCACAGAAAAATCCGTTCATAACCTCCGCAGAGGTTAGAGATGAGGTGAATAAAACGCATGGCATAGCTGTTAGTAGTAGAACAGTTCGTAGAAGGCTGAACGAGAAGAATTTGATGGGATGCGTGGCTCAGCATAAGTCATTAGAGTCAAAAAAAAAATATAACAGCAAGGCTTAAGTTTGCTAAGCTGTATGGAAACAATCCTCCATCATTTTGGAAAAACGTCTTATGGAGTGACGAATCCAAGTTTAATCGATTCGGTTCGGATGGAAAGCGACATGTTTGGAGGCCCCCGAAACAGGAGCTTAACCCACGCTATACAGTCAAAACGGTGAAGCATGGAGGGGGTGCACAATGGTTTGGACAGCGTTTTCATGGCATGGCGTAGGACCAATTGTCAAAATTGATGCAAAAATGGAGCAGCACCAATATAAATCCATATTAGAAAATTATATGGAACCTTTTGCTGATGAAAATTTGCCATTAAACTGGGCTTTCATGCATGACAACGATCCTAAACACACATCTCGGCTTGTGAAACGGTGGATTAGTGATCAGCAAATTAATATTTTGCCATGGCCTGCACAAAATCCTGACCTTAATCCCATCGAGAATCTATGGAACGATGTGGAGTATCAGATTGGAATGCGAAAACCCAAAAATTTGACTGAACTTTTGGAAGCTGCTAGAGATGGGTGGAACTCTATTCCTACGTACCGATGCCGACATTCAGATGAAAGTCTTCCCCGGCGATTAGAAGCAGTTGTACGTCAAAATGGATTTCCTTCCAAGTATTAATGCAATTTCAGTTAAAAACAAAATTTATGTATATATTTCGAATTTGTGCTAATTCTATGGCCAGCAATATTGGAATCCGAAAAACACGTGAATAATCTCGATTTGTTTTTCATATTTATTTTAACATAATCTACAATAATATATTTTAATAAAAAAATAAGAAAAAACCTTTACATTATCAAGAGATTTATATTCTTTGTTTGCGGGTAGAATATGTGCTAATTCTCTGTCCAACACTGTAGATTCCTTATGGATTTTGAGAAAAATATTATTTCCCACGTCCCCGTTTCTGGGGATGTACACATGTCTACTTACCATTTTCAAAATTTGTTTCTAAGAATTGCAATAAATACAAAAAAGATTTGTATAGGTACATTTATTTTACTAAAGTGCCAGTATACAGTCCTTTTATTTATAATTAAAAAATAAAAAACAAAAATTTGAGGAAAAAATACACGTAAATTAAATAAACTTAAAAATACCTACATACATTCAAATATTTGTCTTTGTGCTAATCTTTAATTCTGACATTAAAATAAATACTAGATTAGTGAAGATAGTTCACAAAATTCGATTTTTAATTTTCAAGGTTTTTCCTGGATAAATTGGCAAAATGCATTTAAAAAGCTTGAATTTCCTCTGTAAAATTGTCTGTGATTGAGTGAGATAGAACCAGATATTCTTTTTTTTTTACAATTATTTACATAAATACAAGTAATTACCCCAACCTCATATAAGGTCTTTGGGAAAATATAACGCATAGAAAATGTACCAGAACCTACAATGCATACATATACCAACATTTTTAAAAGATCACAATTTTGCTGCTACTTTTTTTGTGATTTTTAGATACTTTCTATTATAACATAATATTATGCAAAGAGAATTGTTTAAGCTTTAAAATATACATATTTCTATTTGTACACATGACAAACACTCAATAAAATTATAAACTTTAACATGTGTTCTTGTGGACAATTTTTTTGTTGGACGTACATATTTTCAATATAAACTGCTCTTGCGATTTTAAAAATTAAACTTTTATCGAAAGGGCTTAAAACGAGCTTTCCTTAAGAAAAACACAGCTATGAACGATTCGTTCTCCATCTTCCATCATATCTCGTTAAATTTAATAAAATGCAATAATATGTATATTGTATATGAATACGTATCTACATCTAAATAAGCTCCTTTTCGTAAAAAATATAATAAACATCTACTTTACATAACATTTCCCTATTTTTCCAACTTCTTTAGCTGCAGTTCATTTGCCATTTTATACTACATATTTGTTTCTTTATTATTTTTTTTTAAAGTTCGACTATTTATATAAAATTTATAAAAGTTATTTTCTTTTTTCTTTCTTACAATTTTGATCTGATTATTTTGATTTTGTGTTTTAATTTTTGTTGTCTCATTTTCAAACCGAACTTTAGTCTTTTCCAATTTCAAAATAAATATTTATTAGGTATTTGTAAGTACGGCTTGATGTCAAACAATTTATTAGCCAAAACACTTTAAAAATATAGGAAAAGGCTAAAGGAAAGAGGGTTACGTGCACAACCAATATTTTTCTCTGTTTTTCTTTCTCGTGCACACAGTTTAAACAGTCAAGCTATTCGACTTTATAATGCGAGAATTTACAACGTCAATTTTCTTTTCAACCAAATAAACTATGTAAGTTATACATACGAGTATGGCATATAAATTAATTTGATTTTCTTCAGTGAAGTGATTCGAATTCGTTTTCGCTGATGTTTAAAGTAATTTTTCATCTCAGTCAACAAAAATCACTATGGATTACGAGTAAGTAGTTCCTAATTTCAAACTCATGACAGTACTTAAAGCCAGGAAACGACGTTTAATCGATGAATGTTTGCTATTTATACTTTACATTCATTATATCGCCGTTCTGTCAACGTTATGGGTGCAATAGAAATGATTCCCCATACATGTCTTATGGTACGAGGGGACCGTCTACGCACCAGACCTAATTTTGGTTATTGAGTTAGCAGGGTTGCGAAGAACATTTTCGGCTATTTTTGAAATCCCACTTTGTTAAAACGTGATGATTTTTCAGACAAGATTTTCAGTAAGGTCAACCTAACACTTTGAACTTTATTTTCCAACTAGGCTTGTGTAAAGAATTAATTGACAATCAAAATACTCGTATTTGTTGAGTTTAAGCACCTAGATACCAAATTTTACATTTATTTATTTATTTATTTATTTATTTATTAATCTACCATATTAAATATTTACAAATTCTGCTACCGGTTTTTGGATTAGGAGCATGAGAATGACGAAACGGACAGACAGACATGGAACAAAATGTATTTGTTTTGATCTGAAATGGAAAGATCAATTTGACATTTTGAAATCGAAAATTGTTCGATTTCCAGAAAAGATCACGTAGCTTGCAATACATATTCATATATACAAAAGCAGTATTTCAAAGTATCGAATAAAGGTATTCCTCGAATGAGTATTACCTGGAGTTTTTGAATAGACCGATTTCGGATTTATTTGCCGCTCTAGCAGTCAGATAAATAGGTTGTCCGAAAGATGTCTAGAAGTAAAACAAACAAACGATAATGCCTTATTCCTTTTTGCGTTATATTGTTTTAAAATGGATCTTTGATTCAGTCATTATATTGTAATGCTTTCTTTGTAGCTTAAAATAAGCAATGAATGCGCACCAACAATTATGATTTCATATTCTATTACTTTCCGTCGAATTATAGTCGAACATTCGTAATCCCAAATCGCAGGGGACCAGTAAGGGAGAATCAACTCCATATTAATAAAAGTAATAAATTAATTAATCAAGCAAGCAAAACATCATTACGTTGTATTTCTTTTTAGAAGCACTTCTACACTTTTGATCATTCTACCACTGATGTTATTTGTCAATTACAATTTCGATCATATCTTAAATCTGATAATTTCAATCGCAATATATTAGAATTTAACTTAATTTACCGTTTCAAGCATATCAGCAGTGAATACGTAATCAAAGTACCATTATTGAATTCATCAGCAAAAAGGCTCCTAATTCGAATTCTATTAAAATCATTTGAGTCGTTTTCCATAAAATATCCGAACTATCTAGAGCAATTGAACATCTTCTTACTCTTTCGAATCCGATCTGTTCATTGTGTATACAAATTGCATGGGGGTGAAATTTAAAATTTCCGGAGATACCACAATGGATCGGAAGCATTGTATTCGGCGATTAAGACATTAAAGAAACCAATGTTTCAGAGTCTTACCTTTTATATATTTTTTTTTATAATTCGCGCGCCTATATAGCGGCACAAATCTAAGTTACAATAGAGTTGCAAGAAGATAGTTCAAAGCTGAATTTCTATATTTCGCAGCAATTTATTAGACACGCTATACCGTAATGTAAAAATATAATAAAAAGTATAAGAACTATCGCGTCTGTTGGCTTGTGTTTCTCTTATTTTATTTATTAGTTATTATTACATTAATTATAAAATATTATAATAATTGTCTTTGAATGAGACTTGAACTTACAACTCCTACTCAGGAATCAAACACATTTATTGAACAAGTTCATTCACATTCACAAATGACCGAATGGACTTGTGATATACGAGTATTACAGCAATTAACTGGGTTGATTCTTTTTCTCATAAACCACCCGAGCAATTAATTGTCAATAACTATTGGCATATTTGGTAAGTAGTACTAAATCCAATTATTAGTGTTTAGCATTGCTTTCCGGTGTTGCATTTCAGTATTAAAAATTAAACTAAATGGATTCACCTTCTGAACACAGCTCCCCGCTGCTTCACAATGTGAAAATGGCGGGAGGGTTAGTCATGTGTACTGCCATTTGGCGCGTTCCAAGCACACCAAATTTGCTATCCGTTAGTAGCAAAATTATGGAGCGCCCTTTTGGCCTTACTACAGAAATTCACTGTATCTACTAGAGGTGGGTAACTATCGGCAGTCATCACTTTCGATGATTCCCGATACTATTCGATTGAGTGGCGTAGTGGTTAGTGTGTAGGACACTACGCAAGATCTTCCAAGTTCGATTCCCAGAAAACACCTAAAGTTTTTTCACGATCCCACCTCTCGCGAACGTCTGACAAACATCCGAGAGTATTTTTGTCACGAGAAAGCTTCTCAAAACAAATTGCCGTTCGGATACGGCACAAAACTGTAGGTCCATTCAATTCGTGTGAAAAATATAACGCACACAACACGAGTGGTTGCGAGAAGCTAGGCCTTGGCACTTAAGGAGCTGTTGCACTAAATATATATATTTTTTTTTTATTCGATTGAATAATAAACCTAATGAACTTTTTAATAAAATCTAGTTAAACTAACAAAACAAGCTTAGGCTGTGTAAAATATTGATCTACTGAACTCCAAATTGACTAGGAATATTTCCCGTTAATGTGTAAAAATAATTAAAATCAAAAACTAGTTTTAGCATAAAATCCCGAATCGAAATAACGCTTTCTTCCTAACTAACTGATTTGATACAATGTCATTGACTTTAGTTACCAACAATTCAGCAGATCTTGTTTTAATTATGGAATGATTCTATCGATAACACTTTCCGACCATCGATTTTCGATTTTTCATTTAATCGAAGACATTGATCGATGATTTGGGGATCTGCATGGCGATTGATCGGGAAACTACTGACTGTCCAAAACATGGATTGGACCAGTAGCGCAACAATCAAGTTCGTAATGTAGTGCTTGCTTTACCTCCTCGTGGTGGTCCCCGGGCAACTGCATGTATTAATCCTTATACATATAGGCCAAAATTGCAAGTGCGAGATTGTCTAGGGTCTTATGCCTAGGCTAGGTAACCTGGGCCAGCAACCCGCGTTACCGAAACTACAATAGCTATGGAAACCGACACAATGCCTCGGATAAGGACTGATAATACGTTGACGACCTTTGGCTATCGTACCCGGACTAAGATTGGTTTCTGGAATGTGAAGACGCTCCTTGACTCTCAGAGTGAAGGACTTCAGAACGCCAGATTCCTTCAATTGGAGCATGAGTTCATGCGATATAGGC
Source organism: Pocota personata (assembly GCA_963082735.1). Classification (NCBI taxonomy): domain Eukaryota; kingdom Metazoa; phylum Arthropoda; class Insecta; order Diptera; family Syrphidae; genus Pocota; species Pocota personata. Next base: position 68,130,450 of record OY720431.1, read on the forward strand.
TGGACATATTGGGAGTAAGCGAGATAAGATGGTTAGATGCGGGTGAGTACCAATCCCCAACGCGTAATACTGTATTACTCTACTCCGGAAGACCAACCGGAAACCCCCGTGGATATGGAGTTGGACTGCTGCTAACGCCAACAGCACGCAGAGGCCTAATTACCTGGCAACCGCACGGTGATAGGATTTTAACGGCCAGATTCCGGACGAGAGTACGTCGCGTCACCATCATACAGTGTTACGCCTCCACGGATGGTTCGTCTGAGGAAGAAAAGGAGAACTTCTACAACCAGTTGGGAGCTGTTCATAATGCAACACCCAACGGCGACATTGTCATTGTGATGGGGGACCTGAATGCCAAGGTAGGCTGCGACAACGAAGGGCTCAAACATGTTATGGGACGGCACGGACTAGGCAATCGGAATGACAACGGCGAAAGATTTGTTGACTTTTGCAACGCAAATCGTCTTGTCATAGGTGGCACCATGTTTGAGCACAAAGCCTGCCATAAAATCAGTTGGGTGTCAACTGACAGGCAAGCAACCTCCAACCAAATTGACCATTTTGCCATCAGTCGCCGTTTTAGAAGTAGTCTCCTAGACGTCCGAAACAGGCGAGGTGCCGACATGGGGTTGGTACGAGATCACCATCTTATGATAGCTACTCTCCGACTACGCACTGCTGCCGTTCGTAGATCTAACGACACAAGAATACCTAGGTTCAATGTAGACCGACTGAGAGTTCCCACAGTGCGCCAAGAATTAAGGGACCATCTCTCACGTGGAGTGGAAACAATCAGCAGCTCCCTGCCCGCCACCATCCAAGACCATTGGTGCGCTGTGAAAACTGTTTTCACATCAGGTGCTGAAAGGATTGTCGGTCGATCACAGGGAAACCATAGGGCGTGGCTTTCCGAGGATACCTGGAGAAGGATCAACGAACGAAAACAGCTAAGAGCTCAAATTGCAGCAACTCCAGCAGCAGGGAGGATCGAGCTTGAGTCCCTATAGCGCATGAAGATGAGAGAAGTACAGCGTAGCGTGAGACGTGACAAGCGCAATTACATCAATGCGCTGGCTACGGAAGCAGAAGAAGCAGCAGCGAGGTGCGACAGCAGAACCGTTTATAGAATCACTAAAGAGCTTATAGGTGGCCGAAGCTCTACTCAACACCCAGTGAAAGGCTTAGACGGTTCGTTACTAATATCGGATGAGGATCAACTGAAGAGATGGAAGGAGCATTTTGCTTCGGTTCTAAACCGAGTATTCGCCAGCAATATGCACCCAAGTCAGACTGAAGTGTCCGTAGAAAGAAGTTCCCGAATTCGCACCACAACCCCCAGTAAAGAGGAGATTATTACCGCAATCAAAGCACTGAAAACTAATAAGGCGGTAGGACTTGACGGCATACCCGCGGAGCTTTTTCAAGCTGCGCCAACAGCATCGGCAGAGCTACTGTTCCCACTTGTCGGGAGAACATGGGACGCTGAGAGTTTTCCAGATGAGTGGAAAAAGGGAATGATTGTCAAGCTCCCTAAAAAAGGCAACCTAATGCAGTGCGAAAACTGGAGAGGTATCTGCGTGCTGCCTGCTGCGGCCAAGATAATAGCTAGAATCATCCTGGAGCGAATCAAAGAACACCTTGAAGACACACTTGAAGCCGAACAAGCAGGTTTCCGCTCTGGATCCTCCTGTGTCGACCACATCAACACCCTGCGGATCATCATCGAGCAATGTGTTGAATATCGATCACCACTTCACCTGTTGTTCATCGATTTTGAAAAGGCGTTTGATAGTGTCAATCGGGAATTTATTTGGCGTGCCTTGCGCAGGAGAGGCATTCCGGATAAATTAATAGCAATTATCAAAGCTACATATGATGGGTTCACATGTCACGTTTTGCACAGAGGAAGGCTGTCTGAGGAATTCGAAGCCCAAAGTGGGGTTCGACAAGGCTGCATACTTTCACCAATATTGTTTTTATTGGTGATTAGCGATGTGCTGAATGCGCCCTTATCAACAGGAAATGGAGGAATTCGATGGACTCTTACATCTGAACTCAAACACCTCGACTACGTCGACGATGTATGCCTACTGTCTCACAGAATAATGGACCTTCACCAAATGACAGCAAATGTGGAGAGGGAAGCAGACGTCGTTGGGCTGAAAATTAACTCGGCAAAAACAAAAATGATCAGCCTAGTACCAAACTCATCAACTCATATATGCATTGCTGGACAAACGGTTGAGAGAGTAGAGAGTTTCCAATACCTTGGGAGTATTGTCTCAACCGATGGCGGAACCCAACTGGATATAGCCAGCCGAATAGGTAAAGCGAAATCTGCGTTTGGGATGCTATCCATAGTTTGGCGAAGTAATGCAATTAGCTTAAACATCAAGCTACGACTGTTCCGTTCCAACGTTGAATCCGTGTTGCTATATGGATGTGGTACCTGGAGAGTGACCGTCACTATCACGAGGAAGCTGCAAACGTTTGTCAATAGGTGTCTACGTTACATCTTAAGGATATTCTGGCCAAACCGTATCTCTAACGAACAGCTTTATCAGAGAACGGGCCATGAACCTATAGGCACAACCATACGACGACGAAAGTGGCAGTGGATCGGTCACACTCTCCGAAAGGGTGACAGGTCCATAGCTAACCAAGCGATGCAATGGAACCCGCTTACCCAGGATGGCAGGATACGCGGCGGTCCTAGGAGTACGTGGCGCAGAACAGTTGAGAAGGAAACACGGCAACTGGGAAAGAGTCGGGGAGAGCTGAGGCACATTTCCATAAATCGCACACGATGGCGCGTAGGAGTTGTAGAGGCCCTAGGACCCACAAGGGGATACAGGATATAAGTAAGTAAGTAAAGTAAGTATTGAAATATCAAAGAGCAGTCTAAAATGAAATTTAATCAAATTTCATTGAGCTGTAATAGAAAGATTAGTAATTGGTAGACTGATCCTAAACAATTTTAATTGAGAAACGAATAATTTCGAACATTTACGGAATATATTCATAATTATCGATAGTAAACGATAGTTTTTTTTTTAAATATCGACTGATTTCGGCTTTCATTAGAAGACCCCATCGCTAATGAATTGTATCGACAGATGACGTTTTTATCTTGTTCTTACCTAGCTAAGAGTTGTAGCGAGAATTTCTTTGCTATATTGCCTCCACATTTCTCCGCTAACGCTAATAGCGGAAAGTTTTGACGGCCCGGTCATCATTGAACAACAAGTTCCAAGAGTACTTGGAACGCGCCGATTGCTTTGCTCACACGTATTCACAAACACGAAATTGAATTACAAAAACAACAATGTAAACAAATGGTTGTTGGAGGTAAGAGGGACGAAAGTTTGATATCAATCTAACTTTTTAAAACAAGATAACCCAAAACTTACAATAGGGTTTAGTAAGTTTAAGTTTAATTCCTATTTGTACAGGATTTTTGTACTAGAGAAATTGAAACGATTTTTACATCAATGCTTTTGGTGAAATATGTACGAGTACATAGCGACATCTCACTACATCGAACATTTAGACCTGCGGGTAATCGGTCAAAGACAACATTAATCAATGCTTTTCTAAAATGTCCTTCATTAATTTTAAGCTATTAAATTAATATTAAAATTAATTGGATTACCTAAAACGATTGAGAATGTATTTTCGCAAAGTGTTTTGGCATGTTTTAAATATAGCTCTTTTTTTAAAATTTTTGTTTATTAGTGTTTTCATATACCAAATGACATGTTAAGTGAATTTAAGATACAAAAAAAATCCAGGAACGTTTAATATAATCTATTGCATCTGTAATATATACAAAAATGTAATACAATAAGCAGTTTCTTTGGATAGTAAGCAATAGATTTTACTTAGACAGTGTACATGCAGAAGGAGCTAATCAGGATTCAGCAAAAATTACTGAACAGAGTTTCAACGAATCTATTTGAATATTTATATGGAGAGCGCGAAGAGTAAATAAAAAACTAAAATATTCGCAAATTATTTTGATTGCAATTTTTATTTACTCCATTGCGGTACTGTAATTGACACTATATTACTTTTTTTTCATTTATCCTATGGACCTAAAGTTTGCAGTTTCTCTACCTTGTTCCTAAATATTAGTGAAGAGCTCTGTAAAGAATTTTCATTTAGTTGTTATGAACAAACCTTGTAAAAACTTATAAAGTATACATATTTTAGTTGTTACATTGCTATTATCTATTATAAATATCTCTCGAAACTGTTCTAGTATAACTGGAAAAGATCTCTATCAATAACTCTTCTTAACTTTGTCTTTTATATCTTTTGAATAAAGTTCTGGGTTAAACTATCTACCAGACGTTCTTTGGGCTTAAAATTTAACAATGATTTTTTCGTATTTGATTGTGATGATAAAGTATTTCGGCTAGCTAAAGTATTTTAAACCGGCTATTAGTAAAAATTTTTCAATAAATAGTTCCGAATCGAGTACGGCAATATGTGCTGCTCTACCGATGAGCGCATTTGCTGTATGTGGGAGGGCATGGTGTACGTCAAATCGTGCAAGAGTCAGTTCGGGACGTGCCAAAATGGGTGCCATTATGTTGTGGACCATTTCCCTGTAAAAATTTAATTATTAAACAAAATTTATTTACGAGTATATGTACTTCATAAAATATATTCAAGATACGTATGTTTATTCTTATAAATATAATACAAAATGTAAAAAAATAATTCAAGACAAATAGTAACGAGTTTGCTGAAAATGACTGTAAATTTGTATTTTCTCATCTCATATGCTGAGGTTTCGTTCAAGCACATATCTGCCTGGTCAATATATCGATTTGAAGAGAATTCATCACAGAAATCAAAAATATTTAAAAAAAAAATTATTTATAGTCGTATCCAGTCAAAAGAAAATTGAATCCAAGAGCAAGCAAAATAACACCTGCCAATTTCTGTCTTATACAGAGTGTTTTTTATATTCTACCCCACCTTTTTGACACATATTATACCTATAGTTTATAAAATAAACAAATGATGAAAATGCATTGTATAAATGACCCTAGTGTAACTAGGGTCAAAATTTGAGAAACTTTCACAGAAATTCAAAAATATGTAGTGATCGAGCAACAAGTTTTGAAATTTATGAATTAGCTAAAACAGACAGTCAGACAAGTATGAAAGTGCTTCAGTGCCGAGGGTTTCGGAGCAATTATAGGAAACATAATGAGCATTATATTGTACAACTATTTATTGCAGTTATTTTACTTTATACTATCCGCAGCATATGCACCGTTTTCAATATTTATTTTTTTACAGTTTTATTGTTTTAACTGCGTCCAAGCCAACAGAATTTGTAATCATATGTGTATGTAATTACGAGGGTGGGTCAATAAGTTCCTGAAAAATTAAATAAGGAACACTCTTTTCGGTATAAAAACATTTTATTTTTCAACATAGTCTCCTTTTAGCTCTATACACTTCACCCAACGTTTCTTAAATTTTTTGATGCCCTCCATATAATACGATTTCTCGAGCCCCTCAAAATAAGCATTTGTTTCAGCTATGACCTCTTCATTCGACCCAAATCTCTTACCTCCGAGCCATTTCTTCATGTTTGGAAACAAGAAATAGTCGCAGGGGCTAAATCTGGGGAATATGCTGGATGAGAGAGGAATTCGTAGCCTAACTCATGCAATTTTGCTATTGCGACTGCGGACTTATGCGCCGGTGCGTTGTCCTGGTGAAAAATAACTTTTTTCTTCGCCAAATGCGGCCGTTTTTGCTTCAAATCGGTTTGGAATCGATCCAGAAGCTTCAAGGTAATCGATGTGAATTACACCGCGCATTCCAAAAAACTGACGCTATGACCTTGTTTGCTGACAAACTCGCCTTGGCCTTCTTCGGCTTCGATTCACCAGGAGAAGTCCATTGTTTTGACTGTTCCTTGATTTCTGGTGTGTTGTGGTGAATCCAGGTTTCATCTACGGTAACGAAACGGCGCAAAAACTCAGCCGAATTTTTCTGGAACATCGCCAAACACACTTTTGAAGTTGTCAAACGAATGCATTTGTTATCGATTGTGATCAAACGCGGCACCCATTTTCCGGAAAGCTTTTTCATGTCCAAATATTTATGTAAAATCGAAATCACTGAGCCATGTGATAAGCCTGTGGCCTCTTCAAGCTCGCGCACTTTCACTCGGCGATCGTCCATTATCAAACCATAGATTTTGTCGGTCATTTCTGGTGTGGTGACCTCAACTGGGCGACCAGGGAGTTCGGCGTCACTTGTGCTTGAACGACCGCACCGAAATTGAGTAAAACAGTGGTGAATGGTTCCAATTGATGATGAAGAGTCCCCACAATGTTTGTCAAGCTTTTGATTGGTTTGCGTGATAGTTTTTTTCTCGCAAAAAATAGTGTTTAATCAGCACTCGAAATTCACTTTTTTCCATTTTAACGAAAATGCTAGTAGGCATCTATATAAAATGGCTGCCACAACAGAACTATTTGACAGATCTGTCTGAAAATTTGGGTGCGTTCTTTTGAAAGATGATTCTTGACAAAAGAAATTAAATTTAAGGTGACGACACAATTTGTGTTAATTTTCAGGGACTTATTGACCCACCCTCGTATGTACGCATATTTTACTTCCCGGCACCTAAACGGCTTGTTTGGAAGAACTCAATTACGAGTAGCGGAAAGTGCGCCGTTTTGATTCCACAAAAAACTAGTGTACCCTGTTTGTTTACATGTGTTATTGGAGATAGAAGAATATAATTAAACCCAGCCCATGGAGTTCAGAAACAGGATTAGTTCTCCAATCCGTTTAGAGGCTACCTCTCTGAAATCGTCAAAGAAGGGTTTACCTAACGTGCGTTGTGTGATCTTTGCTAGGCCAGGACAACTGCAAAGAAAGTGGAAAAGGGTTTCCCTCTCGTTACTGTCTTTGCAGCTGCGACAGAAAGTGTTGTGGGGAATGCCAAGCTTGGACGCGTGGTCTCTTATAGGCCAGTGGCCTGTAATAATGGCTACAATTCTGGCAATATCAGGCCTTGATCTGCCTAGTAGCTCATTTGATTTATGTCTGTTGAAACTGGGCAATGTCTTTCTTGATATGGCACAACTGGTAAGGTTGTTCCACCCGAGATTGGCTAGCTGGAGGAAGTGAAGGTGTAAATTGTCCTTATCGACTCCTATCGGAATATTGACTCTTTCCACTTGCGAGCCGTTAAGGGCTGACCCTCGCCTGGCCAGCTCGTCAGCTCGCTCGTTACCCTCATAATTACTGTGTCCTGGGACCCAAATGAGAGTAATTCCAGAATGGATACTTTGTTCGTTTATTTCAAACCGGCATTGCTCTACCAGTTTTGAGGTTATGGTAACCGAATCAATGGCCTTGATTGTGGCTTGGCTATCAGAAAAGATACCAATATTTAGGTTGGACGTTGGGAGATTTTTTAGCATGCGGCAGGCTTCCCGAATAACACGAAACTCCACTTGAAAGACACTAGAAGAGTTGGTCCGAGAAAATGCCTGCGCCAACTCCGCAGTCCATTTTTGAACCATCCGTATATATACAGATATCAAAGTTATTGATTAACATTCCATTCTTCCATTCTGCTCTGGTAGGGAACTTTACTGAAAAAGGTTTGCTGAAGTCGAGCGTGGGAGTCCTGTAATCGGTCGAAGATGTCACCAGTTCACTTGGTATCGTCTCCAGGACTTTACAGTGGCCATATGGCTTTGCTGTCCAGCACCCAGTTTCCCTGAGCCGGATTGCACTGCATATAGCGGAAAATTTAATATGGAGTTCAAGGGGGATCAGATGCAGGATCACACTTAGAGCATCTGTTGGGCAAGATTTCAATGCTCCTGTGATGTCTATACACGCCGATCTGTGTACTTTTTTGATTCTGTTGATCACGAGTGAGAGTAAATATTCGGCTGCTCGAAAATACAAGATGGCGGACGGTAGATACTATTTAAAGTGCATAGTATGAATAAGTAGATATGAATGTACATAGTTCTTATCATTGGATCTCTAGACTATATTTTCTAAGAAAAGGCAAATTAAGAAATTAATATTCGATACCAAGGTAAATTTGCAAAGTTTCAGATTTAAATAAGTAATTTTTATAAACCACCTAAGTAAATAAATTATTTAGTTCGAGGTCATATTGATGAAGCAGACGATTTTAGTGTTAACTAAAATGCACCACGAGGAGGTAAAGTCTGGCAGTTAATTCTCTAAAACCGGGTATTTATTTAACTAATGAAGTTATTGAATTAGTCATCGGTGTTACAAACATTTTAGAACTGCCGATGGGTTTTCTTATTTCTTCAGCGACTCTTTATATATTACGTTTGCTGTTGTTCCAACATGCTGTAGAGGTGAGCTAACTGCAGCATGCCACATACCATGAGAGAAACAGTCAAACCTTAAATCAAACCCAGCCTTCTTTATGGACTGACCCTGACCCTTATTTATTGTCATCGCGAACGGACCTTCCATATGTAGAAGCTATGAGGTAGTCAGATGGAATAAGAGGGATGCGAGGTATAAACACAGTTTCCCCTTGGCCGCAGCCGGTAACGATTGTCGCCTCTATCACATTCCTATGGAGGGTTTTCACCCTCAATCTGGTTCCGCTACACATTTTGGGAGGCTTTAAATTCCTTAAGAGCATAACAGGTGCACCCACTTCCAATATTAGTTAGTGTGAAGGAATACCTGAGTAGTTGAGGGTATCCAGGAATTCCACGGGGTAATGCACCACTTCTTTAATATCTATTACTGTGTCTGTAGAGTTGTAGGTTTGTTATTTCAAAAGTATTTAACTTAAGCGAAAGGCTAGCATTAATTTCGTTGGTGTATCATTTGTTGGTGTTAGTATAGCCCGCTCCCTTAGTCATGTAATTGGTTTGTTGCTTATGTTCTTTGCCACCCACGTCATGTCCCAAATGTGCTCTTGTCTGACATCCCAGACTTTGCGTAGATGTGTTGCAAAGAGGACTTAAATTAAATTGAGAGGTAGCTTGAATGCTGAACGCGCAGTTTTGCCACCCTCCTCCAATAGTGTTGCAACTATTCCAGAAGAAGCGACAGCAATGGCAATGTTCCGGCCCTCTCTTGCCTTAGCAAGTAACAGGTTAATGACAAAAGTCTTTCCTGTCCCGCCTGGAGCATCCAAGAAGAAAATGTTACCATCTGTTGATTTTAAGCTTTCAATGATTACGATTCTATTGATCGTAGTTGAAGAGTGGCTGGTTTTCCGAAATCATCTTGGATAGATCGTCGATGTCATATGACGTTTCTCTTAACTAATCACGGTTGACAGAAGTTTCACCTGTTACTAAGGGCTATTTTTTTTATAATTTGCACGTGTCAACGGGAATATGAATACCCTTATACTAATTTTAGGACACGGGCGTTTTTTAGGAAAGGGGAAGAGACAGAGAGAAAGACAGATTGGTGTAGTTGGTTTGAAACGTAGGTTGTATTAAGTTTCAGTGAACTCCAAAGGGTGGCGTCCAGATAACTGGGGAGTGTTTTTGTTTTGCTGCTATTGTCTTTACTTATGATTCATAGTATCTTTTTCCGTCCTCCTGATGTCATCATCACGATCAAGTTGCATTTTAGCCATATGACAACCCTACTGCCAGTGTTAGCCTTCGCAGTAGAGTTGACATTTTTATTTATTTCATGCGAAATAAATAGATGATTCTTGACATCAGGATTCGAACCGTTAAAATACAGCGTGACAAGCGATGATGTTACCACTACACCATGACCACCCTAGCTATGGTAATTCATAGTGCTTAAGGGGTTGGCCTGCCATCCTAACCATTAAATTCTCAATCAATATCAAGCATTTGTTGTAGACCGCATCCATACTCTGCTGGTTAATGCAGCCAAGGTACACGCTGAAATTCAAATTATGATCATGTTAATGCGTGCGTGCATAACTACACACACGCACTATGGAAATGTTAGCCACTGCTGCATAACTGCTGGCTGTGGTCTCTACTCATTGAAAATTGTTGGCGATGATTTAATGAATTGTTTTCAGCATTGTTCAGCTTCAGGATAACGCAGAACAATGATTTATAGCTGAAATTAATTAGAGACGAAGTTACTAAAAACAATTTCGTTTTTCGTTTTTAAATCCGATAAGCCATTATTTAGTTAGGGTAGTGTAATCACCTTTTAATGACGGTTTCGATTTTAGTCCTATTTCTGCCACTTAGACCTCGAGTTTCAGAAAATCCCTCCTTCTTCTTATTTCGCATCTACAGTGCAAAATTTAAAATTTCTGCTTCTAGAGGTTTCGGAGAAACTGTGATTACAACCATTTATTCAAATTTAACCGTTTTCGTTTTTATAGTATCATTTAAAACGATAATGAAAAATCGAAATCAAAATTCTCTTCACGAAATTTATTGGCTTATTAATTTCAGAGGTAGGGGGGTACGTACCTTTTTTGGCATTTTTTTTTGAGATTTTTCGAGATCTGATAAAGTTAAAATGACGGAATCATACAACCTTCAAATTAGCGTGTCGTCACCTTTCATTTGATAACCATATTTTATTTTTATACCAACAAAATAATTTTTATGACTTTAACTCCAGCCTCCATTTTTCTTAACTTTATACAAATTTTACTCTTAATCTGCCTGCTGGTTAGCAAAATTCAACTCTATTCCTTCCACATCAAGCCCAAAATAGAATAAAAGAGCTATACTTGCAGGAGCTGCCAATTTCATATACTCGTATACGAGTATTTCTACTGCATACATAGCATAGCAATATAGTCAAGTGTCGCGAAAGTTAAGTCATACGTGCGTTAAATACGTCCACCTTCTTAGCGTACTAGGGGTCACCAGTGCGTTTCGAACTGACTCGAACGATACTATACTCGTCGTATCTTCAGTGCCATCCATCGACTTACTCGCTAAACAGCGAACGAGTTTGAAATGACTGGGTAGACAATGAAAGAAGAAAATACGAAAGAATCCGCAGTATCGCAATCTGGCAAGAATAGTGGAACGTATCCGTAAAGGGGAGATGGACGCATGACGTTATACCAGAGGTCGATGTGAAAATGTTCCGGAAAACGCGGAACACATATTTTTTCATTGCCCATGGTATGAAACCGAGAGGATCACCCTTCGGGACAAATTTGGTGAGTGGCCCACTCCCGATAATGTATTAAATTGCATGCTTCAGAATGACGAAAACTGGACCATTGTAAGCAACGTGGCAGTACGCATACTCAGCGACCTTAGGCGCATAGAGCACCAACGTATAGCGAATAATACGAACAGTGGAGTGCTATCGCTTAAGAACACAAAAGGCGTAGAAGAGATTATAGCCTAAAAGGCTAACCAGAGTGGTTCGAAGTGTGCAGGGTGTGGTTTTTGTACCTTGGATTACGAAATTTTTCGAAAAGAAGTTTGGCATCACCATCAGTCAATGCAAAGTGTTCCTGCCATCCCACCACAAAAGTAACCGAAATTTTAAATTTGATCTCCAGTCCAGATATGAATGGTTGTTCCGTAATCCTACTGGCATTAATTTCAACATTAGAAAGATCCGTATCTTTTGATACGGTTTGACGAACAAACCTACCAAGAAAGAGGATATAAATAATCTTAGCATTAAATCTAATCCTAGAAATTAGATAAATTTAGCTAGCTCTAAGCTCAACTCTAATCCTAGTTATAAGTCTAAATCTTCCTTTAATTCTAAGCCCCCCTTCCCAAATCTCTTCCCATCGGTAATAATAACCCCGAGTCACACTCAAATTGGCAATTTAAAACGAGATTCTTTCCTAATTTCAATACCGCTTCTAAATATTCCAACTTCACACGACCGCATATCCTTAATAAACCTAATGGCAATAGCGTGTCTTTTGACGTCTCGTCTGCCACTTCTTTACTTCACTCTGTTATTCGCAACCAAAATCCTGTACCCAATCCTTCTATTCCCTCTGTCAATATTGCCTCCCCTCTCACTAATGCATCCAATTCTTCTCCTTGTTTTATCCACCCTCGGCCCCCCCAAATGTAAAATTCACGATGAATTCCACTGAGTCAATCGAAAGTCGCTACATCCTATATCGGATAAGGGACCACAGAATCTATAACAATGTCCGACTATACCTTGCTTACCTCCATAACAAACCCGACTCCGTTTGTACCGATGGTAAAACTAAAACAAACGTCATGGTAGCCATTCACCAGGAAGGTCTTCCTACTGACCCACCGACTTTACTACGTAACTATCATGATACTTTTAATATTTCACCTCAAAAGGTTTCTGGAGATTTATCTTCATTTGCCTTCTATCTCAGCTCTAAAAAAACTTCCCACCTTCAAAAAAGCCGGGTCGACTCAAATAAATATTACCGTCCCTAATCACTGCTCCGGCACAATCTTTTGCCCTCATACTCTTAAAACGGCCCGACATTTAAGCTTGTCTGACACTCTAAAATGACGCAACATCTCCAACGGAGCTGAAGTGATCACAACAAATTTTTTCATCCATAAGCTGCCACTATCATCATCAATCCAACCACCTTCACCTTCGTTGCTACATAACAATCTTTCTCTTACATTTTACTACCAGAACGTAAGAGGCCTGCGCTCGAAAACCCAAGCTGTTTTGCGCCAATCTCATGTTCTCCCTTTCGATATCTATGCTCTGACTGAAACCAATCTGATCCCCGACATAAAGAGCCAAGAGTTATTCCCCCCTACTTTTTATGTTTTTCGAGACGACGACCTTACCCACCCCTTGGTTGACTCTCCCTCTCGAGGCGTGCTACTAGCCATCCATAACGACCTCGACTCTTCTCTCATTGCCATTTCTTCCTCTTCTAAGGTCGACGTTGTTACAATAAAAATAACTTTTCCACACAGATCCCTGTACGTTATGTGTTGTTACATTCTACCAACCCCACCTATCGAATCTTACCAGCTTGCTATCGACGCGATTGATCAAATAATTGACCTATCTGATTCCCCTGATGACATCCTTATTTTTGGCGACTTTAATCTGCCTCTGCTGCAGTGGACTCCTTTCGATAATGAATCCTTTTTTATCGCTTCAAATGCCAACTAAGGAATGTCTCTTCATAGATCGCCTAACTGATTCAAGTCTATGTCAAGTTAGTAATGTCTTAAATTATATGGGAAGACAATTAGACCTTATATTCAGTCTCGCTTTGTCCCCTATCGCTATCGACTATTGATAACTTAACGAAGTAACAAACTATCGCCCCATTGCTAAACTTTCTCATCTACCCAAACTTTTCGAAAGTATTTTATACGAAGCCTTAAGCTTTCAGTGCTAGTCTCTTATCTCTCCCACCCAATACGGCTTTCTGAAAGGTAGATCAACTACCACTAACTTAGTCGAATTCGTGCCCATCACCCTATCTTCCGTAGAGAATGGCAAATAAGTCGACGTATTGGAACTGATTTTAGTAAGGCTTTTGATAAGATATATCATAACTTAATCCTCTTCAAATTGTCTGCCCTCGGTTTCGAACCCATATTGATAAAATGGATATCTTCTTACCTGGAAAACAGTTCTTACAGAGTTCGCTTCAGATCCGTCCTATCGACTCCTTTCTTGGCCACCTCTGGTGTTCCACAAGGCAGCCATCTAGGTCCCCTTCTCTTGATTCTAACCATAAGGACTATTAAACACTCTTCCCTCTCTCTGTACGCTGATGATAGCAAATTTTTCAAAGATATCTCTTCACCACATGACTACTGTCTCCTTCAGCAAAACCTTGATAGTTTTTCGAACTGGTGTCTACAAAATCGCTTAGAGCTCAATATCGCCAAATGCCAATCTATTACCTTATCACGTAAGCACCACGTGTCCTACTCCCGTCTTTACCTTCTCAATGGTCAACCTATATCCATCGTTCAATCTCTCCGCGATCTTGGAATATTGTACGATATGGAACTAAATTTCTGTTCACATATTGATGAGATAATTCGTAAAGCTAACTCATTAAGTGGCTTTGTCAAACGATGGTCCAAAGAATTTTCCGACCCTTACGTGACCAGATCCCTCTACATTACCTTTGAAGGGGGCTACTTCTTGAACACGCCAGTCAAGCGTGGTCACCCTTTCAGCAAGTTTATGTGATCAGAATCGAGAATATTCAACGTCAATTTCTTCGATTTGCCCTTCGAGGTTTTCCTTGGAGCGATCCATTTATCTTGCCTCCCTATCAAGACCGCCTTAACCTCATCAACCTGAGTACAGTGGAGAAACACAGAGATGTTGCAGACATTCTTTTCATTCATCGACTTCTTTCAGGCTCTGTCGATTGCGCATCTCTTTATAATTCAATTTTCTTTAACACTAATCCACGAAATCTACGATGCCCTCGTCTTTTCTATCTACCGTCCCACCGTACTTCATATGGATCTAATGAACCAATTTCCCGTATGCTGTGAAAAGTTAACTCAAACCTCACCGATTTTGATTTTAAGCTCCCTGCCTCAAAGACGAACTCCATCACCATTTCCTTAGCTTTAAGTCTTAGTTTTAAGTTTTAGCCTTAAGTTAGTTGTAGCTTGTAATAAGTCAAATAAATGGGGGCTTTCGCCTCCACTAAGATTAGAACGTAGGCGTATTCCTGGCCTCGATCATTCAGGTTTGCGAATCGAGCATGCCAGTGCAAAAAAAAAAAAAAAAAGCAGACACTGACTCTCACTACAAGGTTTTGTAAATATTTTTTTGCTACCTTGTAGGTTAGGTTCAAGTGGCTGCCTGCGCCCTAAGCACAGACACATCCAGACCAAAGTAGGTACATTGTGATACTACGGGATCAGGAGATTTCTCTCGTCCTACTTTAGAACCAATTGTAGTTTCTAATGAGACGATGAAGGTTCGTAATATTCGTGTTAACTAGTTCACAGAGGGTGTCGTAGAAGCAAGCTCCTAAATGAAGCCTTCTTCTGACACAGAGAGCCGGACAAGTGCAGTGGAGAGAGAGGGAGACAACTCCCTCAAGACTAAACCTTTTTGGCGTGCCTTCCAATGAAACAGTGTCCTGTAATCACACCAATTGTTGTGCTGATATGGACCAACCTTTTCGAGAGTTTCTGATCCAGCTGAGGACAAATCTGTCTAGTGACATGACACTTAATGCTAGTGTCCCACCTGAAGTTGGTCTCCTTGATAGCATTTAACATGAGCAATTGCTTATATTTAGCGAGATTCTCCTTTTCTGGTAGAATCCGCAAATTTGTGCTCTGCCTGTCAAAATCATCAGCCCTACATTTCCCTGGAATATCCCTATGCTCCGACACCCAGCACAGGTGAATGTTGAATTGCTCTGCCATCTCGTTAAGAGACTAGCAGCAATCTAGAGCGACCTTTGATGTAGAGGAGATAGATTCCAGAGATTTTGTAGCGGCTTGACTGTCAGTGAAGATGCTAATATCTTTAGCAGATATTCTTCAGATATCATTTGATAGCCATTATCTCCGCCTGGAAAACGCCACAGTGATCTGGGAGGCGGAAAGAGATGCTAACGTTTAACCTGTCGAGGAAAACCTCGCCACCCATTGTTTTCGAACTATCCGTGTAGAAATGTAATGATTCTTTGTCCGGGTAGATGGGATAGTAGCAAGGAAGTTTTGATAGGGAATTGGAGTGGCCTGTGGGTATGCTGGACCACTGTGAGATGGCATTGAGTCGAATGACTGCACTGGTTGCCATTTGCTTGTGGTCTAGTGGTATCAGATGGAACAGAATATTTAGTGCACCCGTAGGAGTGGTTCTAAGTACACCACTAATGCACAGACAAGCTGATCTCTGTATTTGTACTAGCTGGTTGCTACCTTGTAAGTACCGGAACTCTGGAAACTATGCATACAGCTATGCTAGCCCATGGAAGTACAGTGTCAATTAACGGTAAAGAAAAGTTGTTTTTTGTGTGTTATGGTTGTACTTCTGTCTGTCTGTCTGTTCCTGTGTGATATTGTTTTTCTCTTCTTCATTTATGTTTCAAGACAACTTCTGCAAAAATATACCGATTGCAATGATTTTTTTCTGTTCCAAGGAAAATATAAATTGTCTCTCAAGGCGGTATTACACATGCAATAATTTCATGGCGCCAATGATTTTGGGAAAGGAGACTTGATTTTATAACCTATAGGGTATATTAAGTTTGACACACACTGTGTACGCCTTAGTAAGAACTGTTGACATACAGATATGCCGTTTCTGGCACTGAATCTTCAGGGAATCTACCCTATAGGATAGGGTATTAAATCAAAAAGTTTCTATATCGAACATCAAAACAGGTAGAAAAAGAAAGGTTATAAAGCATTTAAATAGTAAGCGGTCGTTTATAGGAAAACGGGACCTTCAATAGCGTTCTTAATTATGTGCACGTAAGTGTACGTATTATTTTACAAAGTTATATTAAAGTTTATTCAAGATTCAATTTGAAAATTCTATCAACTCACGTCTGGATTTATCAAAATTAAGAAAATTTCCATTTATGAATAATATACATAGATCGTCCCCCTCTCCCTCACATTTCGTCGATCGTCAGACAATCGTTTCAAATCGAGCCTTGGATGAACTTTAAAAGATATGACTACATATACTCGTATGGTGCTTACCTGTAAACAGTTCCTAAGTTTGAGTTATCACGAATCGCTGCTTTGCATAATTCAAGTCTAGCTGAGTGTGCTGGGACATATCGGTCCTGGCTGGACCCACATAATAATATATTTTTAAAATGATGCAAGGTACTACGTTGACTAAGGCGATATAAAAAGCTATTTCGCAGATCTGAAGTATCTCTTAGACAAAGCTGCAAAAGAGACCCGGATTTCTTCCATTTCTGCATAAACCACATTCCTGCTTAGAAAAGGCTTTTAGTTCGATTTATTTTGCATATCAGAAACTTGGCGTTCCGCTTAAGAGAAACACATCAAGAGACTCCTTAGCGGCAACCATGTGTACCGTATCTTACTTACCCATATTAACAAGTCCACTGGAATTGTACAGCGTTCCTAAATGTGGACCAGATAATGATAAGAATGTATGGAGTCGCGGCAGTAGCTGCCTCATCTGAGGACGCGATAGTGCAGAACGGACAATGATTGTACCTAACGAATGTGCAACGAATGATATCTTCGTTGGATTTAGACCACAAGTTTCGATATGGTAAAGTATTTCAGCAACCAATCTGAAAGAATACATTCAATTAGATAATAATACTACCAAGATACCAAGTGTTCAATACACAACCTGTCAGTCATTGTATCAAAGTCTGAAAAAGTATCACCCTGATTACGTTCTGACATAAGAAATTCTAGGTTTACACCAGGTAACCCCAGTTCTAGGTATGTTCGTACCAGTCGCAAATCGGCAGAGTTTCCGTCCAATCCATGGACACAAATCACTAAATGCATTCCATGAGGTGAAAATGCTCGATATTCATCGCTGATGTAGAAGTATGGCAGCTCAGAGGCTAGCTTCTGGTAGTCGGAGTAAATACCTCCGTTGTATTTAATTTGCTTACGAAATTCCTCGCGGCACTTTTCAAACTCGAGAAGGGACAGAGTTGATTCCTGTGACTTTCGTTTGTTGTGCTTGTGATTCCACTTTTGACTGTCATTACGTTCAATTAGCTGGCAGTTGTTTTCTTTGTCTTCGTCTTCGGTTTCACCGGTCACGTGACCGTTAATTCCGTTCAACAAGTGTTCATTTGGTCTTTTAATTTCTGTGATACTCTGGGACAAGCTCAGCACTGGCTTATGAAAAGACGATGGCGTAGGCTTCAAAGACTCGTAGATGTGATACACAGGATTATCAATGGCTCCAATAGGTTTTCGTTGGACTGGTGCGCTCTGAAAGATTTCTTTCAAGGCCGGTGGTGGATGCATTGGTGCCAGTGGCAAGGATTCTTTCAGCTTGATGCACTCACTTTTTTTACCTGTAATTGCCTCGGAATTTGCCGGAGGATCTCGGAACTCATCAGGTGGCAGTAGATCGTCTTGGAACTGCTGAGGAGGTGGTACTCTTACATTTTCGAATGGGTTGTCTTTAATGCTTGTCAAATCGAATTCCGATTTTGATTTTTCATAATATTTTCCCCTTTGCTGCTTGGCGATGGTTTCTCTATTCCCACCAGTATTTTTCGATGACGAGAACTCTCTGTGAATTCTCGGGTAAGGCCCCTTAATTGAATTGGATGTCGAAGACAGGTCGGATGCATTACGATTTAAATTTCGTGTTAGCCGTCGCAGATCCATTTCGGTTTTATTCCGTTCCGGCTTTGCTTTTATAGTTACGGTGGAAACCTTCCTGTGCACAGGAATATCACCATTCAGGAGCTTGTACGGTGCATTTGATGCACGACCGTGTCGTTGACCTCTGTTAGGTTGCTGGTCCAATAGTTTCTGTAACTTCAATCTGAGTTGCTCTCCATTCACCATCGTTTCTTTTTTCACATGAACTTGTTGTTGCTCGTTGGTTAGAGTCTCGGGACTGGAAGGACCAGAACTTCTTCTGCTTGACACCCAGCCGCTTTGATCGCTAAGCGAAGAAGTTGAGCTGCTAACAATTTTCTTCTTGATCGGCGAGGTATCGAACTGCGGAGGAGGTGCTAGATTTGGTAGACTTTCACTAAATCCACAAGAATTCTGTTCTGAATTTAAGGCCTCCAATTTGAATGGAACGCTAGCTGAAGATAACATTTTTTGCTCACGTGATCTTCTTACTTTAGTCGGAATATCACTTTCTGAACTGCTCGAATCTTTCTTCAGAGTGCCATTCTTAATCATTTCCTTTAGATCGGAAACACGAACTCTAGCGATTTCTACGGATCTTGGTATAGTTGACGGGTTGCTTTGCACAGTAGTGACTTTTGAATTTCTTAGTGTTTGTGATGAATTGCTACGAGGAATCGCGGCTTGACCTTCGGGAATTTGCGGAGTACTGGTTGTACAGGGCAAATGTTTTTTGCTTCTAACTGGTGGATAGGAGTTTCTGGGTGGGGCACTTAGACCTGTGCCCTTTGGTAATGAATTGTAGTAAGAATTGAGTTGTCTCGGAGGATTAAGCATCTTTATTTCATGAAGATAATCAAATTTTCCGGGCTTTGTTGATGTATCTGGAAACCTGTTCAGAGTACCCCCAATGTTCTTGTAAGTTCGATCATTGAAATTGCTATCACCGTTTAGAAAGTGCTGCGGGCATTTGGAAGGGTCCTCCGACTTTTTGTACTTCTCGCGGAACTCGTTTATATTGCGCATTAGATCTTCTGCCTGAACTTTTCCTTTACGGTTCATAGTATTCTGCGGGGTAGGGGTTATCATGTGTACATTTCCATTCAGTTGTAATTGTCTATAGTTAAATGAAATGTCGGACTGTTGAGCACAGTTTTGCCTAAGCGAAGGTGTACTGTGGACAGTCCCATCGAGCTGATCCAAAGATTTACTATGCCTGGCCGGAAGTGTCCCACTACCCATGACACAAAAGCCATTTCTATGTTCGAGAGAGCAGTCAACTCCGTCTAGCAGCGTAGAAACTGAGTGGCGTGATAGTGTTCGTTGATTAAAGTTGCTATGCGGAGCAGTTGAAGCAGCAGCAGGGGTTATTGTTAAACTGGCTTGCAATATTTCTCCACCGAGCGCGAAACGAGGGGTGAGAACTCCAAGATAGTTGGGGGGCTTGTGGTATTCAAAATTCACCCCACATGAACAGTCTTTGCGACCATTCAAACTATTGATAGAATTAGTTTTGCATGACTTGGGGGGAAGTTGTGTCTTGCTTAAGACGTTGTCAAGCGCATTCAAATGTGGGTCACTGCCAGTGCGCCTTCGAGAGAACTTTGGTGGATCCAAATAACGATCTTCAAATATGAGCGGCAATGAATTAGAATCGCCATCCAATGGGGTGCAATGAACTGGTAGTGGTGGCAGTGACTGCATGTATCGACTTCTTCTAGCCATTTCACATATTGCCACATAATTTTGGTAGTTACTGTCATAGCATCCAGCGGCCGAATGCCGGGGGTTTTCCATAACGAAAAATCCTTCAGAAAATCGGCGTACCCTTAATATGTGATGTTTTTTTGCTAGCAGTGTATGAATAGATGCCTGAGTTGAAGCATGCAAAATTCGCCTCCAAAACATTATACATTCTGCACACAACTGTGCAATATCGGAATTGGCTCGGATAGCAAAGTCTTCTTCTCCATCATGCAGCTGTAAGCAAAATCAAAAAAGTCTTGTTATCAACAAATTTATATTCTGTTGCATTTACCTTAGCTTGATCGGTTATTTCTTGTAACCTGTCCGCAGAATCATTTTCTCTAAACGGTGGAGAGCCTATAAGGTTATTAAAGTGAGGCGTTAACACTGTGCTAAATTCATTAAGTGTTAATTTTAGCGTCTCTATGGATCCCAGCAGAAGGGAGCATATCTCCCGGTGAATTTGCCGTGATTGTAGCAATCTACCGGCAGCACCACCACTACATTTGGTCGTACCCACCACCTGTGGTCCAAAGAATACTGCCTCCAATGGTCCTGGAGACATGCTACCTCGACAGCTTAGTTTTCCTCCACCCATCCACGGCTTAGAGCTCTTCGGTGCACTTAAAAAATAGAAGCAAAACAAAATTATTAACCGGCTGCAGCGGCTGTTGATATCATACATGTACTGTCTAACTATGTCTTGAACGAGTGATGTATAAAGCGTTAATTTAGAATCAAATGTGAAATAAACGATACCAGATATAAAAAAAAGAAAGAACACAAAACTATTTGAATTGTAAAATGCGACTTAGCGGATTACACTACTCTATTCCTTCTAGAACCAAAAACATATTCTACGCAAACTAAACCATTTAAGTAAAGAGCTTACCATAGTTGTACATAATGGTAAAGTGTTTTCCTTCAAGTGAGTTAATATATTTAAATAACGCACGTTTTAAAGAAGGTTGTGTATTTTTAAAAGCCCGCAAGTAGTACATATAAGCAATAGAATAATTTTGATTGTTAATTATTTCATAAGGCAAAATCTATTTTTATAGGATTATTAAAACTTTAGCTTTGCAACTGGAACCGATTGTGCCAATATACAGTAAACGGCTAGAATGTACATATGTTCTCGTACATATGTGATGATAACTTATGTTTTCTATGCCAAAATTATTGCAACAGGTTTAGTATTAATATTATATAAAATATACCATTTTTGTTACCCAAGAAGATATATAATTTATAATAAACAACCTACATCCTAGGAAAACAGGAGGTCTTGATATTGTAACATAATGTAGCATAATAACTACGCCCCAAAAAGATGCAACACATTCCGAAGTGTCTTTTCATTCGAGGTTCGTGTCCACGGTAAGAGACGGATTATGTCTGAGATGACGTCGCGGAATTAAGAGAGAATTATAACCGCAAGAGATTATTGGCTGCAGCTGTCATCTTGGAATTATTACATCAGAATTTTCTTGTTCCAGTAGTCGAAGAATTTGCTAGAAGTTTCTGGCTATCAGAAATGCGACTATATAAGGACAGATGGCGATCGAGGCAAGACAGTTGAGTTTCGAACCGCACGAAGAGATTGGAAAAGTGATAATAGGCGAAGTTGTAATTTTGTGATAAATTCAAAGTTGAGAGTTAACAAGAGGAAGTAATTAGTTTGAATTTGTGAATTAAGTAATTGAAATGAGATAAAGTGATTTGAGAAGAAAGAGACCTTGTAAGGAAAGAATTTGCGAAGAATAGTATAGTGTGAACTTGAATTGTTCTATAGACTAGAAAATAAAGAAATAATCTCACAGAGTAACGTTTTATCTCCTCGAGCCGTAGCTCGCATATTACAATATGTTAAGAAACATTTACTTTAAGCAATTATCTAGGGCAGATACAAAATTCATAACATTTATTGTGAACGCATGTCTAAAAATGCAATACTTTCCTGATATATGGCAACTTGCAAAAGTGCTACCAATATTAAAAGCTGGTAAGCCTCCAGAAAGGCCGGAAAGTTATAGACCTATTAGTCTACTAAGCAACCTTATAAAGTTATACCAAAAAATACTAAAGGATCGCTGAAGTTCATACAATTTACCCCAATGAACAGTTTAGTTTTAGGCGCCATCACATACACTGAGAATATGCAACTGTGTTGAAAGAAATCGGTCACAAGGAAATCTACAGGCATGGTCTAACCAGAAATTGATAAGGCATTTGACTCTGTTTCGCATGAAGGCCTAATATACAAAATGATAAGTTTAAATGGCCCAACGTTTCTTGTCTAGTTGTCGTTTCAATGTCCAGTAGTATTTCTGACTTGATATTGAGGCTCAGTTCTTGCCTCAATCTTGTGTAACATCTATACATCTAGTATTCCAAAATGACTGCACTGTAATATAGCTATTTTAGTTTAGTTTATTCATCTACCAGCTTTGCTTTACAGATTACATAGCAGATTACATAGAGAGATAAGTATATTATCGGATAAATAAGTATAAAAAAATTTGAATGTAAATTAATTATTAAAAAAAAAAACATATTTCATAAAAATATGGATAGAGGAGGAAATCGAAAAAAGATTTAATTTATTAGAAAACCGTACAAAATCTTTCTGAAGCGATCTCTTGAATAATGAAAATCTAAATGTCTACTAGCTTCATTGAAATTCATAAGGGTCCTAGAGAATGGTTCCTTACGACCATAGTTTGTTCTATGTCCTGGTTGGAAGAGAACATTGCGATTTCTAAGACGCCTTTCAGGAGCATAAATGGGTACCCGGGATAAAAGGGCGGAGCTATTTATACGGTAACACAGAATGTCTCTTATAAACATAACATCATGGGCATATCTCCTTACGTTAAGGGTAAGAAAGAACACCAAGTAATTGACATCGAGCGCTGTAAGAGGGCTCAAAGTCCCAACGCATTTTCCAAAAGATATATTTGGTAAAACGCCTCTGCACCCTTTCTATGCGATCTGAGTGAGTCGTATAAATTGGATTCCAGATAATAACGGCATACTCAAGAATCGACCTAACCAAGGAGATGAAAAGAGATATTAATGTATGTGGATCGAAGAAATCTTTTGAATTCCTTTTAATAAATCCAACAAGTGAGTTAGCTTTAGCTATTATGTACTCAATGTGAAGAACAAAAGTTAGCTTAGTGTCAATAATGACACCCAGATCCTTAATTTGATTTACTCTTCTTAAAGATGTCAAGTCAAGGCAGTAGTCATAAGAGTATTGCATATATGATCTTGAAAGGGATATAGTCATTCATTTATTTACATTCAGCTTCAAGCAATTGTAAATACACCAATCAGTTAGATTGTTCAGGTCGGACTGTATCTTTAAACAGTCATTTAAGCTTTGTATCTTAAGGAAAATCTTAAGATCATCCGCATACATTAGACATTGGCAAAATTTTATGCTATGGACAATAGCGTCAATAAAAATAATAAAAAGCAGCGGTCCTAAATGACTACCTTGTGGAACTCCAGAAGTACAGGAGATTATTCTCGAGCAGCAGTTGTTTAGAGAAACTTTTTGGGTCCGACCGATTAAAAACGATGAGATCCACTTTAGCATTGCACAGTGAAATCCAAAATTTTCAAGTTTCTTTAGCAAGATTGTATGATTCACAGAATCAAACGCTTTACTACAGTCCGTGTATATAGCATCGACTTGGCATCCGCTTTCTACAGAATTGATGACGTAAGATGTAAAATGGGCCAAATTGGATGTTGTCGAACGACCAGAAACATGCTGGAATTCAGATAAATGCTCTTTTACATAAAATTCTAACTTATTTTTAACAATACTTTCAAAAAGCTTTGGTATGGCTGAAAGTTTGCATATTCCTCTGTAATTTTTGATGTCATTCTTAGATCCAGATTTAAAAATGGGTAACAAAAATGAAATTTTCCAATCTTCGAGAAAAATGCCAGATGAAAGAGATGCATTAAATATTTTTAGCAAAGGTATACAAACAGAATTGCAACAGTTTTTTAATACAATCGCCGGAATACAATCAGCTGCAGGCTTAGAATTAGGTTTGAGGCTGCGAGCAGTGGACTGAATATCATTAACATTCAAAACCAGAAATCCGAAATCAATCTTGGATATTGAATTCGGTACAAAACTGCTGGGTGCATTACAATTAGAAAAAAACAGATTCAAAAAATTTCGCAAATAGATCAACTGTTACTCATCGTTTGATTCAACACTATCATTGTTGATCATCGTTTGATTCAACACTATTATAAATCATTGTTTTGGGCAACCTAACAGAGCGTTTCTTATGGTTTATAAATGTCCAGAAATATTTTATATTTTCAATAGAATTAATATATTTAGTGTATAAGAATTTACTAAAGACAGTGAAGTCCTTTCGTAACTTGCAAAACATATCTTTGTTATCTTGATTTCCCGAAACTTTAAAACGTTTATAAGCCTTACTTTTTAAATTTTTCCAATGGATTAGCCGTTTATTGTACCAAGGTGGTTTCGAAATATTTCTTTTCAACGAATATGGAACAAACGAGGAAAATCCAAAGTTCACGGTTGCAATAAAACGACTGTACATTGCTTGTAGACAAAGATTTTCAAATTCAAGATTCCAGTTAAACGAATTAAAATACGTATTCAATCTAGCAAAATTACATTTTGAAAAGTCAAATTAGATAGATTAGATATTTATTAACTTCGTTTATAAAATTTGTACAAGGTTTGCCACCACACAATTTACACACAGTGATATGATATTTAATATATCTTTCAATTGAGAAAGTAGTTTACAATATTGTTTATGAATTATTTTTGTATTTTTGAGTATATTCGAGGGGAAACAACGAGAAAAAACTCTCATATGAAGAATAAAAAAAAAAAAAAATATATAAATAAATAAATAAAATAAAATATAAATAAATAATTGAATAAATAACAAATAAATAAATAAAAAAAAAAAAAATAAATAAATAAAGAAAAAAAAAAAAAAAAATAAAAAAAAAAATAAATAAATAAATAAATAAATAATTACATAGATAAATAAATAAATAACGATTTACTAAGAACGATTTCGTTTGTGTAGAATTTGTATTTCAACTTAAGCTAAGTGACATTTAGCTCGTTAACGAGGGGATTTTCAGGTATGCTACATCTTAAAAGAAAAGAGTCAGTTAGCCTTTCTATTCTGTCAGAGACCAATTCAACATCAGCTTGTCGATGCAATTCAGAGGTGGAATAGTGCCAAGGTAAGTTAAGCATCATTTTTAACAGTTTATTTTGTCGAATCTGTAACTTTTTGATATGACACTTAGCACAATTTCCCCACACAGGACAACCATAGGGCAGGAGTGCTTGAAAAATGACTTTATGTATAATTATTTTATTTTGGTCGGATAAGAGAGACCTTCTATTTATAAATGGGTATAACATTGTTATAGCAATGCTTATTTTTGTGCTTATTTTGTTTTGGTTATATGTTCTTGAAATGTCAGCCTTTTATCAAGATGTATACCCAGGTATCTAACTGTGTACTCCCAGGCTATCGGCTGCCCAATAACCATGATTTGATTAGATGGGAGGAAACAAGGTTTTCTTTTTCTGGAGAAAAAGATAGCTTGAATTTTTCCCACATTCAATTTGATTTTCCATTTTTTGCAATAATCACTAAATACTTCCGCAGCATTTTTAAGATTCGACTCAATGTTAAGACCGAACTTATGCGACGAAAGTATCGCTGTGTCATCAGCATATGTCGCAAATTCACATCCTGGTAGATCTGGAAAGTCGGATGTATACAAATTATATAGAAGTGGTCCTAGGACAGAGCCTTGGGGGACGCCAGCGGGCACATCTAACAAATTAAACGAGCTATTATTCACAAACACTTTAAAATTACGGTTTGACAAGAAGCTTTGAATAACTTTGCACAAAAAAGGGGGAAAATTGAGATTAAGCATTGTGCCAGACGGAGTCAAATGCTTTCTCTATGTCGAGGAGTAACATGCCCGTCGACTTTCCTTCACATCGATTTTTCCTGATGAGATTGGTGATTCGAAGTACTTGATGACTGGTACTGTGAAAGCGCCTAAACCCGAATTGTTCGTTGGGAATTTTTTTGTGCACATCGATTATACTTAGCAGCTTGTTCTTGAGAACTTTTTCGAAAATCTTACTCAGGCTGCTTAGCAAGCTAATTGGTCTGTAGCTTTCCGGGCTTTCGGTTGGTTTTCCTGCTTTCGGAATTGGAACTACTTTTGCTATTTTCCAAACAGTTGGAAAGTATTGAATTTTGAGGCATGCGTTTAATATATTGGGTCAATAACTTAATTCGTGCGGTTTGCTAAGAGATGGCGTAACTTGTATTATTCCATTGTTATTATTCCATTGGAACATGCGTTGGAAAGCTACTATCATTGTACGTCATTTCAGTATATGTCATTCATTTGAAGGGTAAACAACAATAATTTTTTTTCACTCAAATACGTCGAACTTTGTGCCTGAAAAAGTGTTTTTGCGGGGAGTTCTTCTTCATTACTTTAATATGAAGAAAACTGCTGCCGAAAGTCATCGCATTTTGGTGGAAATTTATGGTGAACATGCGCTAGCTGAGCGAACGTGCCAAAAGTGATTTGCACGATTTAAAAGTTGTGATTTGGCTTGGAAGACGATGAAGGTCCTGGGCAGCCAAAAAAGTTTGAAGATGAAGAACTGGAAGCATTACTCTATGAAGATTGTTGCCAAACACAAGAAGAGCTCGCAGAATCTTTGGGTGTCACTCAAGCAGCCATTTCAAAACGTTTAAAAGCAGCTGGATATATTCAAAAGCAAGGAAATTGGGTTCCACATGAACTCAAGCCGAGAGACGTCGAAAGGCGGTTTTGCATGTCCGAAATGCTGCTGGAACGCCACAAAAGGAAGTCATTTTTGCATCGGATTGTTACTGGTGATGAAAAATGGATCCATTACGACAACCCCAAGCGCAAAAAATCATATGTGAAACCCGGCCAACCAGCCAAATCAACGGCAAAGCCGAATATCCATGGCGCGAAGGTAATGCTCTGTATTTGGTGGGATCAGAAGGGTGTGCTGTATTATGAGCTGCTAAAACCGGGTGAAACTATCAATGGACAACGCTACCGAACACAATTAATCCGTTTGAAGAGAGCAGTAGCCGAAAAACGCCCGGAATATGCGACCAGACACGAGGCAATAATTTTCTATCATGACAACGCTCGGCCCCACGTTGCTATTTCGGTTAAGAACTATTTGGAAAACAGTGGATGGGAAGTTTTACCCCACCCGCCTTATAGCCCAGACCTTGCCCCTTCTGACTACCATTTGTCCCGGTCGATGCAGAACGCTCTCACTGAAATACGGTTCACATCAGAGCAGAATATCAAAAATTGGCTTGATTCATTCTTGGCTGCCAAGCCGGCGCAGTTCTTTTGGGATGGGATCCACAAATTGCCAGAAAGATGGGAAAAAGTCATAGCTTCAGATGGGCAATACTTTGAATAATACTATTGTACATGTTTTTCTTAAAAAAACGTTAAAATTTTGACAAAAAACCGCACGAATTAAGTTATAAACCCAATAAATGTCAAATATTTAATTCCAATCTTTGATAGATGTTTCAGATAGGTATTTTTGATATTGTCCAGGCCAGATGTTTTCCTAGTTAATAAGTTTTTTATGTAGTACTTAATTTCGTTCTCATTAATGAACGCATTTACTGGAGTTTCAACATCGATAAGATTAAATGCCTCTAAAGAATCGCTTACTAGTTTAATTGTATCCACATCCCCTAAGCTATCGGAAATAATATGATTTTTAGCAAATGTTTGACTGAGTAGGTTAGCTCTGTCATTATCCGTGTAGTAAGTATTACAATTATCTTTAAGAACTGGAATTTGTTTATTTTTGTTTTTAACAATCCAGACAATATTCCAAAAAGGTTTGGAAGCTTTGTCAAGGGAATTTAACTTAGTATTCCACACTTCATTTCGTTCATTTTGTATTAAACTCGAGATTAACTTGTTAAAACATTTAACCATAGTGTGAGAAATCTTGTGCCTATACCTTTGCCAGTTTCTTCTGTGTTTATTTCTTAGTTTAATAAGCTCAATGACGTGTTCTGGAAGGTTTATAAAATTATGTTTTCTTTCTTTTTTTTGGAATACTGCAGTTCGCAGAGTTTAATACATATTCAGAAAACATACTGATAATGTTGTCAACGTAGTTGGTAAATTTTGAAGTTTTGTTTTCAGTTCGGCCCGAAAAACTGACCAATCTGCGTTGAAAAATTAAATGATTTCTCTGAAATCGTATTCCCCCTCAGAAAATTATACATTTCAATTTCAATATATATTTGCTTATGAAAAATAGAGTCATTTAAGAGAGAAAAAGGTGCTTCAAAAACCTTAACACTTAACTCATTTATACTCATAAAAACAAGTTCTAAAATTCTATTTTGTGAATTCGTTATTGAGTTGGTTTGGCATAAATTTAGTGAGAATAAACGATCAATTAGATCTAATTCGAAATCTTTTATCACATTATATGGAATAAGCATTTTATCATCGTCAGACCAAGATCATACGACATCACCAATATTAAAATCACCAATAACACACAAATTATTTAAATCAGAACAGAGATTACTTACAAATTCAATATTTTCTATACATTTCTCATAGGTATTAAGTTTACTTTTAGGAGCTATATAAGTTACAATGAAGAATATAGATTTTTCAGTACCATCAAAACTAACAGAAATACAAATTTGTTCGACGTCTAAGATCGGCAGTGTAATTTGCTTGCAAGAGAACGTTGTTCGAACAGCAACTCCTCTATAGATTTACAGCGGTCAAGGCGAAATACATTGTAGAGTAAGGTGTCGAAGATTTCAGTTGTTACAGATGACACCACAATATTTTCATCTCACGAATTCGCTCTTAATATTGAACGGAATCTCCAAAATGGCATGGAAATTTAGTAAAATATTATCACAAATAGAAAAACCCAATTGAAGGAAAACAAAACGCAAGTAATTTTGTTCACTCAGAAAAGAAAGTCTTGCTTTCTTCCCAATAACCAGCTCCAGCTGAATGGAAGTAATATAAATTGGGAGCCCTCTTTTAGGTATTTAGGCATTCATTTAGATACCAAGCTAATATGTAAGGATCATACTAATCGGAAAATAGGAATAGCAATTATGATGCTGCACCCATTTATAAACAGAAAATCGCTACTTTCCACTGATACAAAATTGTATTGCACAAAATAGTTTTCCAGTCAATTCTGCTATATCACATTGCAAAACATGCAAGCATAAGATCCGCCGATCATTTAACAAAAGTCAATAAAATCTATTTTAGTGACAGTTCAATTTGCACAAACTTAAATCTTTCGAGGACGAAGTGCTCGAAAATAATTGAAAACATCTGGAGTCCATATTTTAAGAAAGAATTACGGGAGGATGTTGGTGATGGACCATATAGTTTACTAATCGACGAATCCACGGACCGAAGTGTCCTTAAATACATAGGCCCCGTAATAAGATATTTTAATAAGCGTAAATCAAAGTGTGAAACCAAATTTTTGAAGCTGTAATCTATTGAGCAATCTAATGCTGCTGGCATTGTGTCAGGAATTAAATGTGTTTTAGATGAATTTAAATTAAAGATTGAAAATCTGTGTCGTATTGGAACGGATAATGCCAACGTGATGACAGGTGCTCGTACTGGCGTGTTTAAGAGACTACTTCAATCCTGAAATGGTTTTGATTCCATGTGTCTGTCATACATTGCAATTGACAGTGTCTGCAGCTACTACAGCAAGTTTTTCTGAAAGCATCGAGTTTCTTGTCAACGAAACATACAATTGGTTCACTTTATCCTCACACAGGCAATCTGAATATCGAAAGCTGTATAGTCTTATCAATGATGACCAACATCCACTAAAAATAGTTAAAAAAAGTTTCAAGGATTTGTAGCCAGTATCTAAAATTGGAAACTCATTTTGAGCTTGCTAGAAATGGAAAAAAAAAATGTTATAAAGCACAGATACTTCATGACTTGTATAAAAATAAAGTAAATTTTCTCTACCTTCTGTTTCTAAGACCTATTTTAAAAGAAGTTCAAATTGTCAATAAAGTTTTTGAAAGTAATAACGCCGATTTTGTGAGAGTTTTCAATGATCTTTCCTGCCTTATTTTATCTTTGATTAAAAAGATCGCCGTATTTCCTGAAAGTGAATTAAAAGCAGATATGCCTATAGAGAAACTATTACCTAATCCTTACCTTGGTTTTGAGTGTGAGGAGAAATTACAAGACTTTAAATCACAGCATTCAATAACATTAGAAGATGAAAACGCATTTAGAACAAACTGTCAAAATTTCATTTTAAGACTTATTAAAGAGCTCCAAGCAAGGACACCAGAAAATCTAAGAATTTTAAAACAAATCAACTTCTTTTCGGTAAAAAAATGTTTGAGAATACGTAAACAACCATTAACAGATTTTTTCAAAGATAAAAAAATGAATTCGGAACTAGCATCTCAAATAGAAATACAGTGGAATAATTTACATTTAAATGGCTGGGAAAATGTGGAAAATACAGTTGAATTTTGGTGTGAGGTAAATGGATTCACAGAAGCATCTAATGAAGGGTTAATGGTGGCCGTGGTGTAGTGGTAACATCATCGCTTATCACGCTACAGGTTCACGGTTCGAATCCTGATGTCAATAATCATCTATTTATTTCGCATGAAATAAATAAAAAGTCGTAACGGTCATATGGCTAAAATGCAACTTGATCGTGATGATGACATCAGGTGGACGGAAAAAATACTGTGAATCATGAGCAACGACAAAAGCAAAAACGAACAAGCTCCCCAGTTATTTGGACAGCCACCATTGAAGTTCACTGAAACTTAATACCAGCTGAGTTTCAAACCAACTACACCAATCTGTCTTTCTATCTGTCTCTTCCCCTTTCCGCCCGTGTCCTAAAATTAGTATAAGGGTATTCATAATCCCTTTCACACGTGCAAATTATAAGAAAAAAAAAAAAAAAAAAAAATGAAAATCCATATAAAGAACTATCAAATTTTGCTATTTCATATTTAGTTTTGCCGATATCTAATGCTGCTGTTGAAAGAGTTTTTAGCTTCATGAATTTAGTGAAAGATCAACGAAGAAATAGAATGAAAATAGCCATGCTTAACAGTATTCTTTTTATCAGAGATAATTTGTCAGACGTGTGTTGTCATAGTTTCCCTATTCCTAATAACATCGTGAAAGAAGTCGGAGTAACAAAATTTTATATTTGAAAAGAGGTCCAGCCTTTTATCGTTTAGACCGATAGAACAGTGCCCTGTGAGGACACCAATGATGGTGCTGATCTGCGATCGTTTTAGCAAAACCAATCTATCAGAGTGTTTTTTTTATTTAGCTTGGGCCAGATTTGTCTAGAGACTTTATAAGTAGTAAGAGTCTTCCATCTGTGATAGGCATTTTTGATTGCATCCAGCATGAGTAAATGTTTACATGTAGCGAGAGGCATTCCTAGCGATCTCGTCAGCAGTTACCCGGTATATCTCTGTGGCCTGGCACCCAGCATAGGTGAATATTGAATTGCTCTGTCATCTCCTTGAGAGACGAGTGGCAATCTTGAGCAACATTTGAAGTGAGTAAGCATGATACCAGGGACTTTATTGCCGCTGGCTATCCGTGGAAATGCTAATATCCCGAACAGTCGGGACAGGGCTTCCTTAATCGGTATTATTTTCGCCTGAAATAAGCTACAGTGATCTGGGAGACGGAAGGAGATGCTTAAATTGAGCTTATCAGAGAAAAAGCCTCCACTTACCCCAGTTTGTGTAGAAGTGAACTGAACTGCCATCGTTATCAGCAACGTGTTCCCACTCACTACCGGTGGCAATTGATGCCCGGGAATTAGTATCAAATCTCAGTTTCGGTGGGATGTAGTCAGTATTTTGTAAACTAAGGATCGAGGAGTGGTCAGCTAAGATGTTGGAGCACATAGAGCAAGCTTTTAGACTAAGTCTATACGTATAAGAGGAACTTTGTATCTCCGAGTGAAGAGGACCAATGCGGTTTTGTTGGGATCTAATCCACTTGTTCCCTTAGAATGTTAGGGTGTTTCCCCGATACAGCAATAGCAATGTCTGCACAGGATATCATCTTGCATCCCCTCCTTTCCCGGTCGACTAGTAACTAGGTAGAATTTAAATACAGGGCCTGGCCTATCTTTTCGAAGCCACTTATGCTGTGCTTAGACTTGTAGTCTAGTGCCTTTTTTTCGATTTTCATGGCAATTTTACTCTTAAATGTTTGTCAGACATTCGCGAGATGTGGGACCGTGAGAATTTTGTATCGTTTTTATATTTTCTGAGATTTGAACCTTGAATTGCGCACTTAACCGATAATAGACCAAGATATTAATACTAAATTTGTCTCCCTGAACCTCCGGACATTACTCTAATCCGAACATAGCCAAAACCTTATGTGTATGAATTAGCGAGGCTGTTCTGATATTTGTATGAACTGATATTCTCTCCTCACTTACATTTTGCACACTGAAGATCCTTCCACCATCGCCTCTCGTCGCCCGTCTGTGCACTTTCATATAAACGTAGAGGCACGGTGACAGTTGATGTAGGAAAGTCACTAGCCTGCTGTCACTCTAATACTTCTAAATTGAACATTTATCATCTATCATTAATAAAGTAATAAAATACAATTTAAAAAAAGTAGGCATCATTCGAAGCTGCATCCATCTTGCGTCAGGCAGTGCCAATGCTCCTTGTATTTTCCTTATTTATTGAAGCTTCTTCCTGCAAGGTCTTCAATTGTTTTATATTTTACTTTAAATGTAAGACATTTTTTTATTAAAATTAAGCCAGTTTGGACGTACTTTTATTTTGCCCATTCGTAAATACCCCAAGTGTCGTCGGATTTTTCTGCTAATCTGCAATTTAATTTCAGTTATCGGTTTCGTGACTGCTTTAGTGCATTACCTCAAGGGACGACCGACTTTTTGTCTTTCTGCTAATTTGCAATTTATCTTTTTTTTTTCTCAGCAAATAATCTGTTGCTGTGACCTACTGCCTTAGTTTAAGTAGTGCCGATCGAATTTCCTTTTTTTTTGCATACAACTGACCCGTAACTATGAAAACAAATGGGTTGATGGATTTTCGCGGCCTCTGTGGCAAAACGTTCCACCCTCTCTGCATTGGTCTAAGCAAAACATTATTATTTAAAAGATTATGCCAAGGACTTCGTTTTCTATTGCGATGAATGCAAAATCGCCCTTTCACATGTCTTGCTCACGATTAAGTGCCACAGTGAATCTATGAACTCAATACTCACCTTCAAAAAAGTTCCCTTTAAAAATGTTTTAGAGCAAATGTCGAAGTTTGATGACCTCATCAAATACGTGGAGGATCTGAATAGTACCATTGAGTGTTCAAATAACGTGTACACGAGTTGGTTAGATTTGGAAAGTTCCTCACGGGCTTTCCAAATGCCATTTTGACGAATTCATATTAGATCTTAAATCGACATTTCATATATTTCAGAACAATAACTTCAAAAATTCTACCATACCATCTACGTGTGCTCCCCGTCTTCCTGATCTATTTCTTGTTGACTTGGCAGTGAAAGTTAATGATGTTAGCAATGAACTCAGAGCAACTCGAATAGCACTGAACGATATGGACGACACTACGATTGTTACCCGCAAAATAGATGACATTACGGACCAAAGCCAACCTTAACCACGATCCACTGACAACACATCTTTGTCAATTCGCCTCCACTAACACATTCACCTTCTCTAGCTGCAGTACGACTATCTGCTTCTCCTACTGGACCCGCATCCGCTGTTGACCTGCTTCCTGCTTTACCTGTTGGACCTCCAACTCACTCTATGCCGCTGGAACTTATAGAGGCACAGTATGAGAGATTAAACACTCATCTCTGAAAGGTAGTGACGTGCCGAGAGGAAGGTAAGGGCCAAATCACGATCCTTGTCGACGAGCAATAGGCAGAGGTGATTGCCACGAAAAATCACACCATACAGTATAGTCTTCGCAGACTGCGAAAGAATTAGAACCAGCCCAGACGGAACCAGTCGCAAAAATAACTGCGATGGAGGAGATCCCACTTAGCGAGGAGGAGCTAGATGGCATAGACATCGCCACTCTCAACATGAAGGATCTAGAAGAGAATCCTCTAACGGGAGAGAATGAGGAGATGGAAAGAGGCACAGGGCCATTCCTTTCAACAACTTAATGAGAAACAAAATCCTCACTCAAATAGCACAAATCAATATCCATCACGCTAAGGCAAACTTGGCTATCATTGCCATGATGTTCATCAAGCAAAACCTTAGACTTGTGTTGATACAAGAACCCTGACACTATATGGGACAAGTACGAGGATTATCGCGTAAGACTGTAGAGGTAACTTGGGGCACAAAGCAGGATCCACCCAGGACTTGCATACTCATCAGAAACAACATAAACTTTATATGTCTTTCAAAGTTCATGACGCGGGTCCTAACAACCATGCAGGCCCAGATCAACATAGAGAGCGTCCACCGCAACATAATAGTAGCTGCAGCCTATTTCGCTGGAGACGGGACAATACTACTGATAGAAGTTTAAAAACTAGTGGACCACTGAAGAAGGACTAAAATGTTACTTCTACTGGGATGCGATGCAAATGCATACAGCAGAGAATGGGACAGCAAAGATGACAATGATAGGGGTGACTACCTTCCTGAATACATTTTCATTTATACACCATCTTTTGTAACTAGGGCAAGGGAAGAGGTTCTTGACATAACAATCGGCAGCCCGAGTCTTAAAAACGGGATAACCGGTTGAAGGGTTTAAGATGAACCTCCAATGTCAGACATTCAAGGTAGAAAAAGAGCCCCCGCAATCTAGACTGGAAAGTGTTGAACCACTTTAGAGTGAAACTTAAGGAATGTTAAAGTGAAGAAATGGGCAATACAGCAATTAAAACTAGAACATAATCTAGATGAAGTCAAAAGGACTATAACTCAGGAGTATGAAACTAGCTGCTCTATTAGCAACAGCAAAAGGCGAAATAATGCTCCATGGTATAATAGGATGAACTAAAATCCAGGCGCAGGCTATTCAACAAAGCCAAGTGTGATAGATACGAGTACAGTACACTGCGAAGCTGACAGAGTACAATAAGTAAATTAGAAAAGCTAACAGAAATAGCTTCAGGACATTCTGCGAAAATATCGGATCTACTCCTGCAGGAGCTAGACTACATAAGGCGCTATGAAGGGGAAGGGTAAATGCGCTGTGCACACTGAAAAAGCGAGGGCAACCTCCTACTTGAAACACACTTTCCGGGTAGCACAGCATCCACCACTACAGATGTAACAGAAAAGAACAGAAGGCCCAGCAGAGAAGACTGGGCAACAGCGACTAACATCTGTACAGAACAGCTGTTAAACTGGACAGTGTACACCTTTCAGCCGTTTAAAGCACCGGGAGTAGACGGTATTTTCCCTGCCCTACTACAAAAAGGACAGGATGTAATTATGCCGCACCTCCTCGAACTAATTAGAAGTATCGAATAGATTATCGCAATCGGCTAGATAACAAGAGTATGGAGAAGGGCAAATGTAATTTTCATTCCGAAAGTGAGTAAAAAAGACCACATTTCACAAAATTCCTTCAGAATAATAAGCTTTTAAA
Organism: Pocota personata; assembly: GCA_963082735.1. Taxonomy (NCBI): domain Eukaryota; kingdom Metazoa; phylum Arthropoda; class Insecta; order Diptera; family Syrphidae; genus Pocota; species Pocota personata. The sequence continues at coordinate 68,166,265 of OY720431.1, forward strand.
AGAATACCTTCCCACCACAGCCGGAAAATCCACCGAAACCGCACTGTACCAATTGACAAGTACAGTTCAAGATGCCGTAGACTGCATAGAAATGACCATTTGCCATTTGGATATCGAAGGTGCTTTCGACAATACATCTCATGACGCAAACAGGAGAGCCCTTGAAAAAAAAGGAGTAAACCAAACGGTGGTGGGACAAGAAACCATCACAATAAATACAAGGGAGGGTTCTCTCACCATTAATGTAGAACCTAACTAATATGCTGACATATAGGTAGTTATCTTTGCGAGAGGTAAATTTGAGGAAACACTCTGTGAGGTAATACAGAGGGGACTAAGAGTCGCACGGCACTCATGGTGTGCAGGTAAAACTTGGGGATGCAACCCAGCAGGACTAAGATGGATGTACACTATTCGTATGATGGTCATGCCTATTATAACGTATGGAGCAGTAGCATGGGCCAAAAGAACTAGACTGAGCATGACAAGGAAAACCCTTGGTAAAGTACAAAGGATGTCTTGCGTATGCATTACAGGGGCTATGAAAACCTGCCCCACAACGGCACTAGAAGTAAAATTGAGACTCACTCCTATACATAGTACTAGAAAGAATCGCCAAAAAACCATACTAAGAAAAATTATTAAAGGAGTCGGGAAAGGTAAATGCATTGCACATAAAGAGCGGAAAACACTTTTCAAATCAATTCCTCTTCTGGACTCGCCCAGAGATGATATAGTAAAAAGATATTGCTTCGTGAGGAAATTCAACTCAAGGCTAAGTAGTAAAAGAGTATGGATCAGTGAATCAGAGAAATACCAAATCAAATAAAACACCAAAAAATGGTACACGGATGGATCCAAAACAGCCACGGGAACTGGGGTAGGTATATACGGGCCCAGAACCAAGTACTCGGAAGCCATGGGAACTTCCCCAGTATTTTCCAAGCAGAGGTAAATACAATTGAAAGATGCGCCTAATTTAACATCGGACAAGATGTCGCAATATTGTCGGACAACCATGCCTCCATAAAAGCACTGATACCACATGAAAACATACCAGCTAAAACTGGTATGGAAGTGTCTTCCCAAGTTAAATAGACTTGGCTAGAACAACAGAATCACCATCTACTGTAGCGGACCTGAACCATTCTTCGGGCTGGGAGGGCATAAAATACGAGAGGAACTAATAAGAGAAGAAAACCAAAAGAGAGTCAAACTTTGGGAGGAACAGGCCAAACAACTTCTCGGGAACTACGACCCTGCATCAATATAAAAAAAAAACGACTCCGCATTCTAACAGGCTTCCTGATGGGTCACTGCAGGCTTTAGGAACATCTCAGGAAACTGGGCACAAAGAAAAACGGAAACTGCAGATTCTGCGGAGACGTTGAGGAAACCCCATGGCATCTAATTCTTAAAGAATGTGGAGCATTGATCCACAAAAGACGGAACCACCTGGATGCCTTCCAACTATTAGAAGAAGATCTACCATTGTTGGATACACTTAAGATACTCCGGTTCATCAATTCAATTGGCTCTAAGTCGAGTATATCATCGACTTGAGATCCAAGTCGGAGGACTAAAATAGATCTATAAAGATCGCAGTGCACGTACACTCCTATAACCAATCTACAATATACAATCTACTGAACGAAGTATCTACACAAAATGATCAACATGTTCTATCTTTTTGTCCCACCCAGTTTTCGATTTTTCCCACAAAACAAGAAAATTAAGATTTTTTCCAGAAATTATTTTATGGCAGTGCAATTTAAATACACCCTGTTATCTAACGATTCAATCAGATTTGGGCAAATGTTACGCACATTCTTTTTTTTTAAGAATTTGTTCACAATCGTGTTTTAGTTCTTGTTGGACTACATCGCACAAACTCTTTACGCGTGGTGTAGTTGATAAAATATTAAATGAAAGACCAATTTTTAACAAGAATTTATTTGACCGTTTAAGATTTATTTTAAAAATAGTACGCGCTACCGCTCATAATCTATGTCTTCTTCGTCCAGATTATCATATATTAATGCCTAACGTCCTCTTCATCAGAGTCGTGTGTTGTTGTCCCCCTCTTTTGCGCTGTCTCTTTCGTGCGGCAGTCCTGCCAAGTCATCTTTTGTTACAAATTGAATTTTCATTGTTTTGATACTTGGTAGAAGTCTAAATGCTGCAGCCGAAGTTGAACTATCTTTTAATTCAATTGCGATTTCCAATGCCCCTAGCACTGTGTAATGTGCGTTTTTGTGGGATGAAATAATAATCTCTGCAAAGCTGGACATATACAAAAGGGTCTCTTAAAACTTTGTAGTATAGGGTGCGGCAAAATTAACTATTTGATGTAAACAATTTTTAACTTCTTTGTTTGCGAATATTTCATCTCTCTTTTTTCTATTTCACAGATTAAACTTGGGACATAAAAAATGAAACGCTACACAATTGTGTACTAAGATTGCTATTTTATTCCTTGAAAATAATCATTCAACAAATAATACTCAACGTGCATACAGGAGATTTTATGTTGAAAGAATTGCTCCAACAGGTCCAACGATTGGTTAGCTGGTGGCTAATTTTATTGAATTCGGGACTGTTAGAGATTCAAGACGTACGGGCAAACTTCGAACTGGCAGATCGGCCGAAAATATTGATGCTGTGAGATAGAGCATCGCAGAAAAATCGGTGACATCAACAAGAAGACGATCTTCCAGTTGCAGCTTTCTGACCGAACTCTTAGGCAGATTTTGAAAGATCATTTTCTTGTAAAAAACTAGCATAGTCCAAAAACCAAATCCTGGGGACCTCGCATTGCGTTTGGAATACGGAAGAGCAGTTTTAAATCTCGTTGAGCATGATGAAAACCTTTTTGGCAATCTTAATGATGACCGACGAAGCGCATTTCCACTTGAAGGGTTTCGTAAATAAACAAAACTGCATATTTTGGGGATCCCAAAATCTCCAAAATCCCCAAAATCCTCATAAAAGACCATTACACGTTACATTGCAGCAACTACAGCAGAACATTCACGAAGAAATTGGTCATATACCGCAAGAAATACTCCACAAAGTTAAGGAAAATGCCATAAATCGAGCAGAGAGAGAAAATTGTTCTCATTTAACTGGTATTGTTTTTCATACATAATGTAAAAAAATTTCATAAAATAAACTCTCTTTTAAAATTTAATTTCATTCCATTCAATATTTATTTAAAAAAAAAAAATCATATATAGGGTGACCAGATAAGAACAATAGGAAAATAAATTTAAATAAAACAACAACGGTGTAAGATATCAAATGGATTCTGGCTTTATTTTAAAGCTACATTCATGCCATTATAGCACATTATTTAAATAGCCGCCTCGGTTTCGCTGGCAGTGCTTCAAGCGGTCGGTACAATTTTTTATGACTCGAATGTTGGCCTCGAGCTCATCCAAAGTGGTTGGCTTGTTAGCGTAGGCTAAGGACTTGACGTAGCCCCAGAGAAAATAATCGCGGTCGCCAAATTTCTCCTTCACCACTTCGAGCGTTGCGTCGCTTGTATGGTATGTAGCGCCGTTTTGTTAGAACAACAGCTCGGATATATAGTTCTTGTTGAGCTCTTATGGATTGTGGTCGCTCCAATAACGGCACTTTTGTTTGTTGACATAGCCGCCGAGCCAAAAATGGGCCTCGTCCGAGAAGATGATTTCTTGGTCAAAATCCAGATCTCCGGCCAACATTTCCAGTGCCCAATTAGCGAACACACGGCATTGTCTATGATCGTCCGGCTTCAATTCTTGCATCAGCACAATTTTATATGGATGTAGGCCTAAATCCAACTGCAAAATAAACCTGGTTGACTCTCTGGGGATGCCCAATTCAGCTGATCGGCGCCGAATCGACATTTCTGGATCTTCTTCGATACTGGCCGCTACGGCGGGTATGTTTTTTTCACTTCGCACCGATCTTTATATGCTTGGTGGCCTAAGGTCCAAAAGAGTGTACTCACGCTAAAACTTTTCACCGGTGCGACGAATTGCCTGCGCTCTGAAGCCATGATGACGACCGACCTCAAGACGAAATTCACGATGCGTATTTACAACTGAGCCGGAATTATTATACATATTTTTTTAATAATTTCCACACGTTCGGAAAGTGTCGAACAATGCACAGTGAAATGGCAAACCTTGCTAAATATTTTGACAGCTGGTAACTTTGACAGCTGCTGAAACATAAGAATTGGAAAAACTATCATTGCTATCTGGTCACTCTTTAGTTACTTTTGCCGCACCTTGTATATATGAAACAGTTTCTTTCCTTGTTATCCATCTTGTAGGATACAGACAACCAACTCGTTCTTCTATCTAACGGACGAATTACTGTGCGTAATTCACCCCCGTTAACTTTACAGGGTGCATTTATTAAAAAAACAATGTTAAAATGTTTTTGAATTATGGGTTCTCTAACCGTTTAGCAGATACGAGTAATAGCGCCAGAAGATATTTCTGCTGGATTGACATTAACCTAGCAGAGGCCATTTTAATCTGGTTGGTAATCGTAGTATCATAATGGACCACCTTTGGTCTAAGTGTACTCGTATCTCTATACAGGTGCACACAGCTAACCTAACCTAACCTATGTGCTAAGTTTTTAATTGTTGTGCTAAATGCGTTTAGCAGAGTTTATATAATACTATGTTTGTGATCGATTTTTGTAAACCTAGCAGAGTCCATTTATAATTGTGTAGGTAAGTAATATAAGCACATAAATAACACATACATAATCCTGAGACATTTCGACCTTGTTAATGACTGCACTCTGCTAAGTGGACGGTGGTGTGTAATTCGTTCGCCAGATTAACGAGTACCTAAAAGGCCTGTTTCAATGCAGGCTTTATAAAATATACATATGTGACTGTGTAATTTGTAAGCTTAAAAACTAGTCCAAGATTTTTAACCCAACGAACTTCTCAAATTACCATCCATACGCAACGTTGGATAGTTCACCTTCAGAATATATTTCTATGTATACCGCAGCCACCTCTACTTTATTTTGCGTGCATAAATTAAATTAAAATGGTTAGGTTTTCATGACATTCTTCAAATAAGTTTATAATGTTCGTATGTACGAGTATTATAAATTCAGCACGATTGCGCCCACAATAATGGGGCACCTTTATTAGTAGCTCATTCCACTTCGTGTTCAAACACGTGGAAGTTAGACTCATAGAGTTTATAAGAATCTCGGCACATTCGAAGACCACCCTCTGTTCAAAAGTGCTCACATTGGATCCTTGTTAGAAAAACTACATATGCCGAAGGAGGAAGGAATGCTTCATCCTGCATGTGTAAAGTATACTTTAAAATTATGTATAAATGTGGAAAATGAGAGCAAACTATAAATAAGTCACGTGTCAGAAGTTGTGTGCGTTCTATGATTAAGGAATATGTATGCAAATGTATACGAGTAAAAAATGGAAATTTTACTTACTTTATATACGGCTGGTGTAGGGCTACAAGACTAGCATGGATGCCTAAACTGATTGCTGCCAAATGGAAATAATCGAATAGCACAGGCAAATGATAGTGTAAGCCTCGGGCGGGATGGAAGTTCAATTGTAATGTCCTTGTTGATGCCAAAGAGAGACTGCTAGAACCATTATTTTGTTCACCAAACCACAATTCCAGATGTAAGGAAAATTCAGCTCGTTCTATTGACTCCTTTAAGTGGCGGCTGTCAACTGAAGAAAATTACAGAAAAAAAAATAATAAAATTGCTTTGATTATTAAAAGATAAACTTATGTATGTATGTACATATGTATGTAAAGTATATCATCTTCAAGGTTCAAGCTACCGTCACTAAGGTGAGTGTACTAACAAGAAGGCTGAAAAGTGTGCTCATTGTCACACCTCAAACTCATTATACAATGATGTGCAAAGAGAATCGATCCTTGACTTGGAGGTTAAGTGCTGCTATTTGCGTTGAATAGATGTACGCCAGGTAACTATTGTTCTTCATTTCTTCAAGTCATTTACTTTGTCAGATAAAAATAAACGTTTTTCTTAAATTATATTTTGTTATAGATATTTTGAATTATGGATGCTATTTATAAATTATTGTCTACAATATGAGTAGGTATTGAAAGTCTTGAATATACAAAGGTACGAGGGTGGGTCAATAAATTCCTGAAAATTAACACAAATTGTGTCGTCACCTTAAATTTAATTTGTTTTTTGTCAGGAGCCATCCTTCAAAAGAACGCACCCAAATTTTCAGACAGATCTGTCAAATAGTTTTGTTGTGGCAGCCATTTTATATAAACGCCTACTAGCATTTTCGTTAAAATGGAAAGAAGTGAATTTCGAGTGCTCATTAAACACCATTTTTTGCTAGAAAAAACTATCATGCAAACCAAATAAAAGCTTGACAAATATTATGGGGACTCTTCACCATCGATTGGAACCATTCACCACTGGCTTACTCAATTTCGGTGCGGTCGTTCAAGCACAAGTGACGCCGAACGTTCTGGTCTCCCAATTGAGGTCACCACACCAGAAATGGTCGACAAAATCCATGGTTTGATAATAAACGATCGGCGAGTGAAAGTGCGCGATCTTAAAGAGGCCACAGGCTTGTCACATGGCTCAGTGATTTCGTTTTACATAAATATTTGGACATGAAAAAGCAAAATTGAATGAGTTAGGCTACGAACTCCTCCTTCATCCAGCATATTCCCCAGATTTAGCCCCCTGCGACTATTTCTTGTTTCCAAACATGAAGAAATGGCTCGTAGGTAAGAGATTTGGGTCGAATGAAGAGGTCATCGCTGAAACACGCTTATTTTGAGGGGCTCGAGAAATCGTATTATTTGGAGGGCTACAACAAATTGGAGAAACGTTGGATGAAGTGAACTAAAAGGAGAAAGTTTTTATACCGAAAAGAGTTCCTTATTTCATTTTTCAGGGAGTTATTGACCTACCCTCGTATGTACGAGTACATCTTGATGACCCCATCAAAATGTACGGCTTTTGTTTTGAAATATTTTTACCATCATGTGTGATAGATACACCACCCGGTATCAACCATAAAAATTATTTTACTATACTTATACTTTTTTTTTAATCCAAATGTTTTCTCTTTACCTAAAAACTACCTAAAACTATTTTACACTAAGCTGTGCACTATTTCGGCCACGCTTTGAAACAGACTACCCCGAATTGTGATGAAACGACGAAGAAATTCCCTCTCTTTCGGCTAGCCAACAGAATTGTTCGTACTGTCGTTCTACGTCCTTCAGATAGCGACCCGATACTCCTAAACCTGAGACGCTCCTCACTACTGTGTGCGACATCTCAGTGATATATCCGCAGCTGTTAGCGGCAGCGATAAATCTGTCCTGGTTCAGATTTTTCTCATTTAGATAGAGGAACGCCTCTGGGGGAACAAAGCCGTTAAGTACTCTCTCGTAGTACATTTAATTGGGGTATTAAGACCCGGATATTAGGCTATTCATTAAGTTCATTGCTCTTGTTAGTGTACCTTCGAATCATCTTGATCAGAAAAATATCCGCTCTTATTAGGTTAGCCCTGTTGTGCAGGACCTATTTGGGATATAATTTTATTTACTGGGAGTCTGGTGTTTTGTATAAATGAAGACAAGTCCGAATGCAAGTCCTCTCACCCGAATCTTTTTTAACAATCTTATACCCGCGTTGAACCAGACGAGACAACTGAATTCGAGCATGGACCGGATGAGGGCCGTATAGCAGATTACTTTCACCCTTGTATCGAGTTGGCTGCTATAAAACAATCTCTTTGTATGGATAAAATCAACTTTGGCTCTGGCAAGAGCAGCATCTATATGTTTGTTAAAATATAGATATTGATCCAGCCAGAACCCTAGGTATCTGACCACTACGTCCCGAAAAGAATGGTTTCCGATTCTGGAAGTTGATCTTCAGCTTCCAGTCGTCGCAATATCATAAAATCTTATTCCTCAACGACATTGTGAGCAAACCCAGACAACTCCACAGAGGGCTGCTACAAGCCTCAGTTCTGGCTCCACTTTTCTTTAACCTGTATGTGCCCGACATACTGTACAACCGATCTTAAATCCCTGCTCAAATACTTAAACAAAAAAATATAGAAGCTAGCACCAAGCATGGTGCATCGAGTCGGCCTGTTTTCACCTGAATAGCCAATTAGCTCACATGCCGCTAGAAGTCCTTCCACACAATAAGAGTCGCAAATACCTCGGATTAACAATTGACAGACTTTTCACTTTCAAACAGCTTTGTCAAAATGCAACCACATCTATTGCTTCGTATTGTGGGGAACCTCGCCATACGATGAGCAATATCATTTCCAGTTTCGCCCTTTACATGGTACCCAAATGACGTACAATATTATGCCTGATGTCCTTCTCTGGTTGACTAGCCTAAGATTCAAACTTTGCGGATTATAATGGAAAATAATTACACTCGATCTGGAGGCAGCCTTCTCAAGAGTTCCGAGAAATCTCATATGAACGGGGCTGGTATTTCAAAAAGTACCAGACACGTACATACGTTAGAATGAGACAAGACGTAAAACCGAAAGTAACCATAACCGAAATAACCGGGAATATCGAAGTTAAAGTAGGAGTGCACCAAGGCAGTTGCCTAAGTCCTTTGCTTTTCAATGTTGTGCAACATTTTGTAATGAAGGGACACATCGATGAAACTGGAACGACTTCTTTTCTTTTCATTAACGATAGTGCTATCGTAAGTAGCGACGCGATAGACTTTGAGAATACGTTTGACAATTGCATTAAGGTGTACATATGCAATGTTGGACGATGTATGGAAAAATATAAGGGAAAAATGACAGCCACTGAGATGGAAATGTTACGGATGTCAGCGGGAGTATCAAAATGAAACAAAATTAAGCCTTTGTGTAAAGAAACCGATTGTGGAAAAGCTCAAGACTGAGCGGATCAGCTGGTACTGCCATATACAAAGAAGATAATCGGAAAATCTGATCCGAAGAGCAATAGCGACTCAGCCGAGGTGTGAAGAGACAGAAGAATAAATAATTAGATCACTCAAATGCAACAGCAAGAGCAAATTTTCACGCTCAGTGATGGTGTTTTTTTTTTTTTTTATAATTTGCGCGCGCCAAATGGGATATGAATACCATTGTATTATTTCAGGGAACGGGCGTTTGTAGAAATTGAGAGAGAGAGAGGAAGAAAGATTGGTGTAGTGGGTTTGAAACTTAGGTGGTATTAAGTTTCAGTAAACTCCAAGGGTGGCGTCCAGATAACTGGGGAGCTTATTTGTTTTGCTTTTTGTCGTTGCTCATGATTCACAGTATTTTTTTTCCTCCACCTGATGTCATCATCACGATCAAGTTGCATTTAAGCCATATGACTACCCTACTGCCAGTGTTATGCCTTCGCAGTAGAGTTGACTAAGCTTTCGCAATTGATCGACTTTTTTTTATTTATTTCAGAAGAAATAAATAGATGATTGTTGAGATCAGGATTTGAACCGTGAACCAAGAGCGTGACAAGCGTTGATTTTACCACTACACCACGGCCACCCTCAATGTGATCCTAAATAGAAGCCTTTAGAATATGGACTCGGTTCATTTATTTCGAAAATGAAAGAGAACTTCATGGATTCTTCAGAAAATTATTTCTGGTCATAAAAACTGTTCATGCTGATGAATTCAGAAAAGCTACTCGGATGGGAATCGAACAATTCATGCTGCTCAAAAAATTGAGCTCAATCCGGCAAATAATTATCGAAACCTGCGAAGCTATTTACTGGAGGAGATTTATTTGGTTCCTCCAAATGAGGCAGAGTGGGCAAAATAGCACACAAGTTCTTTGAGAAAACAGGAATGCCACATGTAGTTGGAGCTATAGATGGAAAACATGTGCAAATAAAATGAAGCAAATAAAAAAAGATCTGGATCACTTTATTTCAACTATAAGCAGTATTGCAGTATGGTGCTACTAGCTTCGTGTGACAGCAATTACACATTTACTGCAATTGACATTGGGGCCTGTGGAAGTCATAGTGATGGGGGTGTTTTGAAGGCAAGTGGTTTCAGAAATGCCATTTTGAGAGAAACGATAAACATTCCCAAACCTAAACCGCTGCTGAATACAAATGTAGAATTTCCTTTCTACTTCTTAAAATTTCTTACACATGACAATGAAAACTTCAACAAGAGACTGTCAAGAGCATGTGTTTGTATTGAAAATACATTCGGCATCCTAACGAGCAGGTGGCGAGTACTGACAAACTCATTGAATGTATTGCCACAAAATGCTGAAAAAATTATTAAGGCCACTATTATTTTACACAACTTTGTAAAATTCCATGACTCTACAAACTACTGTCCTTCCAATTACGTAGATCAAATATTGGATCGAGATGAAATAATGTGTTCTGGGCATTAGTGCTCCAGAATTTGTCAGAAAACATCTCTGTTGTTCAATTGATGTTACTGTTACATCCATACTTTACTTTTATTTTAGATGGCGTTACAATCTGGGGTGGACCTGGGACTGCTGCATCCATACGATAATAATAAACCGATGGGAATAAAAATTTTTTCTGCCCAAAAAAACAAAATGTGTCTGCTACTCACATTGAGTATCTACATATGTATGAGTATGCACTCATGATCTACTGATTCGAAAATGTGTGCTAGAAGGCACTGATTAATATGCTAAAAATGTTGAGATATTTGAAGGAATTCTGGAATTCAATTTTCTCATCGCAGTGTGCCGATATTTAGAATACACTGGGCAACAATGAAAAATACTCGGACATACTGAATACTGTCGAGTACTAACCTGTAGATAACGGAAAAAATAATCTTTTGCTCAGACCACATACAGCAACACAACGACACAAACTTTTACCTCTTTATCGAACGAGGTCAGTTCTAATAGAAACGTACATCGTTTAAATCAGCTTCTCTGTGAGTAAATTAAAAAAATTTATTGTAATATGCGAGCTACGGCTCGAGTAGATAAAACGATATTCTGTGAAATTTATTTCTTTATTTTGTAGTCTATAAAACAATTCAAGTTCACACTATACTATTCTTCGCAAATTCTTTTCTTACAAGGTCTCTTTCCTCTCAAATCACTTTATCTCCTTTCAATTACTTAATTCACAAATCCAAACTAATTACTTCTTCTGGTTAACTCTCAACTTTCAATTTATCACAAAATTACAACTTCGCCTATTATCACTTTTCCGATCTCTTCGCCACGGTTCTAAACCAACTGCCTCCTTTCGATCGCCATCTGTCCTTATATAGCAGAAGTTTCTGATAGCCAGAAACTTCTAGCAAATTCTTCGACCACTGGAACAAGAAAAATTCTGATGTAATAATTCCAAGATGACAATCATTTCTTGCAGTTATAATTCTTTCTTATTCGTGATATTATCCGTCTCTTTCGTAAACATGAACTGTGGAGACTTAACCGCAGACACGAATGAAAGGACACTTCGGAATTTGTTGCATTATACTTTTAGGGGGCGTAGTTATCATTATGTTACAATATATTTGATTAAGCAAACTGCGTAAGAAGAATATTAGAAGTGCATTAAAGTGATAAAATGTCACGAGCTTGTGTTAATTGTCCAGATTTATTCTGCTATATTTGTGGAAAATTTACATCAAGTTTCCGAAAAAAGAAAATAACACCATTAATTGAAAAAGTGTTACTTTTCTTATTTTAAATTCAAAATAAACCCTGGGCAGCACACATTATAATAACTGGTTGGTTTAACGGCTCATTTTCTGCAATGTCTTTTGGAATGCCTATGATATGGAGAGAGCCCCAGAGTCACACAGATTGTTACTTTTGTTGCACCAATGTGAAGGGATTTTCTCGAAAATTAAAGCATTCCAGAAAATATGCAGATGTCTCTTCTGTAACAAAACCAGCACCTCATACAGGAATTTTTCCAGTTCCAAAGCCACCTTCCGGACGCCTTTCGGACACTGAAAGTTCGTCATGTTGTTCAAAAGAAATCCTCCCCACTTCTTCTGATGCACCACATTTCATCAGTCAGATTGAGCTCAATGACCTCGTCAGGGACTTGAATTTGTCAAAACAAAAGGCTGAAATACTGAGCTCAAGGTTAAAGAAGTGGAATCTGCTCAAGCCTAGGGTGAAAATTACAGAGTGCCGTACGCGACAAAGTGAATTTGTTCCTTATTTTTCGAAAGCCGATAACTTAGTGTATTGTAATGATACTCGTATTAATGGCTTAATGCTGTCACTAGGTTATGAGCACAAAACAAAAGAATGGCGGCTATTCATCGACGCATCAAAGGCTAGTTTGAAAGCTGTATTGCCTCAATGGAAATAAGTTTCCTTCAATAGCGCATGGTGTGTGTACCAAGTTGGGTTCAACGACTAAAGAAAAGAATTGTTATTGCGATTTTATATTTATTTCGGTATCAGTGTTAAATACAGAATAGAAATCGATTACAATTTTACTTTTTTCTTCTTTTGGCCTTGCTAAGTAAAATATGACCGATCCACGTGCCTGGCTGACAGCAAAAGGAAAGAAAAATGTCTGATCGGCTTTTTTACTTAATGACACGTCTGAGATGCTGGTCTTTTGACAATTACTTGCCAGGGATGGCAAAAGTGTGAATTTAAAGGAAACCTACGATGTTTTGAAATTTATATTGGAGAAAATTGAATATAAAAAATATGACTGGTCCACATGTGCGGATTTAAAAGTTGTTGCTCTACTTCTTGGGTTACAACTAGGTTACACTAAATTTTGTTGTTTTTTATGTGTGTGGGATAGTAGAGCACGATCGGAGCACTTTGTGAGAATAGATTGGCCTAGAAGGACAAACTTTATTTGTGGAGAAAAAAATATATGGAATCCTTCATTGGTCGATGAAGGAACCACAGCGCGTTATTCTACCACCATTAGATATCAAATTGGGACTTATTAAAAACTTTGTTAAGGCGATGAAGAAAGACCAACCAGGTTTCAATTTTTGTTAAAACATAAGTTCCCATCACTAAGCGAGGTAAAAATTAAAGAGGGTATTTTTATGGGTCCATACATTAGAAAGCTTATAAAAGATCCAGATTGCATAACTACTCTAGATTCATTAGAACAACATGCCTGGTGTTCTTTTGTGAAAGTAACAGAAAATTTCCTCGGTAACAATAAGATTCCAGGTTATGTGGATGATGTGAAGGAAATGCCGGATGCTTATCACAAAATGGGATGCAACATGTCGCTAAAAATTCATTATTTGCATTCTTATCTCAATTTCTTTCCAGAAAATATGGGTGATGTAAGCGATGCGGACGGCGAGAGGTTTCACCAAGGTATTGCTGCGATAGAGAAACGGTACCAAGGACGGTATCAATGTTGGCAGACTACTGCTGGTCGCTTATAAGAGAGACTCCAAAGTTTTCATATAAACGTAATGCAGATGCTTCCAAAAAAAAACAACTAAATTTTACAAATCATAATATTTTTCGGTAATATTATCGGTTCAATTCTTAAATTCAAAAAAAAAACATTTTCTCATAAAATCCCGATTTAATAAACAATTTTACTGTTCACATAAACCCTGCTCACCTGCTTCGATTATGCGTATTATTTCCTACTCCTACTCTGTAAGACAAGGTTCTTTGAAAAATATACGAGTATGTATGTACTAATAAGAAAGCAAACTCAATTATGCTTATAGCATATTAGCATATTAAAACTTCATGCTAGCTTAATTGGTTACCCACTTGGCGAGGATAACATGAGAAAATTATATTAAAAACAGAAGCACCGCCTCGTTGGGCTCATTATTAGTGACATAGAACAAGGGTGGATATGTACGAGTACTGTATTCTCGCCATGGTACCTTATTGGTACATAATATGGCAGAACACAATACACGAGCGCCGCTAATGAAGCCCATCATAAAAAAAAAAAAACTATTAACACCTTAGCTTTCCTCTTATGCATGTCACATGCGATTGCGTTGCTATCCGTAACATCACTGTAACCGTTGCGTGACGTTTTCTGATTCCATAAATTCATTGATTTTTCATCAATTAATGTGTTGGCAATAATTCAGGACATTAATAGCATAGCAAGTATGCGGCATCTTGTGACTTCTAGTTATGCACATCTACATACATATATGCTTACCGAATCATTGGAGAATTGTTTTTGAGGTGTTCTAAAATTAAGTGTGAGTAGTGTGGCCATTGGCAATGGCCAACAGATACTAAACCACTTGAGACCAGAACATCTCCATGCATGCAATGCGCAATTGACACCTTTAGTGTTGTGTTGTTATGCTTACCTAATAAGTGCGTTCGAAAAAGAACAACATCACGTAGCGAAACCTCCTCGTTACGATAGAGTATTTGGAATACTCGTGACGCCCCAGCTCCATTAATTATACAGGCAGATCCCGGCAGGACATTATTTTGTGGTAGATTTTGCTGCGCTTCATCTGCTTCCTCTGTGGGTTGATGTTGTTGTACAGGTTGATGGGCTTGTTCGGGAATACTTGTTTCAACCTGTACTGGCAGTCTGGGAGACACTCGCAAAGAGCATCGAACTTGGTATAGTCTGAAAATAGAAAGAAAAAAAAAACATAATAAAATAATAATTCGTATTGTTTTATTGTATTTCATGCATTCAGTGTGGAAAAAAACATGATTTACATACAAAAGAAGTTCTGATTGCCAAGGTAGCAAAAGGCATATTCATGTATTTTTCATATATATACTTATCACAGGTTGGGGGGGGGGGGGGGGGGGGGGGGGGGGAATAATCTCTGTTACGAGAGAGCAAAGTACGCACAAGCATTTTGAACAAAAACTTGTTAATTATAGAACTTTAAACTGTATGTACTTATGTATGCACAAAGATAAACTGAGAAAAGTATTGCACAAGACACTATATTTTTAGCAACTTTAATCACATTAAGTACGAGTATATTAAGGATGCTCATGTTAACATTAAGCAAGTATTTTGATCAATCTTGGTACTCGTATTACTACATAAAGGGTGTCACAAAATGCACGCAAGAAGTAATTTTGATAGAAAACACAGGTTTTTAATTAAAAATTGTAAATGTTTTATTGATTCATAAAGTATACAATATAGGGTTATGTATGGAATAAGCATATCGGGTAAATGGGCTCTACGGCTTGTGTCGAAATTTTCCATGATCGTTTTGCATAAATGTGACTGAATTTCATTGATACAGCGCTCAATTTGCTCCTTCAAGCCGTGGGTGGTCGTGGGCTTGTTGGCACAAAACCTTTGACTTCAAAAAACCCCAAAGAAAAAAGAGCAACGGCGTTAAATTGCATTGTCTGGGCGGTCAATTCTGATTACCAAAACGGGAAATTACACGACCAGGAAATGACACACGCAGTAATTGAATTGTTTCTCGGGCTGTATGGCATATTGAAACCACATGTCGTCCATATCTGTATCTTGCAATTTAGGCACAAAAACGGGACTATCATTTCGCGATAGCGAGCGCCATTCACTTTTATGATGATGCCTCCAGCCCAAAATCCCCACCAAACAGTGAGACGTTCTGGATGCATTTGTCTCTCAACACTCACTCGCCGATTTTCTGAACCCTAAATCTGACAATTTTGACGATTAACAAAGCCACCAAGATGAAAATGAGCCTCATCGCTAAAAATGATTTTGTTTAAAAAATCAGCATCCACTTGTTGTTATTCCATAATCCATTCAACGAACTCTATTCACTTTGCGTAGTCAGTAGGCTTCACTTTTTGATTCAATTGCACTTTGTATGCATGAAGATGTAAAACTTTCGTAAGAATGCGCCCACGGTGTCGAATTGATGTTCCTGGACTCTCAACAACACTCTCACGAACTGCTTCGATGTTTTGTGTTGAACGACTTGTTGAAGGATGGCCAGAGTGTCTAAGATCCCTGAATTTTTGAATTCATCTCCTTACAGTTGATGAAATTTAATCACTATTCCGACCATGATTTACACGAAAATTGCGAACTGTAGCTGCCAAACCTCAATTATTTTTAAAATATTGCTCAACAATGAAAATGCGTTGTTCTTTCATGTAGCACTCCATTTTTAATAACCCTGAACTGTCAGCTGTCACGCTGTCTTTTTTTTAGTTGGCAACACTTTACCGCACAAATGGCGCAAAATTCAAATCTTGTGTGAATTTTGGGATACCCTTTACATACATATGTACGACTATAATAGAGAAACTCGAAAATGTAACTATCTGTCTGTACGTCTGTCCACGTGTGTGTGGCCTACTGTAGTCTAAACTTCTGGAAGGATTTATTTCGAAATTAATATATGGCACCTGTGGGGTCCCAATTCAAGGAGGAATTTTCATTCTAACCCTAAATTAATGGTACTTTACTAATGGCCAAATTTGGAAGAAATTTACTTGAAAACGATTCTAACAATTTTATCCAAATTTCATATTTAAGGTTGAGGTACATATATACTGTCAGATAACGTACCAAGTTTTCGGTAAACACCCTGCGTTTCAAAAATCGACAATTTCTCTGCATGAAACTGAAACAAAATGCAAAAGATGTAGGGAGGAGTTAAAAACTGAACAGATAAGGAGAGGGAGTGGGTTAACGATATGCGTTCATTTTAAGTCTTTTAAAATTGTAGGTCTACTCGTATGGAATATTGAGGAAGGCAAGTTATTCCGTATTCATGTTGAATGCCTAAGTAAAAAGTGATGGAACACCAGGGCGATAAAATCAAACTATTTTTAATAATGTTCAGAAATTTGTGAACCTAATCACGGTGATCGGTGCGAGCGCAACTAAGCTCTAAATGAATGTGCAGAATGTCCTACATACAAATGTATTACGACTAAAAATATGGATAGGATGGATACAACTTCATATTTTCCGAATATTTACGGTAGAAACGGTACAGGAGTGCTAAGCATCCAACATTTAAGCGGTGTTCGAGCGAAGGAATTTGGTTGCATATGGACTTATCACCGGTCAGTCTACAAGCTTGTCGCTGAACACAATCAAGTAAACTCAAGCATATGATGGGAGTTCCGGCCCAAATATGTGAGTTATATTCAGGTTTCGGATGAACATGAACTTTATATATATAAATTGTGACCAAAAGCTCAAATTCAAAATATGCACAGAGAAACTCTGGCTGGCTTTTTTAGAGACATACAAGTATCTAACTTCTACATTGCACCTTTTTTTACATTTTCAACCACGACACGCACCTTTATTTTTTCCAACACTGACGTACATTTTTTGCCGGCGGAGAGAAAGGAACGATTTTTTTTCACTCTTTTTTGACTGAAAAAAGTTTAGGAGTAAGCTCATTTGGTTTTATTGCTGGCGAAAATTACTTCGCTTGAATTTAAGTGAGTTTTTTCATCTCTGCATAAATCACACCAAAACTTTATTCTCGATTTGTTTTTATTCATGAGGGCAGGCCACCTAGGGTAAATTAAAACATTTACTTTCATTTCAAAAGAAACCTCTTACTTGGTGATTTTGTAACACCATTTTTGAACTTTTTGGAGTTCCGTACCAGAATGGTATAAAACGGAACACTAATGGATTCAGTAGGATGTCTGTCAGTCTATCAGTAAAACGCTTGGAACTTTTGAACCATTAGACCTAGAGAGCTGACATTTTGCAGACGAGTAGTATGTGGTGAACCGATAGTTAGAGAAAATGGTAATTTTATGAGCTTTTAAATGAAAGCTAGAGTCAAAATCGAACATGTAAAATATATTGTAATATGCGAGCTACGGCTCGAGTAGATAAAACGATATTTTGTGAAATTTATTTCTTTATTTTTTTTAGTCTATAGATTCAATTCAGGTTCACACTATACTATTCTTCGCAATTCTTTTCTTACAAGGTCTCTTTCCTCTCAAATCACTTTATCTCCTTTCAATTACTTAATTCACAAATCCAAACTAATTATTTTTTCTTGTTCACTCTCAACTTTCATTTTATCACCAAATTACAACTTCGCCCATTATCACTTTTCCAATCTCTTCGCCACGGTTCTAAACCAACTGTCTCATTTTTTTGATCGCCATCTGTCCTTATATAGCAGAAGTTTCTGATAGCCAGAAACTTCTAGCAAATTCTTCGACCACTGGAACAAGAGAAATAATTCTTGCAGTTATAATTCCCTTTTATCCCTAATATTATTCGTCTCTTTCGTTGACATGAGCTGTGGAGACTTCGTCCCAGACACGAACCTCGAATGAAAGGACAGTTTGAACCAAAATTCTGCCAGAATGGAAAGTCACTTCGGAATTTGTTGCGTCATATTTTTAGGGGGCGTAGTTATTATTATGCTACACTGCCCCCCTCTTAGACGTGTTCGTCCCGAACAAGTACATCCTCATTTCGGCCATTGTATCGACTCAGTCGGTCCACATGAACCACTTTCATTTTGGCCCTTGATCCTCGCTGGATGCGGTAGACAACATCGTTGATGCGGGTTACTATTCTGTAGGGACCTTCCCAGTTCCGCTGTAATTTAGGTGATTTCCCCTTTTGGCGATGGGGATTATACACCAGATCTCCTTCCTGGAATCCTGACGTTGTTGCCTTGGCATCATACCTGGTCTTCATGCGGTCGCTCGTCATCTTAATCTGGCTTCTGGTCCTTTGGTGTATGTCCCTAAGCCTTTCCCTAAGGTCCGCCACGTATTCTTCTTCATTTCTGGGCTCATTGGTAGGAGATCCAAATTTCACCTCACTGGGTAAACGAGCTATTCCACCAAATAAGATTTCGAACAGCGTATGTCGAGTAGTGCTATGCACGGCACTTCTATAGGCCATCAAAAACAAGGGAATCTGCCGGTCCCAATCCCGTTGGTAGTCACCTACGACCTTCGAGAGATGTTCGTCCAAAGTCCTATTGAAACGCTCCACCATACCGTCCGACTGTGGATGAAGCGGGGTTGTCCTTGTCTTTTTGATTCCGAGTAGTTGACACATCTCTTGGAAGATTCTTGACTCGAAGTTCCGCCCTTGGTCAGAATGCAATTCCAAGGGCACACCGAATCTGCTAACCCAATTGTAGACGATCTGCTCCGCCACGGTTCTGGCTTCCTGGTTAGGGATCGGAAACGCTTCCGGCCACTTACTGAAGTAGTCCATCACTACGAGTATATACCGATTACCATTGTCGGTTTCCGGAAAGGGCCCTGCGATGTCGATGGCGATTCGTTCGAAAGGTGCTCCCACGTTGTATTGGTGCATCTTACCTCGAGTTTTGATTCTCGGACCCTTGCTAGCTGCACACACGTCGCATTTTCTGCACCAGTCTTCGATATCTTCCTTCGCTTTTAACCAATAAAAACGTTCTCGTACCTTTTCTAGCGTCTTATTCACTCCCAAGTGGCCTCCGGTCGCCCCGCCATGCATTTCCTGTAACACCTCCTTGACCCTCGTCCGCGGTACGACAAGCTGCATTACAAACGACTTTCCGTCGGAGGATTCCCATTTTCTTCTCAGAACACCTTCTTGGACATGGAGGGAGTCCCTTTAAGGTCGGGCTTCTGTGAGAAATGTCCTGATGATCCGGTTTCTCCATGTTCTCCTTCCAGGCCAGAATCGGCTCGATATCCGGGTCTTCCTTCTGAGCGTTCCGGATCTCATCTACGCTCCAGCCGGTGATAGGTTCGGCTCTTATTCTTTGGATGGAAACCAGCTCCCGTTCTTCCTGACGCGCACAATGTTTACAATCCGTTCTGCATGGTCTCCGGGACAGTGCATCCGCATTAGAGTGGAGTTTTCCTTTACGATGCTGTATTTCGTAGTCGTAGATTTGCAGCCTTTCGATCCATCTTGCGACCTGACCCTCAGGACTCTTGAACTGTAATAGCCATTTTAAGGCTGCATGGTCTGTGCGAAGAACGAACTTCCTCCCGTAGAGGTATTTGTGAAAATGCTTCGTAGCCAAGATCAAAGCTAGAAGTTCCCGCCTTGTCACGCAGTAGTTCCTTTCTGGCTTAGAGAGCACCTTGCTGAAGTACGCAACCACCTTCTCTTGGCCGTCATGCACCTGGGAGAGTACGGCTCCTACCCCGACATTACTAGCATCTGCATCCACAACGAACGTTTCCCCGGGAGTGGGGTAAGCCAGTATCGGGGCATCGCATAGCCGTTGTTTAAGTGCCTTGAAGCTCTTCTCGCACTCAATTGACCATTTGAATTGTTTTCCCTTTTCCGTCAACTGGTGCAGGTTCTTTGCGATCCCGGCAAAATCCTTCACGAACCGTCTGTAGTAGGTGGCTAGGCCCAGGAAGCTCCTTAGTTGGTGTTTGTCTTTGGGGACTGGCCAGTTTTTCACCGCTTCGACCTTCTCCGGATCGGTTCTCACTTCTTTCGCTGAAATTATGTGTCCCAGGTACTTGACTTCCGCTCTAAACAGGGCGCACTTCTTGGGGTTGAGCTTCAGGTGGGCACTTCGAAGCCTTTGAAACACATCCCTTAGATTGTCTCGGTGTTGCGCAAACGTTTTTCCTACGACGATGACATCATCCAAGTATACCAAACAGGTTTTCCATGTTAACCCTTGCAGGACACATTCCATCAATCGCTCGAAAGTCGCCGGAGCATTGCACAGCCCGAATGGCATTACCGTGAATTGCCATAGCCCATTTCCTGCGGTGAAGGCGGTTTTCTCCCGGTCTTCTGGATGGATCTGTACCTGCCAGTAGCCACTCTTTAAGTCGAGAGTGTCTTTCTTGGTGACGTAATTGAGCTGCCGATAGTCCACGCAGAACCGCGTGCTGCCATCTTTCTTCTTAACCAGTACAACCGGTGATGCCCACGGACTTTTGGAACTTTCAATCAGACCTTCTTTCTCCATTGCCGACACCATCTCTGCAACTTCTGTCTGCTTTGCCAATGGAAGGCGCCTAGCAGGCTGACGAATTGGTCTAGTATCACCAGTGTCTATTCGATGTTGTACCAGGTGTGTTCGGCCGTATTCTCCGTCCTGTGAGGCAAATACATCAGCGTACTCATTGATAAGATTCTCTGCCATAGTTCGCTGCTCCTGATTCAGCTCACTGGACTGGAGAATCGTCTCTCTCGCTTCCGCTGTCCAAGGTGATGGGAGAGGTTTTGGAGCATCACGTTCAGATATTGTTGCGACGGCGGTAATCGGCGTGCATTTTCCAGTCACCTCCCCTCGCCTTAGTTTGACAGTGTGTGGTCTTGCGTTCAAAACCCTCACTGGAACCATGGTGTTCTTTGGTTCGACTAACGTCTTTCCCACGATGTAGTCTTGAGAATTCTTCTCTGGGTCTGGTTCTACTATGTAGAATCGGTGGCTCCCAAGATCACCTTCCAGCTTCGTCCAAATGATTGTCTCTGAAGACGGCGCCAAAACTTCGTCTTTGCTGATGACTGTCCTGAGAGTTACGGCATTCTCGTTTCCGTACACCATCGGAATCTCCACATTTCGATACCTCAGTACTTGCATCCCGATGTCCAAGATTACTTCATTTGCTTTCATGAAGTCTACTCCGATGATGCACTCGTCGCATATATCTGCCACCAGAAACGCATGGGAGAACGTCAGTCCTGCCAGAGTAATCGTAAGACGAACTTCTCCAAATACCTTCGCCATTTCCCCTGTTGCAGTCTTCAGGCAGTAGCTGTTGGTGTTGTGCAGCCAGGAGCTTCTGACGATATCTCTTCTTACAATGGAGGCGGTGGCACCTGTGTCGATGGTGGCTACGCACTTCTTCTTGTTGATTAGTGCCTCCACTGTCAGGCTCTTGTTACCCCGTTTGGTTTGCGAAACTTGAATGGTGGTCCTGGGGGCCTCGATTCCAGTAACCAACTTCTGCCCCGCGAAGTTGGTCCTTACGCATTTCCCGACTGCTGGTTTTGGGAAGTCTGACCGACAGGATGCTTCCTCTCTGCTTCTCCTACTTCCGCAATGTGGACAATTTCCTCGTCTAGGTGCACTTCTGCACTGCCGTTGTAGGTGTCCGGTTTGGTTGCAATTCCAGCAACGGATTTGACTTCCGCGAGCTCTGTCTTCATCCATGACGACTGTTCTCTGGCATGAGCATTCCACGACGGACATTTCCCTGACACGGTGTATTCCCTGGTATGCTTGGTCCGCAGCCTTCATTGACAAAGCGAATGCCAATGCCTCGGGGAGTGTTCGCTTTTCAGCCATCCTTACAGCCATTTGCAGTTGTCTGTCCTCTATGGCCTGAATAAAAGCTTCCACCGCCATTTCGTTGATAAGCTCCTCACCGGCTTTAGGGTATGAAAGATGGGCTAGTCGCTCTATATCCGCTTGCAACTGTTGGAGCGTTTCCCCCCTTTTCTGGACTCGACTACGCAGCTGAACCCTGTAAACCGCATCTCGATAGCCTGAACCAGAGAGTCGTAGTTCTGCTGTTTATCTTCCGGGATGGTCTGCAAGAGCTCCGCAGCTGGACCCCTCAGTGCAAGCGTGAGTGCAATAGACTTCTCTTCATCGTCCCAGCTATTGGTCATTGCGGCCGCTTCGAATTGCCTCTTATAAATTGGCCATGATGTTTGACCATCGAAGATAGGAGGCTGCATCTCCTTTCTTCTCAGACCGTCAGTGGAATATTCCCGTGCTTTCTGTCTCTTCACGTTGCTGAGCTCCTTAGCAAGATTTTCGACTTGCTTTTCTACTTTTTCAAATTGAGTCTCTATCTTCCCGAACTGAGTTTCATGTTTCTCAAAATTTTCATCGAATCTAGTTTCGACTTTTTCGAGTTGCGTCTCGACCTTCTCGATTTTCTCTTCGATCACTTCGAATTTGGATTCCAAGTTCTTGTTTTGCTCATCAAGTTTACTTTCCAGAGCATCTAGAGAATTCTTTTGTTCGTCCATTGCTTTCTTTTGTTCGTCCATTGCTTTCTTTTGTTCGTCCAGCTTAAGTTCCAGTGGTCGAAGAATTTGCTAGAAGCTTCTGGCTATCAGAAACTTCTGCTATATAAGGACAGATGGCGATCAAAAAAAAGGACAGTTGGTTTAGAACCGTGGCGCAGAGATTAGAAAAGTGATAATGGGCGAAGTTGTAATTTGGTGATAAATTGAAAGTTGAGAGTGAACAAGAAAAAGTAATTAGTTTGGATTTGTGAATTAAGAAATTGAAAGGAGATAAAGTGACCAGAGAGGAAAGAGACCTTGTAAGAAAAGAATAAGGCGAAGAATAGTATAGTGTGAACTTGAATTGTTCTATAGAGTAGAAAATAAAGAAATAATTTCTCAGAATAATTGTTTTATCTACTCGAGCCGTAGCCCGCATACTACATTGGTGTCAGAAGCGGGATAAAACTTATTCTGTGAATAACTATTTCCGTGGTGTGAAATTGCACAAGCAAAAAAAAAAAAAAAAAACGATTTCTGTGTTGAGTTAATTAGTTGCGCAAAATGGGTCGCAAATTGGGAAAACTAACTATAACTCAACTAAAGGCAGAACTCAGTAAGCGGAACCTCGACACAACTGGGGGAAAAGATGCCCTACTGATTCGTCTGGAAGAAGCAGTAACGCAGGAAGGTGAAAATCCGCACGACGTAGAGTTTGACGTGGAAGAGGAAGCAGTAAGTACAGCAGCCGACCCGGGTATAACAAGTCTGCTCCTGCAGCTTAAGTTAGTCATGGACGAACAAAAGAAAGCAATAGAAGACCAAAGGAATTCTATAGAACTTAAGCTGGACGAACAAAAGAAAGCGATGGACGAACAAAAGAAAG
Organism: Pocota personata; assembly: GCA_963082735.1. Lineage (NCBI taxonomy): Eukaryota > Metazoa > Arthropoda > Insecta > Diptera > Syrphidae > Pocota > Pocota personata. Next base: position 68,190,044 of record OY720431.1, read on the forward strand.
CAATGGGCGACCAAAGGAATTCTCTAGAACTTAAGCTGGACGAACAAAAGAATTCTCTAGAACTTAAGTTGGATGAACAAAAGAAGGCAATGGATGAACAAAAGAAAGCAATGGACGAACAAAAGAATTCTCTAGATGCTCTGGAAAGTAAACTTGATGAGCAAAACAAGAACTTGGAATCCAAATTCGAAGTGATCGAAGAGAAAATCGAGAAGGTAGAGACGCAACTCGAAAAAGTCGAAACTAGATTCGATGAAAATTTTGAGAAACAGGAAACTCAGTTCGGGAAGATAGAGATTCAGTTTGAAAAAGTGGATACGCAATTCGAGATAGTAGGAAAGCAAGTCGAAAATCTTGCTAAGGAGCTCAGCAACGTGAAGAGACAGAAAGCACGGGAATATTCCACTGACGGTCTGAGAAGAAAGGAGATGCAGCCTCCGATCTTCGATGGTCAAACATCATGGCCAATTTATAAGAGGCAATTCGAAGCGGCCGCAATGACCAATAGCTGGGACGATGAAGAGAAGTCTATTGCACTCACGCTTGCACTGAGGGGTCCAGCTGCGGAGCTCTTGCAGACCATCCCGGAAGATAAACAGCAGAACTACGACTCTCTGGTTCAGGCTCTCGAGATGCGGTTTGGGGATGAACACATGCAGCAGGTGTACAGGGTTCAGCTGCGTAGTCGAGTCCAGAAAAGGGGGGAAACGCTCCAACAGTTGCAAGCGGATATAGAGCGACTAGCCCATCTTTCATACCCTAAAGCCGGTGAGGAGCTTATCAACGAAATGGCGGTGGAAGCTTTTATTCAGGCCATAGAGGACAGACAACTGCAAATGGCTGTAAGGATGGCTGAAAAGCGAACACTCCCCGAGGCATTGGCATTCGCTTTGTCAATGAAGGCTGCGGACCAAGCATACCAGGGAATACACCGTGTCAGGGAAATGTCCGTCGTGGAATGCTCATGCCAGAGAACAGCCGTCATGGATGAAGACAGAGCTCGCGGAAGTCAAATCCGTTGCTGGAATTGCAACCAAACCGGACACCTACAACGGCAGTGCAGAAGTGCACCTAGACGAGGAAATTGTTCACATTGCGGAAGTAGGAGAAGCAGAGAGGAAGCATCTGGCTGTCAGTCAGACTTCCCAAAACCAGCAGTCGGGAAATGCGTAAGGACCAACTTCGCGGGGCAGAAATTGGTTACTGGAATCGAGGCCCCCAGGACCACCATTCAAGTTTCGCAAACCAAACGGGGTAACAAGAGCCTGACAGTGGAGGCACTAATCAACGAGAAGAAGTGCGTAGCCACCATCGACACAGGTGCCACTGCCTCCATTGTAAGAAGAGATATCGTCAAAAGCTCCTGGCTGCACAACACCAACAGCTACTGCCTGAAGACTGCAACAGGGGAAATGGCGAAGGTATTTGGAGAAGTTCGTCTTACGATTACTCTGGCAGGACTGACGTTCTCCCATGCGTTTCTGGTGGCAGATATATGCGACGAGTGCATCATCGGAGTAGACTTCATGAAAGCAAATGAAGTAATCTTGGACATCGGGATGCAAGTACTGAGGTATCGAAATGTGGAGATTCCGATGGTGTACGGAAATGAGAATGCCGTAACTCTCAGGACAGTCATCAGCAAAGACGAAGTTTTGCCGCCGTCTTCAGAGACAATCATTTGGACGAAACTGGAAGGTGATCTTGGGAGCCACCGATTCTACATAGTAGAACCAGACCCAGAGAAGAATTCTCAAGACTACATCGTGGGAAAGACGTTAGTCGAACCAAAGAACACCATGGTTCCAGTAAGAGTTTTGAACGCAAGACCACACACTGTCAAACTAAGGCGAGGGGAGGTGACTGGAAAATGCACGCCGATTACCGCCGTCGCAACAATATCTGAACGTGATGCTCCAAAACCTCTCACATCACCTTGGACAGCGGAAACGAGAGAAACGATTCTCCAGTCCAGTGAGCTGAATCAGGAGCAGCGAACTATGGCAGAGAATCTTATCAATGAGTATGCTGATGTATTTGCCTCACAGGACGGAGAATACGGCCGAACACACCTGGTACAACATCGAATAGACACTGGTGATACTAGACCAATTCGTCAGCCTGCTAGGCGCCTTCCATTGGCAAAGCAGACAGAAGTTGCAGAGATGGTGTCGGCAATGGAGAAAGAAGGTCTGATTGAAAGTTCCAAAAGTCCGTGGGCATCACCGGTTGTACTGGTTAAGAAGAAAGATGGCAGCACGCGGTTCTGCGTGGACTATCGGCAGCTCAATTACGTCACCAAGAAAGACAGCTACCCTCTGCCACGGATTGACGACACGCTAGACACACTATCAGGAGCCCGATGGTTTTCCACTCTCGACTTGAAGAGTGGCTACTGGCAGGTACAGATCCATCCAGAAGACCGGGAGAAAACCGCCTTCACCGCAGGAAATGGGCTATGGCAATTCACGGTAATGCCATTCGGGCTGTGCAATGCTCCGGCGACTTTCGAGCGATTGATGGAATGTGTCCTGCAAGGGTTAACATGGAAAACCTGTTTGGTTTACTTGGATGATGTCATCGTCATAGGAAAAACGTTTGCGCAACACCGACACAATCTAAGGGATGTGTTTCAAAGGCTTCGAAGTGCCCGCCTGAAGCTCAACCCCAAGAAGTGCGCCCTGTTTAGAGCGGAAGTCAAGTACCTGGGACACATAATTTCAGCGAAAGGAGTGAGAACCGATCCGGAGAAGGTCGAAGCGGTGAAAAACTGGCCAGTCCCCAAAGACAAACACCAACTAAGGAGCTTCCTGGGCCTAGCCACCTACTACAGACGGTTCGTGAAGGATTTTGCCGGGATCGCAAAGAACCTGCACCAGTTGACGGAAAAGGGAAAACAATTCAAATGGTCAATTGAGTGCGAGAAGAGCTTCAAGGCACTTAAACAACGGCTATGCGATGCCCCGATACTGGCTTACCCCACTCCCGGGGAAACGTTCGTTGTGGATGCAGATGCTAGTAATGTCGGGGTAGGAGCCGTACTCTCCCAGGTGCATGACGGCCAAGAGAAGGTGGTTGCGTACTTCAGCAAGGTGCTCTCTAAGCCAGAAAGGAACTACTGCGTGACAAGGAGAGAACTTCTAGCTTTGATCTTGGCTACGAAGCATTTTCACAAATACCTCTACGGGAGGAAGTTCGTTCTTCGCACAGACCATGCAGCCTTAAAATGGCTATTACAGTTCAAGAGTCCTGAGGGTCAGGTCGCAAGATGGATCGAAAGGCTGCAAATCTACGACTACGAAATACAGCATCGTAAAGGAAGGCTCCACTCTAATGCGGATGCACTGTCCCGGAGACCATGCAGAACGGATTGTAAACATTGTGCGCGTCAGGAAGAACGGGAGCTGGTTTCCATCCAAAGAATGAGAGCCGAACCTATCGCCGGCTGGAGCGTAGATGAGATCCGGAACGCTCAGAAGGAAGACCCGGATATCGAGCCGATTCTGGCCTGGAAGGAGAACATGGAGAAACCGGATCATCAGGACATCTCTCACAGAAGCCCGACCTTAAAGGCATATTTTGCGCAGTGGGACTCCCTCCATGTCCAAGAAGGTGTTCTGAGAAGAAAATGGGAATCCTCCGACGGAAAGTCGTTTGTAATGCAGCTTGTCGTACCGCGGACGAGGGTCAAGGAGGTGTTACAGGAAATGCATGGCGGGGCGACCGGAGGCCACTTGGGAGTGAATAAGACGCTAGAAAAGGTACGAGAACGTTTTTATTGGTTAAAAGCGAAGGAAGATATCGAAGACTGGTGCAGAAAATGCGACGTGTGTGCAGCTAGCAAGGGTCCGAGAATCAAAACTCGAGGTAAGATGCACCAATACAACGTGGGAGCACCTTTCGAACGAATCGCCATTGACATCGCAGGGCCCTTTCCGGAAACCGACAATGGTAATCGGTATATACTCGTAGTGATGGACTACTTCAGTAAGTGGCCGGAAGCGTTTCCGATCCCTAACCAGGAAGCCAGAACCGTGGCGGAGCAGATCGTCTACAATTGGGTTAGCAGATTCGGTGTGCCCTTGGAATTGCATTCTGACCAAGGGCGGAACTTCGAGTCAAGAATCTTCCAAGAGATGTGTCAACTACTCGGAATCAAAAAGACAAGGACAACCCCGCTTCATCCACAGTCGGACGGTATGGTGGAGCGTTTCAATAGGACTTTGGACGAACATCTCTCGAAGGTCGTAGGTGACTACCAACGGGATTGGGACCGGCAGATTCCCTTGTTTTTGATGGCCTATAGAAGTGCCGTGCATAGCACTACTCGACATACGCCGTTCGAAATCTTATTCGGTGGAATAGCTCGTTTACCCAGTGAGGTGAAATTTGGATCTCCTACCAATGAGCCCAGAAATGAAGAAGAGTACGTGGCGGACCTTAGGGAAAGGCTTAGGGACATACACCAAAGGACCAGAAGCCAGATTAAGATGACGAGCGACCGCATGAAGACCAGGTATGATGCCAAGGCAACAACGTCAGGATTCCAGGAAGGAGATCTGGTGTGGCTGTATAATCCCCATCGCCAAAAGGGGAAGTCACCTAAATTACAGCGGAACTGGGAAGGTCCCTACAGAATAGTAACCCGCATCAACGATGTTGTCTACCGCATCCAGCGAGGACCGAGGGCCAAAATGAAAGTGGTTCATGTGGACCGACTGAGTCGATACAATGGCCGAAATGAGGATGCACTTGTTCGGGACGAACACGTCTAAGAGGGGGGCAGTGTAGCATAATAATAACTACGCGCCTATGTCTATGCAGCAAATTCCGAAGTGACTTTCCATTTTGGCAGAATTTTGGTTCAAACTGTCCTTTCATTCGAGGTTCGTGTCTGGGACGAAGTCTCCACAGCTCATGTCAACGAAAGAGACGAATAATATCAGGGATCCAGTGGTCGAAGAATTTGCTAGAAGCTTCTGGCTATCAGAAACTTCTGCTATATAAGGACAGATGGCGATCAAAAAAAAGGACAGTTGGTTTAGAACCGTGGCGCAGAGATTAGAAAAGTGATAATGGGCGAAGTTGTAATTTGGTGATAAATTGAAAGTTGAGAGTGAACAAGAAAAAGTAATTAGTTTGGATTTGTGAATTAAGAAATTGAAAGGAGATAAAGTGACCAGAGAGGAAAGAGACCTTGTAAGAAAAGAATAAGGCGAAGAATAGTATAGTGTGAACTTGAATTGTTCTATAGAGTAGAAAATAAAGAAATAATTTCTCAGAATAATTGTTTTATCTACTCGAGCCGTAGCCCGCATACTACAATATATATTATATAAACATTTTTTGCCGAAACTAAAGGGTGCCTTTTTTAAGAGGATCCAGGTTTCGGATAGGGAATTGTCATTTTTTTAAGTGTCAGTGGCTAAAAATTCATCATGGATAGTTTTATACGCAACAATGTTACCAAATCGTTGAATATTATTTTCCCAATCAGTGTTCAGTTACTCTAACTTATCGAGCACTTGGTCAATGGTATGGACCGAATAATCGCCCATCTGAACGTGCTATTCGTCTTGTTGTGGATAGATTTCGCACTAATTTAATGCTTCATGATATTAGGCCAACAATAAGAATAAGACCAGTGCTTTGCTAAGAAAATATTGCCGCAATTGAGGCCAGTGTTAATGTAGACCCGAATTTATCAGTTCGCAAGCATGCACAGGAGCTCGGGCTTTGTCTGTCCACAATTTGGAAAATTTTGCGAAAGGATCTTGATTGCGTCGGACCTTCGCTGAATGGGCTCAAAACCAATTGCAAAATTATAGGGAGTTTTATGGCAATTTTGTGTTCAGCAATGAGATGCACTTTTGGCTCAACGGATACGTCAATAAGCAAAATTGCCATATTTGGAGTGAGAACAATCCGCAAGTGACTCTTCATACACCATTGCATCCACAAAAATGTACTGTATGGTGTGGGTGTAAACCACACCATACATACTGGTCAAACAGACATGTAGGAAAAAGTATTTGCTTTGACTTGATGCTGAAGATTAAGATATAGTTAAAATAATTTCACCAATTCTTGTCCCCTTATTGGGTTGGCTAGTCGCATGAAAAATTGCTTTTGTCATAGAAACGCTCGCAACTTCAAAACCGCTTAACCGATTTGAATAGAATTTCATATAAGGTTTTGAATGATAAATATGCATTCTACGTCGTCATATAGGTAGCTGCATTATTAAATGTTCTAACAAACAAATAAGGATGTCCCAAAATTCAAGCAAGGGATTGTTGGCATAAAACTTAGGCTTCAAAAAACGCCAAAGAAAAAAAGTCCAACGGCGTTAAATCGCATGATCTGGGCATCCAATTCTGATCCCTAAAACGGGAAATTACACGACCAGGAAATGACTCATTCAGTAATTGAATTGTTTCTATGTGGCACCGTCTTTTTGAAACCATATGCCGTCCACATCCATATCTTGCAATTTTGGCATAAAAAAACTATATCATCATGCCGCGATAGCGAGCACAATAAACTATTATTGCCTGACCATCCACATTTTCAAAGAAGAATGACCCGATAATGCCTCCAGCCCAAAATCCCCACCAAACAGTGAGACGTTCTGGATGCATTTGTCTCTCAACACTCACTAGTGGATTTTTTGAACCCCAAATTTGACATTTTGACGATTAACAAAGCCATCAAGATGAAAATGAGCCTCATCGCTGAAGATGATATTATTTGGAAAATCAGCATCAGTTCCAACGATTATGGAACAACAACATTACGCACAGCGATCAGTAGGCTTCAGTTCTTGAGTCAAATGCACATTGTATGAATGAAGATGCAAATCTTTCATGAGAATATGATGTTCCTGGACTCTCAACAACAATATCACGAACTGCTTCGATGTTTTGTGTTGAACGGCTTGTTGAAGGACGGCCAGAGTGTGATAACTAATTAGTCCAGTCTCCCTGATTTTTTGACTTAATCTCCTCACAGTTGATGAAATTAAATCACTATTCCGACCATATTTTGTACGAAAATTGCGAACTGTAGCTGCCAAACTTTCATTATTCTTAAAATATTGCTCAACAACGAAAATGCGTTGTTCTTTCATGTAGCACTCCATTTTTAATAACCCTGAACTGTCAGCTGTCACGCTGTCTTTTTTTTTCGTTGGCAACACTTAACCGCACAGCTTGTATAAGATTAGCATGTAGAAGATTTTTCTGAGAACTTTGGGATATGAATATGAAAAAAAAACCGAGGTAATAAGTAAGCTTCGCGAGAAGCGTCATGGTAAAAGAAACTGATGTCCAACAGGGTCTATAAACACGTACACATTGCAATCTGCTTATGAGTATATGAGGCAAAAGCAACTACAATACATTTTGATACTTTCAAATTTGTTCTACGCACATGTGACGCCATACTCGCTTGCATAATGATTTTGCATTATGACTGATCTGCATAATGCGTAATCTGTCGTATTCATTCATGACTGTAAATATGATAGTATGCATTCCTATACCCAGATGAACTGAATGAATATTACGAGTATAACGAAACGCAGTTGTGCAATTAATTTTAAGTGTTGTGGTTCGTCCCATTTCGCCATTTGTTTATTAAATACTAATTTATTCATGAAATGAGACAAAAAGTATAATTAAAGAAACACGAGTAAATGCATTATTCTTACAACGCAATAATAAAGAAACGATGTCAAGATTATCATTTATTTATTTTTGAAATGGTGCCAAAATTAAGTTTTATTACTTTGACTAGATATAATTACGGAAAATTGACTCATTTCAGTTTAAAAGCTTTTTGAGAGATTTCCTCCTGTATACAAAAAGATCAAAGGAATGATAACAAAGATAATGATATTTGCCATTGTATATTAGTCCATGTCATCCACAGATAGAATATGAGGATTGTAGGTACTATTTTATACCTAACGAAATATAACTTTAATTATAGTCAACAGAACATTAAATTTTGTCATTGACTACTTCTTTTGCCTTCTCTTTGTTTTTTTAAAGACATTTAATTATTTATTATATTGCGAAACCTCCAATGCCGATGTGATGTCACTTCAGACTTTGACGAACAATTCAAACATTGCTCAGGCAAACCTACAAAAGGAATGACGGTAAAATTTATAACACATGGGTAATAAAATTGATGTTATCAATCTATGCTGTAGAAGGACGAATAATTACTACGATAATAATAAACAATTAACGGTATTTGTTGTAAAGAGAGATAAACAGATAATAATTGCAGTTTTTCAAACGAGTAGAAAAAAGTTTTATCTTTATAGCACTTATTATGCAAAAATATGGAACTTGTGATATATGGAGATAATCTGCGTAAAACAATAACGTAATAGAACAGATTTATTGAATACGAGTACTAGCTGCTTTGTTCGCGTAGATTTTGCTACTAAAAAGTGATTTAGAACGAAGTGTAAAAAATATATGATAGCATACCATTGTCTTTTTTTTTTTTTTTTTTTTTATTGAAACGTTATAAATGGTATACATTTCATTACTCTGCAACTAGTACAAACTATCGAACAATTTTTATTTAGTTGAATGAAAGTGCTATAAGCAAATTTATAGACGACTCAAAAAATATACATTTTTTTTAATTCTAATGAGCGCCAACTACATGCTAGGAGAAATTGCTATTTCTACTCTAATTTGGCGCTGAATGCACAATCTTCTGATTAGCAAATTTGACACAGTTAACCGTTATGTGTCAGAAACATGATTTTTGTGCTAAATAATAGCAGTGTTGTTGATTCATCGTTTTCCTAACTATAAATTCATATCCACTTTAGTAAAACCAAAGGTAATTGTTAATTTGGGACTTATTCCTCATATTCTAGATAAAATATTTCAATATTTTATTATAATTTCCGCTCAGATAATGGGCAGAGCAGCGCATTGCATAAAGGAGAAGCGAGAGCTTATTAAAAGACTGATTGGAGAAGGGAAACCGTACAAATTTGTGCAAGATCTTTTGCAATGTTCAGCTAAGATGATATCAAATGCAATAAAATATGTAGAAAAGGCTGAAACCCGAGGCAAAAAGCGTAAGACAACCCCAAGAGATGATCAACGTACTATATTGCAAGAATGGCAAAGAAAAACGCATTCGTTACATCTAAAGCTGTCAAAGATGACCTACAGCTGGACATTAGTACATCAACCATTAGAAGACGCTTAATGGAAGCGAATTTGCACGGAAAAATACCTCGAAAAGTGCCATACCTCAGCAAAAATAATGTTGCAAAGAGAATAAAATTTGCATCAGAGCATGCTGATTGGCCATCTTCTAAATGGCGGAACATATTGGAGCGACGAAACTAAAATCGTTTTATTCGGTTCTAGTGGACGTCATCTGTATATTCGAAGACCTCCATCATCCGAATTAAACCCAAAATTTACTGTGAAAACAGTTAAACATGGAGGAGCCAAAATCATGGTATGGGGATCTTTCTCTTATTACGATGTCGGTCCTATACATAGGATTAATGACATCATGGCTCGCCATGTTTATGTAAAAATACTCGAGGCGGTTATGTTACCTTATACAGAAGAGAGTATGCCGCTTAAATGGGTCTTTATGCAAGATAATGACCCAAAGCATACTAGTAAATGCGCGAAAGAGTGGTTTAATTCGAAGAGGGTTGAGGTCATGGAGTTGCCAGCACAGTCCCCTGACCTCAACCCGATTGAAAACTTATGGACGTATATAAAATTTGCTGTTTCAAAAGCAAATCCAAAGAATGCGCAGCAACTATGGACAGTGGTACATTCAACTTGGCAATCGATTTAGTGAACTCAATGCCAAGACGATGCAATGCTGTTTTAAGAAATAAGAGTTACTCAACCAAGTACTAACCAATTACATTGTTTTTATTAATAAACTATTGAATAAGTTCTTGAAATTTGAGTTTTATTCGTTTTTATTGAGTACACTGCTATTTTGCACACCCAAAAATGGAACCTTTGACACATAACGGTTAACTGTATCCTATTTACTAAAAAAAAGATCACGTATTTTGTGCAAAATGAAAGAAGAAATACCAATTTGCACTACAAGTGCAGCTGGTGCCCACCGGATTGAGGAAAATAAATGAATTTTAAGTAATTCGTGAATATGTGTAAGACCCTGCTATTATATTGCACACCACTATATATATGTACATATGTAATTTAAATTGTTTTTTTTTTTAAGTTAGATACAAAATATCCAGAAGGGAACGTTTATCTAGAAAAGTTGATCGCATAACTCGTGTGGTTTAATACGCTTGAGCCTTCGGGTCTGCGCATTGGTGTCACTTAGCCTTGCTGATTCCTGGTTGATGTGATGTCTCAGCTTCATGAAGTGCGTTCTATCGTACTTGGAAATTGTCTCCTTCACGGCGTCTATATTAAGGTTGCGTTGTAAGTCCGTATTCCTCACATACCATGGTGCTCTGAAAATGCCTCTAACGACTTTGTTTTGGAACCTTCGAATTATGTCAATATTTGTTTGGGAAGTACACCCCCATAGCTGAATACCGTACGTCCATACTGGTTTCAATATTTGTTTGTATACTAAAAGTTTATTATGTACTGATAGATGTGATGTTCTACCAATAAGCCAGTTAAGGTTTCTTAATTTGACATTGAGCTCTTCTTTTTTCTTTTTTACATGTTCCTTCCATCGAAGCTTGGCATCTAAATTCATTCCTAGATACTTGGCTGTATTAGAGTAGGGAACTTGAAGATCAGAAATAAATATTGACATATGTCTAATTTTTCTATTTGTGAAATCAACATGAACTGATTTTGAGCTATTTAGGTGAATTCAGTTCTTTTTGGTCCAGCTAAGAACTTCATCTACAGCAGTTTGAAGAAATGCAGTTGAATCGTTCTCGTTTTTTGCAACGGTGAGTATAGCTGTGTCATCAGCAAATGTAGCTATTGTGCAATTTGGAGGTGTTGGTAAGACTTTAGTAAATAAAAGGTATAACACTGGACCTAGAATACTCCCTTGTGGGATCCCGGCATTGATCTCTTTTAGTTGAGAGTAGGAACTATCTTGTTTAATTGTAAAGTATCTATTTGAAAGATTCGATTTTAGTACCTCTGTATATTCCTTGGGAAAAAGTAATTTAAGTTTTTCAAGAAGCCCCTCGTGCCAAACTTTATCAAATGCCTTTGCGGCATCCAAAAATACAGCTGAGCATATCATTTTATCTTCTAGAGCTTTTTCGATGATGTCGGTAATTCGGTGAACCTGTTCTATAGTAGAATGTTTTTGTCTGAAACCAAATTGATGTATTGGAATCATGTTTCCGCCTGCTATAAAAGGGCTTAGCGTCTTTAGAAAAACTTTTTCCAGTACTTTTGACAAGATGGGTAAGAGAGAGATGGGCCTGTATGATGACGGTTCGTGAGGATCTTTTCCTAGCTTAGGGATCATAATCACGTCTGCTACTTTCCAGTGACAAGTTAAAACACGCGTTTATTAAAATTGCCAGTTTAAGTAAAGCTCTTGGTGGTAGCTTTTGCAGGACTTCGGTAGTTATTAAATCGTAACCAGGTGATTTTTTCCGTTTCAAATTATTTTTAATAATTAAGTTGACTTCAAAAGGAACTTTTTCATTTGGCTGCTCCACTTCTGGCCATATTTCATCAGTTTGAGATTCGTTAGGTTGAAAGATATCCATTAGATACTCAGCAAATACGTCAGCCTTTTCGGTGTTTGTTTTGGCCCAAGTGTTCCTTGATCTTAAAGGTGGGATCTGCTGTATGGAACGTTTTAGGTGTTTGATTGACTTCCAAAGAGAGTATTCTGTTTGCTTATCGGCAGTCAGTCCACTCACAAATCGGTGGAATGATTCGTTTTTTAACTCTTTTAGTTGGTGTCTTATCAATTCAGTTAACCTATTGAGCTGTGACTTGTAGAGCGGATATCTTGTTTGTTGCCATTTTTTCCTAATCTCTCTCTTTTCAGCTATAAGATTCATTATTAGTCTTGGGTATTTAATTTCAGATGACTTTTTGTTAACAAGAGGGGTACTTTCCCAAGCAGCATTTTGCATTTGTTGAGTAAAGTTAAGTATTTCGCTCTTTAATTCAGTTTTGGTAGTTAGCAGTTTGCTAAATTTTAAGTTTTTATCTAACAGAGCTTTAAAATATTGCCAATCCGTATATACCATTGAGTAAAACAAAATGTTAGACTCCGCTTTTTAAAGTAGTACCCTATTCTACTTATTTGGGATGAACATACAAAACTATGGGAGCTCTACCCAAAAGTGGGCTGAGCCCTATATAGTGACACTCTCTAAGTGTCTATTGTCTATCTTAAAATCTATTGAGGTGTTTAAAATCTATGTTGGAACAAACATTCAGACTCTCTTCTCAGTGGCAAGAGAAAACGCACAGTTGACGCCATCGTTATCGCCCATCCTTGTTACTACTCTAATTTTAGCAACAACAGGGATTTAAATTCTTTTTATTTTAAATTCTTCTTAAGAATGATTGTCCATTCATACCTACAAAAATGTTACGGTCACAGCAACAGTAAAAAAAAGGTTCTTTTAACCATCTAATGCTAGTAATACGATGGTTTTTCCTTGGTTGAAGCAATAATTGTTGCTAACACCAAGTTTTTCGGCAGAAGACACCAAATTGTAGCCCATTACACCCCACACTATAACACTAAGGGTGGCCGTGGTGTAGTAGTAACATCAACGCTTGTCACGCTCTTGGTTCACGGTTCAAATCCTGATCTCAACAAACATCTATTTATTTATTTCGTCTGAAATATGCGAAGGCATAACACTGGCAGTAGAGTGGTCATACGGCTTAAAATGCAACTTGATCGTGATGATGACAGCAGGTGGAGGGAAAAAATACTGTGAATCATGAGCAACGACAAAAAGCAAAACAAACAAGCTCCCCAGTTATCTGAACGCCATCCTTGGAGTTTACTGAAACTTAATACCACCAAAGTTTCAAACCCTCTACACCAATCTTTTTCTCTCTCTCTCTCTCTCTCTCTCTCTCTCTCTCTCTCTCAATTTCTACAAACGCCCGTGTAAATAATTTTATGCTATTCATATCCCATTTGGGGCGCGCAAATTATAAAAAAAAAAAAAAACTTTCACCACCATGTTTCACTGAGTTGTTTATATTTTTTCTGATTATAGCTTCGTATTTGGCTTTCTTCATACCTCTTGTTGGTTTGTGTCGCTAGTGAACAAGTTGAATTTACTTTCATTTACAAAAATCACGTTTTTCCAAAACTCAAGATCCTTATTTCTGAAGTTATAAACATATTGCAGTCTTTTAAGTCTATTATCATAGGTTCACTTATCGCTGGCTTATTTCTACATATCCTTGTAGCAAATCTTGGTTTTTTCAAGTGTTTTCTTATTGTAGGCAAATCAGCCGTTTTTCCACTCAATGAGGGTGGCCATGGTGTAGTCGTAACATCATCGCTTGTCACGCTGCAAGTTCACGGTTCGAATCCTGATGTTAAGAATCATCTATTTATTTCGCATGAAATATTTAAAAAAAAAAGTCGATCAATTGAGAAAGCTTATGTCAACTCTACTGCGAAGGCATAACACTGGCAGTAGGGTGGTCATATAGCTAAAATGCAATTTGATCGTGATGATGACATCAGGAGGGCGGACAAAGATACTGTGAATCATAAGCAATGACAATACAAAAATACTCCCGAGTTATCTGGACGCCACCTTTGGAGCTCACTGAAACTTAATACCATCTGAGTTTCAAACCACTACACTAAATCTTTCATTCTCTCTCTCTTCTTAACAACGCCCGTACCCTGTAATACTATAAGAGTATTCAATCCTCTTTGGCGCTCGCAAATTATAAAAAAAGGTTTATGGTTCATGCCTAACTCCCTTATTTAGAATGATGATCACTATTTGATATTTTTGTTGGTCGTCCAGATCGTTGTTTATCTTGCACAGAACCGTCATTGTAGTATCGCTTACAAATGTAATGTACGGTGTGGACACATTCAAGTTTGCTATTTCAGCTATTTCACTTAAAGTCGTACCTATCTCACGGTGATATATTACGAGGGAACGCACATTTATATCTACCTATTTTTACCCGTTTTAACCATTTTGTTTACCGCACGTGCCTTATCTCTAAGGATCACTTAACAAATGAAATTGGGATGAGAGAGACTGTAAGACAATGCGCAGTCTAAACATTGTATAACAGTACATTTTGTTCGCTGTTGTGTGTGTTGAAGAAGAACAAAATTTCAAAAACTTTTTCACAGGAAAAATATGATAGTGTTGCATATTTTTAATTTCTTCTTGGAAAATAAATGTATGTATAAATATGATTTTTTTACGTTATTTTATAAAACACATTCGTACCATTTCAGAAATATATTTAAATCTTATATTGATATGATAAACTCGTGTTTATTCCATCATTTTCTTAAGACTGATTCATTTTGAAAAACTTTTTCACAGCACTGTACGCGTATATACAAGTACATATAAGATTTTTAACAAAAACGAAGGCACATTTCCAACAACAAGCGGTGCTTCATCTAAGTTTTATTTATAATTTGCGCGCCAAAGAGGTTATGAATACTCTTATACTATTACAGGACATGGGCGTTGTGAAGAAGAGCGAGAGAGAGAGAGAGAGAGAGAGAGAAAAAAAGATTTAGTGTAGTGGTTTGAAACTCAGATGGCATTAAGTTTCTGCAAACTCCAAGGGTAGCGTCCACATAACTGGGGAGTTCGTTTGTTTTGCTTTTGTTGCTGCTCATGATTCACGGTATTTTTTTGTCCGTCCTCCTGATGTCATCATCACGATCAAGTTGCATTTTCAGCCATATAACCCCTCTACTGCCAGTGTTATGCCTTCGCATAGTTAGTTTTCGCAATTGATCGACTTTTCTATTTATTTCATGCGAAATAAATAGATGATTCTTGACATCAGGATTTGAACCGTGAAGCAACAGCGTGACAAGCAATGATGTTACCAATACACCACGGCCACCCGATAAGTATTATACTAACCGCGACCGACACTCCTTGATTTCGGTGATCGGACGAGAACCATTTTTATTGTTCTTATCTTTAATATCTTAACTTCCATGAGGAATATCGGGATCATTCTAATTGGAGATAATGGCCAAGCCTCTAAGATATAGAAAGGCAATGTCGCTCAGACGTATCTGTTATCATTTTATTTATATACGAGTATCATACATATATATTGCGTATATTGTATCATTCTTCTCCTACATCCGGTGCATATTTGAAATATCTCGAAGCGTAATAAAATCCGGTCGTCACCTTGTAGGCAGTGTTGTAAGAAGTTGCTGGCTCTAAATCCAACGTGCATTGGAACAAAGTTCCTCTTTATCTCTGTCTCAGAATGTTACCTTAAAAGTAAAAAGTTGAAGAAAATTAGTAATTTCTTATGTCAATTCCTCAACTTTTCGAAACCTACTCATATCTATTGGTGTCGTGACAATTTTCTATCTCGAGATTTCGAGATTAATAACTCTTTTTTTCGTCCGATCAATACGACTTGTACAACGTCTGTCATATTGAGAAAAGTTTTTAGCTCTGGTTCTTCGCAATTATCTCTATATTATACATATATATATATACGTAAAAAAAAGGAATTCCAGAGCAAAAGGGTGAGATTCGATGCGTTATTTATGAACTACCGCAGGATTTATGCCGGAAAGTAGTCTGCAAGGCCACACGTGGCGCTCATTTGGCCGATATTATTTTCCATGTTTAGTATCAATGCCTCAACATTATATTGACATCAAAATATCAGCAGTTTATCAAAATTGTAGCCCCCAATTGAATTATCCTTTATCTTACTCTAATGGAGCACAATTGCAGCCTAAACGGCGGGATGGATTTTCTTCAAACTTCGTATCTGGAGGTCTGCGGGTTCACAATTTGAAGCGAAATCGAAATTTTTATTTTAATCCCAACCGTTAATGTTGGGATTAACTACTTTACTAAGTGCCGATTTCATAAAAATCAATTTTTTCGAAAAAGTGTTTTTTGCAAATTTTCTGTTTCTCGCCTATGACGCGATCAATTTTGTTCGAAATCAATATTTGAATAATATTTGATGTATACAAGATTTTGGCATACCAAATTTTGGGAAATTCAAAAATGAAATTTTTTTTTTAAAGTATTAAAAAAAATTAAATTTCAAGGACGTGCGACCCAGTCGTGCACTTTATTTTATCTTATCTCAGGAGATGCTAAACTATTACGATGAGACAGCGCCTCGAAGAGCCTGTAGTGTGGAGATGTTATATACTACATAGCCCACATTAGGGATGGGTTGAAAGATGAGCGATAGGGGTACGATACGTTCTAGACGGAATGTAATTTTTCGGTATGTTTATACCCAATCCCATAGGGTATGTTAGTCTTGAAACATAAAAATCAGATTTTTCAATATTTTTACTAGAAACTTAAAAATATTCCCTTTACTAAATATGTAGATTTGGATACCGACTTTCTCTACAATTCGTTCGAACATTATACGAGTAAAAGGCCACAGCCTTCCAACTTAACCAGAAAATAAATTGGTTTTATTAGAAATTGTGTTAATGTGCATCATGAGGCTCTTTGAAGCTTGGGATGAAGAATAGGTAACGTGACCATATTTTTTTCGTACGAAAGGGGAGGTGAAATACAGGGTAAACCGATAAAAGATACAGATATTTCATAGGATATATTTATTCAATGCAAGGTCATTTCGAATTAACTTGAAAAACCAACTGAAAATAAAAGAACAATGAATCTGACACGCTGTTACCACCGCCAGTGTCAGTTACTATTTCTTCTTTTTTTTCAACATTTCAGACGAAATGAAATAATCTATAAAAAGGCGATATTTGAGCACTCTACTAGGCACGCCACTAGGGCTCATCACCTCTATGGACACGTGACAAAGGCGTGAGCATTCCTTTAGCAAAACTCCTTGTATAGCAGGATAAGCAAACTTTGGAAATCATTTCCAAGACACATATTTCCAGAAACTTTTAATCTTCAATAATTCAAGGCAGAATCAACAGGCATCTGCAAGCATCGCAGGGCGCTGTCCCATCGTTATATTATAGTTTCATCTCTGCAGAGAAGAATAAAGAATTAAAATCCGAAATTAAAGATACAAAATTATTCTTTCTTCTTTCCTGCCAACATCAATTAGCGAAACACATTTTTGCACCATCCGGTAGTCGAAATGTGCTATACTCCGTTAGTAATATCTGGGGATATTACCGAAAGCTAGTGAAACTTTATACCAGGTAATGGTTGTTCTTGTTTTTCATTCAAACCTTTACAGGACTGAGTATAAATTTTAAACTAACCTACATGTGAGTTTTTTCTTCTCTACTTAATTTATTTGCCTTGGAGAAAACACGGAAAAGACAAAATATATTCGACGATCTATTGTCAGAAAGAAATTTAGGTATTTCAGGATACATTTCTTGAATACATGATATTTGCAGGTTGTGCACGATAGCTGGTTAATAATGCAGAGTATTTTTTTTTTGTTTATAATTTGCACGTGTGAAAGGGGATATGAATACCCTTATACTAATGTTCGGACACGGGCGTCTTGTGGAAAGGGGAAGAGACATAGAGAAGACAGATTGGTGTAGTTGGTTTGAAACTCAGGTATTGTTAAGTTTCAGTGAACTCCAAGGGTGGCGTCCAGATAACTGGGGAGTATTTTTGTATTGTTATTGCTTATGATTCACAGTATTTTTTTCCATCCTCCTGGTGTCATCATCACAATCAAGTTGCATTTCAGCCATATGACTACCCAATTGCCAGTGTTATGCCTTCGCAGTAGAGTTGAATAAGCTTTCGCAATTGATCGATTTTTTTATTTATATCAGGCGAAATAAATAGATGATTCTTGACATCAGGATTTGAACTGTGAACCTGCAGCGTGACAAGCGATGATGTTACCACTACACCATGACCACCATATTGTAAAATATAGAGATAGGGTATCATACTATCAATTTTAGAGGGATTGCAACTTCTTTGTATGTTTTTATATCCAAGTGAAACCACTCATATTATTTCTCCCTTAAATGAGAAAGGCTACGTTATCACACTGATTTTTTAAATTTGCTAGCATTACTTGTACTAATAAAATGCATTATTTTCAGCGATATGGATTCAATCAAAATTTCGTAACAAATAATACAAAACTGAACCAATCATACATTTTATAAAATTCGAGTTAATGTATTAACAAATTGAAAGACCATTAAAAAATTCTGCGAGTATATCACATGCAGAAAAGCAAGGGTACACCTTGTATTCACTTGGTTTTAAAAGGACGAGTTCACTTACTTCACTATCTTCAAATCTGCACATATTTCAAAGGCTTTATTATAATTATTTCTTTATGGTGCAGGCTATGTAAAGGGTAGTTTTTAGCAGGATTTTTTTAATATGGCAACACTCAGACAGCTGATAGTTAATCTGACAGCTGACACCATTTTTTTATTCAGTATTGTTTAGCAAATTATCATGTAAAGACTCACGTCCGACCAGCGTTCACAAATTGTGGATATTTATTTCAAAACCCAGTTCAGTAAACAAATTTTTATAGAGAGGTACTCCAATATTACGGTTAATATAATCGACCAACTGAGTAGGCTATTCTTAAAACAATTGAAAAATGTCTCACTACCTTTACTCTTTTGGACTCCAAGCCACCGACTAGAATGCACAGTGTGCGCACAGATGAAAATATCGACGCCTAATTCCTAATTCATCGATTCGTCATCATGCGCAAGAACTTGGCCTGTGCCCATCGACTTTGTGGAAGATTTTGCGCAAGGATCTTGATTGTCCCGGAAAAATTCGAGCTTCTTAGGCGACCCTGGCGCGTCCCCAGGTAGCGGATAAGGGAAGACCAGGTAGTGTGGTAGAGGCGCGATACCTCTGCGGACCAAGAATAAACTTCCCAAGTTAAGGAGTATTAGACTATGTGCCAAGGACTGAGTGATGCAGGGAATTACAAAATGTGCATCGCAAGCATATCTTCCCTATGAGATATCAGGCGACCTCTCATAGTAATCCAGCCTTACACCTACATAGGAGCTCTGTAGGTGCGGACTTATATTTCTCGCCATACTCGTGGGAACAAAATAAAACAAAACAAAAGTCAGAAGAAGAACTTCTTCCCCTGTATCTCAATGTGAGATGAAGACAGATGAGAAGAGCCTCTCATCTCCAAAAACTGCTGAATTGCGCCAGTCCATGATAATGGACAAACTGCCCAGGCAGACAACGTACCAGGCAACGCGGAAATAGCGGAGAATATCGTCAACAAGCCTCAGCAGAAACATGAACATTTCACTGGGGCTCAGAGAACAAGAATCGCAGCTATGATTAGAGATGCCGTAGAATTCGAAGGGGAAATAAACAAATAGCGTTCAGATATGCACATGTGAAAGCGACAGACCTAGAATTAACAAAAGAAATAGGTCAACCGACAACTCGTCAAAGGATCAGATACCCAAAAAGCACAAAACGTACTCAGAGCCACGAAAGGCACAGGTACTGTTGTGCAAAGAAAATATCTCAACAATCATCTATTTATTTATTTCGTCTGAAATAAATAAAAAAATCGATCAATTGCGAAAGCTTAGTCAACACTACTCCGGAGGCAGTGTTATGCCTCCGGAGTAGTTCGTTTCGTTTTTAGTGCATTTTTATTAATTCATTTATTAACTTACGTGCTAGACAAAACGCTTAAAACTAGCTTAACTAACTTAACTATTCTTATTCTAACTTACTGGCCCTATGCGGGCGCTCTAAGCTAATCCTAATACTTAAAACTATGTCTTTCGACGTAACGTACGTGAAAAATATTTATTTAATTCATTCTTTTAAATTTAAATAAGTGCTACTAAGAAAATTAAAGAAAAAACTTAGTAAATGAAGCCTCCGGAGTAGTGTTGGCAGTAGAGTGGTCATATGGCTTAAATGCAACTTGATCGTGATGATGACATCAGGTGGAGGGAAAAAAATACTGTGAATCATGAGCAACGACAAAAAGCAAAACAAACAAGCTCCCCAGTTATCTGGACGCCAACCTTGGAGTTTTCTGAAACTTAATACCACCTAAGTTTCAAACCCACTACACCAATCTTTCTTTCTCTCTCTCCTCTCTCTCTCAATTTCTACAAAAAAGCCCGTGTCCTGAAATAATTTAAAGGTATTCAAATCCCATTTGGTGCGCGCAAATTATAAAAAAAAATCCTAGCAGTTCGGGTAAGGCTCAGGCGAAAAGTGACAACAAAATCACAAAAACTCAAACCTCAAAAAAGAAAAAGATAAAGAAAGCCCTGCAGAAAGCTAGTAAAAAATAGTCTACTAAAACAGGTGGACAAACCCGACAACAATAGTCCACAGGTTAAATTTGTTACACTCTCACTTAGAAATGGCTGGTTAGCAATCACTTGTCACATCACAGTAGCTAAAAAGTGGCTCATGGCTGCGGTCAAGAGAAAAAAACCATGGCCAGATGCAAGTCTGTGTATTACTCAGGGAAGTAACATTCCAAAGTTGTTCACATGTAACATAAATCCCTGCTGATGACGAATTGCCCAAGGAAATCTTCTTAACCCGGATTGCAAAGCAAAACACCGGCGCCTCCACGTCAGGATGGCGAGTCTTCAGGGCTACGAAAGAAAGAAGCGGTGGAGAAACAATTACATTCTCTGTAGGTGAGAGACCAAAGGACTACATCATAAAAGGAAAGGAAGGTGGCAACAACATCGATTTCATTACCATCTTCCAAAACTCACAGAGTGCTAGATACAAACTCGGTAAGGTTGGTGGTTGGTGATCTGCTCTTAAGGAATCCATGCTGGTTCGGTGAAAGGATAGTCTTGCTTTCAAAGAGTTTGAGTATGCAGGACAGTTTAGCGATAGCGGGCAGGCCATCAGGGCCGGAGGAGGATTCGCCCTTTAGTTTATTGATCTTATCTACTAACAACGCCAAAGTTATATCAATTGTGACTAAGGAGGTTTGGGGACAGATGTCTAAGTAGCGGAAGTAGTTATGATCAGTTTGAATGACGTGATCCGTAAATAATTGGCTGAACAAATTAGCGAACGTGTATGCGATTGTTTTAGGGTATGCCCAGGATTTATTAGCAAATTTCAAAGTGGATGGATAGTTATCCGATTTTTGTTTGGCATTAATGAAGTGGTAGAAACGTTTGGGTTCATTCATTAGCGTGAATTGCATTCTGTCAAGATATTCGATCTACAGATATTCAGAGTTCAGAGAATTGGGAGTGGACGTATTGGTAATGGGAAAAATCAGAGTCAGATCGGGATTTGTGGAATGCTTGCCATATTTTGTTTCTTATGTTACGAAGTGAGCGTAGCTCTTTATTATATGATGATTTTGACGCAAAATATATTCAAAGTCAGCTGTAGGCGAGGATTTAACAAAAGTTAAGTCAAACCTGTTATGTATCACCAAAGAACTCCACGACCTAAGGAATCGTCATCTTTCAATTGACCATCATCTCGGTAGATAACGAAATCAGAGGTTACGAGTACCTCTGCTCATTATTCATGAAATTAGAAGATAAATTGGTTTCAGTGAGAGCAAAAATATCGTAGGGGAGGTTTTGAGAGTTATGGCACATGGAGGAGATTTTAGTTTGTAGACCTCTCACGTTCTGGTAATAAATAGACAAGCATTCAGGGGAGGTAACAGTAACGTTAGAGGGGTTTGGGGTTGAATCTTTATCAGGAGGAGGAGAGTGAGATGGTAACAGATTAGGGGCGAAAGTTATTATGGTCGGCGCGAGTTCTTTGGAGGTGGTACCTACGTTTGGAGCTGATGTAAGATGCGAAAGACGAGAAATCGTTTGTTACATTGAGAGGTGATATGTTGAGACTCTCATGGAACTGAACAAATATATTCATCAAAGCATTCTTGTCAGTAGGGAGACCCTCTTGAGAGATGGAGATCTTAATGTTGGTATTAGTTTTTCCATCAATACAGATGGAGTCATCTTTATCGTGAAGATAGGAGAGATAAATACGGACTTTTTTGTAAATTTTTCGATCTCTTAATCGTGAGATTACGTAGCGGCCGATAAGCCTTATCTCCTTCTTCCTCAAGACGATGGAGAAAATTCTGGATAGACGTAGACATAGATAGAGATGGGGCCTTTCGTATGAACCGACTTCATAAAAATCAATATGCATATCAACCTGGGAAATCAACTACTCATGCTCTTCAGAACCTCACATCAAGAATTGATAAATCGCTTGAAAACAAAGAGATAACGGTAGGGTGCCTTTGACAACACCGAACATGCCCTGATACACAGATGTATCCAAAACATAGGAGTAGACAATACTACATGTAAATGGATAAAAGGTATGCTAGAAGACAGAAAATAAGAACAATACAAGGCAGTCATAAACTCAGCATCACTGCTGCGAAAGGATGCCCTCAAGGAGGAGTTTTCTCCCCTTTACTATGGTCCATCGTAGTCAATGAACTCCTGACAATACTCGACAATGATGGCTTTTATGTCCAAAGGTACGCCGATGACATTACTGTCCTGATCAGAGGTTAATTCGAAGAAACAATCTCGGATCGCCTGCAGAGAGCATTAAACCTTCTGAAGTTAAATTCCTTGGAGTAACCCTGCATGAAAAACTCACATGGAATTCTTATCTTAATAAAGCCAGGATCTCTCTGTGGACCCGCAGAAGTCTTCTTGCAAGAACTGAGGACTAAATCCCAAAATGACTCTATAGATGTATTCAGCCATAACGAGACCTATTGTCAGCATTCGTATGGTGGCAAAAAACCAAACACAAGACAGGCTCAATAAATTACAAAGACTAGCTTGTGTGTGTGTTATAGGAGCCATGACAACTACTCCCACAGCAGCGCTAGAAGTCACCCTAAGTCTGCCACCACTTCATCTTTATATCATGAAAGAAGCTATGGTTAATGCCTATATAGGTATGCTCATCACAGAGGGTGAAAAGAATACAGGATCTATTCATTCAGACCTTGTACAAGAAATCAAAAAGAATGAACTACTTGAAATAAGTATAATAGACAAATGTCTGCCGAAATTCAACTTCAGCCACAACCTGAAGGTAACATTTATAGATAAATGTAACTGGGAACAGAATAAACCTACATTTACTAGAGATTTTCATGTATGGTATACCGATGGATCCAAAACAGATAAAGGAGTTGGGGCCGGAGTATATGGACTGAGCACAAATACTCTCCTATACGCAAGTATGGATAAAAGTAGCTCAGTATTTCAAGCCGAGATACATATAATAGAACTGTGTATCCCGGAAAACATAAACAGATCTATAACCAACAAGAAAATGTATAATTTCTCAGATAGCAACGCCACGCTGCTTGCAATTAAGGCATATGATGAACTAGCTAGAAAAGGATCCGCATCAAACTTCATGATGCCAAGACCATTCTGCGGAATACCCAACAGCACTGCAAAAAGCAGTATTGAAAACTGGCTTAAAGAAAAAAGCGCAACAGACAGGCCAACAAATTCTTGCCAAATGCTTCCCACCTACGAGGGCAAGGTGAAAAGTTCTCGGCCTGACAATGAAAGACTGCGATTTTCAGTTAAAAAATCGCACCACAAATTCCGCAGTTTTCTCATCGCCAACGCACACTTGTTTACAGGTGCATTGTCCTAGTGAAAGATGATTTTTTTCGTAAGAACGAAACAACTCTTACAACTAAGTTAGAGTCAGATTCGCTTGGTCACAGGTTTCTTAACGGGACACTGTGGAGTTAAAAAACCCCTCATGGCCATGGGAATTGCATCAGAACACTTCATCGTTTCCTAGGTAACGCCCACCTCAAATCAGAAGAAATATCTGCCAGCACACTCAAAGACATAGCCGGATTCATCATGGATGAGCTTTAATTAGAGGAAATCACAATAGGCCCACCTGTGGCCGCAGTGATAAGGGACTAGCTCTCGCTTCGATCATCAATCTAATCTAATCTAGGCTAAATTGTCAGATTTAGAGCTACTATCGATGCACCCCGAAAAATGCGGATAAAGCCAACAAAGATTTCAGTCTTGGAAGCCAACATCGAGCGCACCATTATGGCCTCAAATGCTTGAAAAATGGTCGAAAATTGGATCTCCAGGATGCACTCCACTCTCCTGGATATCCTATTCGTGAGTCAGCCCGACTACGTGAATTATTACGGACAGTTAGACGTTCCTGGATTTTCAAAACACGACCTTATTATTGGGTTTTATGACCTTGCTGTAAACCGTTCAATCGAATCTAAAATAATTCAGTTTACAGATTTCAAGGCAGTAGACATGGTTGCGTTAGCTCGCGATGTTGTAAACACGAACTGGGATAGGGTTTTCCTTGTCTCATCAGTCGATGAACAAGTTGACGTTTTTACGACTGAAATTAACCATTTGTTTGACATTCATGTGCCAACTAAAACCATAACGGTCCGGAGTGGGAGGAATGAATGGTATACCAACCGAATTAATACACTTATCTGTCAGATGAATGCCGCCTATAAAAAGTGGAAGCGTTATCGGATACCGAGCTTCCATGCTCATTTTAAGAATCTGCGCAACGCTGTTAACGTAGCGATAGGTAGATCGAAGCGTAGATTCCTTGCCTCTAATTTCGGTAGTTTGTCGAGCAAATTGTGGAAAAATATTAAGTCTCTCGGATTATAAAAACAAAAGTGTAATTCAGATGTGAAATGTGATGTTAATGATTTAAATTGACGATTTTTAACTGCATCTGTATCTGATAACACCCAGGTTGGTGCGATGCTTCCAGTCAGTGGTGCCCACTTGGGAAGCATTTCTGACATCAGTTTCAGTTTTTCAAGAGTGGATAAGTTTCAAGTATCCAGAACTGTATCTGAAATTAAATCTGAAGCTACTGGTCTAGACAACTTTTTTTTTTATTGTAATTCGCGTCAAAAGGGATATGAATACCTTTATACTGTTACAGAGCACGGGCTTTTAGGAAAAAGGGGAAGAGGAACAGAGGAGAAGCCTGTACACGTTGGCTTTAAATGTTTGAAGGTTGTAGTGATGGGGAAATGAGTCCCAAATTCTTTAAAATCATTTTTTTTTGTTCATCTCACTCCATATTACCCACATTTTTAACCCAATTTTAACCACCTCTTGCTATCCTCACCTCTGGAAAGCTTCCAAAGTTATTCCTATATTAAAAAACTCCAGTCGTGTACAGGAATATCGCCCGATATAAATCTTACCTTTCTTGTCGAAGGTATTCCAAAAGCTAATTGGAAAACAGGTTTCTGAATACTTAAATTCCTCAGGCCTTATTTCGCCTATGCAATCTGGGTTTAGACCCCAACATAGTTGCTCGACAGCACTGATAAAGATTGTGGATGATATTAGACAAAGCATTGATGAAGAATGCTATACGACGTTGGTGCTCTTGGATTTTTCCAAGGCGTTCGATTCTGTTTCGCATAGTATCCTCCTAAATACGAGTAAGCTCAAAAACAACTTCTTTTTTGATCGCAGTGTTTTGTATTTGATCCAAAAGTATCTAACAGAAAGAGCTCAGACAGTGTGGGCTAACAATCAGTTATCTGGTTTTCTACCTACTCATCAATCTTAGGCCCCCTGTTATTTTCCATGTTTATCAACGACCTCCCTAATGTCTTAAACCACTGTAGATCTCATATGTAGGCTAATGATGTGCAGCTTTATTTAAGCTACCCAGCTGGTTTAGAGGAATACGCCACTGTCCGAATAAATGGGGACCTAGCGAGCGTCCTTCTCTGGTCAAAACAAAATCAGCTGAAGCTGAATACTGGGAAAAGTCAAGCTATTGTTGTGGGTAGGAATGCTATGGATACCTCATGTTTTCCAACAGTCCAGTTAGGTGACCCCAATCTAAAATATGTTGATAAGGTGAAGAACTTAGGCATTGTATTAAACCAAACCTTTACGTGGGATGATCACGTGTCCTTCACATTGGGTAAAACGTACGGAGCTTTACGTGTTCTCCACTTAGCTGGAAGCTGCCTGCCAACTAAGGTGAAACTAATATTAGCAAAAACACTCCTTCTGCCGATCTTGCTCTATGGTACCTTTGTTTCCTGCTGCCTCGACAGCGTCAGCCAGCGAAAATTTAACGTTGTGTTTAACAATATCGTCCGATTTATCTATGGTTTGATCAGATATGACCATGTCTCCTACTACACAAACAAGGTTTTTTCCATGACCCTGTAAAAGTACTTGGAACTTAAAATATTACTGTTTTTATTTAAATTACGATAAACAAAAACACTTCAATATCTCTTTGATAAGCTGGTGCCCGCGATATTGCCAAGAAGCAGAGTTCTAATGTTCCCTCATTTAGATATGAAGTTTTTAAGCGGAAATTTTCGGCATATGTTGCTGGTCTATGGTATTCACTCCCAGCCAATTTGAGGAGGATGACCAACAGTGGTGAATTTGGAAATAATCTGGAACGTTACTTCGTAGGCTAAATGATATTATAAATAGATTGTTATTATCAAGTTTTTTTTTCTTTTCCTTTTTTTTATTATTAAGTTATATAAAGGGTGGTTAAATTTTAAGGGCCGATGTTGAATGTGAACCACACCTAAACGTAAAGTTTTTTTCTGCATTTCATTTGACATTTCTCAATTTCAGACTAACTCAATTTGAACCATGGAAAGATACACAATCGAGCAACGCGTTAAAGTTATTCAGGCTTATTATGAAAATGGGCGTTCAAATCAAAATGCATATCGTGCATTTCGTGATTCTTTCGGTCAATTTAATCGTCCAAATGTGCGTACAATCGGAAAAATCGTGCAAAAATTTGTGCAAACCGGGTCTGTAGGAGATGTGAAAACACCAGTGCATGCTCGTACCGCTCGTACTGCAGAAAATATTGCTGCTGTTCGCGATAGTGTGCCATTTGGCCGATATTTTGTTCCATACATAATTGAACCATACCAATATTATCATAATAAAAAGAAATGACAGTAATTTCCTAAATAATTTGTGTTTTATACAAAATCAACATCGGCCCTTAAAACTTAACCACCCTTTATATATATTTGAATTTTAAATCTAACGAATTAACTTATTGCACTAAGTATTAACTGAACAGACACTTGTAGGCATATTATCAAGGTGTCCGAATTTTCTTTAATTCCGCTGTAATTACATTTAGTACACATGTAAATATACCACGTTAGAGACTATCATGTGATTATCCCAAAATGTCTCCACTCTCGGGACATTTATATAATTAACTGTACTTAAAATACTATATAAGACAGAACTCGAAAAGGAACATTATTAAAAAAATAATATAAAGTGTACACAGAAGCTAACACGTTGTGTTTTACTATCGTCGAATACCCCCCGTGTTTTTTTGGATTCGAACCTTGAACCTTTCGCTCAGTTATCGCACACTAAACCACTGAGCCACGGCGCTCTTAAAAAAGCACATATAATATATCAAATACCCATTAATTGTTAATACAACTGTAGTAGATTTATTTACGAATGATATTGGGGTGAATATATGAAGGTGGGTCAATAAGTCCCTAAAAAATGAAATAAGGAACACTCTTTTCGGTATAAAAACTTTTTTAGCTCTATATACTTCATCCAAACGTTTCTCTAATTTGTTGATGCCCTCCAAATAATACGATTTCTTGAGCCCCTCAAAATAAGCGTTTGTTTCAGCGATAACCTCTTCATTCAACCCAAATCTCTTACCTCCGAGCCATTTCTTCATGTTTGGAAACAAGAAATAGTCGCAGGGGGCTAAATCTGGGGAATATGCTGGATGAGGGAGGAGTTCGTAGCCTAACTTATGCAATTTTGCCATTGCGACTGCGGACTTGTGCGCCGGTGCGCTGGCCTGGTGAAAAAGAACTTTTTTCTTCGCCAAATGCGACCGTTTTTGCTTCAAATCGGCTTGGAATCGATCCAGCAGCTCTGCGTAATATACGCCGGTGATCGTTTTACCCTTTTCAAGGTAATTTATGTGATTAACACCACGTGCATCCCGAAAAACTGTCGCCGTGGCCTTGTTTACTGACAAACTCGCCTTGGCTTTCTTTGACTTCGATTCACCAGGAGAAGTCCATTGTTTTGACTGTTCGTTAATTTCTGGTGTGTTGTGGTGAATCCAGGTTTCATCCACGGTTACGAAACTTCGCAAAAACTCGGCCGAGTTTTTCTGAAACATCGCCAAACATATCTTTGAAGTTGTTAAACGAATGCGTTTGTTGTCGATTATGAGCAAACGCGGCACCCATCTTGCGGAAAGCTTTTTCATGTCCAAATATTTATGTAAAATCGAAATCACTGAGCCATGTGATAAGCCTGTGGCCTCTTCAAGCTCGCACACTTTCACTCGCCGATCGTCCATTATCAAACTATGGATTTTCTCGACCATTTCTGGTGTGGTGACCTCAGTTGGGCGACCAGAACGTTCGGCGTCACTTGTGCTTGAACGACCGCACCGAAATTGAGTAAACCAGTGGTGAATGGTTCCAATCGATGGTGAAGAGTCCCCATAATATTTGTCAAGCTTTTGTTTGGTTCGCGTGATATTTGACAGATCTGTCTGAAAATTTGTGTGCGTTCTTTTGAAAGACGATTCTTGACAAAAAAAAATAAATTTAAAGTGACAAGAGAACTTGTGTTAATTTTCAGGGACTTATTGACCCACCCTCTTGAGGTTAGCTCCGCATCCGTAACAGTTCGTTCCCATTGTTAAACATACGGTGCTACTCACTCATGTTACTATGCACATAATTCATATTCATAGCATTAGATACGTACTAAACACCTGTCTATTTGTCTACGCATCACTTAAAAAACCATTGAAAAGATTTTGATCGGGTTTTCACATCACCTAGACACAAAATCGAAATCCACTTCAGCGAGTCCGTAGGCTAAATGTTCACAGTTCATTCAATTTAGTGATAGAGCGCACAAAATAAAAACTAAAATAAACGCAAATATGACTTTGTACGAAAAAATTCAAAGCTATTGAAACATGAGCATTTTCTAAAATAATTATTTGTTTTTTTTAATTGCAATGTCGCACACAAATTCTTCTAGCAAACATTTTATATTGAACACGTATTTTTTTTTTCGGAATCTTCATTTTGGCACAAGTTTTCATTTCACTAATAACCCCTCTTGGTTCAAACATAGAGCGCTTTGTGAAACATCTTAACGTTAATGTATACAGATACACACAGAATAAGTTTTCTTCTTGTCCGCTTATGAGATCTGCTAATCAAAACAAAAAATAAATAAAGAATTCAATTTCACGCGACAGCATTTATTTTTAGAAACTCTTTCTTTGTCAGGTCAACACCTTAGCAATGCTTTCTTCACATAATTTCAAAAGAATTTTACTAACGAAATCTTTGTTCTAAATCCACTTTTTATATTTTTTTTTTTTATAAATAACACTATTATGGAGCTACAATTAATATTAATAAACAAAATTGCTTCACACTCACCCTCTTTGGAATAAATCCACATTGTAAAATTTGTAAAGTTCCACTGAAAACTCAATCGTTGCTTGCAAGTCTCCCATAATAAAATCTCTGAATTTACACAGCTTTTTATTGGCAACCACTCAATGTACCTTTTCCTTCCGCCGAGCACATTTTATACATGAATCATCATCACACTATTACAAACCACAAGAATTTTCATTTGATATTCAACATTTGTAACAAGAGATTATCCCGTCTATCAAAGGCTTTATGAGGACACTTTTTCATCAAAGGATATTCTACCATGACTGTTTGAAAAAAAAATAACATAATAAATGTAAGAACTGGTATTCCAATAAGCGTTACAAATCATAACCATAACGAATACAGTGTGTACTCCCAAAACGCATTACTGGAAAAGCAACTACAGTTTTTAAGAAGCGAAAAAGTCGTTGTCTTGTATTGAAAATAGGACTCCTATCGAAAATGAGAGTTTCTAACACTTAACTATATAAATCAAAATATACTCGAAGATACATTTTTTAAGACTTTCAGGCTGTCCTTTCGTATGGTTACGAGTACATTTAAAATTCAAAAAACAGGTCGCGCTGAGCTATATTTAAAATGCTATCTGATTTAATCCACCACACAGATGTTTAACGCTAGCTTAAGTTTTAGAGTTAATTTCTGATAGATTTTGTGTGCTAATGTTGCGAAACGGTACGTCCTACGAAAAAACTATTTCGATATCATTTTCGTTATCCACATTTAAAATGTGTCAAGTTATTAGAAAATTTTAATATTGACCGAAGTGGAATGGACATAATTTTTTAATGCGAATATCTCGTAAACGTGCGTGAATATGTATTTCTTAAAAAAATATTTCGATTGAAATTTTAAATTTTGAAATTGTCTCCAAGATGGGGGCGAACATGGTCGACACTTTCACTTTCAATGTAGATTATGTCTTTCTGTTGTTTGTCCGTTCGTCTATTTATGTTCCGACTGAAGCCTAAATGGCTGAATAGATTAAGTACAAACTTCATATCTGGGATAGTTGAGGTCAGAATTGGAAGTTATAGTGGGGTGCCTTTTGACCGCACGTGGTTCTAATTTTTTCAAAAAATAACTTACGCCAGGAGATTTTTTATATTTTGAGGTTTAATATTCAACAAAATTTGTCCAACAAAATACGAGAGGCGTTTCCAAAGCTCTAGGAATCGCTATCTCATTTAAACAAATCGCTCCAGAAAAAACCAAACAGCACTTGAACATATTGTTTATCCACATAAGCTAGTAAGAGATCACTTTTGTTTTTGTAGTCAAAGCGTACGGGTGTTTTTTCACTACACTAAAGGTATGGAAGATGCCGTAAAATCGCAAAGAGCTATAATTTGTTTCTAAAGGAAAGAGGGAGTAAAATCCTCCGATATTGTAATGCGTTTGCAAGAGCCATGAGAAGGGAGGAGAAAAAACTACTGCGTAAAAAGAAAAGGGCCTTTGCAGTGTCCCAGCCCAAGGATATCGAAGAGTCCAGAATCAGAAATTGGGCACGTAGCTGTATTAAAAAAAGCTATGTACCTTGCTGGTGGCTACAGACCGGGCATTCAGGCTCTTTGAAATTGTGCGGGAAATCTTGTCACCGACCCGCGAGGGATTGTGGATGTGTTTAAACAGCATTTCCAGCAGCTGCTCAATGGGCATGGCCAAAAGTGATAGGGTATGAGGAGAACCCAGTTTCTAACCAGTTTAAAAGAAGTCAGCACAGCTTTGAGAAGTTGAAGAACAATAAAGCTTGGACGGCTTGTTTTGGTGAGGAGCATGCACCAAATCATCTGCAAAGTATGGGAGAACGAAAGCATGTCCGACGACTGAAATATCAGCTCCACCTGTCCCATCCATAAAAAAAGGCGATCCTATGTCTTGTAACAACTACCGAGGTATATCCTTGCAGTGTACTGTGTACGTCTAAAGCCATTTTGCGCCACACAAATTGGTCGATATCAGTGTGGCTTCCGGCCCGGTAAATCGACAACTGACCAAATTTTCACACTTTGGCAAATCCTGGAAAAGACCAACGAGTTCCAAGTCGATACCTACCATCTCTTCATCGACTTCACAGTCGCTTATGACAGCATTCATGCACCGAGCTATACCATGCGATGGCCGATTTCGAGATCCCGAAATAAACTGATCCGGTCGTGTCGCACTACGCTCAAAAACACGCGATGCACAGTGCAACTTGGAAGTAGAACCTATGAATTTTTCCAAACATGCACTGGATTTTGGCTAGGAGATGCGCTGTCATGTGACTTCTTCAATCTCGTGTTAGAACGTATAGTGCGACGAAGGCACTATTTTTTTCAAATCCCTGCAGCTGTTGAGGTATGCTGACGATATATAATAGATATAATCGCTGGCTCCCAAAGTGTCATTATTGAAGCATTTACAGAGATTGAAGTAGAGACTAGACGAGTTGGTCTTGAGAGTGAATCGAAGTACATGCTGTCGATCAGAAATAACTCCGTCGCACACCGCATTGGACAAAACATCACCAAAAATCCGTCGACTACACTGGCTCGGCCACATCGAGTGAATGGACGACAACGCTCCAGCCCACTGGTTCCTGGCAACAAGGGAGACCGCACCTCTGGTTTAAGGACCCAGTCTTGCCAACTGGAAGCAGCGATCCTGGGAGCGGGAAGTATGAAAGGCAGGAGTTCAGACTCTGATCCTCCAAGGGTCGCAGGCCTATTAAGTAAGGAAGTATATTTGTGCAAAATTCCAGCTCCCTATAGGTTTAATAGTTCAAAAGTTGTTGGCGTATGAAATACTGACGGACAAACAGACAACGTGTTGAATTCATTAGTGTTTGTTTCGTTTTGTACCATTCTGGTACGGAACACTAAAAACCGACCGAAATTGACTTTTTTGTGAACATATAGCTAAACGTCAACTGTACGAGTACCTATACTAAAAAAATCAAAAATTTTTCAATTGTACAATTTAAAATGGATCGTTTTCGAGTTAGAGCCGCGAAAAATAGACATCTGTTACGATTGTGTTCTGTAGATATAATTGGACCTTTAAGCCTTGCGCACGCCGAGGCGTATACAGAGATACATAATATTATTGATGTGAATAGCATTGATTGCTATATCCACCTCTATAGCTACTGCTGACATTTCTGGTGCTACCTCGGTTTGCACAAGGCCTTAAGCGTTGTCATTAGAGGCTTGGGATGATTTTCTTCCAAAAATGTCTATGAAAATCAAATATTGTTAACATTTCAATTGCAAATACTGACAATAATTGTCACTGTGTTTCAATTACTTATGTAGCGCTAAGAAATAGCTTTCCATCCCTATATTGAACAGAGTTTCCATTTATTTTAGTTAATTAAATTAAAACAAAAATATTGGCGTTAACTTTGAAATATTACATCTGTCAAAAATTTGCTTCATCATTCCTGGAAATCTTAATCCTCTCAGTGAATTTTTTCATTTTGTCCCACCCCTACAATAAACGTTTTAAAATGATGAACAAATTAATTATCATACTGTTGTCAGGACCAATAAAATTTGTCATTTGTTTTTCGAACTTTCTATGAACGTAAGTAATTTTGCTGTCAAATTTGACAGAATTAATTAATATAGTTTAAGTGGAAAATTTGCAACTAAATCAACCTTTAGTGCGAGTTTGTACTAAAATTAAATTGTTTGTATTTTCTATTTTTGTCTGCAAGATACATATACTCGTAGTATGTTTGTACATACTCGTATGCATATGCTTAGCTTTAAACAAAGAATAAGTATGTGTAGCAGGGTGACTCTTGTTATTTAGAGGATTAGATTTTTACTTTTTTACACAGCTTAGTAAGCCTGTTCCACACATATCCGTTAACGAATATACAAAATATCTAGTGGTTTTCACATGTACGTGTATCCGGGTCGTAGTATATAAAAATTAACTCAATGAAAGTGAAAGAACGCCGGATATACTATCATATTTTCCGCTACCGCTTGCGGGACAAGCTTCAGTTTCTATTGAAATCGCGTTGGCTTTAGTCCTCCTGTACGACTGCTGAAGTGGAGCGCAAAGGATGATTGCGATGCATTTTTCATATCGATGGATTAACTGGCAAAGAATCTATTAAGCGCAACCTAATGCGAATTTTATACATTGCTTGAGGACCTACGAGCAGATAAAATGACATTTTTCAATTATTTCTAAATGTCTATTCTTTTCTTTGTTCAGTTTAGAGGTATATCATGTTCTGATTCTATCCAATATTGATGACGAAACCCTTTCAACATTATACCGAAATAAAAAACTAAATTTCATCGAAATTCATCAGGCGGTTCTTGATGATTACAGTCTTTGAGAACTTTAAGCATTTAATTGTGGACATTTTTTCCATCAAGTATACGAGTATTACACCCCCACTTCATCCAATTATGATGAATTTTCCATGAGACTATCTCAACATTACACCAAAAGTTCATTAAAATTCTTCATGAGGTTCCTGTCATTCTATATTTTTGTGAATTTTCCGCATTTTTTTTATCCCCACTCAAAGAAATTGTACTGATAGATGAGACCATATGCACACTATACCAGTTCTATAAACCAAATTTAATCAAAATCTGTTCGGTGATATTCTAGGCAATCTGTTCGTCCGATAAGGAGCCAGTAATTTAACCAACCCCCTAATTGAATTCAATGTACATACTTCGATGTATCCGGCCCCGGTTAATCTTCATCCGAACACAGATTGAACTGAGGTTTCAACGGCAAATAAATAGAGGAATATCCGACGTCTATTGTTTATGTCCGGTGAGATTCGCCCATCTAGTACCAAATATGTATGAAAAGAAGCTAAAGGCTCCAGTTGGCAAAGAAAGCGCTTTCTAACGCATTCCAGAAAGCTCTTCATATACCCACAGCCTTAGAGCTATATTACACACACCTATTTGCGCCTGCTAGTGGTAAAACGGCAGGAGAATTCTTCGTAGTAAAACATGCAATCAAATGAGAGCTTACACATGATCCGATCCCGATGAGATTGCCGGGTGTTTGGCGATAGTAAAGGCAGTAATGCATGTGGCTATATGAGTGTTTTCACACACGCCGACATTTAGCCGACTATTGCTTCAGTTTGCTTTAAGGGGTGTTCACTCATATATGACAAATTAGTTAGGTAGGTACGAGTACATATTTCTCGGATACGACATTTTTGAAAATGATATTCACTCGAAAATATAGGAATATTTGTTCCTAATGTTCTTGCTGAATTTTGTTTACAGTATGTGATTGGCACACTTAAAGGCTGATTGTCTGTGAACGAAATACGCTGGAGATGTCTACATTAGCTCAAAATAAAACCCGCCATAACCTCCCTTGCCTACTTCCATGGGTGAAATGCTTTTCATCATACTCGTACCAGGGACTGACCAGGTTTTTGGCAAAAATTCATACAACCGTATTTTACTTATTGAATGGTTTTTGGAAACTCGTTATTTCTCAGCTATGACTTAGTCGGTTTTGTCCGAACTCAATATCTTAACAATATTTGACATATGTAGGCTTATGGCACACTAAGTTTTTAAAACTTGTCAGAGTTATCGAAATGAGTTCTAAGTGAGTATTAGTACACCCCTCGCATATTCCGTACTCTCGTACTCCCCGCGTCATAATATTCCAACGTTTCCCTTAAATTCAGATTTTGCCGCTGTTGTTTGTTAAATAATTATAAGCAACGATCAAACTCTCCTTTGTAGACTGGGGCCTCAACTAACAAAGCTTCTTCAGTCAGTATGATCCCCTGCCAGCTGCTTCCAATTGGGATCACTAAGTTGGTTGAATTTTCTCTACACGTGCGCACTCCATTGAGGATAAGGTTTGTGTCTTCCACGTACTTAGTATTTCGGAGACTTTCATCTTAGCCATTTTAAGTCCTAAAAGCATAGCCAAGTCGATTTCGTGTATCTAGAGTGTGTCGCATAGTTGATTTGAGTCTTTATTGTTTCTTAAAGAAAAACAGCAATCAACTTAAACGCTACTGCGGTTCGAACTTAAATCTCTACGAAAAATCATAGTTAGGTTAGGTTAGGTTGAAGTGGCTGTCAGCAAAAAAGAAGCTAACACACTTAGACCAACAATAGGTCCATTGCGATACCACATGGGTTTGAGGCGCGGCCTCTAGCCTACTCTTTGAACTATTTGGAGCTTCTGATGAAGCGTAGAATGTACCTAACGTCAATATTATTCAGATCATTTAGGTCATTGAAACAGAAGGCTCCTAAGTGGAGTTTCCTTCCTTGGGAGAGAGCTGGGCAGGTGCAAAGAAGGTGAAGAATAGTCTCTTCCTCCTCCTCCTCCATGCAGCTTCTGCAGAAATCGTTAGAGAATACGCCAAGCCTTGTTGCATGCTTGCCTATTAGACAGTGTCCAGTTATGACACCTATAACAGCACTAATATGCTCCCTATATCAAAGAGCGTTTCAGATCCAGCAAAGGCCAAATCTATTTTGTCACTAGACAAGTTATACCCCTTGTTCACATAGAATTTGTCTTTACCATAGCATCCAGCTTTAATTTAAGTTTGCATGTAGTGATAGGCATACCCAGTAAACTTTTTCCCGGAAGGATGGGTATTGTTGTTCCATGTCTGGCAAGTTCGTCAGCCTTACAATTCCCTGGAATATCCCTATGCCCCGGCACCCAAATTAGGTAAATGTTAAACTGCTCCGCCATCTCTATAAGAGACGATCGGCAGTCTAGAGCTGTTAAAGAGTTGGTTGAGAAATATTCCAGGGATTTGTTTGCAGCTTGACTGTCTGAAAAGGTGCGGATATCAAGACAAGACTTCCCTTATTGTCATTATCTCCGCCTGGAACACGCTACAATGGTTTGGGAGACGAAAAGAGAGTTTTAAATTAAGCCTATCAGAGAAGACCCCGTCGTTAGTTTTTGAACCGTCGGTATAAAAATGTACCGACTTATCTTCCGTAAAACCACATTCTTCCCAGAATGCTCTGGAAGGGATGGTAAATTGGAAGTCTTCATGGAAGATATTAAACTAAGATGGAGACATGGCCATGTACTTTTCTGGACCATTGTGAATTAACTTTAAGGCGAATAGCTAAATTAGCTGCCATTTGCCTGCCATAAATATCAAGGGGTGTTAAATGAAAAAGAATGTCTATAGCTGCGGAAGGTGTCATCCGCAGTGCTTCGCAAATGCACAGACAAGCTGAACGTTTGACTCTGCTTAATAACTTCTGGTTTATTGCCTTATCCAAGGCAATCCACCAAACAACTACCCCGTACATAAGGATCGCTCTAATGACCGAGATATAGAGCCAATGAGTTAGTCTGGGTTGTAAGCCCCATTTGCACTCAATGGCTTGTTTGCAAGAGAAGAGTGCGACAGTGGCTTTCTTAACTCTTTCCTGTATTTTAGATTTCCAGCTTAGTTTCCTACCCAAAATAAGACCCAGATATTTTGCTTCGTTGGAGAAAGTTAAGCTTGTTCCATTAAGGGATGGAGGGTCAATAGGTAGGATTTTATATTTCCTAGTTCGGTTTTGTGGGGATTCACACCTAGACCAAACGGAGCTGTCCATTTAGATAGCTCATTCAAAGCGTTTTGTAGAAGCTCTTTTAAGGTAATGAGGTGTTTACCAGAGACTGCTATAGCAACATCGTCCGCATAGGCGATAACTTCGCAACCCTCAGCTTCTAGGATTAACAGTATTTCATTGACCACCAGATTCCAAATAAGTGGGGATAGTACACCCCCTTAAGGGGTACCCCTGCTGACATATCTTCTGACAGATGACCCACCTAGCTTTGAGTTGATAATCCGACCATTAAGCAGTAAATTAATAAGCTCGCTAAGTGAACTACCTATCTTCAGATTTGACAGTGCTTTGATTATCACAGATGCACCTTCAATATCTAAAAAAGCTTCCATAGTGTACTCCTTATGATACATGGAGTATTCGATCTTATTGACTAACGTATGCAATGCTGTTTCAACTGATTTGCCCTTACAGTATGCATGTTGAGCCGTGGACAGTAGTCGTGTGTCACGTGAGTGGATATCAATCATTCATTCTACTGTTTTTAGAAGGAAAGATGATAGACTAATAGGTCTGAGGTCTTTTGGACTGGCATGTGAATATTTACCAGCTTTGGGTATCAATACCACATCGACTTCTCTCCATATATGCAGAATATGGATCAGATTAAAACAGCTCTGAAAAATATTTTTTAGAACTGGCAGGATAATGTTAGATAACATTTGTAGTTCAGCAGGTGTTATGCCGTCTGGTTCAGCGGTTTAAATAGGGTTTGAAGCTATGTAGCGCCCAAAGGAGTTTGTGCTGCGCAATCAGACTTGAGAGGTTGGTTTTTTGAGCATTTGACTTGATAGAGTCAATATTGTTCAGGGAATTACTTAGGAAGTGTGTATGACTAAGTAGATTTAACTTGTCTACACTAGGAGTTGTCCAAGACCCATCTGCTTTTAGTAAACAGCTGGGCACTGAAGAATTTGTCAAGAGGATTTTTC
Source organism: Pocota personata (assembly GCA_963082735.1). Taxonomy (NCBI): domain Eukaryota; kingdom Metazoa; phylum Arthropoda; class Insecta; order Diptera; family Syrphidae; genus Pocota; species Pocota personata. The sequence goes on from OY720431.1 coordinate 68,228,249, forward strand.
TCAGCCTAGACGCCTCAGAAAATTCTTCTATTTTACCACAAGAGGGTCTCCAAGAAATCAGAGTTAGAACACATACATTTGAATAAATACGTTACTCTTTAATGTCACAAAAAAATCCCGGGTTTTTCACAAAATCATTGTTTCGCACATCGTACTCCCCTCTAAACCACAAAAGTAGTCCCCTTTGGATTTTCAAATCGACAATCCTGGCGACAGCCCGACTGGATGTGCAATGCTTCATATAAAATCTATTAGGGCAATCCACGTAGATTTTTATGATACCGCCTGATGCGTTTTATACGCTAGTCTTAAATAGTTGTGTTGTTACATAACTGCCAAAACTACATACATATGATGATCTTCTATTTGTATTTTAATTAATTTGATTTAACAACTCAACTTCATTAGCAGTATTTGCAGCTCACTGATGTGAAATTGATTCCAATTAATATTCCAAATGCCAAGTTGTGAAATGCTGCCACTCAAACATTTTTCCCACCGCTTTTCCAATATGCAAAGCCTAAGTGGGTATTTTGCACTAAAGTTATCGGTTTTTAGGTCAACAACTACGTTAAGCATACCGTCCCCCTTCTTAGCGCTAATCAAACACTGCGCCTCAAATAAAATGAAAATAAGGCCAAAAGACCAGGTAAAAGCATTAAAATCGAGACCAAGTGCCCGATAAACCAACATTTTGACACAAAAACGATAACCCAATTCCAAACTATTGGGCAATGAATATAATTAATATCAAATCCAAATAGATCCCAAAAACTGATATGTCTGCAAAAAACGGAAAATCCGACGACAGGAGCACACATGAACATGTGTCCTTGTGGCACTATCTGAGTAATAAGGACGTCACTACTACCATACTCGTATAACACAACTATCAGCAAGTTTCATATTAATGCTGTATCCGCCACTTAACTTCACTCATCGGCTATGTATGGGGCTTCAGTCAATGCCAAATTTATGGCAAAATAGTAAACATTAAAGTTCGCGTAGTTAAGTCCTAAATGAGAACATCAGAACCCACTTGCTATGTTGGCATTTGACATTTTGCGTGCTCTTTGCGGCGCTCTTAACATTTCCTTAGAGTCACTGCGCATGCAAAAGTTCAGACAATTTAAGGAGTGTGGTAATCTCGGGTGCTTCGGCAAGAGGAATTCCCTATTTATCCTTTTTTATGTAATGTGTTTCATATTATTTTGTAATAGGCGACAAATTTTTCTTTTGCTCTTTAAATGTCCGCAGGAAAAATATATCAATTTTAGAGGGACAGACTTCGTTGTTTTAAATTTCCAATTTCCGTTGTTACTCACAATATGTGCAGTGAGCTTTTTTTAATCGGTAAATGCAAAGGCGGTTTTGGGTAGACAAAGAAGTCTTTCACGGTTTACAAGGGAACGACTTTAATTTTGGCAAAAAAGGGGAATGAGTTTTTTTTTTCGCGGAGTACCTAATTGGAGGTTATACTTTTCGGATAGATTTTTTTTTTTTTTTTTATTTTCAGCTATTCAATAAGAAAATGAAGGGCTGCACTTTAGTCTTAACTTTATATATTTAAAACTTTAAAAAAAAAAAATACTTAATTTTTTTTGCAAAACCAGTCATGGTAGAGGAGAAAATATATAAAATAGTTAATGCAAAAGTTCTTGCTGGGAGGGGTTCACCTCCAAATAATATCAATTAGAGCGATTTCACACTTCCGCAAATTTTCAATTTAAATTAAGGGATTTTCCATTTGAATTCAATTAGGAAGCAATATTAGCACACTCCAATTTTTCACATTTTCATCCAAGGGTGGTTTCCTTTTCCAACAAAAAGAAAACCAATTCAATTGATCGCATAGATACTCGTACTAGCGCACCATTCAGTGCACCGTCCAATTAGTTTCACTACCTTTAACATTCACTAAAGCATTTGAATATTTTTTTCTTTTTTTTATATTTCACTTAAATGGAAAATAATATTTTCTATATACTCTGCACTTTTTTGTGTACCGTCGACACGGTGAAAATTCCACTCCGACCGAAATGTTCTGTGAGCTGTGAAAAACTGAGGGTTGGTGCGCTTTCCCAATATTGTGGAGGAGGAAAATTAAATTTTCATGCTAAAGGACAATATTTCTCTTTGCAAAGTCGCCTGGAGCTTTCCGCACATATCTAAGAAAAATCTAATTATAATCTTCTCTTATTTATAGTGCGCATACGCATCGGTGTTCCGCACACGAGGCGATAAGGAAGTTGGTTGTTGTGTGGAATGATTTGGTGATTTGTTTTCAGTAAAAAAACGTGGTTTTGTTTTGCAGATAAAAGATTGTTTGGACTAGGAAGCCCATGTGTGTGTTATTTTTTTTTTTTTTTTTATTTAGCCAAGTTGCTTCTCTTAACATTGGATTCTCTTATGAAAATATGTTATGTTCACTTCAGACTTGATAAGGAGGTTCATGGCGTATCTTTTGAAATTATTGTGTTAGGCATGAATGGAAATATTCCTCTTTGATGAGGGGTTGAAATGGTATATCGGGCATTAAATTGTAATTTGTTTAATGAAATGATATTTGGGTTGATTTGTGTTAGTATTCTGTCTTCGGAGATTAGAAAGAGATTTTTGTTTGACAGAAAAATTCCGATCATTCAAATGAAATTTAAAGACCCTTGTTCAGCTTAGTTTTACTTAGAATAGAGTAAATAAAGCTGAGCCCATTTAAGCTGTTATCTCCCTTAGGTGTAAATAGGCGAGTTTCTTAAGGAAAACGATAATAAATTGATTGTAGTCTTAGTTTTAAGCCACTACCTACAGCCACAGCATCTACCTAATACAGCGTCTATGGGTACTAAAAGGAACATACATATATTCCTCCACATCTTGTTCTTCATAGCCGCAATCTTCTCTCAGGAAACTGAACCCATAACGCTAGGAATGTGTCCTGGCAGTGAATTTCAAAGTTTACTAATATAGTTCCCTAATAAAAGGTATTCTGATGGAGAGGTGTTTGAGTGGTTAGAATATGGACGTAGAGGTAATGGTTAATGGTGGCTTACCCAGGAGGAACCTCAAATGAATCATTTGTAGGTATCATCTGTCATGGAGGTATCTACAGTATAGTCATAGATCGAATACTAGCCTTTGTTGAGCCAACAGTTGGAGATTGGATGTTAGTATGGGATATTCTGCTAGTGCAGAATATCCCATACTAACTCTCTGTGCTGTAAGCAGGTAGCTCGATCAAATGTTTTCAAAATTTTCGGGTAAGTGAACTTTAACTACCTCGTATTGCTATATGGCTGACGTTCATAGGAGGGTTACGTAGTTCAACATAGCCCCACAAAAATGAATCCAAGTGGTTCAGATCACAAAATCTTGGTGGCCAATTTATGTCACCCAATCTCGAAGTTAAACAACCGAGGGAACTTTTCGTGTAACAGAGTCAAATTTGCCTGTGTTGTGTACCTCGTAGCCCAATCCTGTTAGAACCACATACCACTCACATCAATATCTTCAATCTCAGGCCTAAAAAGGTTGGTTATCATTTCACCATAGAGCCTTCGTCATTTTCAAAGAAATTCGGCCCGATCAAGCCGCCGGTAAACAATGCGCACCAAACTGTCACCCGTGGTGGACGCAATGGCCTCTCAATGATCACATTTGGATTTTTAATTTTGTAAATTCTGAAATTTTGTATATTTAAAAAGTTTTTGTTCGAAAAATTAAATATTACAGAACTGTTATTTCTGTAGTAAGAAGCAACAATTTTAATGCATTGAGCGGTGGTTAAAATATCCGCGTCTTAAAATTTTAAGGCAAGAACTAACTACCTATCACTACTGATGACAGATGTCATATGGCAGGGATGTTAAATAAATAACCCTGTAGTATGTAACATGAAGAAATTATAACAGTAGATCCCCAAAAGTATGTACTCGTACGTGTACAAATATACTCTCAAATCGAACATGAAAATTGCTTCTTTTAAAAACAGAAAATTGTTTTACAACAAAATCTACACCAACACACGACGTGCACTCTACGCGATCCAAAATCAACTTCCTTCAAAGTTACTCTAACCAAAATCCATAGCAAATATGTATGATGACTCCCGCGACGGGATTGCACGATTGCATTTCCACTACCTACAGACGGTAGGTGATGGGAACTATAAGGCCATTTTCGTGAACGTCATCTGCATCAAATTGCTTTTGCATAATGTTCTTAAACGCAAGCTGCAAAAGTCGTTTGTTCGAAATCAACATTATAAATCACACTGCATTTGCAGCATATTCAATAATGCATTGTTTGCAGAACAAATTTTCATAAACGTCATCTGTGCTGCAAAAAGGGAGCCAAACATCTGCTCTGCGCAATAATAAAAATTACTGAATCGGACTATTCTGCGGCATTTCGATCTCGTGAACAGTAAGAATGTTTCGTCCTCGTAAATTGTAATTATTGTTATGACTTGTACTCTCACTAAGATTTTCCAACACAATTTTCTCAATAAATTTTGTAAAGGGCTCCATTTTGCTTTGTTTGAAAACGTCAAAAAAAAATCATGCAGGCGACACAGATCAATAGTAGCAAAAAACTTTTGCACTTTGACGTTTGCAACCCTTAAGTGCTGTAATGATGATCAAATTGACGATCAAAATGACGATCAAATGACGTTTTCGAAAATGACCTAAACCGCATGCAACACTTTGAAACGACTACACGATACTAATTCACTGACTGCAAAATTTCATGTAACAGTGATTGTAATCACCTTCGAAAATTATGTAGATCTAGCCATATCCGTAAGTATATTGTAATATGCCAGCTACGGCTCGAGTAGATAAAACAATATTCTGTGAAATTATTTCTTTATTTCTAGTCTCTAGAACAATTCAGGTTCACACTATACTATTCTTCGCAATCGGGGCATCGCATTTCTGATAGCCAGAAACTTCTAGCAAATTCTTCGACCACTGGAACAAGAGAAATTCTGATGTAATAATTCTTGCAGTTATAATTCCCTCTTATCCGCGATATTATCCGTCTCTTTCGTTGACATGAGCTGTGGAGACTTCATCGCAGACACGAACCTCGAATGAAAGGACAGTCCGGACCAAAATTCTGCCAGAATGAAAAGACACTTCGGAATTTGTTGCATCATACTTTTAGGGAGCGTAGTTATTATTATGCTACACTGCCCCCCTCTTAGACGTGTTCGTCCCGAACAAGTGCATCCTCATTTCGGCCATTGTATCGACTCAGTCGGTCCACATGAACCACTTTCATTTTGGCCCTCGGTCCTCGCTGGATGCGGTAGACAACATCGTTGATGCGGGTTACTATTCTGTAGGGACCTTCCCAGTTCCGCTGTAATTTAGGTGATTTCCCCTTTTGGCGATGGGGATTATACAGCCACACCAGATCTCCTTCCTGGAATCCTGACGTTGTTGCCTTGGCATCATACCTGGTCTTCATGCGGTCGCTCGTCATCTTAATCTGGCTTCTGGTCCTTTGGTGTATGTCCCTAAGCCTTTCCCTAAGGTCCGCCACGTACTCTTCTTCATTTCTGGGCTCATTGGTAGGAGATCCAAATTTCACCTCACTGGGTAAACGAGCTATTCCACCAAATAAGATTTCGAACGGCGTATGTCGAGTAGTGCTATGCACGGCACTTCTATAGGCCATCAAAAACAAGGGAATCTGCCGGTCCCAATCCCGTTGGTAGTCACCTACGACCTTCGAGAGATGTTCGTCCAAAGTCCTATTGAAACGCTCCACCATACCGTCCGACTGTGGATGAAGCGGGGTTGTCCTTGTCTTTTTGATTCCGAGTAGTTGACACATCTCTTGGAAGATTCTTGACTCGAAGTTCCGCCCTTGGTCAGAATGCAATTCCAAGGGCACACCGAATCTGCTAACCCAATTGTAGACGATCTGCTCCGCCACGGTTCTGGCTTCCTGGTTAGGGATCGGAAACGCTTCCGGCCACTTACTGAAGTAGTCCATCACTACGAGTCTATACCGATTACCATTCGATTCGTTCGAAAGGTGCTCCCACGTTGTATTGGTGCATCTTACCTCGAGTTTTGATTCTCGGACCCTTGCTAGCTGCACACACGTCGCATTTTCTGCACCAGTCTTCGATATCTTCCTTCGCTTTTAACCAATAAAAACGTTCTCGTACCTTTTCTAGCGTCTTATTCACTCCAAGTGGCCTCCGGACGCCCCGCCGTGCATTTCCTGTAACATCTCCTTGACCCTCGTCCGCGGTACGACAAGCTGCATTACAAACGACTTTCCGTCGGAGGATTCCCATTTTCTTCTCAGAACACCTTCTTGGACATGGAGGGAGTCCCACTGCGCAAAATATGCCTTTAAGGTCGGGCTTCTGTGAGAGATGTCCTGATGATCCTGTTTCTCCATGTTCTCCTTCTAGGCCAGAATCGGCTCGATATCCGGGTCTTCCTTCTGAGCGTTCCGGATCTCATCTACGCTCGAGCCGGCGATAGGTTCGGCTCTCATTCTTTGGATGGAAACCATCTCCCGTTCTTCCTGACGCGCACAATGTTTACAATCCGTTCTGCATGGTCTCCGGGACAGTGCATCCGCATTAGAGTGGAGTTTTCCTTTACGATGCTGTATTTCGTAGTCGTAGATTTGCAGCCTTTCGATCCATCTTGCGACCTGACCCTCAGGACTCTTGAACTGTAATAGCCATTTTAAGGCTGCATGGTCTGTGCGAAGAACGAACTTCCTCCCGTAGAGGTATTTGTGAAAATGCTTCGTAGCCAAGATCAAAGCTAGAAGTTCCCGCCTTGTCACGCAGTAGTTCCTTTCTGGCTTAGAGAGCACCTTGCTGAAGTACGCGACCGTTTCCCCGGGAGTGGGGTAAGCTAGTATCGGGGCATCGCATAGCCGTTGTTTAAGTGCCTTGAAGCTCTTCTCACACTCAATTGACCAGTTGAATTGTTTTCCCCTTTCCGTCAACTGGTGCAGGCTCTTTGCGATCCCGGCAAAATCCTTCACGAACCGTCTGTAGTAGGTGGCTAGGCCCAGGAAGCTCCTTAGTTGGTGTTTATCCTTGGGGACTGGCCAGTTTTTCACCGCTTCGACCTTCTCTGGATCGGTTCTCACTCCTTTCGCTGAAATTATGTGCCCCAAGTACTTGACTTCCGCTCTAAACAGGGCGCACTTCTTGGGGTTGAGCTTCAGGTGGGCACTTCGAAGCCTCTGAAACACATCCCTTAGATTGTCTCGATGTTGCGCAAACGTTTTTCCTACGACGATGACATCATCCAAGTATACCAAACAGGTCTTCCTTGTTAACCCTTGCAGGACACATTCCATCAATTGCTCGAAAGTCGCCGGAGCATTGCACAGCCCGAATGGCATTACCATGAATTGCCATAGCCCATTTCCTGCGGTGAAGGCGGTTTTCTCCCGGTCTTCTGGATGGATCTGTACCTGCCAGTAGCCACTCTTCAAGTCGAGAGTGGAAAACCATCGGGCTCCTGATAGTGTGTCTAGCGTGTCGTCAATCCGTGGCAGAGGGTAGCTGTCTTTCTTGGTGACGTAATTGAGCTGCCGATAGTCCACGCAGAACCGCGTGCTGCCATCTTTCTTCTTAACCAGTACAACCGGTGATGCCCACGGACTTTTGGAACTTTCAATCAGACCTTCTTTCTCCATTGCCGACACCATCTCTGCAACTTCTGTCTGCTTTGCCAATGGAAGGCGCCTAGCAGGCTGACGAATTGGTCTAGTATCACCAGTGTCTATTCGATGTTGTACCAGGTGTGTTCGGCCGTATTCTCCGTCCTGTGAGGCAAATACATCAGCGTACTCATTGATAAGATTCTCTGCCATAGTTTGCTGCTCCTGATTCAGCTCACTGGACTGGAGAATCGTCTCTCTCGTTTCCGCTGTCCAAGGTGATGGGAGAGGTTTTGGAGCATCACGTTCAGATATTGTTGCGACGGCGGTAATCGGCGTTCATTTTCCAGTCACCTCCCCTCGCCTTAGTTTGACAGTGTGTGGTCTTGCGTTCAAAACTCTCACTGGAACCATGGTGTTCTTTGGTTCGACTAACGTCTTTCCCACGATGTAGTCTTGAGAATTCTTCTCTGGGTCTGGTTCTACTATGTAGAATCGGTGGCGCCCAAGATCACCTTCCAGCTTCGTCCAAATGATTGTCTCCGAAGACGGCGGCAAAACTTCGTCTTTGCTGATGACTGTCTTGAGAGTTACGGCATTCTCGTTTCCGTACACCATCGGAATCTCCACATTTCGATACCTCAGTACTTGCATCCCGATGTCCAGGATTACTTCATTTGCTCTCATGAAGTCTATTCCGATGATGCACTCGTCGCATACATCTGCCACCAGAAACGCATGGGAGAACGTCAGTCCCGCCAGAGTAATCGTAAGACGAACTTCTCCAAACACTTTCGCCATTTCCCCTGTTGCAGTCTTCAGGCAGTAGCTGTTGGTGTTGTGCAGCCAGGCGCTTCTGACGATATCTCTTCTTACAATGGAGGCAGTGGCGCCTGTGTCGATGGTGGCTACGCACTTCTTCTTGTTGATTAGTGCCTCCACTGTCAGGCTCTTGTTATCCCGTTTGGTTTGCGAAACTTAAATGGTGGTCCTGGGGGCCTCGATTCCAGTAAACAACTTCTGCCCCGCGAAGTTGGTCCTTACGCATTTCCCGACTGCTGGTTTTGGGAAGTCTGACTGACAGGATGGACGTTATCACCTCCAGATGCTTTCTCTCTGCTTCTCCTACTTCCGCAATGTGGACAATTTCCTCGTCTAGGTGCACTTCTGCACTGCCGTTGTAGGTGTCCGGTTTGGTTGCAATTCCAGCAACGGATTTGACTTCCGCGAGCTTTGTCTTCATCCATGACGGCTGTTCTCTGGCATGAGCATTCCACGACGGATATTTCCCTGACACGGTGTATTCCCTGGTATGCTTGGTCCGCAGCCTTCATTGACAAAGCGAATGCCAATGCCTCGGGGAGTGTTCGCTTTTCAGCCATCCTTACAGCCACTTGCAGTTGTCTGTTCTCTATGGCCTGAATAAAAGCTTCCACCGCCATTTCGTTGATAAGCTCCTCACCGGCTTTAGGGTATGAAAGATGGGCTAGTCGCTCTATATCCGCTTGCAACTGTTGGAGCGTTTCCCCCCTTTTCTGGACTCGACTACGCAGCTGAACCCTGTACACCTGCTGCATGTGTTCATCCCCAAACCGCATCTCGATAGCCTGAACCACAGAGTCGTAGTTCTGCTGTTTATCTTCCGGGATGGTCTGCAAGAGCTCCGCAGCTGGAACCCTCAGTGCAAGCGTCAGTGCAATAGACTTTTCTTCATCGTCCCAGCTATTGGTCATTGCGGCCGCTTCGAATTGCCTCTTATAAATTGGCCATGATGTTTGACCATCGAAGATAGGAGGCTGCATCTCTTTTCTTCTCAAACCGTCAGTGGAATATTCCCGTGCTTTCTGTCTCTTCACGTTGCTGAGTTCCTTAGTAAGATTTTCGACTTGTTTTTCTACTTTTTCGAACTGAGTCTCTATTTTCCCGAACTGAGTTTCATGCTTCTCAAAGTTTTCATCGAATCTAGTTTCGACTTTTTCGAGTTGCGTCTCGACCTTCTCGATTTTCTCTTCGATCGCTTCGAATTTAGATTCCAAGTTCCTGTTTTGCTCATCAAGTTTGCTTTCCAGAGCATCTAGAGAATTCTTTTGTTCGTCCATCTTAAGTTCTAGAGAATTCCTCTGGTCGTCCATTGCTTTCTTTTGTTCGCCCAGCTTAAGTTCTAGAGAATTCCTTTGGTCTTCTATTGCTTTCTTTTGTTCGTCCATGACTAACTTAAGTTGCAGGAGCAGACTTGTTATACCCGGGTCGGCTGCTGTACTTGCTGGTTCCTCTTCCACGTCGAACTCTACGTCATGTGGATTGTCACCTTCCTGCGTTACTGCTTCTTCCAGACGAATCAGTAGGGCATCTTTTCTCCCAGTTGTGTCGAGGTTCCGCTTACTGAGTTCTGCCTTTAGTTGAGTTATAGTTAGTTTTCCCAATTTGCGACCCATTTTGCGCAACTAATTAACTCAACACAGAAATCGTTTTTTTTTTTTTTTTTTATTGTGCAATTCACACCACGGAAATAGTTATTCACAGAATAAGTTTTATCCCACTTCTGACACCAATGTAATATGCGAGCTACGGCTCGAGTAGATAAACCAATATTCTGTGAAATTTATTTCTTTATTTTTTTTAGTCTATAGAACAATTCAGGTTCACACTATACTATTCTTCGCAATTCTTTTCTTACAATGTCTCTTTCCTCTCAAATCACTTTATCTCCTTTCTATTACTTAATTCACAAATCCAAACTAATTACTTCTTCTTGTTAACTCTCAACTTTCAATTTATCACAAAATTACAACTTCGCCCATTATCACTTTTCTAATCTCTTCGCCGCAGTTTAAAAACTACTGCCCATTCTCAATCGCCATCTGTCCTTATATAGCAGAAGTTTCTGATAGCCAGAAACTTCTAGCAAATTCTTCGACCCCTGGAACAAGAGAAATTCTGATGAAATAATTCTTGCAGTTATAATTCCCTCTTATCCGTGATATTATCCGTCTCTTTCGTTGACATGAGCTGTGGAGACTTCATCGCAGACACGAACCTCGAATGAAAGAACAGTCCGGACCAAAATTGTGCCAGAATGAAAAGACACTTCGGAATTTGTTGCATCATACTTTTAGGGAGTGTAGTTATTATTATGCTACAATATTATCATCCTTAAGGACTTCAAGGACACTGAACAAAATGCATAAAAAGTGGTTACGGTCAAATTAGGAGAATTTTTTATATGTTGAAGTTTCGAATTTAAAAGTTAGAAACCTACCTAACCTACCTTCATACATACATATATACACTTATAAAGGATTTTTCAAGAAGAACATAACAATTTTGTATTTAAATAAAACAGAATAATTGAGATATCGGGCTGAAATTTATTCCAGGTGTAGTACATATGCTAGATTTAAGTATGGAATTCGATCTCGTTTATATGACCACCGCGAGCACAATTGCAGCGATTAATTTTTTGTAGCCAATTTTCCACCACTCTTCCACACATATCGGCCAGTACTTTGGCAATTTCGCATTCGATATTGTTCCTAACGTTGTTGGCTTGTTGGCATAAACCAACGACGCAAGCGTTAAAAATCACGAATCTGAAGTCACGGTAACGTCGTCTCCTCCCGCTGTCGTCCCACGTGCACTCATCAAACAGTTTGGGACTACATGGACACCTTCTGAGTGGCAGCGCAGATTGGGCAAGCTAAGGTTGGAGAACCAGATGTTCACCACCTTCCTCATCAAAGGCACCCCTCACTACGCTGATATCCCATGGATTACACAATTTTTCAAAAAGAAATTTGGTATTACCATCAACCAATGCATAATGCTCCTGCCATCCAGCCACAAGAGTAATCGAAATTTCAAATTCGATTTACCATTTCGATACGAATGGATATTTCAAAGCTCTGCTAGTACTGACTTCAAGCTTGGTAAGATGCGCATCAGCAAATCGACCGGCAAACTCTGCATTAAATTTAAGACTAATGATAAGACTGTAAATAAATCTAAGATTAGTAATAAGCATCCAAAACTTGTTTCCAACTCCCGACCCAAATCTGACACTAACCAGATCTAAATAAAAGTCTGCTTCTTCTTCTTTAAATGCACTTAATGCCGCCGCGCCACCGAAGCCCATACACAAGCGAGTTTCGTTTAAATTAAACCTAACTTCCCACACTGGCTCCTCTCAACCGCTACAACCCCCGCGCCACCTGCTCTCATCACCAATTCTTTCCCTAATTTCAATCTCACAACTGGAGCCAAATACCCTAACTTTATTAGCTCTCATATTCTGAACTCAACATCTAATGTTTCATCTAATACACCTTCCTCTTCAATCTCTTCCTCCACCGCTCGCAGTCTTGATCCGGTTTTATCGCCTCTAGTTAAACTAACACAGCAAACCATTGACACCACAGAATGTCGTTATGCACTGTCCAGGCTAAGAGAAAAAAAGGTTTACGAATATACGTCTCTTTCTCGCGTATTTTCATGACAAATCTGACTCAGTTTGCTATGAGTGTAAAACCAAAACAAGCGTTGAGGGTGGCCGTGGTGTAGTGGTAACATCATCGCTTGCAACGCTGTTATTTCACGGTTCAAATCCTGATGTCAAGAATCATCTATTTATTTCGCATGAAATAAATAAAAAAAGCCGATCAATTGCGAAAGCTAAGTCAACTCTACTGCGAAGGCTTTACACTGGCAGTAGGGCAGGCATATGGCTAAAATGCAACTTGATCGTGATGATGACATCAGGAGGACGAAAAAAAATACTGTGAATCATGAGCAATGTCAAAAGCAAAAACAAACAAGCTCCCCAGTTATCTGGACAGCCACTCTTGGAGTTCACTGAAACTTAATAAAAGCTGAGTTTCAAACCAACTATACCAATCTGTCTTTCTCTCTTTCTCTTCCCCTTTCCTCAAAAAATCGCCCGTGCCCTAAAATTAGTATAAGCGTATTCATAACCCCTTTCATACGTGAAAATTATAAAAAAAAGCGTCATGGTTTCCATTCAGCAGGAAGGCCTCCCCATTGAAATAGACAGTCTCAAGAAAATCTATATCAAGTTCCACGAGATTTTTAATTTGTCTCCTCAAAAAGTAGCGGATGACCTTGCTGCTTTTGGCAACTACGTACACTCTAAAAGGACGCAACATCTCCAACGGAGCCGAAGTGACCACTACACATTTTTTCGTCCATAAACTGCCACTATCATCAGCACTTCATCCACCTTCCCCTTCGTTGCTACACAACAATCTCCCTCTTACATTTTACTGCCAGAACGTAAGAGGCCTACACTCGAAAACCCAAGCTGTTTTGCGTCAATCCCATGCTCTCCCTTTCGTTATCTTTGCTCTGACTGAATCCAATCTGATCCCCGACATAAAGAGCCAATAATTATTCCCCACTACTTTTAATGTTTTTCGAGACGACGACCATACCCAACCCTTGGTTGACTCTCCCTCTCGAGGCGTGCTACTGGCCATCCATAATGACCTTGACTCTTCCCTCATTGCTATTTCTTCCTCTTCTAAAGTCGACTTTGTTACAATAAAAATAACTTTTGCACACCGATCCCTGTACGTTATGTGTTGTTACATTCTACCAAATCAATCTATCGATACTTACCAACTTGCTATAGACGCGATTGATCAAATAATTGACCTATCCGATTCTCTCGATGACATCCTTATTTTTGGCGACGCTAATCTACCTCTGCTGCAGTGGAGTCCTTCCGATGATGAATCATTTTTCATCGCTTCAAATGCCAACTGCACTAAGGAATGTCTTTTCATAGATCGGCTAACTGCTTCAAGTCTATGTCAAGTTAGTAATGTCTTAAATTACATGGTAAGGCAATTCGACCTTATATTCACAACGTATGCTGCGAAAAGTGAACTCAAACCTCACTCAGTTTAATTTTAACCAAGCCTCAAACCGAACTCCTTCACCATTCTCCTTAGCTTTAAGTCTTAGTTTTAAGTTTTAGTTTTAAGTTTTAGCCTTAAGTTAGCTGTAGCTTGTAATAAGTCAAAAAAATAAATTAAATCGCATGAGCAAGCTGGCCATTCGGCCGGACCATTTGTCACGATTACCGAACTTCCCCTTCAATAGATCAATTGTTTGACCAGCTGTGTAGCATGTGGTATCATTTTATTGGAACCACATATTACTGATGTCAAGTTCATCCAATTCTGGCGAAAAATAGTCTTCCAACATGGCACTATAGCGAACTCCATTGACCGTATCATGACGATAATTTTCATCGACGAAAAAGTACGGTCCAATTACACCTCCGGCATGGAATCCACACCACGCGGTCACTTTTTGTGGATGCAATGGAGTCTCTTGAAGCACATGTGGGTTTGTTGCATATTTTGCTTATTGACAAAGCCATTAAGCCAAAAATGAGCTTCATCTCTGAAAAGCATTTTTCGACTCAAAAATTTGAGTAAGCGCTCTTGAATTTGCGACCACCGACTCAGAATTTCGGTAGTAGTTTTTAATAATTTCCAAACGTTGCTCGTCGTGACCTTCATTACGATGAAAAACGTAAACCTTGACTGACGTTTTGACAATGCAAAATTCTAGTCCCTATTGAAAAACCCTTTACATACGTAGATATTGTAATATGCGAGCTACGGCTCGAGTAGATAAAACAATATTCTGTGAAATTATTTCTTTATTTTCTAGTCTATAGAATAATTCAAGTTCACACTATACTATTCTTCGCAAACTCCTTCTTTACAAGGTCTCTTTCTTCTCAAATCACTTTATCTCCTTTCAATTACTCAATTCACAAATCCAAACCAATTACTTCTTCTTGTTAACTCTCAACTTTCAATTTATCACAAAATTACAACTTCGGCTGTTATCACTTTTCCAATCTCCTCGTACGGTTCAAAACCCACTGCCTGGTCTCGATCGCCATCTGTCCTTATATAGCAGAAGTTTCTGATAGCCAGAAACTTCTAGCAAATTCTTCAACCACTGGAACAAGAAAATTCGGATGTAATTATTCCAAGATGACAATCATTTCTTGCAGTTATAATTCTCTCTTATCCGTGACGTCGTCTTAGACATCATCCATCTCTTATCGTGGGCACGAACTGTGGAGACTAACCGCAGACACGAACCTCGAATGAAAAGGCACTTCGGAACAAAATTATGCCAGAATGAAAAGACACTTCGGAATGGGCTGTAGGAGCGTAGTTATTATTATGTTACAGAAAAAAATGCTTCCTAGAGCTATGCAATGAAGCGGACTAAAACCCCTCGGGTATAGCTTAACAGGTTGTTATGAAAAAACTTAAGGGATGGCAGAACTTTCCCTTAGTCACTGCAGCGGAGTTGATTGAAATCTGTAGCAAAATAGGGGACAAGAAGGCACCTGGATCGGATGGTATTCCCAACAATCCCTTAAGGCAGCAATCAAAGCGCGTCCAGACATATTTGCCGACGTCTATAAATCGAGTTTGAATTAGGGAGTCTTTTAGAATCAATAGAAACGGCAGACCTTAGTACTACTCTTTAAAGGAAACAAACTACCGGACGAGCCCTCGTTATATCGCCTATTGTGTATGCTAGATACGGCAGGGAAAATACTAGGAGGGCTGTCGAAGTACCAGTACAGAAGGCACGTTCAACTGTAGATGCGATTAGCGTGGTAGTTGAAACTGCACAAAAAGCCATACATATTCTTAAAGCACTTAAGGACATGAGTACCAATGCATCTCCTGGTATACAATACAATACTGACAGCGGACCCAAGGAATACAGATTTACTGTGGGCATACCACAGGGCTCTATGCTGGGTCCACTGCCTTGGAATATTATGTGTGGTGGAATCCTATGTCTCCCAATCCCTGAAGAGGCAAAGATTGTACGGTCGATAATAGTTACTGCTAAACTGCTGATCGAAGTGGAACAGATTAGGAACTTGACTCGATTGCTGGACATTGGCTTGCTTCGGCTGGCCTGACTCTGGTAGAACACAAAACAGAGGCAGTATTCATAAGCAGTAGGAAGAAGATAGAAATACGAGTAGTTAATTTTACAGTAGGCGCACGTACCATAACATTTAAGGCACAAATAAATAAAATACCTAGGCGTTCATTCAAAGACCACATAAGATACATAAGCGGTAAAGCATCATACCCAACATACTCGTAGGTGGACTAACGCATAGTCGAAGACTGCTTTTGACGAAAGTAGTTACATCCATAATCCTCTACACTTCAATAATCTGGATCAGAATAACTAGGATTAACTCAAACAGATTAAAAATCAGTGTACCGAATCTGTGATGGTAAGTTGTGTATTCCTCATTACTTCAAACGATGCACCTGTGCCAAGAGTGCCTCCAATACAGCAACGCAAGTACTACAGAAACGACATCGAGCAATATTGAATAAATATGGGTGGTGAAAACCGACAAATAGCAGGAAGAATGCGAACGTGAGAGAGTGGCAAGAGCGCTGGAATGCCTATGAGAAAGGCAGGTGGACCCAAGGACTTATACCGCAAATACAGCAGTTGTTAGAAAGGCATCACATTGAGTGGAGTATCTGATAATGATTTAATTGGTAAGTTTTCTACCCTTATTACATGTTTTTCCAATTGTGAATTTTTTTTATGCAATAATAAACCCTTTGTTGTTCACCAGGATCTCAGAAGTTTCGTAAACTTTTCTGTCCTTGTCACACACCTTGATTATTTTGCGTGCTTTCCAAATTTCAGACACAAAGACAATAGTTTTTGTGTCTGAAATTTGGACCTATTACTTTGAGAAAAACGATTACTTTATGCCCGGTTTTTGCTAATACGAATAAGGTAATAAAATTCACGCAAGTGTTGCCAACGAAAAAAAAGACAGCGTGACAGCTGATAGTTCAGGGTTATTAAAATGGAGTGCTACACGAAAGAACAACGCGTTTTCATTGTTGAGAAACATTTTAAAAATAATGAAGGTTTGGCAGCTGATTTTTCAAACAAAATCATCTTCAGCGATGAGGCTCATTTTCATCTTGATGGCTTTGTTAATCATCTAGATTGTCGAATTTGGGTCCAGAGAAAATCCACGAGTGTTTGTTGAGAAACAAATGCGTCCACAACGTGTCACTGTCTAGTGCGGATTTTGGGCTGGGGACCATTCTTCTTTGAAATGCGGCTGGTCAGGCAATAACAGTTAATGGTGCTCGTTGTTTCAAGATATGGATGTGGACGAAATGCGGTTTCAACAAGACGGTGCCACATGACATACAGCCCGAGAAACAATTCAATTACTGCATGAGTCATTTCCTGGTCGTGTAATTTCCCCTTTTGGTGATCAAAATTGGACGCCCAGATCATGCGATTTAACGCCGTTGGACTTTTTTCTTTGGGGTTTTTTGAAGTCTAAGGTTTATGCTAACAAACCCACGCTATGAAGGAGCAAATTGAGCGCTGTATCAATTCAGCCACATTTATGCAAAACGGTCATAGAAAATTTCGACAAAAGAGTGCGTACATACGCCATGGAGCCTATTTACCCGATATGCTATTCCATACATAACCGTATAGTGTATACTTTATGAATCAATAAAACATTAACAATTTTTAATTAAAAACCTGTGTTTCCTAACAAAATGACTTCTTGCGTGTATTTTGGGACACCCTTTACAAGATTTTTGATGTCTTGTGTTTTCATTGAAATTAACCATGAAATCTATATTTTGTATGTGCTTATAGACTGCATATGTTTAATGTTTTGATGTTTATAAAAGTGTTTTCTGATCTCTTAGTAAAGCAAAAATTGAAAAACTTAATTATTGTAAGAGATTTTAATACTAATAGTTTCAATGGTAGTGAAACCGTTTCCAGTTACTTGGCATTACTAGCATCACATGGATTAGCATGCTTTACCAATGAGCCCACCAGGACTGTTTCGGGTTTAGATCATATGAAATGTGCCAAATGTGTTTTCGATTTGAGGATTACTGATCACTCTATGACGGGACTCGTAGACAGCAAAGTTTTTAAAATTTCCGAAAATTTTTGCCTACACAATCTTTATTGATTCTCTTAAGAAACATATTTTAAGTTGTTTCTCATTTTTGCCCTCCAAAAAGTTGGTAAAAAGATTTAAACCTTAGATATCTAAACTCACTTCCTACAAACGCCCATGCCCTGAAATAGTTTAATGGTATTCATATCCACTTTGGCGTGGGCAAATTATAAAAAAAAAAGTGTAATAAGTACCCTGATAATTTGGGGTTAAGCAGGAAGTATAAGAAATTGTATGTCGAACTTATAAATGGGATTTCGATTTACCTATTACCGTGCTCAATTCAGTTCTGGCAAGTAGTAAACAGCATACTTAATAAATTGAGTCTTTAAAAATACCTACTGTTTTACGAGTTGATGACTACGAGATGTCTGATAAACTTGCTATTGCTGATGCATTTAATTACTACTTTGCTAATACAGGCTGCAGTTTATAACTGTGCCCAGTCCAATCGATTTGTTGTCTCTGCCCCACTATTTGCGGATGTGCTGAACCGTGGCAAAGAAGCAGCTTAGTTTTTCAGCCCATAACTCTCTTGAAATCTTAAAAGTTATTGATACTTTAACTAAATGGAATTCTTGTGGAGCTGATGGTATCTCGAATTTTGCCCTTAAACAAATTGCATGTTTCATAGTAAATGTCTTGTCAGATATTTATAATCGTTGCGTGTTTGCGAGGGTCTTTTCTGATGGTCTCAAGTGTGCAGATGTCATTCCATTTTTATCTTTTTTGCAGTTGTTCGTGTGGTGCTTCCATGCATATACTCGTACATGCATACGAAGAAATAATTTTGGTTAATTCGATTTTTTTTGCACTGGAGCCATCAATATAAAAAAGCGGCAACTGCATTGTATTCGGGTCATTATTCTGCACGACTTGTATGAAAACCTTGCATGTTGCGTTTATAGTTAAGGAGCTAGAATGTGGTGACAGGCGAATGAACGAACGGACGCATTAGCGAGAGCTGTAATGTCCCATGGTCTATTTACGGAATCATGAAAAGCTCATGTTGATTTTTTAACATTTGAGTATTATATTATTTATTATCTCATTTGTAACATTTTAGATTCACATAATGTTGCAGTTTAAGCTTATATTTGGGCAAATTATGCCCAAAGTATCAGGTTAGCAACTAAGTAATTGCCGATTTCACACATAGATGTCTTTGGCCATATTTTTTAATGGCTTCTGTCAATGACATATTTGAAATTTGTTAGCTGTCAGTCTTACTTTGCTTTAGAAGCAAATTGCGCATATTTTTGTGAAAAGGTATTAGTTTGGCCTCAGTTTTAATATGGAGTGCAAAAACGAGCATTTTCGTCATATTTTACTTTTTTTATTTCCGTAAAGGAAAGAACGCAGTGCAAGCTGATAAAAAGTTACATGATGTGTATGGTAAAGAAGCCTTAAAAGAAAGAGAGTGCCGGATTTGGTTTGACAAACTTCGTTCCGGAGATTTTTCACTAAAAGATGAACAGCGATCATGTCGACCAGATGATCAAATTAAGGCCATAATCGAGTCGGATCGTCATGTAACTGTACGAGAGATAGCAAAAAAGTTAAATGTGTCACATACAGCGATTGAGAAATATTTAAAACGTATGAAACTCGTTAGAAAGCTTGATAGTTGGGTTCCACATGATTTGAAAGAAATTCATTTAACAAAGCCCATCAACGCTTGCGATTTGCATCTTAGACGCAATGAATCCGACCCTTTTTTGAAACGAATAATCACTGACGATGAAAAATGGGTTGTTTACAGTAACGTTAATCGAAAAATATCTTGGTCCAGGCTTGATGAGCCAGCATAATTCACCTCGAAAGCTGATATCCACAAAAAGAAGATTTTGCTCTCTGTGGTACATTTAGAGCTGCTTCCAAGGAATCAAAAAGCTGTCATTTTTCATCAGGACAACACTAGGCCACATACATCTTTGGTCACTCGTCAAAAATTTTTGGAGCTTGGTTTGGAATTGATGTTACATCCACCATATAGGCCTGACCTTTCTCCATCAGATTACCATTTATTTCGATCTTTGCGGAACTCTTTGGATGGTAAAACCTTCAATGATGATGACGCTGTGAAATCGCACTTGATACAGTGTTTTGCCGATAAAGATCAGAAGTTCTACGAACGTGGAATTCTGAAGTTGCCAGGAAGATGGCAAAAGGTCATCGAACAAAATGGAAAATATATTATCGATTAAAATTTATTCGTTCTAATTAAAAAAATTTGTTTTATTTATCTGAAAAAATCGGCAATTACTTAGTTGCCAATCTGAGAGTATAAGCGGAAACATTTTTAAAATATATAGGGTGAAAGATATCGAGTTGATTTTGGCTTTATTTTGAAACTACATTCATGTAGCTCGAGCTCGTCCAAAGTGGTTGGCTTGTTAGCATAGACTAAGGACTTGACGTAGCCTAAGAGGGAATAATCGAGGGGTGTTAAGTCGCATGATCGCGGCGGCCAATTGATGAACGCTCGCCGTGAGATGACCCAGTCGCCAAATTTCACCTTCACCACTTCGAGCGTCGCGTCGCTTGTATTGCATGTAGCCCCGTCTTCTTGGAACCACAGGTCGGATATATCGATGTTGTCGACCTCTGGCCACAGAAAGTCGGTTAACATCGCTCTATACCGAGGACCATTAACGGTAACGGTGTCTCCTTCCTCTTTTCGAAAGAAATAAGGTCCGAAGATGCCGCCGTACCATAAACGGCACCAAACAGTCAATCTTTGTGGATGCATTGATGCTTGGTCGAACACTTGTGAATTATGGTGGCTCCAATAACGGCAATTTTGCTTGTTGACATAGCCGCTGAGCCAAAAATGGGCCTCGTCCGAGAAGATGATTTTTTGGCTAAAATCCAGATCTCCGGCCAACATTTCCAGCGCCCAATTAACGAACTCATGGCGTTGTCTATGATCGTCTGGCTTCAATTCTTGCGTCAGCACAATCTTATATGGATACAGGCCCAAAAACAGCTGCAAAATAAGCCTGGTTGACTCTCTGGCGATCCCCAATTCAGCTGATCGGCGCTGAATCGGTATTTCTGGGTCTTCTTCGACACTGTCCGCTACGGCGGCTATGTTTTCTTCACTTCGCACCTATTTCTATCTGGTTGGTGGCTTAAGGTCCAATAGAGTGTACTCACGCTCAAACTTTTCCACGGTGCGACCGCATTGAAGCCATGATGACGACCGACCTCATGACGAAATTCAAGTTGCCGGTATTGGTAATTTTGACAGCTGCTGAGACATAATAATTGGAAATACTGTCATTGCTATCTGGTCACCCTTTATAAGAACACTCCTTATCAAAAAATTGATTTTTATTTTTACTAGAAACTGAAAAATGTTGTCATATCACAATATATAGATGCTGATGTTCTTTACAATTCATCCATTCAATGTCCAGGTCCACGATCACTTTTTGTGGGCTTTACAAATGGCGATAAATATTTTTTGAGTAGAAAAATGCCATAGGACGTTACTACTCTTGTTAATAACAGCCTACGGCCTCTGGTATTTGGAATAATGCGCGCTAGAGCACCGCTCGTATTTGCTGCTTTATTACTACCATTCAATAGGTGTTCTTTGAATGTTAGTATTGCAACTAGCACGACTCCAAGGTATTTGATGTGCGGTTTCGAAGTGGCAGTGTGGTCGCCGACTGTGAACGATACTGTCTCCATCGGCTTCCTGCTGGTTATAAGGACAGCGTCCGTCTTGTGTTATACTAATGACAAGCCAACCGAGGTTACCCATTGTCGTACCATTCTTATGCTTGCATTGACAATCTGCTTGATATCCTGTAACAGTTTGGCTGTAACTACAATTGCGATATCATCAGCAAATCCAACCATTCTCGACTCCTCGGGTATTGAGAGTGGCAGCATGCCGTCATACTTGATGTTCCAGAGTACGGGGCCTAGACGGTTCCCTGCGGTACACTACCAGTCACGCTGTATTCCTTCAGGCCGCGGTCGGTGTTATATAGGAGTATTCGGTGCCTAAAGTAGTCTGGCACAATTTTTATTAGGTAGTTACTTTCATATTCCTGCGTGCTTGTAAGATGTAGTTCCAATTAGCACTATTGAACGCGTTTTTAATGTCGATGGTTATCACAGCACCTCCCTTCCTGTATTGCCTTTCCCCCTGTTTCAACTACGACTTTCATAGCGTCTATGGTAGAGCGTGCCTTTTAAAGCCGTATTGTTATTCGGACAGTCTTCCTGCTTCCTATATAGCCTGGGCTATTGGCATGCACCATTCACAAACCTGAATATTCGATGCCAGAAATACGCCTAAGTACTAACCCACACCCTACATACTTCAATCACTCTCCCCGAGGTACTACTGTGAGGTATTTCTTCGCGGGGCTGGTTAAGCAATTACGAGTATTCTCTTCTTTTCCCGTTCGCTGGTTCAACATTAGGTTCAGCATTTTCCGTTTTTGAGTGCCCAGGTTTTTCTTTCCGCTGAAGTTCTTTCATGATTATTGCTGCAACTTGTTTCGCCGCATCCCATATTGCGCTCGATGTTATTATAAGAATTACAATATTCTAAGGAGTTGGTGTTTCTCCATTTCATTCCTTTAGTTCTCTGTGCTCTATACGAAAACGTGGGCACTGAAGAAATACATGCGTCCTGGGCCTCTTCTCTGGCCTCTACGCAATTTAAACAGATAGGAGATTTATCGAGCCCAAAAATGTTGAGATACGCTTGAAAGCAGCCATGGTCGGTTAGAAGCTGCCTGAAGTAGAAATGTACTTCTCCGTGGTGCCTGTCCATCCATTTTTGAATGTCCAGTATTAGTCGGTGGGCCCATCTTCCTTTCGACGACTGCTTCCACCTTTCCTGCCATGCTCTCATGCTTGGCTGTTTTTCTTCCAGCTTGATATATTTGACTGAAGCTCGGGGTTCCGCGATGACACATATAGCATCATATGACACCGTCCGAGATGCACAGCATACCCTTAACGCACGTAGTCAGTTAACGGAGTTAATCCTTCTGGCGTAGGATTTAATTGACACTCCTTTGGCCCATATTGGTGCCGCATACATTATGATAGACTGCACGACTCTTGGCATAACTAGTCTCTTTTGTTGTCTGGGTCCTCCAACATTTATCATTATTCTAGTAACTGGTTTTGATGTTCAGCCCAATTCTAAACAAAAACTCTAGGGGAATTTGTTCCTTTTTCCCATTTCTCCTATTCTAAACAATCTTCGAAAATGAGAAAAATTCTCTGGGAAAAAAGTAGGCATCACAAATTTCAAAAAAGGGGAGAATGTCATTTCATTTCCCGCGCTTTTATTCCCCAAACATTTGCTAGGGAATTTAATGGAAAAATGTAAGTAATTTAATTTTTGCAAATTTAAACTTTAGTAAAATGCTTTTATAGGTCTAAAACAACAAATAAGCTTCAACTTCAAACGTTGCTAAATTCGATGGAAGCACATCGCGACGTTGCATGCGGATTCCACAAGGGAAGTAAAGAAGAGGTGGCCCTGTTTTGGCAATTGGCTGAAAAAGAATTGAATTCAGCGGGACCACCATGCAAAACTCTTGCCGAGCGGAAAAAGGTATTTTTGTTTGAATGGCTTAGAACACAAGCCTAACAAAATTTGATTTAGGTTTGGAGTGATAAAAAAAATATGTGCGAGCAAAGGCAACATTAAATACAATATAAAAAACAAGAAATGCCACTGGGGGAGGACCACATAAAGAATACAAATTTTCGGATATGGAACAGGTCATATACAATTTAGTAGGTATGAAAGAGTCTGTGGAAGGGGTTGGTTGGTAGGTTGAATTCTTCCGAAAAAAAAAGAGAAGCGACCAATGAAAATGAAGAGCCGCCAGAAAAACTAAAAAATACGGTACCCGTAGAAATAGATTTGCTTACTGAAGTAGAGTTAGCAACGCTAAATTTTATTAAATTGCTGTCTTCTTTATATCAAAAGTTAAAGCGTGCTTCCAATATTGATCCGAATCCAACTCGCTGCTATTAAGTATTCATGACTTTCTAAGGAAGTAATTCCACTACCAATCTAGTTGGTCTCCGTACTTTCAATATTGTCCGAAATCATGAGGGTGTCATTGATGAAGTCTGCCTTGAAATGAATGCATATATTATGCAATGCACAACAAACATTTACGATTTTTGCTGCCTTTGACGGACAGTAATGCAGTTCCCTCGTTTGTCCGCTCAATTCGTCATCACACATATGCAAGTAATTAATTTTATTTTACAATTAAAAACACCACAGCACTAATAAAACAATTTACCAGCATAACATTTAAACTGTAAGTTCCTTTCCTGTTATGAAATAAATGTTTATTAACAGAAGGGGCAACAATCCGGACATGTGTGCCGCGTCAATACATCCAACAATACCGGGCATGCTGTATTTGGTGTAGAATGCTAACGTAACGTTCCTTTTTTCTTCGACCGTTTTGTAGACACTTATCCACTGTGGACATAGCTGTGCTTCCAATACATCTAGTACTTCTGCGAGCACTTTGGTGAAGGTAGATTGGGCCACACCAATATTATGGTCTATTCCAACACCCGTTTGGTATCCCCCTTCAGCAAAGAAGCGCAAACATGCGCTCAGTTTCACGATAGGATATTGCAAAACGCTTTTTAGTCGGCTGTCGGAACGTTGTGAGCAATTCCAACAAATATTTGAAGACCACTTTGTTGACTCTACAATACTTCTGAAATCTAATAATCAAAAATATATTAATATAAGTAAAATAAAATACATTTGCACCTATGTACAATGATTCAGGCAACTCCAGAGGATTTGTACTATCCCGTAAACACCTCCTAATAGCCCTCGGCTGTCCTTGTCGGTTGTCTGCAGCATCCACTTCTTCTGCCAACAACCTGAATGCAATGCTATGCATTTTCTTATCTTTTTCACAAACAACACAACCGTGGAAAATAACGTCTACTACATCTAACACTTAAAATACAAAGCTTAATCTTACCACGAAAAATAACAAAAATCTCTTAAATATGAGAAATTTTGACAATTGATAAACAACAAAATTAATTCTCGAATTTTATTTAAATGTCAAATGCTCATTCGAACATTAATAATTCACACCTTCAAATTCAAAGGGGAGAATTATCTCCCGGGAAACTCGGAATAGGAGAATTTTATTCTCGGGAGAACACAACTCCCGGGGAGTTCTTCTCCCCGGGAATATTAAGAATTGGGCGGGTTATGTTGTGATCGTCTACCCTGATTGTGATTGTCTCTCTTTTCTTCCGACTGCTTACTAGTACTGCTTCTGTTTTATGTTCCGCGAACTCCAACCCAACTGCTGCCATTCACCGCCTTACTTTTCAGATACATTCATTACCAATGTCCTCTATTTCTTCCAGGTGTTTCGCCGCAAAAGCAATTGCAATATCATCGGCAAAGCCTACGATTTTTACTTCATTTGGGATGTCAACCCTTAGAAACCAATCATACATAATGTTCCACATTATAAGTCCTATAATAATCCAGACTAACTCACTGGCTCTATACCTCGGTCATTAGAGCGATCCTTATGTACGGGGTAATTGTCTGGTGGATTGTCTTGGATAAGGCAATAAACCAGAAGTTACTCAAAGTCCAACGTTCAGCTTGTCTGTGCATTAGTGGAGCACTGCTGATGACACCTTCCACAGCTATGGACATTCTTTTTCATTTAACACCCTTTGACATTTATGGCAGGCAAATGGCAGCTAACTCAGCTATTCGCCTTAAAGCTACTTCACAGTGGTCTAAAAAAATGTATGGCCACGCCTCCATCTTAAATAAATTTAATATCTTCCCTGAAGACATTGACTACACCATCCCCAAGTTAAATTTTGACAAAAAATTCCAAGTTACCATCCCTTCCAGTGTATTCTGGGAAGAAGATGGCTTTAAGGAAGATAAGTCTTCTCTTATAGGCTTAATTTAAACCTCTCTTTTCGTCTCCCAAACCATTGTAGCGTGTTCCAGGCGGAGATAATAGCAATAAGGGAAATCTTTTCTTGGCTAAGGGAAACGTGATGTCGTCCATTGATATCCGCATCTTTTCAGACGGTCAAGCCGCAATCAAATCCTTGGGATCTTCCTCAACAAATTCTTTAACAGCTGTAGACTGCCGATCGTTTCTTATAGAGATGGCGGAGCAGTTTAACATTCACCTAATTTGGGTGCCCGGGCATAAGGATATTCCAGGGAATTTTAAGGCTGACGAACTTGCGCCAGGCATGGAACAACAATACCCATCCTTCCAGCCAAAAGTTTACTGGGTATGCCTATCGCTACATGCAAACTTAAGTTAAAGCTGGATTCTACCGTAAAGACAAATTCTAGATGGAAGTTCAACTTGTCTAGCGACAAAACAAATTTGGCCTATGCTGGATCTGAAACGCTCTAGGAATTTGATTTCTCTAAATAGGAAGCATATTAGTGCTGTTATATGTGTCATTACTGACACTGTCTAATAGTCAAGAATGCAACAAGGCTTGGTGTCTTCTCTAACGATATTTGCAGAAGCTGCATGGACGAGGAGGAGGGAGAGATTATTCTTCACCTTATTTGCACCTGCCCAGCTCTCTCCCAAACAAGGAAACTCCACTTAGGAGCCTTCTGTTTCAATGACCTAGATGATCTGAATAATATTGACGTTAGGTACATTCTACGCTTCATCAGAAGCTCCAAATGGTTCAACGAGTAGGCTAGAGGTCGCGTCTCAAACACATGTGGTATCACATTGGACCTATTATTGGTCTAAGTGTGTTGGCTTTTTTTTGCTGATAGCCACTTCAACCTAACCTAACCTAACCTAGGTCCTAATACCAACCCTTGTGGAATTCCACCAGATATGTGGTACTGCCTTACTCCATCATCGGTATCGAAATGCATAAACCGTTTCTCGAAATACATAGCTTAGTATTATTTTAATTAAAAACATGACACCATCATTGACCTAAATGAGTGTACTATTAGTTCCTAGTTTGCAGAGTTGAACGCCTTTTTGACGTCCAATGTTATTACGGCACCATATTTCTTTGCACCTCCTCTCCAGCTCCTGCCATAAATAGCTTCTTCCAAGATTGTAGTTACCCTCCGTATAGCATCTGCTGTAGAACGAGCTTTTCTAAATGCATACTGATGGATTATGTGTCCCCCGGCCTCATCAATTGCCATCACCAAACGGTTGCATATGATTCGCTCCAGTACTTTACCCGATATGATGACGGCTCATCTGGTGGCTTGTTTGCTTTAGATAGTAGCTCCAGACGTTGCTTTTTCCATTGATCTTGAAAAACCCCTTCTATTAGACACTTGTTATACAGTTCCACAAATGGTTCTGTATTTATTTTGGCTTGTTTGGTATGCCATCAAATCTAGGAGACTCACTATCTCCAAATCGTCTGAATACATCCAGGAGTTCCAATCTCGTGACAGGTGAGGGATGGCTGTTTGGATTGATTGGTTTGGAGTGGCCCTCAATGAAGTACACTTAAACCAAGTATAAGTCTATTGTGTTGCCACTAAGTAGGGACCATTCTCTTTTCTGAATTAAATTTTTGATTTAAGCCGTGTAAAACATTGAAAAGGTATTGAAACTTCATCTCTGCTTAACATGTTTAATGCTTAACATTACAGCATACCTACCTATCCAATAGCGCCCGTTTCAGAGGATGGAAGATTAGAGATTGGGTGTTATGCTATCCGTTACAAATGGATTCTAACTTTTCTGTATAGTTTTCGAATTAAAATGTGTTGATTGCCTATGATATAAATCTTCATTTTAATTAAATTTTGGGAATCAGAAAACTAACCTCCATCCACAGTGTGTCACCACGTACCATGTTTGTTTACTCTCTACATGGTTCTATTGCTGCATCTGTTTGCTACAACTTCAGCCGGTGGTTTGATAACAACTCTCAAGCGTGGGTGGCTGCAATGTAAACTTGAATTTCTTTCTGTGATGTCTTCAGGTTTCGGTGGTCAACAAATTTCTATGAGTTCTCTGCGATCTTCAGACAGTACTCTTTGCTTCAGTTACAAATACATTTTTTAAGCACTCCAGTGCTTCTCTTTTGCTGACATGGAGATACTGATTCTCTCTCTCTTGAGCGATATGGTCAATAAACTGTTGGCGCGCTTCGGGATAGCTTGGTCGATTTGGGGTATTTTCTCTTGTTCGAGCGGCTGTAAGGCTAGGCGTGCACATTCGATTTTCTGTCGCAGCGATAGAAAAATCGTGGTCGCAAAAAAATATGACCATGCACGCACTTGTGCTTTTCTGTCGCACGATTATTCAGTCGCAAAAAAATAGAACACGCGGATTATAATGTCAATACTCACATATACGACCAAATAATCGCAACGGTTAACGAACTGTAGTTTATTGTTTTGTCGAAAAAATAACTGGATTATATGGATGAGCATAAACTTTTCTTTTACGTCTTTTTTAGATTTTAAGCGCAACAAAAGAGCCACAACAAGACTTCTATTCAAAGTCGCAAGTGTGCTAAGATTCATAGTATTCCATATGTCCCATTTTAAATTGCGGCAAAAAAAAATTGTCTATAAAATGGAGCTTGTTGCATTTTTTTAATCGCTGCGATTCTTAAGTCGCATATGTGTGCATTCATGTATAAAACAGTGGGTCTCATTTTTTGCGACTTAATTATGATGCGATAGAAAACCGCAAGTGCGTGCATACCCACATCTTGCTGCGATAACGATTTTTTAATCGCAGAGATTTAAATCGTAAGTGTGTGGATACACTTGCCAGTACGTATGATTCATTTTAGCTTGCGACAATCGCGTCGCCAGAAAATGGGACAAATCGCAGACTTTTAAACGTTGCGATTGCTAGGTGTCATGTGCGCTCGATCACATTGAAAGTTATGTGTTCTACTTTTTGCGACTGAATAGTCGTGCGACTGAAAACGCATGTGCGCGTCTAGCCTAATACGTAGGCGGATGTGCATATAGTCTGCCGATGCTGTTCTACGTATATCGCGAATATCTAAGAGACTTTGTCACTCATTAATTTTGTGGCAGACCTTGCAACAGCTTATATATCTACCGCTAGAAATCCAGTTCCAATGTGCTACAGTTATAACGAACCTCATCGGACCAACACGACCAGTTCGTTATAGCAGACAGTTTCGAAAACTATTGTGGTCAAGGGACTAACGAAATCAGTTAACTACAACCGATGATTGGTTATACGAGTATCCGGAGTTGACTGCACTTCGTACCCGAAATCTTAATTGCTAAAAAGCTTCATTATTCTAAGTTATCCGAGGACTTTTGGAGGTTTATGCAAAGAAAACGCATCTTCCAGTTCTATACAATAAGCGTGCAAGGTTTCAGGTTCCTATGTTGTTCCCATTGATTGGAAAACAACAAATTATCACTTGGAAAATTAGGATACTTTGGGTACCTAAAACTTCTTTTGTCACTGCCCTACCTCGGTAACATCAATCAAATTAGCTATAATCCAGTGCCTAATGATAATCTTATTTAGAAAACTCTTAATAAAATATTTAAAAGCAGTAATTAAAAAACTTTCTTCATTTGACTTAAAGAAATACTTTATTTCTAGCGTCTCCTTTCAATACATTCACTGTGCTTAAAAGTACAATACTTAAAATATAAATAACGGCAGTACTTCCCCATTTCGGTCCACAAACAAAGGGATATAAAACGAAACTCCAAAACTATCCCAATATGACGCTGGCCTACTTGTTCTAATCGATTGTGTATCCTTTAATACTCCTAAACAAATAAAATTCAATTCGAAAAGTCCTTCATTATAAATGAATTTCTAGCTAAATTACAATAACAATAAAAAGAAAATAAAACTAATATCAAAAAATACATTGGTGAAAATGCGTGCAGTGAAAAATCGTTTTCCTTTCGGGAACAAGTTAAATGCTTCTAATTTGGTTGTACTTCACAAACAAAGTATGTCTCGAAACTGCAGGGTGAATCGTTCCATTTGAGGCCCTTTCCGTCACGATTCCATAGCTCAAGGCAGTTCTCCTCCTCGCCATTTTCATAGCGAAAATTATTTGGTTCTCCCGCATTCCAATTTGTGAAGGTTATTGGTCGTCCGTTCGCCATCCAGAAGAAGTTACCTTCATCGGCTAAATCCGTTCCAGATGTCCAAAAATGTTCGTGCCCCAGACCTGAAAGAAAAAAAAAAAAACACAAAAATGTTATTAAATTAGACTTCTCTGTCTTAGGTGTAGAAAAAATGTCGTAAGTGCGAGTCAATACCCGTTTAAAATTAAATTATCTATGACTAGTGACATACAAAAAACGTATATACTCATACCTATGCATAGATTTAAGGAAAGACAATGCAACATGATTCCTTTTAGACATGAAATCCAAGTATGTACAGTACATACGAGTACAGGCATACTTAGTTGGGTACTTGTATCTGAAACCACATCTGTGGCATGTGCGATAGTTTTTCCATAGTGAATGGAAACATGACGGAATTAAGTCGCCACCATTTAAATAGACTTTGATGTCATTCGCTACGTGAAAAGCTAGTGCATTGTGCATTGTGGAGCGTACACCGCGCCGTTGAAGACTACTATTTGCACTTCCGGGTGAACCACAAAATGCTGGTTCGGTTAAGCTAAAGCACACGTATTTAACAGGACGGAGGTATGAGGTATGTGTTAAATAAGCCTTACGAGTCTCAGATGTCAGTGACTGAACGTCACACACTTGTATAATATATCTGCATGGCTTTGTCTGCAGTAGTAGGAAATGCTCCTAATTGGAATAGGTAAGATTTTAAGCGAATATCTTGGTGTATCGGATGAATGTGCATTTGGAAATAGTAGGTGATACTCACACATAGCGCAGGTTAATTAGCTGATTGTATGATTTAGCAGCGGGAGTGAAATTTGTTAATTAGCAACACACTACGGCTATTTGAATTGTCAAACTTTGAAATACGATTAATGTTCATACATACATATACATATTCGGAATTGTATAAAAGCACAACCAAAAGCAATACGTTTACTTGTGAAAAATGTTATCCTTGCAATAACTTAAAGTCAACCGACGGTTGAAAAACAAACGACGTGGTGGGAGGTGGTATCTTCTCTGGTAGACTTAATCTAAACCTCATCCCGTCTCCCAAATCATTGTAGCGTGTTCCGGGTGGAAGTAATGGTAATAAAAGAAGTCTTATATTGGCTAAAGAAAAACGTGATATCGACCGTTGATATCCGTATCTTTTCAGACAGCCAAGCAGCAACCAAGTTTTTGGAATCGTCCTCTCTAAATTCAAAAAACACCTCTAGATTGCCGATTGTTTCTTATAGAAATGGCGGAGCACAGGACATTGCAGGAAAGTGTAAGGCCGACGAACTTGCCAGATATAGAACAACAATACCCATACTACCAGACAAAAGTTCACTGGGTATACCGATCGCTACATGCAAACTCAAATTAAAACTGGAAGTTAGTGAGAAGACAAATACCAAGTACAATTGGTACAACATATCTAGCGACAAAACAGATTTGGGTTAAGCTGGATTTCTCTCAATAGGTTGCATATCAATAGATTGCATCACCGGGCACTGTCTAATAGGCAAGCATGCAAAAAGTTTTGGTGTATTTCCGAATGATTTCTGTAGAAGCTGAGTGGACGAGGAGGAGGAAGAAACTATTCTTCACGTGCCCAGCTCTCTCCCAAGGGACGAACCCCACTTAGGAGCCTTCATCTTCAACGATCTTAACGATCTGAGTAAGGCAGACACTAGAGAACCCCTACGCTTCATCAGAGGCTCCAAATAGTTCCATGTGGTATCACAATGTACCTATTACTGGTCTCAATGTGTCGGCTTTCATTTGGCAGCCACTTCTACCTAACCTAACCTAACAACTTAAAGTATCAGGCAGAACATTATTCTTATATTTTCAAGAGCTCCTCTTGCATTTTTTTTGTTGTTTAATTATCGTGAGAAATTATAATATCCAAGAGCATCAACAATTTATGAAGATCGGTATTTTACCTAGAAAATGTTTGAATATTTGAAACTTTGTGGGCGGGTTACGCCTTTAATACCTATTCTAGGAACCTTCGAGATCGCCTAAATTGCGTCTTCCGAATTTCCAAATAATTTATCTCCATGCTCAGGTACACTTTATTCCTTTTCTTGAAGTGAGATTTAAAGGATTTCAAATAATTTTTAGAGTTTAGAGTTCAATAAAAAATTACTTAAAATACTTAGACAAGTTGTTTAATGTGATTGAAGTTGAAAAATAGATTTTCCGACAAATGGTATTGAATTGCATAAATCGGTTGATTTTAAATAGCCTAACTGCAGGAAATTGATATAAAGAGATGACTCGTTTTCTGCACAGCATAATATTTTCAAACGATAAGACTTCCATTGTCAACGGAGGTGCTTTTTTTGCGGAGTCAGGGAACGCTGCACTGGAGCACTCAGACGCAACTGGTCCATTGTACTACCAAGAAGCAAACCCGGTTTTACCCATTTTAATGGAATTTTCTCGTCTTCCGGAGAAAGTCGAGTAAACGCTCCAATGATGAGGAGCTTACGGTATCAGCGGTCATCACATCAGCGCCGAAAATCTGCCACCTGATACGAGCGAAATAATCACTGGCGAAGTATTCCGCAGTGTCGTCGCTCTATCGCAAACTGTTGTATCGCTTAAGCCTATTACCCACGCCGATAAGTTGTTTGCCGTCTTTCTGATGAGGGTCAGAAAGAATGCCGCGGATTTCTTACAGACGTCCGGGAGCATTTGCTTAGTCTGCCTCATCCTGCCATACACAATTATGTTCATAAGAAACCCAATCGTCAATGGATTGACGACAGAGAACGCAAGAAGACCCAACGCAGGTTCGGGTCATGAGAAAATTTCCTCTGAACCTTGCCTTACAATCTCATCGGAGATCTCATTTCCCATGATTGTAGTGCGGCCTGGGACCCAGATAAGGATCACCCTTGCGACCGAATTCAGAGAGTTCTCGTATTCTAGAACTACCTTGGAAGTGGTTAAAGGCCTTAATCGCAGCCTGACTGTCACTACAGACCCACATACTCCGACCCTTCCTTACAATATAGTTCATGGCAATTAGGATTGCCTAAAATGCAGCCTGACATTGTCGTTCTCGGAGAAAACCGGACTCCCGACTAGTTTTCGTAAAGATTCGGCTACAATTCTTTCCTGGTTCAGATTCTGTTCGAAGCCAGTCCTGAACACAACGGAAGTCGACTTTAAATTTGCGCAACAACCGAAGTTATGGTGTCATTGCATCAGGTGGCATATACATAAGACAAGGGTCGTAGTATAAGTGTCGCGCAATGTCAACAAAACTCCAGTGTGGGATGTACCAAAAGCCACATCGCCTAAGACATTGTTTACCTAACTGCCTATAATATATGTATCAAGAGGAGGTAGATTGAGTAGTACATCTAGAGCAGAGTCAGGCGTACTCGGCAAAGCTCCCGTGCAGCCGAGACAAGCTGTTCTTTGGAGTTTAGTGCGAAAGGACAGTCCCATATTTACGCGAAAGCCCCTTCCACGAAACAACCGACGCATATGCTTATCTTATCATAGCCGTATAGATCCAAAGAACCTCTTTCGGTAATAAGCCCTATGTCTCGTGAAAGCACCTTTACACTGTCAGAAACTGGGAGCGACGCAACTTAGGTGTTAGCTACATATGTTATGGAGGTTGGGTCAAAAACGACCCATAACAATTTTAATGCGAAATTTTGAGGGTTAATACATTTAGCTTTCTGTGGTTCCCCGTATTCACTGAATGAATTACATACTCAAAACCTAACTATACGAAAGACCCAACTATACATATACATACTACAATATACGAGCATCCCTTTTTCACGTTTGCATATGCCTCCAGCTTTTTTTTCACTGTATGTGATCAGATAAGTAGGTAGGTCATATCTGCCTGGAATAAAACCCTTTCGACGTACATACAGCTTAAAAAGGGTGGGCTTGGTGTAGTGGGTAGTGTGTTTCTTCTGACCCGAGCTGTGCAGGTTCGAACCCGAACGGGGAACAGCAATCAAACGCCAACCCGATCATAAAAGTTAAATGAATAAAATCAATGGGTTTCTGCTTAGTAGTACAATGGACCAAAAATCGAGCCTGAGTATTCCAGGATTTGTAAATTTTCTTTTTACAAAAAAAAAAATAAATGGGTTTAGCTTGATGAAACTTCTAAACTTCTAAACTAACTCTATTAAAACGGCTCTGGAGGGGATAGGAGCTAGAATAATGATAACGGAATGGATTGAGACAATGCTTAACAGCAGAGTCATCAACACGCAAAGTGCAATACGCTCGATGTATCTAGAGGAAGTGACTGTGAGAGAAATGCAAAATATACTCTATACACTAAGTGACAACAAATCATCAGGAATAGATGGCATACGACCATTAGACCTTAAACATTACGCTGTGTTTCTATCGCCAACGATCTGTAAATTGGTCAATAAAAGCACAACACAACCCCAAATCCCTGAAATTCATAAAGTCTCTGAGTGAGTGAGTGGTAAAAAAGTGACATATTGAACTACTGATCTATTTCTAGCTTGTCAGTAGTCGATAAAGTACTTGAAGGGATAATATCAGATAGGCTTTACCGATACCAAGAAAGGTACAATATTTTAGAAAGAAACCAGTTTGGGCTTCGGAAGAACAGAAGTATAAATCCACTATTAGGAGAGTTAAACAACCAAATAAACAGCAGCCTGGATAGAAACCATAAGTCCTATTCATCAAACTTTAAAAAGGCGTTCGATACGCTGAGTCGCGGGAATATAGACAAAATCGGCGTGCGAGGAGTTATATTGAGATGGATTGAAAGCTACCTAAATAATCGTACCTTTAAAGTTAAAATTAAAGAACATTATATGGAGAACCGCAAGGATCAAAAATCGGGCCTTTACTTTTTACTATATATGTAAATGATCTACTTTTTGCTCTTCGGCAAAGTAAGGGATACGCGTATGCAGATAATACAGCAATAGTTGTCAATCATAGATTTCCGGAAACGGCAATAAAAATAATGCAAGTGGAATTCAATGCAGTCACAGCTTGGTGCCATGATCACTGTCTCATGATAAACGCAAAAATAATGCACTTACACCCACCACACATCCAAAAAGCGGTACTAGAAATAAAAATGCATGACATCAACTGCCTTCATAATGCAGGGAATCATATGAAACTTGAAAGAGACGACAGTTGCGAAACTATTATTGGAAATGTATCAACTTATAAGTATCTAGGGGTCATCATAGATTACAATTTTAAATGGAGCTACCGTATAAGAGCGCTTGAGACAAAACTTCGGCAGTCAATTTACGCGCTGTTCCATCTCAGCAACGTTTGCACGGCGAAGGTTCTACGGCAGTGCTATTTTGGACTAGTGGAATCTCATATACGACATGGTATATTAGCGTGGGGAAATGCGCCGCAGATTCAGCAAATATAAACACAAATCCACATAATAATACACCGCGTAAAGACAGCGTAGTATTACGACCGTTAACAGATCAGTAACAAGACGAAACTGCTTAACATCAAACAGCTGCATAAGATGGAAGTTATTTCGAGATTTTGGAATGATAACACTTACAAAATTCCAGTTCAACATAACTTCAACACACGAAGAAGACAGCAAAGACGCCCACGACCCTGGAATGAGTAAGGATGAAGGTGATATGAAGTAGTAGTACCGAAAATATTTAATGAACTTCCAAGCGATTTCAGAAATCATTCAAAACCTCTTATTGAAAAAAGCGAAACAGTATTTTTTTGATTATAGAATAGAATAGAATAAATATCATCATATGTATGTTCATATTTACAGATTTTTTGATTATATTCAGCTCAATTCCCTTAATCGCCCTTCCTTTGCACAAATGGAAGGGCGATACGCGAAACTGCGATAACTGCCGTTCTGTCAAGCTGATGTCACACACCATGAAGATCGTTGAGCGGGTATGAGATGTCCGACTGCGGAAAATAATACGGTTATCTGATGACCAATGCGGGTTTGTCTCGGGTAAATCAACAACAGATGCAATTCAAAGTATAAGGATCATAATGGAAAAACATCGTGATACCACAATGCATATGGTGTTGGTTGATTTTGAAAAGCCTTTGATAGACAACCAAGAGATCTCTTATGGGTGGTGCTAAGACAATGAGGAGTTCCAGAAACCTACGTGCGCATGATCATGGACATGTATGAGGGAGCAAGGAGACGAGTAAGATGCCCCGCAGGAGTCACCGAAGAGTTCCCATTCAAAGTCGGTGTACACCAGGGAAGCGTCCTTAGTCCTTTGCTATTTATTGCAGTCCTTAATTATCTGCTTGAAGGAAAAGTGACGGACCCCAAAGTGCATCAGTTATTCTTTGGTGACGATGGAGCTATCATAAGTGAAGATCAAATGGCCCTGCAACGAGCAGTTGATGTATGGGTGGATGTTTTGGGTACCGTATTAGTTCAAAAAAGACAGAGTATCTGTGCTGCCCCTTCTCTGATCGACACCGGCCTATTCCAGACAATTACTTGAATGGAAAAGTGCTTTCCAAGTGAACAAATTTCAAATATCTGGGATCCATGATCAATAGCGTAGCAACTTGTGGTGATGACATCAATCATCGCGTAAGCGTAGGGTGGATGAAGTTGCGAGAAAACTCCGCAATCTTCTGTGATCGAAAAATGACCCCTAACCTGAAAGGAAGGCTCCACACCGCAGTTGTACGTCCGGCGAATAGATAGAATAAGAAGTTCAAAGATTCGAGTAAGCCTTCATGCAATAATCATCATTCATGCCAATAATTGACATAAGTGTAAATGAACTGGCAGTGGTGTCATTTAATGGTATAAATGAAAGGTGTCAAACTTTGTCAATTGATTGACATGTAGAGACCCACCTTTATGGGTGGCACTAAGGCAACGAAGAGTTCTAGGAACCTACGTGCGCATGATCATGGACATGTATGAGGGAGCAAAGACAAGAGTAAGATGTCCCGCAGGAGTCACCGAAGGGTTTCCCATCAAAGTCGATGTACACCAGGGGAGCGTCCTCAGTCCTTTGCTATTTATTACAGTCCTTGATTATCTGCTTGAAGGAAAAGTGACGAACCCCAAAGTGCATCAGTTATTCTTTGCTGACGATGGAGCTTTCATAAGTGAAGATCAAACGTCCCTGCGACGAGCACTTGATGTATGGGTGGATGTTTTGGAGGGAAGTGGGTACCGTACTAATTCAAATAAGACATACAATAAGATCCATACCAGCCTATTCCAGACATTTACATAAATGGAAAAGTGCTTCCCAAGTGCGAAAAGTTTAAATATCTGGGATCCATGATCAATAGCGAAGCAACTTGTGATGATGACATCAATCATCGCGTAAGCGTAGAGTGGATGAAGTGGCGGGAAAACTCCGCAATCTTCTGTGACCGAAAAATGTCCCCTAAGCTGAAAGGAAGGCTCTACACCGCAGATGTACGTCCGGCGCTGACATACGGTTCACAATGCTGGACAATGTACAAAAAATATGAGGGCAAATTAATGGCAGCTAAGATAAAGATGCTTCGCATGACAGTAGGAGTAACAATTAGAGGAAGTCTTCATATAAAAGAACCCCTCACAAGCAAGATAGAGCACGATCGGCTCAGTTGGTATTGTCATGTTCAAAGGAGAGATCTTTCGAACCCCGTCAAAGAGGCAATATCAATCAACGTTTCTACACAATCGCGCAAAAAAGGCAGACCAAAAAAAAACTGGATCACACAAATGCAAAACCACCAGCATTCGATTGGCCTCAGTGACGAATTGATCCGAAACCGGGAAGTCTGTTGGTATTTCCTGAGGTCAAACCGGCAACCTCACAGGCGGACCAGTAGGGATGCAGTAAAGTGGGAGGGTTGTGATTCTTCTACTCCGGATCATATCTTCGCCGTAAGAAGAAGAAGAAAGTATTCAGCTCAATTCACTTGAAAAAAAAAAAAAATATTATGTAACTAGTCTTCTGCTGGTTAGGAAGGTCAGAGCTATATACCCTATTGGTGTAATGAAAGGATAGATAGATCGGATCAGGGAACTAACCAACACCGCTTGGTTATTGAGGGGTGATTGTGTTATAACCCGCAGCCTATAGCCACAATTGAATGAGGGAAGAACCAAAAGCTTATTAGATATGAGGAATAAGGAAATCTGCACCTTGATAGGGGTACTGACAGGACATTGCGCAATCGGCGCTTTGGTCAATAGACTAGGCATAAACTCCCCTGACTATTGCAAGAGCTGTCAGAATGAGGAAGGAGTAGAAAACATCAAACACTTGCTCTGCGACTGCCCAAATCTCCAAAACTGTCGCCTCCTCCATATGGGAAACAGACTCTTTGGAGAACTGGATGAGCTTAATGCGATGAGGAGCACATGCTGGTTCGAGCAAGAACCAGCTAACTAGCAACGATGTTAGATGGTACCGTTATTCTAAGAGGAATCACAATGGACCAATAGGGCCCCGTGGAAGCACTCGTCGTGGTTCACATTGAAATTTATCTTAACACTTTCACACCATAAGCGCTTGAATTACCGTTAATCTGCTGTTGTTTTGAAACGGGTTTTTCTTTTCTTTTATTGACAACAAAAAGCTATCAAGTAAAACAAAAGCAGCTATTTTGGAGAAAATCTTAGGTTTTTTTCTATTTGGTCCCATTTACATAGTTTTTACCTATGACCAACAGTTTTCGAAAAACCGGAGGAAGGTACTCCCCGATCTGCGGTTTTCTTAAGAATTTTATTTTTTTTTTATAAAGCGCAAGATTGGTTTCGTAAAAATTTCTGAACTCGAGATTTTGATCAAACTTTGCATTACTGTGTGTCTGTCTGTATGCATGTACATATGTATGTGGCCTGAACTGCTTAAACGGCTGGACTTCAAACTTCATATCTGGCGTCTGTGGGGTCATCATTCGAGGTGACATTGAAATTTTAATTCTAACCCCAATATTAACGGTACTTTACCAATGGCCTATTTTGAGAAAAATCGATTTTCTCGAAAACGACTCTAACGATTTCGTTTAAATTTTATATTTTGGTTGAGTTAGACATGTACTGGGTTTCTCTCGACCACCACAAAGAAACCCCTGGTTTGATGACGAATGCCGGCAAGTACATGCAGCAAAACAAGAGGCGTACAAAGCGGCGCTGCATAGAAGGACCAGAGCTGCTCACGTGCTCTACGAGCAGAGGAGAAAAGAGGAATATCTACTTCTCAGAAGAAAAAGGAGCATGAGAAGCGCTCGATCGAGGATATTGAAAGACTTTATCGCAGGAATGATGTTCGAAAATTCTACCAGAAGGTAAAAAGAACATGCCAGGGTTTCAAAGCCAGAACAGAAGCCTGCAGGGACGAAAATGGTAACATAATAGGAGAATCGCAGTTGGTGCTGAGGATATGCAAGGAACACTTCTGCAGACTGCTAAACGGCGATGATGTCCAATATTCCGCTGTAAGGCAGAATGGACATTCAACAGTGACGATGATAGCCAAGATTCCTGTCAACCCGATCAGAATGAAGTGAGGATAGCGATATCTAAACTTAAATCCAACAAAACCGCTGGAGCCGACCGAACTTTTTAAGGCAGGAGGTGATGAGCTAGTAAGGAGCACGCACCAGCTCATCAGTAAAATCTGGTCGGAAGAATGAAAGCCCGACGAATGGAACCTCAGCATCGTTTGCCCGATCCTGAAGAAAGGAGACCCTCTGAAATGCGCCAACTACAGAGGTATAAGGCTTCTCAACATCGCATAAGGCAGGAGGTGATCTGCCGTATTATGTGAACGTCTTAAACCGATCGTCAACAAGCTGGTAGGTCCTTATCAGTGCGGTTTTAGGCCCGGTAAGTCCACCATTGACCAAATATTCACACTACGGGAGATCTTGGAAAAAACCCATGAATATGAAATCGATACGCACCACCTTTTCATCGATTTCAAAGTTGCCTATGATAGCGTGTATAGAGACGAGTTATATAGAGCCATGTCGAGTCTTGGCATCCCTGCCAAACTTGTCCGTTTACGGAGGATGACGATGGAGAACTCTCGCTGCTCCATCAAAGTCGGAAAGAACACCAACGAACCGTTCATTATCAGGAAAGGTCTTAGACAAGGTGACGCGCTACCATGTGATCTCTTTAACATTATACTTGAAAGAATTGTACGAAACTCAAAAGCCAACACCGGAGGTACAATCTTTTACAAGTCTGTACAACTACTCGCTTATGCCGACGACATTTACATAGTTGGAAGAACTCAGCTGGCCGTCAGTGGGGCGTTTTCGAGTATTGCGACCGAGGCAGCAAAGATGGGTTTAGCGGTCAATAAAGACAAAACAAAATATATACTGTCTACAAAAAAGGACACCCAACATCGGCGTCTTGGACAGAACGCCACAATAGACAGATATAATTTTGAGGTGGTAAAGGAATTTGTCTACCTAGGCTCTATGGTGAGCTCCGCAAATGACACCAGTGGGGAGATCAAACGAAGAATTACTCTTGCCAATCGTTGTTTCTATGGGCAAAGAAGGCAACTGAGTAACAAAGCCCTATCTCGAACTACTAAGGTAACTCTTTATAAGACGATAATGATCCCAGTCCTGCTGTATGGAGCAGAGGCATGGACTTTGTCAAAATCGGATGAGGATGCTCTTGGTTACTTTGAGAGAAAAGTTCTTCGAGTGATTTTTGGTTACGTCTGCATAGATGGCGAGTGGAGGAGAAGATATAATGCCGAGCTATACGGCCTTTACAGTGACATCGACTTAGCCAGAAGAGTTCATATACAACGACTAAGATGGGTCATGTAGAGCGGATGGAGTCCAATGTTCCAGCACGGAAAGTCTTCGAATCCACTCCGGATGGACGGCGCAGTAGAGAACGACCTCGCGGAAGGTGGCGCAAACAAGTGGAGAGGGACCTCAACTTTTTATAGATTTTTTCTAAATTTTTATTTATTTTTAAGAAATTTTTTTTAGAAAAAAAACTCATGACTTTATTTTTTTAAAAAATATTAGCTTAAGCCTAGAGACCAATCCCTTGAAAACAATTAATGCTGTAATTAATTGCACGATGTAAGCTTGAAAGAAATATTGCTGTAGTGGTTTGAAACTCAGGTGATATTGAGTTTCAGTAAACTCCGAGGTTGGCGTTCAAATAACTGGGGAGCATTTTGTTTTGCTGCTATTGCCGTTGCTCTATGATTCACAGTATTTTTCACCGTCCTCTTAATGTCATCATCAATATCAACTTCCACTTCCAGCCATATAACCACACTACTGCCAGTGTTATGCCTTCATAGTAGAGTTGACATAAGCTTCGCAATTGATCGACATTTTTTCATTTATTTTATGCGAAATAAATATATGATTCTTGACATCAAGATTTGAACCGTAGACCATCAGCGTGGCAAGCAATGACAGCACCACTACACCATGGCAGCTCTCGAAGACTTTTTGAGAGAGCTACCTTTCTTTTCTTAAGGAAAAGCTATCTTACAGCAAATTTATTTATTTTTCTATTTAATCTTTATCATTTTTTTACGTAAGATCAAGGGTTTCAAAGGTAAGGGTTAAGGGGCAAATACTACTTGATCCGCCATTTATTCAAGATGGAGGACTTAGCATAAGTCGGATCAGTCAGGAGTTTTGATGTGTTGTTGGAAAAATAAAATAATTTTGTTACCAATGCTAATGAGCTTGGGTTTAATAAAAAAAAGCATTTTTAGTGTTTTAAATAAAAAAAATATGGCGTTTATGTAATTATCAAAATATTCCGTATCGCAGTAGCTTTGACTAACCATATTTGCGTATGTTAGGTACGAGTCATTTGCAGTTATCGTTCATTTATTTGTTTGATTGCATGTTTGAGCTCTAATAGCTTTAAAGCGTCTGACTGAAATATTTTAAAAAATCGTAGAAATAGGTACATTAGTTGCACATTCTTACCGAAATCCCTTATGTATTTTTCAAGTCTATCGTTCTCTTCCTGTGATGAAATACTTGCTAAGTGCATTCCGTGATATCTGCAATACTGCGTGGCCTTAAACCAGTTTGCCTGAAATGAGAATTAAGTTTGTTTAAATTAATTGATGTTAATGAGACTGCTATGAGCTAATTATTTTATAAACATTTTTGCATTCAAATTTATCTTTTCACTACTAGTATGGCAGGTGTTAATTTCTAAAAGTTCAGCCTAATCAAATTCGGCTTAGCTATTTTCCAGTAGATTAGATTCAAAATAGAAATATTTTTATTTTTAACAAACCACATTTAATTTAAAAGCATAAATATGTGCGCAAGTGTGATCCTTTTTAGGGTATGAAGGAATTTTTGTAGAGTCGTCTCAAGTCAACCCCAAATGATTAAAAAAAATTCATGTCAATCCTTTTAAATTGGCCTTACAAAAATCGGTCATAACCTTCGCCTGCTTTGGGAGTTTTGGATATTTGAAAAGACATCAACAAAGCGCAATTGCAGAAAACCGCTCCACTGTTAATGACACCATGCATTACTAAACGTAATAATCGTGAAAAGAAATACGTTTTTAAAATGTAATACTATACACATAATTAAAGTGCACGACTGTGTCGCACGTACTTGTACCTACGAGTATATGTTGTTTATCTGCAAAAAAAGTTTATTTTTTTAAATCCGTTGAAGTTAAAAAAATGCAGATATCAAATATTGCTTAGATATTAATTTCGAACTAAATCGATAGGGCAATAGCCGAGAAATAGTTAATTTTTAAGATCCAGTTAATAAGTAAAGTACAGTTATACGAATTTTTTGGCGAAAACCTGGTAGGCCATCTATTGGCATATAACCACCATAACTCAAATATCAAATTTGATCAAAATCTTTGGAGCAGTTTTCGAGAAAATCGATTTATTTCAAAATCGGTCGTTAGTAAAGCACCGCTAATTTTGAGGGTAGAATATAAATTCCGATTTTTCCTCGAATTGTGAACTCATAGACCCCAGATATGAAATTTGAAGAAAATCCGCCCAGAGGTTTAGGCTGCAGTCCTGCGTACAGACAGAGAGATAGACAGTATCAAGTATCTGTCTACTTGATACAATGGGAAAGATACTAGAACGCCTAATATTTAGCAGATTAATCCTTGTCACTGAATCAAAAGATGGTCTCTCAGACCAACAATATAGAGCTCGATGCATAATAGATATTGGTAAGGTGGTATCAATCGCCAAGCAATCGATACAGGGTTAAAGTTGGAGATGGGGACATAGAAATATTGCGGAGTGATTTGACAGCAAATTGGGGTGCTGCTATACCAAAGGGTGCTGCTATACGAAACCGACTTAGGGATAAAGGTGTACTCTATAACCGCTGGGGTTCCCCAGGGCTCCATCCTCGGACCGCTTCTATGGAATATAATGTACGATAGTATACTGAAACTGTGAATCACAGGTTTCGTCGACTACATAGCGATGGCGGTGTTTACGGCACAACACTTAGACGAGATAGAGTTGAATGTAAATGAGAACATCACATCACACAAGACAGAGGCACTGTTTATTACCGCAAAATAAGAGACCTTCAAAGTTAGGATGCATAAAGATGCAAATATTTTGAAGTTATGATAGACGATAGGGACACTTTGGTAACCACGTAGAGTACATATCAAAGAAGGCATTAAATGTACGCTCGGCGCTTTCAAGAATGTTGCCAAATGTTGGGGGTTCAAGAAGCACCAGGAGACTATTACTGGCTAGAGTTGTGAGCTCAACAATGCTCTATGCATCATCAATCTGAACGGATGCGTTAAAAGTAAAAAAAAGTTGGTCATGGATAAATATTGTCTATAGACAAACCGCACTTCGAGTTACCAACTTATAGGACAATTTCGGATGAAGCGGCATACGTCATCGTTGGTATGATCCCTATAGACATCCTTGCTGATGAAGAAAAATAATTCAGGATGGAAAAACTGGAAGAACATTGCAGGTATGGACCTAAGAAGACAAGAGAAGACAATATCACTGAGAATATGACAAAAATGATGACAAGGTTAGGTGGACATACAAACTAATCCCAAGTAAAGAACCCTAGGTAAGTAGAAAACATGGAGAAGTTAATTACCAATTGACACAATTTCTGTTTGACCATGGCGACTATCGCCGATACATTCATTGCTTTAGACTCGTCGACTCACCAGAATGCCCAGCATGTCCTGGATGCGACAAAGATCCGGAACATGTCATTTTTAACTGCATCAGGTTCCTTTAAGGAAAACGTAGATTGAAAAGTGAACAAAATATTATACTTAATGCTCAATAACAATGCATAATGCTCAATA
Source organism: Pocota personata (assembly GCA_963082735.1). Classification (NCBI taxonomy): domain Eukaryota; kingdom Metazoa; phylum Arthropoda; class Insecta; order Diptera; family Syrphidae; genus Pocota; species Pocota personata. The sequence goes on from OY720431.1 coordinate 68,272,412, forward strand.
ACAATGCATAGATGCTAAGATCAGAGAGCGATTGGGATGCAGTTAGCACTTTATTAACCCGAATACAAATCCATTTCAGACAGGTAAAAAAGCCAAAGAAGAGTGCTGCAAACGCAGACAAGAACGAACGTGTTAACCGGAAAAAACCGCCACTCGAAGTGGCGGTGGTCCCGCTAAGAGAGGGTCTGAGTTAGCTGAGGTAAGGTTTAGTCATTAAAAATCTGACACTACCAATGTAACCAATAATAGTAAAAAAGTAAAACAGAAAAAAAGGGCAAGTGTTCAGAACTGCTAAATTATTCGCATCCTAATTTTATTTCCTTGGGTCAGATCAAACAAACAGTTTTTGTTTATGTCTGCCCGTATTTTTGTTCTGATACGGCTCGCTCGAAAACCACTCACGAGGTTTTGCTTTTCATCTAAAAATGGTCAAAATTGGGTTTTTTTTTTGAAATTTGCAATATGTGCTTAGACTCACACGTTAGTAGTCCCACTTAAAATTTATCGAAATCGAATGAAGTAGGAGTAATATATGTATGGGTAGGGGCTTAAAACATATTTAAATCGTCATTGTCATCATCTGTATACTGTCCTCTGAAACATAACGTAAAAAAAGAGGAATACATATCTTACTTTGAAACCCTCGGTCACCGTTTTGTAGCTGGCTGGGGGCTGGGACTATAATGCCAAGCATGTCAACTGGGGTTCTCGATTTACAGCACCCAAAGGACGTCAGTTATGTACAAAAACGTATATCCAGAACTTTGACCACACCGCTTCTACCGATTAATCGCAACCGAAAAGCGACGAAGAGAATCCAACGTCCAATTGTATTTCATCCGCCCATAAGAAAACAAAGCAACTCTTGGGCCAGAAGTGACGTGGAAAAAGGTGAAACTTATGCTAAACATCTTTGCGAAGTATTCACGCCAAATGTCAATTAAGGTCCAAAGTCGATAGAAGATTTTTAACACAGCTGTTTAATGCTGCTCTATGTAGAGGTTTCTTTCGTCCGAAGAACGCGAAGAAGTAAAATCCTATCGCCCAATCAATCTCCTTCCAATCGTCTCAAAGGTGCTCGAAAGTTTGTTTCTCAAAAGATTTGTTCACATTAGAGAGATGTGCCTTTTCTCTAGTTCAAATTCAGGCGAAAACATAGCACGATTGAATAAGTACATCGTTTAGTGGATCACATAAAGCAAAAATTCGACGAGAAAAGCTACTGCATAGCTGCTTTTTTAGAAGTTTCCCAAGCATGTGACTAGGTATGGTATGCAGGACTGCTTGGTAAAATAAAGAAGCTTATTCTCATCAACTTCTATGTATTTGTGAAGTCCTACCTCGAAGAACGTTTTTTCTATGTAAAACAGGGTGAAGCAATGACGGAATTACATCCGGCAAAGTACCACAAGGCAGTGTCCTTGGTCCAATTTTATACTTAATGTATACTTCAGATCTCCCCACAGCGACTGGAGCTCTAGTTGGAACATTTAATGACAACACAGAAGTAGTGGTCAGCAGTCACATTGAATGAAGCTCAAATTTCTCAATCAGAAGAAGTGAAGTACCTCAGTTTATACCTCGATAAACGTCTCACTTGGAAAAAGCACATCTCCACTAAACGAAAGGCACTGTAGGTTGGGTGGTATCAAAAATTTGATTATGTCGTATAGTTTTCAGGAAATCGTCTTGTTCGTCTAGCGAACTCCAATACATCACTGATTCCTTTCTTGCTGAGATGTGTTAGATCCGGTATCCTTGGTAATCCCAGTATCTTCAGCTCTTAATCTTGCTGTTGCAGGGCAGTGGCAGAGAAACTGTTCTATATCTTCCTCCTCTTCCTCACAGTTGGCACAGATTGTTGTTTCAGCTAGCCCGAGTCTGAACGAGTGTTTATTAAGATTGATATGTCCTGTTAAAAGTCCCACCATCGCTCTTAACTGTGTCCTGCTTGAGTTGAAAGCTCTTTTAGCTGTGTTGTTACTCGGTTATATTACCACTGATCTGGCCACTTTACACGTGTCTAGATTTGTCCATCAGTTATTGAACTCCTGTCTAATCTTCTCATTGATTATCGTTTTAATAGTTGTCAGAGGGACCCCAGAACAGGATTCAGTTCTGTGTCACTCGCTCCTTTCCTTGCTAGTTCATCTGCCTTTTCGTTACCCGGTACACCTTCGTGCATATAAGGCGGACTCTATTACGCCTGGCAAGTAGGTTCAATTTAATTTTGCACTCCTTTATTAGTCGTGATTTTGACACAGGGTTTGTGATCGCGCTAATTGCTGCTTTGCTCTCCGAGCAGATGTCTATTTGCCTCTCTTCGCTGGTGTCTTCTGCGAGTATTTCTGTTGCTTTCATAATTGCAAGAACTTCTGCTTGTAACATGGTTACAAATGGTTCTAGGTGAATAGCAAGTTCAATTGGTGGGTTAGCACAGAAGATGCCAGCCCCTGATTCCCCTGATATTTTAAAGCCGTCTGTATATACCGATGACCCGTTGGAGTTTCTTGTCGTCCTTCCGTTCGTCCAAGATTCTCTTGTGGGGAATATAATTTCGAAGCTGTTGGTGAACGTATACGATTTTTCAACAACAACATCACTAGGACAATCGATAAGTGGTATCATTTCTCTTATCATTTTGGTGATTTTCCGATGCCCCGTGTTAGCGCCTTGCGGCTGACAGACCAGCTATCTTCTTCGCTTCGAGGTGCACTGGTAGGATGTATAAAATCGCTTCTATGACCGCTGTTGGTGTTGAGGATTGCGCTCCTGTAATACCCAAGCAGGCCATAGCTGCACGTTTGTCAACAAGCCTCTTGCGTACTTATTATTTGTCACTGGCCACCATACAACTACTCCGTAGAAGATGATAGGTTTTATTACGCATTCGTATATCCAGTGGACTTATTTCGGTTTCAGGCCCCATGTCTTCCCGATGGCCCTCCTGCATATCCAATATGCCCTTTTAGCTTTGGTAGCTCTTAGTTCCGGGTTCTTTCTCCAGGTCAGTTTCTTGTCCAATATTATGCAAAGAATCTTGACGCTGTCACGGAGTTGCAGTGATGCTCCTCCAAGTTGTGGAATGTGAAAGTCACTAGTTTTGGTTTTCTTTGTGAAGAGAACCAGTTCCATTTTATTTGAATTTATTCCTACTCCACTCTCCTCCGCCCATTTCATTATAATTCGTAGGGTGTTTTGCATAAGCTCTCCTATAATGTTCAGGGTCCTACCTCTTATCAAAACGGCTAAATCATCTGCGTACGCAACGCATTTTAGGTAGTCCATTGTGAGCACCCACAGAAAAGGAGATATTATCCCCCCCTGTTGTGTTCCTGTACGAACTGTTCCCCTTCTTGTTTCGTCTCCCAGTGAAGCTGTGATAATGCGGTTTGTAAGCATGTGTTCTAGCCAATTGTTTATTATTTGATTTTTACAGTATATCGAGAGTGCCTCCACAATTTTTTTAATTTTCACATTGTTAAATGCCCCTTCGATATCTACAAAAATGCCTGCGACTGATTCCTTAGTTTCGAATGCATCTTCTATTGTGGATACATCCTGGTGTAGTGCCGTCTCAACTGGTTTCCCTTTGAGGTATGCGTGTTGATTGGGGAACACCCGCGGGTTCTCTAAATTGATTTTAGTAGGAATGACGTTAGACTAATAGGTCTGTAACCCTTCGCCGTCGATAAATCTTTCCCGGGTTTTGGTAGGAACATCACTCTCACCTCTTGCTATTGTGTTGGCTTGTATCCTAGATATATGCATCCCCTAAAGGTATTAACCAGGGTTTTCTTTAGGGTGTCTAATTCTATTCTTTTTTGCAAGAAGATGGGAAGTATTCATCCATACCCGGTGATTTATATGGTGCAAATGAGTTAATAGCCCAGGCCACTTTATCTGCATCAACTAGGTTGTCAGTATCTTCCCATTTAGTTTCAGCACGAGTAAGCCCATACTTGGAATGTGTGGCTGCCTCAGTTTGGAAAGTGTGCGCACATCAGCGCCTCCAAGGTATCGGGTGCGGTTGCCAGGTCGGTGCCCGCCTGTAGAAGCTGATAACTTAGTGGTTCCTTCGACAGGATCTTCTTTAATCGCGCTGCCCTATTGTTGTCGCATACGTTGGTGCAGAATGTTTTCCATTATTCCCTTATGGCAGCCCTGGTGAGCTTCAGGAAGCTTCTTTTACTTTCTTTATAAGATTCCCAGTCTGTTCCTTCGTTTGTTCTTAAAGCTTTGTTTAGGCGTTGTCTAGCAACCCTCCTTGATTCGTGGAGGTCGCCCTAAAGGCACTGTAACTATAGCTAAGAAAACTCGACTGGCTGCTTGGCAGAAACTATCCACTAGAAGTAGAGAGCAAATTCCTCGTATATAAAATTTTAACTAAAAACCCGTATACATTCAGCTAAGGGGTACCGCAGCAAACTGCAATCTTGAAATATTACGTTTTCAAAACAAGATGCTCCGTATGATTGTCAATGCCTCCTGGTTTGTTACAAACGCACAATTACACAGAGTCCTACAAGTATCCACAATAAAAGAAGAAACTGTCGCCAGCCTAACGTCAAACAGGCTCGTCTCAACACTTGTGACACGAACGAAGAACACCGCAATATCTCACCCGTCACATAAACATGAATTATATATACATATGTATATCTAAAGTCCTTAAACATTGAATTCAGAATATTTAATTGAAATGGATGTTCTAATAGGAGCATACCATTTGAGTTAGCCGGTCGTGTAGATACGTTTGCAAATCATAGAAATTAGAATGAGACGGGACAAGAAATGGTGGGATGGCTTTTCACGAAATATTTTATTAGGACCTCCACAAAGAGATACACAAATAGAAAGGAGAAGCACTTTAACAACCCATTGAGCTAAAAACACTGTTGTTGAAAAAGTTTTTTTTTTTACTATTGTGTTAGTAAAAGCATCAGAGCACTTCATTTTTGTTCGTAAAAATTAGTTCAGCATTAAGGTACACAAATTAAGGTACAAAAAATAATTTTATCCAGCTAGATTCACATTTCTGACCACAGATCACGATATCTGGAAGAACTGAGGGAGCCGTCAGTAGATTTGTGAGTCATGACATGCTCCAAAAAGACTATGTTAAGGTCTACTCTCAATTGTTTTTATTTTGCCTGTCACGTAAAGTAATTGATGTGCTCTTAAATACCAAGTAGTGCATATTGAACGCACTGTGAAGTGCTAACAAGAAGACACAAAAGAAAAGCATATCTTATGCGGCACATCAAAGCATAATTTTACCAATAAGCCAATCAAAGACCCCTTTGTGGTCGTTTGATCTTCAGACTGACTCCATATTGACTTTTAATGAACTGCTATTTTAATGTTGCAATGCATTTGTATGTTTCCTTGGGCTGTCTTGTTAACAATATGTAGGTACAACGAAAGCTAGTCAAATTATCAATTAATTGTTAATTACAATGTATGGAATTATAATACCAACATTAATACGAGTATTTCGATTTGTAACGCTGGCGAGGTTAAGAGGTTTACATTTCAACTAGTCTCTAGTCTATGAAATGATACGGAGAATAGGAGAAAATAGCAAAAGTATGTATTGCAAAATTAATTAATTGATGTGAAGAATTCGGTGAGGATAGTTGCCTACCAAGATTAACAATAATTTTATTCACCAGCTGTTACAAAGCATGATCAATGTCAGCTAAACTAACACAAAATCTAGTCTTTGGATAAGACCTGTTAATTACAGATTGCAGATAAGATGGATGAATTTACTAACAATTAATATGTGGTTGAGGAGGTTATTTAGATTTTAATTGGGATAATTTTCGAGAAGAGAATTTTCGTGCAACGTTTTCAAATTGGTCGATCATGACTTAGATACAAAAGTGATAATTATCATACAGTACATACAGAACCTACCCTAATTCGAACCACGGACGTTTTAAAATTACTGGATACAGTGTATACGAGTATGGTTTTAAAAAATAAAATCAAAACAAGAAAGAAACAATTGATTGCTTAAAGAAGTCTGGCAAAAGATAAATTAAAGTTCAAAGGTGTTTAAAGAAATTTGATATTTTGGTTTGCTTTGCATTTTTTCGACAGTTTTGTTTTATTCTTTTTTTTTGCGTGTAGCTGGGTAAAAAATCATCAAAAGACATCGCATGCAAGCTTTCAATTCAATTCAATTCAATTCAATTCAATTTATTATTACTATAAATAACATTTTTTTTTTTTTTTTTTTATTTCAAACAAAATAAACTACAGGAATTACAAATGTTTGTTTACACTGCGACTAGTTATGAAACGAACGAGCAGTTTGCTTTTCAGTATTATTAGCGGGAGAAAAGTAAATGGCTAACAGTTTACTATTTTTAAGGTACATTATAATTGTAATTTGTTGTATGTTAACTTTTAATGACAGTAACAAGAGCATAGATGGGATTTAATCCATCCAAAGCGTTGGAGGTTAAGTTAACTCCGAGCGCCTCTTTTCGCTCGTAGTTGTCGCTCTGTTACTATCTAGTAGAGTACGTGGTAAGTCCTGTCACGGTTGCCTTGCAAGATCTGACGGTCTTATACGTTGCAGTCGTCTCACGCCATATACGTTTAGAAGAATTGTTGCTCCCTCGTTAATATGCTCCTGAAGTCTCTTCTCGTGTGCTTTGGCCCTAGAGTTGATCTCTTGAAGAATAGTAGGAATGCCTAGGTCCCGTTGGAGGTCGCTGTTTCTGATGTACCATGGAGCGTTCACAATACTTCGAAGGACCTTATTCTGGAATCGTTGGATGACTGCAATATTGGTCTGGCTGGCACATCCCCAGAGTTGAGCGCCATAGTTCCACACTGGTTTTAGGATCTGGTTATATAAAAGAATTTTATTAGTAATTGATAGTCCAGACTTCCTGCCTATAAGCCATTCTAATTTTCGTCATTTAATGTCTAATTCTAGTCTTTTGATTTTAATATGCTCTTTCCAACGAAGCTTGGCATCTAGAGTCATACCTAGATACTTCGCTGTATTTGCATATGGTATTGTCGTGCCTGATACTGCTATAGGTGAGTACGAGATAGACTTATTTGTGAAGTCAATATGTACAGATTTACTCGAACTCAGTTTTATACGCCATCTTTGAGTCCACTTGATAATTTGGTCTGCAGCAGCTTGCAGCTTTTGCGTCGATTCTAGCGTTGTATCTCCCACTGCTAAGACTGCCGTGTCGTCGGCAAAAGTTGCAGTCTTGGTGTAGGGCATTGTAGGTAGGTCTTTTGTGTAAAGAAGGTATAACAGAGGTCCGAGGACGCTTTCCTGAGGAACTCCGGCTTCGATCTTCACTAGATTAGAGTAGTAGTTTTCTTGTTTTATACGGAAGTATCGCGATGTTAAATAAGACTCCATTAGGTGGAAGGACTGTTCTGGTAGGTACACTTTTAGTTTATTGAGTAGACCTTCATGCCATACTCTATCGAAAGCCTGTGCTACGTCTAAGAAAATTGCAGAACATAGTTTTTTTTCTTCTAGTGCTCTTTCGATTTCAGTTGTTATTCTGTGAACTTGTTCTATTGTGGAGTGTTTGCTTCGAAAGCCAAACTGGTGATTTGGGATTAGGTTTCTTGACTCTACGATTGGTTTGAGTCAGTCTTTCAAACAACTTTGATGTTGAGGGAAGTAGAGATATTAGTCTATATGAGGATACCTCGTGAGGGTCCTTACCTGGTTTAGGGATCATTATCACGTCAGCTACTTTCCAGATACTTGGTACATACTCAAGGCTAATTGCTTTATTCATTAACCGCAAGAGTTTGGCTATCCCTTTGTTTGGCAGTCGCTTCAGGACTTCCGCAGTGATCAAGTCAAAACCTGGAGCTTTTTGTCTTTTAATCGCCTTATCTCATATTTTAACTCATGCATTTTAATCGGAGGAATCATAGAACGGGCATTTTCATTGAGATTTAGAAACTCATCACAGATAGCATCATTAGGCTTAAAGGTATTCGCTAGGTGGTCTGCAAAAGCAGTAGCTTTTTCCTCATTGCTTTTAGCCCATTGCCTATTACTGCATCTTATTGGAGGAATATGATTTGTTGGTCGCTTAAGATATTTTGTACTTTTCCAAAGTGAATATTCAGTGGTCTTATCAGCAGTTAGCTCTGATAGATATATTTTCATTGTTTCATTTCGGATTAGCTTTATCTCAAGCTTAAGATCTTGTGTGGCCTTGTTGAGTCTTGTTTTATCGGAAGGAGATCGAGTTTGTTGCCATCTACGCCGAAGTTTTCTTTTATTCCTTATGAGCTCCTTTATTTCTTTTGGATAATTGGTACCCACCGTTTTTCTCTTTGTTGGAGGAGTACAGCTCAAAGCTGCAAATTGGATTAGTTGGATGAACGAATATGCTTCGTTTTCCAGCTGGTCTGTCGTCTCAATAGGTGTACTAATATTGATTTTATCTTTTAGGATATGTTTAAAACTAAGCCAATCTGTGAACTTATTTGAAAGGTTTCACTAAGTGTCAGATATATTGGTGAGTGGTCCGAGTCGAGATCCAAGCCTTCTTGTACCTGGATAAAGTTCCTTGAATATTTATTTATCACAAAAAAGTCAACCAGATCAGGGATTTTGGTAACGTCCGCCGGCCAGTATGTAGGCTTACCAGTAGATACAAATTCACACCCTGTTTTTTTAGCTGCATCGTAGAGTTCACGACCTTTTGTTGTAGTGAGTCGTGATCCCCAGTACGTGTGTTTAGCATTGAAGTCTCCTCCCATTATAAACTTAGACTTGTGCATTTTAATTAGCTGTTGATATTCATTTGAAGAGATCGAATGTTTGGGAGGACTATAGACAGCTGTTATTGAGAGCGGTTGATTTCTAGTTTTTACAGTTACGGTAGTGGTTTGAAACTTGAGTGAACTTATTTTTTCTTCTTCATAATGATCAATGCTATTTCTTATAATAATAGCACTGCCTCCTCTCGCACAATTATCTGGATGGACTGTATGGTACGAATTATAATTCTTCAACTTGAAATATGACTGGGTTGTAAGGTGAGTTTCTGAGATCAAACAAATGTCTATCTTTTCTGTATCTAGTACTATTTGTAGCTCGTTTAAATGATTGTTCAATCCGTTCGCATTCCATGCCATGATTCTTAAGAAATAACATGGTACATTAATATTATTATCTTTTATAGTACTTAGAGTTAGTTAACAAAAACAATTGAGTAAAATAAATTCGATTAAAGAAGAGATGGGTAGAAGAAAGAAATATGAAAAGATAGTTTTACATCATTAGTGAGGAATGGAGAAAGACTGCACTTTTAAAGCGAGTGGTACTTGATATTGCTCTTATATTTATTGTCGAGATACAATGAGGCAGAATGTTCTAGGCGAACGCGTAAAATTTAGTTTGTCATATAAATAAGACGGTGTCTTGTTGACTATGATATTGTGTAGTAATATACAACTTCTAACGTCGATATAGTGTTTTAGAGAAGATCCAAGTAAGCTATTTGCATAATGTGATATATGGTCATACCTGCGCAAACCGTACATATAGCGCACTGAATTATTGAATGCCACTTGTAATTTACGCTGTGATAAGGAGTCAATATTACTGTAAACAGATTCAGCATAAGTAATTAAGGGCAGAATAAGGCGTATCACTAATTTTCGTCCAGTAGCAGTGGGAGTAAAACTTGCTGTTAACCACAGTTTGCGAAGGCATCCATATATTCGTCTTATGACATAATTTGTATGTTCATATCCTGACAAGTTATGATTTATAACAAAACCAAGGTTAGTTACAGTTTTTACAATTTTAAGTTTACTGCTGGATAGAAGAATGTCAGGAAAACTGGTAAGTGGTGGTAATTTGTACGACATAGGCATGACTTGTGATTTGGACGGGTTAAGGAGCAAACAATTCTCTTCCGACCAAGTCTGTATCCGAAAAAGATCCTCATTAATTTTGCTAGTTAACTCAGTTATTTTAGAAATTGGTCTGGCCAAGTAGAACTGAATGTCATCAGCATAAAGATGTATCGAAGAGTGTTGACAAACAGATGGCATGTCATTTATGAAAATACAAAACATAATTGGACCGAGAATCGATCCTTGTGGTACACCCTGCTTCACTGGTGAAAGTGCTGAGGAAGAATTAGAAGTAACAACTCTTTGAAGTCTTTCACTTAAAAAACTCCTCAAAAGCCTTACTGCAATGTTGCCAAAACCAAACAAGTTTATTAATTTCCAACAAAGAATATTATGGTCTACTTTATCAAAGGCTTTGGAGAAATCAAGCAAACATAGGAGAGTAACATATCCTCTGTCATAATTTTGCGTTATGTTTTCAAATATGTTGACCATAGCAGTGGAACAACTGTGGTTCTCTCTGAAACCAGATTGACCTTTAAAGAGTAAATTATGACAAGACAAATGATGAAGGATTTGTTTTGCTATTAGCTTCTCGAAAACCTTTGACAGGCATGGTAAAATGCTGATTGGCCTGAAGTCTGCAGTAGTGACAGGGTTAGTTTTTTTAGCAACGGGCATTACTCGAGCAATTTTCCAGTGTTTAGGAAAAGTTGAAGTTGTGATACAGTGGTTAATAATGTGAGTTAAATGGGACACAATGAAGGTCAGAATCAATCTAATAAATCGTAATGGTATGCCATCTTCTCCAGCTGAATTAGATTTTATGAGGGCGATACAAGTTATGACTTCAGTTTCACTTACTGCAACCACTTCAAAGTCACTCATTAAATTTATGGATTGATATGATGAACCAAAATTTGAATAGGAAGAACCAAGATCAGTATCATTAGCGTTATCTCCAACGAAGTAATTATTTAATTCATCAGGGTCAATTTCACAATTTGAACTATTTTTGCCACTAGAGATACCAATTTGTCTAAGATTACTCCAAAGCTTTTTTGATGAAAGAGACGTATTGAGCTTAGATGACTAATAATTACTTTTGGCATTTCGTACTAAAACTGTAGCGCATTGCTTTATAGATAAGCCAATTGGAATGAGATGGATTTTGTTTCCATTTACTATAAAGTTTGTTGCGAGATTTAATAGTATGGATAACTTCAGTTGTAAAACAAGGACATCTGTTATTACGAATTTTCACAGTTTTAGTATGAACATATTGGTTATAAAGCTGTGTAACCAGTTCTTGAAAATAAAGCAATTTATCATCAGGATCCGAAATCAATCGACAGTTATTCCAAGGAGATTCAAAAGCGGCAACTTACAGAGCCTCAATATCGATAGAACGAAAATCTTTAAAGGAAAAGGATAAAGGAACAGCTGAATGAGTAAAATTTATATTATAAGTGAGAAAGAGCAGGTCATGGTCAGAAATGTAGTCAAACGAGAGTGTGGAACTTTAATCCACTAAAAACACCCGGAGAAGGCATGATTTAATGACATCCTTCCAATTATCGCACCTAGTCGTCAAACTAATTAGCAATTTCTTTTTAATACTTGAAAGTTTGTATATTCAGTAACTGTATGTTGTCAGTCACTTTATATTTCGGAGTACCTACATATATAGGTAGTTTCAATCACTCTTTAGTGTGATCATATTCAAAATTTTTATTTGATTTTATCTTTTTTTTTTTTTTTTCTTGTGCTAGTTAACTAGTTCGAAGGGTTTTACTCTTCCTAATCTTCGGACTAAATTGTTATTATTAAGTAGTTCAGCTACTTCTGAATTGGTGTGATTGCGAAGTCAACTTCATGTCTTCCTGACCTCGTCCTCTACTATTTCAATTTTTAGATCTCTATGTAGATCAACGTTACTTACATATGTACCCTGGGGCATTATATTGCGTAGTACTTTATTCTGGAAGCCTTGTACCACAGATAATAAAGATAACCTAAAGCCCGTATGACACTACATTTTTTTCGCATTTTTAATGCATTAAATCATTTTAAAATGTCAGCTCTGCATGAAAGAGACAACAAGTTTTTTTAGTAAAAGAAAAGCCATTATTTTGGAAAACAACGCAAACTGTCATAATTTGTTTTCAAACAAAATTAGACAGCAGCAAAGGAGAGATGGCAAAAATTAATTGGGAGGAAAAATTTGTGTTTCATTTAATCGAGAAAGTGACATATTTAATAAATTTATATTTACAGTACACAAAATAAGCAAATCTTCATCCATTTTGCAATTCAAAACAATTTAATTTTGAAATGTCAGAATTTAATGCAGAAATGTCAAAAAAATAACTGCCAGTGGCTGAAAAATGTAGTTTTTAATGCATTTTGTCATGCAGCCCGCCATACATATTCTACTGTTTATGGAAAAATTTTAATTTTATATAATTTTTCGGGATTTAGTTTTCGGGATTTTGGCCTTTCAGAATTTTGGATTTTCGGGATTTTGATTTCTAGGCATTGTAGATTTTTGGGATTTTAGTTTTCGGGATTTTGACCCCAACCCGTGTGATATACGTAAAAGGAAGTCTGGCGTTTCTTGTTCGATTTGTAAAAAATCGAAAAAAAATTTTCCCGATCTTAAAATTTTTGCATGTCCTTCAAATAAAAAAAAATAAAATTTTGAGTAATTTGTGGAGGCAGGCATGCAATTTTAAGAGCGAAGGAAAATATTTTGTTTGTCAAAATCATGTTTCTTCGGAATTTATTGTCAGAAAAATGGTTATAAGGGACGCTGTTCCCTCCTTAAACCTAAATTGTAATTTAAGTTTAGACTTAAGTTTAGAAAATCTTTCATCTTTGCTACCAAAACGGAGAAGGACCTCTAGTAATTGAAATTTTTCTTGCGTTAGATGCAATAAATTATTAGAAAAAATGAGTGTTCGCTTGGCAACGGAAACCTTTAGTAGGACAACGGCAGCATCAATAAAAACTGCTCATCAACTTAATTGCCTAAAAAATAGTTTAAATGAAGATCTAGCAACATAGCGTTTACATTAAAAATGAATAATGCTTTCGACTGTATGGATAGTGCATCTCATTACGATAAAAATATTTTAAAGCGTGGAGTTTAGGTCGGAAATCCGACTTATAATGAGCTTCAACAATTCTTGTCTTACTTAAGATCAATGCAAGAGTCTACTAATCTTCCAAGGAACTTTTTGTGTAAAAGGAATGAAACAGACAATAAACAGGGTTTTATTACTTAGTGAAGATATAAGTGATGGTTTATTCGGGAAAGTTGAGTATTTACTTACAAAGAGAACTCATCAACATATTTTGGAAAAATATGAACAAAAATCCCTCTGTGTACGAATTTAATGTTTTGATGTCGAAAATTCTGTCCTCAAATCGAATTGCTTTCTCTCCTCATAGTAATTGTGCTGATGACAATGTAGAATTTTTGAATTTACGAGTAGATACCTCCCAGACTCAACCGCACACATCAAGAACTTTTTTATTACCTGAAGCACGCGAGGAAACTTTATTTGATAATACTTTGTTCGAAAAAGTGATAAATGAAATCAAAATTACAAATGGAATTTCATTGGAAACGACTGCAATGCGTTATTTTACAGGATATCTGGCTTCTAAAATGCTTTTAAAAAACAAGTGTGCAAATTGTTCTAAATTATTTTTAAACAGTGATGAACAAATAACATGTCCGTCAGAATTTTTCGCTTTTTCTAAGAATTTTTCCCAAAATAGTGATTTTGGAAGTCTCTTAGCACCAACTGATGAATTTTTCAATATTTGTAAGCTCCATTTCAAAGTATTCCATACAATTTTTAGAGATCGTCCGCATATTAGAAATGCATGAGAATAACAAACCTTAGAGACTCGAACTGGTTTGATGAGCAAAACCAATGCTTTGAGCATCGCAAAGAAATTCTTTACTTTGCACTTCTTATTCTCTTGCGAAAACATTGTGCCTGGAAAATTCAAAAAAGAATTACCAGTAAAAATCAAAAAATTCAAATTTTGCCAGAAAAACAAGTGCAAAACAATCACGAAATTAAACCAACTACGCCAGAGTGAGAGGCACGGGGACCTCACCATAAACCAACACCCCTAGAGTACACTGGTGAATCCAATCTATGACTTCCGTCTATGTATTCAAATGAACTAATTTAATAATCCACGTCTGTAGGCCAGCAAAAGCAACAAGCAAATTTGAAAGAACATCATGTCTTATGCACGCTTCGAACGAGTTCGATCAAACTGGGACGTAGTAGTAAATCCCATTCGCCTGAAAAAGTGACATATTTTTTTACTCTGCATGCGATATCTATGTAACTTTATTATCTGTGCTTGCATGCTTTGTAGGTTTGTCTTACTTGTGCACCCCCAAAGCTGGAGATTATGTGTCCATATCGGCTTTAATACTTGCTTGCAGAGCAGTAATTTATTGTATATCCAGAGACAGGAATACCTCCCTAAGAGCCAATACACTTTTTTATATCGTATGTTTAATTCGTAATGCTTTTTATTTACATGAGCTTTCCAGCGCAATTTCGCGTCAAGGGTCATGCCTAAGCACTTAGCTAAGTTCGAAAAAAGAACTGCATTGTTATTGATGTACACAGGTACGTATTGTACATTTTTATTTGTAAACTGACTTCAGTTCATTTAATTTTATTTGCCATTTTTTGGTCCATTGATAAATATCATTTATTGCCCTTTGCAGTTTCCAGTAACTTCTTGCACGGTATTACCGACAGCAAAAGTACAGCAGTATTGTCTGCAAATGTGGCAACAGAAGTTTCCTCATTTTGTGGTAGGTCATTGGTGTATAATAGGAACAAGACAGGTCCTAATACACTGCAATGGGGTACACCAGTACCAGTTGAGTACTCATCTTCTTGCTTTATATGACTCCAGGATTTCTGAGTATTGTTTTGATAGATATTTTTGCAGCTTATGGACTAGTCCTTTATGCCACACCTTATCAAAAGCCTGTGTTAAATCAAGGAAGATGGTAGAACATATTTTTTTCTCTTCTAGGGCTTTCTCTATTTTATCAGTTATTCGGTGAATTTGACCTATAGTTGAATACCTATTTCTGAATCCAAATTGATGGTTTGGTATCAATGTCTTTTCTTCTATGATCGGCTGGAGTCCTTTTACACGAATTTTTTCGAATAGCTTTGACAGTATTAGCAGCAAGGAAATCGGACGATATGAGGTAATTTCACTAAGTAGTTTGGCAGGTTTTGGTATCATAATTACTTCTGCGACTTTCCACATTCGTGGAACATACCTTAGTCTGAATGCTGCTTTTATTATTTGTGCTAGTTTTTTCATACCTATTCCAGGTAATTTTTCAGAATTTCTCCTGTAATAAGATCAAATCCCCGAGCTTTTTTCGGGTTAATCTTTTCTTTTATTTCTTTAGCTATTTCGTTAGAGGTTACTGTTTACTGTTTCTTGGAGGCAGTCATTATCTTCGTATGGGTGAAAGACGTTTTCGAGATGTTCAGCAAATAAGTCTGTTTTTGCCCAGTCTTGCCATTGGTCTTTTCATTTTTTTTTTGTAGCTTTCCAGAGTGAATATTCTGTACTAGCATCGTTTGTCAAATTGGTAAGGTATCTTTCCAGCGACACGTTTTTCAATTCTCTTATCTCATTTTTTAGCTTATAATAGAGATAGAGAGATATTAAGTCACTTACTCGTATTTGTTTGGGATACGAGTATATATTTCTTTTTACTTTACTGTTTGATTCAGGTGTTGCAGCCCAAGCAGCCTTTTGTATATTTAAGGTGAAAGCCTGTACTTCTCTTTCTAATTCTTCTATTGTGTCGATTGTTGTGGATAGTTCGATGCACTCTTCTAGCAATTGCCCCTGAAGTAACTCCAGTCTGTTAGCTTGTTCACTAGACGTGGATTGTTTTCCTTCAATATAACTTTATTACCAAGTGTAAGAAGCATAGATGAGTGATCTGAGTCAAGATCAGGTCCTTCTTCTACTTTGGTAGTATTTAAGGATATATTCCTGTTTAGAAAGAAGTCGACAACATCTGGGATTTTGTTCCTATCTGTGGGCCCAGTAAGTAGGTTTTCCCGTTGAGTTATATTTGGCGTTAATTTTTTTTATGGATTCAAGGAGTACTTTTCCTTTTATGTTTGTTAGTCTTGATCCCCAAAATTTGTTTTTATTTTGACTGATGTGGCTTGTATTTCACACGACTGATATTTTTCGTCTTCGTGTTGATTAATGCTTTCTATAATTATAACTACAGTACCCCCTCTTGCTGTATTATGAGGATGTGGGGTGTGGTATATCTTGTAACCGTGCAGTTTATAGTTTGTTTCAAGTTTGAAATGTGTCTCGGTAACAAGACATATGTCAATATTTTTGATGTCGAGAGTTGCAATTCTTCCTTACGATTCTCGTGACCATTGGCATTCCATAATAAGAATTATATGTTTTTAACCATTAGGATCTTTTGGGCACAGCTCTTTTGTTGCTGTTCTGTTTTTCAAGGAAAGATATTCGTTCCAGAATTTTCTTATCGCTCTTTTCCATACCTTCCATTCTGGTTAGAATTTTTTGCATAATATTTGCCATCACATTGCTGGATTTCAGGTCTTCGACTTGATTTGAAATAACCTGCACAAGTTTTCTCAGGCTTTGGAACTTAAGTTCTCATTTTTGTTCATGGACAGATTTTTTTAAATTTTTTTAGTGATTTTATTTATTTGGGGTTTCACTATTGGTGTCAAGTCCTTTTGATTTTGTTTTTTTGTCTTTAGATGTGTATTTTCTTACAGACGTTCGCATATTTTTTTGGCTGTTATCTTTTGCCTGCTGTAACTCTTTTGCTACTACACAGCCTCTGTAGTTAGCTGGGTGTCTATCGTTACAGTTGGCACATTTTGGAGGTGCCTTATGCAGTCTTTTGTATGATGGTTGCTTGCGCTTTATTTTATGATTTTATATCTGAAAATATTTAGTTGTTCGATATGAATTATTGCAAATTCATGATCCACAAGATAATCCAGTAGCTGATTCAGGTTGCCGCAGTCGCCGCTGCTGATAATATATTTCCGTTGTCAAGATATTCAGTCATTTTATCCTTTACTCAGTCTCGAATGCCTTCATTGCCAATAAATTAATTTCCTGCCGTGATTTGGACTAGAAGACCTACCAATGCAAAATCATCATTAACTTGATACTCGTATCTGTGTAGAGGTTTTGAATTGCCTCTCCAAACTTCCGCGATATTCCCATGCCATACAACTTATAGAATAGAGTGTTCACTTTCGCTGTGTCGAAAGCTGCCTTAAAATCGACAAAAAGCACAAAGCTTTTTAATTCGACTGAGAAATGCTGCTGCAATTTTCTTTAAAAAGTATATAGCTTGGCCTAAATCCTGCCTGATTATTTCTTATAAGAAGAAGACATAAAATCATTTTTTCTGATAAAATCTCTCGAAAGTCGCGGAAGTATCCTGTGAATAAAAAAGATACGCATATTATTTGATGAGAGATAGGGTCATCTTGAGGACCTTAGTGGAAGCAAATATCTCGCAATAAGTCAGGGGTATTGTGCAGAGTTTGAGGTATCACCTATGATAGTTAGTCGTCACCTTTATCAAATAGGAAATGTTAAAAAGTTGAGGTCAATCTTGCGCACGTCACACATAATGGTGTAAAAAAAAGCTTAGCTTGAGCTACGAGATCCTTGTACATTCACCGTAATCCCCTGATATTTCGCCGACTGATCTTCAATCGGCAGTAAGTTATTGAGGCGTCGCTTTCAAAAATCTGGATTTTAGCACTTGAATCTTAAAAAAAATCAATCAATCAAAATGAAGCCAACGGAAATTATTTTGATGAATAAAAATTAATTTTCGAAAAATTTAATAAGGTGTTTGGCTACAGCTGATATTAGAAGCGTCGTTTTAAAACTTTCGTCGGCCCTAGGCATTTCTATTTGCAGTGCCCTTGTTGAAAGGAATATCCACAGGTTTTGTCAATATTTTGCATAGCGCATTCCGAGAGCAACTCTGTTTTAAACATTTCGTCTTAAGAGCGATGGCCATGAGCGTATATGAGAGAAGGGAGTACGTATACTAAGGATACGTCAAAGGTCCGAGGATTATTTCACTGCCAACTCTCTAGGACAAAACTGATTTGCTCTTCTGTTATCTTCGTTAAGGCGGATCACATGCTTCGTAGAGAATTGTGCCTTAAAGAAGATGCCTACTTTCTCATCGCCCTGCCAACACGAAATTATGAGCCTGCTCATGGACCCAATATTCTGACTGAGGGCCCTTGGCAGAAGGTTCTTCTACTTGAAAATTAACAATTATTATTCGCTATGAATATTATTATTATACGATATGCAAACTTTTCCGCATTTTTTTTATGTTGGGAGCAACCTTTTAGTTCCAATGTCCCTACTCGGCCTACAAGATTAGTAGAAACTTATTTGTCGATCTGCAGAAAATAGAAAAAGCGATCGAGAATTTCAGAAAATAATAGTAACAAATAAAACTATTTTTCAGATGATCTTTAAACATACTTTGCTGATCAAAAAATTAATTTTTGCTGATAAAATACTTTTAGCTTATCTATTCGTTTTCTTGCTTAGCATTTGATTTTTTCCTTCTGGTTTTGTTTTTATATTCCACAGATCAAAAACTACTTACTGATGATATAAACAAAAAGTTATCAAGTTGCTATCAAATAACTTAATTTTCCTGGTCAGAAAACTTCTAATCGATCAAAGGTAACATACTGACAATTGACTTCTGAAAGAATCCACAGAGTATGAAGATTTAAGATCGAACCCTTACGTACCTGGTTATAGTGAAGTATTAGTTAGCGCGAACGGATTTAACTGGTGTCTTGGCCACAATAGTTTTCGAAACCGTCGGTTATAAAGAACTAATTATGTTGGTCCCTTAAGGTTCGTTATAACTCGAGTTTATATTATGAAGACTTGATAAAATTAGTCTATTACAAAATTTTATTTAAAATTTAAACTGAGCGATAATCCTATTTATGCTCTGCAGGACTCCAAACACGATTTGCTTTAATAATTCCGACAATCTCAGACTTCACATTTATCTTACTCTGTTATGAGTAACTTTCTTATGACAAAATTCGTTGAACCCCGCAACCATAGGAAAGTATGTATACATACTCGTATGTATCAACGTGAATCTGAGTGCTTATCAAGAAGTTAAAAACAAGTTAGGAATGAAAATCTAGAAACTCGAATCCAAAAATATTATATAATTAGCTCCAAGTTGTGCTTAAAAAGCTCTTTCTTGTTTGCTGTTTGTAAATTATTTATTAACACCAATATAATTAAAAACTATAGATTTGTCAGCCGAACTACACACAATGGCTGGTGAGCCCACCTTTATGCATATTACCTAATAGTAATACGAGAGCACAGCTTTATTCAGCTTGTCTAGCAATAAAACTAGTATTCAACTAAAATTCAATGCCATCCAAGTCTAGTCTGGACCTGAAAGATGCTTTTGTCTAAAATGCGTAAAATAATGCAAAACAATTTTTGTTTTGTTTAATTTTTTTTTTTTTTTTTTTCGGATACATATTCATATAATGAGTCTGAAGTGAAAGTGTAAGACATGATGGTTCGGCAGTTGGATCAGTGGGTAATCAAAATATCACGACAATTTAGCACAAAGTCAACTAATTGGTTCAGCTTAACACTTCATTAGTTGCTTAGTAATCAATCAATTGAAAATATTTACGGGGATTTTTCAGATCATTTCCTTTCTACGAGTAAGTCTCTCTCTCTCTTGGTGCTGGTGCTAATTACCGTGAAAACGAAAACAATTTTCACTCATTAGATAAATTGATTGGTTGAAACTAGTAGTTTACAAATAAAAATAACAATCATTCCTGTCAGCGAGAACAAGTAAGTAAGTGAGTAATTGTTATTATTGAGCCTTTAAGAATGTGTGCTAATTTTCAAATCATTTCATAGATTCTGATATTCACAATAAAACTTAACTATCACCATAAATAGCATTGAGAAATTAAAAGAGGGAAACGCCCCAAAAAGGGAGTTTGACCTTTTCGGGGGCAACGTCTATGAGGGTGGGTCAATAAGTCCCTGAAAAATGAAATAAGGAACATTTTTTTCGGTATAAAAACATTTTGTTTTTCAACATAGTCTCCTTTTAGCTCTATACACTTCATCCAACGTTTCCCCAATTTTTTGATGACCTCCAAATGATACAATTTCTCGAGCGCCTCAAAATAAGCGTTTGTTTCAGCGATGACCTCTTCATTCGACCCAAATCTCTTACCTCTGAGCCATTTATTCATGTTTGGAAACAAGAAATAGTCGCAGGGGGTAAATCTGGGGAATATGCTGGATGAGGGAGGAGTTCGTAGCCTAACTCATGCAATTTTGCCATTGCGACTGCGGACTTGTGCGCCGGTGCGTTGTTCTGGTGAAAAAGAACTTTTTTCTTCGCCAAATGCGACCGTTTTTGCTTTAAATCGGCTGGAATCGATCCAGCAGCTCTGCGTAATATTCGCCAGTGATCGTTTTACCCTTTTCAATGTAATCGATGTGAATAACACCGCGCGCAAACTATCACCATGACCTTGTTTGCTAACAAACCCGGCTTTTGGCCTTCTTCGGCTTCGATTCACTAGAAGTCCATTGTTTTGACTGTTCCTTGGTTTCTGGTGTGTTGTGGTGAATCTAGGTTTTATCCACGGTTACGAAACGGCGCAAAAACTCAGCCGAATTTTTCTGGAACATCGCCTTTGAAGTTGTGAAACGAATGCGTTTGTTGTCGATTGTGAGCAAACGCGGCACCCATCTTGCGGAAAGCTTTTTCGTGTCCGAATATTTATGTAAAATCGAAATCACTGAGCTTGTTGTTTTGCATGAATTTTTATCTTCCGAAGTTCTGGAATATGATACGATCTTCACAGTTAGGCCTTTTCATAACCATTAACTTCATTCAGATAGAAAAATTATGTTTTTTAAGAAATGTGGGTGTGGAGCAATTCGATGTCTACATATTTTGTTTATCCAAATTTTTCTATTCCTAGCAAAAAAGCTGTTCGTGTTTTATAAAGTACCTACACTTTTTTTCTTTGGGTTCTAGAGAGTTAGCTTAAAATTTAAGACATACCAAAAACCAATTTACAGTCACCTCGTGAGCTTTTTCTTTTTATACCCTATCCTATAGGGTACATTCATTTTGATACAGTTTGTAGCACAGAGATATAATAATGGTAGACCCCTAAAAGTATATATTTGTGATCAGCATTAAAAGTTGTATAGATCTAGCCATATCATTCCGTCCGTCGGTTTTTCACCACTTTTTGGGCCTTCAATTTTGAGCTAGGAAGATGAAATTTGGTATACAACTTTCCTAGGACCCTACATACACTCCCACTTCTTAAAAAAAAAAAAAAAACCAAAAATATAAAATTTACTAAATATATAGATACATTCTCTACGATTCTTCTATGCATTATAAAGAGTGTTCCAAAATTCATGCAAGATTTGAATTTTGCCCCATTTGTACGGTAAAGTGTTGCCAACAAAAAAAAAAAAGACAGCGAAATAGCTGACAGTTTGGGTTTATTCAAAATGGAGTGCTACACGAAAGAACAACGCGTTTTCATTGTTGAGCAATATTTTAAAAATAATGAAGATTTGGCAGCACAGTTCTCAATTTCGCACAAAATATGGTCGGAATAGTGATATAACTTCAAGAGATTAATTTAGATATTCAGAGAGACTGGATCAATTAATGATCTTAGACACTCTGGCCGTCCTTCAACAAGTTGTTCAACAAAAAAACATCGAAGCAGTTCATAAAAGTGTGGTTGAGAGTCCAGGAACATCAATTCGGCACCGTGGTCAAGAATTAGACATTTCGAGAACCTCTCTACAGCGTATTCTCACGAAAGATTCGCATCGTCATGCATGCAAAGTGCAATTGACTCAAAACCTGAAGCCTACTTCCCGCGCAAAGCAAAGAAATGGATTATGGAACAACAAAAAGTGAATGTTGATTTTTCAAACAAAATTATCTTCAGCGATGAGGCTAATTTTCATCTTGATGGCTTTGTTACTCGTCAAAATTGTCGAATTTGGAGTTCAGAAAATCCACGAGTGGTTGTTGAGAAACAAATGCATCCACAACGTGTCGCTGTTTGGTGCGGATTTTGGGCTGGAGGCAGCATTGGACCATTCTTCTTTGAAAATACGGCTGGCAATAACAGTTAATGGTGCTCGCTATCACGACAAATTGCAAGGTATGGATGTGGGCGATGTGTGGTCTCAACAAGACTGTGCCACATGGCATATAGCCCGAGAAATAATTCAATTACTGCATGAGTCATTTGCTGGTCGTGTAGTTTCCCATTTTGGTGATCAAAATTGGCCGCCCAGATCATGCGATTTAACGTCGATGGACTTTTTTCTTTGGGGTTTTTTGAAGTCCAAGGTTTATGCCAATAAGCCCATGACCCCCATGTCTTGAAGGAGCAAATTGAGTGCTGTATCAATGAAAATTTCGACAAAAGAGTGCGTATGCGCCAACAAATCTGAGGAGGCCATTTACCCGATATTCTATACCGTACATAACCCTCTACTGTATACTTTATCAATCAAGAAAACATTTACCAATTTTAATTAAAAACCTTTGTCTTCTATCAAAATTACTTCTTGCATCAATTTTGGGACACCCTTTATAATGCCAAGTTCACTTTTTGGGGGCTTCTCAAAGCTATTTACGGTGATGATTAAGTCTGAATATTTCACCACAATCCTTGGCCTTCGGTTGTAAATGGCGACTGCCACCCGCAAGACAATAACCTCTGAGTAGAAAGATTTCATTGCATTTGAACCAAAAGTTTCACAACGCCACGCCCACATTATTAGAGATGGGTTAGAGGACGAGGGAAGGACGATCCGTTCCAGACGAACAACTTTTCCGTTTGTTTTTCTTTTTTTACGCTTTTTATGAATTTGCATTAATTAAAATCCACGGGAACGACTAGTACTATTATTGAAACTTGAATGTTCATTTACAGATTTGAAATTAGTTTTACTTTGCTTTGTTGTAGCTGGTTGTCTCAAAGTAAAGCGAGGAACAACCACCTCCCTTCTTTACTTTTCCTTAAGAGTGAAGAAAAATGAGTTACTGATGAAAATATGTAGCTTATCACGTTCCTTTAAAAGGAGTTGGAACTTATCATATACAATCAACACATTTTCACATTTGTAAAAAGTCTAAGTTTACTGGGCTAAAAATATTATTTTCAAATCTTTTCTTATGGATATGAGCCAATTGAAAATGTATATCAGGGTTTCCCTGTTGAAGGCTAATCCGCACATGGCTTAAGATTGGTTTCGCTGTCTCAAGCTTGCCTCGTTGTATAAAAAAGAAAAGAGAAAAAAAAAAAAACTAAAAACAGCTAAAAGATTTAAGTAAGTGAATCGCGACGGACAGTACCTACAATTTAACTACAACAAGGACGGATGTATTGAGGTTATTAACATTAAAAATTAACGCAGAGTGAATAATCGTACAGCCAATAATTTATAGGCACCTCTACTTAGAGAGTCTCACGTGATTTGTCTTTATTAATTCTTCATGGTATTAATTTAACGAATTGATGGGAGGATCACTCTGAAGAAGGTCATTGTAAGACGTCGTATACCGTATTCAACATAAGTTTCTTTTACTATCCTTAATAAACATAAACAACTGGAATAAAATAAATTAAATTAAGTCCTTGGTGTATAAAATTACACAAAGATTAACCTTCAAAATTCTTCAGTGAAGAAGGCTCAACAAAACTTGTTTATTATTGGCGGAAGTGTAATTTATTTTTTAATGGATTGGAATATATGTTTTTTTTTTGTAACTGCGAGTTGTATTTCACATATATATATACGAGTATCTACCTATATATGGTTTTAGTATAATATTTTACCGTGCTGTACCTTCGTGGAGAATAATAACAAACAAAAAAAATATATAAAGGGGGCCCATCCATGTTAAAACTTATTCCCAACTTTAAAAGTAGACCAAAAAGGAATCCTTTGGAGTTCTACCTTTGATGAGAGTATTGGTTTCAAGTGGCGAATCGTACACTGGACAAGCACTCTAATAGCACTCATTTCTATTGTTTGTCAAATAGGCGTTGGAACCTCGGTATAATTTGAAGGTATAAGTATATAAACGATAGACAAAAGGTGAGAAAGGAGCTTGAAAAATAATGGACATGGCTGGGTAGCACGTACTTACTCCATATGCGCCGTTTGTTTGTAAATTGTTCTGATTTCAAATTTAGGCAAAATGGCAAGAAGCGAATTGAAGTTTTCGTAAACTACGTTGTTTGACCATATGTTTACGAATAAAATTACGCATTTTAAAGGAAAATTATGATTGTGTGGCAACCAAAAATAATTTTTTGAGTGCTGATGTGTTGAAAATTTCTTTTGATGTTAACAATATTAACTGTGTAGTTTTTTGTTTCTATCAATTGCATAAGTACAGTTTTCAAATTTTCTGGATAATGAGCATTCAAAAAATTTAGTAATTCTAAGTGATTTCAATATAAACATCTTGCAAGGTAGTGCTGTTGTCTCGGATTACTTGACTCTCCTGGCCTCACATGGTCTAGCCTCTTTTATTAATGAGCCAACTAGACAAGAATCAGGAAAATGTTTGGACCATATTTACGGGCGTTTCTCCAATTCTCAACTAAGCGCTTGTGAAAAAGGTGTTTTTGATTTTCGGATCACTGACCATTCAATGACCGGCTTAATTGTTGATACTTCGAGAAACAAAACAAGTGGAAACTCTGGCTCGAGTAAAAATATAACTAAGATTAATTTTGAAAAACTGAATAGGTTTCTATGTTTTGAGTTCTGGGAAGGAGCTTACGCTGAAAATAATGCATCTAGGTCGTACGATCTTTTCATTAACTCACTCACTAAGCATATTTTTCTGTGTAGCTACATAGAGGGCGTTAAAAGCTCACATAAGCGCCTCAAGCCCTGGATAACTAGGTGCTTGTTAAACAAAGTTAAAAGAAAAAAATAAATTAAGGATTTTATGTTCTAAACACCCGGAAAATATAAACTTTAAAAAAAGATACACAAAGTTATGCTCACAATTAAAAAAAGAAATTCCAATATGCAAAAATAACTATTACAGGAATCAATTCAATTCTTTTAATAGGAATTTAAAACGTGAATCGGACGTAGTAAATAGCATTCTAGGCAAGTCATCTCGGTCGAAAAATCCAACTGCGATTCATATTGATGGTAGAGATGCATCCGATAACTTGAAATTGCTAACATATTTAATAGCTATTTTTCTTCTATAGCCGAAGCCCTACAACCAAACACTAACCTTGAAGCACAGGTAATAAACTACCCAGATGTCGCACGCCCATATAAAAAAATGAAGCATATTTTTGTCCTGGCAGACAGAGAGCTTTCAGAATAAGTACCACAAATAAAGCTTTTTCTTTTTCCTCACTCCCTTCGCTCGTGTGTTAAAAGTTCTTTTTCTCATCGTGTGTTGTGACATGAAACGAACGAGGTGATGAAGTGTAAAGGGGTATGCGGGAAGGGGCATGAAGATGCATGACGGTGTGATTTCCATACCACCGCAGCAAAAGAATAAATTTTCAAGAATGGAAGTTTTGTAAACGCGTATGCGTTGTATATAAAGAGATGGTTTGAGAGATTTATTTTACATATATATTATATACATATACTAAAAAATTAAAAGGCATAAGAAAATTGTCTCCAAGGAAAAAATGTCCTGGAAAAGAACGAAGTACGCAATTGCACACTGTTCTATAACCAAAAACCATCAGAATTGACTGATGGAAAATTATTTAAATTTCCTAAAAAAAGAACAGTTAAATACGATGAATGGCTAGCTTTAGCAGAGGAGTCTCGGGAACACATAAAAAGCCTTAAAACGCCCTATATATGCAGCAAACATTTTAAGAATGCCTTTATTGGAAATAAATATTAAAAAAAAAAATGCTTACCCTTCTATCTTGTTAAAGGGAAGTGTTGCTACATATATCTGATGACGAGTTCATTTGTTTTGATCCAACGGGATCTAAGGTTACATATGAAAACTGCAATAAATTAGTACTGGATTCGAATGATGTTACAGTAGAAGAACTAAACTTGTTTTCAAAAAGGTTATCAAGAAAAAGATTCAATGATAACGTTGAATTTATTTGCTCCAACT
Organism: Pocota personata; assembly: GCA_963082735.1. Classification (NCBI taxonomy): domain Eukaryota; kingdom Metazoa; phylum Arthropoda; class Insecta; order Diptera; family Syrphidae; genus Pocota; species Pocota personata. Next base: position 68,298,612 of record OY720431.1, read on the forward strand.
GTGAGACTCATATAAAAAGGCAATCTATTTATATTAAAAGAATTGAGAGGCTTAAGAAATTGAACAATAGCTTAAGGATAACAGTAAAAGGAAATCGCAAATCGAAAATAAATTTGCTGCAGAGAATTCATCGTTTAAAAGAAAAAAGGCTGCAAGTGCGTGAAAAGCAGAGTATCCAAGAGAAAATCGATTTATTGCTTGGTTTTGATCAAAATACTCAAGACATTTTCGAATGTCATTCTATCTGAGAGTACAAAAAAAAACACCTAAGAGGAGAAGTGGATTTCGCAGTGCATTTTTTTCCGTTCATCTTCCGGATACAACTTTTTACGGGATCAGCTTGGACTACACTTGCCGCACCCGTCTTCTTTGCATACTGTGAGCATCAAAAATAAGTTAACAGTCATTTTGTTTATCTTCAAGTTATCTTTATAAATATAATACTTATTACTTTTTAAAACTAACTATGCATAATAAATCATTAGTTTATTTATAATGCAAAATAGTCATGCTTTTATCAAAATTAAACAGAAACAAAAATTTCTTAGAATAAATATCAAAATAACTGCCATTTTCACGCATCAAAAAAAAGTTAACAAAAGAGTTGGCAGCAAAAGAGTTGGCACTCCTTGACAAATTTCGGGATCACAAGACTCTTGAAAACATTTCTCGACCAGGTAGGCCAAAGCGATTTAGTAGTGCAGAAAAAAGACTCATTGTCAATAAAGTAAAAAAAATCCTACTACAAGTGCAGTAAGGAGGTCGCACATATCTCTGGAAAAGCCGTAAGTGCCAGCACAATTAGAAGAGCGTTACATGAAAATGGTATTCATGGTCGAGTACCTCGAAAGGAACCATATATTTCAAAAAATAATCAAAAAAAACGACAGTATTTTTCCAAAAAATATGAAAAGAAAGAGTTTTCTTTCTGGAAAAACGTGTTTTTTTCAGATGAAAGTAAATTTGAAGTTTTGGGATCAAAAAACTCATCAAAAATATGGAGAAAAAAAAATCAGGAGTTCGAAGAAAAAAACATTACAAGGACAATAAAGCATGGTGGAGGTTCGGTTATGGTCTGGGGATGTATGGCAGCATCAGGTGTTGGGAATCTAGTTTTTATAGAAAGTACCATGAACAAAACAGATTATCTCAACATTCTAAAAAACAATTTGCAGGACAATGATCCAAAACACACTGCAATTTCTGTTAGGGAATGTCTGCTTTATCACACAACTAAGAAGTTGGATCATCCACCCCAATCCCCAGGAAGAAAATATCGCCAGATGTGACCAGAAACCTGGTTGAATCTATGCCAAGAAGATTAGCCGCTGTTATAAAGGCAAAAGGAAAGAATACCGAATACTAAATTACATTATATACTTTGAAAATGCACTGAATTATATTGATATAAGAAAATGTTAACTTTTTTTTGACTCATGAAATTTGCGGTTATTTTGGTTTCTGTTCTATTATTTTTTTTGCTGTTTATTTTTGTTTATGTTTTCATTGTTTTTCGTTATAAATTAAATGTGCATTAATTCTGTATAGTTGCTTTTAGAATGTAAAATTAACTGTATCTGTAAATAAACTTTAAACATAAAGAACAGAACTGTTAACTTATTTTTGATGCTCACTGTAGGTGGATTAAGATTAAAAGTCTGTCACCTGGAATAAATATAAATGTTCTAGAGGAAATAAAGAAAATAACTTCGACATTATCATCAAAAGAAAAAGAAGTCGTGATTATCAAAGATCTAATATATGCGCTAAGTCTGTGTGTGTTTTTATGATTCGGAAATTTTAAGTAAGTTTAATATCATGTCATTTGATATTATCCCCCCCTGTGGTGTTCCCGTACGGACTGTTCCCCTTCTTGTTTCGTCTCCCAGTGAAGCTGTGATAATGCGGTTTGTAAGCATATGTTCTAGCCAATTGTTTATTATTTGGTTATTACAGTATATCGAGAGTGCTTCAACAATTTTTTGAGTTTTCACATTGTTAAATGCCCCTTCGATATCTAGAAAAAGGCCTGCGACTGATTCACGGATCATAATGATTTATATTACATTTATGTAAATAAATTTAATCAAGATCCGTTAGAGAACTTATTTGGTGAAATAAGAGCGCGGAATATTAATAAAAGTAATCCAAATGTTTCCGAATTTAACTCCCTGCTAGCCAAAGTTATATGATAACATTTTTATTCAAATCGAAATGTTCCAACTGCGAAGATGACGATTCGGAATATCTTCAGGTGGATTGGAATGCTACTTTACAGAGTGATATAGAAGAACAAATAATACTTACCCAAGAGCTATCACAAAATCACGACATTCTTAAGAATGAGGAATGATTTTGAAAATAACATGAATACGAACAATATAGTTAGATGAAGACGCAATATCAGTCAAGGTACCGCAGGTCAACGACCTAGCTACAAGATACTTTGCCGGATATTGCATCTTTAAAACAATAAAAAAAAATTAACAAAATCTGCGAAAATTGTGCTGAAGAAATGTCAAAGGACAAACAGAATTTCGATCTAACGGAAGTATTGATAAAATTAAAAGAATATGTAAATTCAAAAGAAAATACGGTTCTCTTATGGCCGTCAGAAAAAGATTTTCAAGTATGCCGTCTTCATGTACAAATATTTTCCAAATACTTTCGAAAACTACCTTTTGCATCTAACTTAAAAGAAAGTATAATCAAAGAATGTATACTCGTAAAGGCAACAAATATACATTTTCCGAATTGATTCAATGTATTGTAACATAATAATAACTACGCCCCCTAAAATATGACGCAACAAATTCCGAAGTGACTTCATTCTGGCAGAATTTTGGTTCGTACTGTCCTTTCATTCGAGGTTCGTGTCTGGGACGAAGTCTCCACAGCTCATGTCAACGAAAGAGACGAATAATATCAGGGATAAAAGGGAATTGAAACTGCAAGAATTATTTCTCTTGTTCCAGTGGTCGAAGAATTTGCTAGAAGTTTCTGGCTATCAGAAACTTCTGCTATATAAGGACAGATGGCGATCAAAAAAGACACAGTTGGTTTTAGAACCGTGGCGAAGAGATTGGAAAAGTGATAACGGGCGAAGTTGTAATTTGGTGATAAATTGAAAGTTGAGAGTAAACAAGAAAAAGTAATTAGTTTGAATTTGTGAATTAAGTAATTGAAAGGAGATAAAGTGATTTGAGAGGAAAGAGACATTGTAAGAAAAGAATTTGCGAAGAATAGTATAGTGTGAACTTGAATTGTTCTATAGAGTAGAAAATAAAGAAATAATTTCACAGAATAATTGTTTTATCTACTCGAGCCGTAGCTCGCATATTACATTGGTGTCAGAAGCGGGATAAAACTTATTCTGTGAATAACTATTTCCGTGGTGTGAAATTGCACAAAAAAAAAAAAAAAAAAAAAAACGATTTCTGTGTTGAGTTAATTAGTTGCGCAAAATGGGTCGCAAATTGGGAAAACTAACTATAACTCAACTAAAGGCAGAACTCAGTAAGCGGAACCTCGACACAACTGGGGGAAAAGATGCCCTACTGATTCGTCTGGAAGAAGCAGTAACGCAGGAAGGTGAAAATCCGCATGACATAGAGTTTGACGTGGAAGAGGAACCAGCAAGTACAGTAGCCGACCCGGGTATAACAAGTCTGCTCCTGCAACTTAAGTTAGTCATGGACGAACAAAAGAAAGCAATAGAAGATCAAAGTCATAAGCTCGATGACCAAAGGAATTCTCTAGAACTTAAGCTGGACGAACAAAAGAAAGCAATGGACGAACAAAAGAATTCTCTAGAACTTAAGCTGGATGAACAAAAGAAAGCGATGGACGAACAAAAGAAAGCAATGGGCGACCAAAGGAATTCTCTAGAACTTAAGCTGGACGAACAAAAGAAAGCAATGGACGAACAAAAGAATTCTCTAGATGCTCTGGAAAGTAAACTTGATGAGCAAAACAAGAACTTGGAATCCAAATTCGAAGTGATCGAAGAAAAAATCGAGAAGGTCGAGACGCAACTCGAAAAAGTCGAAATTAGATTCGATGAAAATTTTGAGAAACATGAAACTCAGTTCGGGAAGATAGAGACTCAGTTTGAAAAAGTGGATACGCAATTCGAGATAGTAGGAAAGCAAGTCGAAAATCTTGCTAAGGAGCTCAGCAACGTGAAGAGACAGAAAGCACGGGAATATTCCACTGACGGTCTGAGAAGAAAGGAGATGCAGCCTCCTATCTTCGATGGTCAAACATCATGGCCAATTTATAAAAGGCAATTCGAAGCGGCCGCAATGACCAATAGCTGGGACGATGAAGAGAAGTCCATTGCACTCACACTTGCACTGAGGGGTCCAGCTGCGGAGCTCTTGCAGACCATCCCGGAAGATAAACAGCAGAACTACGACTCTCTGGTTCAGGCTATCGAGATGCGGTTTGGGGATGAACACATGCAGCAGGTGTACAGGGTTCAGCTGCGTAGTCGAGTCCAGAAAAGGGGGGAAACGCTCCAACAGTTGCAAGCGGATATAGAGCGACTAGCCCATCTTTCATACCCTAAAGCCGGTGAGGAGCTTATCAACGAAATGGCGGTGGAAGCTTTTATTCAGGCCATAGAGGACAGACAACTGCAAATGGCTGTAAGGATGGCTGAAAAACGAACACTCCCCGAGGCATTGGCATTCGCTTTGTCAATGAAGGCTGCGGACCAAGCATACCAGGGAATACACCGTGTCAGGGAAATGTCCGTCGTGGAATGCTCATGCCAGAGAACAGCCGTCATGGATGAAGACAGAGCTCGCGGAAGTCAAATCCGTTGCTGGAATTGCAACCAAACGGGACACCTACAACGGCAGTGCAGAAGTGCACCTAGACGAGGAAATTGTTCACATTGCGGAAGTAGGAGAAGCAGAGAGGAAGCATCTGGCGGTGATAACATCCATCCTGTCAGTCAGACTTCGCAAAACCAGCAGTCGGGAAATGCGTAAGGACCAACTTCGCGGGGCAGAAGTTGGTTACTGGAATCGAGGCCCCCAGGACCACCATTCAAGTTTCGCAAACCAAACGGGGTAACAAGAGCCTGACAGTGGAGGCACTAATCAACGAGAAGAAGTGCGTAGCCACCATCGACACAGGTGCCACTGCCTCCATTGTAAGAAGAGATATCGTCAAAAGCTCCTGGCTGCACAACACCAACAGCTACTGCCTGAAGACTGCAACAGGGGAAATGGCGAAGGTATTTGGAGAAGTTCGTCTTACGATTACTCTGGCAGGACTGACGTTCTCCCATGCGTTTCTGGTGGCAGATATATGCGACGAGTGCATCATCGGAGTAGACTTCATGAAAGCAAATGAAGTAATCTTGGACATCGGGATGCAAGTACTGAGGTATCGAAATGTGGAGATTCCGATGGTGTACGGAAATGAGAATGCCGTAACTCTCAGGACAGTCATCAGCAAAGACGAAGTTTTGCCGCCGTCTTCAGAGACAATCATTTGGACGAAGCTGGAAGGTGATCTTGGGAGCCACCGATTCTACATAGTAGAACCAGACCCAGAGAAGAATTCTCAAGACTACATCGTGGGAAAGACGTTAGTCGAACCAAAGAACACCATGGTTCCAGTGAGGGTTTTGAACGCAAGACCACACACTGTCAAACTAAGGCGAGGGGAGGTGACTGGAAAATGCACGCCGATTACCGCCGTCGCAACAATATCTGAACGTGATGCTCCAAAACTTCTCCCATCACCTTGGACAGCGGAAGCGAGAGAGACGATTCTCCAGTCCAGTGAGCTGAATCAGGAGCAGCGAACTATGGCAGAGAATCTTATCAATGAGTACGCTGATGTATTTGCCTCACAGGACGGAGAATACGGCCGAACACACCTGGTACAACATCGAATAGACACTGGTGATACTAGACCAATTCGTCAGCCTGCTAGGCGCCTTCCATTGGCAAAGCAGACAGAAGTTGCAGAGATGGTGTCGGCAATGGAGAAAGAAGGTCTGATTGAAAGTTCCAAAAGTCCGTGGGCATCACCGGTTGTACTGGTTAAGAAGAAAGATGGCAGCACGCGGTTCTGCGTGGACTATCGGCAGCTCAATTACGTCACCAAGAAAGACAGCTACCCTCTGCCACGGATTGACGACACGCTAGACACACTATCAGGAGCCCGATGGTTTTCCACTCTCGACTTGAAGAGTGGCTACTGGCAGGTACAGATCCATCCAGAAGACCGGGAGAAAACCGCCTTCACCGCAGGAAATGGGCTATGGCAATTCACGGTAATGCCATTCGGGCTGTGCAATGCTCCGGCGACTTTCGAGCGATTGATGGAATGTGTCCTGCAAGGGTTAACATGGAAAACCTGTTTGGTATACTTGGATGATGTCATCGTCGTAGGAAAAACGTTTGCGCAACACCGAGACAATCTAAGGGATGTGTTTCAAAGGCTTCGAAGTGCCCACCTGAAGCTCAACCCCAAGAAGTGCGCCCTGTTTAGAGCGGAAGTCAAGTACCTGGGACACATAATTTCAGCGAAAGGAGTGAGAACCGATCCGGAGAAGGTCGAAGCGGTGAAAAACTGGCCAGTCCCCAAAGACAAACACCAACTAAGGAGCTTCCTGGGCCTAGCCACCTACTACAGACGGTTCGTGAAGGATTTTGCCGGGATCGCAAAGAACCTGCACCAGTTGACGGAAAAGGGAAAACAATTCAAATGGTCAATTGAGTGCGAGAAGAGCTTCAAGGCACTTAAACAACGGCTATGCGATGCCCCGATACTGGCTTACCCCACTCCCGGGGAAACGTTCGTTGTGGATGCAGATGCTAGTAATGTCGGGGTAGGAGCCGTACTCTCCCAGGTGCATGACGGCCAAGAGAAGGTGGTTGCGTACTTCAGCAAGGTGCTCTCTAAGCCAGAAAGGAACTACTGCGTGACAAGGCGGGAACTTCTAGCTTTGATCTTGGCTACGAAGCATTTTCACAAATACCTCTACGGGAGGAAGTTCGTTCTTCGCACAGACCATGCAGCATTAAAATGGCTATTACAGTTCAAGAGTCCTGAGGGTCAGGTCGCAAGATGGATCGAAAGGCTGCAAATCTACGACTACGAAATACAGCATCGTAAAGGAAAACTCCACTCTAATGCGGATGCACTGTCCCGGAGACCATGCAGAACGGATTGTAAACATTGTGCGCGTCAGGAAGAACGGGAGCTGGTTTCCATCCAAAGAATGAGAGCCGAACCTATCGCCGGCTGGAGCGTAGATGAGATCCGGAACGCTCAGAAGGAAGACCCCGATATCGAGCCGATTCTGGCCTGGAAGGAGAACATGGAGAAACCGGATCATCAGGACATCTCTCACAGAAGCCCGACCTTAAAGGCATATTTTGCGCAGTGGGACTCCCTCCATGTCCAAGAAGGTGTTCTGAGAAGAAAATGGGAATCCTCCGACGGAAAATCGTTTGTAATGCAGCTTGTAGTACCGCGGACGAGGGTCAAGGAGGTGTTACAGGAAATGCATGGCGGGGCGACCGGAGGCCACTTGGGAGTGAATAAGACGCTAGAAAGGGTACGAGAACGTTTTTATTGGTTAAAAGCGAAGGAAGATATCGAAGACTGGTGCAGAAAATGCGACGTGTGTGCAGCTAGCAAGGGTCCGAGAATCAAAACTCGAGGTAAGATGCACCAATACAACGTGGGAGCACCTTTCGAACGAATCGCCATTGACATCGCAGGGCCCTTTCCGGAAACCGACAATGGTAATCGGTATATACTCGTAGTGATGGACTACTTCAGTAAGTGGCCGGAAGCGTTTCCGATCCCTAACCAGGAAGCCAGAACCGTGGCGGAGCAGATCGTCTACAATTGGGTTAGCAGATTCGGTGTGCCCTTGGAATTGCATTCTGACCAAGGGCGGAACTTCGAGTCAAGAATCTTCCAAGAGATGTGTCAACTACTCGGAATCAAAAAGACAAGGACAACCCCGCTTCATCCACAGTCGGACGGTATGGTGGAGCGTTTCAATAGGACTTTGGACGAACATCTCTCGAAGGTCGTAGGTGACTACCAACGGGATTGGGACCGGCAGATTCCCTTGTTTTTGATGGCCTATAGAAGTGCCGTGCATAGCACTACTCGACATACGCCGTTCGAAATCTTATTTGGTGGAATAGCTCGTTTACCCAGTGAGGTGAAATTTGGATCTCCTACCAATGAGCCCAGAAATGAAGAAGAGTACGTGGCGGACCTTAGGGAAAGGCTTAGGGACATACACCAAAGGACCAGAAGCCAGATTAAGATGACGAGCGACCGCATGAAGACCAGGTATGATGCCAAGGCAACAACGTCAGGATTCCAGGAAGGAGATCTGGTGTGGCTGTATAATCCCCATCGCCAAAAGGGGAAATCACCTAAGTTACAGCGGAACTGGGAAGGTCCCTACAGAATAGTAACCCGCATCAACGATGTTGTCTACCGCATCCAGCGAGGACCAAGGGCCAAAATGAAAGTGGTTCATGTGGACCGACTGAGTCGATACAATGGCCGAAATGAGGATGCACTTGTTCGGGACGAACACGTCTAAGAGGGGGGCAGTGTAACATAATAATAACTACGCCCCCTAAAATATGACGCAACAAATTCCGAAGTGACTTCATTCTGGCAGAATTTTGGTTCGTACTGTCCTTTCATTCGAGGTTCGTGTCTGGGACGAAGTCTCCACAGCTCATGTCAACGAAAGAGACGAATAATATCAGGGATAAAAGGGAATTGAAACTGCAAGAATTATTTCTCTTGTTCCAGTGGTCGAAGAATTTGCTAGAAGTTTCTGGCTATCAGAAACTTCTGCTATATAAGGACAGATGGCGATCAAAAAAGACACAGTTGGTTTTAGAACCGTGGCGAAGAGATTGGAAAAGTGATAACGGGCGAAGTTGTAATTTGGTGATAAATTGAAAGTTGAGAGTAAACAAGAAAAAGTAATTAGTTTGAATTTGTGAATTAAGTAATTGAAAGGAGATAAAGTGATTTGAGAGGAAAGAGACATTGTAAGAAAAGAATTTGCGAAGAATAGTATAGTGTGAACTTGAATTGTTCTATAGAGTAGAAAATAAAGAAATAATTTCACAGAATAATTGTTTTATCTACTCGAGCCGTAGCTCGCATATTACAGTATGTTATGATTAAGGTGATTTAACTGCAATTTAATACTAACCTAATTTAAGTTAATGATTATTTTGTTAAGTTAGTTAGTTTTTTTTCTAATAATTTCGAAGATTAGTCACCTTCACTTAAGTAGGCCAAGAGTAGTGATCAGTTATTATAAATGCATAAATATAAAATGCAGTATGCAAAACTCATATTCATACCCATTTTCAGAGCAAATTTGTGTCCACAAAGTTTACAGAGTTTTCATTTATTTAATCAAGTGCTGAAAATAAGGTACATACATACAGACAAAATAACAAGCACACAACATAAGCCCAACCATTTGCACATATGTATTGTAACATGCGAGCTGGGGCTCGAGTAGATAAAACAGTATTCTGTGAAATTATTTCTTTATTTTCTAGTCTATAGAACAATTCAGGTTCACACTATACTATTCTTCGCAAATTCTTTTCTTACAAGGTCTCTTTCCTCTCAAATCACTTTATCTCCTTTCAATTACTTAATTCACAAATCCAAACTAATTACTTTTTCTTGTTCACTCTCAACTTTCATTTTATCACCAAATTACAACTTCGCCCATTATCACTTTTCCAATCTCTTCGCCACGGTTCTAAACCAACTGTCTTTTTTGATCGCCATCTGTCCTTATATAGCAGAAGTTTCTGATAGCCAGAAACTTCTAGCAAATTCTTCGACCACTGGAACAAGAGAAATAATTCTTGCAGTTTTAATTCCCTTTTATCCCTGATATTATTCGTCTCTTTCGTTGACATGAGCTGTGGAGACTTCGTCCCAGACACGAACCTCGAATGAAAGGACAGTTTGAACCAAAATTCTGCCAGAATGGAAAGTCACTTCGGAATTTGCTGAATAGACATAGGAGCGTAGTTATTATTATGCTACAGTATATATACAGTATCTCACATCCATATTCGTACAAACACTTAATACTGCATTATCAATAAAATTCTCGAAATTATTTATTAGTTCCTATTATTTTTTTTAACCAATATTCTTATTAACATTACAGTAATGAAAAACAAAAGCTTTTTTATTCAAAATAACAGTAATTAAAAAAAAAAAAAAAAAAAAATAAGAAGAAAAATACTTAATTTATTACGTCACTTTGGTATTCGTACAAGCACCAACCCTCAAAACTAACGGTAGTTCAGGCTGTGGAAGTTAGTTTTTTTTACTCGTCTGCTCCTGTGAAATTCATTTTAGTTTAATTCATTCTCATTTCGGTGTAGTCGCTTATGAGGAAAAGTCATGGGGAAGAAAGGAAGTGAAACGCCCGAAGAAGTGCGAAAATTTGTTGTTTCATTACACCAAAAGGGAAAAACTTATCGCGAAATTGGTGAAGTGATTGGAAGAAGACATTCAACAGTGCAATACATAATAAAAAAGTTCAAAGGTGAACATTCTTTTGCAAATAAACCAAGAAATGTAAACCGATAAGTGTTGACTGATGGAGACGAACGACAAATTTTAATAGAAACAAAGAAAGACCCAAAAATAAGTGCACCAAAACTAGTTCTAAAAGTTAGTGAAAGAACTGGAAAGACTGTTTGTGCTGAAACTGTGAGAAGGGTATTAAGAAAATATGGGCACAGGAGCAGGACTTCATGAAGAAAGCTTCTTGTTAGCAAAAAAAAATCGATGGAAGCGTCTGACATTTGCTAAACAATACCTTAACAAGGATCAAGATTTTTGGAATACGGTGATATTTGCTGACGAGTCAAAGTTTAATGTATCCCGGTCAGATGGGCACCAGAAAGTATGGCGAAAAAATAGAACTGGTTTAAATAAAGAAAATTTGGCATCCACATTAAACCACGGAGGTGGGTCTGTTATGGTGCTGGTTGCTTTTCCGCTACAGGAACTGGCAATATGGTGTTTATTGACGGGACAATGGACAGTGCTATCTATATATTAATATAACGAAAAACAATTTGCATATTAGCGCCACCAAGTTGGGAATTAGAGCTTCCTTTAAGTATTACCAGGACAACGATCCCAAACATAAGGCCCTGAACACCCGAATGTGGTTGCTTTACAATTGTCCTCGAGTATTAGACACCCCCCCACAATCGCCTGATATAAACCCCATTGAGAATTTATGGGCCCATTCGAAGAAAAAAGTGCAGCAATGTGAAGTCAAGAACACAAAGCATCTGAGGGAGGTTCTAAAAAGGGAATAGGACCAAATTAGATCTGACGTAACGAGAAAATTGATGGATTCAATGCACAATCGTCTAAGAAATATAATCCAATGAAATGGGTACCCAACGAAGTATTAAACAATAAATTTAATTTAGTTTAGTTACCTGCACTTGCCTTGTACGAATACGAAAGTGACGTAATAAATGAAGTATTTTTCCTCTTATTTTTTTTTATTCTTAATTTTTCATTACTGTAATGTTGATAAGAATATTGGTTAAAAAAAATAATAGAAACTAATAAATAATTTCGAGAATTTTATTGATAATGCAGTTTTAAGTGTTTGTACGAATATGGATGTGAGGTACTGTATGTATATACGATCTATACAGATATTCCATATCCATCCTACCAACGTGTCGGCATCAGAAGTCCGTGACCGCAGTCACACAAAATACTTTCTACCAGGCTCTGTATTTCCCCATCACTACTCGTACAATCTTCAAACATTCAAAGCCAACGTGCATAGGCTCCTTCTCTGTTCCTCTTCCCCCTTTTCCCTAATGCCCGTGCCCTGAAACAGTTTAAGGGTATTCATATCCCCTTCGGTGCGAGCAGATTATAAAAAAAAAAAAAAAAAAAAAATCAACTAACGATCTTGTCGATTCTAAAATCCTGGTTGATTTATAGCCTTTGTATACGTATTATTAGTAGATAGCACATTAATTTAAAATCTTCAAACACTACTATATTCAGATTTGTGTGCAGACAAAAGTACAAAATTTGCGTTCAGAACTACTAGTTGATCTGTAAAACACTGTCACCATTTCTCGAAAAGAATTTGAATAGATTTCAACACATAAACTCCAAATTTTCATCTCAATATCTATTTGATTTATTAATCTATACTGTAATCCTTTTTTGATATATAAATAGAACCATACCACCTGTATGACGACTAGTACTATCACAACAACGCAACACCGAGTACTCTAATAGACTTATTTCTTTGTCACTTATATTTTCTGTTAAATGGGTCTGTTACTGTTGTCCTTCACTAATACCTCAATTTCGTTGAAGTTGTTTGTAAGTTCTTGTACATTAGCAAATAAGACAGTTGAATTGGTTGCTAGTATTGAATCCATTCTTTCAAGACCTTCACTTTACGTAGAAACACAGGACAACATTTATCATTCGCTTCATGGTCACAACCAGCATACATCCCTAAAGAATCATTCATTCTTATACAATTTGGACACTTAATTTCATGACTGATCTTATTGCGAATTGATAGCCATGCTCATTTTCATCTGAGAAAATGCGAAAACAGAAGAAAAGCAAAAAAAATCTTTAATCAATCGCCCACATCAGTAGGAATAGGAAGGAAGCAGCATAGGATGGCCGGGGTGTAGTGGTAACATCATCGCTTATCACGCTGTTGGTTCACGGTTCAAATCCTGATGTCAAAAATCATCTATTTATTACGCATGAAATAAATAAAAAAGTCGATCAATTGCGAAAGCTCAGTCAACTCTACTGTGAAGGCACAACACTGGCAGTAGAGCGGTCATATGACTGAATACAACTTGATCGTGATGATGTCATCAGGTGGACGGAAAAAAATACTGTGAATCATGAGCAACGACAAAAGCAAAAGAAAAAAGCTCCCCAGTTATCTGGACGCTACCCTTGGAGTTTACAGAAAACTTAATACCATCTAAGTTTCAAAACCGCTACACTAAAATCTTTCTTTCTTCCCCTCTCTCTCTCTTCTTCACAACGCCCGTACCCTGTAATAGTATTCATATCCTCTTTGGCGCGCGCAAATTATAAAAAAAAAAAAAATAGGATATCATACGATCCGTTCCAGATGGATTGTAGATTTCCTGTATGTTTTTGAAGTTTTACTGGACTGTTACGAGTACTTAAGCATTCTACTAGAATTCTTTTAAAGTAATTTAATCTTTATTAATTTGTAGGTATCTACATAAAATTATACTTAATTCTTCTTCTCTTTTCTATGGATAATGAAAATATTCCCGACTATACCCGTTTTAACATCACTAATCTTGTATACTCTTAATGCACATATATACAAATACGTATATAACTATATATATGTAGATGCATATATTTGTAGTTTCGAATTAGCACGTGCAAATACCACTTTATTAGCTTAAACTCTGATTAAAAATAATCATATCCAATTCTGGACAAGCATACAAATCGCCCACTTCCTTGAGTTAGTTACGATTATGATAAAAATGTCTACGTTAACAAATATTCTGATTTAATAATTAAGTACATAGTTATAATTGAAATGCAGTAACAGCATACCATTACTCAAGTCTGCTAACAAGCATTGAGACACAACTGGAAAAAAGTTGCATAACAAAATTACCATAATATTTGTGAATTTATATTAAAACTAGTTCTCGTGCAAGGAGTATACACAGTTGTAAAGGAACGTGCTGAGTTATAGACATTGATTGATAATGACTTCATCAAAATACCATTTGAATTTCGATTGATTAAATTTGGTGAATTATATAATAGATTTTATTACTGACCATATCTTATAAGTGACCTTTAGAATAAGAGGGAGTTTTTGTTAGAAAGCTTTTCATAATTGATATGACTAAATACTTGGCGCTAAACGTAGTCTTTCCAAATGCGAATAATGTTAAGATTATTTTCGGTTATGTACCTGTTTTTACTAACTATACTGTGCCCGTTTATGATAAAGTCCACACAGTGTTAGAAAATGTACTTCAGGTCTTAATCTTATAATAAAAAACATACAGGAAAGGTACATTGCATCTAGAACAGATCGTATGATACCCTATACCCCAACGTCTACGAGTAAGTCACCCCTAATAATGTGAGCGTGGCGTTGCGAAATATTTAAAACAGAATTTTTTTTTTTATAATTCGCACGTGTTAAAGGGGATATGAATACCCTTATACTAATTGCTAGAACACGTGCGTTTTTGTGGAAAGAGGAAGAGACAGAGAGAAAGAAAGATTGGTGTAGTGGGTTTGAAACTTAGGTGGTATTAAGTTTCTGTAAACTCCAAGGGTGGCTGTCCAGATAACTGGGGAGTATTTTGTTTGATTCCGCTATTATTGTCGTTGCTTATGATTCACAGTATTTTGTTTTCGTCCTCCTGTTGTCATCATCACGATCAAGTTGCATTTTAGCCATATGACCACCCTAATGCCAGTGTTATGCCTTCACAGTAGAGTTAACTTAGCTTTCGCAATTGATCGACTTTTTTATTTATTTCATACGAAATAAATAGATGATTCTTGACACCAGGATTCGAACCGTGAATCAACAGCGTGACTAGCGATGATGTTACCACTACACCACGGCAACCCAAAACAGATGCAATGATATTTTTCTATACAGACGATATCGACTCCTTGGTGGCGAAGGTAACTGGTGCCATATATGTCTTCTATTGTACCTAGTTATATCAAAATGTCTTATGGAGCTAAAACAAGGCACATCTTGAAGGAAGTGGAAAGCGAAAACAAACTCTTCATTCCATACAGATCGGTAGGACTAGATGGAATCATTTCAGCGGAGATGCATGGTTAAATTATTCAGGTCATGCCTAGAATACGGTTATGTACCAAAATGATGGAGAGAGGTGAAAGTGGTGCTTATACCGAAGACGAGAAAAACTTCACACACCGCCCCAAATGACTTCAGACCCATCAGCATTTCCTCTTTTTTATTCAGGATAGTGGATCTACACATTCGCAATAATAGTAAAAATACTTTCGTAAGGGCAAATCCATAGACCCCGCCCTACACTCTCTTGGAGGCACTGTGGAAAAATCACTGGCCAACAAGGAATTTACCATGATAGCTTTCCTGGATACAGAAGGAGCTTCCAACAACATTAAACCGGAGGCTATAACAGCAAAATTATTATATATTAAGGTAAACTCTAGAGTTACTGGATCAACCAGATGCTGCTAAGCAGGGTGATCAATTCAGAATTTGGTTCTTGCAAATCAAGAAGATTGATACGAGCGGGTACACCTCAGGGAGGGGTCTTATCACCATAATTATGGCTCTCAGCGTGGAAAAATACTCCTCACCTTAGAAAAGGAAGGATGTAAGGTTATAGTGTAAACTGACAACATCGCTATATGTAGGAGATAGTGGTATACACCCCTCAACTCTTCCTGATCCTATGGTATCAGCACTGGCTGAACTTGTGCTTTTCACAAGGAAGCACATAATTCCGCAGATCACACCACCAAAAATAAGGGGAATACAGCTGTTTCTCCGACCACGCGAAATACTTGGGTCTTTTCCCCAAGCTTTGGAAGAGCTCTTACATAATTCCCTTTCACAAAAAGGGTCCCAAGAATGAAATCTCCAACTACCGGCCCATTGCTAAACTCTCCTGCGTTCCTAAGCTCTTTGAAAGCATTATTTACGATACAATGTTCTTCCATTGTAAGTCTATCTTTTCCCCTAACCAGCACGGATTTCTTAAGGGAAGGTCAACAACTACTAACTTAACGGAATTCGTATCTACGACTCTGTGTGCATTAGAGGATGGCAAAGAAGTTGATGTAATTGCCACAGATTTTAGTAAGGCCTTCGATAAAATCTCGCACAGAATCATTCTTTTTAAACTCAAATCCCTTGGCTTCCAACTGAGTTTCATTGGGTGGATTAAATCCTATCTTGAGGAACGCCAATACAAAATACTATTTAGATCGGCTGTATCCGATCCCATTAAAGCCACTTCCGGGGTCCCTCAAGGTAGCCATCTTGGTCCCTTGATTTTCATTTTGTCATTTAACGACGTTGACTTCATCATCAAAGACTCTTATCTATCCATCTACGCTGATGACATGAAAATCTTCAGGCACATATTAAACCCCGCCGACTCTTGCCCACTTCAAGCTGACTTGAACAACTTTTCAACCTGGTGTCAAAAAAAATTTCTTGAGCTCAACGTCAACAAATGTCAAGCTATTACATATTCCCGAAAGCGTCTTCTAGCCCCTAGATCCTATTTCATCTCTGACGAGCTCGTCCCTTCTGTAACTTTATTACGCGATTTGGGTGTTATCTGCGACAGAGAACTAAATTTCCGCTGCCATATTGACAACATTATTAGCAGAGCCAACTCTGCGCTCGGTTTCGTAAAACGTTGGTCTAAAGAATTCTCGAACCCCTACGTCACGAAATCTCTCTACTTCACATTTGTTCGGCCAATCCTCGAATATGCTAGCCAAGTATGGTCCCGCTATCATGATACCCATTCCCTTCGAATAGAGGCTGTTCAACGCAGGTTCATCCGTTTTGCTCTTCGCGGTCTTCCTTGGTCTGACAGGCATAACTTACCCCCCTATGAGAATCGTTTGAAATTAATTAACGTACAGCCACTTGAAATACGTAGAGAAATTGCTGACATACTCTTTGTACATCAGCTGTTAGCAGGAAACATCGACTGCCCTAATCTGCTCCAAATGATCTCCCTTAACACTAACCCACGCCTCCTGAGGTCTGTACCCATCTTCCGTCTCAATTTTCATCGCACCAATTATGGTTGTAACGAGCCAATGTCTAGAATGCTACGTTTTGCCAACGGCGCGCACAGCTCTTTTGATTTTCACTGCAGCAAATTTGCACTTAGAAACGCCCTCCAGAATTCCACTTCCACTCCTCCGCCCTAATAACTTTAGTTTTAGTTTTAAGTTTAGTTTTTAAGTACTTAGCCTTAGTCTTAATAGTCTAGTTTTAGTGTAGTTATTAAGTTCTGCTTGAATTAAGCTAAATAAATAAATAAATAAATAAGTATATTGGACAGGAAATTATGCTGGAAAGTGAACGTGCTTGAACGAATAAAGAAGGTCAAAATAAGTCAAAAAAGTCAAAATAACACTGTCCTATCAGTCACCGTAAATATTTTAAAAAAGCAAAATCGGGTTTCTTTCTAAGAAAACGCCCTCAAAAAGTGGACATGGTTTTTAGTAAAAATATTGGAAAAAACGATATTTGCGATTACAGAAAGTATTTTAAGAGTAGCAAGCTTAGAGCTTCTAAAAGCGATTTACACAAAAACTAACAATAAATCTTTAAACAAGAATTGCTACAATTCCTATTTGGATTGGTTAATACTTGACCATGAAAAAAACAAGATTTGACCTGAAATTAATATTTAATTAAAGGTTGAACTGCGGGGAATTTTATAAAGTTTAGGTCCCAATATTAGTCCATCCCGTTTTAGTCTTCAGTTTCGTTTTGGCGAAGTAGTCCTGGTTTCTGAGCACCATGTAATTATCTTTCCCTATTCACATGTATGGGTGAAAGTTCTACCTGTACTTAAAGCTGCAAAACTGCTGGAGTAGCTGATAGTAGATATTTGACAAGGATATCGCTATTTATTGACAGTCAGGCCACACTCAAAGCGCTAGAATCAAGCGTAATCAGAACGACCATTTCGTAAGGAGTCTTAAAATTAATAGATCATCACCCTCTCAGTCAACAAAATAACCTGAAGCGTTATCGGCTAAATACAAAACAAGAGATGGCCTGTGGAGAAAGAGGTGGTTTTTAGAAACTCAATGAAAATCTTATTAACTAACTTATTAAAGCTTGAGTTGCAGCTGATAAAAGAACAAGTCACCAAACAAAGTAAACAGAGTGAACAAAATGTTCAAGATGTCAAAGAAGCCAAAGTTGTCGCATATTCTACGGACGAAGAAAAATTGCACAGAGACACAGAATGGTGTTCAAGTCAGGGGAAAAGAAATAAGAAACGAAAAATGAATACGTCCCCAGAAATTTCGTCACCCAAAGTGAACTTCAAAAGACCGTAAAAAGTCCAACTGCAAAAACAAAATGTTTCAGAGAAATAAAAAAAGTATTAATCCCAGAAAAACGTGCGGATTTGATTAAATCGCAGGAGAAATACTGAAATAATTTCCAAAAAAGGCATAACAAAACTAGCACAAATTAAAAATGCTGCATTTGGATTAAGGTATGCACCACGAATGTGGAAAGTCGCGGAGGTAATTATGGTGCCAAAGCCAGGTAAACCACCTAATGAAGTAACCTCCTATCGTCCGATATCTTTACTGTCCATACTGTCAAAGATATTCGAAAAAATACTGAAGGAAAATCATTAATGCCAAACTATCAATTTTTATTTTGGAATAACATGCAAAAAGAGCCTTAAGCTATGTTCAGACGATTGCCAGATCTGACAATATTGTCAGGTCTACAAATGTTCTGACAATGAGCTGCAAATGAGCCGACAATAGCGAACTACCTTACAATGCAAAATTGCCAGTTCACACGGTTGCCATATTTTGTCCCAAACTCTGGCAATTTCATTGTCAGATGGTTGGCCTGATAATACTTTACCTGGCAACGTTGTTAGCTTGAAAATTGTCAGTTCACCCGGTTGGCAGACGTTTCTTTACAAAAAATTTGCTGATTCGTTGACAGGCATTGTCAGACAAATTAAAAATTTTTTTTTTTCATTCTGGACTGAGTGCAGTGTTTTTTTTTTTTTGAGAATTTTATAATAAAATAATAATCGAAATGGAAAAAAAAAGATGCACTTGCGATTGTTTTGGCCGCGTACGTATTGGAAAGCAGCGAGGAGGATGAATTGCCATGGTCCGCCATCAGCAGGAGGGACTTTACGCAAAATTGATTTCGAATTGAGAGCTGAGGAGCCAGAATTGTATCGCATTTTTTTGTGTATCGATTCTTAACAATTCGATGATCTTCTAGTTTATATGCGCGCGAGCATTTCAGAGGCTGAGCGGCTTGTGTTGACTCTACGATACCTAGCTACCGGGGAATATTTCCGGTCTATTCAATATCTGTTTCGCATTCCCGTGTTAACGATCTCATCTATCATTCCAGAAGTTCTGGATGCAATCTACAAAGTGCTCGTGGATAGATATCTTCAGGTAAATAAATTTCATTATCTTATACACAAATGCATAGAAAATTGTGTTTAATTCTAGACGCCGAGGACACCCGAGGCCTGGGATGCTGTTGCCAGGAAATTCAGCGAACTGTGGCAATTTCCAAACTGCATTTGAGCAGTTGATGGAAAGCATGTAGTAATGATAGCACCACCCAATGCTGGCAGCATATTCTACAATTATAAAGGCACACATAGCATTGTTTTGATGGGCATTGCGGAATGCGGAATATAAACTGCTGTACATCGACTACGAAAGTGGTGGAACCTCTATTCGCAATTCATTTCACTCATCATAACAAATAAATCCAAACCGACAACGTAAAAAAATACCAAAACTTCGTTTTGCTCTTTCAAATATGAAAAACAATTATCTGACAATAAAAAAGTTGTCAGACGTCATAAGCATAGCACTTCTGACAATAGCAAATGAGTCTGTAAATATCCTAAACGCCTGACAATTGTGTGTTCAGACGATTGCCAGATACCTGACAATTTCATTGCCAGATGAGGATCTGACAATGACCCGACAATGTGTTTTCTGCAAATATTGTCAGACAAAATTGTAAGTTCAGACGGTTGTAAGGCATTTGGGACAATTTTTACACTGACATTTCTGACAATATTGTCAGATCTGGCAATCGTCTGAACATAGCTTTAGAAGAAAAGAAAATTTATTCCACAATTCTCCTTGACATAATACAGGCTTTTGACAAAGTATGGCACAGTGGATTACTCGTAATTCATAAACTGCAAAGTCAGCTGCCAAAGAAGTATTCTGAGATTCTAGCGTCCTATGTAATAGAATTATTTAAAATAAAACAGGATCATCAGTATTCAACATGGAAAGGAATAAAGGCTGATGTGCCTCAGGGTAGTATATTAGGTCCCTTCCTATTTCTTCTGTACAACAATGACATACCACAAAGTGATGAAACAACTGTTGACACATTTGCAAATGATACGCTGTAGTTGCTTTGGGAAAGACTATGCAAGAAAAGCAAGTTGCAAATAAAATTAAATGAGCTAAAATTAGTTCATGTTAATTTTACAATTAAAATAGTACAACATATCCCAGTATGGGATATGTTGTACTATTTTTCTGGTGATAACTATGGACGCAAAATTACAATGGAAAGAAAAAAAACGAGAGGAACTACGAGTAAACATGTAGCATAATAACTACGCCCCAAGAGTAGGCAACACATTCCGAAGTGTCTTTTCAGAACACATTCGAGGTTCGTGTCCACGGATAGAATAGGGTTATGCCTAAGACGACGGTCGCGGAATTAGGAGAGAATTATAACCACAAGGGATTATTGTCATCTTGGAATTATTACATCAGAAGTTTCTTGTTCCAGTGGTCGAAGAATTTGCTAGAAGTTTCTGGCTATCAGAAATGCGGCTATATAAGGACAGATGGCGATCGAGGCAGGCCAGTTGGTTTTCGAACCGCACGGAAAAGTAATAATAAGCGAAGTTGTAATTTTGTGATAAATTGAAAGTTTAGAGTAAACAAGAAGAAGTAATTAGTTTGGATTTGTGAATTAATTAATTGAAAGGAGATAAAGTGATTTAAGAAGAAAGAGACCTTGTAAGGAAAGAATTTGCGAAGAACAGTATAGTGTGAACTTGAGTTGTTCTATAGACTAGAAAATAAAGAAATAATCTCACAGAATAACGTTTTATCTACTCGAGCCGTAGCTCGCATATTACAATATGTATAGGTATGTACACGTCGCAGAAGATATCATAGATATGAATATCTATAACTTCAGGAAATACAGGTAGTTACTTTTCTGTAACGGGTGGCCACGGTTTAATGGGTAGTGTATTTGTTGTAACCCGAACAGTACAGGCTCGAGCCCGAGCAGGAAACAGCACCCAACAGCGACCCGGTAATAAATTTTGCCCGGAATTTTAATTTTGTAAAAACAAAAAAAAGTAGGCTTCAGCAACTATAACAAAATCTTTACATTTGCAAGGAGATCAAGAGCGGGGAATGCGCTTTTCTGCCTATACCAAGGTTCTCCAGGGTCCTGCATGGTTCCACTATGATACCCAATGTTTTACGATAGCATAGCTTCATAACCTAACCTTCGTAAATATTGATCAAAACCGTAAGTACCGAGCTTCAGAACTATGAAAATTTAGGTACAAATTCCAGTACTAGTATTACTACTGGTATTTGTATACCTGTGTTCTGCTACTTGAAAAAGGCAAGCACCAGCGTTTTACAAGCACTTAGGCACAAGTAACAAATACCTCGTATTTTCAAATACTAATATCAGAATTTCGAGCAACCAGCACTAGTATATGTACGAGTATACCTATACTTTCAAGTTCGTTCAAGCCATTTTATGAATTCAAATTCACAATTTCAAATTATAAAGTGTTTGTGAATGCATTAAACAAAAAAAATTGATATTTGATACAACGAATGTTGTTGTTATACTTTAAATGATAAAAAGAGACAAAACAGCTGGAGTATGTTCATTTTATTAATTTTTTCAGGTGGAAATTCGGTAGGTAGTAGTGAAAATTATCGCTCGCGTTCTGTGAGTGTCAGTGGTTTGGTAAGCTTAGTAAAAATGTCTTTAACTCTGTCAAACGTCTTTCGCTGGTCAAAATCATTGACAAGTGTAATAGAAGAAACTCGCTTAAGGACATTGCAAAGAAGTCCAAAATTCCAAAATCGAGCATTGTGAGATACATATAGGTATATGTACATATATAGCGGATATTTTCGCCAACGATCACAAAAGAAAGGCGAATATACAGAAATGGAAAAGCATTGTGTAAATGGTTTGTTAACCAACGTGAGAACCAAATTTCCATAAATGCAAACATTCTTAAAGCATTCCATAGATATCCAAACAAAAATATTACCTCGAAAAATTCCCAGCGAGGAATGATTGCCCGACAAAATTTAAAAAAAAAACGCTTTGGGTTTCGCATTCTTCAACAATCTGGTGAAAAGTTTTCATCGCGATGTCGATTCATTAAAAAACAAATTGGCTGAAATCATAAATGAAAACAAACTCTGCTTAGATGCGATATTTAATGCAGACGAAACTTGGCTATATTGCAAGATGCTACCATACATTACACATAGGTTCATACCGGGAAAGCAAGTGCGCCAGGAAGGAACATTTCCAAAGAACCCCTTACGTTCCTTGTATACTCAAATGCTCTTGGTTTGAAAAAATGAAGCCACTTACTACCGGAAAGTCAAAAAAGCTGCAGTCTTTTAAAAATCAAACTCTTCCAACTCACTAAATCGGCATGGATGAATGCTTGTCTTTTCAAAACTTGGTTTTTCAAAAATTTTGTACAGCAGATTTGAAATTAAAAAGAAAAAAAAAAAAAACATTTGCAATTGTACTTTGATGCTATGTAACCTAGATAGATAGATAGATATATTTATTTTCATAGTACAATGCATAACAAGTTGGATTTTTGTTTTCTTTTTACATAGCTTGCACAGATATGACATTTCTTCTATGTCTTACTACTGAATAATATACAATGGGCTTAAAACTGCACTACGCACATGAATTCAATTATGGAAGGAAAACTATGAGAAAAAACCTTCATTTAAAAAGAAAATAGGAACCATTGGAACGCCAGTATATAATTAATTATAAATAATTATATATATATATATATATATATATATAGATATTAAGTATCACAGTAAATAAGAATGTTTCTTGAAGTAACTAAAATAGGCAGGTACATAAGTAAATAAATAGATAAATATATAAATTAGTGAACAAGTAAATAAATAAATAAATAAAAATAAATAAATAAATAAATACATAAATAAATAAATAAATAAATAAATAATTAAATAAGAGGTAGGTAGGATATAAATGATATACATGTGTGTTAATAAATATATGAATAAATAATACAATGGATAGTGAATAATACATTTATTATTAATGTGGTAAATTATTTATGAGAGGGTTATCTATAGATTCACATTTAAGTAAGAATTTTTCGTTTGAAATTTCAATTTTCCTTGTGATTGGTATGACTCCGGCTTTCTCGTGTAGAACCATTGTAGAAAAGAACCAAGGTAAGCGGAATATCATTTTTAATAGTTTATTTTGTAGAATTTGGATCTTCTTCAGATGAACATTTGCGCAATTTCCCCCAAATTGGGCATCCATATAGCATTATAGCTTGAAAAATAGTTTTAAAAATGAGCAGTTTGTTGCCTTCGCTCAGTAATGATTTGCGATTTATAAGGGGATATAACATTTTTATGGCCACATTTACTTTACACTGAATATTTTTCACATGTTCACCAAAGGTTAGCGTCTTGTCGAGGTAAATACCAAGGTATTTGACTGAGCTTACCCAGGGAATATCACAGTTGTTGACTTTAAAGTTAATTGTTGGTAAGAAACAATTCTTTCTCTTTCTTGTAAAAAAGATAGATTGAGACTTTTCAGCATTGATTTTAATTTTCCAGTGCTTATAGTACTCGAAGATGGTGTTTAACGCATTTTGTAAATTGGCCTCTATAGCATATTCATATTGATCAGACGAATATATTGCAGTATCGTCTGCATACATCGCAATTTCACAATTTGGGATAGTGGGAAAGTCAGATGTATAGACATTATAGAGAGTTGGTGCCATTACAGATCCCTGAGGAACCCCTGCTGGAACTATTCTTTGGCTGGAGTAATTTTTATTAATGAACACGGTGAAGTATCGGTCCGACAGAAAACTTTGAATAAGTTTAATCAAATGTGGAGGGTATTCGCAATTGATCAGTTTATAAAGAAGACCTTGGTGCCACACTGTGTCGAAAGCTTTTTGGACATCGAAAAGTACTAGACCAGTCGATTGCTTCGCTGCTAATTTTGCTTTCACATGCTTGCAAATTCTAAGAATTTGGTGAGACGTATTGTGGTGTTTTCTAAACCCAAACTATTGAGATGGTATGACATTTTTTTCAGGAAGAAATAAAAGAAGCTTATTCCTTATAACTTTCTCCAAGATTTTGCTGCAAGTGTTTAATAGACTAATTAGGTCTATAGCTACTTGGCTTGTTTGGGGGTTTTCCACTTTTTAGAATGGGTACTACCTTGGCCATTTTCCATTTTTTTGGGAAATACTGTAATTTTAGACACGAATTGATTATGAACCTTAGCAGTCGGAAGCCAGTTAATGGTAGTTGCTTTAAGACCAAATTGTTGATTTCATCTAGACCAGGTGATTTGTGGTTTTTTAGTTCAAAGACAATGTCTTTAACCTCTTCAATAGAGACATCTATTGGCAGAGTTTCAGACTCTAGGTTATTAAAGTCATCTATTGCATTCTGGACTAAAGAATCTACTTGGGAAATTGAAGTATTTGCCGATACCTGATGATTTTGAAGGAAGGCGTCCGCTAGGATTTCAGATATTTCTTCATTGGTGATGGCAAGTCAAGAAAGCTGCAGTCTTTTAAAAATCAAACTCTTCCAACTCACTAAATCGGCATGGATGAATGCTTGTCTTTTCAAAACTTGGTTTTTAAAAAATTTTGTACAGCAGATTTGAAATTAAAAAGAAAAAAAAAAAAAACATTTGCAATTGTACTTTGATGCTATGTAACCTAGTTTTTATTAGGTTGAAGAGTATTTGAAAGAGCTGAAACTACCAAAACAGTCTTTGTTACTTCTGGATAATGCGCCTAGTTATCCTCCCGAAGAGGAGTTGGTAAAAGAGACGGTAGATGGGAAAATTTGGGTGTTGCACATGCAAACAAAAGTTACGCCGTTGACCCAACCAGTGGATCAGAATGCAATTCGCTAAGAAATATTGTCAGTTGGAGAAAACACATAACAAATGCTTTAAAGGAGTCTAGTGTTTTCGAAGCTATTTCACTGATTGCCATGGCATGGCAAAAAGCATCAGCTGATGTCCTTCACAAGTGCTGGAAAAACATACTAGCTCCAACCCCGGATACGGAGTTTGCTGTGGAGAATGATATTCCTCTTCAGTTTTACAAAAAAAGGTGGTCTTAGTGACGAACACTTTGATTCTTGTAAAAAATATTTTCCCAGAGGTAAGAAAGGTAGTGATTTGTAAAAACTGAAAAATGACATCATTAGGATGGCTTCATTGCACATGATTTGAAGTCTTGGAGCAATGCTGAAATGTTTCTTGAAGACTGCACTCATACCAGCACATTTTAGAAAAACGATGTTATTGACATTAAGAGCGAGGAAGATGCTAACTGTTCAAAAAGTAAAACATAGCGAGGTCATTGAAAACTTTAACACATGTATTAAATGGGCTGAAGAGAACAATGTTGAACATTCCAAAATATATATATCGATTCCTCCCCGAAAGAATGTATTAGGCGACATTTTCAAAATTGTACAGGAAACAAATAAAACTTCCTGTGCAGGTAATTATTTGCGTATTTGGTAGTAATAAGCAATTTTTATTTCTCTCTAGTGTCGTTTGTATCAATGGTAGAGACGTCAAACTAAGATCAAAACGTGGCGCTTGGCACAATTTATAAGAGCATGCCAACAAGTCATTTGCTGAAAAATTGTCGCTTAATACATTCTTCCGGGAAGGTATCGATATATCCAAAAGATGTAAATTACTGCGCTAACGTTCACAAAATCAAACGCTTATTGGTGATTTGTTTTTTTTTTTTTTTTTCATTTAATGTTTCATACAAGGAAAATGTGATCGATATTATGAATTTCTCGATATTATATTATTCGTTATACTGGGCCACCACTGTATTTGAAAGTACGGGTACTTGTACTTGAAATTATTTAGATACACGGTACTTGGTAGTTCTGCCCAAGTACTTTGAAAGTATTGTTAATTTTGTTCAAGTACGATTAGCCGTGAAATCAAGTACCGGTACTAGTTCCTAGCACTTACACTGCCGGCCAAAAGTTTGGAATCACCGCCCCATTTTCATATTTTCATTTTTTTCTGAATATGTTTAAATAAAAAAGAACAAATAATATGTACATACATGGTTACGTTCATTAACATAAATTAAATTAAATTTCAAAATATGCTTTAGTAAAACGAAAAGAATAATACATTTAGCTAATTTAACTTTCTTTTCTTCGAAATATGCACCTTTGGCTTTTTTGACCGCTACCAATCCTATGTTTCGGTTAAAACGCTATTCTTTGCATGGTTAAGAACTGCCCATAAGTGATCTTCGGATGTTGGGCATCTTCCCATAAGAACTCTATTGGGCTCAAATTCGGTGACTGCGCAGGCCAAACCATATTTCGCAGCACATTTTCTGCCTCTTTAGCTGCCAAAAACCATCTGCATAATTTCGAACTGTTTTTCGGATCGTTATCTTGCTGCAGAATGAAATTGTGACCAATTAATCGCAGTTCAGATGGTATGGTGTTGTGATCCATGATTTTCCTGTACCCTTCTTTGTTTAAGATTCCATCGATACTGATGATTTCACCAACTCCATAGGAGTAAAAGCATCCCCACAGCATAGCACAACACAGTCCTGAAATACCTTTTCTTCGATCGCCTATTGTAGACCCGTCTTTTAGTTCGTATTTCTACTCATAAGTCCATAAGACTTTGCTCTAGTTCTCGATCGACCAATTTCTATGGTCTTTGGCCCAAAGTAATCGTTTAGTTCGATTTTGAGGTCGGAGCATTGATTTTCGTACAGCTATCATAACTTTTAGGCCACCCGCAGTCAAGCGCCTTTTTACGATAGTGAGAGAAACAGTTGTCTCTCTGTTCCTATTCAGCTCCGCACTTATTTAATGAACTGTAAGATGCCAATTTCTCTTTCATATTCTTATGAGCTTTCTCTATATAATTTCTGTGATTAATTTAGGTCTCCCTGACCTTCTGCCATCCATTAAACTACCGGTTTCTTTAAAGCGCTTGATGGTTCTATGCACTCTTTTATTAGAAACTTTAACCTTTTTAGCAGTAATTCTTAATGTATCGCCTTGCTTATGAAAAGCTATCATATAATCACAGCTCTCTTTTGACCGCTCAATTCTTTACTTTTTGCTTTACAATTTTGACGCTTGTCGACGTTTTAATGAAGAGTGGTTAATGCTATTATCTCTGACTTAAATTTATATTTCACAATTTTTATTTTTGTTTTTTTTAAATTAATAGAGAAATACAAAAAGGTAGCATTGTTTTATACAAAATTAGGCTGTTTCAAATAACGCCAAACGGCGTAAAATAATTAGGGAGACGATTTTTATTTTTCTTTCTAAATACCTACTCTATGAGTTAGTTAGTTAGTATCAAGCCTCCATTAACACACAATTCAGAAAATTAAAATCTGTTTGAAACCAGAAAGTGATTCCAAACTCGGCAGTGTATACTTGAAAATTATTATTTTTTTTTATTAACCCTTCTGTTCTGTTGGGGTCATTTTATGACCCAAAAGGATTATAAACTAATATATTTTTATTTAGAGTCGCTTTTTTTTAAATTCCTTCCTACTCAGTGCACGAATTTTAACATATTTTTAATTACTTCAGTCAGTTATTTTACAGTTATATTCCAGACATAATTTTAGGTAAGTATATGCACATGATCCGTTCGGGACCCGACGTACTACGGATTGTGTAAGCAGGCTTTTACCCGTGTTATTCTTCGAAATATTCGTAGTTGTGTTTTCCTGTCACAGAAATATAAGTGTATAAAATATGGCTGTAGTAAACAGTGAATGGAATGTTGGAAAAAGTTTTTTTTTTCAGTACATATGTACATATGTATGTATGTACAATTTTGCATATTCTTATTGCATGTTACCTAACCATGCCATTTATGTACAAAGATACACCATATGAATGGAAGTGCGATTGCTGCGCTTCTAGACCGTGCTGAAGATGAAATTTATGACGATTTTGAAGTTGAGGATAGTGATGGTGAAGTGGAGGACGAGGATGTTTCAGACGATGATATTAGGAGTGATAATAACGATAAAGAACAGATATCTCAGAATCTGACTGAATATTTCAGTAAAGATCGTGATATAAAGTGGGTAACAAAACCTCCCGGAAATTGTTTTTTTCGTGTTACAGTTACGGGTGTACCATCTTTTGCTGTTCACCACATTTATGGAATAAAAGATGATTTCGAATTGTATATGCCTCAGGCTATGAAGAAAGATGTTATCCGTTTTAGTAATATGCAAGGGAACAGCGTGATCGAAAATTTCGAAGACATAGATGAAATCGAGTTCGATGCATAATTGGGTCTTTTGTTACTTATTGGTATGTAATAACCACAGTCATACAAACATATGTTACATTTTTGTTTGTTTTTGTGCAGGTGTTTATCGTTCATACGGTGAAAGTATCAGAAGTTTGTGGAATAAACTTCATGGACGTCCAATGCTAAGAGTGTGTCTCTAGAACGTTTCTTTGAAATTTCACGTGTACTTGCATTCGACGACAGACAAGGTCGTAGGTCAGAAGCTCGTGGAGATAAGCTTGCACCGATTCGTGACTTTCATGAAAAGTGGACTGAGGATCTACAGTTACTATATGTCCGAAACGAAAACATAACCGTGGACGAACAACTGATCCCTTTCCGTGGTAGATGTCCCTTCAAAGTTTACATGCCCAGTAACATGGAAAATATGACATAAAGGCATGGATAGCAGCTGATTTAGTGAGTGCATTTTGCTTAAAATTTCAAATTTACCTTGGACGAACTGGAAGAGCACCTGAAAGAAAACAGGGTGAACGAGTCGTTTTAGATTTAGCATTAGATTAATTTAGCATTAGAATTGCTCAAACGAAAAACCACTCTTGTTGGGACAGTTCGAAAGAACAAGAGATTTCTACCAGTTCATGCTATTGGTCAAGAGCTCCGTAGGCTTGCAGTTTTTCGAGCAAATTTTTCTTCCATGGAAAGGAAACAGTTGTACAATATATACCGAAACAGTACAAATTAGTCACGTTGCTAAGTACTATGCATCATAATGATAAAGTCTTAGACCCACATCCGAAGAAGATTCCAGAGATAATTGAATTTTACAACTCAACTAAGGGCGGTGTTGACACGATGGATCAAATGGTTCGCACATATTCATACAAACGACAAACTAACCGTTGGCAAGTAGCTTTATTTTCAAATTTTATTGACATTTCCGCGCTAAACGCCTTCATATTGTGGATCGAAATTCACCCAAATTGGAATAACAATAAACTATATGAAAATTTAGTTCGGCCGTGTATTGTTCGACGAAACCGTCTTCCTAGAGCCGAAGCTTCTGCTGCCATCGTTCGTAATATCCGAAATGAGGAATCAATATCATCGTTATCATTGCCACCATCTGCTAAAAAAATCAAAGCTAGCGATCGCAAGCGCTGCAAGTTTTGTCCTCCAAAACATGAAAAGAAAACTTTTACTACATGCAGTGTATGTAATAAGCCAGTATGTCCAACACATCGTCATAGAACAGTCATTACTACCACTTATTGTGAAGAAAATATCCCATTAATTCTGAATTTGTATGTATTTTATTTTGTTTCATTGCATTTTTTCTTTTTTTTTTATCAAATTTGTGGGTCATTTTGTGACCCGAAACGTAATACGTGCAATTTTTTTCTAACAAAACAGAAGGGTTAAATTCCTTATTCTCGTATTACAATTTTAAAACAATTATAATATTTGAATTTTTAACAGACTGTAGCTAAATAATAAGAGAATAGTTAGATACATTTTGTATTTCATTAAATAAAATAGAGATAAATGTCACTTTTTGGGTAAACAAATTAAAGTAAAAGTAAAGAAATCAAAAGAAAAAAAAGAGAACAATTTAAAAAGCAAAAGGCAATTTCATTACTACAACAAGGCAATATATATGATGGATACTCGTACTAAGCAATGTAGCGCAGCAAAATTTCGATTTCATTGTGATCAAAGCTAAGAAACCACTGTTTTACCTCTTTCATAAAAGTGAACAAGTTACCAACGATTCGCATATCTACAGGAAGCGCCTATTAAACAGTTTGCAAGAATTTTTTTTTTTTTTTTTTTATAAACTTTTGAACTTTCATTTCATTTCATTTATTTTATTTAAATGGTTTGTACATTAAGATAGAATCTTTTTTAGTACTTAGTGGTGTAACTTCAAAACAAAGATTTCATTGAAAAACTTAGAGCTAGATACAAAAAATTTCTTAAAACTAAGTTGAGGAGCGATAAATAGGAGGTACATATTGGAAATATAGAAGAATTGCACTTTTAAAATTGGAGTGATTTGATATAGCTCTTATATGTGTGGGTAAGGAGTTCCATAGTCTCACACTGTGAAAGAAAAAAAAACGCAAGGAATTGAGAAAATAGGGTATTAGATTGGTGGTTCGTGACGACCGAGTAAAATTAAGCCTGTTATACAAAAAAGGCGGACTTTGATATATAATAATTTTATGTAAGAATATACAGTTCCTGGCGTTGATATACTGATGCAAATCACAACCTAGTAAATCCCTAGTGTATGCTGATATGTGGTCATATCTACGAATGCCGTGGATGTAACGCACCGCGTCATTGAAGGCTACTTGCAATTTGTGCTGGGATAACGAGTCTAGACTACAATATACAACTTCAGCATACATTATTAGGGGCAAGATTAGAGTTGTTACCAGCTTTCGTCGTGTTTCCAGTGGAGTAAAATAAGAACTAAGCCACAGCTTGCGAAGGCATCCGTAGATACATCCAATGACCATGTCGGTGTGATTGAAACCAGACAGATTCCGATTAATTGTGTATCCGAGACTAGTGGTTGATTCAACAGCTTTGATTTTATTACTATTTAGATACAGATCAGGTAGAAGATTCAGGTTAATTTTTTTCTGGGGTATTGGAATTATTTGCGATTTTGACGGATTTAATAGTAAACCATTTGCCACGACCAAGCGTAAATGCGTTTCAGATCATCGTTGATGAGAAAAGCGAGTTCATTAAGGTTAGAGTATGGTTTTGCTAGGTGTAGTTGAACGTCGTCAGAATATATATGTACTGAAGCATGTTTGCACACAGACGGGAGGTCATTAATAAACATGCAGAAGAGAATCGGTCCTAATATTGAGCCCTGTGGCACACCTTGTTTGATTTTCATTAGGGACGAACAACTTTCACCCGAAAAAGTTGATGTTGTTATAGACCAGTTTATTACATGAGTAAAGTGGGAGACAATTTGTGGTAAGATGAGTTTGATGAAGCGTATTTGTAGGCCATCTTCCCCAATTGAATCAGACTTGATAGCTGCAACGCATTGAACAATTTCGTCTTCAGTGGTTACTACAAAGTCTTCCAGTCTAGGCAACGAATGCACAAGGTTGTCGACCTGATTAAAATCTAATTCGTTAAA
Organism: Pocota personata; assembly: GCA_963082735.1. Lineage (NCBI taxonomy): Eukaryota > Metazoa > Arthropoda > Insecta > Diptera > Syrphidae > Pocota > Pocota personata. Next base: position 68,330,303 of record OY720431.1, read on the forward strand.
ATTGGAATCGTCCCCTAGGAAGACATTTGGAGTTGAGGCCACTAGAAACACCAATTTTACGCAGGTTACTCCAAAGTTTCTTTGCAGGGAGGGATATATTTAATTTGGATGCAAAACAATTTTTCTTTGAAGTGCGTACAATGAAGGTGGCATGGTTACGTGCCACTTTAAATGAGGACCAGTTATCATCAGATGGTCTGCGCCTCCATTTACTGTATAGTTTGTTCCTTCTTTTAATAGAGCTAACTACTTCGGCCGTAAACTAAGGGCATGCTCTGTTATGTATTTTTACTGTTTCAGTTGGTACACATTGATCGAACAATTGTGCTAAAATTGCTTGAAACAACATTACTTTTTCATTTTGATCAGCCCTTACCCTCCCAGGGGGCAGAATAAGAAGCAATTTGAAGGGCATTTAAGTCCATGGCATTGAAATCTTTGAACGTAAAAGTATCTGAGAAAACTGTTTTGGACAAATTCACATGTTATCATGTATGTATAGAAAAGAAGATCATGATCACAAACATCAAACGATAATTGGTCGCACAGTAAAACAAGAGACGGATTAGAAACAACGATTATATCTAGAAGACTGGGTAAGCGATTATTAGCAAAACGAGTTGGGTAGGTTGTATTTATTATTTCCATTCCTACTGAAGAAACTAAATCCTTCATTTGAGAGGTAAGCAAGTCATTTTTCAGTAAGTTGGTATTGAAATCACCACAGATGATTATGTGCTGATAGAGCGCACAGCATTCAGAGATAACTGAAAAGAAAGGCACAGGGGAGCAGCTTCAATTGTTACTGTACGCACACGCAACCATACATTTGGTGTTGCAATCCCGAATTTCGATGATAATGTATTCGATTCCATTCCCATTAGACTTACTGATAATTTCACATTTTAGATTTGATTTACAATAAATCACTACCCCGCCACCCGTTGTATCAGTAATTCTATCATTCCTGAAAATTTCATAATTATGTATTTTATAGGACAAATCAGGTACCATCGGGTTAAACCAGGTTTCACTTACACAAATAACATCAACACAGGAACAAGAAAACAAGGACTTTAAATAATCTAATTTGTTGTCATTTAGACTACGCGCACTTAGGTAGCAAACTTTAAGCCCCTCATATCTCTTGGAGATAACATTTACCATAGTGTGCCTTGATTTTTCATTCACACTGTGTTGGTTGCCTAACCTTGAGCCATCCATTTAAAAAAGTAAATAAAAGTGCAATCCAACTAGAGACGAGAAGGAAGAATTGGGGTTGGGTAGAGTTATAGAGAAAAAGGGAGTTACATATAAAGAAAAAGAGGTCTAAAGACGACAGAATTACAGTGCGTTAATAGGCTTACGAAAACTTAAAAATAATGGGGTAAGAACTTATGTAGCATGTTGTACGAAAAGCAGGAATGGTAACTAGAGACTGTTGATTGCTTCTCAAGCCCATAACTCTACTTTTAACTACGTTGAAGTGGCTGCCAGCAAAAAGAAGCCAACACACTTAGACCAATAATAGGTCCATTGTGTACTTTTAGTTAAAAATATTATAAGTTAAAAATATTTTTTGAATTGAGGAGTGGTGACTTCTATTTAAGCACTACTGTATATTCAAAAGAAAAGCTCACGCATTTATTATAGTTTTAGAGGTGATGTTTTTGTTTTATTGGAACACAAACTGGCAGTATAATGAGTGTATTTCGTAAAAAAAAAAAAAATTTCAGTATCTCACAAAACCTTATCCGTAAATTTAAAACCACAAACCATAAAACTATAATTATAGAACGTGATTAGTTTTCTGTTAAAGCAGTTTATGTTTAACCTTTACTAGAAATTGTTTACGTATGCACTTGTTTTTTATTGCAGTTAATTACCAAAGTATCTGCAAGCGGTATAATATAAACGTCATCCACAACATCAATCAGAGAGCGCGAATCACTGCTAAATTAATTGCAAATTCATTCACCTATCATAAATAATACAAGTATCTTGCAGCATAGTGATGATTAAACAATTGTCCTTGAACTTTACTATAAATTTACAAAGAAACCCCGTGTATACTGCACTATTAATATAATTTTTTATATTCAACGTCCATCAGATACTCGTACCGGTGTTAAATCGAGCTTTTATAACACGTTTGTTACCAACGCAACCAGAAGGAGAATTAACCTCGCCGGTCGATTGGTCCACTCCCGCCAACACAAGAACCGCTTTCATGGCCGATGCTAATTGATCGAATACGAGTGAACTGCCCGGAATGTTGCTTACCTTGAAGAAGATCCCCAGATAGTAGCGTTTTTCGCCCAGTTTCAGTAACGGCATTGTCCACTTGTTTGAATACTGTGTTTCATCAACACAATTCGGACAGTCTGCAAAAGAAGAGGACAACAATTGGTTTAAGGTAATTTTTTTTTTATCGAGGAATTAGTCATAAGCAAGTGTTGCGTTAATTATTCGCTGCTTTTTTTTAATTTTAATATTTTTTGATTTTTAAAGATTAGTCACTTTAATGTGCAACCACTTTAAATGACTAATGGAAAAGCGTGCCAACAAGCATTTTAGGTGATGGTAATGATAATAAAAGTATTTTTGAAAAAAATATGATGCAGTTCACAAATTATTTGGAAATGCTCATTCCAGTTAGATCATCCATTCAAAGAGATAATTCTCAGCCAGAACACTTACTATTCTTTTAATTTAACAGAAATATAAAAAAAAAACTTTTAAACAACTTTTTTGGGAAATTTTGTTTCTTAAAATTTTATGTTAGGTTTCCTATTGTGGTGGCATTTGAATTCAGTTCGGTAGTACGTTGTCTCCTTTATGTTGATGTTGAAGTTTATCGAGCAATGCGATTTTGTGAAGTTTGATTTCGAAGAAAAGAGATAAAACATTTGCTAAACCAGACTATTTAGACCATTAATAACCTAACCACTGCGCATAAATATTTTAAAGCAAAACAATACTTTTCAACCTGATCTTAACATTGCATGGGTAAATTTTAATGTTTATAACCTGTTTCTGATAATTTATTTTGATAATTTACTATTTACCTTTAGCAATTTCAAACAAAATTTATGGAACAAGCGTAATTTTAAGTTTTCATATTTTATAACTCACACACATTGAGGATGTTAAGCAGATACGAGTAGGTACCCTAAAATATATAAATAACAAGAATCAATATGAAAAAACAAAATTAAGAAACTAACTACGAGCTTTGAAAAGTTGAAGAATTCTACATATAAAGGGTGTCCCAAAATTCACGCAAAATTTTAATTTTGCGTCATTTGTGCGGTAAAGTGTTGTCAAAAAAAAAAAAAGACAGCGTGACAGCTCTGACAGTTCAGGGTTATTAAAAATGTAGTGCTGCACGAAAGAACAACGCGTTTCCATTGTTGCGCAATATTTTAAAAATAATAAATGTTTAGCAGCTACAGTTCGCAATTTTCGTACAAAATATGGTTGAAATGATTATGGTGAAGAGATTAATTAAAAAATTCTGGGAGACTGGATCAATTAGTGATCTTAGACACTCTGGCCCTCTTTCAACAAGTCGTTCAACACAAAACATCGAAGCAGTTCGTGAGAGTGGCGTTGAGAGTCCAGGAATATAAAATTCGGCACCGTGGTCAAGAATTGGACATTTCGAGAAGCTCTCTACAGCGTATTCTCAAGAAAGATTTACGTCTTTGTGCATACATAGTGCAATTGACTCAAGAACTGAAATCTACTTCCCACGCAGAGCGGAGAGAGTTCGTCGAATGGATTATGGAACAACAACAACAGCGATGAGGCTCATTTTTATCTTGTTGGCTTTGTTAATTGTCAAAATTGTCAAATTTGGGGTTCGGAAAATCTACGAGTGATTGTTGCGAAACAAATGCATCCACAACGTGTAACTATTTGGTGCGGATTTTGGGCTGGAGGCATCATCGGATCATTCTTCTTTGAAAATGCGGCTGGTCAGGCAATAACAGTTAATGGTTCCGCTATCGCGACATGATAATCCGGGTTTTTGTACCTAAATTTCAAGATATGGATGTGGACTACATGTGGTTTCAACAAGACGGTGCCACATGCCATACAGCCCGAGAAACAATTCAATTACCGCATGAATCATTTCCTGGTCGTGTAATTTCCCCTTTTGGTGATCAGAATTGGACGCCCAGATCATGCGATTTAACGTCGTTGGACTTTTTTCTTGGGGTTTTTTGAAGTCCAAGGTTTATGCTAACAAACCCACGACCACCCACGTCTTGAGGGAGCAAATTGAGAGCTGTATCAATAAAAATCAGCCACATTTATGCAAAACGGTCATAGAAAATTTCGACAAAAGAGTGGGTATGTGCCAGCAAAGTCGTGGATGCTATACATAACCCTATACTGTATACTCTAAGAATCAATAAAACATTTACAATTTTTAATTAAAAACCTGTGTTTTCTATCAAAATTACTTCTTACGTGAACTTTGGGACACCCTTTACAAGGCTCAGTCAAATCGACATTTATTTGCTCCAACACTACATACAATGCTGTAAAAAAGTTTTTGAAATCAATTCTAAGAAAATGATCGAATAAAAACGAATTTAAAATATCAATATAAGATTACATTGTATAAAAGGAAGTGTAGCTACAAATGTCCGTCTGTCTGTCTGTATAAACGGGTTAACTACTGACAGCCCATAACTTAGTTTGGGGCAGTAGCGTAACAACTAAATTCGTAACCTAGTGCTTGCTTTACCTCCTTGTGGTGGACCCCGGTACCTAACCATGTATTTAAAATCTTATACATGTGGGCTAAAATTTCAATGGCGGAATTCTGGACTAGATAACGTGCGTTAGCATTCTGTGTTGCCGAAATTTAAATATGCTTTCGAAACAGCTATCATGCCTCGGATAAGAACTGATAACATGTTGACGACTTTTGGATATCGTAATCGGACAAATAGTGGTTTCTAGAATGTAGAAACCGTCCTTGACTTAAGGAAGGGGGGTCCTTAAAACGCCGTCGCCGTCTTAGACTTCTGTCACCAAACGCACTCAAAGGGTTCATTTCCTTGAAGCCTTTTAGTGACCGCGTTATGATGGCCAGATTTGGGACGGCAGTTAAGATGTTCACTATCGTTCAGTGTTACGCCCCGACAAATGAAGCGATTGAGGAAGAAAAAGACAAGCTAAATGCCACCTATAATGAAACACCAAATGAAGACATCGCTTACGAACGTCATGGGCAAACATAGTCTTGGTGGTCGCAATGACAATGGGGAAGGATTTGTTGATTTTTTCTAACGTCAATCGCCTTGTTACTGGCGGCACTATGTACGAACAAAATCAAGTTGGGTTTCAACTGACCAGCAGATTAGCCGCCCTTTTAGAAATCGTCTTTTGGATGTTCGAAATACCGGCGCAAAGCCGACATCGGAATCATGCGCTCTTACTGCAGCCGTCCGTATTGACGAAACTTTCCGCGGAGCCAGGTACAATACCGACTTAATAAGAGATCCTACAGTGAAACAACTGTTTACGGACCATCTTGCGCAGGTAACAGAAACAATCAGCAGCGCCGTGCTATCCAGCATAGAAGAGCACTAGAGCGCTGTGACTCTATATATGTCATAGTTTCGGATGAGGATCAGCTTAGAAGATAGAGGAAACCACAATATGGATGGACAAATGCCCTAAAATCAGAATGAGTTGTTCTCAAAGGAAATAAGGCAGCAGGGCTTGACGGCATTCCTGTCGAATTGTACAAAGTTTCACCGACAGTCTCGGCAAATGTTCTGTACCCACTTATAAAAAGGACTTGAGAGACTGAGATCTCTCGAACCTAAAATTACCCTCGAACGCGTTAAAGAACATCTGAAGAGCATCCTTGATAATGAACAGCTGGTTTCCGATCCGGATCATCCTGCGTTGACCACATTAACACCCTATGGATCATAATCCTACAATGCGCTGAGTACAGGTCTCCGCTATACCTACTTTCATTAACTTTAAAAAAGCTTTCGACAGTGTGAAGAGAGAGTATATGTGGTATGCCTAGTACAGGAAAGGTATAATAAAAAAAACTTATGGCTATTATCAAAGCAAGCTATAAAGGTGCAAAATGTCACGTACTGCATAAGAGTAGTTTGTCAGAGGAATTTGAGATTAAGATCGGTGTCTGACAAGGCTGTATACTGTCGCCATTACTATTTTTAGTGGTTATCAGTGATGTATTTTGCAGTGCTTTGTTGGTGGAGTCTTACATCCTTTAAACATCTTGACTACCCCGACCATATTTGCCTGCATTAAATGACCATCGGTTTAGTGAGAAAAGCAAATAAGATGGGTTTAAAGATCAATTCCGTCAAAAGTAAGATTCTCAGCCTTAAAAACGCCTCAACATCACAAGTAACCATTGCTGATCAACAAATCGAGGCAGTAAATGACTTCCAATATCTGGGTAGTATTGTCTCCTCAGACAAGGGTGGTACTGAATTGGGTGTATCTAGCCGAATCAGGAAAGCTAAAGGTGCTTTTGGTATGCTCTCAAAAATCTGGAGGAGCAGCGCAATGAGCTTAACTATCAAGCTCCGTCTTTTCCGCTCAAATGTCGAGTCAGTACTGTTATATGGATGCAGAACTTAGAAGGTGAACATCGTAGTCACAAGAAAGCTGTAAGTTTTTGTTAATCGTTGTCTCGGAAACATATTGAGAGTGTTCTGGCCAAATCGAATCTCAAATGAATAGCTGTGTAAGAGAACGAGCTAGGAACATATAGATGCGATTATTCAGAAGAGATTGGTCACACTCTCCGAAAGGGAGACGATTGCATAGCAAGTTAGGCCATACAATGGAATCCGCTCACCTACGAAGGAAGAATAAAAAATTGCAGAATTTGGGTTTACGAGAATTCAAATGTGATCATTGAAAGGCCATTGCATCCACCACGGGTTACAGTTTGGGTGCGCTTTGGACCGGCGGCTGTGTGTTCGGACCTTTTTTTAAAAAAAAAAAAAAAAAAAAAACAAGAAGGCGGCACTATTACAGTGAATTCTCTGCGCTATAGTAAAATGACAACCAACTTTGTTTAGCCTGAGATTGATGACATTGATGTGAGCGACATGTGGTTCCAAAAGGATGGGGCTACGTGCTACACAACACAGGCAACTCTATTACACGAAAAGTTCCTCCCGGTTCAAATATGGCGGCATCAATTAGCCACCAAGATAGTGTGATCTAACTCCGATCCCCAAACTTTGGAGCACTTAAAAATCAACAACCGTGAAATTATGGCCGCAATACAGTCAGAAATGTATCGAAAAGTCATCGAAAATTACCTCACATCAATCGAAGTTTGCAAAAACTCCCGTGTTGGCAATTTAACTGATGATACATAATGGCGTAGTCCGAAATTTAAAACAGTAACACATTTTTTTTTTATTTTAAATCAAAATTCTAAAGAACAAAGTTAATAACCCTGTATTAATCCCTGTTAAAATGTACATGTGGGTGCTTTTGCGCAGTTATGAGTGCATTGTACTACTGAGGCCAAACAGCATCACCAGGGCTGCCGTCACTTTCTAAAGAAGTCTTCTAGAAAAAGGATACTTTTCATTTTGTTCATTCTGTATTAATAGTCCACCCTCATTAGCTTTCGTCGGCGAAAAAGTTGATAAAAAATATTTGTTCACAGGATTGTTGGAGTTATCATCCTTAAGAGCATGACGGTGCTAAGCACCCCATCTTGGAAAATGGTTGACTAATGGCTGGTTTTGCACAATTATCTCAGAAATGGTTGATCTGAGGTAAAAAGCTCTTAAAACCATGAAACCCTACCTTCCTTGGTCTTCCTTGATGTATTTTCATTATCAACTAACACTCGCTCACTTTAAAAAAAAAAAAAAAACATTTTTCTCAATATTAGTATGTTAGGCGTTGATACTCTTTAAAATACGTCCATATGTTTTCCACTTTTTCGGAGAGTTTTTTTCAAAAAAACATATTTTGCAATTCTAAAGTTATGTAAATATTATTTTAAAAATCTCATCAGAATTCGTTTCCTAAAGAAACGCCTATTTTTCCTAAAAGAAACTCTTTACAACATGTAAAAATCGAAGAAATATTTCTCGAGTAGAAAGATATCATCACATTTGAATTCAGCATTTCACAATGTCACACCTACTTTATTAGGGATGGTTAGAACAAGAGGGATAGGGTATCACACTAAACTTTCTTATGTTTAATTCATAAGCTTGTTGCTATTGCCTTCTTAAAGAGCATACTAAAAGTCCTGGCCAATTTGACCTGTACAAACTCTGCCAGCTTGGAAAAGTGACAGGCCACGTGGTGTTTACGAGTATCTCCAGTTATTTGAAATTATCTTGAAAATTATCAATCTCAGGTAAAATATTAAGAGAAATAAATAGAAAGGGCATACTATTTCGACATCAAGTATGACAGCTTAGCTACTCGTATATCCGAAAAGTAGTGAATTTTCACTAAGCCGCTTAAAAGTTAAGTTCTATTATTCGAATTCTTGGGAATAAAATGAGTTTGTAGTTTTATTGTATAAATTTTTATCGAAATCGTTTAAAATGGTTTTCGAGAAGATTGAAATTGTTCAAAATCGGTCCGCTGTAAAATACCATTCATTTTGATTTTGCCTGGTGGTATGACCCTACAGACGGCAGATATGAAGTCCGACTCAAATCCTCCAAGCCATGTAGACTGCAGTTCGAGGTACAGGCAGACAAACACACATAATCTATCTGTCTATACAGCTGGAAGAATTGTCTTCAAACTTCATATATAGGGCCTATGACCGTACTTTATTAATGGACAATTTTGAAAAAAAAAAAGTCGAATGTTTTGAAAACGATTGAAACGATATTGTTGATTTGGGTTGGATATATGCCACTAGATATTGTACTCTGGTTTTATTTTTAAAAAAAAACCTATGACGTACTTTATTTTTTAACGAAATTTTTGAAAATTATTTATTTTAAACGATATTTGGTGTAAATCTGCCATCAGCCGCAGTAGAGTGCAAAACTGCAGGACTAGGCCAGAGACCAAGACTATATTATGTAAGATCAAGAGCAGAAGAACCGATACCTTGGTAGATTTTGCTCGGCCTTGCATTTCAACATCACTAGACCGGTGTACAATAATAAGAAAATATCATGCATTATGAACATACAAACTATATATGTATATGTATGTATGTCATTCCGATTTAATGAAATGCGCACACTGGGTTTCTGAGTTGTTAAGGCTCCGTTAAACAGAGAGCGTTTTATCGTCGCGTTGTATTATACTACAGCACATAGCCCCTGTCACACAAAGCGCGTTTTGAACGTTACGTTAAATTCGCGACGGTGAAACGCGGTGTTGTGTAAAATTAGAAATTATTTTCATCACTCGGTGTTGACGCGCGGCGTACTAAAAGTGTTTTGAAGTTTTGTGCCATAAAAATTTAACAATTAATCGAATTTGTCAGAAAATATCCATGTTTGTACGACTTGGGTGATGAAAATTACAAAAGCATAATTTTAAAGGCTGAGATCTGAGATATGAGATCGGTGGTATTCTCCGACTTCATTTCTCTTTTTATTTATGTCGTGAACCCAAATTATTTTTCCTTTTTCGAGAACGTAGCACGGTAAATAATAATAATTCTTCATCCGAGATGCTTGACATTTTATTGAAATTAAAATCTTAATTATTTTTGACCGCTCTCTGTTTGACGTTCTTAACCGCGGCGTTAAGGACGCCACGTCCAAATAATCTAACCGCCACGTAAAATGATCTCACCCCGGCGTTTGACGGAGCCTTTAGTTGAATACAACATAATTAAACAATTTTGTAATTTAGTTTAGATGGAAATTCGACAGAATAGGAGTAGAAGTAGTGCCGTAGAGAAATAGGACTAAAATAAATCGTTTTTAGTAATTTCGGCAGCACTATGCCTCAACAGTGAACAAATAACTCATAACATTTCCGAGATGTAGGGCCGTGAGAAAAAACTTTTTGTTTTTTGTGTTTTATTTTTTTCGGGATTCAAACATCGAACATTCCGCTCAGGAGCCTCGTCCGTCGTCTCATCCGTGAACTCAAAACTCGTCACGTAAATGCGTGTATTTTACATTATGTTGTTGGTAAACAGATGAGACAATTTGGTGTGGGAGGACAATTTTTGTCCCCTAAAGGTGTGTGTGAGATTTTTACTCCCTAGACAAAACCACCTCTCAACACAAATTTGTTACTAACAGGTATTACATGTTATTTTGACACTGACAGTTCTTTCGCACTCAATAAGCTGACAGAAACACAGTACTCTATCTTCTCCACAGTACGAAATGAATCGATTTACGCTTGAAGAACGTTGCGAAATATTGAAAATTGATTTCCAAAGTGAGTGCTGTGTTGCCAAAACTGTACGCATTTTGAAAAGAAATTTCGGTCGAAATAATGCACTATCCGTGCATCGTTTTCTTATGAAGCGCATTTTCATCTCGGCGGTTATCTAAAGAAACAAAACTGCTGTATTTGGGCTCGGAACACCCAGACGTAATCGTAAAGAAGGGAATATGTCTTCAGCTTGTGATTGTTTTGGTGTGGTTTGTGGAAAATTATTGACCGCTGGCCTCCGCGGAGCTGCAATTTGACGTCGTTGGGCTTTTTTGTGGGGTGCCGTTAATGATCGAAGTTATGCTGACAATTTAGAAACGATTCAGGTACTTAAGCATAATACTGATAGAGCAGCAAAATTTAAATGCATTTAAATAAAATTATTTTCCATAAATAATCGAAAAGTGAAAGTACTATTTCTAAACGTTGAAAAATATTAAATGATTTTTGTTTTTACTTTATTATCTTGCTAAGTCGAAAGGTTTGATCCTCTGTAGACGGTGCAAGAAATTTCTCTCATCCAGAATTTCAAGGACAGCATTGTTTAATCTCGCGAATCTCTGACAAACCTCTGACAAACCTTCGAAAGTGTATTATAGAGCACGAATGGCTGCGAGAAGCTACTCTTAGCCAAATATATATTTTTTTAAACCACGTACAAATATTTTTATTCTTAAATCATTGTAAAAGGCTATGAACTTAAAAAAATATCTTGAATAGGAGCTGAACTCCCAGTATATATACTAGGTGCGCAACTAAGTTCTCGTTGTTTTTTTTTTGATGCAACTTTATTGTGAAAAAATGGTTACAAATGAATCATCATGAATGGTTACAAGCCCATCGCTAGCTACAACTTTTTCCCATCTTTCTTCATATGAGCGGAACTGCTGATCAGCCAGACCATGTGCCACAAGTAATAATCGGATGACGCAATATCTGGGCAATATGGCGGGTGGGCTAGGACTTCCCATTTGAGCATTTCCAGGTAGGTTTTAACGGGTTTGGCAACGTGAGGCCGAGCGTTGTCATGCTGTAGAATCACTTTTTCGTGCCTCTGCTCGTATTGTGGCCGATTTTCGCGCAGTGCTCGGCTCAATAGCATCAATTGAAGTCGATTGATGAAAGCGTTCCCCAGTGATGGTTTCATTGGGTTCCAAAGTTCATAATAAATGACGCCGACCTGGTCCCACCAAATACATAGCATAATCTTCGCATCGTGAATATTTGGCCGAGCTGACGACGTAGAAGCATGTCCGGGCAGTCCCCATGACTTTCTTTTCTTTAGGTTGCTGTAATGAATCCATTTTTCATCACTCGTCACGATGTGATGAAGAAAATCCTTCCTTTTTTGCCGCTGGAGCAGTTGTTCATAGGCGAAAAAACGACGCAAACGCATGTAATTGCTTGGAAATCGCTTGACGGGTAACTCCTAATGCTGAAGCCAGCTGTTCTTTTATTTGGCACGAATCCTCATCGAGCCTCCAATTCAGCGTCTTCGAAGGATTTTGGTCTTCCTTCACGCGGACGGTCGTCAACATCGAAATCACCGTCTTTGAAGCGATGGAACCAATCACAGCACGTTGTTTCAGTTAGAGCAGCATCTCCGTAAACTTTTTGGAGCTCTCGATGCATTTCAGCCGCCGTTTTCTTCGAATGAAAGAAGAAAATCAACACTTCCCGCAAATGACGATTATTTGACACAAAATCAGACATTTTCACACAACCAAAAGTATATGACGCCAAAACAAAATCACTAATGTGTAAAAACAGTTTGTTTACCATATGTCTAAGCTCAGTTTATGACGTTTTGGATATGTCAAAATCGACCAGCACTTACTGCTGGAGCCATCTATTGACTTAGTTCCGCACCTAATATATTCTGAGTATAGTTGCTCTTTTCACATCTATAAATCAATTCCGATTTCAAACTCATTTTCACTAGTACGGATACATACTATACGTACGAGTATGTCCTAAGTAAACGCATAAATTGATATGGTTATTTAGGTTGAAGGTGAGAAATTGAACTGCGAAAGGGTAAAGAATTATGTATACGATTTCTGATTATGCTATTCTGTGGTGAAAAAGTTGATAAGGTGCACGAGCTTAACATAAAAATGAAATAAAATTGTTTATATACTCTTCGAAAATCCATTCAACAAATTGAAATCCAGGTAAAAGTCCAACCGACTGCATTTTATAAAATGTTCCAGCTAATATCGTTTCAATCCAATCAAATCTGACTGAAAAATAGTCGAAATGGTAACAGTTACGAGTATGTTGACACTTACTTGTCCAAAACGTAAACAAATACCTTGAATGGGTTTATGCTCAAGGTCTTGGATTAATTATGTAGAATACATTTCGTAAGCCGAAAGAGTTGGAATACAAATTGTAAAACTTGTTTATTGCAGAGGGCAGGCATGCCTACTGATTTTCATTCTGTATGCCATTAAAGATTACTTAAGTCGAAAGACTGTCAAATCAAATTTGATTCACTCTATACGAGTAAGTATATGAGTGCTCTTCGATGCATATGTAAAAATCAGATAAATTATATCCAAAGAAATATCCTACCACAGACGTGGACGTTTAAGGCTTTTTATTTACTTGAATGAACTTGGGCCCTCCACATTCGAATTTTGGAATTTCAAATATTGTAAAATTATAAGCTTTATAAAATGGGTGTATTATTTCAGCGCGGAACTAAAAATGTTGCCGCTCTTCGGCAAGTAGGTGTAACTAAGTGAAGCCCAATTTGCCCGACAAACAGAAACTGTATCTTTTATTATTCGGTTATTTTAAGCCTAAATTAATATATCCATATCTTTAAAACATAATGGAAACATAGAAACTTTAAAACGGATTCGTGCTCACCACGGCAGAATTTATAGGAAGTCAGAGGCCAAAAACGGTGTTCACGAAATTTGAATATGGGAATAAGTGAGTTATATCATATGTATATTACAGATGTAATAATTAATTGTATTAGAAAAAACAGAATTAGATTAGTGAGAAATTGTAATTAAAATTGCCAAACAGGTGACGTTACGTCAAAGTCTTTATGTTTCATACAATCGACTGACACTTTGATCATTTTATCTTCAAAACGTCTGGATCTTGATACAATAAATTATGCCTGTTGATACATAAGTTCTACATGTCCCAACCATTTCGTCCATGCTTTTCGACCATATAGCAGGACTGGGATAGTGACTCCTTTGTCGTTTTGGAGAGGGTTTAACTTCTCAATTGACTTCTTAGCCCAAAAAACTGCATGAGTAGTTCTCCTTCTGATCTCAGCACTGGTATCGGGTTAGACAAAATTCTTAACCACCTTGAACTTATAGGTATCTACATATAGTGCCTTTTGTCCTATTCGCCGATGTTGTAACTCTCATGTTTGGGCAAGTTTACTTCAGCAACAAGCTTATAGACTGATCGGTGATCAGTGTACGATATATGCAGCCAAGACAATTCGATCGAACACCGCCGAAATGTTGGATGATTAGCGCTCCTGTACCAGTATTTCCACCACGTACGTACATATATATGTATGTTCAGATGAAATAAATATTAGTGTCCAGTCTTTTTAATCCTAATACACGTGTAGCCGATTTTGTACATTTATGTATATGCGTATTATCTAATGTATGAGATCGTTTTATAGTCTTTCCACACGAATATGGAATAACCTACTTTCCTCAATATTTCCAGTATAATTTGCAAATACTTTAAATTAACGTGCAACATTACCGCACTCTTTAACTCTTCCCTATACCTTTTCCTTTCACTCCATCACTTCAAAGAATACAGTTCTAAGTGGTGAAGAACATTTAAAAAACAAAAGACGGACGAGTTTAGAAGGGGTGACAAAACTAGAGATAGGTTTCTATAGTTCGTCTCTGTATACGCTATCATATGCGACTTTAAAATCGATAAAGAGATGGTTTGCATCGATCTGAAATTCTTTAGTGTGATTATCTGGTCGATGGTAGACTATTTGGCCTAAAATTGGACTGATAAGAACCAATCAGGTTACTGACAAAGGGTTTTAGGTATTCACACAGTACAGCAGACAAGTTTGACAAAACTGATACCTCTGTAATTTGCGCAGTTTCTATTTATTCTCATTTTTGTCGATCGAGCATACGATGCTGAGGTTCCATTCGTTGGACAATTCCGCAAATAAAAAAAACATATATCCAAAGGCAGGGAACGATCCAGCGATAGGTATGGTTTTAGTCGCCAACGCTCTACCAACTTAGTTATTCCTGGATACTCTACCTTGTTCATCTCTGCAAGCTTCTATTTGGACTAGCCTTGGCGTGCTGTTTTTACTTTCATTTCATGAAAGTCTTCTTCTGGCCTTCTGCACTTGATATTGGTGGCACAATGTTTATCGAGAGGATAAGAAAAACTCGGTTAGCGAAGGTTTTCGCAGTCTCTTATGATTGTAGTCCGTTCGACGTTGAATCCTCTGGAAGTATTCGGCTGAATCCTCTGGAAGTATTCGGCTACAATCAAGTAGTGATCTGAATCGATATTGCGAGCAAAGTACTATTGGACGAAATTTCGTTGGTACACATAATAATGGGGAAATATCTTTTGGAACAAATTGCATCGATTATCAAATGAAAATACACACAAAACGCCACTATATAGGTATACTCGTACCTATAGGTACATAATTTTATGGCAACAAATAAGCTTATATTGCTTACCTAAAGGGAAAAAACTTAAATAGAGATTTCGAGATGCCATTGGAAAGCTTACAAGGTTTATCATGACCAGGCATAGGCAATTGCCTCGAAAACGGTATTCTTATGCTAATTGACAAAAAAGCTTAGTCAGCGAGGAATCGTGTTCCATGTCGGAGGTATGTAAATAGACCACGGACTCACGATTTCGTACATGTATACAAATTGTTTGTCCCGGAACAATTCTTTTCCCTGAAAAGGGGATAAGGGTAATTGATAAAAAAAGTCTCAATTAATTTTTAGCCCAGTAAAATTAGACCTAATTACAAAGAACGTGTCGAAATCGAGACTTTACGTGAAATGTTGGTGCTTGATGTCAATAAATATACACTATAAGAGCTACAAGTTCACAAGTTCAAGACTTGTACATTTAAGACCGAACCAATAAAGTAGTCGCATTTTAACTATTTAGACTACAACTGCATATTGGTGCAGCTTAAAGAGATCGCGATCGTATCTCCTTCATTGGCGTTTTGTGCTGAAATTTTGAGTAACTTGAGATTAAGTTTGCTACTGCAGGTAGGGCAAGTAGGAACATGAAGTTAGTTTAGATGAGAGACTAATTTCGAGTGCGACGAAAGTGTTTGATTCTGCTTTAAGTTATGCAGGGAACGTAATGTGGTGATGAGTTTCTTGATCTACGAAACAAAGAAACTTTTGCCCAGTTTTGAGATGGTAGTTGTGTGAGCAATGACCATTCAGGAAGTCTGTTATAAACTCCACGCTTGCCCCCAGTATTTGTATCCGAAGTTTTTTTAATATCAGGCAATCAGACACCAAATACTGAAATTAGGAACTGAAAAGTCTCCAGTTCCACATACTTGTAACATACTGAGTTAGAAACGCGTAGTATGTATTATAGAACATAATGGGAACAACATTTTTTCGTATTGCAAATTGTGGGATATATTTTCTAAAATTGGGGGATATGCTATCTGCCTTTTCTGACATCACTGGTACGAATTTGTGGGCTTCAGTATCTGAAAACATTTTCCCCAAGAATGAAAAAGCATGTATACTACCGCTTTTACTGAAAGGGCTTTCATTATCTCGAGAAAGTTCAAAACTTGGCTACTATTAAAATAGACTTAATGATATATTTATGAAACTTTTTTATCAATCACGTTGATAAGGATAGAAGTCTCAACTGGCGCCTACTTGTGTTTTTTACTTGCTCCTATAGGGCAAGTATGTTGGTAAGAGATTTTGATTAATCTTGACATTACTAAAGGGTGCCCCAACAAGAGCGGTGAACTTAAATTTTAATTAAAACGTAAACTTCAGACTTCAAAAAACCTCAGAGAGAGAAGTTCAAAGACGTTAAATCGCACGATCTAGGCGGCCAACTCTGGTCGCCCAACCGGGAGATTACATGACCAGGGAATGTCTCGTGCAATAATTCCATTGCTTTACGTTATGTGTGCAACCGTCCTGTCCACATGTCTTCGAGATCCATACCATCTATTTGAGGTAGAACAAACTGGGTTATTATTCCCCGATATAGTTCGCAATCCCGGCAGCGTATTCGAAGAAAAATAGTTCAGTGATGCCTAAAATCCACACCAAAAAGTGACACGTTTGGGATGCATTTGGATTTTCCCGGACACCATGTCGAATGGATGTTCCCGGACACTCGGCCACATTCTGGCGAACAGGCGTGATGTTTTCTGCTGAACGACCTGGAAGAACACATGTCGAAGGTGTTCGCCCCAGTAATCGCCCCAGTCTCCTCGAATTTTTGCATTATTCTTTTCACAGTTGATGCACTTGGAACATCTTGATTACCAAAAATTGGACGCAATTTGAGAATCGTGACAGTCAAACGTTCATATTTTGAAATAATGTTCAACAATAAAAATGTATTGTTGTGTCGAATAGCGAACCATTTTTAATAATGGTGGACTGTCTACCATCGAACTGTTATAATGATTTGACTGTTAAAGCAGAACAGCAAAAATGGTGTCAAATTTAAATTGTCCGCTCTTGTTGGGACATCCTTTATAATAGATGAACTCAAAAAGTGAATCTCTGTGCGTCTGCCTTGGCTACTATTAAAGCTAACTTAATGATATATTTATGAACCTTTCTTATTGATCACGTTGATTAGGATAGAAGTATCAACTGGTGCCTACTTGTGTTTTTCACTTGCTAATTTTGTCTTCCTCGAAATTTTGATCAAAAAGTGGGTCTCGTAATTCCATCCGCCTGTCCGTCCGTCTGTACCTTGGGCTGTAGCCTAAATGGCTGGTCGGATTTTCTTCAAACTTCATATCTAGTGTCTGTGTGGTAATGCCCAGAGGCAAAATTCGAATTTTCATTTTAGCTTCAAAATTGACAGTACTTTATTTAAGGTCAATTTTATAAAAAATACAATTTCTACAAACACGGCTCTTACGATTTCGATAAAAATTCATATTATTTCATGCGTAATCAATTTTCCGCAAACATTTTAATAACGGTACTTTACTCATTTACTCATATCTATATCATTTTTGACTTATGTAAGGATATAGCATTAAAATTATTGGCATGTGCTCAAAAAAGTTTTTCAGCTTTTTAACGCATTTTACGAAAAAGTAAATTTTTCTGGCTTCTACATATTTGGCATAAATTTGATACTTTAACAATTTTCAAATGAACAGCGCGTATGGAGCAAGTACGTGCGACCCAATTGTGCCCTTTATTTCTTTCAGAAATGTATTTTTGTTTACAAAAATCTTCAAAACATGCTAGTTCCTTTTTATTCGGAGAATAATTGGAACCTATGTGATCCTTACTGAAAGTTGAAAAATATTTGGCCTTCGCTCTCAAAATGTTTTCTTAATCTTTTCATTTCAAATCAATTTTGTACATACAATAAATGTAAGCAAAAGTGAAGTACATAGATTGTGATTAAACTGAAGTAGGAAGTAGATTACTGAAATGTTTAATGCTTAAAGTAAATCTACCTACTTCGATCGAAGTAATGCCACATCACTCCCAACCAGTGATGTATATAAATAAATTTTATACAATTTTTCAGGAAAAAAAAGTATGGCTTATAATCATCATTTGAATCTGAAAAATACGCAAATAACTTTATGAATTTATAACGGGCCCATTGACGCACGTACATTTTTATTTGACAATAGGTAACCTTGAAGTTGTTATACGTTCTTTAAGTTATATTTCTGTCGCGATTTCTGGTTATTATTCTTTTGTAACATAATAACTGTTAGTCAACGGAATAACTCAGAAAAAAAACTCAACAATTAAACATAAATTTAAAAATTTATTTTATGTTCGTCATTTCTTGAACATTTTTTCTTTCAATCCAGTTTTATATGTCACTTTTATTATAATTAACCGCCTTTTGCATTATTCATTTTTTTTTTTTAATAACTGACTGCAAAATATTATTTGATGAAAAATTGAATTGTTTTTTTCTTAATACGCGAATGGCTTTCTTTGCTAAAATGCTGCCCCTAGTTGAAGAGATAATAATCGACGTGCATAAGTACACTCGTACTTGTTCAGGCATTCCAGAGTGGTCTGCTTGATACGGTTGAAATTGAAATTTGGCACCAAAAAGTGGATTCTCATAATATTCCAAAAAAACAGAAAAATAAAATGTTCGAGTTTCATACTTGTCGAACCTTTTCATGAAATCGCACCAACCATATCGAAGAGATAAAAAACTTTTGGAAAATTGCTAACAAATAAAGTACCGTTATTCGAAATTTTTCCAAAAAACTGGGTATGTAGTCTTACTGCGGACGTCCATATTGCCTTAGATACGAACTTTGATACAAAAGTTTTCGAGAAAATTGCACTTTTTCAACTCTGGCCCATGATAAAAAAAACCGTTAATTTTGAGGCTGGAATACAAATTCCGATTAAGAATAGAAGTACGGGTCCCACAACCCAGGTATGAAGGTTAAAATATACCTGTAAAACAAGAAGGATTTACAGACTGACACCCAGAATTTCTAGTTTTTGGGTTTCTCTATTGATCAAAATCTAGAAATGAAAAATTTCCAACAACACTTACCCTTTAAGAGCAAGTAAATAAAACACACCTGAGGAAATACGAGTTTGGTTGCCATTTCCTTTTTAACGAAACTAGAATTTGCAGATTCCACACCCATTGCTCAATTTAGATACGTCTGAGATTGAATAGTTATTTAAAATTCAAATGAGTCGTCTGCTGATGAACATTAAAATATATCGGATAAAATATTTTATGTACAACACAATGCCGTTTACGTTTGGCATAGTCTGTGCAAACATGTTTTTAGCATTCAATCATTTTGGGCAATAAAAATAAAATTATTATAGATGCATATGTTTACGAGTAATTATCGCAACAACTGCTGCAGTATGCGCTGTATTTCGCACAATATAAGCTAAATATATGTAAATACCTCCTGCCCACAGCCCATATATGCGTATAACATATTACGTACTAGTTTTACTACTTTAATAATTCAAAAATGAAAGTACTTAATGACGGACGCACAGTGGCCAAAATTGGAAAAGATGACAAAAAAAAGTAGATCAACTCATAATCATATCGCATGGCCTACATTTCTCAGCCATTTATTAATTTATTAATTAGTGGGTATATTTACAAAAAAATAACTATGTACCAGTGAATCGTGAGAAGGAAAAGGAACTGTGATTCAAATAAAAATAAAACACCACTTAAATTCGATTGCAATCAATTGCATGCAAGAGTGGTTGTATCTAATGCGAAATTCATGACGAAACCTGAAGAAGTAGATCATGCTAATTGTAAGTGAGCCAGACTCACAGCGTGGGTCAGATGGAAAACAATAAGTAAATGCAAAAGCTAAAAACACGAATGCAGGAATGTCTTTGTCTTTCTTTACAATAATTTCAAGGTTCTTCGAGAGTAAAATGCTTACGAGGAATTTTAAAGCGAAAATAGTGGCATGTTTTGTCCTTGGCATACTTTATCAGTTGCTTTATTTTCTAGACGTATATTATTCATAATGCGGAACAAGCGAATATAATTGGTAATTGATATTAAAAGTAATTCCGTCAATACTAATATCAATTTACACTAGCAACTTTTTGTTGGCGGGTGCAACACTGCATTTGCAAAATCATTTCACTACTCGGATGGTAGTTTAATGAAAATTCGACACACAATATGACTGTCTTACCAGGGTGATATTCCGGTCTGAAGGAAATCAACCGTTGACTAAGTGTTGACATTCTGTCCATAGCGAAATACACTTTTCATTAATCCATTTTAAGGTCACTTGCCTCTATTCAACCATTTACCAGGTACAAAGATTCACCGACGTAATTGGGAAAGCTTTTGAAAGAAAAAAAGATTTGCTCAAGCGTATTTTTTGATGTCTCGCTAGCCTTTGATAAGTGTGGCAAGAACATACTGTCGAAACGAAAACGAATACTCGCATTTTCAAGAAATTTCAGCTGGTGTGCCGCAAGGAAGCCTTCTTGGTCCGCTTCTATATCTTCTATATACCCGCGATATATCACAAGAAGAAGGTGTCATCTTAGCTATCGTATTATCCTAGTAATAGGTAAAACGGTCGCAGAAACAACTGTAAAATTTGCAAAACGCTCTGAGTAATCTAAATTAAGGGACAAAGACTTGGCGCATCGCCCACAACGAAACCAAATCTGTTCATGTAAATTCCATTTATAAGAAAACGAATAGCTTGCCTGTCTTTATCAACTCGGTCCATATTCAGTTCGCCAACGAGACTAAATACCTCGAAATGACACTCGACGCAAAGCTGAAATGGAAGTCTCAAGTTGGAAAGAAACTTAAAGAAATCGAAAACAAATACATAGAAATGTATTGGTTACTTGGAAAATATCCCAAGCTTAACACTGAGAATAAGCTGCTCTTATACATGCAAGTGCTGAAGCTGGTGTGTACCTATGGTATACAACACTGGGGTTGTATCAAGAAAACAAAGGCCAGTATTTTACAAACTTTCGAAAACCAAGTGCTAAGAGAAATGTCCATGCACCGTGGTACCCGTATATACAAAATAACGATATCCACAGAGATCTCGCAATTCCTACAGTTTAAGATGAGACCAAATATGTAGCGCGAAACACAAAAAGACCAAACCTTTCGACTTAGCACGATAACGATTAACCGCTTCTAAATAGCGGAACAATCAATAACTTTCATTGGAAAGACACCTGCCATATTTTTTCTTTTTTTTATTTATAGGATATGAACACTCTTATACTATTACAGGACACGGGCATTGTGAAGAAGAGAGAGAGAGAGAGAGAGAGAGAAAGAGAGAGAGAGAGAGAGAGAAAGATTTTAGTGTAGTGGTTTGAAACTCAGATAGTATTAAGTTTCTATAACTCCAAGGGTAGCGTCCAGATAACTGGGGAGCTTGTTTATTTTGCTTTTGTCGTTGCTCATGATTCACAGTATTTGTTTCCGTCCACCTGATGTCATCATAACGATCAAGTTGCATTTTCAGCCATATGACCAAATGTCTTTATTTTGTAATAAAAAAAAAAATTGCTTAATACTCGTCTTAACTTAGTTGCAGTAAGTAACAAATTTATATCGAAAGGAGGTGCTTTTGATGAGTAAGAATCTCACACTAATATGAGCATGCGCCTGCGGTCCTCATAGTGTCTATGGAAGATTTTCACCTACATACCGTCGGGGGTGGAACAACCTATCTCTATAGACCTTTTCCAGTTTTGGCATCTTTGTAAATATCGTGCTTTTATGTTAAGCTAATGTGGGATTCTCGTTCCTTCATCGATGACAGGAATGACATCAACGAGACTTTTGTGACCAAAACATGATGTGACGTTACATAGTAAAGGGTGTTTTTTTTAGAGATATGTTTTTCGATATGTTTGTCAGTTTTCCTTGCAAATTTTACCATTAATAGACTTACGCCAGAACAACGTTTGAAAATTTTGAAAATTTATTTCGAAAATCGTGGTTTAGTTCGCGAATTTTACCGTGCGCTACGTCTATTTTACGAGCAAGTAATTAAAATCACAATGGATCGTTTTCACTCCATGCGTACTCTAATTGATAATACGCACCCTCAGAGATGTCGTACAGTGCGCACTGAAGAAGCTGTTGCTGCTGTGGAGCGCATTATTG
Source organism: Pocota personata (assembly GCA_963082735.1). Taxonomy (NCBI): domain Eukaryota; kingdom Metazoa; phylum Arthropoda; class Insecta; order Diptera; family Syrphidae; genus Pocota; species Pocota personata. Next base: position 68,352,608 of record OY720431.1, read on the forward strand.
AGGACCCGAATGAGTCGATTCGCCATAGTGCACAGCAATTGGAGCTGTGTCCACCCACTTGATGGAAGATTTTGCGGAAAGATCTTAGTTTACGAGCTTACGAGATCCATCTCGTGTAAGAATTGAAGCCGCTTTACCATTGTGTGCGTCGTACGTTCGATGAATGGGCCGAAAACGAGATTGATCTTGATCCCCATATTCACCACACAATTTTGTTCAGCGATGAGGCTCATTTTTAGTTGAATAGCTACTTTAACAAGCAAAATTTCCGTATTTGGAATGAAGAAAATCGACAAGCCATTATTAAGACGCCGTTACGTCTACAGTAGTCAATGTTTGGTATGCTTTATGGGCTGGTGAAATTATTGGTCCATATTTCTTCAAAAGCGGTCCAGAACGTTACAGTCAATAGTTCCCAACAGAATGAATAGATCATATTTAACCAAAAAATATCTTTTCAATAAAGGCAATACCATGGCTATTACCACCATTTTTATGTGCTTTATTCCATTTGAAAGGTACATAACGTCTAAAACGACACCCTTTACTTGCAAGGATTAAGTCGAACTTAACAGTCTATAGTGGGGACACAATTAAAAGCGCTTTCAAGTGCGTATATGCCAATGAGTGATAACTATCAAACCTACAAAATTTTCAAAATTATGTAAGTATACATGAACTCTTGACTGGAGCAGAAAGCCCCTGGTTCTTGCTTATTGTGACAGCCAGGAGATCATGTAGACTTGTATCAACAAAATAAAAATACTAAATCAGCAGATGTAAATAGCGTATGTACCAAGTATTGCAGAAACAGCAAGATGGCTATTATATATGGATTGAGTCTTTACATTATAAGCACTACGTCCTAAAAACAAACGTTCCTTGAGACATATCTAACACCAACCCTGTAGTTCACTCTGACAATTTCTCTAATCATCTATTCACATAGGCAAACAAAAAGCGAGATTGCAAGCGTAGAAGGTTACGAGTACACGTTGAATATCTCATTGTGCTTTATCTTAATCATCAAGAGAATCGATGAAAATCTCCAATTCTACCGTTAAGTCTTTAAGAAAACCAGGTTACGTGGGAATTGACCTTCTCAGCCTCATGCAAATTACAAAGGTTAACTGGTTAAAGACATGTGATTGTAATAGCCTAATATCTCTGTTAAATTTGCATTAAGTTACAAGCCACAAAAAAAACTTCAAGGTTGAGGTAAGGTTCTTACTACGAGTATATAATAAACTACTTGCTAGAGATTGCGTGTTGAGGGTAACCGATTAGTTTACAAACCTGAACATTTTCTTTAGAATGATGCGAAAATACGGAAACAATAATCGCTTATTAAAAATTTTGTATGCTTAACTATAATTACTTCCTTAACCCAATGGAATTTATCCTTGGATAGAGTTTATATCTTTTAAAAAGTAGAATTCCAAAAATTGTTGACCTCCGAATTGTAAAAATTGTTATTGAAATAGGTAATATCTAATATTTATCGAATTTTAAATTAAATAATACGTTCAGTGGTGTTTCATTTCGAATGTCTTGTACTAAAAGAACTAGGGTATCATATATACCCATTAGCAAGACTATTGGAACAGGAATTTTAGGTTTTTCCCTCGGTAAAAATAAGGTATGACTGAAAATATGCAATATCAATCATTAATGTTTTTAAGCCACCAAAATTTGCCAACCCTCTAGTTTGCTCTGACAATTTCTCTAACCATCCATTCACACAGGCACAATTTGAAAATGACATTCCCGGGATGCATCTCAGCAAATGTCCAGTTCTACTGTTAAGTCGTCAAGAAAACCAGCTAACATATTGAATATCCCCTAGTTTCCCATGTGCGCGTTTCTTTTGCTAAATTTGACCTAATTATGGTCGGGAAATTGAAAAACCGGCTTTAACATCACTAAATAGGTGCCGTAAAATAACGGCGAGCGAAATTAGGCCGAATTTCCAAGCGAAATAACGCCGAATTTTGAAATTCGGACTTATTTCGTTTTTAATTGCAAAATAAAGCCGAACATTGTTTACGAAATAAACCCGAATTTGAGAGAGAAGGCAAGAGAATTAGCAAAGCCAAATTTACCGTAATCAATATTTGTTGATTGTAACTCGACCTGCAGTTACTTCATTAGTTCGTGAACTTTGAGTGACAAACGACTAAATAATGGCAAATTTTGGTGAATCGGTCTTTTTTATATGAAAAGGAAAGGAAGTGTTGTTCTCATGGGAGACCTGAACACAGATACAGCTGAAGGAGTTTCCTAAACTTATATGCATACATATAAGTTACCGTTAAATTCAGAAATCCAGTTAGTGTTAGAGTGAATTTTAAACTATTATTTTTCGGCTGTTCCAATTCGCTCGAATTTTAAACTATTATTTTCTCAAATTCTCAAAGACAGGGGGGAGCAAATTCAAAACGTAATAAGACCGACTCGGCCTTATTTCGCATTTAAAAGTGAAATAAGGCCGACTTTCAAAGTTCGGCTTTATTTCGCATTATGAAAGCGAAATAAAGCCGAATTTTGGAATTCGACCTTATTTCGCTCGGCGTTATTTCACGGCACCCACTAAATAATGTGCACTACATACAAAAAAAAGCTGCACTCGAGTAGAAAATTTTGACTTTGACCTACTCCATTTCGGTTTTTATTTATTGAACGGAGAAAACCCTTAATTATCGAGTAATTAGGATTCATAATAGTTATCTTTGTCCAAGATTTCATTGTTTTGTAAGTCGCTTAGGTTCGTTTTTTGACGGTGAAGCAGTTAACAAAATTTGAAAAGGGTCAAATCCTGGCTTTTAAGGAGGAAGGTAAATCGATGAGAGAAATTTCTTATCGATTAGGATTCAACGAGTCGACCATAAAAAGATTAAAAAAAAAATACTCCTCGTAAGAAAGTGGTGTTTTAGAGCAGAAAAGTGGAAGCGGTAGTAAAAGATGCACTACTCTTAGAATCGACTACCATATATAGAGGACAACGTTAAGGAACAGGTTCTTTACTGCACTACAAGTAAGAAGAGCTATTGCGAAAACCACCGTAATAGACATGTGACAACAGTCTAAAGACGGCTTAACGAAGCAAGTTTGTTTGTCTATCGGACGGCAAAAAAAAACATTTCTTACGCCTAGAATGAAAGCAGAATTGGACCCGAGATGACTTGCAAAAGGCCATATTAATTTTCAGATGGAAAGACCACAGTTGAAGTCGACCAAAAGAACGATTGAAGGAAAAATGTGTAGCAGCTCGTGCGAAAAGGTCCAAAGGTGTCATGGTTTGGGGAATCATAACTGCATTAAATGCTGTCAAATACGAAGAGGTCATAGAAAATGGAGTGGCTCCCACTATAGAAGAAGTGAACCAGCACTCTGTTTCAGGACGATTCCGCACCTTACCATTGTAAACCATGAACTGTTAGTAAACCATGAACTTTGCACTGTTATTTTGATAACTTTATCAATCTTTATGGTGTTTTTAATCGATTTTATCCAATTCTAGGTTCAAATTTACAAAGGAGAATTGGGTTTAAATTCACTCCATTGGCCCGGAAACAGTCCGAACATGAATCCCATTGAACACGTTTGGCATCGAATTTTAAGGAGCAATAAGCCAAGAAATTTACAGGACACAACGAAAATATTGGTATACTCGTACAGAAATAGATATCTGCTACATCACCAGCTTTAACGATTCCATGAGAAAAAGAGTTGAAGCCCTTTTAAAAGCCAAAAAAAGGACTTTTTTTTTTTTTTTACAAAACCAACCAATTAATGTTAAATATACATATTTTGTAAGTTATTAAACAATAAAACACGCAGATCATAAATTAATTTTTAAATAGTTTAAATTAAATTTTTTTTTTTTTTTCTGGAATAATACGACCCTAAAGTCGAAATTTTCTGTTTAACTTGAGTGCGGTTTTTTTTAGCATGTTAGGTATTTGTGAGCAATTTTATATTTTTAGTATATAGACCCCCTCACTCTCGTGGTCTTTTTGTTAAGAGACTAAAGCCTGTTTTAGAAATTCATAGATCATGATATTTAGTGTTCCATTGCCTAAAGTGAGTGTGAGAAATATTGGGTATCATTTCCGTTGACTAATAACGAGAATAAGGACAGGCTTTTTGTATGTTATTAACGGAGCTAGACATCGCTAAAAATATATACATATATGAATGATCAGAACTACAGACAAGTCGACGGAGTCCGTAGGTATGCAATAGTTTTCAGGGCCCTTAATCTTGAGATTCAATAAAGTGCTCGATTTTTCGAAATGCGTCCACAATCATGCCCACAGTCGCAATAAATGTAAGACAATCTCTGTTTCAGCAGGTTTGATTAAACTGGTAATCAAACAAATTACCTTGTTCTTAAACTTTTTTAAGTACAAGTTTAATTACTTGGCACTTCTACTTGAACATTTCAAGTAGACTTTTACTAGTACTTATAATTCCCACAAAAATATTTAAAAGTATGGCTGCTCTTAATTACTTTAGTACCTAAAACAATATACTTAAGTACTTTTTATTTATTCCGTTTAATTATTTCTAAGTCCTTTCAAGCATTTTTAATTCTTTTTATGTAATTGTACTTGTAGAAGGTCCAAAGGTAGAATAACTAATATTATTACTTTTATTAGAACAATTATTTCTATGTTCTTTCATTATTGCTTGTTTAATTTTAATTTTAATTTTATCTCCTCCTGTCCCCAGCTACGGGGGCTAGATGTTTGTTTTCATTCAAACCATTCATTGATACTGGTTTAACACTTTAATGGTTTAGCACTAGAAATAAGCCTATTTCTTTTCCAATAGTGTGCAACATTCCTCAGAATAGTTCACAATATTTCATAGAATTCTTCACAGAATATAGTGAGAGTAAGTTGGTTGTGTTTTCGTCTGTCCGTCTGTTCGTCTGTCACAGCCACATAACTTTTAAAACCGCATATAAGTTTTTTGGGTTAGAGTAACAGTAAACAATTTTATTTATAAATGCAATATGGATATCGAATGAAAAGTGACAATGCACTGATTTCAAAAATCCATCCTTCTATAATTTGTTATCAGATTTCAAGAAAAAAAAAAATTCCAAAGAAGTATGCCCCAGCTCAAATGTTTTTTTTTATATATATAATTTGCGCGCGCCAAAGAAGATATGAATACTGTTATAAAGGGTCTTTCATTAAGGCTTAATATCTTTAAATTTAAATAAAACAAAGTGTGTGAGGTATCATCGAAATTTTTTATTCGTTGGAAAGGCCTATCGATGCCATTATGGAATATAACATCGTTCAAATGTCCGCCGCGGCTTCTCTGGGTGGCGCGCATACGAAATGTCCAATTTTCCATGACTCTGGCGCATAAATCAGGCTGAATTTGACCGATGGCATGGGTTATGTTGGCTCTGAGGGCCGCTTTGGTTTGTGGCTTAGTCGCATAGACCTGCGACTTCAGAAAACCCCACAAGAAAAAGTCTAACATCACCTCCACGTGAGATGACCATGCCCTCGAATCGCTCGTGCAGAATTTCCAATGTGGCGTGAGCTGTGTGGCACGTAGCGCCGTCCTGTTGAAACCACATGTCGTTGGTGTCCATATGATCCAATTCAGGACAAAAGAAGTTGGTAATCATCGACCTATAGCGCTCGCCGTTGACGGTGATAGTCTGGCCAACGTCGTTCTCAAAGAAATAAGGACCGATGACACCGCCAGCCCAAAATCCACACCAAAGAGTGACTTTTTCGGGATGCATTGGACGCTCTTGGATCTCATGTGAATTGGTATCGTCCCAAATTCGACAAATTTGTTCGTTATTGACGTACCCATTCATCCAGAAATGAGCCTCATCGCCGAAGATGATTTTTCGATGAAAATTAGGGTGAGTCTCCAACTGCTCCAGAGCCCATTCAGCGAACACACGTCGTTGTCTATGGTCGTTTACCTTCAGCTCCTGGGTCAGTTGAATTTTGTACGGGTGCAGGCCTAAGTCACGACGCAAAATTCGTAAAGTTGTGGGCTGCGAAAGGCCGAGTTCTTGTGAACGACGCGAAATCGACTGCCTCGGATTCTCCTGCACACTTTCACGGACAGCGGCGATGTTTTCGGCAGATATTGCGTTTTGTTGACGTACAGGTGTTGGTTGATCGTTAACTGAACCAGTAGACTCAAATTTATCCACCACACTGCCAATAGTCCTCTCGGAAGGACGATTATGGCGACCGTAAAATGGGCGAAGCGCGCGGAACCTTGCCCGAACAGAACACCCATTTTGATAAAACAATTTTATTATTTGCACATGTTGTTGAACGCTGTATATCTCTATGGTGATTTGCAAAACAGACTGAATAAATGACAGCCAATTTGACAGATATAGCTTCAACAATATGGCCACTATCAACTGTCAAAGTACGAAAGTCCCTATTGGAAGACCCGGTACTATCATAGGACACTGGCGTTGTGAAGAAGAGAGAGAGAGAGAAAGAAATATTTAGTGTAGTGCTTTAAAACTCAGATAGTATTAAGTTTTGTCTGTAAACTCCAAGGGTAGCGCGTCCAGATAACTGGGGAGCTTGTTTGTTTTGCTTTTGTCGTTGCTCATGATTCACAGTATTTTTTTCCATCAAGTTGCATTTTCAGCCTTATGACCACTTCACTGCCAGTGTTACGCCTTCGCAGGAAGAGTTGACTTGACTTATTTATTTCATTCGAAATAAATAGATGATTCTTGACATCAGGATTTGAACCATGAACCAACAGCATGACAAGCGATGATGTTACCACTACACCACGGCCGCCCTGTAATTAATTTAATGCGTGATTCAGACCCCGCTCGGCGACTGCGCTCAGAAATGTAGTAAGAACCTCACAAATGAGTGGTGTAATTTTGTGTTTCTGTAATTTGAACGTGACTTCTATCTTAGAAAAGGTTGTAAATACTTCCTTTGACAAATATGATGGGAAAAAATAAGTAAAAAACATGTTGAAAATTTTGGAGGAACAATATTTTGAAACAAAAGAAAAATGTGAATATTTTATGAAGAATTTTATGAACGATTTGAATGGTTATATGGAGTGTTTATGCCGTTGTATAGAGAATTCAAATAGCTTTTCACTTATTGATTTATACTAAATATATCGTTAAACAACTGAAGCAGTATAATTGGTTTGAGTCAAGTTAAATTTCTAGCCCTCATAGCTTGGAATATAGGTCCGTTGAAATTCCAAAAAAATATTTTCACAATTTTCCAAAACTTGGTATACCATGACCTTGGAAACTAGCCAATTTTCAAAAACAGTCAATAAGTAAAGTATCGTTATATACATTTTTGGTCAAACATCTGGTACGCCATTTGTTGGTATAAATTCACTTCAACTCAAACATCAAATTTAAACTAAATCGTTGGAACAGTTTTCGAGGAAATATATTTCTTTTCCAAAATCGGCCGTTAGTTCCTACTACCATTCATTTCAGGGCTGGAATGAAAATTCCGATTTTTTCTCGAATCTAAGTTGAAGAAAAGCAAACAGACAGATTGAATTGAGAGGCCCACTTTTTTGAGATTCTCTATTATAGTAATGTCAGGTTTGATTAAAAACTCGAGATCGAACATTTTTGGTAAACCAATACATGCCCGTATATTCGTAGGTGCAAGTAAAAATAGTGATAAGCTGAGTTTTAGTATACACTAAAAATTAGATTGTATACACTTAAAATTTTATTATTGTAATTTGTGCCATCGAGGATGCGGTTTTTGTATGTTTATTTTCTTAATAACTGTTCAGCTTCAAGTCAAGTCCCCAAAATTATTTCTCTAATAAAACTGGCAATCAAGATATGTGGTATCTGATTTTTTGTTGTATATTCTCATGCATAAGTATGTACAAATGTGTGTTTTTTTTACGATTTTTATTGCACCGTGCCTGCCTTGTCTTTTCCAATTTGATGTCGTCTTGAACTTGAAATTTAAAATAATATATTGATTACTAGTGTGACCATAGTGGAATATTTTTATGTCGTTGAGAATATAATATGTTTATACCTATCCAGGGTATACGTATATTAAGTTTGATATATAGATTGTAACATAGAGAAATAATAATGATAGACCCGCAAAAGTCCGTCCGGCCTTAAATTTTGAGCTAGGAACATGAAATTTGGTATATAAGTTTGCTAGAATCCGAAGCAGTATAAGTGTAAAAAATGTTAAAACACGCCCACTTTAAAAAAAATTTCGTTTTTTAAAATCTTCTTGCCAGAAACTGAAAGATATTTACCCCTAACATGAATTCCGAGTGAACTTTTTGTTCCCCCGAACTTTTTCCTTCCCGGGAAAAAATTACTGCTATTGTGAAATTCCATCGGATTTTTTTTCTCCCGCACTCAAATCGAAATCATGTTCGAAAAATATATTATAACAGCCGTCATTACTCACTTATGAGAAATCAGTTTGTTTATTTGTGAAAAAAAGAGAAATAAAAGTAATTATGTTTAAAACTGGTGTTATCGTACTAATTATGGAGGAACGAGAAAGACAAAATAGTGAGATACGCGTAATACGAAGAAGTTTAAGAGATAAATCGAATCCTTTGGAAGTGGCACCAACCCTGTAAGCTTATTGGTTTTTGCAAAATGTTTTAAAAACCATTATGACTTATTTGAACAGATTCGAGCAGTACTTTAGAGTAAACAAAGCCGTTTTTAAATATCTATTGGATGTTTTAATAGAATCCTTGCCACCATCAAAAAAATTTTTCACAATCCTTCCTATAGTAAAGCTTAGTTCGTGCTTGCGTTTTTTTGCGGAAGGTGGCTACCAAAAACTCTGTCTTTTATTTATTGCATTCGACCTATAAATGTAAATATATGCACGCTCATAAATATTTTCACCCAAAACTCAAATAAAAATACTAACATTTCTAAAATTTTGCGGCAAATATACAAATTTGTTTTTCTTTGTTTAATTTTTCCATCGGAAATTTATTCACAATAGGGAGAACTTTTTCCTTTCGCTTTTCCAACGAGAGAAAAAGTTTGGGAGGAATTTTATTCTCTACATTTTGTCCATTCATTATACATGGCCATGCCCACTCCTTGGGGGAGTTTTCTTTAAAAAAAACACACACACATATTGCGTTTCAAGCTATTTACGTGGATGGTTAAGTCTTATTGTGAATATCTCACCAGAATCCGTGAATTTCGGTTACAAATTTTGAGACAACAGTCTTGTTATAAAATTTCTTTAAAATTGCATAAATATCATCTGTAAGGAAAGATATCATTGCATCTTCTTCAAAATTTCGAAACGCCATGCTCTCTTTATTAGAGGTATGTTAAAAGATGGGAGATAGAGTATCTAATGATATGTTATATATAAATTCTAACTTTCCTGTATGTTTTTGAAAAATAATCATATTTTTGTTTCAAAATATTTAGTGATAAATGTATTCTCAAATTAGGTGTAATCTAGAAAGAAAAATCACCATCAACTTGGTGGCCAAATCAACGAAATAACGACCCCGTTCATGTTCCTGAGTCAGTTGAAATACAAAAAAAAAAAATGCCAACAAATTATGTCCACCTGAAACTACTAAACCAACAAATTTTTCAAAATTTGTGAGAATGTGTCATCTTTCAAATGTTACAGGAAAACCATTTTCATTTTGATATATGTACATACATATGCACTCTGAATTACTTTATTGAGGCCACTTTTTTACAACCGTTTTTCGCAATGTTCTTTTTACCCGGAAATACTATTATACTAAATAGTATAAATAGTTACATCACTTGATTAACTGCCTGACAGAATGAAATTTGTGTGCGTCTACGTAAATTGCATCCAAAAAGTTTTTAAAGAAGTTCATATATAGGAAATATACATATATTATCAATTGAGTCTAATATAAAACTGGATTCTAGAACTTTCTGGAAATTCGTTAATACTAAGCGAAAACCGCTTGGTATACCTTCTACTATGACTTATAACGCAACTACTAGTGATGATTTGAAGAATATTTGTGACATGTTTGCATCGTTTTTTGCAATCTAATTTCGTTAATGAATTCATTGATTGTATTGCAATATTTCAAAGTGAACTTGTTACTAATTTAGGTTTCTTTGACGGACGATGAAAATCTGCTAGAGTTGTCATCTCTCGATTCGAGTGCAAACGTTGCAGCTGATAATTGTCCTCCTTTGTTCTATTAAAGCCTGAAGTTCTAGTTTGTTCCAGCCTTTAAAGATTATACTTAATATGAAGAATGGTGAAATTTTAGATTGCTGGAAGCATTCATATATATATATATAGCTAAGTTGCAATTGATTCCTAAAACATTTCAAGCTACTCGTATTGTTAAAAAGAAGTTATATTTCGCAGTGCGCAACCACATCCCTAAATATCAACATGGTTTTGTAAGCGGTAGGTTAACTTCTGCAAATTTAGTTATTTTTACAAACTATTGTCTCCATAACATGGAGAAAAGCCTACAAGTTGACTGTATTGTTTGGATTCAGTATAGTATCTTGCATTGGATTAGAAGTTAGGATCTGTGCTTTCTAATGAGATCTTAAATTACTCGAGTGTTCCCCAGAGAAGTCACCTTGGCCCACTTCTCTTTTCATCTTTCATTTCTAACTCCAATTGCCTATTGAATGCAGATGACTTAAAGATATTTAGTTCTGTCAAGAGGATAAAATCGCCTATAGTCTATCAGTACAGAATTCAGAATTCCTTACTAAATCGAGTTAAACCGTCTTATAGAGCTAATGTCAAAAAATGGCAGACAATGGACAAAAACATAATAAATTAATGATTAAAAACCAAACAAATTTAAACATTTCTTTAATTTTTTTATAAAATTTTTCAAGTGCCCTCAATCAAGTGATGCAACTATTTATACTCATTTTTAGCAGTTCATTAATATAGAGTTTTTTTTTACTTGTTTTTTTTTCAATATGGCAACGCTCAGACAGCTGGTATTTAATCTGACAGCTGACACTACCCTTTTATTCAGTATTGTTTGGCAAATTATCATTCAAAGACTTATGTCCGAGCAGCGTTTATAAATTGTGGAAATTTATAAAGTCAGTGTTCAATAAAAAATGTTTATAGAGTGCTATGCCAATTTTACGGTCAACACAATCCACCAACTGAGTCGGCTATTCGCAAAACAATTGACAAATTTCGCATTACATTTACTCTTTTGGACTCCAAGCCACCGAGGCAGTGCGTACAGATGTAAATATCGACGCCGTTGAGACCAGTGTTGAGGGAGATCCTAATTCCTCGATTCGTCATCGTACGCAAGAACTTGGCCTGTGTCCATCGGCTTTGTTGAAGATTTTGCGCAAGGATGTTGGCTTACACACTTCCAAGATTCAATTGGTACAAGAACTGAAGCCGAATGATCATCGTTTGTGTCGTGAGTTCAGCGATAGGACGCTTGAACAGTCGATCAGGAACAGGAAGTCGGTCCACTTTTTTACCGGGAAATTTTGTTCAGTGCTGAGGTTCACTTCAGTCTCAGTGGCTTTGTTAATAAGCAAAATTGTCAGATTTAGAGCTAGAAAAATCGAAAGGTGATTCATAGGCTATCGATGCACCCCGAAAAATACATTATTTAGTTCGGTTTACGAGCTGGCGGCATCATCGGGCCCTACTTCTTCAAAAATTAAGAAAACCGAAATGTCATCGTCAATGGCCCCCGGTACAGAGCCATGACGAATGTTTTTTTTGTTTCCAGAAATGCGTGAACATGTTCTGCAGGACATTTGGTTTCAACAGGATGGTGCCACATGCCATACTGCCGGCGAAACCATCGTGTTATTGAAGGAAGAGTTTGATGGCAACATTATCTCCAGAAATGGACCTGGCCTCCAAGACCGTGTGATTTGATGCCGCTGGACTATTTTCTGTGGGGGTATTTGGAGTCATTGGTCTATGCGGACAAGCCAAAAAAGATTCCAGCCTTGGAAGCCAATATCATGAGTACCATTCGTAAAATACGGCCTCAAATGCTCGAAAAGTGGTTGAAAATTGGAGCCCGAAATAATTTCTCACCATTAATGCCATAAAATTATCTATCGAATAAAAAAACGTTGGCTTAGTTACTCAACTTGTGTGTGTTTTACTTTAATTTTAAATCCTATAGCTCTTTAAAAAAAACACCCTTTAGAATTTGTGAAATTCGAATGGATTTTCTTGATTACCACTTTTTACTTATTCACGGTAGTGAATATTTCCAGGAAAAAAATTTCCACTGTCGGTTTTTAAAAATATTTTACAAATATGAGTGATGAAGGAATAGCCTAACGTAATAATAGTGCAATGCAAATTCACGTTAAGAAAAACATTTGAACTGATGCAAACCTCTCATGTTCCATGACGGGCAATAAACATTTAAAAAATATGCAATATGGCGGCAGTATTTTGCGAAATGAGGGGAAACCCGGATTTTCTTATTTAGCATCTCAAATAGGTCGCAAATTATTCCCAAAAGGTCCCATTTTGTTATTTCGAATGTCTAGGTTTTACCAAAATGTGAGCTAATTTGTCTAGACCCCTATTATTTCAGTCAGGTTAATGGCTTTTTGATGGAGTATTTTTCTAGATAGATTCGATTTGATGCTTTCAATTATAAATTACTTGAATGCTGTAAAAAAATCAGAAATATGTAGCTACCTCGATGACAACAGATAACAAAAGGTCATTTGCCTAACAATGAAGTTTAAATAGGTACAAACAATTAATAAGATAAGAATGAAACTCGAATAGATAGTTTTATTAATATTGGGATTCTTCAAAAGTATTCACTGATTATTCTTTCACGATATGCTAACGAAATTTTGCAATAATAATATAGCTTCGAGACATCCATTTCATTAAAGTTTTCTTTATATTTAGTTAACATATTAAAATTTTAAATTTCTTAATGTTCATGCAAAATTTCATTATTCTTCTCCATTAAAAAATGTTTCGTATGCGCCGTATCGTACGATCATTTCATGTAAGAAATAATGTATTGTAAAACGGTTTTAAGCCATTTTCGATTTAAGTAAGGACATGTATTTTTTTTTTTTTTTTAAAAAAAACCTTTTTAGTTTTGCAAAATTTTTAAAATTTGTTCGCTTCTTATAGATTTTGGCTAAATTTGACATCTGGACAATTTATAAACGAATGGCATATACCTACAAGCAATTAGGAGCCACACAGTCATGAACTTCATTTGTACTTCCACCAATAAGAGTAAGTATTCTTTTTCGGCGTTTTCACAAAAAATTGGGAATTATGTGTTGAGTCATTATTGCCTGGGAGAGTGGTCATTAAACCTGTCTTGCAATCAGCTTATTTTATTTATAACCTACGCACACTGTATTCAAGCAAGCTTATTATAATGAAATTTTCCATTGATAAAGAAACTGGAAAAAGTGGCACAAAGAAGCAAACATTTCTTGATTTCATCACTGCAAGTAACAATGGACAGCGGCTAAGGCAACTTTTCAGATTCGTCAGGACCCATCACCAGGCATAACGTGACGACATAATCACGTCCTACGCAAATTGACCATGACCATGTCTAGAAAACGGATGTGTGCACAACCGGATGTGTCGAGACAGCGATTCCGTTGACAACTGAATGAAAATAATTGAGCGAAAAAAAGGACAATTGATTGAGACAATAAATTTGATAGTGGTAACATCATAATAAGTATCATACTTCAATTAGCGAACCGATACGCTTCGTCGCTTCCCACATTCACTCACTCACCTTACTACCTTCGAAGAATTATTTTCTTATTAATGTAGGCTTTCACCACTTCATTCATGAGATTAGATTACAAAAAAATTCAAATATTAATCACAGATCAAAAATTGACAACATAATTTGAAAGTTATAATAAATGGTGCTTTAATGGACGCGTACCTACATATACGAGTATTAGTGAAATTTTGTATATAACCTACTTGAACATCTGTAATTAGCAACTTTTCGAAATTCGTACTAAAAGCATGTAGTTTAGTCACAGTCAGTGAAATTCTATGCGAAGTGAAGATTGAAACTGGAGACATCTACACGAAATAGTATATGCCTACCGGTAGCCACAACACGTCATTCTGCATAAGCCACTGGTATTATGTAATAACTAATAATATATTTTTACAATTAATATAGGTATGCCTATTATTGATAGTATGGATATTGTTTATATATTCGATTTGTTTATACTACTCGTACTATTGATGTCGCTGTTCCACTCCCAACCTTGCGTAATATTGTAAAAGCTATAAAATCATACCAAGAATTGTGTCAGCTTTGTGCGTAATACATTTGCGAGATATAGGTCACCAAACTCAACCAAGTACGGTCCAAGCGGAAAGCGGATCCCAATCGATGGACGTGAATAATTGTGGTGCAGAATTTATAGCCGTGCTGGTAATTAATTAAGCGTGCATACCAAAATTGAACAAAGAACACCCGTTACTACATAAATACGCTATTAACATTTGCGTCAAAACAAATTCTTACTTCCATTTTTATGACAAATCCTAACGACCCTCCTGCTGATAACTGCCAATAATAATTCCGTCAAATACTCATATCATTTAGAATAATTTAAGAGGAAAAAAAAAAACTTAAGTAATATTAAATAATCCACATTCCAAATGACATTTCAAAACGTGTTTTCCAGTTTTGTGTTTCTATGCCACTTAATTCAACATTTTTATTACGTTTTGATTGCCATTGAATTGCTATTTACACCGAGCCGTCAATAACTATCTTTCAGATATGCAGTTGCACAAGATGCATCGTATGAATGAAAAAAGATTTAATAAATTACAACATGCACTATGCACACTCTGTCGTCTGAAGACAAGCCATCAAACCGGAAACTTCAACAAAACTTGAAAAACAATTATAACAACACCATCGTCGACTTTGTTCAAAGAGAAAGCGAAGCATTCGTGTTTAATTAAGTGTCCCACCCAATTGTTAAACTACATGTGTGTTTCGTGTCCAAGTGCATCTTTGAATATGCATCACCTGTGGACCGAAGTCATACCCTTGCGCAATCGTTTACCTCCTGTTGCCGGGGGTCCCGATGACTTAGCAGCAGGTGCCACCGCGTATCCTCCTAATATATGTAAACATACCACAGCAGCCAAAAGATACTTCTGCATTTTGATCGAAAGTGAATTACACAAAACAAAATATTTACTAAAATTAAACTCTAATCGAAGTTGTCAACTGAAGCGACCAGTATTACGAAAACCATTCGACAATGCGCACTATCATGAGATTTTCATTTCCCGCGAAATTATAGCTTGATCCAGATCCAGATCCAGATAAACTGCCAAACTGCAAGCTGTAACCTCACTTTATGAAAGTAAAATGAAACGAAAAGCCCGAACGAGAGAGCAAAACTGTAGTGAAACCGAAAGTCGTTATATGAAATCGAAAGTTGATATTGGCATGTGCGCTTGAATTGACCGCTAGTGAAGAACTGACTTCTTGTGGCTGCAGGTAAGTATGAGGGACATCCGACATCTGAGAGTGGAGCACCACTGGGTACGGCATACGAGACAAAACGGTCGTATACGGCCAAAGCGAGATAGTAGGTAGATGTGTACTAGCACTAGCACCTCTGCATCTGGCCAGGCTAAGCAAGGCAGTTCACTTGGCGGCAGTTCCAGACTTCTCTCCACGTACCATACACTACTAGTCAAGCAGATCACCCAAAGGCCAACACATAGCTGGCGAGCGAGCTTTGCAAGCCGGTTTGTGAATCTGAAGACCCTCTGCCGTGTTGCTGGTTATGGATGCTGTTTGGTACGCAACACACAGCAGATATCACAGCAGACGTCAGTTTCGGCAATTAGCAGCTATTCTGTTAGTTTGTCCGTATTACACACGTAATATACGTGATATCTTTTCACGGTGGGGATTGTTTGTGTACATGTGTGCGGGGGAGATGCAAATTCATGTGACTGATAGACGATCCCGCGTATCGAATTTCGATGGCGAACGCGAACGAACGAACGAAAATGACATGGAGCCAGTGTAGCTAGACAAGATATTAGCTCTCAATGAAAGCGAATCCACTTAGAAGTCATCATAGAAGATTGAAGCCTAGGTCAATATAGAGAGTACTAGGTTTTCGCTATAAAATGCGACGGAGGTGACTATATTGGGCTATTAAATTAAACACCTACTGTTGTACATCAAAGTGGCACGATGAGGTTGTTTGCTGTGAAACTGTTACTTAAAACCATTGTTGTTTATCTTGATCTCAAGATAGCAACAAATGTACGAATACAAGTGGCTTTGAATTATTGTATGTTTTTTCTTTTCCCCTCTTTCAAAATGTGGCTGCAAATGCCTTCTCCTTTCAATTAATTGCCAAATTTTGCGCAACGTTAATTATGGTAATAGCGAAAATTAATTGAATGCTAACATAAAGCAATTGTCTGATCTTTGTCATGGGAATGGGAATGTAAATGCAGTTTCTGGGTAACGTTCGTGAATGTATAACTTATTTCAGAATGTCAAGGGCTACTTACATGATTCTGCAGATAATGAAATCACAGCTGACATAAAATGCATAATAATACTGCAGTTGTACTTTAGCTTCATTTTTTTTTTTAACAATGATGAAACGCTAATGTTTCACCATGTAAAATTATATATCAGAATAAATTAATTGTATACGCCTATATTTTTGAACGAAGATGTAGTTGGCGGCTTATCCGTTCGATATCCATTTGAAGGGGTAATAGCGCGAGTCGCTTCAAGGAATCTTTGTACAGATACTTAGTTGATGTTTAGGCTATGTTAGGTTATGTTAGGTATTATACAATTAATTTTTGTTTTGTTATTTGTTTTCTCTATTGTAATAATATACTATGACTTCTTTTATAACAAACAATTTGTACATTATATAGGTACATATATATTTTTATTAAATATTGTAATAATCTGTTATTGCTTGACCAGCTTTATATTTAAAGAAATTAAGGGTACTCGCTTAAAGGAGTAAATTTACGATCTCGTATTTGGTTAAATTTATGCTTTAATTATAAATGAATCCTAAGCTGGGTCTAGCCCACCTAATAGGCAATTAAAAAAAAAAAATTGTTTGATTTGATGTATCTGCATCTACGTTTACTTAAATTTGTGGCGCATATTTGTTTAATTTAATTTTTTATTTAATTAAAATCTATACTAATTTGCCGAGTATATTTATTTATTATTATTTCATCTACAAGCATAGCTTTACAGATTACAATTTTTTAAAATATAAAAAGAAAAAAAGATCAATTAATATATATATATATATATATATGTATGTAGATGATTAATGTAATAAAGTTTTTATAGCCTTTAAAAAAAATAAAAATAAAAAATAAAAAATAGAAGGAGGAAAGCGATGACAAATTAGTGCAATAATAAGGCAAACAAAATGTTTTTAAAGCGATCTCTAGAGTAATGAAAATCTACATCTCTACTGACTTCATTAAAAGACTAGAAATAGGCTCATAACGACCGTAGTTTATTCTATGTAATGATTGAAAAAAAAACGTTTCGAATTCTTAGGCGCCTTTCGGGAGCATAAATGGGCACCTGATATAAAAGGGCATCTCTAATAAATAATATATCGTGGGCATATCTTCTCAGATTAAGGGTAAGTATACCCAGTAATTGGCAACGTGCGCTGTAAGAGGGCTCAAAGTCTCAACGCATTTTTTTGAAAATATATTTTGTGAATCGCCTCTGCACTCTTTCTATACGATCTGAGTGAATCTGATAAATGGGGTTCCAGATAACATCAGCGTATTCAAGTATCGACCTAACCAGTGAGATGAATAGACATACTAAAGTGTGTGGATCAGAAAAATCTGTCGAATTTCTTTTGATAAACCCAACAAGTGAGTTAGCTTTGGCAACTATGTACTCAACGTGAGGAGCAAAGGTTAGCTTGTTGTCGGTAATGATCCCAAGGTCCTTCATTTGATTAACCATTTTTAAAGGAGTTAAATCAATGCAGTAATCATAGGTGTATTGCTTTTGCGAACTTAAAAAAGAAATTGCCTTGCATTTTTGAATATTCAGTTTCAAGCAATTATGAATACACCAATTGGATAGGTTGCTAAGGTCGATTTGCATCTTTCCACAATCATCTAAACTTTTTATCTTACGAAATAGCTTGATATCATCCGCATACATTAAACATTGACAGAATTTTATACGTTGAACAATATCATCAATAAAAATTATGAAAAGCAGAGGGCCCAAATGACTACCTTGCGGAACTCCAGATGTACAGGAGATTAGTCTTGAACAGCAGTTATCTATGTAAACTTTTTGGAATCGACCACCTAAAAACGATGAAATCCACTTGAGCATTGCTGAATGAAATCCAAAATGTTCCAGTTTCTTTAGCAAAATCTTATGATTCACTGAATCGAATGCTTTGCTAAAGTCCGTATAGACAGCATCAACTTGGCATCCATTTTCAATAGCGTTGATAACATAGGATGTAAAATGGGCTAGATTTGATGTTGTCGAACGTCCAGAAACAAAACCATGCTGAAACTCAGACAGATGTTCTTTTACATGAAATTCTAATTTATGTTTAACGATGCTTTCAAAAAGCTTTAGTATAGCGGACTGTTTGCATATTCCTCGGTAATTTTCAATGTTATTCTTGGATCCAGATTTAAAAATAGGATCCAAAAACGACAGTTTCCAATCATCGAGAAAAATGCCAGATGAAAGGGATGCATTAAAAATTGTGAGTAGAGGTGTACACAGGGAATCACAGCAGTTTTTTAATACAATTTCCGGGATACCATCGGCACCAGGCTTAGAATTAGGCTTGAGGGTGAGAGCCGCAGACTGTAAATCCTGCAACTCTAAAACCAGTAGACCAAAATCAATCTTGGATATTGAATACAGCTCAAAACTACTGGGTATACTGCATATCGTTGTTGTATACGTGTCATTGGATTCAACATTTTTATAAACCATTGTTTTCGGCAACCCAATAGAACATCTTTTATGATTTATAAATGACCAGAAACACTTGGAATTACGTTTTAGTTTATTTTCTACGCTATTAATGTATAGATTGTGCAAGAACTTGCTTAGGACAGTAAAATCTTTTCGGAGCTTCCAAAATAGAACTTTATCAATTTCATTTCCAGAAATTATAAATCTTTTGTGTGCTTTATTTTTTAAATTCTTTAAATTAAGAAGCCGCCTTTTATACCATGGGGGTTTCGAAATGTTTCTCTTCACCGCGCATGGAACAAACGTGGTAAATCCAATTTTCATAATTGCAATAAAACGACTGTACATTTCAGAAAGACATAGATTTTCAAATTCAAGATCCCACTCGAGTGAATTGTAATACATATCCACCCACCAAAATCACATTTTAAAAAGTTAAAAGACCTATTTGAAATCGTATCCCTCTTAAGATTATACATCTCAATTTCAACATAGATTTGCTTATGATAAATTGAATTGAAAATTATTTACGAGATACTTGCCCTACAATGTTCGTCAAAATTTAAATTTATTTACCGTTGAGTAAATATACTCGTTTTACGTTGCTTACGAGGTTTACTCTACACTAAAAGCCGTATTCTTTAGATTTTTCGTTACTTAAAGTTTAATTACTGATTCACTGACTAGCGTATTTCTTTGGACGTAGTGTTTTATTGACGCCATTGAGCATATTTACAAATAAGTAAAACTCGAGAAGCTGTCCATCTTTATTAAATCATTAAATCAACTTTCATTATCTTCAAAAAAGTATTTAATGAATACTGAAGTTTGTATTTAACGTTAACTAAACTAGGTATAACTTAATCTGTAACAATCTACTACCTTTTCTCGTAAGTATAACAAGACCTCTCCCCAACTTTGCCTTCTCCAAGGTCACCCTATATCTCTCGTTCAGTTTCTTCGCTACCTTGGCATACTGTATAACAGTGAGCTAAATTTCAGTTCATATGTCAATCAGATAATCCTTAAAGACAACTCATCAATTGGTTTTGTCAAACGGTGGTCCAAAGAATTCTCCAACCCCTACGTAAACAGATCCCTTGACATTACCTTTGTTCGCACCTTCCTCGAGTACACCAGTGAAGCGTCCCGGTCATTTTTATCCATTTACTCTTCGAACGACCTTGTTATCTTGCCGCCTTATCAAGACCGCT
This sequence comes from Pocota personata, assembly GCA_963082735.1. Taxonomy (NCBI): domain Eukaryota; kingdom Metazoa; phylum Arthropoda; class Insecta; order Diptera; family Syrphidae; genus Pocota; species Pocota personata. Next base: position 68,372,851 of record OY720431.1, read on the forward strand.
TCAACCTCATTAACTTGAATACCCTTGAAGAACTCAGAGACGTAGCAAATATTCCCTTCATTCATCGACTCCTCTCCGCAACCAAACCCGAAACCATCGAAAAAGTGCATGATATCGTGTTGGACGATAGGCGAGTGAAGGTGAGTAAGATAGCTGAAGCTGTGTGTATATCGAAAGAGAGGGTGCGAAACATCTTGCACAAAAAAGCAAGATGGGTGCCGCATTTGCTGAATGTCGATCAAAAGCAAATGCGCAAACGATTTTCGCGGCAATCTTTGGACCGATTCAATAGGGATCCGATCGATTTTGTGCGGCGATTTGTCACCATGGATGAGACATGGTTCCACCACTACACGCCAGAAACGAAACAGCAGTCGAAGCAGTGGGTGGAAGCCGGTGGTTCAGCGGCAAAGAAAGCGAAGTCGATCGCATCTGCCGGAAAGGTCATGGCCAGTGTGTTTTGGGATGCGAAAGGGATCCTGTTAATTGATTACCTTGAGAAAGGCAGAACAATTGCAGGTGAATATTACTCCAAACTTTTTGACCAGCTGGATGCCAAAATTCGCGAGAAGAGGTCTGGCTTGAAGAAGAAAAAAATCATCCTTCACCAGGACAATGCACCTGTACATAAGTATGCGTTGGCGATGGGAAAACTGTTTGATTTGGGATACGATTTGCTCGGCCATCCCCCCTATTCACCTGATTTGGCACCCTCAGACTTTCATCTGTTCCCAAACTTGAAGAAATTTGTTTTTGGGAAGCGCTTCGCATGCAATGCAGAAGTTGATAGGGCCGTAGATGAATATTTGCACAGCCTTCCAGACTCTCACTTCCGAGAAGGAATACTGATGTTGGAGAAAAACTGGACCAAGTGTCAAGGGAGATTATGTAGAAAAATAAAATCACTTTTTAACTGAAAATCGCAGTCTTCCATTGTCAGGCCGAGAACTTTTCACCTTGCCCTCGTATTTTCAATATCCCTGCAAACGTTTCGCTCGCTTTTTGGGAAAGCCTTAAACAAAAAAAAAATTAATTCCTTACGAACAAGACCTAAAGATTTAAATCAAAACTTTAATAGAAGTTAAAAAAAAAATTTTTTTCTAAACCATTTTTGTATGTATAACATACTCGTTCATACATCGTACATCAAAATGTTGGAAATTAGTCTAATTATAGGGTGACCAGATAAGAACGATAGGAAAAGAAATTTAAATAAAACAACAATGGTATAAGGTACCAAATTGATTCCAGCTTAGCTTTGAAGCTACATTCATGCCATTATACATATATAAAATAGTACATCATTTAAATGACTGCCTCGGCTTCGCTAGCAGTGCTTCAAGTGGTCGGTCCAATATATGAGGCGTTATTCCGACAATAGCGTCTTGAATCTTGGCCATGAGCTCATCCAAAGTGGTTGGTTTATTAGCATAGACTAAGGACTTGACGTAGCCCCAGAGAAAATAATCGCGGCCGCCAATTGATGAACGCTCGCCGTGAAATGACCCAGTCGCCAAATTTCTCCTTCACCACTTCGAGCGTTGCGTCGCTTGTATGGCATGTAGGGCCGTCTTGTTGGAACCACAGCTAGAATATATCGATGTTGTCAAGCTATGGCCACAAAAAGTCGGTTAACATTCGGTCTATACCTAGGACCATTGACGGTAACGGTGTCTCCTTCCTCGTTTCGAAAGAAATAAGGTCCGATGATGCCGCCGTGCCATAAACCGCACCAAACATCAATCTTTATGGATGCATTGATGCTTGGTCGAACACTTGTGGATTGCGGTAGCTCCAATAATGGCAATTTTGCTTGTTGACATAGCCGCTGAATCAAAAATGGGCCTCGTCCGAGAAGATGATATTTTGGCCAAAATCCAGATCTCCGGCCAACATTTCCAGCGCCCAATTAGCGAACTCACGGCGTTGTCTATGGTCAATTCTGGCTTCCTCTTAGATACTGGCCGCTACGGCGGCTATATTTCCTTCACTTCGCACCGATCTCTATTCGGTTGGTGGTTTAAGGTCCCACGCTCAAACTTTTCAACGGTGCGACGAATTGCCTGCGCACTGAAGCCATGATGACGACCGACCTCACGACGAAATTCACTTTGCGTATTTACAAATGAGTCGGAATTTCGATAATATTTTATAATAATTTCTACACATTCGGGAAGCGTCAAACGATGCGTGATGAAATGGCAAACCTTACCGAATATTTAGACAGCTGGATGTCATTGGTAACTTTGACAGCTGCTGAAATATAACAATTGGAAAAACTATCATTGCTATCTGGTCACCCTTTATAACGCTCTAAAATGTTATTCAAAGTCAGGACTTTCTTTTTATTTGCCTTGTGTGCAAATATTATTTAAATCAACCACGCATTTTCCTTGCTACTGATGTAAATTTACAAAGTGAAAAGTGGAAAATATTGCTGAAGATTTACATAAAATAATTTAAGGACAGTATACGTATTAAAAACAAAAAGATAAACTAATCACGTTTGTTAGCTTAGCTAAACTTTTAGTTATTCTAAACACCTCTCAACAACATAGCTGCATCTGTTTTATGAAGATTGATTAATATACAAAAAGAATTCAAAAATTGGTTGCCTGATTTTACCTATTACAAACTCATTGGAAACTTATCGATGAACTATTGTATCGAGTTCCTCGAAATTTCGTTTACCTATACGAGTATTGTGCCCAAGTTTTACTATATTATAGTTTAAAATATTTTCATCATAACTTCTGAGAAATATTTTCCTCCATCTATCACCATTCCGGTAAGAGAGCGATAGATTAAACCGCTTAACCGGTATTATTTACCTTTAAAAAGAAAATAAATAATCCCTTAAGTGCAACTAATTTAGCCATTTTTTTCAGAAACGGCAATAGATTAAACAAAACTGTTCAAAAATAATGATTAGCATTAATTAAGGAATATTATAACGAAAGTTAGGCATAGATACTTTTAAGAAATTCGATGAAATATCCGTTCCCATTGTGCATACAGCTGAAGTAGATTTAAATGATTTATATCTAGTTGCAAATTATGTATTATTTGCTTTCAAAGAGTACGAGGGTGGGTCAATAAGTCCCTGAAAATTAACACAAATTGTGTCGTCACCTTAAATTTATTTATTTTTTTTGTCAAGAATCATCTTTCAAAAGAACGCACCCCAATTTTCAGGCAGATCTGTCAAATAGTTTTGTTGTGGCAACCATTTTATATAGATGCCTACTAGCATTTTCGTTAAAATGGAAAAAAGTGAATTTCGAGTGCTCATTAAACACTATTTTTGCGAGAAAAAACTATTACGCAAACCAAACAAAAGCTTAACAAATATTTGTTTGATGGTTTCGGGTGTGCGTGGGGTTTTTGGCCGTCCTTAACGTCGGTCATCATCGAGGGACGTGCGACAATGTTTAAATTCAGCTGCCCACTTTTTAACGGTTGACATGAAAGGAGCAGAATCCCCGTAAACTTTTGTCAACTTTGGATGAATTTCCTTAGCGGTTAACCCATCCACAACGAAGAATTTTATCACCGCACGATATTCAAGTTTCTCCATTTTAACGAAAAACAAGCAAGACGTCTACTGCAAAAATTCGTGTAAAGAAACTACCTGACAGAACAAGTTGAAACTTGTCATACGAACTAATAAGAAGTGCACCCAGGAAGGAAACATAAATTTTTGCTGATTGGAACACCATCTCTGCGTCAGGCCGAGAACTTTTCCCCTTGCCCTAGTATATTAAAATTTATTTAAAATAAAACCAATTTCAAAATTTCATAACAAAATAGTAACCTCAGGATAGTGGCCTATTTATGTCATATTTCGTTTATAGTTTTGAGTGTAAGGTCCCTACTACCCAAGCGGTAAGGTCTCTAGCTGAAGAGTAGCATGTATTTAAATTTAGTTGCATGGATGTTGTGAGCAGGCATTATCCAATACCATGTCTAAAATTTAACTTTTTTTACTATATGCTCTACTAAGGTCTGTTTGCTGAAACAGCATAAATCTTCATCATAACCAAGTTGATCTTATATTATAATTGGAGCTAAATTTATTTTCAGTTTTTTAGCATCTCACCGGGAGACAACTGGGTGGGTCCCAGTCTACCACCTGTACATGTCATTCTCCTTCTTTTTGTGTGGACGAGATTTGAAATTCGATTTCGCAGTAATACTTTAGCATGGGAATTTTAAAAAGCTTGCTCAAAATATGGCCGGGTTCGAAATTAACATTTGATAATTTATACGATATTATCTTTTTGAAAGAATTATGGCTGTAATGCACAACTGAATGGATTTTGTGGGGTCACAATTCCAGGCGAATTCAGAACTCTCATTCTCACCCCAAAATTAGCATTCGGTCGTTTTTGAGAAAAAAGTCGATTTTCCAATTTTAGTTTCACCTATCCTGGTAAGTAGTATCAAGCATCATGTCTTTATACAAACTGACATACATACTACGAGGGTGGGTCAATAAGTCCCTGAAAATTAACACAAATTGTGTCGTCACCTTAAATTTTTTTTTTGTCAAGAATCATCTTTCAAAAGAACGCACCCCAATTTTCTGACAGATCTGTCAAATAGTTTTGTTGTGGCAGCCATTTTATATAGATGCCTACTAGCATTTTCGTTAAAATGGAAAAAAGTGAATTTCGAGTGCTCATTAAACACTATATTTGCGAGAAAAAACTATCACGCAAACCAAACAAAAGCTTGACAAATATTATGGGGACTCTTCACCATCGATTGGAACTATTCACCACTGGTTTACTCAATTTCGGTGCGGTCGTTCAAGCACAAGTGACGCCGAACGTTCTGGTCGCCTAATTGAGGTCACCACACCATAAATGGTCGACAAAATCCATGGTTTGATAATGGACGATCGGGGAGTGAAAGTGCGCGAGCTTGAAGAGGACACAGGCTTATCACATGGCTCAGTGATTTCTATTTTACATAAATATTTGGACATGAAAAAGCTTTCCGCAAGATGGGTGCTGCGTTTGCTCACAATCGACAACAAACGCATTCGATTGACAACTTTAAAGGTGTGTTTGGCGATGTTCCAGAAAAATTCGGCTGAGTTTTTGTGACGTTTCGTAACCGTGGATGAAACCTGGAATCAGCACAACACACCAGAAACCAAGGAACAGTCAAAACAATGGAATTCTCCGGGTGAATCGAAACCGAAGAAGGCCAATGCGGGATTGTCAGCAAACAAGGTAATGGCGACAGTTTTTTGGGATGCGCGCGGTGTTATTCACATCGATTACCTTGAAGAGGGTAAAACGATCACCGGCGCATATTACGCAGAGCTGCTGGATTGATTCCAAGCCGATTTGAAGCAAAAACGGCCGCATTTAGCGATAAAGATAGTTATTTTTCACCATGCCAACGCACCGACGCACAAGTCCGCAGTCGCAATGGCCGATTTGAAGCAAAAACGGCCGCAATTGGCGATGAAGATAGTTATTTTTCACCAGGCCAACGCACCGGCGCACAAGTCCGCAGTCGCAATGGCAAAATTGCATTAGTTAGGGTACGAACTCTTCCCTCATCCAGCATATTCCCCAGATTTATCCCCCTGCGACTATTTCTTGTTTCCAAACAAATGGCTTGGAGGTAAGAGATTTGGGCCGATTGAAGAGGTCATCGCTGAAACAAACGCTTATTTTGAGGGGCTCGAGAAATCGTATTATTTGGAGGTCATCAAAAAATTGGACTGAGACTATGTTGAAAAATTAAATATTTTTATACCGAAAAGAGTGTTCCTTATTTTATTTTTCAGGGACTTATTGACCCACCCTAGTACTTACAAAATTATAATCGATTCAACCAATTAAGAGGTATATCATCTGGCGTCATTTAATTTATGGAAATATACGTTTGTCCATAACTCAGTATGAGGTTCAATTAGACATCACATCATATATTTATTTTCTTTCCTCAATAAAACCTATAATTTTAACATGAAAGGTTAGGTTAAGTTGGCGGGAAGTGCACCTAAGTGCTTATCACGGGGTCCATACGGTCCATTGTATTTCCCTTTTTGTTATGTGGAACCTATATTTAAAACCTTTGTCTTGCGGTGGGTTCTGTAGCAAACCAGCTTGCGTTCTTTATGAAGCCTAGCATGTTCCTAGGTGGAACTTGTACGAGATACCCTAGTTCGAAAGCTTGTTTCCTATATGACGGAGGCGGCGGTTTTGAAGGCAATCACATAACAAGTCTTTGATAGTTAATGTCTCCTCTATATCTTGACAGCTCCAGCAGTGGTCGGGTGTGTTGATGCCTAGTTTGTTAGCCAATTCCCCTATCGCGCAGTGTCCTGTTAGCACGCCTATCAAGATTCGAATTTCTTTTTTATTCATCGCCAGTAGGCTTTTGTTCTGTTTTCATCCATTGTAGGCCATAAACTGCGAGATATGACACAGTCGCTTCTGACGGACCATGCGGAGTTAATCAGCTCTATTGCTTTTAGGTCTATTTTCATTCTTAGTTCACCTATTGCAGTTTCTACCGATATGAAGATGCTACAATCATCCGGGAGTTTGTACGATTTTAAGTGACTCGCAAAAAAACTCCGCAGCCAGTTCCGATTATTTAGACCCGTCAGTGAAGAGCTGAATGTCCTGTATATTAGTTAATGTGTTGGAGTCCCACTATTATTTTTCGAGAATAAGAGTGGAGTAGTTCTTGTCGAAATCTATGTAGGGTATGATATAATCTGTTGTTCTGTCGAGATCGATTACAATACGAGTATACCCGTTGAGTATAGGTCCGTGTCTATAGGAGCTTTGCTTCCATGCGCCCGATTGTTTGAGACGAATAGCACTTTTGGCAGCTGTGCATCTTATGTACTCATCTAGGGGAGGGATATTTAGCATCATCTCTAAACCCGTTTGTGGTGTTGATCTCTGTGCTCCTGTTATGTTTATGCATGCTAGTCTTTGTACCTTTATGAGTATTTTAAGATAGCTGGTTTTGTCTGTTGCATTCCACCATACAATAATTCTGTAGGTAAGGATGGGTCTGACAATAGCCATGTACCAGTTAATCATGGACGGACGCAGACCCCATTGTTTACGAAATGTTTTCTTGCACGCATAGAATGCGCAAAGTGGTTTCTTCATTCTTTCTTCTGTGTTCTTTTTCTAAGTGAGCTTCGAATCAAGGATGGTTCCGAGATATTTAGCTGTTGTGGAGAGGAATTCCATTCAGTTTAGGGGGATCACATTCATCTATTTTCCTTCTATTGGTAAACAGAACCAGTTCGGTTTTAGTCGGATTTATACTTAGACCGTTTTGTTCTGCCCAGGAGGACAATTCTTTTAGTGCAGATTCCATGAGTTTACTGATTGTAGGTAAGTATTTCCCACTGATCATGATTACTATGTCGTCTGCATATGCAACTGTTTTTACTTCTTTGGCTTTGAGGATCTGCAGAATTTTGTTAACTGCAAGGAGCCAGAGCAAAGGAAAATTATTCCTCCTTGCGGGGTTCCTCTTGTAACTGTTTTCCTTACGATGCTCTCACCTAAATCGGAGTTGATTATTCTGCTCTTAAACATTTCGTCAATCCAGCTAATTATATTCTGTTTTTACTTCTAGTTCAACTAGAGCTGCATTTATCGATGTCGTATTTAGGTTGTTAACATAAAAAGTAGTCATTGACTGTGGCGCGTGCTGTGAGGCATGTTTCGCCGTCTTGTTGAAACCAAAACTCTTCCACATTAATGTCATTCAATTGGGGGAAAAAGTGAGTAATCATGAGTCTATAGCACTCTCAATAATGGCTCATGGATTTTCTTCATTCCAAATATGACAATTTTGCTTCTTGACGTAGCCATTTAACCAAAAATAAGCCTCATCGCTGAACAAAATTTTGTTGTGAAAACGAGGACCATTCACCGAACGTACGACGCATATAATGCTCAAGCGACATCAATTCTTGCACGAGCTGGATCTTCTAAGCTTGTAAACCGAAATCTTTCCGCAAAATCTTTCATAAAGTGGATGGGCTCAACTACAACTGCTGTGCACGATTGCGACTCAACTCATTCGGGCCCTCCTCAATACTACGCTTTACAGCAGCGACAGCTTCTTTTGTGCGCTCTGTATGATGTCTCTGCGGATGCATATTATCAATTAGAGCATGCGAGGTGCGAAAGCGATAACCATGGATCGTTCGAATTACTTGCTCGGATGAACGATTATGTCGACCGTAAAATGGACGTAGCGCACGGTAAGTTTCGCGAACTGAACCACGATTTTCGAAATTGCACAATTTGCAAATGTTGTTCGTAAGTCTATTCGTGGTGAAATGGCAAACCAAACTGAGTACAAATCGGCTGTCAACTGTAAAATTGGCTAGCGCTGAAGAAAATATTGGGAATTCGAAAAACAAACCTCTAAAAAACACCCTTTATGTGATCCTTCAGAAAGGGCTGACTCAAGAACTTGGTACTAACCCTCTTCGGTTCTTTTAAAGTTTTTTGATCGCGAAAGAGATGAAATCCCTTCTAATAATCTTTTCAATACTCATCATCCATGGCTACCAGACCTTCAATTACCAGGCACCAATTGTTACAATAAAAGAAGGCAAACGATGGATCATTGATGGTCACTTCAAGCTGGTGCATGTGATCCACTTAACGTAATTCGAAAACTTGGTAGAAAATGTCAACAAGTCGGTAGGCGCCGCCAAGATAACTGCACCAGAGAAAAAGGCTACAATTCAATTTTACCTGTGGAAGATCAGCGAGAGACTGAGTCTGCTCAGGAGCAAAACAAGCATAAGTGCGAGGTCCATCGATTGGATAGGATCGGCTTGGAAGTGGATTGGAATACGGCCCTTTCCAACGAACAGCAGATAATCGATATCAATAATCAGCAATACCAGATCAATAGCAGACTATCCAGCACCATGAAAGGAACAGCCGGGAAAATCAATCGGATAATAGACTTATTTAAGAACATCGGCATCTAATACCGTAAAACGCGAACAGGGTATTCTGAACGAAATCTTGATAGTGATGAGATCGGTGAGATAGTACGTGCATGTCAAATGGCTAAAAGTGGCCTGGTTAATACAAAACTCCTAGACAAAGAAGAAATAAATAGGATCCTCAGTAGAATTGAAAAGCTAATGAAATCGAAGGAGTGGAATACGGGTCTCCATCCATTTATACAAATAGCTCACTGTTACTCTGCGTCCTTTGGATGCCGAAAGTGAAAAACGAGGAGTTCAACTTACTCTTAACGAGATCCTCAATTGTCAACGGATTTCAGGTCGAAATAGAATATGAGAAAATGCTGGTTAACCACAAGGAGACATTTGGGATTATAGGGAAATGCCTTTCCGTAAACAATCTGGTAATATGCGATGACAAGTCCCTGGAAAAGTTTGATGAAGACAGTTGCATACCAACACTCTTGAAGGGAGGACATACAACGTGCACCTTTCGTACGAACATCATGGAAGACACAGTGTTCGTGGCAAATTTTAGAGGTCCCCTAACCTCGGTGGACGTCTCAAGATCTCTTAATGGTACTTACGATGATTCAGCTGAATATATATATAAAAATAGAACATTTTTTAGTTTCTCGTACTCCAGCGTTCAGGTGCTTCCACCCGTTCTGACCAACATCACTAATCGGGTGCAGAAAATCGATCTCAAACATGTGCCCAACATGGGTATCGAAGACATAAAATGACTGAAAGATCTAACGGAACAAGCCAAGATCTCCTCCTTCATGGATGTCTCAATTGTCGCATTGGTGCTGATCATCGCTTGGACAACATGGCGAAAAGTTAGCCTGGACCCCAAACTAACACCTATAAACCTAACTGAAGTGACAAGAAGCAGGATCAGGTCGTACGAACATGGTCATTGGCCTCAGACGTCACGTTTGATCTACGGGGCGGGAGGAGTTAACACGGCACATGCAGTCGTTGTATAAGCGTGACAGCAAATCATTGCAGATTCGCTAATTCAGTTTATTCAGGTGCGAACAGGTTCCCATGGGCGAGTGTATTAGAATCGGATTGCACTGCACAGGATACACGCGCTGGGATTAAATTGCTGAGATTGCAGTCCGGATGGTGGGACTTAGTCTTAGTTTTGACTTGTGCTGATACGGTTCGGTATAATAAAGTTGCATTTGTATCTCGTAAAGTTTGGTTTTATTTATTAAGGGATCGGTGGGTGTACGCGCGGGCTTCGGCCCGTGGTTTTTTTTTTTCAACATTCGCGGATCGCGATGTTTTAACTTATATCCTATAACGAAAATGTTTATGCGCAACACAATTGTAGAACCCAAGATCAATTCACTCAAGCCAATAAGTACGCAAAGAATTCAATTTAACCAAATAAATCGAAAACCTATTAGTTATTTAAACAAATCAATATTTAATACTAAATTGCTTATTTTAGGCTTTATTTGAATATTTGCACTTAATTACAGAATTTGATCAGTCAGTTTGACCAAAGAGTGGAATTACAGAGGAACGCGGAAAGACGTGAGTCGTCCGCAACAAGAAAGAAGACTATCGGAGCACCTTCCCAACAATCTGATTTTCTCAAATTAGGTGAGCAGATAAGAGGGCTGGTGCAAATGGTAGAAGATGGCAACAAGTCTTGGTCAAAGTCGCCGGCAGAAAGAAGGAACGTAGGCCCATTAAGGAGAAAATCCAACCCGATGCAATTGTGGTGGCTACGGAGGTAAATCTCTCCTACGCGGAAATACTCCGCAAACAGATCCCAAACTCGGCAATCCCGGTGAGTCGGTAACAAAGATCGAACGGACCCCGAAAGGCGACCTGCTGTTCCAACTAGACGAGACAGGTCAAAAGACCGAGCAGTTCAAGGGCAGAATCGGTGAAACCCTCGGCGCTATCCGAATGCTGACACACCGAACCATGGTGGAAATTAAGGACATCGATGAGGTCACCACCAAGGGGGATATTTGCGAGGCGATCAAATCTCAGCTCCAATTGAACAGGGTATGCGAAGCAGACCTCCTTAACTTAAGGAAGGCCTAGGGCGGCACGCAAGTAACTACAAATTGCCGGCAGACAGTGTAAACAAAATGCTAAAGTCGGGTAGGATAAAGATTGGCTGGGTGTATTGCTGCATTCGGGTACGCATAGCGCTAACGGAATGCTTTAGGTGCCACATGGTGTGCCACTGCCAGAGGGAGCATGACCGCTCCAAGCAGTGCAGAACATGCGGAGAAGAAGGTCACATAGCCAAGAACTGCACAAAGTACTCACTATGTTCTTGCTGCAAAATGGACAAGTCAAAGAACACTGGCCACGTAGCCGGTAGTACCAAATATCCGGTATTCAAGAAAGCCCTCACCAGTAAATCGTGATAAAGGTCGTTCAAATCAATCGGCACAAATGACGAGGGAAAAAAGTCGGCATTGCCCTAATTAGTGAACCATATAAACCCTCGTATGGTTGTAGCTGGATGACAACTCAAAGAAGGCAGCAATATGGACCTATGGAAACCACGCTCTACAAAAAGTCGGTGCTCCGGCGGATTACTTCGCAACCGCTAGGATTAATGATATCCACTTCTACAGCTGCTACGCACCACGTAGTCTAGTATACGAACACGACAGGATTCTGTAAATCAGAGGAGAAACCTAAAACTTAAAATTATGTAATCTTACGAGTATATACATATGATACAGACCATGAGAAAGTACTATGCTTTTCAAAATAAAGGACATTGCAATTAACATTTGCATTTCCCCTTATATACTACTAAATGTCCTACTCAAGACGGACCTGTATACGTATAGTGGGTATAAAAAGGTAAAAAGGTTCCGAAGAAAGACATTGATGATAAAATGATGAAAGTTTGCGTAGCAAGTTAGGGTTTCTCTTGTATTTTGTTCACTGCATTTGCCGAAGCTCGTTCGTAAATTTTCAGCTTTACATTATTTTGTCTGTGGTATATACCTAATATTCTTTGATTACAAACCTATTTGGTTGATAGATAATACAACTTGTAATATAAAATATCTCAGATGAAGTACGGCATTTCTAGAGATTGTATAAAGATGCTCTTTTTTTACCTCAGTGTAACTCGAAAACTATTCATCTGACGCAAAATGTATAAAGATAAAAATTGCGAGGAGTTGTCTCCTCCACAATACTCATCTTAATCATTTTTTGTCCTACAAAGTGTGACAATCTATGGACATTTATAGCTTAGAAGTTTGTACCGCTATACCGCTATCGCGTATCGCACTGGTTTGTGGATCGAGGTTAAGAATAATTGCTACCTCGGTTACGGCGATGTTAGTCTGGCTTTATCAAAAGTAGTATGTACATATTTGTCCATTCTGCAGACTTGCAATAACAAAGCCCGCCTAAAACTAAAGTCTGAATTTTTAAATATAAAAAAAGTTTTATTAATTTTTTTATGTACCTATATGTATATATTTTATTTCCAAGAGTGATGCATTATTATATATACTTGTAGCATAGACAAATAATTGTAAATAATATGTGTCATGCCTTATAAAAATTAGAGTCGTAGTATATTGGTTGTGGAGTTTTTTCTAACAAAGTATATAGACAATGAAACAAAACATTGAAATACAGAATTAATTCGTCAAACTTAATATAAAAATAAATAAATAAGACAAGAATAAATTAAATAAAAGAGAGCAATATGTTAAATATTGCTAGTAAATATATTTTTGATTTCGGAACTATTGATTGTAATTAGCCATTTTTTGACTTTATTTGAAAATAAATTTCGTATTTCAATTATTCTAATTGGGTATGGCAATCGATTAAATATTGTAGGTGCTGACACAGTATAAAAGTTCGAAAAGTTCTTTGCTAGTTGCTGAGAACTTACTCTTAAGCCCTATACATTTGAATACCTAAGATTTGTACTGTATCCCGTGCCCATGAAGCACACTTAAAGAACTTTATAAACATGCAGATGCTTTATTGGTAAAATTTGGAAACTTTAAAATAACAGCCAACTACTTATTAATATTGTCCTATTAGAAATAATTCTGACAATATGCTTTTGTACCATTTACAATGGCTCCTCCCCAACTTGTTAAACCGTCCTACAGCTTTGAGTTAACAAGGCCATAGTATTACCGCAAGTGGTTTTTTAGAACAATGAGGTCGTAACAATAAATTTTTGCGTATCGCACACAACATATATTTTTATGTTGTCTATTGATACACCTTGATACTTAAAACATTCAACAGATTCAATCTTAAAACAATTTGCACATGAAACATCCCTACAGACGTCGACTTTACCATAGTTATGAACGCACACTGAAAGTTTTTCTTGCTTACTAAAGGTGTTTTCTTAGAGGCTTCTTTTTCGAATTGGCAATACTTTTTCCAGCAGCAGCCAATTTCTGCACGGTTTGGTTATACTTACACCAGAACAACGCTTGCAAATTGTGCGTACCGTGCGCTACGTCCATCTTACGGTCGACGTAATCGTCCATCCGAGCAAGTAACTAGAATAACCATGGGTCGTTTTCGCACCACGCGTACCCTAATTGATAATACTCAGAGATGTCGTATAGTACACACAGAAGAAGCTGTTGCTGCTTTGGAGCGTAGTATTGAAGGGGACCGGAATGAGTCGATTCGAGATCGTGCACAGCAATTGGAACTGTGTCCATCCACTTTAAGGAAGATTCTGTAGAAAATCTGGGTTTACGAGCTTACAAGATCCAGCTCGTGCAAGAGTTGAAGCCGCTTGGCCATCGTAGGCGTCGGCCAACATGCCACACAGCGTCATAATCAATTTATTGAAGGAAATATTCGATAAGCGCATAATTTCGCGTAACGGATCTGTGAATTGGCCTACAACATCATGTGATTTAGCACCTTTGGACTATTTTCTTTGGGGATATATGGAGTCCCTAGTCTACGCCTATAAACCAGAGATGATGGACGACTTGGAAGCTAACTTCCGCCGCGTTATTTTATTATTGCTTGAAAAATTTGTTGAAAATTGGACTTCCAGATTGCGCTGCGGCGTATGACATAAAATTATCTTTCCAATACAGCCAATACTATGGCCATTGCCACGATTTGTATGTGTTTCATTTTATTTTAAAGTTCTATACCTCTAAAAAAAAAAAAAAAAACCCTTTATAAGCTTATGTTTTGTGAGCCATTGTGTTAACAACTGAACGTCGGTCTCTAACTTCAACATCGATTCAGATAAGGAATTACTTATGTAAGTGAATGCCATATCATCGACAAAGGCAATAACATTACTATTCAAATTTTATTTGAATATGGTGTTTATATAAATTAAAAATAGAATGGGACCTAAAACTGAACCTTGAGGCACCCCAATCCGTAACTCGAACTCATTATTGAAAACACCGTTTAGTTTTACGCTTTGAAATCTTCCTGATAAATAAGAATTAAACCAATTATACATTGAATCTCTCAGCTTTATAGATTAACCAAATCAAAAGCTTTAGTCATGTCAATAAACAACGCTATAGGACTCTTATTGTTATTAAGACCATCGCATCTCACTACATAATTTTAAAATGGCATCTTCTGTAGATTTACCCTCACGAAAACAAAACTGTTGATAACATAGAAAATTGTTTTTGTTTAAAAACGATAAAATACAGTCTTTCTTATTTGTTCAGAATGTTGGATTTAATGATAATGTTCTATATTGACTAAAGGAATAACTGTTGCAACTTCTAACGCCGACGCTTTAAAGCGTAATTCAACTTACAAACTGCCAACCTTACCAGCACGTGGTATACCCTGCTTTCGACTGACGAGGCTCTGGCGATCGAGTTGGGGCAGTACTTCTACAGCTATTACGCATGCCCTAGTCTGACACCCAGGGACTACTTGAAGCTGCTGGACGACGTTGTAGCTGACGCGTAAGGAAGGCACCCAGTGGTCATTGCTGACAAAAAGAAGCCCAGGCAGCGCCCCAAACTAACAGGGTCGAAGTGGAAAGTCACATCCTTCGACAGAGACGCGTTCGAGGAAATGATGAACACCGACTCTTCACTCTGCAGAGTGTCCTGCCCAACAATGCTGAGGACAATAGTGGAGCTTTTTTTACCCTATAGACCTCCTACTCTGTGCACCATCACGATGGAGACCAGTGCAGAACACATCCTGTCAAACACGCCGGATGAATTGCATGAAGCATGGAGGAAGATAAGCGACAACAAAGAACCTGAACTCGACGCCATCTGAAATATGGTGGTCAAAGCGGCCGCTCAAAAGAGACTGGACCTTTTTATAGCAACAATGCAAAGGTGTCTTGAGGAGGGGGTAACACGGCCTGATCCCTACCATCGAGGTCTCGACAAAAAATTACGCGGGAACTGCAAGGTGTGGATTAGTACGTAGGCGCACTCCTGGCATCGATTCTGGGTTTAAGAATCGCGCATGGTGGTAGCCCGGGCTATTAGTATCTTTAGAAGATTACCACATCCAATGGCGCATCAAAAAAAAAAAACAGGTAGATCTTACGAGTATCCTTACAAAAGATTAATTTTATGACTTTAATGACTCTAAGTGTGGGCTCCGTGGCTCAATGTTTAAGTGCGCTATTACTGAGTGGGTGATTCAAGGTTCGAGTCCAAGAAAACGCACACAAAAAAAAAGATTTCAACATAAAAGAGTGAAATTGTCATGAGAAGCTTCTCTCAATCTAAAAAAAATTGCCCTTCGAAAATGGCAATTAAACTTTAGGTCCCAACCATTTGTGAGACGCACTGCCCCTGTGCTGTTACCGTCAAAATATTTTCAAATTATTATTATTCTAATTGTTAAAAAGCCGAGGTTTTTGTTTTAATTCTTCTTGGGACATCGTTATGTGAATTTCTAAAATATAAAATAAATATATGTAAACAAATGATTTATCTGTCCGTTTTAAAAATTGGATTAAGCGAAGAACTGAACAAAAGTATTGAATTTAAATAAAAAAAGAAAAATACTTTCTTTAGGAGCTCTGGGGTCCACCTACAGGGTGGACCAAAAGTCTCTTTCCTACGTTGGAGATGTGAGGCGTCGGTGATGTGAGGTGTTGGAGATGTGAGGCGTTCGGGCAGGCCTCGTTTTGGACGATCGATCGAAAAATCCAGGTCGTTAGGGAAAGTGTTGCAACCGATCCTGAAACATCGACAAGACGACGTTCAACACAGTTAGGCATACCGCTTAGCACGATTCATCGGATTTTGAGGAAAGATCTGTACCTATACCCTTACAAGATCCAGTTGGTCCAACAGCTCAATCTTGGTGACCCAGAAAAACGTCTGGAGTACTGCAGAACTGTCCTAAATATAGCCGAGAATGACGAAGGATTTTTGGAAAATTGTATGATGACCGACGAGGCACATTTTCATCTGAGCGGGTTTGTGAACAAGCAAAATTAATCCCAAAGATCTCCATCAACGTCCCTAACACTCAGTTCGTGTTACTGTTTGGTGTGGAATAACCTCGCGTAAGATTAATGGGCCATATTTCTTTGAAAATGATGCGGGTGCCAGCGTTACCGTAAATGGGTGCCGCTACAGAAAAATGCTTCAGGTCTTCCCTTTTCCACTTGTGCAAGCAGACAAGAATGCTGACCTGATTTGGTTTCAGCAAGACGGAGCTACCGCTCACACCGCTCGTGAGACAATGAACTTGTTGCGCGAACAATTCGCCTTATCTGTCGGCTCCGAACTTTTTTTTATGGGGTTACTTGTAGGAAAAGGTTTACATTAACAAACCACAGACTATACAGAAGCTGAAACTCAACATTCCCACAGAAATCGCTCAAATTACGCCGGCAACACTTCAAGAAGTCATGGAAAGTGCCATCAAAAGAGCCCATGAGTGCATGCATTCTAATGGTGGCCACTTAACCGATATGATTTTCCATACATAATGTAAAAAATTTCCATGAAATAAACTTTTATTTGTAATTTATTTCATTAGTTTTTAACTTTTCGTTCAAAAGTTATTTCAGATAAATGTACGTAGGAAAACGACTTTTGGGCCACCCTGTAGATATAATTTTTTTTTTAAATTATGATTTTTTTGTCTGAGATATAAATTCCAAGCTAAAAATCTTCCACACTTATACGCATGCATATGTATTATACATAAATTACTTACTTCTTCTATGAACAACATACAAGTTATGGTATGGAATGGACCATTGTCAAAGATCGGTCTATTATTTCTCTCGATATTGATATCAAATAGTGCTTAAACTCTGCAGCTAATTAAATTATTGGGATTTTACTGTCAAACGATAACTAGCTAGTTGAGCTCAATATCTTATTTTTAGTTTCAAGTTCAAGACGACATAGAACTAGAAAAGACAAGGCAAACTCGCTGAAATTAAATAAACATACGAAAATTGCACCCTTGTTTACGTAAATCGCAACATTTAATCAAATTTAGCCAACTTAACACTGATATACGTACGTATGTATCAGAAAGCGTGTGTCTAACGTTATTTTAATAAAATAAAGTTCGTTGACTCAACTTGAACTTTGGCTTTTCTCTTGGTGACTTTGTTCTATGAAAATGTTTGCCTTGATTTTGTTCTTAATCTTAAAGGCTATAAAACGAAAACCTGCAGTAATGACGTCAACCATAAAAAAAACAAGTTTTCTGTTTAAATTGGTTTTGATTATAATTTTTTTTTTTTCGTATCCTATTATATCCGCTTCGAAGCGTTATATGAGAAAATGTAATTTACTCGTTTAGGCAGTTTAACTTACATATGTACATATATTTTCTGCCAAAGATGCATAAGCGAAACAAGGTAAGAGGAATTTGTAAAGAAAAAACAAAAATTTTATCGAAATCCATTTCCAAGAAGTGATAAATTTTGTAAAATTGTATTTTCCCCTTTCTGCTGATTCTCACTTAAAATAAACGAAACTTGATCTGGATTTTGATGCGTTTTTTGTTGCGTGACGAAAAGCCTCACATTACAACTTTTGAAGTTGCGAAATGTTGTCATATGATGCAAAACTACTGTTTGTCCGCCCAGTGCAGGACTACGGTTTTGCAAGTAAAAGAGTAAATATATGGTCGCGAACCATAATCGCCTAAGGGTAAGTACATGGAATGTTAAAAATCCAGTAGAGCGGACAAGTGGCAATATACGAGTAGGTAAGTGTTTTTGTAAGTCATTACATCTTTTAGATTATAGATTTTATTTTTATTAAAAATTCAATCACAACATACATTTTGCACAAAACAAAAACGAACGACTACAAAAGATCTCCAGATTACTAGGATTAATACAGTTGAAGCAGCTCTCACGTCAATAGTGAACTTGAACTTGAACTTTATTGAGACATAATATAAAGCAATAGGTACATTTTTTTTTCTAATAACTAAAAAAAAAAATTGTATTTTTGGTCTACTTAAAGATATGTCTCAAAATGTTTAAATTTAAAGGCATTTTGTAATTATAATGTGTAAATACATACAATCTCGACATACATGCTCTTTTAGGCATTCTTAACTTATGACTTACGACTAGAGCTAAAACTAAATTAAAACTTAGATCTAATTAGATACCAAACTATAAAATATGAAAAAAAAACTACATCATACATACATTGGGAGCACAAACAGAAAATATTCTTAAAGATAAGTATAAACCTTTTATACTATCCAAAGAAGATATACAACTTTATGCATTTTAAACAAAGGCTTATGGAAATACTTTTTTTCCAAATCAATATCATCCCCTTAGGTTGAGTGAAGATGCTTTTTCGTAAAAAGGTATGGTGAGTGTTCTACCTGCATCTGGACTTAACAGAAACATGGAATGTTCATTTAAAAGATTTAACGAAGATAAATAATAGTTATCATTTAAACTTTGGTCAGTATTAGAATCAATTAAAGATTTAACAAGTGGATTAGGGTGCAAACTCATTCGTCCCATCTTCTTTAATAGGAGTTCGATTTGGTAGATCATTAGAGGTGTTATTTTTATTGCTTCATACTACAGTGCTTTGCGAAAGTATAACCGCACCCTGTAAAAGGCCTTTCCAGGAAACTCTAAACGGATACAGGCCCTTTATTATTTTTTTTATTTTATGGCATGAATTAATTAGAGCAAAAAAAATCCCCGATATTTTCTTTTGGGATTTCTAACAATAAAAAACCGTTTTGTCTACCTTGCCTATAGCCGCACGATATAAAAACTGCAATTTCTCTGCAATTATCATTCAGTTTTTATTGTGATTTTGACAAATAAGAATGCCGCGTGGTACGCATTTAACGGAAGTAGAAAAGGTAGCAAGATGGTGCCTGCTCCATGTCTAGCAGCAGCTCACAAGGAAAAGAGAGTGGAATTCGCTCGTAACAACATGGATCTAATTGGAAAACCGTAAGAATACCGTGAGGGTGACCGTGGTAACATCATCGCTTGTCACGTTGTTGATTCACGGTTCGAATCCTGATGTCAAGAATCATCTATTTATTTCGCATGAACTAAATAAAAAAGTCGATCACTTGCGAAAGCTAAGTCAACTCTATTGTGAAGGCATAACACTGGCAGTAGGGTGGTCATATGGCTAAAATGCAACTTGATCGTGATGATGACATCAGGAGGACGGAAAAAATACTGTGAATCATAAGCAACGGCAATGGGTGCGAAAATAAACAAAATACTCCCCAGTTATCTGGACAGCCACCCTTGGAGTTTACAGAAACTTAATACCACCTGAGTTTCAAACTACACCACTCTGTCTTTCTCTCTGTCTCTTCCCCTTTTCACAAAAAACGCACGTGTTCTAAAAAATTAGTGTAAGGGTATTCATCTCCCCTTTAACACGTGCAAATTATAAAAAAAAAAAACATTGTTTTCATTTCCTCTTTTTTTTTAATTTGAAATGTCTTAATCTAATACAATATTTTTTTTTTTTAAATATTATTTTTAGTGACGAAAAGAAGTTTAATCTTGATGGACCAGACGGCTTTAATGGATATTAGCACGATTTATGGAAGGAACCAAGATTTTTTTTCGAAGAGGAACTTCGGCGGTGGAAGTTGTAATGGTATAACGTGGTTTCTGAGCTCGCGGTAAGGTTTCACTTGCCTTTACCTCCACAAAAATGGATAGTGTGGCATACACCCAGCTACTCTAAGCGAACTTGGTACCATATTTAAGGCGATATCGGCGATTTCCTCATGTTTTTCAACAAGATAATGCAGCGATTCACGTCAGTCATCGAAATTTGGAATGGTTTCAAGCCTAAAACATCAAATTGATGAAGTGGCCGACACGTTCTCTGGATTGTAATCCGATAGAAAATCTTTGGGGAATACTTACAAGCCGAGTTTATACCCATAATCGGCAATTCGCGAACGTTGCTGAGCTCCGAGCATCAATTATGGATGCATGAAACTCCTTGGAGGATTCCATACTAAGAAAACTAATTGAGAAGATGCCCAATAGAATTTTTAGTATCACTGAAAAAATGGGTAATAAAATCCCATACTAATATCTATAAAAACAGTTAGCCAAAATAAAAATAAATTGAGAAAAATGCAATGCGGTTATACTTTGTCAAGCTAGACGAAACAGTTTTTTAGTGCTGGAAATCCCAAATATCGGGTATTTCTTTTTTTTTTGCTCTAATTAATTGTTAATTGATGCCATAAAATAAAAAAATAATAAAGGTCCTGTAACCGTTTAGAG
Organism: Pocota personata; assembly: GCA_963082735.1. NCBI lineage: Eukaryota > Metazoa > Arthropoda > Insecta > Diptera > Syrphidae > Pocota > Pocota personata. The sequence continues at coordinate 68,393,580 of OY720431.1, forward strand.
TTTCCTGGAATAGGCTTTTTACAGGGTGCGGTTATACTTTTGCAAAGCACTGTATATACGACTTTATTAGGAAAGTATTTTTCACAGCAAAATCTCAAACGTTTTCTTTCGAATGTCTCCATTTCCTTGGCTACTGAGGGTGAAATTGTAAACTACTCGTAAATGGGAAAGCTGTAAGTGAGAATGGGTCATTTTCATTCATTTTTAATGCGGTTTTATTGGGTAATTCATTATAACTTACATGCTATACAAAACGCTTAAAACTAGCTTAACTAACTTAACTATTCTTATTCTAACTTACTGGCCCTATGCGGGCGCTCTAAGCTAATCCTAATACTTAAAACTATGTCTTTCGACGTGACGTACGTGAAAAATATTTATTTAATTCATTCTTTTAAATTTAAATAAGTGCTACTAAGAAAATTAAGGAAAAAACTTAGTGAATGAACGTTTTTTGTGTTCTTATAAATAAAACTTATAAACTACCTTAAAATAAATCTTAAAAACTATCTTATTCTAAATTAACCTATCTTATTCTACCTTAAAATTTTTTTTTTTTATCGAGTGCTGTTTTTTTAATATTTTTTTTTATGTTTTTTATGTTTTTGTGCTTTTTTTATACTTTTTTCATCCAAGTGCTGTAGATATGAATTTTTTTTTTTTTTTATATATATAAGTGAGAATGGGTCTTGTCAAAGTCTTGTACATAAGTGTTATAGTTTTCCTCGGCATTTGCTTAGAGTTAAGCAGTGGTTTCAATGTCATTGATACAATTTTCGGTCTGTTGAGAACTGTTCTAGCATGCTTGTTAAAAAGAAATCTATTATGAAAATGTAAACTCAAATACTTGGTTCCACAACGCAATGCTATTGGACTATCATTTATTTTTAAAGATAAAGATTAACTTTCTTTGACCGCGAGATAGTGTCCTTTACCGCTGGAATTTCTAAAGCACATAAGACAGCATTCATCAGTGTTTATTTTCAGTTTCCACTTTTTAAAATAGTTTTCCACGTGTGGAAGTTTTTGCTTAATGTTATGCAGGGCAAGATTTGGTCGTAAATCACTAGCTAATGTAGTGGTGTCATCAGCATAGTGAATAGATATAGGCTCTTCTGCACTGGGATCTGAAGGAGGAAAGTCCTGAAGGTATGTATATGTTAAATAAGGCTGGCCCAAACATTGATCCTTGTGAAACACCAGAAAAGACACCGAACATTTCAGATTTTTCGGATCCAATTAAAATTGACGTAGTTCGGTTAATTAAAAAAACTATATATCATTTTTATAAGCCAAGCAGGACATCTTAGATTTATGAGCTTTAACATAAGGTCATTATGCAATATCGATTTTGAATAATCATGTCAATAGTTTACTGTTAAATTAAAAATGAAATAAGAACATAAGAAATTGTTTTGTTTTTGTAACTCAAAAACTGTAAAATTGACGGATACTTGGGAAGTAACGTTTGTTCTTATTATTTTGCACAACACTGCATAAGTAATTAAATAAAATAAATAATCACACGTTATGCGAAATAATTATTGTTATGCATAATTTAATATCGCAAATATTATTAGTGATCAGCTAAATAATTAAAAGACCAGCAAAATATGCTAAAAGAATAACTAACAAATAAAATCACTTCTCAAACAGCAAAAAATAATTTTAAGATCTGCAGAAAATAAAAAACAATGGCGCAAAATTATAGTCGCATAAAGTACACTTTAAAAAGATTTTAGCACGTGACAAAGTCAAGATTAGTGTTTTCCTATTTATAGTCGACATTAATCCACTTTATAGTTATCAGCTCGCGCTAACTTTAAAACCACCAAAAGTACCTTTTAACTTTTAGAGTGGGCTTTTAACCATCTGCCATCTGTCATTTTTTCAAATTCAAATTTCAGCCAATTTGGGTTTGTTTGACAAATATTTACTGTAAGTGTAAGTAAGTGTTTACAATTAAATTTAAAGTTAAGCACTGGCTATAAAGTTAAAGGGCTTTTATTTAGTGGCTACTAACATTCTTTAAAATCAGATGACTATAATTTTGAGCCAATATCAGCAGTGAAAATAAAAATACGTTTTACGATTCCGAAAGACAAATTTTTCGATTGAGAGAAGCTTCTCCTGACAGTTTTTGTTAGTAATTTTTGGGACTCGAACCTTGAGACTCCCTCTCAGTGATCGCGCGCTTAATCACTGATCAACGTAAATGATAGGTAAATAAAAGATTTTATTATACAAAAAAAAAAAAATCAATTGAGATATAAATTCACAATCTATAACATTGGCTTTTACCGTCAGCCAGAAAGAGAAAGAAATTTTACAATAAATAAATTACAAAATTATTTAGCTTTAAGCTTTTTTAAGAGTATACTTTAGTTTTAGCGAATTTCATTAACGTTTTACCTACACATATGGCTGCTTTACATTTCCTGTACAGATAGAAAATTCTTCCCCCAGTGCGCTGATGTAGAAACGGACAAGTCCCTATGAAGTGCCGAAAATCTTCTCTCTCTCGTGCACAGGGTACATTCTACAGGATGGTCTGATCGATGCGGTTGGTAGTTTAGGCGAATAAGTTCTCCTCTAACCTTAAATATCATGGAGATTTTTTCTATACTGTAGCGGTCATGGAAGTAGTTTAATTTACCCAAGTCGAGTTAAAGAATCCGATACATGTTTCTGGTTTAACTTTGTGTTGCCTTATTTGAGAAAAACTCGAACATCGAAGCTTTTATTTTAAACAACAGAATTTGGAATGCATCTTGCAATGATGTTGTGCATCCCTCCATTAGCGGAACATTGTGTAAGTGTCAAAGTCTTGACCATTCGCTGAAGAACTGAAGCTTACGTTGTAGTAGGTGTTTTGCAATGCGGTGTTAGGAAGCCGGTGGCGAGGTACTGCCATTACCTTCATGATGTTATTAAAGTGCAACCATAGCGTAAAAGTATATAGTGGCGCTAGCCCGGTTTCAAGATGGATCATGTAAGTGGGAGTGATTTCTGGTAGTCTAAACATTTTTTTTTATAAAATATCGTAATAATTTCTCCACTTCTTCGTCCTGAAAAACACCCCATATATGCGCTCCATAACACAGGATGGATCTCACCACTGCTTCAAGAACTGTGAATTTGACACTTGGAGCGATATTTTTTTTTTCCCAGGATGCCTCTCCAATTACAATTGATACCCGTTTTAGCTTCTTTTAATCTTACTTGCTTTTTATAGATAGATTTGGAGTTATTAAGATGCCAATATATTTATATTCCTTCAATTTATCCAATTCACCGTTACCCCAGAACTACAGCTCTTCCATCGTGTACCTTTCTCTCCCGTTTCGAAAAACCATTATCTTTGACTTCTGTCTATTTACTTCCAGCTTCATTAACGACAGTAATTGCGTACCCTATTTATCATGATTTGGAACATATTTGGGGAGTCTGCCAAAATCACGACATCGTCCGCGTAGAGAAGAAGCTTGATATTAATTCCGTTGAACAGGATCCCTCCAGCAAGAAATGTAATTAGGTCGTCCGAGAAGATTGAGAACAGTAGGGGACTAAAAAGACAACCCTGTTTAACACCCGCTTTCGATTGGAACCATTTAGACATTTTTTTTCCCATCCCAAATCGCAATTGTGTTCTCCTCATAACGACTTTGAACTACCTTCAGTATTTTCGTGGAAAAACCCAAGTTGCTCAGTTTGTAGAAGAGGAGGAGTGGTTGCATTTTTCCGAAAGCTTGGTGGGACAACACCCGCGTTAAAGATAAAATTATAGGCCTCCACAAGTCTTGCTATAAAACTTTTTGTAGCAAATTTAAAGAATTCGTATGGAACACTATCTTCCCCCGGCGCTTTATTTGATCAATTTATCACCATACTGACTTCTTGAACTGAGATCGTATGATCTAGGTTATAATTTCCAACGTACGGTAATGCATACTGGAATGTTTCTAAATTCACACAAGGATTCAATAGATTTTCGATGTGACTAGCCAGTAGGTGTGCTTCAATCTGCACACCACGTGCAAATACCGCCCCGTTGACAGTACCAGCCAATTTCCAAAAGGAAAGTCTATCCCTAACTTCCTCCAGCGAACTAATGCGTTCGCCTCTGTGCATACGTATATATTCTCTTTTTTTCAATGCATAAGTTCTTAAATACCTTATTCTCGCCTGGTACATTCATTTTGCAGTGTCTGTGCCTGTGTTTCTAACTAATCTTAGGCAACGGAACGAATTTTTTCTGGCTTTCTCACGACCGCATAAATGATTACCAAGTAAAATAAAAGATGAGCTGAAACAAAATTATCTCAGCAAAATTAATTATTTGATCAGCAGAAAGAAATAAAGGCTGAAGAAAAATAAAGAAAACACAGATAAGAGGATTAAAGAACTGTTTTGCAAAATAACAGCCGAGAAGTTGCAAGAGATTCATACAAACTATTCCCGACGATTGAATGTTTTAATTAAAATGTCCGCCACTAGTAAATTTATTGCAGTAAAATATGCGATCGAAGCCCTTCTTTTCTATATCTCGTAAGCGGTTGGATTTTCGAAAAAATGCATGCACAAAAAATTGTATTTTTCTCTAGTTCGACACCTGGCAACTTTAAAAGTATTCCTTTTCATACAAAAAATGTAAGTATGGCTTGATATGGATACCCTTAAATCAAGGGTATTCAAGGACATTCAACGTCACTCTTAAACTTACTACAATTCCGAAGTAAATGAGATGACATGTTTAAAGAAAACTCAAACATTCTTGGATATCTCCGAAATGGTTAAGTTTAGAAAGAAATATCTCTATGTAATTATTTTACCATGTACGAGTACTTTCGTTTGGCTATCTCAACCATTTATAAAAAATGAGTTTAGTTTGTATCCTCGAAATCAAAGACATTTAAAGTCCTTCAAGGTTCAGCGTCCCCCTGCAAATTCGACTACCATTCAACTTTATCTGCAAATCAGGGAAATCGCTTGTGTGCTTTATTTATTGTTAAAGTAATTATCTACTAGATCCTTTTTTAACTCTGGATAGATCATTCAATATTTATTGACAAAATTTATTGTTGATTTTGTAAGTACTTTTAAGACTGTTGCATTTCCGCTTTAAGAACAACGTATCAAGGTGTCTTACATGCCGTCACACTTCTGGAAATCTGGCCCAGGAACAATCCTCCATAATCTGTAAATATTACATAGCCGTATTCCTTGAACATTGAATGGTATGGAACGTGTTTACTTTTTCTTCATCTAAGTTTTAATAACTCTACTCGAATTTTTCGAATTTTTATTGAAATATTATTACCATTTTTACCGATTATGGAGGACTATTTAGTGTCGATTGCTGAAGGTATTCCTTATTCCTTGGCTAATTTATATATCTGTATCTACACTAATATTTTAAAGACACAAAGTGTGTGGCGATGATGATGTGTGTGTTCGATAATCTCGAAAACCATTAGATGATATTAACAGAATTTTCAATGTTCGATAGATTATTATTTTAGGATGGTTAAAGGCTATCATGAATATGAGCAGAGGTATATGATAGAAGAAACTGTTGAGAGAGGGTTATTTATTATTATCGAGTTTATATTCGGGGTTGAACCTGGGCTTAGCTCGGATTGAGATTCATATAAACGCGAGTCCAGTCCAAACTCCGCGCTCTCATCAACCGATATCGCTTAAGCCCAAAACACATGTGCACAAAAGTGCTGCTGGCAGCTCTGCACGTGAAACAGATGTCCAGATATTTTTTGACGTGCATCGCATCGGATACTGTCATTTTACAGCTACTGTCGCACAAATAAAATACCCAAAGAACAACAATTCGGTTTGCACATACACAAACTTGTTGTTAAACCATTTATTGTGCATTAGTCTTAAGTAATTAAGTACTAAATTCAAAAAAATATTTTCATAGTTTTGCAATAACCTTCAAAAGTTGGTGATACTACATAGATACTTCAAACTTTAATTTTTATTTTTTTTTTTGTGTTTTGGCATCACTGTCGATTACAGCGATTTAGAAATGCATACAGCATTTACATATAACTTCACGAATCAAAACATGTGTGTTCTAATTTCACTGCATACAGAGTTCTGCACATGTGTTTTGGGCATTACTCTATCACTTGTTCTTTGCATACGCGTTATGTTTTATTTTGCATCTTTTTGCGCTACATACGAATATTTTCCTGGGGCAGCTACATAGTGCCTGTTTACAATGGCATATTTCGTGTAGAAATCTCTTGAAAATGAAGGTGGGAGTGGGCGTTATTCTTTCCTTCCTTTTATTTGCTTGTGATTGACTTATGAACAGTGCTATCATTAGTACGACTGTAGTAATTTTTGTATAATATTCGGACATCTGTACTAATGTACTACTGATTTGGATTTTGTACTATTATTTTGAAACATATTTGTTTACGAAACTTTTTGATATTTGAAAAAGCAAGCCATTGCACTATCGAGAATGCGAAGAGATACATTTCTAAAACGATGTGTTCGTAGATATTTTCGCAACTTCGATGCTAATTAGTCAGAGCTATTCCACTTTATAAAAGTTCATAAAAGACAATCATTACAATACAAGCTAACAAAAATAAACTCATGATAAAAAAAACGAAGAGCGATAAAGAGAACACCGGAAAAACAGCTGCGATTCGACCATCCGTGTTTGTCTATCCCCCACATGGTTCACCTGCTTCACCATCATCATCGTCATACCGTGAAAGTCCAGTCAATGCATGAAAGAGGAGAGATGATGAAACAAAGAAAGAGAAGGAAATGACAGCTAGCTGCGCATGCATAAAAGGTGCGAATAACCACAAATGTATTGTTTTCTTTTGTTGGCTTATAATATGAGAGAGCAGTGCTGCACCTGCACTAAGCTGCTACATGAACAAGCACATAGTTAAGGAGAGAGAGAGAGTAAAAACTGTTATTGATTATGCTTCTCATTAAGTTAATTTTCGACTATTTATAAAAATAACAGTGTTTAGGTTGAAATTTAATTTCAAAATTCAGAGCTTTTGCAAATGGATACATAAAAGCTAACAAAAAAAAAAAAACAATGCAAATTTTAAACCAGTTTGATGACAGATTAAAATCACCGTTAACCATTGTAGAAAACGTTCGCTGGCTGGTGCTTTATAAAATTCATTTCAGTTTTCTTTTTTTTTTTTTTTTGCTTTATAAAATACTAGCTGGCATGTGCCGCTTCACCCGCAGTAGGGTTTTTTTTACGGAAAAAATCGAATCGGAAATTTTTTATTTTCAACAATCATATAAATACATAAATCTTTTGAATATTCATTCCCTTGCCTGAATGTTTGTTCCAGCAGAGTTTTTAAATACCACAATAGATTTTGACAAATTTCTGGATATGTCTCCCACTTATATTACCACTCTTTATATTAGACTCCATCCACTTTTGGGTGTAGCTCCCGTAGAGGTCCCTGCATTGCCCAACAACTGTTTAATCGCAAATAAAACAAGTTGGGTACCATACGAGTATATAGCTTAATCCTTTAGAGTCAAAGATATATTAAAATAAAACTATTGCTGTTTATTCATAACAGATTGTAACTATTTATAGCCGACCCCGTCCGGTTAGGGTATGACTCTTATGCAGGTCTTTGCTTGGGCTAACATTATTGAAAGAACCACAGTAGTGCCAGATTTAAATTGTAACCTTCAATTGAATCACCCTTTACAAATGTGGTCAAGTAAGCAGAAGTATCCTTAAGTTACAAGGAAGCAGTGGCAGCACGTCCATAGAAACACATTTGTACGTAAACACTATTAACACTTTTTTTTTTTATTAAAAAGAAAAAGAATTTCCAAATCCTGTACTACCAGGGAGAAACCCCTTTTCGGTGTAGTAGTTGGAGAAACTTTGATTTTGTTTGTTTCTCTTTTTTTCTCGGTGGATGTTGGTTGTTGTTCCCCACTCGGAGTCGAACCTGCACTATCCACTTCACCGTTAATAAAAAAAACTGTAAGTTTGTAATAAATATTTGGCAACTAGTTTTGTGTATCCTATCCATTGAAGTACATTAATTTTAGTCCCCCAAATTTATGTAGATTTAGTTATGTCCATCAGTATGTATGTTCATATTTCACCAATTATTGGGCCTGAATTTTAAGCGAGGAAGATGAAAATTTATGCATTTGTTTTTTGGAATTCAAAGCTTTTAAAAACGAACACAAACATACTCACTTTTAAAAAAAATCGTTTTCTCAATGTTTTCACAAACAACTGAAAATGATTGTCTTAATAAAGACCTTGGCTTTCTACGCAATACGTATGAATATTATATAGAACCACGCCCACTTATAAGGGGCGTTTTCTTTTAAACAAAATATAGTTATTTTATTTTCTCAAAGCCATTTTCTGTGATGGTGAAGTCTTATTTTGAATACCTCATCAGAATCAGTGAAGTTCGGTCAGAAATGGTGGCACCCACGTCCATTTTATTTTGAGAAAAGTCCTGAAAACACAAGGGGATAGACCTGGTAGATGAATTGGAGGTGACCATGTGCCCCTAGTTGTATCTCTTCGACTCTTCGAGCTTATGCAGCGAAACTGGCTAGAACACATTTAAATTTGATACCTTATGGAAGGAAAACCTTAAAGACATCTACCAAAGGCGGCTCAACTATGAACTATTACTAAGACTAACACGTTGAAGATCTGAACCAGGTAATAATCCAGGCAGCACCTGTACGGCCGAGTTCACAACTCGTCAGGAATGCTACAGGGCGAGGCACAAGTCTTTCGCATACCTCAAATAGATACGAGCATTTAAATCAAACTGCTTTAAGGGATTTCCATTTGGCATCCATAGTGACAGGTAGTTAGTTTTTGTCTTGCCATTGTACAACGTGTATCGTTTAACCACCGCTCAACGCGTTCAAATTATTGCATCTCACTACAAAAATAACTGTTCTGTAATATCTGTTTACAACAAGTTGATGCCGATTATTCGAATAAAAAAAAACAGCGATGAGGCCTATTTCTCGTAAACAAACGAAATCTGGGGTTCTGAGAATTTAAATGTGATCATTGAGAGACCATTGCATCCACCACGGGTGACAGTTTGGTGCGTTTGTTAACCAACTTTGTTTGGCCTGAGATTAAAAACACTGATGTGACCGACATGTGATTCCAACAAGTCGTTGGATTTCTTTTTGTGGGGCTAGGCTAAAGATAATTTCTATGCAGACAATCTAAAAGTTTTGGAGCGAAGTGCAAGCAGGCAAGCATTACTTATCAAACTCTATAACCTCGGCATATCTCGAAAATCTATAAAAAATCCTACGGTTAATGTACGTATACGGACAACTACGCAGTCGTTTGAGACGGTACCATAATCTCACAAGAGTTTGTCACCGAAGTGGGTATTAAACAAAGATGTACTCTTAGCGCATTATATTTTGTACTATTTCTCGACAATGTACTCGTAATAGCGGATGTTGAAAAGCCTGGAACATAAATTGCAGTTGAGATTACCAAAATTCTTATGTATGCAGAGGCAGACTATATTGTTTTAGCGGAGAATCAAATAAGTAGAAGTGAAATCAATGATTGACGATGAACTGCAATTGCTATTGAAACCTTACAGTCAATCTAGGAAGATCTAAAATTATGATTTTTAGCAGAAGAAGTGGTAGGCAGTCAAGATCTGAAAAATGGATGTGTGGAAATGAACCAAACGAAGTCGTCTCATCTTACAAGTACATAGGCGTCAATATCAGAACTCCACATAAATGCTAAATGGAAAACTTGACTAGCCAAAAAAATATCAGTCCTAACGGAAAATACAAAGTATATATGATGCACAAGTTTAGGGACGTGAAAAAGTTATTACGGTAATTCGTCAAGACTATTTAAACTTCCTATTTGTTCGCCGTACTACGCAATCTACCTCCAAACAGGGCGCATTAATCTAAAAGATGCACCTAAACTGGAAGTCACAACAAGTTCGAGTTGGCTTCAAAATTGAGCTCGACTTCGATACATGAAATACACAAGTCTTGAAATTGCAATTGGACCGTCTTTTCTAGAGTTTTGGATGAAAAGCTACGCGAGGATTATATACAAAACGCAAAGTCCTCACAACACGTTGGAAAACAATCTTGAACATGTAAATTATTTCAACGAAAGGTGTTCTATAGACACAATATCTACATTGTTTAAAGCCAGAGTAGAACTACTGCCTTTAAATTACCTCGGACGGAGACTTTCTGATAATCTGCACTTTGTGCAATATAAGCACAGCAGAGAATGTAATGCACTTTCTGACAACGTGCCCCCATTCTCTCTGAAATAAGACGACCTGTTTCGGGGTGCAATCCGATAGAAGAAGAGAGGTATTGGTGTGGAGAATTCTAAATGGTGAAAACTGATACCAATATACAAATGGATCTTAAATATAAGTCAAATTAAATATATAGGCGTTGCTCTTCTCTACCATTCATCTGCACTGTAGGCTAAAAGTTTGAGGCCGCTCTCAGTGCTCGAAGGAAAAACAAAATCTAACAACGAAAAAACTCTTTAGTAGAATAATAATTATGCAAAATGAATGGGGAATATACTCGAATATGAAACCAAAATAAGAAGAAAAATATTTTCATTTTATTCTTAACATAAAGGAATTTATTAAAAAGAACTTAAACCGATTTTTCGTGGAAAAAGCCACCTTAACATTCGATTACTTTTTTTTTTACAATTCTTGGCATTGTAGCTATCAGTTTTCGAATTGTTGCCTGTGGTATATTGCTCCAGCAATCCAATAGTATATTCTGCAATGCAGATTCTGATGATGGGCATTTATCCCGAACACTTCTATCCAGTTCCTCCCACAACAGATATAGATTAGGGTTTAAACCTGGTAATTGCGGCGGCCATATCATTATTTGTGAGATTTCAGGTAGTAGGACATGTGTTTAGGGTCGTTGCCCTGTTGAAATACGAATCCTTCGCCAGTTAATCTTAGTTCAATATTGTTTTGTATGCCTTCTAATTCATTTTTCCAATCACTCGAGCCAGATCTCCCATCCCACGTGAAGAGAAACATACCCAGCCCATAACAGGAACCACACAGTCCGGTAGTATCTTTTGTACAGCGCTGCGTAGAACGAAAACTCCGTTTTGTGCCAAATACCTCGAACTTGGGTTTATCGCTCCATAAAACTCTGTTGAAGTCTTCTTCCGTCCAGTCTTTTTGCTTTTTGGCCCATTCTAACCTTTTCTGCTTGATTTGTGTTTCGGAGCGTATTTCGTCTACTTAGTTTGCTTGTTGTGGCTATTAGCTGATCCTAGTGTTTAGTTGTAGCTGTAGGCTGTCCTGACCGTGGTTTATCCTGAAGACTTCCGGTTTGGGCGTGTCGATCAATGGTATGTTGAACGCAGCACCAAGGGTGATGATTGCAGATAGTTTCTCGTTTATGGTGTCCACGACTTTTTCTATTTTTAACGAGTTATTTACTCAAGACGTGAAGAATCTCAAATAAATTGTTAAACCAAAGTGTGGCTTTTATGTAAAACCCTTGCAATACAGGTCTACAAATTTTGGGATATAAGAACCCTTTTGATGTAAGGAGTCATAAACAAGTGCTGAATCAACAACCAAAAGTCATAAAATTTAATAATTATGAAAAACCTAAACACTTCTGAATAAACCACGAACGCGGTTTTTCCCAGTATACGAGTATCAAAACCAAACGCCCACTGCTCAAAAATGTGGGTTTTTGAGCAGTGGGCGTTTATCCGGCTTCTTTATCTGAATTTTGAATTTTGATAAAAAAAAAAAACCCAATGTAATTCATAAAATTTAATCTCCATGCATGGATGAAGTCAGTTGTCTAACTTTTGGCCTGCTGTGTATATGTAAATTGTAAAGGGCCACACTCACATTTTCGGGGTATTCTCAAATTTATTTACGTTGATGGTTACATCTTATTGTGAACACTTCACTAGAATCCGTAAACCTTGGTTACAAAAGGTAACAACCACACCCACTTCCTTCGAAGGAAAAGTCTAAGCAGCAAATATACTCGTATACTCGTATTTTACCTGTTAAAAATCTCTTAAGAATTGCGAGAATACTCTCAGAGGAGAAAGATATCATTGCATTGGAATTAAAGTTCAGAACGCCAAGTCCACTTTATTACGGGTGGGTTAGAAGATGTGGGATAGGACATCTTGAGATCCGTTCCAGACGGATAGTGACTTTTCTGCATGTTTTGTTGTCTTTACGAGTAATTTTTCTACAGGATTATGTCACCTGGTGTAATTTTGGAAGAAACACAATTTTGTTCCACGTTGATGTTGTAATTCAAGGAATGATTGAATGAATAATATCCCATCGCAAATAAAACTAGCTGTTAAGTAACCAGTCAATTGAAATCTATCTTTTGCAAATAAAGAGACATTGCAATTAATAAATGGAAGATTTCCATTGAATCTTATTAAAAATTCAGTATCGTACAAGCTTAGTGCATATTTAAATAATAATTAATTTGTCTACCCAGCTATGAACTTCTTGTGCATACAAAATTCTACTATTTTACCACAGTCAGAGTTTTCTCAAAACAAAACCAGGCATCTCGCCATCACATCGTAGCATCTTAATTTCGAAATTGTCAATGAGAAATCTGCGCCCAGTTTTTTTTTTTTTTTTTTATTGCATAATTTACAGGCAAACAAACGAAAATACTTAACTTAAATCTTATGCACATATTCAAGGTTGTTTCTTCTCTGCTTGTGCACAAATAATTTTCGCATTAAAGCGTTAACGAGAAAAAAAATATTACAAATAAAGGTGTTGGCCCGACCGTAAATCATTTTCTGGTTCATTTCATATTTCTTTAAGTGGTAAACGAAAAATTGATTTCGCCGTGAATACTCAATCAAAATTAATGCAAACAATCTGACACTTGAACTTCAAACGTGTGATCATTACATGTGTGGTTTTCGTAATTACATTCCAGCAAATAGAATTCATTTAACCATGGTGTTGATTTATTTGACTTTCTCTTTATGAGAAAATTGATTTTTGATGATATCATGAGATCGTCACCATTATGAAATTCATTAACGGTAGTCTGTAGCAAAAATAAGTTCTACGTATGTATCTGAACCGACCTTGACAATTTAAACCGCTAAAAATATCGTATCGTAATACCAAACCCAGCTCGTAAAACAATGCTGAACTGGTTTTTCTTTTCTTTTTTTTTTTGTTAAAAATAGTTACGGGGATATTCGTACCTTCCTACCCCATTTGGGATGATATTTAATCAGTTAAATTATATATTATATATTTCTTGTTTTACTGTGTATAAAGCTGTAAATATTCGTTCTCACCAGTATCTACTTCATTTTCACTCGGATCTCTGTCAAACAGGTCTCTGTAGTATTGATCGAATTGCTCGGACTCTACACTTTGTAAAGATTCGTCATCTCCCTCCCTGGTGTCGATTAACTCGACATCTTGAACCCCCTCTTCGAGATCTTGAATGTCATCTTGGTTTTCATCATAATCGGATGCATTTGCATTCGGAGTTTGTCTTCGACTTGCACGACTATGCAGCGTGGGGTTTGTCTGTTGATCTAGAACGGTTCTGGGTAGTATGTCGTCTATCGTAGGTATTCTCTGATTTGTTTTTCGAAATGGAAATAAGTGTCGCTCAAGATAGTTGGCAAATATTTGCTTCGTAATTCTATTTTGACGTTCGATCTCTGATTGGTCCAATCCACCTGCAATATAAAAATGAATTAATTAAAAATTTGTTTTAATAATTTTTTCATTGGAAAAAACAAGTAAGAATATAAAATTTAAATGTTAAAAATCTTCCTTCATGCAAAATAACTAATGAAATACTTATATAAGAGTACTACTGTTGATAGAAAGGAACAGTGCATGCGAATGGTCTGCGATTAACCTCTAACAAGCCATTGCAAATCAGGTCACTGGTGCGACAGTCATAGGATCAATGAGATCATACAGAATCTTTTCTGTTGTTATTGACAGATGTCCTTCCATTCTTCTACTTATCCCATTTTAATATTATATTTCGTTATAAATAAAAACTTGCACAAGTTCAGCCAATTCCTTAACCTCGATCTTGTAAAGTACATATGTATCTAGAAGAAAACGACTTTCAGTATGGTTTTCGACAAAAGTGTTTCGCTTGACATTTAATGGTATCTCTCACTAAAAATTATATTCACCGATGCATTCGATGCAAATGTACTCGTATTAAGACACTTGTCAACATGATTAATGCCTTATATGTTGGTAGGTAATATGTTCTCAAAATGGATTACTAATTTTTAAGTGTAGTCGTTCGATACCATTTTGTATTCGTAATGAATAGATTTACTTCTAAACCTTTCAATTTTCAGTATTTATACTGCATCTGTTCATATATCCATTAAGTGCGAGTATCTAGGCAGAGCGGTAGAATCAAAGAAATTATTAATTAATGACAAATTAAAAACTCACGGGGAGTTAGATTTGTATTCTTATTTAACAATCGATTTCGAAACTAGCTACCTACTCGTATGTACGCTTGGGTGCTGAATACTGAATAAATGGCAACAAAAATCTTTTATTGTATTTTCCAGAAACTCACGCGATATTTTTTTCCACCATGAATTTTCATTGTCAAATAAAACTCATTTTCATGATTACAGAAACGCAACCAGTACCAGTAAAATTATTCAGCCTTACCGACTTACCAAATTCAAAGATGACTTAAATTTAAAACTCGAATCTAAAGAAAACTTCATATCAATAATCAATATAACATATAATGCCAGTCACGCCTTTCAATTTGAATGCAGAGAAACTCATGTTTAACCCACGTTTAAGTGTAAGTGCATTGTCAGCTGTGATATGAGCTGTCATTCAAAGGCCAAATGTCAACTGAAACCCTAAATTGTTTCCTTCCTTCTTCGGTTGCTTCAATTCGTAAATATTATTCTTGTTTCTTCAATTTATAAATTTGTTTATTTGTTTTCGTTTTCACTTTTTATTAGAATTTATTTTTCTATACTTTTTAGGCACATCGTATTAAACGTAACATTAAACCATAACCTGCAATTTAGTTAAACTTACGTTTAGCGATTCGTTACTGGTAGGGCCCATTGTAACACACACAGTTGTGGAAACTGGGTGCCATCTACGTCTATTTCGATTATCCGATGCCGGAATCATGTAAACGATCTCATTGAGATCTATAAACTTCGAGTCGAATATGTGTGAAACGGGTCTAAAGACGGTCAAGCATAAAAGTGCTTCATGTTCTCATATAATTTTTGTACCTATTTTTGTTGTTTTAATGGACAAGCCAAAAGATTTTGTTTGTATTTCATATGGGCTTTTTGGCATTTTCCTCGGATTTTAAAGTAAGATTTTAAAAGTAACAGAACTACACTCTTTTGAAATTGGCTCATCGTCACCTTGCTTTTGATATCCATATCATATTAATTTCAACTTTCATCTATAGGGCAAGTATTGGTTTCCTGAAAATGTTCGATCTCGTGATTTTGATCAAACTTGGCATTACTGTAACATAGAATCTCTAAAGGTCTGTCAGTTCTGTCTGTATGGACTGCATAACGGTTGGACGGATTTTCTTCAAACTTCATACCTGAGATCAGTGGGTTCACAATTCGAGGCGAAATGAGAGTTTTCATTCTAACCCCAAAATTAATGGTACTTCACTAATGTCGGATTTTGAAAAAAAAAAAATCGATTTTCTCATAAACGGCTCTAATGATTTAGATCAGATTTTATATTTGCGCTATGATGGGTATACCTTCTGATCCAAAAGCACCCGGAATTCTTCAATAAAACGAAAACAGTCCAATTATTCATCGATATTCATTTCATTCCAACGCTTCCTTCAATCTTCAAAAGATTTTCCTAGGCCGATTTTGGAATCGCCTTCAGCTCCTTCCACCACGAGTTGTTTCTCCATAATTCTGACCTCTTGCGACGAACATTTTCCTTCAAATGCTTTAATTCACTCACGTAATACTCCTTATTTACTGTCTGGCCTGGCGGAAGAAATTCGGAATGGACCACACCACGGCAATCAAAGAAAACGGTCAGCAAAGCCTTGATTTTGGATCGATTCTGTCGCGGTTTTTTGGTTTTTGGCTAGTCTGAGAAGCGTCATTCCGATAATTGTTCGATGACATATTCATAAACCCATGTCTCGCCACCGGTAATGATGCCATCGATAACATTTTGACTCAAAGAAAGCATTTATTTAGCGACATCAATGCGATGCTGTTTCTGCAACAAATTCAGTTATCACGCACAAACTCCCAACAAATGCCACTCAAACAGATATTTGAGCGTCAGATGACAGATGTACCAACCTAAAAAAAAAGTTTTTGACAATATCTCAAGCGCAGTTTGTTTGAATTAGAAATTCCCTGTACTTTTTGACCAGAAGGTATGCTACTAGATGGTTTAACAGATGTTTGCCAAAAAATACGAATAGCGGTACTTTACCCAATAACTAGTTCATACAAATAAGCTATTTCCCGGTTATGTCCCAATCAATTTTGTTCAATATTAGTATCTAAAAAAAATATTTATTATATACAGTGGTCAGCAAAAGTATTCGTAATTTACTTTATTCTAAATTTTTAATGAAATACACAAAGTATTACTATTTATATATACTCAAAACTTTATAAATTCACTTAACAATTCTAATTCAAATTACAAAGGGATTAAATAAAATTCTTTGCTTGCTCCGCAAAAGCATTCGCAATTTTTATTTTGGCAACTTTAAATTGGTAGATAAGCAAGAATTTGCAATTACAACTTGTTGAAACATATCCTTACTTCATTGTGTATTCATTAGCAAGCAATGAAGTGGAAGAAAGAGAAATTGTAGAGAAATGCGTGAAAATAGAAGCAAATTGACAGATATTGAAAAATTTATCAAAGGAAGTATTTCTACAGTGTAATGCTTTAAACACAAGTGCAGCAAAGCATCGTGCAGTTAATGCATGCAGCAACGCATGTGAAACAGAAGTCCAATGAAATGTTGACATTTCATCGCATTGTGTGCTGTCATTGTCAATATTGGACGATGAAATTTCGAATTTTTTCGCGATCTTCAATGTTATGTTAATTTTCCGGATGTTGTGTGTCGTGTTTACTGTGCGAGAAAGAAAAGATGAATATGGACGCGGTTTATTTACACAGAAATCACGCAAATTGTACTAAATTGTACTGTGTTGCTGTTCTACTACGGGGGGTTTGCATCAAAATTAAAAATAAAAACGACTTGCATTGCTGCATGGGCGTGCAGTAAGCACCTGTATTCGCTTACATATGAAGCTCTGTTATCTAATTTTGCTGCACGCATTTTGTTGCACGTGTGTTTTCAGCATAAAACATTTTAAAAAGCTACAATGAAAAGGGCAATTGCGAAAATAAAGCGACAACAGGTCATCCTGAGAGACTAAATTGTGTAGATTAAAGGGCGATAATACGTAAGTCAAGAAAACCCCTCGAATAACTGCACCTGCTATAGTCAGTACTACTATTGTCCGAAGAGTCATGAAGAAATCAGGATACAAAAAACAAATTGCCAGGTGGAAAACTTTAATTTCTATTATTAATAGAACTAAACGCAATTCGAGTTCGACAAAATGCATTTGGGCAAAGACGAATAGTTTTGTTTTCAGACGAAACAACATAATAAGGTCAGACGGACAAGTTTATGCGGAGAAAAGCAAATATAGAACTTTGTCCCAAGAACATGGCTGGGATATTTAAACATGGGGGTGGTTCGGTGGCTTTGAGGGAGTGTATGGCTGCGTCAGGAACGGGAACTATGCATTTCATTGATGTCACTATGGACCAGTATATTTATATAAGCATTTTGAAAGACAATTTGTGTTAGAAAATTTAAACTTCCAAGTGCTTATTGGTTTTATCAAGATAACGACACACTTCTCTAAATATAAGACTTTGGTTGTTATACAATGAACCAAATCAATTAAAAACACTTCCCCAGTCACCAGATTTGAACCATGAACCCATGAACATAGAGCATATGTGGGCCGACGTGGAGCGAGATATTATGAAGAAAATTATAAGAACAAAGAGTGAGTTAAAGATCGCTTTAAGGGAAGCATGGGCTAATATTTTATCGGAAAGAACTAACAATTTGGTTTCTCCAATGCCACGAAGACTGCAAGCAGTTTTAGAACAGCGGGGTTATTCCACAAAGTATTAATCGTATGCAATTATGATAGTTAATCTACTTAGTAACAATTTTACTAATACTTTTGCGGTGCGTAAAACCAATTAATTTCATTTATTTATTTTATATTATTTATTAGAATTGTTTTATTTTATTCTTTTTTTTTTCAAATCAGTAAGAATTATAGCATATGATACCGAAAAGAATTGGAATTGAGTCTCCGTTAAGGCAGATACTATGCAAGAAGAATTATTGATAAAATCTGATTTTGAAGAAGTGATTTATCGATATTTATTAACAGTAAACGAACAAGTGGTTCTGCAAAATTGATTTAATTAGAGCATTGTGCTGTTATTTTGTGAAGCTATGTGGCGAAAATTCTTTGCAAATTATCAAACGAAATGTGACTGAAGATGAAATCAGTGATTTTTTGTAATATCAAATTAAAAAGAGACCCAGTTGAAACGCGATTTAGCGATCACAGATCGTTAAAGGAGGCATTTACGAGTAATGATCATTTGACAGCAAAAATAAATAAAATTTTCAGTATTCTGCTATTTACAAGGAAGCTCGAAATGTAAGAACGGACCCTTTTAGTGAGAGTTAGTTGACGTCCGTCAGTCTGTCCTTATGTCCGTCTGCCTGTTACAGCCTCATGACTTTTAAACCGTTAGACGTAGAAAACCATAATTGAGCTTACATAACCCACAAATAGATCAAGAATACAATTTTCAGTTCAAAAGCAAATAAGTCTTGGAGGTAAGAGAAAAAGTAACACGTGTAGTTCCAGTTTAGAGTAGGTTATTTTATTTAGATATCTTTTATTTTCGTATTAAAATTTTCATTAAGGTTGTTGCCACACAATTTACATACAGAGATTCGATATCTAATTTTGTATCTTTCAACTGAAACATTATCTTTTAGAACTTTAAAATAAAGGGAAAATGAAAAAAAATAATTTACTCTGAAGGAAACTACGAAAAACCTCAATATGAAGAATAGAAAAAAAAAAGTACATAATTAATTAATTAAACAAATAAATAATAGTAAATAAAAGTGTATTTGTATATAATAAGATAAAAACACAAAGTAACAGAGACATAAATAAATAAATAAATAAATAAATTTAAAAAAAAAAAAATAAATATTTAAATAAATAAATAAATAAATGAATACATAAATTTATAAACAAATACATACATGAAAAAATAAATTATGAATATGTATATAAATATAAATAAGTGAATATATGATAAGATAAATAAATAAATAAATAAATAGATACATGAATTGAAACAAGAGGAATAATATGTTCAAACATTTAATTGGTTTATAAGAGGAAAAAGCACAGTTTTGTAAAAAAAATTGTCTGTCAACTTAATGATTCTGTCGGAGATCAGTTCAACATTCGATTGGAAATGAAGATCAGAGGTAGAATGGTATCTGGGTAGGTTAAGCATCATTTTCAGCAGTTTATTTTGCGACACTTGTATCTTCTTTATGTGACTTGTTGCACAATTTCCCCATACTTGGCATCCATGAAGTAGTATTGCTTGAAATACTACTTTGTGGATTACGATTTTGTTGAAGCTGCTTAGCATTGACGTCATGTTTATAAATGGATAAAGCATCTTGATAGCAACTTTATTAATGGTGTTGGAAATGTGTTCTTTGAAGGTCAGTTTTTCATCTAAATAGATGAATTCCCAGATACTTAACACTGGGTTTCCACTCGACTCTTATACCACACACGTTAAGCGGATTGTTCGGCAGACAGCAACTCTTTCTTTTTCGGCTGAAAAAGATTGATTGCACTTTTCCGGCATTAAGCTTTATTTTCCACTTGTTGAAATAATCGACTAATATTCTAATCGCATTTTGCAGGTTAGTCTCAATATTGAGACTAAACTCATGCGATGGAAATATGCCTGTATCATCAGCGTAGATAGCTGTTTCACATGCTGGGAGCCTTGGAAAGTCAGAGGTGTAAATATTGTAAAGCACTAGACCGAGAACTGAGCCCTGGGGCACCCCTGCGTAAATGTGCTGTAGAAACGATGCTTTGCCATTGACGTAGACTCTAAAACGTCTATTAGTCAAGAAACTTTGTATAGTTTTGACTAAATACAGAGGAAAACTGAAGTCAATCATTTTTTACACAATCCCATTGTGCCAAACGGAGTCAAAAGCTTTCTCAATATCAAGCAGAACTAAACCCGTAGATTTGCCTAGCGCACGGTTCCTCTTGACATGCTGGCATATTCTGAGCACTTGATGAGATATGCTGTGATGGCCCCTGAACCCAAATTGCTCAACAGGGAAGATACGTCTGTCACCAATAAATGTCACAAGTTTCTTTTTAAGTAGTTTTTCGTAAACTTTGCTGAGACAACTAAGTAGACTTATTGGCCTGTAACTATCTGGATTTTCAATTTGCTTCCCAGACTTCAGAATCGGTACCACTTTTGCAATTTTCCAGGCATTCGGAAAGTACTGAAGCTTTAAACATGCATTCATCAGAAAAGTTAAAAATTGTGTCCCTGATTTTGGTAATTGCTTGAGATATATGTAGGTTTTTAATACCATCAAGACCGTCTGATTTCCTTAATCGCAAACTTTTCAGCACATCCTCGACTTCCATTCGAGATACGTACTCGTCTGGGGATGGGTCACAGCTTTGGAGATAAACCGCTCCATAGGTTTCGTTTACCAGAGCGTTGGTGGCTGTGTCACCGAGGTTATTTAATTTGTTCTAGTATCGACACATCAATCATCGTGAGGCAGTGTCAAATATTATTCGATTCCTTTAAAATATTTTGGCAATTATTTACGCATAATATGAAAGCATACGGAAGTATAAAATCCAAGAGCATCAATTAGTACATACTCGTATGTATTACAAAACAAACTAAATTTTGCATTATTAAGTTAGTTTCCTTATTATGTTGTTAAAAACTGAGCATACAGTGAACCAAAAAAAAACTTGTACAGTTTATTTGAAAATATTTAGAGTTTATTATCTCTGTAACTATTTGCACCAGTGAAATAAAGTAAGTTGCAAAATTTGTTACGTTTTTATAGCTTTCAAATTATTTTTATTTGAAAGCTTTAAATAAACAATTTTCGTTGAAAAATAACAAGAAACGTTAAGTCGGTTTTTTCTAAAGTCAAAAAAAAAACTTATACACTCCTATTGGTCTGCATTTAAAATACTGTTATCCTCCAGGAATTTTTTTTCATGTTTTTTGACTTGCTCAGTTTCTTCCTTGTTCTGTGAGTGAGAGAACGATTGATGTTTTGTATGGAGAAAATAAGCAAAAGCGTTGGATCCAAAAAATATTAATAAGACTGTAAAACACGGTGATGGCCATGTAATGGTGTGGGGTGCGATGGGAGCAAACGGCGTAGGTATTTTTCAATTTATTGAAGGGACGATGAACAAATTTGATTACCTAGACATGTTAAAAAATAATCTGCAACTTACTGCAACAAAACTGGGTCTCGCCGAGAATTTTTGCTTTGTCGATGACAACGACCCAAAACATTCCTCACTGTTAGTTAGAGAATGGCTGTTGTACAATGCCAAAAAGTACTTCTCCATCCACCCCAAAGTCCCGATTTGAATCCAATCGAGCATTTGTGGGCTCATATAGAAAGAAAGTGAAGAGAAAAGACCGTCACGAATAAAAATGAGCTAAGAGTAAAGCTTCAAAGGGTCTGCGATACAATAACTCCAGATATTACCAGGAACCTAGCGCTTTCAATGCCAAATAGGCTTAAAATGGTCTTAGCGCTAAGGGATACCATACAAAATATTAATGATACATATTTAATAAGTTTTTTTTTAATGAATTTGAAGTGTACAAGCTTTTTTTGACTTTGTGAAGAGTGCCTTTTTGGTTTGTTCTTATTTTTTTATAAAGTGATTTATTTTTAAGTTTCAAATAAAGACTATTAAAAAGTCAAGAGAAGAAAGTAAGTATACTGAATTTGATTCCACTTTGTTGTCGTGTTTCATTCTGGAGATAATGCATAATGAAAGTTGGTTGGTCTGGCGTTCAAGTTTTCTTTTGGTTCACTGTACTCGTATGTTGATTTTTTTTTTTTTTTTTTGTTGAATGATGCAAAAAAGATGAACAAAATCAATGTATTCTCACAAAGAAGTTAGTGGACAGGTTCATCGCTTTTCAAATACAGCTAACGGGAGCTTAAATATTTCTATTGTACATACGCATTTGTTTTTTTTTTTATAAATTGTATCCATTAATTATAACATGCACGACAGATTTTATAATTAAAATGCATTTGCTTTGTTGAGATGCTAATATAATTGCGTCACATTTTCCATTCATTGGAACACCAGAATTAATAATTCATGTTGTCGTCGCCATCATGTATTCAATTTGCAAATATAATACATATGTATATCATGAGGACAGATGGTCATTATAGGTAGGGTGGCAACTTTTTCAAAGGCAAAAGAAGGTAGAAAGAAATGTTTAGACATTCTACTGTACTTGGACACTCCAATAATAATCAATATATAGGTTAGGTATGTATAGATTTATTTAAAAAAGAGCTTAAGTCTGGGATTATTAGATTTATGTGTGCCACCTTATGCAAGGTCTTCTGCACCGTCCCTCCGGGATATACTGTATTCGACAACTTTTCAAGCCGAAGCATTGATGTCCGAAAATATTAGGTGATGAATTCTAAAATTTCTGAAAGTTAATGTTGCCATGCAAACCGTACAATTCGTCGTTAAATATTCTCCTTTACATGTATAATGCTCTGTCAGTAGAAACGGAAGTAAAAATATCTCGAAGAATTTTTTTTTCAAAACGTTATTACGAGGGTGGGTCAATAAGTCCCTGAAAAATTAAATAAGGAACACTCTTTTCGGTATAAAAACATTTTATTTTTCAATATAGTCTCCTTTTAGCTCTATACACTTCATCCAACGTTTCTCCAATCGGCTTGGAATCGATCCAGCAGCTCTGCGTAATATGCGCCGGTGATCGTTTTACCCCTTTTCAAGGTAATCGATGTGAATAACACCGCGCGCATCCCAAAAAACTGTCGCCATGACCTTGTTTGCTAACAAACCCGCCTTGGCCTTCTTCGGCTTCGATTCACCAGGAGAAGTCCATTGTTTTGACTGTTCCTTGGTTTCTGGTGTGTTGTGGTGAATCCAAGTTTCATCCACGGTTACGAAACGGAGCAAAAAATCAGCCGAATTTTTCTGGAACATCGCCAAACACACCTTTAAAGTTGTCAAACGAATGCGTTTGTTGTCGATTGTGAGCAAACCCGGCACCCATCTTGCGGAAAGCTTTTTCATGTCCAAATATTTATGTAAAATCGAAATCACTGAGCCATCTGATAAGCCTGTGGCCTCTTCAAGCTCGCGCACTTCACTCGCCGATCGTCCATTAACAAACTATGGATTTTGTCGACCATTTCTGGTGTGGTGACCTCAATTGGGCGACGAGAACGTTCGGCGTCACTTGTGCTTGAACGACCGCACCGAAATTGAGTAAACCAGTGGTGAATGGTTCCAATCGATAGTGAAGAGTCCCCAGAACATTTGTCAAGCTTTTGTTTGGTTTGCATTTTCTCGCAAAAAATAGTGTTTAATGAGCACTCGAAATTCACTTTTTTCCATTTTAACGAAAATGCTAGTAGGCGTCTATATAAAATGGCTGCCACAACAAAACTATTTTACAGATCTGTCTGAAAATTTGGGTGCGTTCTTTTGAAAGATGATTCTTGACAAAAAAAAAAATTAAAAAGACGGTAACGACACAATTTGTGTTAATTTTCAGGGACTTATTGACCCACCTATAAATAGCAACTCTTCGCTTGATCGCTAGTCGGTAGCCTGTTCAGTAACTCAAAGTGAGAAATAACTCACTTTACACTTCAAATGAAATTCAAGATATCACTTAGAAATAAATACGGGTTACAGAACGAACAATAAAACGAACTATTCCTCGGGTGAGACGTTCCGATGACGACCAGACAGAAAAGTACAGGAGCCCTACAACCGACGCACTGTACCGACAGAAAAGTGGACTGCTCTCGAGGCTTAAACAGCTGCACAGACAATTTACTAACCGAAACGAACCGGTGATAAGGACGCTGAATTCAGAGATCCGAAACCTGAAGCAGGGAAAGGAGTCAACACGCCTTCCCAGGACGGTGCGTTTCTTTCGGTAACATCATCTTAGTTTTAAGTTAGTTTAAGTTAGCTAGGTTAGTTAGGGTGTGGACGACGACGAATCGATTCGTCACGGTCTTCGCATACACTCTCAGCTACAGCTGCTATAGTCTCTTCACTACGTGCTGGATGTAGTCTAACCGGTCGAGTATCATCCACTAATGTAAACTGGGACTCAAATTTGCGAATGGTATTGGCAATAGTGGTTTCAGTAGGTCGATTATGCGCACCTTAACTTCTTCGAATCGCACGAAAAACATTTCTCACAGAACGCTGACTTTCGTAATACAGCTGAACAATTTGGAGACGCTGTTGTGGTGTGAGTCCATTATGACTTGCCAAACGATACTGAACAAAAATGACAAAGCAGTTTGATAGGAGTCACGCGTGATCTGTCAAAAAAAACCTATTGAAAATCAAACCTCACGATGAATCACCCGTTAGATGCCGAATTTTCAACTGTTGATAGAAAGGTCTTGAGAAGAAACCTTTTTTCTGTCACATACAACTTTCCGGTGTAAGCGCTTCTCCTCGTACCCTTTCACAAATTCTGAGACAATCTAGAAAGCTGACACCTTGCAGTCTAACATATTATTAGATGGACTACATGGAAAGGAAGTACATATTGAAGCCGAATTTTCGATTTGCGAAATGCACGGTGTTACAAGAACTATATTTTTCTGACTTATGAATAATTTTCCAATGGGACTGAAATAATCCTTTCCGTTTACAACATATTCATTACACGCGTATAACTTAATAACAGCCTATCTGATTTGAATTAAAACAAACAATTTTTATTGATAAAGTTAAGCAAAGATTATTTTTATTATTTAAAGGATGTTCTACGGCTATACAATAGGCATTCAAGTTCTTTCATTTTATATAGGTATAAGCGGACAAAATTGCCAGCAGCCGGTTCAGTAGTGAATTAGCTTGTGTGGTTGTGTATGCTCAGTTTGTTTTGTTTTGTGTTGGTTCATTTTATATTTGTTTTAGCATCCTTTTCTGGGAAACATATTAGAAAAAGGTACATAACGTGTGAACATTTACAAATTGTCTGACGGGAATGCAGCCAGTAAACATATGAATTATGAATGCCTAAAATATACAAAATTAAAATGTACAAAATTCAGTAAAAATAAGGGAGCACCCCCCCTTTTTCGAGTAAAAAAAAACATGGCACACATAAAGCAAACACTTAAACTTTCAGTTTATTATTAGTATACTTGACTAAGCTTGTTTAAAAAAATGCACTTTTACAATACAACTAGCTTCTATAATCTTGACATTACTATAATAGAAGAACTCAAAAAAGTGTGTCTCACAGTTCTGTCTATACCTGGGGATGTAGCCTAAACGACTGTACGAATTTTCTTCAAACTCCTTATCTAGAATTTGTGTGATAATGCCCAGAGGCAAAATTCGAATTTTCATTTTATCTTCAAAGTTAACGGTACCTTACTTAAGGCCATTTTTTTTTTTAAATCCAATTTTCTTAAAAACGGCTATAAAAACTCATAACTGAGGTAATATGGCACTCAGTTTTCCGTTAAAAGTTCGAATAACGGTACTTTACTAATTAGCTATATTGCGAATATGGCTGAAGCGATTTCATTCACAATCGATATCTATATACGAGTATGTACGTAATTTTTGACATATCTAAGGACATGGCATACCAATTTTTGACATGTGGTCAAAAAAGTTGTTTAGCTTTTTAGCGTATTTTCGAAAAAAAAAATACAATTTCTGTTGCTTCCTATCTACTTGGATTATATTTGTAATCAAAACATATACGTATGTATTGAATATTTAGAATTTTGACTGGCGTGAGTTGACGTCGAAATCCGAAGAGAATGGCAAAACGAATTTCTTCATGTGTTAGCGGTGGAACTTTAACCGACCTTACGTCACTAATTTCCATTTTTACCTATTGTTCTGAAATTTGGAAATAAATATTGTTAGATTATAAGCTACAGAAATACATTTTTTATAAAAAAAAATTTACTAATTTGACACCAACTAAGCGAACTTATGTTAGTCCTTACGTATCGAACAAGTTCATGCAACCCAGTTGTGCTCTTTATCTCTAAATGAAAACGTACTCGTAACATTCCTGGACTTTACTTTAAAATTCGTAATCCACGGTTAATGTGCTGAATGTATTTAAGTTGGTTGTATCATTGTACATAATGAAATGGAAATAGAGATCTATCTATATTCAGAAGATTGCAAACAAGAAAACAGACAATCAAAATTCGTTGCATACTGGTTGAATAAGTCATTTCCTGTGTATAGTTTTACGTTACTTACCTTACCTACACGAAAAATGGAAAGTTATTGCAATCTCTTAAATCGCCGCACTAGTGCAATGGCCATACCATTTCATACCCTTTTAGCAAAGTGAAATGCAAACAAGTAACAATGAAAGTTGAAACTCATATTCTTCACAAAACTGGATATAATTTTTGGCGGACATTAACCAAATTATGTAGTTGAACAAGATTTTTATGATTAATTTCTCTCTACAGAAACCTTCGCTCAAAACGTGTGTGATTAAAAGATACGATCTGCCATAATTGTCATATTTTGAGTACTACCTTACTAATTTCATCTATTCATAAAAAAAAAATTACATAACAGAACTATAAACCAACATTGCTTTCAATCCTTGACACATTTTTTTCTTTCTTTCACCGCAAATCCAAGCCGATTTAATGCAAGCTCAAATAATTGTATTAATTCATACTCCGAAGAGCACTCATTGGGATCATCGAATCTGCACGATTATTGTACATACCATAACACAAATTAAATGCGGCCGTAAATTACAGTACTTACAGGCGACGTGGGTGCTAAAAGTATTTTTTGACATTTTGCAATCAGCCAGGGAATGTCGATTACAGATCGATGATGAATGTGCATTGCTTTAACTTGCCATTAATCACTGCGAATCACACATAATTTGATAAATATTTGTACAAATTACGGACTCCTCAAACACATTGCTTGAGGAGTTTGTGGATGAGTTAAAAAATGTACCAAAAACACCCGGTAATGGGGCAATTAAAATTTAAATTTGAACACTTCAACCTGCGGTCGATTGAAAGCATAGCGCACACTCTGAACTGAAGATACGAGTATTATAGGTGCGCGTTATTTTGTGAAAGTATTTCCACATGGAAAAGCAATTGAACGCAATTCGTTGATGGTATCTACTCGTACATATGTATGTACATGTTTTATAGTTTAAAGTGTAAAATTATTTTATCGAAAATTTTGACTTTGCACTCCTTTGGAGAAAGTTAATCTTTCGTAATGGATAATGTGTACCAATCATAATCATACGTCTATAGAGCAACAACGTCATGATGAAAGCCAGTCTCATGAGCCAGCGACTTCCATTGTTAGGTATACGAGTACGGTAGCAGGTGAAGGCCCGTTGTCGAACATTGCTCTACCCCTAGTAAGTGTATTTATGTATTTGCTCTGCAAACAGATCAGTTACTATTTTGCTGCATAAGTTGCAACTGCCTGCTCGTATTGCAAAACATTCCTTTATTTGTACCACACCATTTTGGTAGTAAATTGCAATCTGGAGCAAAGGTGGGGAAAATAAACGCAAGTTAATTTCAATTTCAACAAAAGCCATTTCATTTTTCTTATTGATGCTCAGGCCATCTGCATACCTACTTCTTGGTATCTTGCATCAGTTGATCTTTTGCTGCGAGCTTCTTCATAGTTGTGGAGGAGTGGGTGTCTTATAAACGAGTACAGATGTAAAGATTACATTGGATCTGTAGTCAGTTACCTAATACGTCACTATCAGATATACACAACAAATTACATTGCAAATGCTGAGTGATTTCTTTTAAAACTTCAATTTTAATTCGGAGTAGCCACAGAATTCCAAAATAAGTCTAAATATGCATGGATATGTACGTACAAATGTGTAGATACTATTCCTACCTACTGACAAAGATAACTCGATTTGTTCACCAATTGTGTTTATTGTTTATGTCTAGCTTCTCTCGCAACTTGTAGACAATATATCAAAGTCAATGTCTTGAAATAGCACAAAATGCATAGTGAACGGATGGATACTGGACAAGAGTTTCCGCAAAATAAAATATTTTACATTCATTGCGGGCCTATCGTAAGAAGATTTCCTGTCGGAGGAAGAACGCTTTTACTATGTTGGTCAATGATGAAAAAATATATGCATGTACTCGTACTCGAAGGTATGCATCTTTGATACCTTTAAAAGATTAGATGCTTTCAGAGCGTCAATCTAAAAATGCAAGTAAATACATAAACGATGACGGCACTATTTATACACATACACATTCATTTTTAACTATCAATGAATATCTGATTACTCAGCAAGACAGAAAGTAACCGACAAAATATATCATTCGGATGCTACCCATTAACATAATGGGTTCAAACAAATCGGGCAGACTAAGTCGGTGAATGTCGCCGTATAGATTTACACTGAAAGAATGCTGAATAACAAAACTGGTATGACCTCCGCCTACTTACTCGTAATCCAATTCTTCTTCAAGTTAGATATTTCTTGTTTTGTTGCTCTATAACGTATGAGTTAATTGAAATTTTATAATTAATGTGCAGGCCTACTCGTAAGTCGAAGAAATATACACATTTCGGTGATGATATACGAGACTTAAAGTGTCCATACACACACGTCCGTGAGACGAGCAAAGTACACAACATGGTCGCACGTACTTGCACCTAGATATACGTTTGTTAATTTGTAAATCACTCATATTTGAAATTTAGATGAAATAGTTAAAGTGTATATGTATATTTTTTAATCCGTTAAAATTATAAAAAAAGAAAAAATTTTGAACATTTTTCAAATTTGCAAGAGTTATTTTTCACTTGATCTCTGCACTGCCGTCATAATTCAAATTTACAGCGGAACATAGCTAGACAAAGTTCTTAACTACCTCAATACAATCGCCTCAATGTAATTTCTATAGAAGCCAGGGAGTTCCCCAGACAATTACTTGGCGGCACTTTGAAGAGTAATCTGGTCTGTGCGCTGTATGTCAGAGTTCAGGGTGTTGAGGAGCTTCTCTGGTTAGTACGCCATAATGCTCCCGTCCCGTCTCGCACGATTAGCTTGTTCGATATGCTACTTTCCTATACAAATCAGGTTAAGAGGGAACTTAAAAGTGCAATGGGGTGCCCTGACTCCCCGTAAAGGCGGGACAACGAAGACAACAGCCAAAACAATGACGCAAACACTCTTATTTTTCGACAGGAGTTTGTTAATTAAAAGTCGCCCGTCTCAAAATTCGTCAAGCACGACTCCGTTCGTACGTACAAGGTTTCATTACAGGGCGTTCTGACTTATTTTCTTGAATAACTTCTGAATTATTGAACCGATTTTATTGACATTTTTTTTGGGAGCTCCTTCAGGACACGTGGGGAAATGATAAAAAAATAAACAATCCGCTACTTACATAAGTAATGGGATATCTCGCAAATTAATAAGAATATCCAAATCAGATTTATCTGTCGTTAAAGATGCGAACATGTTTTTTGTCATAATTTTGTTCAAGTCTTTGGGTCACGCACTTTGAAAACGCGAACCTGTGTATGGAGTTCTAAAAATATTGGTATGGATAACATGAAAGTTGCTTGTTACAGATGTGATATGGTTATTTTTAGGTCATTACACAGGGTGCGACATATTTTATGTCGGTATGTGAACTTAAACAAAAAAAAACAACCGATTTCCATATATGAGGTCATTTTATTTAATTTGGTCTCTTACAATTTATTTGGAATAGTTTTTGAATATAACATCAATCAAATGGCCGCCTCTATTGACCAAAGCAAAATGTGCCCCTTTTGCTGCGTTTTCTATCAAATTTTCGAGCATCTCGGGCGCTATAGCGATGATTTCGGCACGAATGTTTGCCTTGAGCTCGTCAATGGTCTGAGGCTTGCTGGCGTACACTTTGCTCTTCAAACAACCTCACCTTTGGGAGCAACTCCATCCTGGGAACAATAGAGTGGAGGGTCAGTGAAGAATACTCACACAGCGATTATCGGGTGATAGTAATGGAAATCAAAGAAAAGAAACCAGCCCAGCTCCCAAAACTTACGGGTTCAAAATGGAATAACAGATGTTTCGATAAGGACACATTCGAAAAGATGCTTAACGGTGATTAACACGCATCGCCTTACATGAACCATCACCACAGCATACGATGCATCAATGCCTAGAAGGATAAATAGCAGGAAGACAAATAGAACAAATAGCAGGAAGGCATCTTAATGTTACTGGTGGAACGAGGAAATAATGACACCTCGGGCAAAATGCCTTTAAGCCTGCGGAAAGTCCAGCGATCAAAAAGAGAGCAGACTTCCACCACCGCTAGACACCCTTAGATGCAACTTAAATAAAGCCATCAAGGTCAGTAAAACCGAGGGCTTCAATCGACTCTAACAAGAAGCTGACATTAATCCATGGGACTCGGCATACAGAATTGTGATGACGAAACTGAAAGGTTGTAGGACTCCTCCGATAACATGTCCAATAATGCTGGTATCCATAATAGAGCACCTTTTTCCCCAAAGACCAGCCACTATGTGCAACGTAATAACATAAGTCAATCCAGAGGATATCCCATTAATTACTAAAGGCATGCAGCAAGATAGACGACCATAAGGCACCCGGACCCCCGACGGCATGCCGAATAAGTCACTAACAGGGGCTGTAAAACCACACCTCTTCATAGCGACTATGCAGAAGTACCTCGAAGAAGGAACCTGGAATGGAAAAAAACAGTATTCGGTCCTGATACCAAGAGAAAAGAAGCTTTCAGGAGATCCATCGTGCTATGCCTATTGGATACCATGGGAACGATCCTTGAGGGATGTACTGTTGATGCAATAAGAGCGGTTGTTGATATCGTAAAAGGTCTCATCGAAGGAGAAAGATGGCTCACGGCACAAAGGAGTAAGTATTAGAAGATCACTCCCCAGGATGGATACGCCACATTACTTGATGCGTATAATGACGAACTATTTCAACAACAGAAAGCTGAGGTACGAGTACAATACCGATGAAGGGGTAAAATACTACAACGTCACTGCGGGAGTCCCACAGGGATCGGTCTTAGGGTCGCTACTGTGGAACATCATGTACGACGGAGTCCTACAACAGTCTCTGATGATATTGCTGTCGAGACTGTAGCTAAACAGTCGAATCAGATTCAGATGAAGCAATTGCCGGATAAGAGATTTGCTAGTTTGTGCCGAACTAAAACAAGCCAACAGAAGCTGTTTTCAGGTTGATAACCAAGCAATCAGGTCCAAAGAAGCAGTTAAATACCTTGGAGTAATGTTGGGCAACAAACAGAGTTGTCACCTCAGTTTTATTATTTGCTGTCCCAGTGTGGGTACAGGCACTAAGAACGAATGAGACCAAGAGGAGATTATCATCAACATACGAGTGCTCGTATAGGCTCTGCGAGCTACAGACAATCAGCGGCTTCTGAACCATCTCAGATGAGGCCACCTTTGTTATAGCTGGGATGGTCCCCATCCAGATGTTCAGAATATACAATAGAATAACACTGAACCAACACGATGTCAATGGCATCAGGAAGATCGATGAAAGAAAAGGCAGCGTCAGCAGTTATGTACAAATTCGTTGGGCCAATACATCAAAAGCCAGGTGGACATTTAAACTGATACCGACAATCCAAGACTGGGTAAGTCGAAAACATGGGGAATGCAACTACTATCTTGCAAATACCTCCATCGATTTGGACATGACAGTTCACCCGCAATGCCATGATGAAGATGAAGATACGGAGCATGCAGTCTTTTATTATACACGCTTCGCGGCATGCAGAACTACTCTGCCCAGTCCGTCGTTACTCCTCGAACATATGTTGCTGTCTGAAGGAAATTGGATGGCAATATGTAATTTCGTAACTACTCTTCAAAATGAGCTGCGGAGAATTGAAAAGCTAAGAAGAGCAACAGAAGAAACAGAAGCAACAGAAGCAGCTGACACAAGGCACATAGCATGATTTGCTAATCAGCCCAGCGAAGAAAGTGGGGGGAGTGGTAGAAGAGCGTTGGGTGTGGAGTAATAGTACTTATGTATATTCCTGGCATCGACTATTCAGGTTTGCGAATCGTGCATGCTGGTAGCCCGGGTTAAAAGTATCTTTATGCAACAAAAAAAAAAATATTTCAAAACCAACAAATTTCCGTCCTAAAACTATTTGACATTTTGACACTTTTCACAAATATGTTTTGCATTAAAAGTGGTGTAGAGAATCCTGCCCTGGATTCAGTGCCATTTTAAGGAATTACGAGGCCATAGCCACTTTTGTTTCCAGAGCAATTATTTGGACGGAGGTTCCACCATTCTTCATTACTGTTTGAGATAGCATACGTCGAGGGCTATGAGCGTAAATGGGAGTGTGCGATAGGTGTGACAAGGCATCTTAACTGCAGACCAATCTGTCTTGCCTCCTATAAAGACAAAAATGTCTAAAGTCAATTTTGTCGTACGAGTATGTTAAGGTAGGTACTGGTACATGATCTTTCGTAAATTGCAAGAACTCGTGAATGCCTCTATGTGACACAGATCACTGGCAGCAAGGTCTTTAAGTCGGATACTTGACTTCAAGTATCATTCACATTAACCAGTTAACACCAGGATACCAGATTGTCTGGTACGATGCTCTGTTTGTAAACTACCTATGCAATAATGTACTAATCGAATATAAACTAACTAAAGAAAGATCTGCAATGAAAATGTTTAATTAGAAGAATGTACTGCAAAATTTATATCATCAATGCGCTTCTACTATAATATTTAGTCATTGTTTCAAATGAAATATAGTAGACCCTAAAGTTCGTAGGCCATAGGTATTACGCATTATCGGTCTATAGGATAAAGCAGAGTCATCGACCAAGAGCAGAAAAACCTAGAACTTTGGTCTGATGTAATCGAACCCATGCATGGTTGGCACCTACAAAACTTTTTTTTTTTTTTTGCTTTATGGGATTTGAATCTTGAATCTCCTACTCAGTGATTGCATCCTTAACCACTGAGCCACAGCGTCCACCTCAATTTGATTTTCAGCCATTATCACTAATATTTTTAGATGCCGTAAGCAATCTAATTAGAGAAAGATTTTTATCAAAACCAATTTTACATTTTGAAAAATAAAAAGGGTATGGAAAGGAGAGAACGCAATCTGTACATCTTGAAAATAAAATATCGTTAGGTAGAACCATACCTGCCTTCTATTACATTTTTTTTTTTTTTTTTAATGCGCTGAATTTCTGACGAATTTATCAGAAAGTCACCGCATTTTTTCACATGTTATCGTGAATGAGAACAGAACATATCGAAATTTCACTAAATTCTGTATGTTCAAAACCGCTGATCAGACTAGCTTGAACTGAAAACAATCCGGCTGTCGGGCACGGAACTGACACCAGTAAAAGAAGTAAAATATCTTGGATTGCACCTAGATTGTAAACTCATGTGGAAAAAGCACACAGAAGAGATATCCAAAAAGGCCACCCGTGCTCTCATGATACGAGTATGTAGGAGCCTAGTGGGTAAGTCTTGGGGACTTAACCCGAGAGTTCTAAGATCGATGTATATCACCATTGTGAGACCAATGATCACATATGGAGCGATAGCGTGGGCCAAACGAACTAGTCTAGTCACAACGAGGGATACACTCACTCAGACTTGCTTGCCTCTGTATTACTGGGGCCCTGAGAACATGTCCAACTGCTGCCATGCAGGTATTCCTGGAACTAACTCCGCTTCATACTGTAGTTGAGCAAAAGAGGGCATCGAGAGAGAAAAATGCATCAATTCAAAAGAATATGATGCACTTCTCAAGAAACTCCCCCTTCTTTCAATTCCTAGGGACGATAATATCAGGAAATTTAACTTTGATAAAAAATTCCGTACGAAGTTAAGTAACAAAAAAGCTTGGAGCAATGAAACCATAATATACGGTAAATACACAATAAAGTGGTATACGGATTGCTCGAGAACTGAAGGAGGAACGGGGGCAGGTGTATTTGGGCCAAGAATAAATTACTCAGAACCAATGGGCAAAAGTACCAGCATCTTTTAAGCTGAAATATATGCTCCAGATAGATGTGTTCAATTCAATCTCGATAGAAGATACAAAAAATGCGACATACCAATATTGTCAGACAAGGGAGTAACTATCAAAGCATTTAGCTTCTATGTCATTAGATCAAAATTTGTGTGGGAATGCTTATATAAACTTTATGAATTGGGAGCAGTAACAGGGTAATCCTCTATTCGATTCCTAGCCACGCTGGTTTAATACTCCAGGCCTGAGGCAAGCTAAGAAACTTCTGGGACTCTACAACTGGAAGAGATTCGAAGCGTTCTCCAGAACACCTTCTGGAGTCTTGTGGGACACTGACCCATACAAGATTGAAATGCTTAGGTAAGTACCAACTATCAGATGGGGATATGCCGACCATAAACCCACTTCTCATTCTCAGATTCCTAAGAGAAATTGGATTAGAGATGGTGCTCTAGGGTGAACTATTCTTGCCAAGGCAAAGAAAGAGTGTTTGACCCTCGATAACAATTCTGAAGGAATTATGTATATTCTGAGGGAAACTCTAATGAGGGAATAAACCTTTTCTAGGTATTAGCAGGGGGCATAATAGACCATTAGGTCGCAGTGCAAGATAACTGTACGCAAATAATATTAATAGAAAAATACAACTTTTTAAAACTGGCCCTCAGTAAAGTGCCGTTAATTTTGAGGTTACAGTGATAAGGTCCGCGAACCCCAGATATGAAGTTTGAACCAAATATATACAGTCATATGGCTGCGGTTTGAGGTATATACGGAAAGTCGAACTTTTTCGAGTTTCTCGAAGATATATTAAAATCTTGAGATCAAACATTTTCACGAAACCATAACTCTTTGTAGAAACAAGTATTGGTCTAGGTTGATCGCCCACACCTATTCCATAATTTAACTGCCTTTTCTTTGATTTCAGTACTCGATTTGGTTCTGTGTAGATAAGTAGTGTTGCGGTTTCGAAGACAGACATTTTTACAAATTTGTCCACGGAAAAACATTACACTTTCCCCGTTTTCGAGGCCTATTTTCCCTTTTTCCTCTTAGGAAAATCCCTCAATAGAAACACTATTTACTTTAATTTTATTATATTTGTACTATGCCAAAATATGATGACAGAAAAATACACCAAAACCTTCCACTCTACTAAATTGAGCACCATCTACTGGGTGGCAATGAGAATACAAAAATAAGAAGAAAAAAAAAAAACAATGACACAAATATTTATACGGTAATGAGAAATCCACTTTAAGATAATTGCGAATAAAAACCTTTCAAGTTCAATGTTAAAATGTACTTGAAACTAATGATCGCAAAGTGAGAGGAATAATATTTTTCACTTTCACTTAAATGTGAAGATGATTAAATATCTTAAAATAAATACAATTCCAATTTAGATAGGCATAACCCGTATAAATACTTTTTGGATACGTATTACTCTTGTATCTGCAGCGTATTGTAATGTTCTCATTATACTTCCGTAATCGATCGAGCTCTTGGCTGAAGGTGAATCTGCCAGCATTATTACCAGTTCAATCAAAAAGCAATTCATATTGCAAAGATGTAAAAGGTAATTTGATGAACATCAACTTGGACTTAATTGAAAGTATCTCTACTTGTGTGGAACCTTACTGTCTGGCAATTTGATTAAGTGTATATACATATGTATATACACTCATACGATGTTTATATAATGTGTGCGCAAATAATTTACGAAATTTTTTAAACAAACAGGAGCTATGGAAATCTTGGCTGTAGGTGCGTATGCGATAGCACTCAATTGATTACGCTTTGTAAGTCGGCTTTGTTAAGACTGATGTATGAGAGCCCTTATCGTATAAAATTTTGACAGATTAGACTATTGAACAAATTTAGGATAAAAATGATAAGCATTACCTTTGGCCGTCTTTTCAAAATTAGCTCCATATGTATTTTAGAACATCAAAGCTACATCATAAATTCATAGAGATAGGAAAATCGGACCAATTTCAACGAAAAGTACGTCATTGTTAGTGTTCGACCGAAAATAAGTTTTCAATCAGAAACAGAATTTCGGTCTTAACCTACTGGTGAAGACTAAAGACACTTACAGCAACTTCTTCGTACCACTAAACACAATAAATGTCTTTTTCTTATTTTTTTTCTGGGACCGAATTAAAGACAAATATTTTGCAGGATCTCCACGTGACAAATCATTCACTAAAGTCAAGTTGGATTGGAAATACTCGTACTCGCAAGTTTAAGCAGATCTTCACTTTTGTTCTCCACATGAATGCTTAACGCTCGCTTAAATTTTAGTGCAGGATTTAAATGTAGAAAACCGTTTATTTTCGAAACAACAAAACGAGTACAACCAATCAAAATATCTATCAAAATGATATTTTTTGACAAACTCTAGGCGGGGTTTTTTGTGAACCTTGGTTAGCAATGGTTTCATCCTTCCAACATGAAATCGACTTCTTAAGGTGATTTGAGAAGCCGTTCTTCCTGTTTCTTTAAGTTGTTCTTTTATTTCACGAATTATTATTATTTGGATTCCGCTTGCAGAGTTGCACCATAAGTCGATCATCTCTAATTGACGTAACTCTTGGACGTCCAGATCGTGGTTTATCAGCCAATGTAGCAGCTTCCCTGTTTTTAATTATAATTTTTTTACCCCTTCAAGGCTAATTTGGAAGAGTCTTCCGACAGCACTGTAATTTTTAAGATTTTGATACTGAAAAACCACGTTGTGTCTTTTCTCCACAATAAGTTTTCTCCTTGAAGACATTTTGAATACAAAAAGCACATATTTTTTGTTTTTCTCTTAATAAAAAACAATTACCAAAGAGAAACAAGAAAACAAATTTTAATTTACTGCTCAGTTTTTTTTTTTTTTTAAAAAAAACAAGTTCAATTCTTCAATTCAAACAGCTTCAACTGACTTTTGGCGATCGAATGCAGCGCACTCATTGCAAATATTACCGATTCGTAAAAAGTTAACTGTAGATTTTCGATGTACTGTTGTCTGTGCAAGACAACACATATAGTAGTAACAAAAAATGATCTTAAGAGTAATGAAACACCACATTTCAGTTGATTTTGTGAATATTAGCATGTATCCTAGCTTTTGGAGGGCACTGTTATACCCGAGAAAAAAATTAATTTTTCGGAAATTCGGTATAAGTAAAGTACCGTTATCAGAATTTATATATCTGGGTTAGGTTAGGGCGGATGTCATCGCCTGTGTACAGATGCTCGTACACTTAGACCAAGTGTTCGTTGTCTTCCTCGTTTTTGCAGCTTGTGCATAAATTACTTGAAAGGAGGCCCATTCTTTTAGCTTCGCCATCTCCGTGAGAGACGAGAGGGAATCTAGAGCGGCCTTTGGAATAAGGGAGCATGATGCCAAGAACTTTATTGCCGCTTCGCTACTCGTAAAAATGTAAATATCCTTACTAGATATTACATTACATTTAAGCCAGGACAGGGCTTCCTTAATTGCTATTATTTCCGCCTGAAATACGCTACAATGATCTGAGAGGCGGAAAGTGAAACTGAAATCGAACTTATCGGAGAAGACATCACAACCCATCCCAGTTCCAGTTTTAGAACCGTCTGTGTAGAAGTGAACTGAACCGCCTTCGTTAACGGCAACATTTGTCCATTCATTACGGGCCGAAATTGATGCCCATAAATCCCAATTTCGGGGTAGTGCAGTCGGTGATTTTGTATATAAAATTCTGTAGATGAAGGCTCGAAGACTGGACTTTTGACCAGACAACTGTTCTTAGTGTACCGCTGATGCACACTAATGTATTTTCAAGGGCCGCCCATCATACGCATACCATACATTAATATGGGCCTGATTGCGGACACATATTCGTACAATCAAAGTGTGGTAAGTGGCTGCATATCTCAGCTCCTGCTGATGGCCTTCCGACTGAAAGGGATTAGTTTGGATTCTCTGGGATTTACTTCCAAAGTCTCCTTAAGTCTCCTTCGACGTCTTACCTTTTCGTTGTGGAGATGCTCTGTACGACCTGATGGCGATTGCAATAGAGTTATCCAAGCTGTAAAGTCTCTGGAGGGAGGTCTGACGTTAAAGAGTAGTCAACCTGATTTCAGTGGTGGTATGAGCATATAGTTAATCATGCCCAACTGATGCAACGACTGAAGATCAAATCAGTCATATATGAACTTCTTCAAGTGCTTTGGCATGATTTATCGTATTATTGCCTTATATCAGTAAAACCAGTTATGGTGTGATGGACATTCTTTTACCTGCTTACTCGTGGAATCAAAGCATGAATTTAAACAACAAATCGGACAAATAAAATAATTTCGAGGCTAGTATTCAATATAAACTGACAAACAAGGGAGAGACATCAACGGACAATGCGCAGCCGATGGAGAATCAGCTGTATAGGTTCGAATCATATGGATGGCTCCATCGTCCTTATGGAACCGACCCTGAATCAGTGGATACAACTGTTGGGGATGTGTCCACTGTAGGCGCTGATGCCAACGCGGTCCCTGCCAGAACGGGGCGTAGAAGGGCGTACAGCAAAAAGCAAATCCTAGATCATCTTCTGAAAAGGGAAAGGTTAACTGGAGTGATAATGAGCGAGATTCCGCCAGTTGGGCATAAGCACTGCTCTATAGAAAGGGTAGAGTCAACCTGATACGAGAGAATGCCGTAGAGAAAACCAAAAAAGGCCAAGGATAGGGCGATAGGGCTAGGTCATTAGTTAAGACCGGATTGTCATTCGACAAAGGAAGGCCCGCCAATGAAAAACAGAAGAGTCAGTTCGATACGAGAAGACTCTCAACCAGTTCGGTAGGCAATAGCAATCCCTACTCTAAGAGACCAATGTTTCAGGGTGCCTTATGAAAATATGGTGGCCCGATCATCGGAAAATATACGTAGAGCGAGAAGAAACAAGCTTATCGTCATTGGTAGTGATGTCAGTGCCACCACACTGCATGGGGCAGCAGCGACACTAATGATAACCTAATTATGTAATAGGGGATCAGATCCCACCTTTATTCCTCCACAATCTGGAAAAAGGAATTGATGAAGTATAAAGCAAAAAACGTTGCTCTAATTTAGCCCACTCACCATATGGGGTTGATCGGATGGCTAACGTTCTAACCGAGGCAATGAATAAGGCCCTAAGTTAAGTCAGCGCAGTTAGTAGGCATAAGAAAGGAGGTATACCTACTGGTTTCTGGCTTAGATGGAATACTACATTGGGCAAGCTCAGGCATAATGTCGGAAAGCTTTTTAACAAAGCAAAAAGTCCAAGGAGCGCAGAAGATTGCGTTCTGTATAAGAACAGTCTGAAGAAATTTAAGTCGGCAATAGGGAAACTTCAGAGGAATGTATGACATCTTTCCTATTAAAATATAGAAATGAGCGACTCCTCTCGGTTAAGGAAAATTTTGTCCAAATCTCCATCTATACGTAGTTTCATTAAAAAACCAAACGGAAACTGAACCATGACTATCGAAGAAACTTTAGAGATACTCATGGATACCCACTTTCCTGATAATAAAACAGAGATATACCAATAGTAGAGTCGAATTATCAGTTCCTTGTGGTATTATAGGAGGATTTAAATATACTGAGCCCCTGGCTCTACTCATCTTTAGGAGTTATTTTATCTTTCGCTACACTCCAGTTCCTTGAGGAGGGTCAAAGTGGTCTTCATACCGAAAGTTGATAAGACCTCCCACAGCTACCTTAAGAACTTCCGTCCAATCAGCTTATTCTCATTTCTCTTACTCGTAAAAGCGCTGGAAAGACTGGATGACCTCTATATAAGAAATAATCTGGACAGTAAACTCTGTAAGGGAAAATCAGTATAGATTGCCCATCATTCGCTGTTAGGAACCACTGAAACCGAGCAAATGTTAAAAATCAGGCTCATCCATGCTGAGCTACGGTGCTATCTAACAAGAAGCTTGGTTTTCAGAGGTAAACCTCAGGGCGGAGTATTATCGCCACTATAGTAGTGAATGAATTGCTTAACATCTTAGAGAAAGAGAGGAACAGTGGTAAGAATCGTTAATAATTCTAATCTTAGAAATGCTTGCCTTGAATTTTTTTTAAGTTTTTTAGAAAATAGACAAAATTCATATTTTGGCAGTCATTTTTCAAGATAACGACTCGAGCGAATCTTTTTTCACAAATTATGTTTTTTTTTCTTGAAAACGAAGTTTCTGTGAATAAATTTTCGTTCGCAAATTTTGCGAAGTTATAGAAAAGGCTAATGTTTGAAAAATTGATCAGGTCTGGTGGTGGGGTATATTGTAGAGTATATTTCACCTCTCTTCGAGTTACTGTAAAATGGTTGTTTGAATGCTTCAATGATTTTTTTGAATCATACTTTTACTTGCCTCATACAACTATTTTCATACCTCGGACCCTTGTACAGTGAATCAGTAACTTATCGAAGTTTGGTCGTAAGAAACGGGAAAAAAAATATATTGCTCTATGTACATACATATGTACCTAAGCCCTTTCCCCAATAATAAATACATAAAAATAATAGGCCTAGCGTAGAAAAATCGGGAGTTGCACAAGGCAGTCATTTGAGTCCAATACGTTTTATTCTGTCCCATAATAATGTATCTAATGCGACCAAAGTTTTGGCTAATACTTTTTCAAATTTTCAAAGCCAAAGATAGATAAATCTTTGGAGGTATAGTCCAGTCTAATTAGCATCAATAGGCGACAAAATCAACAACCAACGTCTTGATCCGACTTGTGCAAACTCATCCATCTTGCAAAAATGGCGGGTCAGAGAGTACTTAGCACTATTTTTTTTTTTTTTTAATACTGGTGTAAGAAAAAAAAAATCCTAAATCAAATTTAGACTTACCGACTTTTGGTAAGTTTTTTGTTTTTATTTTATACTTTTTCAAAACTAAAGAGAAAAAAAGACGCTTTCCTAAAATTCTTAACCAATTCTCAAAAATTACTAATAATTCGTCTAATTTTCGTTATTTTTTTCAAAAACACCACTCTTTTCCTATTGACGAAAAACATCAAGGGAAACCAATGTCCCTTAGGAAATTCTGTGCTTTTATGTTTCTAGTTAAGTCAACCGTTTCTAGGATAAATGCGAAAAACGGATAAGAAACCCCTTGTTCTATAATTTTTTCAAGATGCTTGATGTTGCACAGTTCGGATTTATCAGGACTTTTAATATGTCAGTGAGGAAGGCAATGACAATGATCGGAAGAAAAATTAAGGGGTACGACTGTGTCGCATGTACTTACTCCGTATGTGCTGTTTGTTACTATATTGCTCAGATTTAAAATGTATGCAAAGTGGAGAAGAGGCCATCAAATTTGAATTTTCGAAAGATGCGTTAGAAGGTTCAAAACTTTTCTGAATATACGAGTATTTTTTTTTTTTTTTTTTTTTCCGAGGGTTGGTGAAAAAATCTTTTATAGACACTATGAGGATAGCAAGAGCGTGCTCACAGTAGTGTCAGATTCTTACTGACTAAAAAAAAACACCCTGCGATTTAATTTGTTATATATTGCAACTAAGAAGGACCTTATCAAGCAATTTTTCTATCATGAAAAAAAAAAAAAACTCGTTTGGCAGGTTACTTTCCAATGAAAGATCCTGCATGTTCCGCAATCTAAGCGCGGTTGATTCCTATCTCGCCAAGTCAAAAGGTTTCGTCCTTTGTAGTCGGCGTAATAAATTGCTTTCATCCAGAATTTGTAGGATTGTATTGTTGACATTTTCGATTAGTCGGTTTCTATGCTTTTTCGCGAAGTTTCTAATTTCAGCTTCGATTGTCGGAATTCCGAGATCCCTGTGGATGTCATCGTTTCTAGTATACCACGGTGCGTGTCTGTAAAATATTGGCGTTTGTTTTCTTGGTACAGCCACAAAGTTGTATACCGTAAGTCCACACCGGCTTTAGCACTTGTTTGTATAAAAGCAGTTTGTTCTCAGTACTGAGCTGGGAGTGCTTTCCGAGCAACCAGTTCATTTCTCTATATTTGATTTCGAATTCCTTACGTTTCATTTTCACGTGAGAATTCCATTTCAGTTTTGCGTCGAGTGTCATTCCAAGGTATTTGGCCTCGTTTGCAAAAGGTATTCGGGCCAAGTTTAGGAAAATTGGCAAGACATTAGTTTTCTTGTAAGTGAAATTCACGTGAACAGATTTAGATTCGTTGAGGGCGATCCGCCAGAGCCTCGTCCATTCATTTACTTTATTCAGTGCGTTTTGCAGTTTTGCAGTCGTTTCTTCGATTGTTTTACCTACGGCTAGGATAGCGGTGTCATCGGCAAACGTAGCCAGGATAGTGCCATCTTCTTTCGGTATATCTCGAGTATATAACAGATAGAGAGGTGGCCCAAGAACGCTTCCTTGCGGTACACCGGCCGAAATTTCTTTGAGCTCTGAGTATTCATTTCCATATCTAACACGGAAGAGTCTATTCCCGAGATATGATTCTAGAATGTCGTATAGGCATACAGGGATAACTTGTCGCAATTTGCAATTCAAGCCATCATGCCACACCTTATCAAAGTCTTGCGAGACGTCAAGATATACACTTGAGCATATATTTTTCTCTTCAAGTGCTTTCTCGATTACGTCAGTAATTCTATGCACCTGGTCAATCGTCGAATGCTTACTTCTGTACCCAAACTGGTGGTCAGGGATAAGATTATTTCCTTCTATAGCCGATTGGAGACGCCTTAGTAATATCCTCTCGAAAATTTTAGATATAACTGGAAGTAGCGAAATTGGTCTATAAGATTTTACCTCATTTGACGGCTTTCCTGGTTTTAAAACCATTATAACTTCCGCAACTTTCCATTGGTAAGGCACTTGTTTTAATCTGAGCGCAGCATTTACAATAGTTCATAGGGTGTCGTAAGTGGAACGCTCAGTTCAACATTATCTTCAATTTCGTTCCTAAAGCCTTCCCAGTTAGTTGTTCTACCAGTTAATCTCGCTGGCTCTAGGGTATAGACTAGTGGGGAATGGGGAATGGTCAGACGGCAGATCAAAGCTCTCTTCAAC
Source organism: Pocota personata (assembly GCA_963082735.1). Lineage (NCBI taxonomy): Eukaryota > Metazoa > Arthropoda > Insecta > Diptera > Syrphidae > Pocota > Pocota personata. The sequence continues at coordinate 68,437,259 of OY720431.1, forward strand.
TTTAATGTGGTTGGAAGAAATTCCTTTCACGACGAAAAAGTCGATCAGGTCAGGTATTTTCAAAGTATCAGTTGGCCAGTAGGTCGGTTTACCCGTCGAATGGAAATCACAACTGTACTCCATACCTGCCTCATAGAGCATTCTGCCTTTTTGCGAGCTGTGTCTTGAGCCCCAGAATGTATGTTTCGCATTAACATCGCCGCCAATAATGAAATTAGGTTTCAGCAATTTAAACAAGTTAGTAAAATCACTTTTTTTCAAGCGCGGAACGCGGTGGGCAGTAGGTAGATGAGATTTTAAAAGTACGCTGACTATTTTTTACTCGAATCGTCCACAGTTGCAAAGTTTCAAGCTCGATCTTTAGGTCTTCGGATTGTTTGATGCAGTCTTTAATAAACAATGATGATTCGCCTCTCGCTTTTTCCGAAGGGTGACAAGCGTGGTAATCATTATAGCCTTTTATTTTTAAATGCGATTCGTTTTTTACGTGAGTTTCAGAAATCAAGCAAATATCGATATCTTTTTCACGCAAGAATATTTCCAATTCGTCAAGTTTTTGCAAAAGTCCGTTTGCATTCCAAGTACATATTTTTAACATTCGTTTTTCATTCATATTCTTGTTGGAGTACGCGTTTTCCCTGAATTACTTTCGAACTTAACTAGCCTATCGAGAATAATTTTATTTATTTTGCTTTGTTCTTCAAGTTGCGCTAGAATAACTGAAAAAACATGAGAAACAGGGTCCTTCGAAATTTCAAAATTTTCTGGTATTTCGGATGCCGCGGCCTGAGCGTAAGTCTGCACTCCTGGTGTTCGAAGGTCATTACCCGGTCGCTTTTACAATGGTAACTTTTCTGTACCGTTTCTTTTAGGAACAGAGGTCGAGGGCTTTTCTTTCGTCATTATTTCCCTCACCTTTTTGCACTCTGAACCCGGTAGTTTGAATTTGCATTATACGAGTATGTCAAAAATTTGAAAGCCATACATTCACAAAATCGTAGCCTAGATATGGTCAATTCACGAAAGATCAGACCCCAGATATGAAGTTTGAAGAAAATCCATCCACCCATTTAGGCTGTAGTCAGTCAGTACAGACGGACAGAATTGCTGGTCCATCTTTTGTCAAGCCTCTATTATGTAAATGTCTAGATTGTTAAATTCTCGAGTTCGATTCTTTCACGAAAATAATACTTGTTTTGTATAGGAGCAATAAAAAATTAAGTATACATAAATTTCGCCCAGTCAGTATAAAACGTATCTAGTAGACACATTAAGGAATTTTTTGAAATTGAAGTGATTTAAATTTAATACAAAAATAAAATAAACTAGTTTGTGTTATTTTAAGAAATGTCTTACCTACGAATTCATTAATATATTTATGTAGTTCAAACTTGTTTTAAGAATTCATTACCTTATACTTAAATATTTGCGAAGATACTTAAATGAAAATCATCGTTCGATAGTTCAATAATCTGTCAGAATGAATGAATTGTCGAAGAAAATTGAAAACTATCCGCATGTCAAATAAAAAATCAAACTAGATCATTGATCTTTCGATTCTGACCTATAAACAGGGTACAATCATATAGCATACGAAAAAATAAAAAAAATACAATATGTATGTATTAGACAAGTTTTGGCCCACCTACTAAATGTAAGGAAGCCATTCAATGAAATACCTTTCACGTACGATATGTTATAATAGAAATAGAACATAATAAAATAAAACGATGAAGGCTGTCGATCGCTACAGGTCAAGGTGGAGCAGGTACAACATTTGCTATTAAACAAATTTGTAGTTTCATCCCACTCTTTGTAGAAGATGCTGTTGAATTTTAAAGCTTGTATAGGTTTATATAATGACAGTAAAATGAAAGGCCTACTCAATTATATGCATAGAGCTATTAAAGTCAGTTGTTTTTTGTTAAATTTGACTACTCAGACCGGATCGCTTGCTTGAAAGAATGTTATGCAAATATATCTTCCATTTCAAACTATGTACATATGCCTATCCATACATATATGCATTTGTATTTCAACGTGGAAGGAATACACTAAAATTTCTGAAATGATTGTTTTCCATCGTCTCTTCTTCAGCTCGTTTTGCGAGCAAACACAGTCCTTTTCAGGGTTCCGGGAATAGACAAAGGAACTGTATTGCTTTCGCTAGCGCGTCCGTCCTTCTGTCTGATCTACTTTCCAACGGCTAAACTATACTCGTAAAAGCTAAAGTGTGTTTTTTTTTTTAGAGAAGAAGAAGGAATATGCTAAAATTTCTGAAATGGTTGCTTTCTTTCTGATCTTGAGATCCTAATTTTTCATTATACTCGTAGATACCGATCTATTTAGAGGTTATACTTTTTTTTATTGTTAGCTGTATTTGTTGTTTTCATTACTGTGCAATACACCCGTATATATTTTATGTCTTGTGGTATTTTATAGCTCATATTTGAATAAAGCAAAGGTTACTACAATTAAGGATTATTATATTGCTTACCATTGAAATGAAATCACTTATATAATTTAAATCCAAAATTTAAATCCAAAATACAAGGAATGATAGAGTTTGGTATTTTTTATAACTGGACGTATACCTATAGTTAGTTTTGGGGTGTTCTGTAGTAGAAACGAAAATTAATAAAACAATTTACACCGCAATGTGAATAAAATAACTGTATCTAAATATAACAGCCTCCAAACAATAGAGTGTTTTGTGAGGAAACGAAGAAAAATACTATTGCCTATGTGATTAATGCGGCATTATACATAATGTCCGGGAATTATGCATAATAACTGGGAAAGGCGATTCATTCAAGTCCCTTTCCTCTAAAGGAAATCTGAAAATTCCGGAGGACTCAGGCTCGATTTTCAGTCCATTGTACTACCAAAGCTCTTCCACATTAGTGCCATTCAATTATTTTTCAAATAATTCAAAAACGAATTGCTGATTAGTCGAAGGGCTAGGTGCAATCCCATTCGGGATGAGGAAAGTTAGTAAATTACTATTGCAGAAGCATCCCTCGCATACTAGCTATATATTTTCAATTATGGAACGAGAAAGTCAGTAACCAGCGCTATCCATTGACTGTGACGTTCTGGCCGGCATCACTTTTAAAGAAATATGGACCAACTAGCTCAAACCCCGCCCGCTTCACCAGGCATTAAAAAAAACTGTTGTTGTACTCAGGTGTATGTACCTAAGTTTTTTTTTTCAATGTTTTTGAATGTTTTTGTAATTTTGTTTTGCCAATCACTTTTGTACCGTAATTATCTACATTTAAAAAAAAATCCACCTAAATTGGTTGAAAATTACGGGCGGTAGAGGGACACATATGCATTTTGTCACTTAGTTTTATATACACAGTAAGGGACATAGAAATTCGGACAGGGTAAACAAATTCTTTAACTTCAATTGTCTTGAGAACTAACAGGTAGTTTTTTTTAGGATTTTTCATAAAAAGGGTTTGATGACGTGATTCTAGTTCACTTTGTAATAGTTCATTGAAAAAAAAGTAGTTTGAGTGAAAGTGGAAATAATTTTATTAATATGGAAAATAAAAAGAAAATAAGTGAAAAAATAATGACTACAAAAAATAATGACTTTAAAAAATGAAAAATTAAGTGTTCGTGATATAGCTCGAAAAGTGGGATTCAGCAAGTCGTCAGTGGCTGAATTCATCAAAAAAGTCAAGGCAACGGGCTCATTGCAAAGAAAAAAGGGGACGAGTCGCAGAAGAAAGACCACCAGCGCTGAAGATCGGCTTTTAAAACGAATAAGTCTCCGTGATCGATTCAAAACTGCTGAAGATTTAAGGACAGACTTTGTAGAGGCTGGAGGATCGATGCCGTGAAATAACGCCAAGCGAAATAAGGCCAAACCTGAAAATTTGGCCTTATTTCACTTTGAAATAGTGAAATAAGACCATATTTCAACATTTGGCCTTATTACACTTTGGTAAAGTGAAATAAGACCAAATATGGCCTTCTTTCGCTTTACAAAAGTGAAATAGAGCCATACGAGAAAATATGGCTGTAGTTCCGAACTTTACATAAAAAAAACCTCGCAACCACTCCAAATCCTACAATGACCCCAAGCAGGAGGGTTGCAGGGGGGCAGCCTGCCCCCCCATAGATACTCAACTGTTATATATATATATATTATATCCACAATGCAGAAACAGTAGAATTTGGGCTTGTTTCAATTCTTTAAAGTGAAATAAGGCCAAATGAGGTAAAAGCGTAATAAGGCCAGATTGGCTTTATTTCACTTTACCGAAGTGAAATAGGGCCAAATGTCGAATTACGGCTTCATTTCACTATTGCAAAGTGAAATAAAGCCAAATTCCCAGATTTGGCCTTATTTCGCTTGGCGTTATTGCACGGCATCGGAGGATCACAGATAAGCTCACGGACTGTAAGACGAAGGCTTTAAGAAGCTGGCTAGAACGCAAGAAGAACTGCCAAAAAACCATTTCTAAATAAACGAATACGCCTAAAACGTCTCCAGTGGGCCAAATATAAGGAAAACTGGACCATACCGGATTAGAAAATGTGTTGTTCCCAGATAAGTCCAAGTTCAACATATTCGGCTCGGAATACAGTACGTGAGGCGAAGAACTGGAGAAAGATTCAATGATGAGTGTGTGACAACAACCGTGAAACAAGGAGGCTCAAGGATGATTTGGGGATACTTTTCCTATCACGACATTGGATGGCTGGCACTAATAAATGGAACGGTGAACGCAGAAAAATATAAAAAAATATTGGAAGACAATCTGCTACCATCTTTAGAAGAACACTTATCATATTCAGATAAGTAAGTGCTTATCGCAGATGCCGATCTATTTAGAGGTTATACTTTTTTTTTATTATCAGCTGTGTTTGTTGTTTACATTACTGTGCAATACACCCGCATACATTTTATGCCTTGTGGTATTTTATAGCTTATATTAGAATAAAGCAAAGGTTAATGTAATTAAGGATTATTATATTGCTTACCATTGAAATTAAATCCTTACATAATTTAAATCCAAAATTTCATGACGTGATTGACTACAAGGAATGATAGAGTTTGGTGTTTTTTTAACCCAAAAAATAATAAGCAGTGATCTTCTCGCGAAAATTAATAAAACAATTTACACCGGAATGTGAATAAAGTAACTGAATCCTGAAAAATATATCTACATATAAATTCCGGAGCACTCAGACTCGATTTTCAGTCCATTGTACTACCAGGCAGAAACCTCTTTCTGTAGTGGTTAGAGGTTGCTGTTAGTGGCTGTTCCCTGTCCGGGTTCGAAGCTGCACAGCTCGGTTCACAAGCAAGCAAAGTCCTTTTCACGGTTCCGGAGATAGACAACGGGACCGTATTGCTTTTGCTAGCGAAATTTAAAATTAAATAAAACACCTAAAAATGGTGATAATGGCCATGGCATTGGCTTTATTGAAAAGATAATTTTATGCCATTATTGCTTAAATATGATTTTGGGCATATGGGAGCCGCGGTTAGCTCGAATAAAGCGCAATCTGGAAGTCTAATTTTCAAAAACTTTCTCGAGCAGCTCGTGCCGTATATCGCTAATAAGGCGGCGAATGTTGGCTTCCAAGTCATCCATCGTATCTGGTTTATGGTCGTAGAATAGCGACTTCACATATCCCAAAAAGAAAAAAAAAAATACAAAGGTGTTAAATCACACGATCTTGAAGGGCAATTCATAGGTCAATTACGCTTAATAATGCGCTCATCGAATGTTTCCTTAAATGAATAGATTGGAACGAAAAAGTCAGTAATCGTAGATCTATAGAGCTATTCATTGACAGTGATGTTCTAACCGGCATCACTTTTGAAGAAATATGTACCAATGATTCCACCACACCAAACAGTGACTTTTGTGTATGTAACGGAGTTCAATAATGGATTGTGGATTTTCTTCACTCCAAATGTGGCAATTTTTCAATTCTGAAAATGAGGATCAACACCAATATCGCCCATTCAACGAATGTACGACGCACGCGGTCAAGTGGCTTCAATTATGCGTGAGCTGGATTTTGTAAGCTCATAAATCAAGATCTTTCCGCAAAATCGTCCATAAAGTGGATGGACACAGCTCCAAATGTTGTGCTATGCAGGATGGCGAATCGACTCATTCGAGTCCTCCTCAATACTAGGCTCCACAGCAGCAACAGCTTCTTCGGTGCGCACTGAACGACTCTCTGTGGATGCGTATTATCAATTAGCGTATGCATGGTGCGAAAGCAATCAATTTTTATTCGTATTACTTGCATGGATGGTCGACTATGTCGACGTAGCGTATGGTAAATTTCGCGAACTGAATCACAATTTTCGAAATAAATTTTCACAATTTGCAAGCATTGTTTTGGCTTAAGTCTCTTCATGGTGAAATGGCAAGCCAAACTAAGCACAAATCAGCTGTCAGCTGACAACTTGGCTGCTGCTGGAAAAAGTATTGCCAATTTGAAAAATAAACCTCTTAAAAAAAAACGCTTTATATGGTTTTCACACCAGTCAAACACAAATGCAGGTGTAACAAAAAACCGTTATAATGGAGGTAGTGTAACAAGTGAACGAAACAAAAATATGCGTGAGATATAAAGTTGAAAATTACTCTTTCAGCAGAATACAAAAATATATACTTTTTTTTTAAATTTCACTAAAATCGGTTCAATAATTCAGGATATATATAAGAAAATGACCTTCAAAGCACCCTGTCTGCTTTTCATATGTAAACATCTTTATTGTTACTGCCTGTTTTTCTGTACAATAATACAACAATCTGCTTCGATTTGTGGACCCAGTTATAAACCTTGAATTTAAAATTAATCGCTCTCTATCTGCTTGTGAACATATAACTTTAATTAATAAGATGTATTTATGGAGGCCTGTTTAAACTATTTTTAGTTTTACACCAGCAGATATAAAATAAAGCTTATTAAAACTATACCTGTGCCTCTTATATGCTGAAGTTGTATATTGTAAACCAGATTTCTACTCGTCGCACTCAAAGATAAGATTAGAAACAGCTTTGGACAAAAGTATTAGGCACCCCTGGATTTCTGCGCGTAACAAAAAATTTCACACCAAAGGATTCGAAAAAAATCGCTTGGTCAAACGAATCAAACTTTGAGGTAAGTTGTATAACATAACCTTCGATAAAACAATAATATAAACCAGCAAATAGAGAATTTTAGGTTAATTCTGACGCTAACCTTAGATTTTTAGAACATAGATTGCGTGACGCCCAAAGTAAGACATAGTATTGGAAGTGCAATGGTTTGGGGTTGTATGGTGGCGAATGTAGTCGGAGAACTCTTCATATACAATGGCACAACAAACAGCGAAATCTATATATCGGTCTTGAAATCTGCGTGGAATCTTCTTTCGTCTATAATATTCCAGCAGGACAACCCTCCCTGTCATACTTCAAACAAAAATCGAAGATCTAGTTTGAGAACAATGATATTCAAATTTGTTAATTGCCCCGCTCAGTCCCCAGACCTCAATCCGAATCAGTACCTACGAGGGTGGGTCAATAAGTCCCTTAAAATTAACACAAATTGTATCGTCACCTTAAATTTATTTTTGTTTTTGTCAAGAATCATCTTTCAAAAGAACACAGCCAAATTTAGAGACAGATCTGTCAAATAGTTTTGTTGTGGCAGCCATTTTATATAGACGCCTACTAGCATTTTCGTTAAAATGGAAAAAAGTGAATTTCGAGTGCTCATTAAACACTATTTTTGCGAGAAAAAACTATCACGCAAACCAAACAAAAGCTTGACAAATATTATGGGGACTCTTCACCATCGATTGGAACCATTCACCACTGGTTTACTCAATTTCAAAATTTTACTCGTATGTTCAATGTTCAAGCAAATAATGAAGAATTACAGCAAAATATACGCTGAAAGACTCAAATCCGCGTTAAGACAGGAATGGGGAAACATCAATTCCAGCGAATGTAATAAAACATAAACATTTTTATTGTTTATGTTTTATTTATTTTTTTGAAATCGATTTTCTAAATTTGAATATGCCATGAACTTGCATATATTAAATATTATTTAATTATTAATCTTGAACGTGGGCGTCGTGGAGTAGTGGTTAGTGTGTCGGATCACTACGCAAGAGGTTCCAAGTTCGAATCCCAGAACAACAAGTTTTTTCATGATCCCACCTCTCGCGAATGTCTGAAAAACATCCGAGAGTATTGTTGTCACGAGAAAGCTTCCCAAAGCAAATTGCCGTTCGGATACGGCACTAAACTGTAGGTCTCTTCCATTCGTGTGAAAAATATAACGCATACAACACGAGTGGTGGCGAGAAGCTAGGCCCTGGCGCTTAAAGAGCTGTTGCGCCAAATATCTTGAACAATATCGATTCAACCGAGAAATTGCAAGTTTTTAAGAATAGATAAGGTACCAATATGCCTATTTTTGACAAAAACCTGGTACGTCATCTGAAAGCATAAATCCAGTTTCGAGTAAATTAAGTACCGTTAATGTTGAGGTTAGAATGAAAAGTCAGATTTTGCCTTAAATCCACAGATCGGAGATATGAAGTCTATGAAGTCCAGGCTGCAGTCGATGGGATATACAGAGAGACAGACAGACAGACAGGAAAGACCTGCTTTTTTGAGATTCTCTATTATAGTAATGTCAAGTTTGATCCAAATCTCGATATCGAATATTTCAGAAAACCAATATATAGTATGCCCTATAGGCCGGCAGTGTTCTGAAAAGGATCCAAGCCGAAATTCTAGCCAAAGAGGGACCAATAAAATATTGAAAATCATTGCTAAATAAAGTCACTCAAAGAATAAAAGTTTCGGTCATGTTGACACGACCATACAAACACTGAGTCAAAAAAGGCTCCATACAGGAAACATTTTTTTTTATATTCATTGTAATTTCTTAAGACAATGAAGTAATTGATTGAAATAAATTATAAATTGTTGCTTAAATAGATTATTAAACATTTATATTCACATTTAAAAAAAAATAACTTAACACTTTACAATGCAATGTCAAAAAAGTTTCCATAGAGTACAAAAGTTCAAGATAACAAAATATGGTATGGTTAGTAGTGTGTCTCCTTAATCAAAGTTTCTTCGCACTTCCCCTTAAATTGTTTTTGAGAATATCTAAGTACTGCTGGTCCTTAATACCATCGATAAAAACCAAATTGCCAACATCGAATGTACTCATACACCACCAAAGCAATACAACTCCACCACCATGTTTTACAGTTTTGATCAAATCCTTCGATTTTAACTACTCGTTTGGCTTTCTCCGACAACAAGGCCTTCCGTCCGAAGCCAAAACATTGAATTTAGATCCATCACTAAAAATAACGCATCTAATCAATGGTTTTTTCCTGGGCACTCAGCCATTGTAACCCTCTGATCTTAACACATTCTGCACTATTTCAGGAACAAACAACCTGTTAATTTGGGTGTACTGGTCATTGGTCTCTCTCAATTTTCTTCGGCGTCCTGAACGAGACCTATTATCTAAACTGTTCATTTCATTATATCGAATAATGATGTACTGCACAGTTGCATGGGATTTGTCGACAATTTCCTATTTCACGATTTACCTTCTTCACGCATCTTTTCTATAAGAGCACGGGTATCTTGAGAAACTTCCATTTTATGCAGTAAGAACACCGGCGCAACGTTTGCAATGAATAAGCGGTAACCAAAAGTGATTGAAAAAAAGAACAAAGTTGTTTACTATTCACTGATTTCCTTGATAACTGCAAATATCTATGTCCAACAGGGTGTATGGAGACTTTTTTGATTCTGCGAACTTCATTCGAATTGCGGATGATGTAATTTGCTATATTTACATTTGCATGCATACGTTATATATATATTTGTGCAGTTCTAAGGAATGATTGACTGTTGTTATAAAAATACTCGTTCACTATAAAAATAGAAGCACTTAAATATTTTAACTCGGAGTGTATGGAGATTTTTTTGACTCAGTGTATGTATCGTATTAACATAAAATAGTCCTCAGATGTACGACGGAACAATTTGTTGACACCACGTGCTGTGCCATCATGCACAAAATGATTAATTTAATTATGATTCTTTTACTTATTAAGTGCAACTAGTTCTAGAATGATTAGGATAGCTTTTAACCATATCACGGACAACACCGGATACAATGATACATATATGCAGATGCTACTCTGGCCAGAGCCAAAGGTGCTTTTGCCTATGTCCATGTGGTTCAACGTGGGAGCAAGCCTGTTGGAAAAGATTCGGGTGTTTGAGAGGGCTTGCCTCCGGACTTGCCTTCATTTATACAGAACACCAGAGTCCCAGTACATAAAATTCTATCCCAATGAGGTCCTGTACAACAGGACCTAATAAGGGTGGATAATTTCCTGATAAAGCTGATTCGAAGACATATTGCAAGAGCAATGAGCTCGATGAATAACCTGATCTCTGGGGCTTATTACCCCAATTACAGGTACCACAAGAGTGTGCGTCTTAACGGCGGTATCGAGTCGCGATAGAGAGGACGTACATTTCTGGTGGCTAGCCGAAAGAGAGAAAACGCCTTAATCCAGGGTAGCCTGTTTGATGTTTGAAGTTGGCTGTTTTTTGTCCATGGCCGATTTACATAGTTTAAAAAAATACGTATAGGTATGTAAGGTAGAGTAAGATAGATAGATGTAAGGTAGTTTAACATTTATTTTAAGGTAGTTTTTATATATACTATATAAGTACATAACAATAAATTTTCATTTACTAAGTTTTTTCATATTGTTTTATTAGTAACAATTAATAATAAAATAATAAATGAAATTAAATAAAGGAATTAAGTTAAGTAACGTTAAAAGACATAGGTGCAAAATTATAGTCATCTGATTTTAAAGAATTTTAGTAGCCACTAAGTATCAGCCCTTTAACTTTAAAGCCAGTGCATAACTTTGAATTGAATTATAAACACTTTTTAACCTACCTACCTACAACCAGTATCGACCATAGAACTGACTTACAGCAAATATTAGTCAAACAACCCAAAAATTTAAAGTTTGAGAATAAAAACACAGTTTAAGGGATAATGTAACAAATTTAAATGAATTTGACAGATCGAAAAGAAATTGAACACGTTTGTTGACTGTTTACATCCGTTGGTTGGCTGAAATTTGAATTTGAAGAAATGACAGATGACAGATGGTTAAAAGCCCACTCTAAAAGTTAAAAGGTACTTTTGGTGGTATTAAAGCTAGCGCGAGCTGATAACTATAAAGTGGATTAATGTCGACTATAAATAGGAAAACACTAATCTTGACTTTGTCACGTGCTAAAATCTTTTTAAAGTGTACTTTATGCGACTATAATTTTGCGCCATAGTTTTAATTATTATGCTTAGAGCGACTGCATAGGTCCAGTAAGTTAGATTAATATAGTTCAGTTAGTTAAGCTAGTTTTAAGCGGTTTTTGTCTAGCATATAAGTTACAATGAATTGAAAAATAAAAATGCATTAAAAGTGGAAAAAAAAAACTGGATATAATGGCCCATTTAGGCAAAAGTGCAATAACTGAGTGTTCGACGTTCACCAATAAATAAAAACTAATAAATGCTACCGAAAACATAACCACTGAATGCCTTAGTAATAAAATATAATAAAGATAATGAAAAGACGAAAGCTGATATAACCAAGGAAGGCAGCCTCGAAACGAAAGAAAACAAGAATAAAAGAAAGCATTTCTACTCCATAAAAGGATCCTATCAAGTATAATAGTGAGAATGTATTGGCTTTGTTTATGGACTTGGGTCTGTCAAAAGAAAAATATAGAATTTTGAGAATTTGCGAAAAAGAGGCAGTTCTAGGAAATTACAAAATCACGGAAATATCAGCTAGAGTGAAACTTCAAGACATATTGCATCATGCACTTCCAAAAATTCTTACATTACAAAGTAGGTGCGGCTGCGATGTATCATCTGGGCAAGGTGCCTACATCAAAAAATAAATACAAGATGGTGAAACAGATGCACACATGTTGTTCCACTGAGGAGGAACCCTCGGCCATCATCAGTTCATTTTTGCAGACCCATGGTGTTCCAATATGCAAAGGAAACTGGAGAATATCAAAGTCAAATTTCTGTTCTTCAACCTACTAAATATAAAGTTAATGACGAAACTGTGGGAACACGATAGCTAAAACTGCACTAAGACTAAGGGAAGCCGGTCTATGAAAAGCTAAACCCTACGGTCATGCCTCAATTCTAAACCGATGGAATATATTGAGACACCGGACGGAAACGGGCTACATCATCCCCATTCCAAACTGTAACCGAAAGTACTCTATTAGAATTCCCAGCAGGGAGGAATGGGATGAGGGAAGAGTCTGTTTCGAGAATGAACTGGCCATCTTTACCGACGGATCCAAAATGCTTACCGGTACTGGTGCCGGCATCTACTGTGAGTCTCGAAATATACGAGTGCACCGCTCGTTTAAACTTAAGGATGGTTGCAGTGTTTTCCAAGCCGAAATTGCCGTAATAAAACAATCTGTGGATATGATTATTGAGGAAGATATTTCAGGGCAAATAATCAATATCTATGTTGATAGCCAAGCGGACATTAAGGCGTTAGAGTCAACATCACTAAGATCCAAGCTCGTAAAAATTTGTAAAAAAAAAACGTCTGGATGTTATTTCAGCGGCCAACATGGTGACCCTGTGCTGGGTACCGGGCCATATGGATATCTCCGGTCACGAAAAAGCAGACGAACTAGCCAGAGAAGGTTCACTTATAAGCCCTTCGCTGGCCCTTTCCGAGGCTAGTGTACCGCTTAGCACCCTATATAGGGAGATAGACATCGAGTCTAATGAAGAAGTTGATGAACGCTGGTGTCGATTAGATGCATGCGCTACAGCAAAATCATTATGGTCAGTCTACGACAAAAAGTGATCTATCAATCTTATAAAACTAAGTCGAAGGGATATCCGCATAGCTGTTGGCGTCGTGACAGGACACTGTGTGATAGGTAATCACGCAGCACGGCTAGGGTTACCTCATAACGACTACTTTAGAAGCTACAGGGAGGTAGAGGAAATAGAATCCGTTCATCATCTCTTGTGTGTCTGTCCAGCTCTGGCCAGCAAAAGAAGTCGTGCTTTTGGCAGATTCTTTTTTTCAGAGCTTTTTTTCAGAGCTGGATGTAGCATTGAGCTAAGAAAACTCCTGAGATTCATACATTTATCTGGGTGGTTTCGCCTAGCGGTCGAAGATTGAAATCTCTAGGTTCCCAAGGTTCTAAATATTGGGCACAATGGACTCTTAGAGGTCTGAGTGAGCTGTTGACAACCCTGTCAACAAGGGCACCCAGTTACCTAACCTAACCAAACCTAATGGCGAAATAGGGATAGTTGTCAATCACGAGTTCTTTTTAAATATGATTAACGGAAAAGTTTTGAATGAAATAACAGATACAAAGTAAACGCGGTCATGTCCCATATGCGAAAGAACACAAAAAAAGCGTCAACAATGAATCATAATGACGAACATACTCGTAACTACGAAAATGGAATCTCTCCATTACATGCAAGAATCAGGTGCATGGAATTTGTTTTGAAACTTGCATATACACTTCGACAAGAAGGAAAATTGATGAATACATGGAAATCAAGAAGGTAGAAAAAAAGAAGAAAACAAGAGATCCAAAAGCATTTTCGCGATGAGCTTGGGCTCGATGTTGATAAACCAAAGCAAGAATTTTGAAATACCAATGGTGGGAATACTTCGAGGAGATTTTTTTAAGAATCAGAAGGAACAACTCGTAAAACCGATTAATATTTTCAATTGCAGGGAAAAGGTTAACACTGTCAAGTTTGGGGAGTATGCCAAGAAGACAACAGTTATAAAGCAAAAATATACGAAAAACAACTCACACATACTCTTCATAAAATATTTTGAAGCACAATACTCTCCAGAAATGGATGTTGACGAAAGTTTCCAAGACATCTGATTTTTTTTTTATTTATTGTAAATTTTTCGTCCGTTTACTTTTTTTCTCCACTGTTTGACTTGGAATGTTTCTCTGAAATAGTTTATTATGTAATCTAATGTCCCACAAAAAAAAAAAAAAAAAATACTATTTGATACACCTAAAAAAAAACATTTCAAAAATGGTCCGTTTAATATAATTCTCCACTGTTTTGCTCGCATTAGCATTTAGACACCCTGTTACTATTTCAATGGTGTTGGTGAGAAAGTTTCAGCAGAAGATTCTGGCCTTGGGAATTTCCTTAAGCAGGCAAAAAAATTTGTCACGATGTATTTATTCGTTTATGATTTTTTCAAGCAAAAATGTCAAAATGAGCCATTGCGCGGCTTAGCTGAGTTGGCTGACACTTTTTGTTTACTATTCAAACCTGTGCCTAGAGTAGCAAGTATAAATACCGTCGGCACCGATGATGATTCTTTCCATAAATTCATTATTTTTTGTATTATTAATAATATTCATATATATATATATATTTTTTTTTATGATTTGCACGTGTAAAAGGAGATATGAATACCCTTATACTAATTTTTTAGGACACGGGCGTTTTTGTGGAAAGGGGAAGAGACAGAGAGAAAGACAGATTGGTGTAGTTGGTTTGAAACTCAGGTGGCGTTGGATTGAACTCCAAGGGTGGCGTCCAGATAACTGTGGAGTATTTTTTCTGTTTGTTATTGTCGTTGCTTATGATTCATATTATTTTTTTCCATCCTCCTGATGTCTTCATCACGATCAAGTTGCATTTTAGCCATATGACCACCCTACAGCCAGTGTTATTCCTTCGCAGTAGAGTTGTTATTTATTTCATACGAAATAAATATTGTAGATGATTCTCGACATGAGGATTTGAACCGTGAACCTGCAGCGTGACAAGCGATGATGTTACCACTACACCATGGCCACCATGTATGTATATAATATCCAGGGATAGCTCAGTTGGTAGAGCGTTGGTGGCTAAAACCATATCTATGGCATATTGCCCTTGGATGAAATGTTTTCTTTTTTGTGTAACTCCCCAACAATGTTTCATTTTTTACATTAAAATGATTAATTGCAAAAAAAACTCCATACACAACTGTCAACCTGATAACTCCTTCCACCAACTACCTACGTGCTTATATTTGAATTCTTCGCTCTCGTTTATTTTGCTTATGCTATCACACTTTGAAACTCTCTCTCTCTACTAACATAAAACGATTTAGTAGGGCGGTATTGAAGTCACAGAATTTAATAACGCTATTCATAATCAATTTTCTTAACAGCAATTATCAGTGAGGCTTTTTATTTACCTTTTCTGTTAACCTCTGTTCATTATTATTCACTTTCTTTCTACACTTTTTTCCATCCCACACTTTTTCTCGTTTTCTTTTATCTTATGTATATGTATTTCATATATCTGGTCATTCATTGTGTTTTTTTAATTAATGTAATTATTAAAAATGTTATGCTTATTCTAATTGCCGTCTTTTCCGTTCGTTTTTATAAAAGATTAAGTCTTACTTGTACTCTTTCTTGATAATAAACTGAAGCTAATAGGGGAAGATTGTCTATTATACAACATAGTTTTCTACATATCAGCTCGATCTCAGCTTCTTGTTATAATTACCTACATATGTACCTTCTATTATGCACGATTAAAAGAACATTAAAGCTATTTTTACTTTCGTTTTCTCTTTTCTCCATTGAAGGGCTTGACGTTTTAAGACTTTCAAATAATCGAGATCTTTTATAGAAATTTGTTTGACTGATAACTTTTATTCTTCTAAACTAAGTAATCGATTATTTATGGAAAGGTATTCTCTATAGCAAGAAATTCAGACGTATAGCTGGGGCAGACTATTATGACATAAGAATTTATAACATTCGAATAAATTTTATTCAAACACTCCAACATAAAAACCTTTGTAAACATATAACATATATGTATGCTGTGTACATATGTACATATCTGTAAAGAAAATTTGTCGGAGCGGAACTGCTGATCAGCCAGACCATGTACCATCGCACGGAACAAATAATAATTGAATGGCACAATATCTGGGGAATATGGCGGGTGGAGTAGGACTTCCCATTTGAGCGTTTCCAGGTAGGTTTTAAAGGGTTTGGCCACATGAGGCGGAGCGTTGTCATGCTGTAGAATCACTTGTTCGTGCCTCTGCTCGTATTGTGGCCGTGCTCGGCTTAATCGCATCAATTGAAGTCGATACCGTTCCCCAGTGATGGTTTCGTTGGGTTTCAACAGTTCATAACAAATGACGCCGACCTGGTCCCACCAAATACACAGCATAATCTTCGCAGCGTGAATATTCGGCCGAGCCGACGACGTAGAAGCATGACCGGGCAGTCCCCATGACTTTCTTTTCTTTGGGTTGCTGTAATGAATTAATTTTTCATCACCCGTCACGATGCGATGAAGAAAACCCTTCCTTTTTTGCCCCTTTTTTGGAGCAGCTGTTCACAGACGAAAAAACGACGCTCAACGTCCCTTGTCTTCAAATCATAAGGAACCCAAATTCCTTGTATTTGAATTATTCCAAACGCGTGCAATCGCTTGAAAATGGCTTGAGGGATAACTCCTAATGCTGAAGCAAGCTGTCCTTGCGTTTGGCACGGATTCTCATCGAGCAATGCCTCCAATTCAGCGTCTTCCAAGGATTTTGTCCTTCCTTCAAGCGGACGGTCGTCAACATCAAAATCACCGTCTTTGAAGCGACGGAACCAATCACGGCACGCTGTTTCACTTAGAGCAGCATTTCCGTAAACTTTCTGGAGCTGTCGATGCGCTTCAGCCGCCGTTTTCTTCGAATGAAAGAAGAAAATCAATACTTCGCGCAAATCACGATTATTTGGCACAAAATCAGACATTTTCACACAACCAAAAGTATATGATGCCAAAGCTCGGTTCATGACGTTTTGGATATGTCAAAATCGACCAGCACTTACTGCTGGAGCCATCTATTGACAAACAGAGATTACTTAGTTGCGCACCTAATATCTACAGCAAAATGCATAAAATTTGTATGAATCTGAATCATGTTTACAAAAAAAAAACATACAGGTAGGAGTTAGAATATACCCGATGTAGGCCTGCCTGTCGCAAGAGGCGACTAAAATCGGCCCTCCGTACATAGAGTATAGTGTACGAGTATACCAAATATGCAATGGAGAAAACGAAAAGATATGTATAATACCCCAGGTGTCAATCCAGGTACACTGGAAAATCTACCCTCTTCGGAGGTCGGCTCTCAGGAATCCATTTATTTCAATCATATTACCCCTTTCGATCTCCACCATCAAGATCGAATGTGGGACTCATCGAAACGGGACTCAGTGAAGTGCAAAAACTTTGAGTGCGGAAACAACGAAATCCGAATAATGAAATGGAGCTGCTCTACTAAGAGCTTAAAAAGAGGTAGATATACTTAGAAAAGAAAACAAAGCTCTGAAGAACACGCACCCCCAAAAAGGATCCCGCTCAACCAGACGCGTATATCATACGGACAAAGAAATGACTTGGGTGTCAAAGAAAAGACCTAGTAAAAACGAAGAGCCGGTTCTTCACCCGAAGTCGAGCCACAAAAAGAAGACAAGTGTAAAGAATTGTAAGAGAAAAAAATACGAGCAAAATTAAGTGGTACGTAGGAAATAGAAGACGAATTCGGCAGATTTATTGAAGTCTTATAGAGTGCCGCATGAAATAGTGAAATTAGATATCCACCGGATCCCAATAATCCCACGCTCCCCAACATAAAACTCATTCGAACCACCTATGTGATAAACTCAAAAGAACGATTCGAGATTTCTATCTCGTAAGCTTGTTCGCTGAAAAATTTCAAATTACTCACTCAAAAAAAAACCAAATCTTATCGCCACCAATAAGAAAGAACATAGCGAATGGGCAAAATAAGACAAAGAGAAGGCGGATTTATTCCCCAAGAACCTAGAAGAGATGATAGAGGATCTTGGTGGTGGCCGTGGTGTAGTGGTAACATCAACGCTTGTCACGCTCTTGGTTCACGGTTCAAATCCTGATCTCAACAATCATCTATTTATTTCGTCTGAAATAAATAAAAAAGTCGATCAATTGCGAAAGCTTAGTCAACCCTACTGCGAAGGCATAACACTGGCAGTAGGGTGGTCATAAATGCAACTTGATCGTGATGATGACGTCAGGTGGAGGGGAAAAAATACTGTGAATCATGAGCAACGACAAAAAAGCAAAACAAACAAGCTCCCCAGTTATCTGGACGCCACCCTTGGAGTTTACTGAAACTTAATACCACCTAAGTTTCAAACCCACCAATCTTTCTCTCTCTCTCTCTCTCTCTCTCTCTCTCTCTCTCTCTCTCTCTCTCAATTTCTACAAACGTCCGTGCCCCGAAATAATTTAATGGTATTCATATCCCATTTGGCGCGGGCAAATTACATAAAAAAAAGGATCTTGGTGGTACGATTACGACACCCGACAATTTTAAAATAAAAATTTAAAATAAATTTTATGCCGTTACCGAACTTCACAAGGCAAACTGAAAAATGACAAGGACCCTGGATTCGATTTAATAACCAGACAGCTCCTCAAAGAATTACCAAAAATAATAAATGCTTCAATAAAGCGTTCCAAGACAATGGAGAGTCACCGAAGTAATAATGGTAAACAACTCCAAATGACATAATATCGTACAGACCGATATCGCTACTGTTGATAATATCAAAGGTATTTGAAAACGTTTAATTCCTGATCATCAATTCGGCTTTAGAAGCAAGCATTTCACAATAGACCAGGTTTATAGAATAACCACTGAAAGTATTAGCTAAGACAGAATCCGTGATTTTAGACGTTTCCATGTTAAATACGGAACGGAATACTCAGAATTTGAGGAAATCTTTACTGGAGTTGCGCAAGGTAAGGTAAGTACTCTTGATCCAGTCTTGTTCCTACTCTACACTCGGGACATACGTTGGCGGACAATAAGACTATACTGGCAATGGAAAATGATTTATGTATCTTTCTATTCAGAGTAAACGTCCGAGAATTTTAAAAGACTTTAGACTCACAACTGATAATTTGCAAAGCAATAAAATGAGGTCAGATAGAGGAATATAATTGTTTCCTTCTGAAGGACAAATTATAATTAAATTTACAAATGAAGGGAGGCAGGAGAATGAGGTAGAAAACGTGCCACACAAAGTGTTGTAAGGCGTTTTAATGGGAGATCTTCCACACAGACCGAAGCAAGGACTGGTCGACCACGCACAATTGGAGCAAGAGAGGAAAAATTTATAAAACGAATTGTGATGAAGGGACCTAAGAGCCTAAACCTAAGAGCAATTTAGACACAACTAAAGACTCACAGTTGTAAGCCAACCAACCAATATTGCACTGGGCTTAATGCAGATCTTGTGTCCCAAGAAAGAAGCCGTATATTTCCGAGATCAACCGAAAAAAGCGTTTAAAGTTTGCGGAGGTAATTGGTATGGACTAGAATATCTTCCAAAATATCATCAAGACACAGTGGAACATGGAGGCGGAGGAGTTCTGGTGTGAGGTTGTATATGTGGAAATTTAGTGCTAGTAAAGGAGATAATGAATAAGCTAATTCATCTCAATATCTTGAAAGAAAACTTGGCAGAAAGTGCAGAAAAGATGAGACTTCGTGAGGATTATTACTTTTAACACAATAATGGGCCCAAATATACAGCGTACGATGTTCGTCATTGATTCTGATGCAATGTTCCAGATATCAATCAATCCCCCGCAAAATTCAGATATCAATCCCATAGAACATCTTTGGGCAATATTGGATAGAGGTGTTCGAAAGCTTGATATCCGCAATAAACGTCAATTTGGACAGTAGTTGCGTTTTATGATGTAGGCATCCACTAAGAAAGGATGTTTCGAAATTCAAACCCTAAAGAGGTAAAAGGGGGTATAAAAGTATAGTAATGAAACACGTATTTCAGTATTTCCCAAAATTTAACCCCTAAAGCGTTTATAAAAGACAAATCCAAAATTCATCAGCTTTTAAAAATTTCAACACAAAATTTCACTCCGGAAGCATTTTATAACTTTCTTGTCGCACTCTTGTTGCCCACTGTCACTATAATTGAAATATTTCTTTGTGAAAATGATTGGTAGTTAAAATGGATTTTTAAGTCACCGTTATGTTTTGTTGTAATAAGTTGTAGCGCAAATCCAACCGTGAATTGAAAGACGCTATGGAATATTGCAGTTTTTATTATACCACCTTACTCAATTCCTGACAGGGCATCGATGCTTCGCTTGTACCTGCATAAGTACAGGCACGAAGAAAACACATGCCTACGATGCATGGAACAACGTGCCTTTGAAAGGAGGGGAAAAACGACATCTGAAAATATGCCTCGTATACAAGTAAGTGCATACATATGTACGTACGTGCATATATTCTTTCATACACTTACTTAGGTGGCACTACAGTTCGGAGAGAACCTGGCCCTCAACCAACAAGCCTCTCCAGTTAGTTAGCAAAGGGTCTTGTATAGAATCTTCTTAGCTTTTCGGGATAGGGCCTTACTACTCAATTGCCTTCTTAGTCCAAAGGAACAGCGATTGGCAAGAGTTATTCTTCGATTTATTTCTGCTGAGATGTTATTGTCAGCAAGGTAGGCAAAGTCATTTAATACCTCAAAGTTATAGCATTCGACTGTGACGTTCTGTCCAATTCGCCGATGTTGTGTATACCTTCTTGTTGACAGCATATATTTACTATACTAGTGAACGCACCAGTGACAGCCCGCTGTGTTCTGCCAATTATGTGTTGGCTTGTGAGTTTCGCACAATTCTTTCAAATATGATATTAAAGAAGTCACATGACAGTGCATACCTTGCCCAAATCCTTTATTGACATCAAAGGTCTCGGTGAGGTCGTTACCGACCTTGATGAAGCAGCGAGTTCCATTGCTATCCTGCACAACCGGACTAGTTTGGCAGGTATACCAAAACTATACATGGCTCTGTATAGCTCGTCTCTATAAATGCTGTCATATGCGGCCTTAAAATCCGTAAATAGATGGTGGGTATCGATTTGGGTTTTCTCCATGATCTGCCGAAGTGTGAAAATTTGTACGACTGTAGACTTTCCTGGCTCGAAATCACACTGATATTGGCCAAATCATATCGTTGACGAAAGGTTTCAGGCGTTCACACAATATGACGGATAAAATCTTGTACGCGATGTTGAGGAGACTGATAGCTCTGTAATTGGCACAGTTGAGGCGGTCTTCTTTCTGAGATATTTCAATCATCAGGCATACACTCGTCTGCCCAAATCTTAGAAATGAGACGGCGTATGCTCTCTACCAAGTCATCTTCAGCTGCTTTGAACAGCAAGTTTGTTGGATTTAAGTTTGGATATTGCTATCCGCATTTTGTTGGTCAAGTGGACGGAAGTTTTGTCTATCATCGTCTATGATGAATGGTCCATTCTTCCCTATATAGACATGTTAAAACATACAGAAAATTCACAATCCGTCTGATATGGATAATATCCTTCCTATCTCTCATTTTTTAATTCAGCCATAATAAAGTGGGAGTGACGTTTCAAACTTGTTGATCTAAATGCAATGAAGTCTGTCTGTTTTCTACAATATTTCCGTGATTTCAAAGAAATTCTACCAGGAAATCAGTTGTTAAACTTATTATTAGAAGAAAGTGGGCCTAGCTGTCATCATTTATAACCGAAATTCATGGATTTTTGATGCGATATTCACAATAATACTCAAACATCGCCGAAAATGACTTGGAGAAATTTTTTGAAGAAAGCACTATGTATGTACATAGATATGTACGAATTGTAGAGAATATCAACACCCATATATTTTGTCAACGTCTGAAAAATATTGTCCCAACAATATACATATGTATATAAACGTTGACTTTTTCTACGATTCGTCCACACATTGTATAAAGGCACAACCACTTTTTGTGGGCGACTTCTTAAAAAAAAAACATATCTTGTTTCCTGCAAGCAATTTACGGTGATTGTTAAATCTAATTGTGAACTAGCTTAAACCCCGCCCGCTTCGCCAGGCATTAAAAAAAAGCTGTTATTGAACTCAGCTGTATGTACCACAACGGTATCGCACACAAAAATGTCAAAGTTTTTTTTTTCAATGGTTTTGAATGTTTTTATAATTTTTTTTTTTTGCCTATCACCTTTCCACCGTAATTATTTACATTTAAAAAAATAAACAACTAAATTGGTTAAAAATTACGGGCGGTAGAGGGAAATATACGCAATTTGTCACTTAGTTTTATATACAGGGTCTTCCAATAGGGACTTCCGAACTTTGACAGTTGATAGCGGCCACATTGTTGAAGTTACATCTGTCAAATTGGCTGTCATTTATTCAGTCTGTTTTGCCAAATCACCGTGGATGGATATAGCGTTCAACAACACGTGCAAATAATAAAATTGTTTTATCAAAATGGGTGTTCTGTTCGGGCAACGTTCCGCGCGCTTCGCCCATTTTACGGTCGTCATAATCGTCCTTCCGAGAAGACTATTCGCAGTGTGGTGGATAAATTTAAGTTAACTGGTTCAGTAAACGATCAAACAACACCCGTATGTCGACAAAATGCAAGATCTGCCGAAAACAAACAAAATTGTTGAATTTGGAACGATACCAATCCACATGAGATCCAAGAGCGTGCAATGCATCCCGAAAAAGCCACTGTTTGGTGTGGATTTTGGGCTGGCGGCGTCAACGGTCCATATTTCTTTGAGAACGACGTTGGCCAGGCTATCACCGTCAACGGCGAGCGCTATAGGTCGATGATTACCAACTTCTTTTGGCCTGAATTGGATCATATGGACAACAGGATGGCGCTACGTATCACACAGCTCACGCCACATTGGAAATTCTACACGAGCTTTTCTTTGTGGGGTTTTCTGAAGTCGCAGGTCTATGGGAATATGCCACAAACAACAGCGGATTTATGCGCCAGAGTCATGGAAAATTGGATATTTCGGATTCGCGTCACCCAGAGAAACCGCGGCAGATATTTGAACTGTCAAACAAATAAAAAATGTCGATGATATCTCACACACAATTTACTTTATTTAAATTTAAAGATAGGAAGCGCTTAATGAAAGACCCACTATGTAGATATCTCACCAGAATTCGTAAACTTCGTTTACAAACACATTTTCTGCTAAGAAAATGTCGTAACAAAAGTTTTCTGACAAAATCTTTTAAAAATATAGGAAATATAGTCTGATTATAAAGATGCCATTGCATTTGCATTAAAAACTTCACAACGCGTGTCAGTTAATGACGGATAGGGTATTACATATATGATCCGTTCCAGACGAATTGTATCTTTTCTATATATTTGAACGATGATTATCAAATTTGTTAGATAATGTAGTGACTTCAGTGCATTTTGAAAGGTTACATTAGCGATTGCAGGCATGGGCTTTGGAAAGGTAGATCCACCTGCTCGAACTTAGACGGAAAATGTTTGGTATTATGTTCATAAGGGATTTGCTCTCACGCTCGACTGTAAGACTTAATTCAGACACATTAAAATCTATGCTCCACTAAGGGCCCTTAGAGCGAGACCGTTAATGTTTGAAGATCACCACCATACCTAATATATGGCACACGCGAACCTATTTCACTATGTTCCAATTTTTTTAATTCCGTATATGATAACTTAGATATATCTATGCCAAGAAAAACACTTAAATCAGATCTTATGTTAATTTTGAATCAAAGCTAAAAAGTATCATAAATTTTTTATATCATAATTATGCTCTATCTGTGGATTCATGTAAATCGTAGATTCAATGGCGTTTGAAATAATTTACGCCTGCATAAGGCGTAACCCAGCCACAAATTCAAGATGGCATAACAACAAATTACAATGTGCATGAAAAGTGATAGTATCGAGATGTAGTATAGTGCCCATGTTTATGCAAGTTTTCCCATTAAGAAGCATCATGTTAATTCATTTATAAACACACGTTTTAATAGATTATTTTTATAATCTTCTTGTCAATTGAAACTAAAGATATTAGAAAATATTATATTGGTCAAATATCCTTTTCGTCCTTAATGAAAACGTTTTTGCAAACATGAAGCTTAAAGAAATAAAGTCTAGCGCGTTAGACCACACGATCTTGAGGTCCAATTTGTGTCAGTATTTAAAAAAAAAATGGGATCACTCAATTGAAAATATTATATAGTTACACTCCGGGACAAAATAATAAGACACACGCACAAATTGTTAAGAACAAAAAGTGTTCATAACATTAGCCAAATCTGCTTGATGTCAGATCAATAATTTTTGAAAAAACTCTTAAATATCTTGTTTTGGGGGAAAAATCGAAATTCCACCAGCATAAATTGCTTGGGTAAGCTCTCCCACATCTTCTCCATTATATTCAAGTTGGGTGATCTCGCTGGCCAGCTAAGAAGGGATATGTTTTTTAAGTTAAAGTACTCCTTGACTTGGCGGGAAGTATGGATTGCTGTAGTACCCTGTTGAAAAAATAAGTTTTTCTCGGCAGTAATTGAATTTGTTCGTTTATAAGTTCAATATATCTGGATCCTCCCGTTGTTTCCAATTCCAGCCCATAGCATTACAGAACCAATTTGATGGTAACTTATAATTCATTGCTCCTTATGCAGATCATGAAAATAGTAATCCCATACATCAGATCCACCTAAATTGATTTTATTTTTTTCATCTGTATATATAACTTTTCTCCACTTTTTCTTCCAATGGCAATGGCTGTGAGCACGTTTTGTAAGCTTCGCTTAAAGGTGGCTTACAAAGCAGTTTTCGCATTTGGAAATGTTTACATTGTTGTAAAACTCTCCCCATATTTTTTAGTTTGGTTTTAACTACTAGCAATTTAGTTGCGAATGTCAAGCCGTTAAAGAAGAATTTGAAGCTTCCCACTTTCTCTTTGATTTAAGGCTGGTGGTCGTCCAGGAAACTTTCTTTTGTCATAATTTTCGGTACCGTTTATTCAATTTGTTACTACTGTTCGACTTCTCTCCACTGGCTTTGATATTTTTGCAAAACTTCAGCCTTCACTCCTAAATTTCAAAAATATTTGTATTTCACCTGAATTTAACATTTTCCGCATCCCATATTGTGCTTTTTTGAAAACAGTTTATTAAATTTAACACCAAATGATAATAAAACAAGAGCACAACCATTTTCACCAATGCTTACTTAAATACATCCTTACTAAACGAAATATCGACACAAACTGATGAATATTTCCTATCTGTTTGTCCCACCCAGTGTTCTTCCAGAAATTATTTTTTGGGAGTGCGGTCTATTAAATACATCCTGTTACCTAATGATTCAATCAAATTTGGCAAATGTTATGCACACTTTTTTTTCTTAACAATTTATGTGAGTGTCTTATCACTTTGTCTCGGAGTGTAGATAAGATTACCTAAAAATGTGTTATTTGCGCATAAGGGACACTCCATAAGTTATCCACAGTGATTCAACTTATTGCGTTTATCAATTTACTCCCGTCAATCCTAGAACGAAGTCATAGTCGAGTAAGTTTAGAAAATGTCGAAGATTGAGTATTGTGACGTGTTAACATTTTTAACTTAAGCATTCCCATAAAGTTTGGCATGATGGACTGATATGCAAACTTAAAAAAGCCTCCCAAAGCAATATTCTACAATATTGGATTCATATATCTTTAATAAAGGGTGGTTAAATTTTAAGGGCCGACGTTGAATGTGAACCACACCTAAACGTCAAGTTTTTTTCTGCATTTCATTTGACATTTCTCAATTTCAGTCTAACTCAATTTGAACCATGGAAAGATACACAATCGAGCAACGCGTTAAAGTTATTCAGGCTTATTATGAAAATGGGCGTTCAAATCAAAATGCATATCGTGCATTTCGTGATTCTTTCGGTCAATTTAATCGTCCAAATGTGCGTACAATCGGAAAAATCGTGCAAAAATTTGTGCAAACCGGGTCTGTAGGAGATGTGAAAACACCAGTGCATGCTCGTACAGCTCGTACTGCAGAAGAAGTTCGCGATAGTGTGGCTGAAGAGCCGTCCACCTCAACTCGTCGTCGTGCCCAACAATTGCACCTCTCACGCTCGTCGTTGATGAACATTATGCATAAAGACTTGCATTTACGCGCTTACAAGGTGCAATTGACTCAAGAACTAAAGCCTCTTGACCATTTCAAGCGTCGTCAATAGTCACAATAGTGGCAAGAAATGGCAAAAGTGGATGATCAATTTTCGAAGAAAATCATCTTCAGTGATGAGGCACATTTTCACCTCAGTCGATTCGTCAATAAGCAGAATTGCCGCATTTGGGCGAATGATAATCCAAGAGTGATTGTCGAAAAACCAATGCACCCACAAAGAGTGACTGTTTGGTGCGGTTTATGGGCTGGCGGCATCATCGGGCCGTATTTTTTCCAAAATGAGGCCGGTCAGGCAGTTACTGTGAATGGTGTTCGCTATCGTGAGATGATAACGAACTTTTTATGGCCCGAATTGGAAGATATGGATGTGGACGATATGTGGTTTCAACAAGATGGTGCCACTTGCCACACAGCTAACGAAACAATGGCTCTTGTGCGCGACAAATTCAATGGCCGTGTTATCTCACGTGGTGGCGATGTCAATTGGCCGCCAAGATCATGTGATTTGACACCGTTCGACTTCTTTCTTTGGGGTTATTTGAAAGAAAAGGTGTACGTCGATAAGCCAGCAACAATTCAAGAGCTAAAGGATGAGATAATTCGGCACATTAACGGCATAGAACCTCAATTATGCCTCAGCGTCATCGAAAATTTGGACCATCGGATGGAGGTATGCTGCCGAGGTCACGGCGGCCATTTGGCCGATATTTTGTTCCATACATAATTGAACCATACCAATATTATCATAATAAAAAGAAATGACAGTAATTTCCTAAATAATTTGTGTTTTATTCAAAATCAACATCGGCCCTTAAAACTTAACCACCCTTTAGATACTACAGAATTAAACATGAAAAAGCGTATTCTGAATTGAAGGAAATAACAGGCTGGTGTTCCTAATATACTGAATGTTTTATTTTCGACTAAAAGTAGAGGAGTTGGAATTGGACCTAATTTGATGAAGTTAGGCCCAAGTTAAGAAGATAGTGGAACAAAATATTAACATCGGCTGGACCTAAGCTTATAAAATATGTTTCACTTGAAATTCAACACTCTATCAAATTTCGAAGTAGCTGTCTTTATTTAAGAAACACTCTGCATAAATAAAAACGAAAAGGTAAAAGGAAAGACATAAAGGGTGTTTTTGTAGAGATATGGAACTTCAAAATTAAATAAAAGACATAAAAATAGTAGAAATGGCCATGGCATTGGCTTTATTTGAGAGATAATTTTATAAAATCTATTATTCAAATTTATTCTGAAAATCCCCGAACAACGATCAATGAACGCTTACTTACAGCAGTAGGAATAGATCCAAGGGACGCTATCGATGATGACGACTTTTTGTGATCGAAGATCCGCAGGAGAAGGTGGAAGCTATTGGAACTATTTTCGAGGATGTGAACAAGATAAATGCTAGCATTCGCCCGAACCAAGACCTGGAGAATAGAGTCCTTATGCACAACTTCTACCTACGAAATGATGTGTAATATAGAGCGGTGGCGATCAGAGAATACTGGTTTTACCGGGTTCAATGACGAAAATCCAGTACGTATCGAAGGTAGAACTCCAAACGATCTTTGAATCATTGAGAAAGAAGAAATCAGTGGGATTCGATGGAATATTGAACACTGTGCTTCGACATCTTCCTCTAGAGGAGCGGTGGAAATTTACGCCACCCCGTTCAATAATGCACTGAATAATGCACATTATCCAGAGCATTGGAAAACAGCAGTGGTACAGCCGATCCCCAAAAGGGGAAAGGACACCTCCAATCCGATAAATCTCCGGTCGATAAGTCTCAAAAAGTGATCAATAGAGCCTTGATTAAATGGATTGAGGACAATAATATAGTTCCGCATAACCAATTCGGTTTCAAGGCGGGGCATGATGCAATACATGCCGCGTCTAAACTGGTATCGGATATCCAATGGAATAAAAGCAAGAATCAATGCACAGGGGCCCGCCTGATTGACTTGGAGAATGCCTTCGATAACGTATGGTTGGAAGGGCTCTTTTACAAGTTGAGCAGGTTGGGCATAAGCAAACCACTGCTGTACATGTTGCTTAATATGCTCACCAGTAAAAATTTCGTTGGGAAAAATGGCAATGTGACTTCTGCTGGAAAGTTCAAAATTACCGATACTTTTCAATATTTACACGGCTGATCTGATAGGATCTCTTCAGCACGCAATAGCGTGCGCAGACGATATGATTGCTTACAGATGAGGACCTAAGATCGACGTCATTGCAACACTCTTACAGAGTGACTTCTATAAGATTCAGCGATATTGCGACGACTGGAAGTTGAAGATCAACCTTCAGAAGTCGGAAACCATTCAATTCAGAACGCCGTTTTCTCTGGCCTCTAGGGATACCAGAAAGAATTGGTGAAAGTTCTCTATAATTGGACAGCACGGGCGTCCACTTATTTTATTGCGTTATTGTCTAGCATGTAAGTATAAATGAATTAAATTAATAAAAACCTATAAAACAAAAAAAAAAAAAGATAATTTTATGCCATTAGTGCTTAGATATGGTTTTGAGCATATGTATGGGCACCGCGGCTGGCTTGAATAAAGCGCAATCTGGAAGTCTATTTTTCGAGCAGCTGGGGCCATATATCGGCAGTAATGCGGCGAATGTTAGCTTGCATGTCGTCCATCGTCTCTGCTTTATCGGCATAGAGTAGCGAAAATAAAACAGAAACAGAAAATAATCCAAACGTGTTAAATTACACGATCTTGGAGGCACATTTACAGGTCCATTACTCGAAATTATGAGCTGATCGAATGTTTCCTTCAATGATTGAATTGAATTGATTGTGGCGCGCTGTGTGGCATGTTGCGCCATCTTGTTGAAAGGTCTTCCACATTGATATCATTCAATTGGGGAACGAAAAATTCAGTAATCATGGATCTATAGCGCTCTCCATTGACCTTAACTTTCTGGCCGGCATCACTCTTCAAGAAATATAATCCAATACTTCCATCAGACCATAAGGAACACCAAACAGTAACTTTTTGTGGATGTGACGGCATGTCAATAATGGGTTGTGGATTTTCTTCACTCCAAATGCGGCAATTTTGCTTGTTGACGTAGTCATTCAACCAAAAATGAGCATCACCGCTGAACAAAATTTTATGGTGAAAATAAGGATCAAGAGCAAGCTGGTCAATCGACTTCAATTCTTGCACAAGCTAGATCTTGTAAGCTCGTAAACCAATATCTTTCCGCAAAATGTTCCATAAAGGAAAATTATTTTCCTCCTCAATACTACGGTCTACAGCAGGAACAGCTTCTTCAGTGCGCACTATACGTCATCTCTGTGGATGCGTATTATCAGCTAGAATATGCGTGGTGCGAAAGCGATATATTGACCGTAAAATGGACGTAGCGCATGGTAAGTTTTGCGAACTGAACCACGAATTTCGAAATAAAATTGCACGATTTGCAAGCGTTATTTTGGCGTAAGTCTATTTATGGTGAAATGGCTAACTCAACTGAGCACAAATCAACTGTCAGTTGGCAAATTGGCTGTTGCTGGAAAAAGTATTACCAATTCGAAAAAAACATACCTCTGAATTAAGCACCCTTTAGATGAACTTTAAATATACGATATTAGCTTTAACAAAACAACTTTAAAATTAATAGTTACAACTAAAACATCTTCAGCTTCAAAATGGGTAGTGAATGCAATTTCAATTGCCGGAAAAGGCCTCCTCTGTAGAGTTTAAAACTTATTTATTATTTAAAAACCGCTTTAATTTATTTATTTTAAAGCGGATTTATTTTTTTCCTAATTATGATTATCTTGTTTAGTTTAAAATACGGGTAAATAACATCAATAAATAATAAGTACTTATCTATATTTAAACAAATTTGCAAATAAACAAGTATTTTAATAAATAAATAAGAGAGCATAATAATAAATAAATATATCAATAAGTAAATAGCTTAAAATAAATAAGAAAAAAATAAAAATTAATCAAAATCCATCCAAAGGTCCATTATTTGATTATTTTCAGGATGAATTACTACTTTTATTTGAGGTCTAAAACAGTACCCCCACTACGTGTTTCCTAGCATGTTTTTTTTTTTTCATTTTCATTATTATATTATTCTAACCTCACAAAGCAGAGAAGGCAGGTCATAATAATGCAAAAGACTTCAGACCGATTATTCTGTCTTCCTTCTTCCTAAATACATTCGAGAGCATAGTAGACATATTCATTCATAGAAAGCTAATTTATCTTCAACACAGCATGCTATACGAAGGGTAAAAGTGTCGAGACAGCGTTGCATAGCATCGTCGGCTCCATCGAGAAAACGCTGAAGGATAAAGAATATACCCCAGCCGAGTTCCTGGACATTGAGGGGTCTTCAACAATTTTTTTTTTTTTTATATATAATTCGCGCGCGCAAAATGGGATATGAATACCTTCATACTGTTAGGTTGTAGTGATGGGGAAATACAGAGCTTGGTAGATCATTCCACATTCGTGTCGTTCGGCTTATAAACGAATCCCTATATTTAACAGTACGATCGAAGTTAGGCTGTGAACTGATGTGCATTCGAAGCATGTCGCGTATTGCGGGTGAAATTTTGAAGGGGAGGGAATGCAACTGGCTATTTCGCTGGAGCATTTTTTTTTAGAAAAAACGATAAAACAGGGAGAAACATGAAACATTTCTCCTATGTTCAAGTGAATGTATGGAATTCACAATGTCTCTATCACCTATAAGATTTAACACGGGATTCTGTACCCTGTCTAGAATGTGCAGAACGGTCTTGGGTGCACCAGACCAGATATGGGCGTTATATTCCAGCGAGATCATTTATAAAAATAAGAAAGAGAGTCGGAGACAAAACAGAGCCTTGGGGAACACCAGCCGTCCAAAACAACTTGTATTGAACGCCCCGAAAGGTAATTTCTAATCCATTGAAGAAAAGACTCATCGACGCCATATGCACGCATTTTCGACAAAAGAACCTGAATGCCTTTGAAATATCAAGCGCAACCATCTTGGTTTCGCCGAAGTGATGGAGAGATTGGTTCCACTTCTCGGTGAGATATGCCATCAAATCACCAGTGGACCTGTTGCTACGAAAACCATACTACCGGTCATTAAGGAGTTTTCGTGAATCGAGATATTTCATAAGCTAACGATTTATCAGCGTTTCCATAACCTTGGAAAGAAGGGACGTAAGTGTAATGGGTCGGTAATTGGACAGGGAGGAAGATTCGCATTTTTTTAGGGCTGGACAAATGCTGTTTTCCATCTACTCGAAAAGACCCTTGAAAAGTAGGATACACAGAAAAGCTTACGCAGAGATTTTGCCAGTGTAGAAGAACACGTCTTCAGAGCTATGGGGAGGATACCAACTGAACCAGCGGATTTGTGTACTCCTGCAACTGTACGAGTGCGAAAGTGGACTTGTCCCATGGAAAATTTGACGCTCTCAAATACAGGTGGAGACAAAGCATTATCTGCCAGCGTGGAGTTCGCTGCAAAGTAAGCAGCAAGCAGATTAGCCTTGTCTAAGAAGCTGACAGTTGTAATGTCATTGCAAATGAGCGAAGGGATGGCAAACGAGGCAGGATTTTTAATATTTTTGACGAATGAACAAAAATAAAACAAATAAACTTCTTTCGGTTTTCCTCAGATTTGTTGGCTTTATAAGACCGAAAACTCACCTCTATTAACCTGATAGCCTCCTTACAGCTCTGGTCAAACCACGAGTTTGCTTTAGGTTTAATGCTCTTTATTCTGTTAGGAATAAAGTCATTCATACCTAAGAGGATAATGTTAGTGATCATATCAGCAGCGGCGTCCACTTCGCTATCGAGGAAGCATAGCGACCAGTTAAAACTCTTAAAGAAGCTATTGAGGCCGCTCCAGTTGGCTTTCTCGTATTGCCATACTTTTCTTTTAGGAGTTTTTTCTTTAACTGTGTGGTCAGAGTACGAGAATTTAGCTGATACTATATTATGGTCAGAGCGACCTAGAGGCGCTAAAACATCAATTGTGTATTTATCAGGGTGCGAAGTAAGAAACAAGTCCAAAGTGTTGGCGGAATGACGTTCAATGTCCACTATATGTGCAGGCTCATTTACAAGTTGAGTCATATTGTTTATCTCAGCAAAAAGTTCAACATACCTTCCTTCGGGTGTTGTCTGGCCAGAATGTTGAAGCCAATCCGATTTGTGTATATTGAAATCGCCCGCAGTGACGATTTCAATATGAGGATACAAGGAGACAATTCGAGTGATGGAATCGGACAACGCATCAAATTGTTAGAACAGATGTGGTGCGAAGAACACAAACTAAGCTCAACGTAAATCATTATTGAATTGTGAACATGCTAAAGGAAATACATACGAGTATTAACACAGAACCAGGAGGAACTCAATTCAAGATTTATACCACAGGGCGGGGTCCTATCCCCCTCTGTTATGGGTTCCGGTTTTGAATGAAATACTTCAACATTTGAAAAACAGCGGAATTAAGGTCAAAGGCAATAAACCTCCAGAAAACTGAGTTGGTACTGCTCACAAAATATAGGAAGATATCGCAATTCAAAAAAACTTTCTGGTGGGGCATTCCCCTCAGAATCTCTGATAGTGCAAGATACCTGAGTCTTGTGCTTGACAAAAAGTTGAACTGGAAACTAAATATCAACGAAAGAATTAAGAAGTCTTCGATTACATTCTACTCGTATATTAGAATATTCGGTAAAATCTGGGAACCAAGACCCAAAAACATCCTATGGATGTATACTACGTGGTAGTGGTAGCAAACCGCTAACAAAGTCAGTAATCTCAAGGCCATCACAAGAATGCAAAGACTGTCATGCACTGCAACTACAAAGGCTATGAGGACCACAAAAACAGCAGGACTAGAGATTATTCTCAACCTGCTTCCATTAGACCGTTTTATACAGGAATCTGCGGCCAGAAGTGCTTTGAGAATCAGCCAAACAAATGACTGGAAACCAAGCACGACCGGACATACCCAGATCCTAAAGAAATATTTAGGTGATGTAGTAACCACTGCCTATTGTTTATTTAATTTCACTCATACACTGAAAAGACCAATAAAATGAGAGTTAGACCATTATTCAGCGGCATGCCAAAAATCACATATCAGGGTCCGGCTATTCTTAACCTAATTGTTAGCCTCAACCCAGTCGAGCCACCAATGTCTCTCCCTATTCAATCTGTCGTCCTTTACTGAATCCCGCTCAGGTATGCTTACGCAGTATCTCAAGTCAGCGTTTCCTTCTCCTGAGTCCATCAGCTCGTAGAGGATACGTTTATCTGTAGCCCTTCTAGCAAGATAGTAAATAATAGGAACGTTTAGTGAATCTGACAAATAACTATGTGCATCCAGATACAAGAATGCTTCAGGGGGGATGTCACCACTCACCATAGTACTTTGAAAATACCCAGGGTTAGGATAAAATAAGATTGACACAAGCTCGTTTTGCGTAACGCTCGCTGACCGCACGAAATGGTTCCTCACAAGATGGATACGCCAGAAGCATCCAATAGCCTCTTATTAGAAACGTAATGGCGAAAATCGGAATGTGCTCTTCGCAGGCTCGAAGACATTTTCTTTCAAATAGTCTAAGTTTTTCCATATAAGACGGGCTTGTGTTCCACCATACTGGACTCGCATAAGTTAGAATTGGACGAACGAAAGCTTGGTAGCATATGACCTTCACATCAGATCCAAGATAGTTGGAGTAGAAAAGGCGTTTGAAAGTCATAAATGCCGCTCTTGCCTTTTGCAACTATATATTTATATGCTCATTGTAGTTCAAAAACTTATCCAGATGAACACCTAAATACTTCAGTGAGACTGGAATGAAGGCAATACCACGCGATGTTACCATCTTTTTCATCGACAGCCAGGCGGTTATAAAAGCCATTTCTACTACAGAGGTGGAATCGAAGCTTGTGAAGTGTTGCCGCGAGAGCTTAAAGTTTTTGGCCTACAGCATGAAGTAAAACTATGCTGGGTCCCTAGGCATGAAGGTATACCAGTGGCCTATTTCACCAACTTACAAATTGTAATTTTCAAGCACTTTTTCAACAAATTTGTAGAAAAATCGATTTATTTTGATTCACAAAATATTTGTGCTACAAAATTGTAGTTGCAATTTACTAAGGGAAATTTGTAGAAATTTCATTATTTCCGTTTCAACAAAAGTTAATTTTCTTTGTTGCTAACAAGTACAAATTTGTTAAAATTCATATTTTTCTGTAAGTTTGTGTTTCACGAAATCAAGAAATTCTACAAATTTGTTTAGTTGCTGAAAATTTCTTACAATAGAAAGATTGTGTGTCGATTTAATAACAATTTGTATTTTTCGAAAGATATCGCATTTAAAACCTAAAAATGTCCTTACGTTGAAAGCATAGTAACACCGATAGTGATATAAGTGAAGATTTTGTCCGCAGAACTGTCCATCGTATTTGTTCAGCCATTGTTGATGCTTTCTTGGAAAATACTGTGCGTTGGCCAGAAGAACACGAAAGCATTCGTGAACGGTTCTTTAATATTGCCGGTAAATATAATCTAGCTTACAAATCCATGTACTTGAGATTATGATTACTATTTTCTTAAGGTATGCCATTTGTTTATGGATGCATCGATGGAACGCTAATTAAAATTGATTCACCAAACGAGTTCGAATCAGCGTATGTCGATAGACACGGCGACCACTCAATTAATTGTATGTTGGTTTGCGGTCCCGACTATACATTTTATAATGCATATGTTAATTGGCCCGGTAGTGTTGACGATGCGCGAGTACTTCGAAGAAGCCCGTTATTTTCAACATTTGAAGACGGATTCCGGCCTTTTCCTCACTGCGTTTTACTTGGGGATACGGGATATCCGTTAAAAGATTGGCCGATGACACCGGTCAGAAGAACGTCATCTCTAGCAATCAATAGCTGTAATAGAGCCCATAAATCAACGCGAAGGATCATAGAGAATACGATCGATATTCTAAAAATAAAATTTCCTTGCCTCAACCATTTGAGAGTTCAACCAAGAAGGGCAATTCAAATTATAAAGTGCTGCATAATTTTGACGAACATTTCCGGAAAAGATGAAAGATGAGATGAATCATTGAATTGCCAACAAGCGATGAAGTAGAAGAAGAAAACTTACATGATAACTTTGACAACTTAGACGGCGAAAACATATTCAGTTATATTTTAAACTATTTTTCTTGAAATTAAAAAAAAAAAAATAAAACAACTCGTAGCTTCAAAAACATAAATAGCTACATATGTATATTCATTTTTTGGAAATATTTTTGTACACTTTTTTTCTTCAATTCCTTCGGCAGATCCGTCAATTTCTACTGCGTGCCACCAGCTGCCCCTGTTTTTTTTTTACTGTTGTCCACTTTGGCCTTAAAAATAATAGTAAACAAAATTTTAAATGAGGCGTGATGTGCAACGTTTACAAGGTGAATTTCATAAGATGCAACAAAAGGCTGAGACAAAAATTGCATGGGAGGGTGGATAAAAAATTTTAAAAATCAACAAAACCACGTACAATGAAGGGTTTTTTGAAAGCTAATTTTCACAGTGATTACAAAGCATACTCTGCGACATCATATGAAAAAGCTAAGGCTAAGATTTAAAAAAAAATTGATTGTCTTGAAAATAGTTCTAATCATGATTGGTAAAATTTAATTTTCAGTTCAATTTTTGACAAACACTCAATTTTAGGTCGCCAAATCGCGAAATTAAACGGCCGTGGAACTTTCATGTCATGTCCTGTTGGTACCACATCATTTATCATTTGACGTTATAGGGATGAAGATGCAAATCCAAGCGTAGGAAATGACCAATTGCTGAGCGCTGCATGGAATTCACAATTTCGGGTTTTCGATCACTGAGATACTCACAGCGGCTATATTTGAAGTTGATTTGAGAAACTCCCTTTATTCCCTCACTCAGGTCTTGATTTAAATTTATGTATACTAGCTATTAAGTAAACATTGTAAATAATAATTTATAAGTCTCTTTACCGCTTGTATTAAGCTATTTGAAATATAAATATATACAAATATAAACAAATATGTCGAGACTGTCGGTACAGCATAGGCAACGTCGACTGAAATTTGTCTGATTTCACCAAAACTGGACAAAGAACGATTGAAGTCTAGTTCTTTTTACCGATGAATCAAGATTTTGTTTGCGATCACCAGATGAACGTCATAGAGTACGGAGCAGAAAAGGTTACCTCTCACCTTTTTTCGGCTACAGTTGCACAGCGCGAAAATTTCTGGGGAGGTTCCGTCATGATTTGGGGAGGAATTTCTGTACATGGAAAAACAGACCTCTACATTGTTGAGGGCTCGATTAACTACAATTTAACTAAATTCCTACATTAACACCATTCTTTAGGAATACGTTGTTCCTTTTGCACCATTTATTGGAAAACATTTTTTGTTGATGCAAGATAATGCAAGACCACATGTCGCCAGGTGCGTTACAGAGTACCTTCAAGAATTGGGAATCGGCCTGCGATCA
The DNA here is from genome assembly GCA_963082735.1 of Pocota personata. Lineage (NCBI taxonomy): Eukaryota > Metazoa > Arthropoda > Insecta > Diptera > Syrphidae > Pocota > Pocota personata. Next base: position 68,474,058 of record OY720431.1, read on the forward strand.
GCACTGACATTAATTCCATCGAACAAGTTCGGGACAAGCTAGGAAAAAGCATTAGATTACGATCTGTCCTACTCAGTGGCTTATCTGCTCTAACCGAGAAATGGGAGAATATGGGCGATACCGTCATTAAAAATCTAATTCAAGGTACTCGTATGCGCAGACGAATTTCCATTTTAATTGACGCTCGTGGAGGTAGCACACACTATTAAAATGAAGGAGCGCCGGCGAAATTAAATTTTAAATGATGTATTTTGAAGTTTTTTTTTATTGCTTTAATCTGAATTCCTTACTTTTGTTCAAATTACAAAAAAACTAAAAAAAAACCGCTTTAATTCAAAATTTGTTGCAGTTATTGCATATTTTCGAGGTGCGCCACTTTTTTTTGTAGTTCAGTGTATTTTACCAGTATTTACAAAATTCAAAATCGACGAAGCTAACTGGGATATCTATCAAAAACTTCTAGACAAATATACTACCGAACGCCCCATCAGTGATAATCTTAACAAAGAAGCAGCTAATATCCACAAAATTATCCTTCAAAGCGCCAACCAATCCATTCCCCAAACCTCTATTTCTACAGAAAGACAAAAAATCCCTTGGTGGAACAAGGAATTGGAACAACTAAAAGCAGAAAAAACAAGACTTTGGCAATCGTTAAAACGCAATATTTCCACTCATACCATTATTAATTACAAAAGAGCCAACGCCCGATTTAAAAGAAAAATAAAAATTGCGAAAACCGAGTCCATCCATAAACTTACCTCCGAAATCAACCCCAATATCCCTACTGCTAAAATCTGGTCCAGCATAAGAAGGTTCTGTGGCGTCAAAACATTCTCTCCCATCCACTCCATTACTCCTACAGACCACTCCAACGTTAATATTACGAACCCCTTCAGCCTAGCCAAACATTTCGCTGAATTTTGGTCTAAAGAATCCCACAATTCTAACTTCCCCCACCCCTTCTGCCAAAATAAACTCCTAACTACCCCTACCATCTCATACTTCCCATCAAAAAATGCTGAAACCATCGACAGCGACATCAGCCCCTCGGAACTAGTCTCAGCATTAAACAAACTAAAAGGCGATAGAATATCTTACCCTATGATAAAAAAACCTCTCCCCCTCCGTGAAAGCACGACTCCTGAAATATTATAACTCAATTTTCCATAGTAATATCCCCCAACTATACAAAAACAGTGCGGTCATCCCTATCCTTAAACCTAATTCTGACAAATCCCTTCCGATATCCTACAGACCCATCTCTCTTAACCCCTGCTGCGCCAAAGTTCTCGACAAAATAATAGCCAACAGACTGTGGTGGTTTGTTTCCCACAACAAACTTCTCAGCAGTCATTAAATGGGATTCAAAAAAGGCAAATCTGTAACTGATCCTCTACTATTCCTAGACCATCATATTACTGACGCCCTATTAAAAAAAAGCCACATTTCTCTTATCTCCCACATACAGTTATCGATCAATTCAAAACTTGGAAAGTAGGACCCAATATTATCAGATATATATATAATTTTATGTCAAATAGAAAAATCTTGGTTCGTATTGGAAACGCCTTATCGTCTTCCTTACCTCTCTACAACGGTATCCCTCAAGGCTCTCCCTTATCCGTTCCCCTCTTCCTTATAGCCTTCAATAAACGCTCCCACATCCTATCCCTCCATAAAGAAATAAAATTCTGCGCATATGCTGACGATTTTACAATCATCAAAAAATTAAACAAAAAAAAATACCTCCTCCAACATTGACTTGAACTCCACCTTCCAAGACATACTATCCTGGTGCGAATACTCTGGAGCCAAATTATCATCAGTAAAAAGCAAACATCTTCATATCTGCCGAAAACACAAATGCTCCTCCAATAGTCTATCAAGCAATATTATACTAGAAAAAGTTGATAAACTTAAAATCCTAGGCATTGTATTCCAAAAAAAATTACAAATGAAACGCACACATTGAATATATCCGCCCAGCCCTGGAAAAAAGGCTAAACATAATAAAATCCCTCACCCTAACTTCAATCGTCAAATCTATAATACTCACCAAAATAGAGTACGGTCTGTTCAAATACGGTTATTCCTCCAAATCCCACCTAAACAAAATCAAAACTATATATAACGCCGCTCTAAGAAAAGCTCTCAATGCCTACCGAACAACACCCATTAACCACCTCCTGTTCGAACCGAAAATGCAAACGATTGAAAGCATACGCTACCAGTCCTCTCTAAAGCTATACAAACCCACTTTATTCAGCAAAGATACCCCTCTATATAAAATATTAAGAAACCCCAAAAAAAAACAAAGAAAAACCTGTCCTGTATCGACATCTGTAATGAAATCAACATTCCTCACAAACCCATTCAACCCTACCCCTCTTTCCCCCCACCCTGGCTTTTCCAACCTTCCTCCGTTAACTCCTCTCTAAGAATCTACAAAAAGGCTCATACCCCCCCGGATATATTCTGAGCCCATTTCCTTGAGCTCAAAAATAACTTAAGCGATTACTCCTTCATCTACACAGACGGCTCCGAAGTAGGAGATAACGTAGGCTTTAGCATCACTTCTGAAAGAGAGACGATTTCCTCTTTTTTACTCTCTGCGTACAGCTCTATATTCACTGTCGAAATAATTGCCATTTTAAAAGCCTTGCAATACACAAAAAACTCTAACAAAAAATTTGCCATCTGCACTGACTCACTGTCATCTACTGATGCAATTCTCAATATCACTACCAAACCTATTACCCATCTCTAATCCGTAACCTTCTCTACCTTCGAACCCCCAATATTAAACTAATATGGGTCCCAGGTCACGCCCAGATCGCGGACAATGAATTTGCCGACAAAACCGCCAAAGACACTCTTAGAACCCCATCCTTTTTCTCCCCCAACTTCAACCCCCAAGACCTTAACAAGTTTATAAGAAAACAAGCTAACTCCAGTCAACTACTCCTCTGGGACAAAACATCTGAATGGTACAGGAGCATCAATAAAAACAAATCGTCCGTCAAAGATTACGCAAATAATATAGAATGTCCCGTATAGAAATAACTAAAATAATTAGACTTAGGCTCGGCCACAGCAAACTCTCCCACGACCACTACATAAACAAAAGCAAATTACCTCAGTGCACCTACTGTAACCAATCACAAATCAGTATCCACCATATCCTTCCCCAAAACAATTCCAAAGAACTCCTTTCTAACCCCAATCAAAAAATACAAACAATTTTAATAGATTTTCTTAAAATATCTAATTTATTCAACCTAATCTAAATTTATCTACATAACCAAAGGCCTTCGATGCTCCGGCTATCCAGCTAACTTATAATTTTAATTGTAAGCTAGTTTTTGAATAATAATAATAATAATAATACCAGTATGATACAAGGTGTTAAAACCTATAGAACATATAGCTTGGGGTATAAGCAAAGGCTAAAGTGAGTGAAACTAACTCCTACTCTTAAATACGGTCTCCATAAAAATGGGGCGGGGGTCTATTAGTATGCTGCAAAATCATCAAAACCTATAAGTTATAACCAGTCAAAGCAGAATCTTGATATGATTGGTGAAGAGGAAGTAGAATGATTGAATCCAAAAATTGTACAAGTTCTTCTTTAGATAAAAGGAGTGACTGTCCCCAAAATTGCACATCTCCGTGGCGCTAAAACCATGCTCGTATCTATCGCAAAGAATCGTTTCCTGCCCTTAGATAAATGTCATGATTTGTTCTTGTTTACACCGCCATTAACTAATTGAAAAGAATGACTTGTATGGCTGATTTATTGCTATAATTAAAAAATAATGAATAAAAAATAAAATTATCAAAAAAAACGACGACGTTTGAACTTGCGGCTCTCGACACAAGTTTGAATAGTCAATACGTGCATTCGCCAACTCGGCTACGCCGATGTTGTTCATGACATGGTCAAAACCTATACTAGTCACTCAAGCACGCGATGCACTTCAAAAGTAAATAATCACATCCCAGCATTATTTATCTCTGAGATACATATATCCGTTAGTATGTTCAACAACGCTTTGTCAGGTTAGTGCCACTTAAAATGGGTCATTTAAAGCGGACGTACCTTTACCGCATTTTACTAAAATAATTATTGCTGAGCCAATATCTACATATGTACGTCTCAGTAGAACTCATCGTCACAATTAAACCAATGGAACAACTTCTTTTTACGCAAGACCTGCTGTGTATATGTAACCTAGACAGGAAAGGGCAACGTTCAGCCCCCGGGCCATCTTCGACCACTAAAGGTTAATAATTTTGCTTGCCATAATTTTTAAATAGCAGATACTGAAATAAATATTGTATATCACACAATTTTGTTGTTGTAACTGAAAATTAATTGTTCTTGTGGTCAGTTTATTACTGGCAACACAGCTCAAAAGACGGTTATGTAATCAGCGTTACCACTTGGCTACAATCGTAGCAAATATGCTACACTTTCTTAAAAACTTCCACTTTGGCTACCACTTTTAATTTGTGTATCAAATTTGCTACTTTTTTCAAGCTAAAAACTTTAATACCTCATAAATTTATGAAATCTACAAAAACACTTTTGCCTCAGTAACCATAAGTCTACCAACGATTTTTTCCAATAGAATTCATATATTAGAATAGAATTTCACTTGTGTCTATTGTTTCAACAAAATTGTTGCTTTATTAACTTCTAATGTTAAATATAGGTATGTAACCTATACATACTTGCATATGTGCTTAACACTTGTGCTACACTTTTCTATTATTTGCTACTCAATTGGTTTCTTGAGTGGCAGCACTGCATGGCGTGAGACATTAGGTGAACTATAAACACGTAAGCTGGTCCGCTATTGGAAAAGGTTGACCATGTCAGACCTAGACTATGTTATGGTCCACAGACAAAAACTATCAGATAGCTTATGATAAGAAACCTGATACTTAAAAGAAAACATTATTACAGGGTTATTAATAGGCTACCTATACGAGTACATATGTATGTGGATTTACATTAATTTTCCCCTTTATTTCCTCATCATATGGATTTATATTTTCGTAATTTTGCTATCAAGATATATACAGCAGAATGTTTTCCTATTTGTTTGTAAGTTACGAGTAAATAGGGCAAATTTCCGAAGCTTCATGCTCACTAGCAAACAAGTTTGAATTGTCACCGTTCACTTAATTAAATTTTCTGTGTCAATCAAGTATGAAAAGCCATAGTTACCGATCAAGAAAAACTTGCAATTAATTTTTTATTTTTTTTTTTTTTTTTTGCATACTGTGATAACATTGCAACACTTTTCCGGTGTAAGCAAACCGCACTGTAAACTTGGATGATCATATTTACTCCGCTTTTTCTATTGGATTTATGTACTCGTATATCCATCACCGATAAATAACGTGATATCAAATTGAAAGATACGAGTATACACAAGCAGGTGCAGTGAACTCAGAATAAGGGTATCACGTATCAATACGAAACTTGATGGAGTGGTCCAGGAAAAATTGAGCACGCATATTTCGACTTTCGAACAACATTTCATATAGCTCAACCGGATTTTCTTTGGTACACATTTGAGTGCAAAAAATGTGTTGGTTAGGTACTCGTACACTGATCCTGTTTCGATCAAATAATAACTAATCTTACTAACACTGAAAAGAAAATAAACTTACCTTCTTTGTATTGCAAATTACTGCCGCTGTTCGCTTCCGTAATCCACAACAACAGTAGGCCACAAAAAACAAATACGCGAATCATCTTCTCCATCAGTGCATGCGTGCTTGTAACCAAACAAATTTCCATAAATAAATGAGAGAAAGAATTGATTTGTTTTATATTAACGCAAATTGAATACGTAAACAATTTCCGAAAGTCCTTCCTACACTTTCTAATTTAAACATAACTTCCGCGACAGACACATTTTCGTTTTTTCAATTTCATTGTGCATCATAGATGCCGTATTTTTTTATTTATTAAACAATAGAACGATCAATTGAACTTGGTTATCACTACTAGCCGGTACAAGTGATCATAAATTTCTGAGAAAAGCTCAAAACACCGCGAGAAAAGCTCTGTTTAACTTGGCGGCGCGGACGCACGATCGGAATTATTTATCTCTCTGAAGTCCGGTTTCCCAAGTCAATTTTCATCCGCACTACGATTTGAACGGCGACGACGACGCAAACTAATACAACGGCAGCAGATATATGGATTCTCTACAATAGTCACCTGTTGGGGTACAGCAGCGAACTTCGTTCGGACCTGATAAAAGACGTTTCACTACTATTAGTTTTCGGTTCGAATAGCATTCGCCATGCTGAACGTCAGAAAGTCGTTGGAACACTAGTTGGTGAAATGGTCTCATAGTGGCGATCGATGCTCAGCCACAACGTAATTGTAAACAATTAATGTGTGTATATCAGTTTGGTGTATCTGTGGAGTTTGGTGCAGCATCTTCGCCGAGGGCAGTTATTCATAGAGCGCATTATCGTAAGCGGCCCCCTTTCTGCAAAGCATTTCGATTTGTGATGACTACTTTGTTTTATGATCTTGTTTTTTTACCTGGAGCTTTTCCATTTCATACCATTGCCATTATTTAAATATTTTAATGATTTCGGTGATGATGGGAATGAGTGGAATGATGAAATTAAAAATGCGTTTGCGTAAAAATTTAATCAAAGAAGTTCAAACAAGGGCAGGTGGATGCACTTTGATCTTGATACCTTAATTAAATGCGGCAGGGAATTTTTGTTAAACAAGTTAGACATATCTATACATGGTGTTCTACGGGAAGTCATACTACTTTTTTTGGGTAATAAATTAACAAAAAAAAATAGAACGCAATTGTTAATGTCGACCTCTATTAGCCTCACATATGCGAGCTCTTTTAATGACATGTTTCACAACATTTTCGCACTTTTTTTTTTTATATAATCTGCGCGCGCGAAAGGGATTATGAATACCTATATTTTTTCAGGACACGGGCCTTTAGGAAAATGGGGAAGAGGAACAGAGGAGAAGTCTGTGCACTTTGACTTTAAACGTTTAAAGGTTGTAGATGGGGAAATGCAGAGCCTGGTAGATCATTCCACATTCGTGTCGTTCGGCTTATAAACAAATCTCTATATTTGACAGTACGACCGAAGTTTGGCTTTAGGGTAAACTGATGTGCATTCGAAGCATGTCGCGTATTGCGGGCGAAATTTTGAAGGGGAGGAATGCAACTGGCTATTTCGCTGGAGCATTTTTTGTAGAAAAAACGATGAAACAGGGAAAATCATGACACATTTCTCCGATGTTCAAGTGAATGTATAGCATTCACAATGTCTCTATCACCTGTAAGTTTTAACGCGCGATTTTGTACCCTTTCAAGAATGTGCAGAACGGTCTTGGTTGCACCAGACCATTGCTATTTTTATTGTCTTCCAAAACATTCAATATTTAAATAATATTTGTGGTCTAACTCAAAAATGTCTGAACTCAAAAATATCTGAACTCAAAAATGTCTGAACTCAAAAATGTCTGAACAGATTTTGATGAAATTTGACTTGTAAGTTAAGAAAGGGACAATAGTTTTCTTATCAGAAACTAATCTAAATCAGATGGAGTGGGAGTAAGATATGGAGAGGTGTTTTAAAATCATCCTTCAAAAAATCCTTTTCACACATCTAACTATTTTTATGACCTACTGAATGGATTTTGATGAAATTTAAACCTTGGGTTAAATTAAGCTACATTGGACGGAAATGTAGTTGTCCAAAAACAATCGAAGTCGGAAGAAACGGAGGTCAGATATCGTGGGGTGACTTTTAACTTTTTTTTAAAAAACAACAGGAGACATTTTATATTTTTCGCATAACCTCCATGATTTTATAAAATGTCAATTTTATTTAAAAAAAAAATCATCACACTGAGCCACGACTCAGTTCCGAATCCAAGAAATCAAAAAAAAAGTTTTCTCACTGTCCCACCTCTCGCAAACAATCTGACGACAAATATCCGAGAGTAAAAATTTTTTTTTTTTTTTTTTTTTTTCCGAGGGTAGGTAAAAAATCTTCATGAAGACACTATGAGGATCGGTAGCGCGTGCTCATAGTAGTGTGAGATTTTTACTCACTAAAAAAACCTCCCTTCGTGATAAATTTCTTTGATTACATACTACAACTAAGTTTTGACTTATCCAGCAGTTTTTCTTTCACGTATTGAGATCGTTTGGCAGGTCCCTTTCCATTGAAAGTTCCTGCTTGTTCCGCAAATTAGGCGCGGTTTCTTGCTATCGCGTTAAATCGAAAGGTTTAGTCCTTTGTAGACGACGCAGTAGATTCCTCTCATCTAGAATTCGAAGGACTTCATTGTTAACATGTCCTTGTAATCTGTCTTTATGCTTACGCGCGAAGTTTTTGATTTCATATTCGACTGTCGCAATTCCTAAATCTCTATGGATATCGCTATTTCTAATAAACCACGGTGCATTAACTATTGATCTTAGCACTTTATTTTCAAAAGTTTGTAAAATATTGACATTACTTATTTTGGTACAACCCCAAAGTTGTATTCCATATGTCCATATCGGCTTTAGCACTTGCTTGTATAAAAGCAGTTTGTTCTCTACATTAAGCTTGGAATGTTTTCCAAGTAACCAGTACATTTCTCTGTATTTGGTTTCGAGTTCTTTACGTTTTTTCTTCACGTGCGATTTCCACTTCAGCTTAGCATCAAGTGTCATTCCAAGATACTTAGCCTCGTTTGCAAACGGAATTTGAACCGAGTTTGAAAAGATGGGCAAATTATTTATTTTCTTATAAGTAAAATTGACATGAACAGATTTGTTTTCGTTTAAAGCTAGTCGCCAAATCTTTGTCCATTCATTTACTTTATTCAATGCTTCTTGCAATTTTTCAGTCGATTCTTCGATCGTTTTACCCGTTGCCAGGATGGCAGTGTCGTCGGCAAATGTAGCTAAGACGGTGCCTTCTTCTTGCGGTATATCGCGAGTATATAATAGGTACAAAAGCGGTTCAAGGACACTTCCCTGCGGCACCCCAGCCCTTATTTCTTTAAATTCCGAATATTCGTTTCCGTGTTTGACTCGGAAAAGTCGATTCGTCAAGTATTTTTCTAGAATATTATATAAGTGTTCCGGCAGAACTTGTCGTAATTTATATTTCAAGCCTTCATGCCAGACCTTGTCAAAAGCTTGAGAAACATCAAGGAATATGCTCGAGCAAATCTTTTTTTCTTCGTAAGCTTTTTCAATTAAATCAGTTATTCTATGCACTTGGTCTATTGTTGAGTGCTTGGTTCTAAACCCAAACTGGTGATTGGGAATAAGAGATCTTTCTTCTATAACCGGCTGTAATCGCTTAAGTACTATTCTTTCGAAAACTTTAGACATAATCGGCAGCAGCGAAATAGGTCTATACGATTTTTTATCATTCGGTGGTTTTCCAGGCTTCAGAATCATTATTACTTCCGCGACTTTCCATTGACTCGGAACATATTCTAATCTTATCGCTGCGTTTATAATGTAAAGAAACTTAACTAACGCTTTTCTAGGTAACGATTTAAGAAGCTCTCCTGTGATTAGGTCGTATCCAGGAGCTTTATTCGGTTTCAGTTTCTTTATTTCTTGTTGAAGTTCGGTCAGCCTTGCATTTCTTACTGTGTAATTGTGAAATGCTATATCCGACGCATTATCATTTTCAGCAAGCGCTTGCCCATCAAATGGTTTAAATGTTTCTTCTAAATGGGCGGCAAAGACTTCTGCTTTGTCTTTATCATTCTTGGCCCATTCGTTGTCATTTTTCTTGATTGGGGCCGCTTGTATTTTCGGTTTTTTAATGCCTTTTATAGCTTTCCAGAGCGAATAATTGGAATCTTTGTCCGCTGTTAAGCTTTCAATGCTGGTTTGTATTGTCCGGTTTTTAAAATCAATAATGGCCGTTTTTAGCAAGTTACACAAGCGATTCAAATGCGATTTATGTTGCGGAGCACGAGTTTGTTGCCATTTTTTACGCGCTTTTCTCTTCTCCCTTACCATTTCTTTTATTTCCGGTGGATATTTTTGGGCATGATTGATTGGCGTTTTCCTTTGATAGGGAGTATTTTTCCACGCGGCGCGCTGCAGAACTTCAACAAAACGATCAATTTCGATTTCGAGTTCAGAAAACGTAATAAGTGATACTCTCAGTTCGGTATGTTCTTCAACGTCTTTTTTAAAGCCTTCCCAATCAGTTTTTCTGCTAGTTAGTCTAGCAGGTACATCTTTTTTAATTAGGCGTTCGCTCATCGTTAGAATGATAGGGGAATGATCGGAAGAGAGATCAAAACTTTCATCAATTTTAATACATTTGTCTGGTATTCCTTTTACAACAAAGAAATCGATCAGATCGGGTATTTTGTTGTTATCAGTCGGCCAATATGTTGGTTTACCAGTCGAGTGAAAGTCGCATCTGTGTTGCATGCAGGCGTTGTAAAGTGCTCTGCCTTTTTGTGAGACACATCTTGAACCCCAGAAGGTGTGTTTTGCATTAAAATCACCGCCAATAATAAATTTCGGTCCAAGAGAGTTGAAAATATTTGTAAAATCATTTTTTTCAAGCCTGCAACGCAGTGGACAATAAATAGACGAGACATTGAAAGAGTAATGTCCATTTTTCACGCGTACAGTGCTCACTTGCATTGTTTCAAGCTCTATCATAATCCCTTCAGAGTGTTCGATGCAATCTTTTATGATTAAAGACGATCCGCCTCTGGCTCTTTCCGACGGGTGATAAGCGTGATAGGTACTGTATCCAGTAATGTTTACACGCGATAGTTTCGTCAGGTGAGTTTCACAGATCAAACATATGTCAATGTCATTTTCCCGTAGAAATATTTCTAGCTCTTCTAGTCTTTGTATGAGACCGTTGGCGTTCCATGCAACAATTTTAAGAAGTTTCGTCATGTTCGTTTTGAAATGCTCCTATTGTTAAGCTTATATTCAAGCTTCTCCAACCTGTCGACAATTAGCGTGTTTGTTTTTGTTTGCTCCTCAAGTCTCGCAAGGATAATAGAAAAGACGTGAGATACGGGGTTTTCCGAATTATCAGTGTTCGTTTTTATTGATGTTGATGCTTGAGCACGCGTCTGCATATCAGAATCAGATGGCTTTTCTTTAGGCGCTTTTACCTTAACGCGGTGTGAAATTTGATCGGTGTTTGATGTCGCAGCTTGAGCGTACGTAAGCGCGCCAGGGTCGGCTCGGTTGTCTCTAGTCACCTTTCTTGCAGCAGTTTTCGACTTTTCCTTATTTACCGGTTTTGAGGGTGGGTTTTCCGGCTTCATAAGTCGATCTCTTCTTTTTTGTAATTCTTTGGCTACTTCACAGCCTCTGTAATTAGCCGGATGCTTACCATTGCAGTTAATACACGCTGCAGTGGTTTTTTTGTTTACACCACACTCTTGACTAAGATGTTTACCGGCGCATTTGACACATCGCGGTTCTTTTCGGCAATATGTTTGCGTATGGTTGAATCCTTGGCATCGCTTGCACTGAGGTATCAACCTTGTATTCTTGCGCATGGGTTCGATTTTGACTACGACATTCAGAATTGTTCTTATTTCGTAAATCTTTTCTAAACTCTCAGCCTTATCAAAGGTTAGCATAAAAAGAGGAAGCTCGCGCTTAACCATCGTTTCCTCGCCTTCCAATTTTTGCTTTTCGCGTTTAATTAAGTTTACCGCATCGACGATTTTAAAGTTTTTGTTCTTCAAATCGTGAACAACGTCTTCCTTTCGGCATGAGGCATGAAGTCCTCTAGCTACGACTCGTATCGGTCTTTCAGATTTATTTTCATAAGTATACCACTGGATTTTTTCAGTATTCAGTTTATTAGATACTGAGCGGTAACTGTCTGAGTCCTTTACGTTTACTTTCCATTTGTTGTTGTTGAGCGATGTTACTTCAAAATCGGATAGCAACAAAGGTTTGAGAAAAGAATGCAGTTTATTATAGTCTGCAATTCCGATCACGTATATTGGTGGCGGTGGTCGTACCTTATTTCGTGGATTTTCTTCGGCACGCGTGATTATTTTGTCAGGCTGTTCTTTACCTTCTCGTTTATTTTGCGTGTTTTCTTGCCTCGTTAACATTTCGGGCGAAGAGCCAGCTTTTCGTTTTTTGACAGGCCGTTTTTTTAGAATCTAATTGGTTTCCCGACTTAGTTCTTCATCATCCGTTTTATAATCCGTGTTATCGGGGACGATTGAACTCGCAGCAGACTCATTACGAGGTTTCGATGTATCATTAAATGCTTTATTTTCTGCTTTAAGTACATTTAATTCCTTTCTTAGTTCTTCGCAGAGAAGTTCCATTTTACTTAGCCTGGTCCGGAGTTCCATATTTTCGTCCGTTAGGCTTTGAATTTTCGCTGAAGTCCGTTGTTCGTGCGCCGACACTATCGATGTCGCCGGACTTCTAGTTCCGCACGTTTTCATGGTAGATCTTGATGTTGGAGATCTAACTACCCTAGTACCTTTTTTAAAAGGGTCAGATGAACGCAATAAATGGCTCTCCCCAGAATCCGTAGAGCCGACCTCCAAAGAGGCTGGATTTTCCAGTGTACCTGGACTGCCACCTGGGGTATTAATATCTTTCGTTTTGTTCATTGCATGTTTTTGTATACGCCATACTCGGTATACGGAGGGTGGATTTTAGTCGCCTCTTACGACAGGCATGCCTACCTCGGGTATATTCTAACCCCTACCCGAAGGGGGTCAGAGTAAAAATTGTCATGAGAAGCTTCTGTCAATCGAAAAAATTGGCCTTCGGAAAGGGCATAGAACTGTAGGGAAAAGCAAAGCCAGGGCACTGAATTGGGCTGTTAGCACCAGAATATTTATTTTATGGATAATATGAACGGCTGCGTTTAAAATAATATGCAATGAAACCTCACTAATTCGAGTCCCTTTTAATTAGTGAAACCCCAGAATTCGAAAAAAATCCTAATCGATTTTCAAAGAGAGCCCAACGATAGCTCGACTTCTCGAGTTCGAGTTTTTATCAAGAATAACCTTCATAAATCGAAGAAAATTATTAATGTTGAAGTTTCATTGTTTAGCTTAGTCGTAACCAGTTCTTATTTAGTTTCTCTACGCACACACCACCATTTGAAAGGAATAACAGCTTTGCTTTGAATGTGTACCTACATGGTACATAACCACATTATGTATCTGAACTTCTACAAATCGAATTTTATTTATTTGCTCACATTAATTCAAAAACTAGATAAATCAAAACCTCTATAATCCCTTCCTTGAGATTCAAATGTCTTTCACATTTGAAAAGAAACATGATACGTACATTACACTTGTTGTGTATAAATTTGTTATATTTATTAGCTGTACAGTTGGAAACCATAAATTACTTCTTCTTCTTTCCCTTCTTGCCCTTCTTCTTCTTGCCTCCACCATCAAGGATAGATTCATCGACTTGAGTTTCTTTCGTCCATTTTTGCGCACGCATAGTTGAGGGCTCCTTAGGAGTTCGTAGCTCTATTTCTATTGTGCTCTTCTTATTTTGTGAAGGTTTTTTCTTTCCAAGTTTTACCAGGAAGACATCCGTGTCCGGATCATCGCAAGTCTTGTAGCACACCTATGAATATATAAATTTTTAGCATGTAGAACATTTATTTGAAACTAGATATTTTCACTACGCGAAAAAAATAACCTATGGCACGGCGCGGCGTACGCAACAACTCACGCTTCACGGGTTTGACATAAGGTCCCTTCGCTTACTAAAAAAATCGTACGAATTCTAGTTCAACTCCGTTCCCTAACCCAAGCAGTTCGTAAATATTTCCTCTCAATTTTTACGAAACTTAAAACAAAACCATTTTTTCGTCAACTTTTCAATACTCGTAAATATTAAAGCCATTCTTTTGCATTTCCTATGAAAAACTCGTACATAACATGTTTCCTGTTTCCTCACTTTCTACACTAAAAATAAATATGATTGACTTGCCAGGAATTTGACAGTTTACCCACAGAAATTGGTTAATCAAAAATTCGTAAAGCTATGTTCAGACGATTGCCAGATCTGACAATATTGTCAGGTCTACAAATGTTCTGACAATAGAGAACTACCTTACAATGTTAAATTGCCAGTTCACACGGTTGCCATATTTTGTGGTTGCCTCTGGCAATTTCAGTATCAGATGGTTGGCCTGACAATACTTTGCCTGGCAACGTTGTTAGGTTGAAAATTGTCAGTTCACATGGTTGGCAGATGTTTGTTTACAAAAAATTTGCAGATTCATTGACAGGCATTGTCAGACAAATCAAAAATGTTTTTTTTTTCATTCTGGACTTGTTTGGAGTGTTTTTTTTTTTTTTGAGAATTTTATAATAAAATAATAATCGATATACTCGATACTTATCAAGGTTGCTGTTAAAAGTGATGCGGAGATTCAACCATTTGCCCTTACAGTCGTTGAGGCTCATATGGATGCCGTCAGCGACTTCCTGCCATAAGGCATTTTGTATTCTGCGCATCCAGCATCCCACAAACTGCGTCGCGTCTCGATTTCTTAAATGAGTTTCAAAATTTGTTCCTGGGACCCTTCACCCTCAACTTTCTTCTGGTATGATTTTTGAATCTTGGGCTTTTTTGCATGTTTAGACTTCGTCGGGGACAGCGAAAGTGGTGGAACCTAAATCGGCCGAAATGTTAGATCGTTTTCGACATCGACGTATTCGCAATTCATTTCACTCATGGTAACAAATAAATCCAAACCGACAACGTAAAAAAATAGCACCAAAACTTGGTTTTGCTCAACAATAACAAAATTGTCAGACGTCATAAGCATAGCACATCTGACAATAGCAAATGAGTCTGCAAATGTCCTAAACCCCTGACAATGGTCTGACAATGGTGCAATTGTGTGTTCAGACGATTGCCAGATACCTGACAATTTCATTGCCAGATGAGGATCTGACAATGACCTGACAATGTGTTTTCTGCAAATATTGTCAGACAAAATTGTAAGTTCAGACGGTTGTAAGGCATTTGGGACAATTTTTACAGTGACAGATCTGACAATATTGTCAGATCTGGCAATCGTCTGAACATAGTTTAAGTTTTTCAATTGAACGGAAATATTTTACTCTCTTATTGTTTCTCTTTTTTTTTCTAGTAAGGGTACGGAGAATTTTACAGTATAGCAATGTAGGATGCCGTACAATGGTTGCAGAGTGGAAAAAATTCTCCAAACATTAAAACAGCCTCTTCACTGCTTTAACTCCTGACCAACTACAAGTAAAGTTGTAAGATAAATTTTAGGAAAATAATTTAATAATAAAATCAATAAGTGAACCCGCATACCTGAGATGCAAGCAGCACATACGAGTACGTCATAAATTCCGACCAGCATTAAATGCTCCCATATATTTGCCTACGCCAAAATGCGATAACTACCGTTCTGTTAAGCTGATGTCACACACCATGAAGATCGTTGAAGCGGGAATTAGATGGCCGACTGCGGAAAATAATACGGCTATCTGATGACCAGTGCGGGTTTGTCTCGGGTAAATCAACAACAGATGCAATCCAAAGTATAAGGATCATAATGAAAAAACATCGTGATACCATAATGCATATGGTGTTGGTTGATTTTGAAAAAGCCTTTGATAGACAACCAATAGATCTCTTAAGCTAGGTTTCCACTTGTCGATTTAAAATTGACAAATGACGTATTTTTACGACGTCAATAAGAAAACTGGCAAGTGGAAATAATGAAAAACTGCTTGCCATTGAATTGACTAAGAGCACCAGTCAATAACTGACAAAGAATTTACATGACAAGTGGAAATAGCTAGTTGTCAAAAAAAAATGCCTGTTTGTCTTTAATTGACAGAGAAAATTAATTGGCATCATTTTCAATTGTTTGTCAATCAAAAGACACATTTTGATATACCAGGTAGGTAAATTTATCTTTTCTCTAACCGGAAAAATTAAATAAATAAATAATTTCCATTTGTAAAATATGTAGAAAAATGAATATTCCATCCACATCGAAAGATGTTTCAGAGGAAGGCCGTGGAGAAGACAAAAAAAAAGGATTACGAAGGTATCTGTGGAATGGAGCGTGGAGTCCCCAGTTGTTCTCATCCATAAAGTGGAACAATATGAAAACATTTGGGACTCCAACTCCAAATACTACAAAAACCGGGGAATGAGTAACAATTCATGGAACACCATAGCTGACACCCTCGGCATTCCAAAAAATGAAGTTATGTTGAGGTGGAATGCGCTTCGTGGCAACTACCAAGTAAGAAAAAACTTATTGCGGAGAATATTTTTTTTTCCTCACATCAATTCACGATTGACAATGAGATGACTATTCCAAATTGGCAGTGCAAGTGGAAATAGCTTTTAGCGAACTGACAAAGATATTTGTCAAAATTTCATTGTCAATGAACTGGCAAACGATTTTTGCCAATAATTGACATAAGTGGAAATGAACTGGCAGTGGTGTCATTTAATGGCATAAATGAGAGGTGTCAAACTTTGTCAATTGATTGACATGTGGAAACCCACCTTTATGGGTGGCACTAAGGCAACGAAGAGTGCTCAAAGTCGGTGTACACCAGGGGAGCGTCCTCAGTCCTTTGCTATTTATTACAGTCCTTGATTATCTGCTTGAAGGAAAGGTGACGAACTCCAAAGTGCATCAGTTATTCTTTGCTGACGATGGAGCTTTCATAAGTGAAGATCAAAGTGGGGTATCGTACTAGTTCAAATAAGCCATACAATAAGATCCATACCAGCCTATTCCAGACATTTACTTGAATGGAAAAGTGCTTCCCAAGTGCGAAAAGTTTCAATATCTGGGATCCAAGATCAAAAGCAAAGCAACTTGTGATGATGACATCAATCATCGGGTAAACGTAGGGTGTATGAAGTGGCGGGAAAACTCCGCAATCTTCTGTGACCGAAAAATGTCCCCTAAGCTGAAAGGAAGGCTCTACACCGCAGATGTACGTCCGGCGCTGACATACGGTTCACAATGCTGGACAATGTACAAAAAATATGAGGGCAAATTAATGGCAGCTAAGATAAAGATGCTTCGCATGACAGTAGGAGTAACAATTCGAGGAAGTCTTCATATAAAAGAACCCCTCACAAGCAAGATAGAGCACGATCGGCTCAGTTGGTATTGTCATGTACAAAGGAGAGATCTTTCGAACCCCGTCAAAGAGGCAATATCAATCAACGTTTCTACACAATCGCGCAAAAAAGGCAGACCAAAATACAACTCGATCACACAAATGCAAAAACACCAGCATTTGATTGGCGTCAGTGACGAAGTGATCCGAAACCGGGAAGTCTGCCGGTACTTCCTGAGGTCAAACCGGCAAACCCCACGGGTGGACCCATAGGGATGCAGTAAAGTGAAAGAGCTGTGATCCCTCTACTCCGGATTATAACTTCGCCGTAAGGAAAAGAAGAAAAATATATTTGCCTACTGCTACCGCACACCTAAGTAGCATTTGCGGGGCGAGGCAGCAAGTGAATCGAAAACCATTATGAAGAAATATTGCAAAAACAAATTAAATTAAAAATGTTTTTTTTAAATTATTTGAGGGGGCTTTTGAGGGCATAATGTACCAAAAAAAAAAGTTCCGACATATGAAATCCAGAGTTTGCTTAACACTCAAAAACCAAAACTACCTATCGCTGGAACTATTAACGAAAAATAGAGTTTGTAAAGCCATAAGAAGGTTACGCAAAAATACTTACTTACTTAATGTCTCCTAACATTAGCAGTTTTTGAAAAAAGTTCGAAGACATGGGGATAAAAATCAACGCATCATATAGCACCCCTGATCCATTGATGAAATAAATGGAACGCAACACAGGAAAAAAATTAATTGATTTTTCAAGACACAAAATAGAGCTGACGAAATTTTGTCCCTTCGGAAAAAAGATGCCAAAATCCTAACAGACTATCGGGTCAATACTCGCTCAACTATCATCTCCACAGAATAGGTAGGGCTGCCTTAGATCTTTGCCGTCTACGCCTGGAAGATCAGGAAACGTCAGAATATATTCTATGCGAATGTCCAGCCGTGGCTCGTAGTAGACACAGACTACTCTGAAGGGGATTCATCTCCCACTCCGAAATCCAAAACTTACCTGCAAAAAGCATACTCAGGTTCCTTCAGGAACTGAACTTTTAGCAGGATTAAAATCATAGGCCCAAGGGATAAATACAAAAAATTTCTTTTGGTCAAAGTGTTAGGAGGCTAAATGTCTCCATACCCTGTCAACAATAATAATAATACACTTCGGTTTTCCTCAGAAGATATATGCGCCTTGATATATGCCACAAGATCGGTGATAAAAAAGCACCTTGACCTGACAAGATCCACAACAGAACCCTTAAGATGGCACTCAAGCGCGTACAGACTTATTTATAGATGTGCACAATTCATGCTTGATAGCGAATGGTGCTCCAAGGGAAAGAACAAACCACCAAACCGCCCACTCTGCATGCTTGATAAGCCCGGTAAAGTCCTAGAACGTTCCATTGGCAGCAGATTAGATGTAGCGACACAGGAAGCGGGAGGACTGTCCGAACATCAACACGGCTTTAGGAAGGCACGTTCTACCATAGACGCAATTAAAATCGTAGTTGAAACAGTAGAAGAGCCAATACAGGGAAGAAGATAGAAAGGTGGCTCCAAGAAATAATATGCTGTGATAACCCTCGACATTAGAAACGAGTTCAAAACAATAGTGCTAATTGGAACTACATCTTAGAAGCACTCAGGAATATGAGGGTACCGCCTTACCTAATACAAATTGTGACAGACTACTTTAGGCACCAAATACTCCTATATAACACCGACCGCGGTCTGGAGGGATAGAGCATGACCGGTGGAGTACTGCAGGGATCCGTGCTGGGCCCTCTACTATGCGGCTCTCAATACCCGAGGAGTCGAAAATTGTTGGTTATTCTGATGACATCGCCATTGTGGTTACAGCCAAACTTTTAGTAAAGGTCGAGCAGATTGGCAATGCAACCATAAGCTCGGTTGGCTTGTTATTCTTATTTTGTATGCCTCCCCAGTACGGGCGAGAGATTAAGTCATACAACAGTAAAATTGCACAAACATACCGAGTAAGTACACTGAGGGCGTGCTGTGCCTACCGCACTACTTCGAGCGATGACGAACAGCAACGGCTATACTATCTAAACCACCTGGAAAATCAAAGCAGTACTGATACTAGTAGAGAAAACCAACGTAAAATTGAAAGAGCTCGAAGCATAACAAAGTGGCAAGAGCCATACCGACATACCGACTCATATCTCGTATCCAGCCGTGGATCGAATGACGGCATGGATCTAACGACGGCATGGAGAGACATGGATGTTTCCACTCATACTTACACAAATACAAGCACAACAATAGCCCACATTGTCCCCTATGCACAGACTGTATGGAAAGTCTAGAACATGTTATTTTCCAGTGTCCATGGTTTATAAACGAAAGAGATTCACTCAGAAATGGCCTTGGAATACATCCAACACCTGAAAATATAGTTGGGGAAATGCTGTAGGATTATTATGCATGGAATGTGGTGACATTGAAAGGCAGAGGAGGTGAACAGCTACTTATAGAGAGAACCCAACCGGGACAATACAAAATGATAGGCAAAGCGGTACCACAGGGAAATTGATAGGAAGGGAGGTGGTTTTAGGCGATAGAAATCCGTCATGCTGTTGAACCGATTACTTATGCAGTATCTTTCGAAGATTTCCACCTTCTGTAGAAAAAAAGAAAAAATAATAATAATTATTTTGTTAGGGCCATATTTTTAAGTTCCTAATAAAAATATTGAATAAGAGGACATTTATTTAAAAGTTGGCTTGTCTATGGTGGCCGTGGTGTAGTGGTAACATCATCGCTTGTCACGCTACAGGTTCACGGTTCGAATCCCGATGTCAATAATCATCTATTTATTTCGCATGAAATAAATAAAAAGTCGATCAATTGCGAAAGCTTATGTCAACTCTACTGCGAAGGCATAACACTGGCAGGTAGGGCGGTCATACGGCTAAAATGCAACTTGATTGTGATGATGACACCAGGAGGACGAAAAAAAATACTGTGAATCATGAGCAACGACAAAAGCAAAAACAAACAAGCTCCCCAGTTATCTGGACAACCACCCTTAGAGTTCAGTGAAACTTAATACCAGCTGAGTTTCAAACCAACTACACCAATCTGTCTTTCTCTCTGTCTCTTCCCCTTTCACACGTGCAAATTTAAAAAAAAAAAACAGCCATACCCATTTTTTTCTAAGAAAATGTTGTGAAAACAGTTTTTTCTGATACAAAAAATGCGGAAAAATGCTCTGAATATAAAAAGATCATTGCAACGCTACTCCGATTTTATTAGAAGTATCCTTGGCCCACTTTTGTATGTACTCTACACGCGTGATATCCTGCCGGAAAGAAACTGCGTCGTCGCCACGTTTGCGGACGATACGGCGATATTCACAACGGGAGATACAATTGAAGCACCAACTAAAAAGCTGCAACATGCTATTAATAAAGTCGACGCTTGGACGAATTCTTGGCGTATTGTGCTGAACGAAAGTAAATCTACTCACCTCAACTTTATCTACAAAAAAAAATATACAGATTACCTGTATATTTAAACTCGGCTCTAGATGTTAAGCTTAAATGGAAATCGCACGTAAAAAAGAAACGCGACGAGCTCGAAAACAAATACCGACAAATGTACTGGCTACTCGGAAAACACTCGAAGTTGAGCTTACTCGTACCTACTCGTAACAAACTGCTTATCTATAAGCAAGTGCTGAAGCCAGTGTGGACGTATGCTCTACAACTATGGGGTTGTACAAGGAAAAGCAATAGAAACATCCTACAAACTTTTGAAAATAAAGTTCTTAGAACGATCGTCAGCGCACCGTGGTACGTACGTAACGAAGATATTCATCGGGATTTCGGAATTCCTAGCGTCGTCGAAGAGATAACAAAATTTCCTCATAAACACAAAGATCGTGTTCACGACCAGTGTAACCGTACCGTCATTCAACTACTTGACGCGAACAATTCAATTCGTCGTCTGCAAAGGACAAAACCTTTTGACCTCCCGTCATAGTATATGCCGGTCGTGAAACCCGCAAGAACTTTCATTGGAATTTAACCTGCCTAAAGTGCTACATTCTTTTTAATTACATACGAACATCTATTTCCAAAAATCACGAGTCTCGTAAGCGAAAAAAAACTGCTGGAGTGATGTTTTTTAGTGAGTAAAAATCTCACACTACCATAAGCTCACGCGGTCGGTTCTTATGGTTTCTTTAGAAAAAAAAAAAAAAAAACTTTATTAGAGGCGGGTTAGAACATGGAGGATAGGGTATTATACGATCCGCTCCAAGCGGATTATAAGTTTTTTGTATGTTTTTGGTTATGTTTTGTGTAGCGTTTAGATTAACTGACACAGATTATGAGCAAGTTCTGCTTGAATAAAACTGAAGAAGCTTCGTGAAAATAATGTCCTGTATAATTTATTCTCAAAAGTAGAAACCTGTTCAAATCGCCCAAATTTTACCTGAAAGTAAATATGAAATGACTTAAATAAATGACGTAAAGAAGAATACTTTTTATTTCTAGCAGGTATTGTTGTAGTGACTATTAACATCGAATTTGAGTTCTTCTATAGATTTATGTACGAGTACATATGTAGCCAACACTTTCCGAAAGTTATTTATGACAATAGAAATACTCAAGATATTTCTACTCGATTATCGTGGAACCGTTTACACGGAAATGTGAATATTTGTCTGCGATATTTTAAAAATGTAGTGAAGAAAATATATTTTTGTTCACGAAATAGATATTCAAGAATAAACTGTTCATCAGACTAATTCAATTGTTTCGTTAAAAACTGACTATGCTCAGTTGTTTTTCTTATTGTCAGGCGCAGATGATTCCAGAGACAAATAGACAAAAATCCAAAATAAATAAACCTATTAATGCAAAAGCAGTAATGAAATTGAAAGTAGTTTTAGGATGCCGAACATCATACCAGAAAAACGAGTCCAAATAAAATATTGTGTACTACGGCCTACTACTTCAATGCCCAAGTAAAATATTTCTTTTTCTCATTTTCTATCAATACGGAAAATAGTGCAGATATGATAAAGGGAAGTTTGATTGCGCAACTACCAAACTAAGTCCGCATTGTTAGTTTGCATGAGCCCATAAAATGAAAGTTGTTGCACTACCTACAACTGGAAGACGTGCACATACTCGTATGTAGACGGGACAACTCACCTCTATTCCTTTCTTCTTTGCGGCTGCGTTTATGCCACGTAATGTGTTATCTATATCATTTGGTTGGACTTGGAAGCAACAATTTCTATTGGTGTTCGGTGTTTTGCGATATGAGTCCACATTTTTCGCCGATGGTAATTTATTTAACAGGGGTATGTTTACACTATCCCCACAACATGAATCATTTCCTGAGTACTTGATATTGCCTTTAACAACTGGTAGACATTTATTGTTAGTAATCTTGCCTCCTGTCCTACGATCAATTTGATTTCGAATTAAAGGGTTCGTTTTCATAAGTTCATCCATATTGTCACAAAGATGAGGTTGACCCTTGTTTGGTCCCATGGAACAACTTTCGTTATCATTATCGACTTCGACATCGCAGACGTCCTCAACCACGTGGCTATCCTTTAAAACACGTATTGTGAGACCGCTTCCATTCAAATTAGCTTCAAATTCATCGTATTTCTCGGGTCCGTACTCGGGCTTTGAAGGGCACATAATGCATGGTTTCATGGCTATATCTGACATTTCCTCATCATCCTTTTCATCTGCAATAAATAGAACATAAGTACGTGTATATAATATTTAACTAAGAGGTAGAACATACCCTTAATTGCTGTTTTGAAATTATAATTTTTCTCTTTTTATCGTATTTTTATTTTTTATTATTATTTATTATTGAGGAGCCCCATACTTTTTCACGAGATGTTTCAATTTTTGAAGAGCCTTGGCCTTAGCTATAACGATAAAACACGCATAAAAACAGTGATCCATTTTGAAATCAATCGGTTTAATTAAAGGAAAAAGAAATTGAACTGTAGATACATAACGTATGTACATATGTACTAAAATATATTAGTGTAAAAAAAAAACTAGCAACATCACCCTAATCGATTAGCGACCATTAAAAGAGGAAGTTGCGCAGTATAAAACAAACCGAATAATTATAATCTGTCATCATCTGGGACGGATCGTCTAATACAATATCGGTCGTGTTTTAACCTGGGCCTAATAAAGTAGGCGTTTGTTTGGGAAAAAATTGTTGATTGAGTATCTCGTCGATACTAGAACAGTCTAAAAACTTCTAATCACACCTCCACGCGGATAACTTTAAATCTGTAGTACCTCGACTGCTGATTGGGTTTGATGAAGGTTAGTCTCACTGGCTACACTGCCGGTTCAGTACTTGCCATTTACGTAAAGGCTAATAGTTCGTCTAAAACATACCAGAGGGCTTAGCATGGGTATTGTATATATATGCATATGTATGGATGTTACATACTGCGACTAGAGTGTCCATAGAAACTTACAACATGCGTTTTATGTGCCCAGGCGGGAACTGATCCTCGGCGATTCAACACTAAGCCGCACTTACAAGTTGTAGATGCGAATAGTACGTGTGCTCATCATGGCTTTTCCGGCATATTGGACCACCAGTCGGTAACTCAATTACAGCTGCCTAAATTCATAGTTAAAAATATGTGTCTGCCTGTCCATCTGTTTATCAGTCGGTACGTAAGTCCGCCTTTATTATAAATAAATGAATATTTTGGCGCTAACAACCCAATGCCCCGTATTCTGGCCTAGCTTCTCACAGCCACTCGTGCAGTGCGCTGCATGAATAGTTGGGACCTACAGTTTTATGCCGTTTCCGAAGGGCAAATTTTTCGATTGAGAGAAGTTTCTCATGATAATTTTTACTCTCGGATGTTTGTTAGACGTTCGTGAGGGGGGACCACGGGAAAAAAATTGTTTTTTTTTTCTTGGATTCGAACCTTGGACTCAGTGATCGCGCACTTAACAACTCAGCTATGGCGCCGACCCGCCTTTATTACACAGGGCATAAATTACACTAGGCATCAATTAATTTGTTTTTTTTTATGTCTAGGGCATAAATTACTCTTACCATAGACATCCAAAAAATCGTACGTAAGTACGAGCCATGGGTGATTCTATTGTGATTCTCAGAAGTCTAGAAATTTGTTTATTGCAATTAAACCAACAAATCTAAACAAATAAAATTTGTTTGAAATCTATTGAAGCAAATGCAGAGACATTAATGGAGCAAAAGCGTTTTCTGGGTTGTTGAATCTAAATTCAGAGTCAGGATTCCGAAATACAAAACGGCAGACCCAAAATAAACAAACTAAATTTGTTCGTAAACTAATGAAATCAGTCAAAGGGTAATATATGTAAGTAAAAATGTTCTCGGGGTCTCTGAATTTGAATCCGAAGTCCGAATTATCAAATTCAAAATGTCGCAGTTTTTTTTAGCTTTTTTGAATGTCATTGCTTGAAGCCATTTTTAATTTGAAAATTCTGATTTCGGGTTTGGATTCATTTACTTAGCACCTAAAATTCGCGGTGAATCTCAACCAACAAGCCTGTCTAGTTAGCCCAATCCTTAGCTAACTAATTACAGTTGTGCACTACAAGTTGGTTGACGTCTGCTTCTACCACTTTTGCGCGCCATTTAAGGCTGCGTGGTCCCTCTGGGTTAGATTTGAAGACTCTACATGTTCTAGATATCTATGTCGCTGTACCGCTGGTATAGGTTGGTCCTTAAATTTTCTCCTCCAGAGCCCGTCAACGCAAACGGGACCAAAAATCTTACGAATAATTTTTCGCTCGAAACAACCAAGAATATCTTCACCCGTCTTCGAAGAAGTCCATGTTTCAACGCCATATACCAGGACTAGGGTGATAAGGTCTTACATAGAGTTTCCTTATCTATTTGGGACAGGGCCTTATTACTCAATTGCCTTCTTAGCCCAAAGACACAGCGATTGGCAAGAGTTATTTTTCATTTGTTCTTCAACAGTCTGTAGAAGATAGTTTTTCAATACTGTGCCTCTATTACAAGATTGCCATCTTTACCTCTACAGGTTTCTGTTCGGGCTTTGTTGCCGTGGCATGTTCTTTTTACCTTTTTGTAAAACTTCCGAACATTATTCCTTGCGTAATATCTCTCTATGGACTTGATCACGTCTCTTCTGCTCTCAGACCTCGCGAGCCGCTCTCGTCCTTCTCTGTAGTGCAGCTTTGTCGGAAATCCTCGGGTTTCTGGTGAAGCCGAGCACGTCAGTTGCGGATTCTTTGATGGCTTACTGGCATCGTTGTATTTGGCACTTGGTGCTGTTGACCTTGAACTTCTGGCAAAGATTGTTTTAGTCTGTTGCGATTGTGATTTTTTGATGTCATATATTCTGGTAGTTCGTTGTTGTGGCATTTGGGATACAACAAGGTAGTTGCTCGAGTCTACGTTAATCACTCAGAAGTTTCGGACATCCAGAATACTGGAGTTAGCTTTGTTCACGGCTGTACTTGCCGATCGTATTACCAAAGATACGAGTATCCTCCTTTCTTATTTTGGCATTAAAGCTACCTAACATAATTTTAAGGTCATACTTAGGGCATTGCTCATATGTTGTATCAAGAGACTCTTTGGTAGCGTTATCTTTCTCCTCTGTGTGTATGAGCGCATATTAGGATTATGTTTGCGAATTTAGCTAAATTAGAAATTTAAAATTTAGAATTTAGTTACAAGACGTTCACTTACATATCAAAAGTTCAAGACTTCTTGCCTAAGTTCACTGTAGCAGACACCATAGTATATATTGTACTTCCTGGATGATGGGTATATGTATGTGCTTAATAACAGTCCAGGGCCCCCGCTAATTATCAGGCTGCACGCGGCCTGTTAAGAGTTCGAACATTCCACGTACAGATCCAAAAGTTGCTTCGTTTTGCAGGGTCGTCAACAATAAATTCATCCTTATCCGAGGCTGTTGGTTGCTTCTTAATATGTCATTGTTTTTTTTCTATGGTGCCCCCACAATTAACCTCACGTACGACACACAACTTAGAGGGTCAGGTCTTTTGCTTTATCCCTTGGATAGAAGGGACCAGATATCCCGGCCCTTATTTCTCCTATGATCCAATTACGTCGAAGTTGCCCATATAATGTGCTCTGCTCACCAAGTAGTTCGGCCTAACTGAAACAATCGGTGCAACCGTTGTAAATCCTCCGCTGCCATCCGAGTGCTTATTTTCTGTAATAAACAATTAAACCCTGCTTGGATTTTTGCAAACTTTTGATATGCCTTGTATGTACTTCTTGTATTTTTTAAGGAGTTTCGATAAAATAAGTTAGCCTGGGGTCCGCCTCCTATTTTGCGTATTTTGACTGGGCTACTACTTAAAAATGTGTTAAGTAATTACCTTCTAACTGAGACGCTATATATAATAAAAACTTTATTACTATTTCTGTAATCAGCAGCAAACAATTAACTAGAAAAAATATCTATCGGGATTTAGGTACAGATCCTGTTGACTGTGTTAATTTTCCAGGCCTTTGGGGCAATGTTGATTCGCAGAGTAGGTAAAAACAGCTAGAAGGTGGTGTAAATCATTTCTGCCCATAAGTACTGGTTATGTGTAGATTTATATGCGATTAAATCTTCTTTATTTACACGAGTGGTTTTCATCCGTTGTTCCGCGGAACCCCAGGGTTCCAAAGTTCTGCAGCATATATCTGATGCCGGCAAAGCTGAACGCTCTCATTGAATTCTATACACGTTGGCACTACTAGAAATTGTGTATCCGGCGGCGTATATCCGATGCCGGATATGTGTGTACAATATTCCAAATGTAGGTTAGGTTAGGTTAGGTTAGGTTGAAGTGGTTTTCAACAAAAAAAAACCAACACACTTAGACCAATAATAGGTCCATTGTGATACCTCATGTGTTTGAGGCGCGGCCTCTAGTCTACTCGTTGAACCATTTGGAGCTTCTGATGAAGCGTAGAATGTACCTAACGTCAATATTATTCAGATCATTTACGTCATTGAAACAGAAGGCTCCTAAGTGGAGTTTCCTTCTTTGGGAGAGAGCTGGGCAGGTGCAAAGAAGGTGAAGAATAGTCTCTTCCTCCTCCTCGTCCATTCAGCTTCTGCAGAAATCGTTAGAGAATACGCCAAGCCTTGTTGCATGTTTGCCTATTAGACAATGTCCAGTAATGACACCTATAACAGCACTAATATGCTATTTAGAGAAATCAAATTCCTAGAGCAAAGGATGGGTACTGTTGTTCCATGTCTGGCAAGTTCGTCAGCCTTACGATTCCCTGGAATATCCTTATGCCCCGAGACCCAAATTAGGTGAATATTAAACTGCTCCGCCATCTCTATAAGAGACGATCGGCAGTCTAGAGCTGTTAAAGAATATGTTGAGGAAGATTCCAGGGATTTGATTGCGGCTTGGGTGTCTGAAAAGGTGCGAATATCAATGGCCGATATCACGTTTTTCTTTAGCCAAGACAAGACTTCCCTTATTGCCATTATCTCCGCCTTGAACACGCTACAATGGTTTGGGAGACGAAAAGAGAGGTTTAAATTAAGCCTATCAGAGAAGACACCACCACCCACCACGTAGTTAGTTTTTGAACCGTTGGTAAATAAATGTACCGACTTATCTTCCGTAAAACCACCTTCTTCCCAGAATGCTCTAGAAGGGATGGTAACTTGGAAGTTTTTGTCAAAATTTAACTTTGGGATGGTGTAGTCAATGTCTTCAGGTAAAATATTAAATTTGTTTAAGATGGAGGTGTGGCCATATACTTTTTTGGACCACTGTGAAGTAGCTTTAAGGTGAATAGCTCAGTTGGCTGCATTTGCCTGCCATAAATGTCGAGGGGTGTTAAATGAAAAAGAATGTCCATAGCTGCGGAGGGTGTCGTCCGCAGCGCTCCGTTAATACACAGACAAGCTGAACGATGGATTTTGCTTAATAGCTTCTGGTTTATCGCCTTATCCAAGGCAATCCACCAGACAACTAACCCGTACATAAGGATCGGTCTAATGACCAAGATATAGAGCCAGTGAGTTAATCTGGGTTATAAGCCCCATTTGTTCCCAATGGCTTTTTTGCAAGAGAAGAGTGCGACAGTGGCTTTCTTAACTCTTACCTGTATATTAGCTTTCCAACTCAGTTTCCTATCCAAAATAAGACCCAGATATTTTGCTTCGTTGGAGAAATTTAAGCTTGTTCCATTAAGGGATGGACGGTCAATAGGTGGGATTTTATATTTCCTTGAGAAGAGGACTAGTTCGGTTATGTGGGAATTCACACCTAGCCCACACCGAGCTGTCCATCTATTATAGATAGCTTATTCATAGCGAAAGAGCTCTTTTAATGTAGTGAGGTGTTTACCGGAGACTGCTATAGCAACCCTCATCTTCCAGGATTAACAGTAGTTCATTGACCACCAGATCCCAAAGAAGTGGGGATAGGACGCCCCCTTGAGGGGTACCACTGCTGACATATCTTCTGACAGATGACCCACCCAGCTTCCAAATATTAAAAAAAAAAAAAAAAAGGGTTTTGCAGAAGGTGGTTGCACGTGTGTCTATCTGTCCGTTTGCTGGTGACATTGTCTTTCGCTTTTTGTTCACGTTTCACAATAACCTCTTCGAAAATGCATCGATTTTAAGGATTTTTTCTATCCCAAAAAAATTATGGTGTACATACCTAAAGTCAAATTGTATGCTGAATTCAAATACGTAATCAAAATTCACCCATCAAGTATCGTCTTTAAGTTAAAACGAGTTTTTTTCCACCTATTTTTATTAATTTTACCAACGTTCCATTTTAAATGCGGTCCACGTCTTATAAATTTCTGAATGTGGTCCTAATGTGAAAAATATCATATTCGAAACCCTGCAACTCAAAATTACTATCTTTAAATTGGACAGATTCATAGCCAGTAATATTACTCTCATCTTCCCCCACATTAGAAATTACTCGTAAGCTCACTCTTGCTAGTCTCTATGTTATTTTAATAAATAAAGTAAGTTAGTCTAAGCCTGAACTCTCGCGTACTCATTTCGTAGACATATCAGTGGCGACGAAGTAAGTAGTACGCGGAAAGTATTTTTTTTACATTTCTTGGAGGAAATATAACAAAAATTAATCGGAGTAATGCCGGAAAGCATTACACTGTTCATTGGGTCAATTGAATCCTTCATGTTAGGTGAAGATTTCAATATGTACGAGTATGCCCAGAGATTGAATCATTTACTGATGTTAAATAAACCGACAAAAGATCCGAGTGGTCATGATTTATATAAATTGTTAATATCATTAATTGCGCCTAAATTGGAAACAGACTTTACACATGGGAAATAGAATAGCTTAAATCAAATTTCGCGCCAAAAAAGACCATATTCGGAGAAAGCTTTAGATTTTTCAAGACACATCAAAAACTAAGTGAGAGCATTGGCGATTATAGAATAGAGAGCGCTTTTAATTACTCGTATGTGAGTGGGTTTTATGAAAGCAAAATTCAAAACCATCTATTGAATAAAGTTGGATTAATGACTTTGGAGAAGGCAGGAGAGAGTGCGCTAAGAATGGAAATTAACAACAGCCTTGGATATGATGAAGATCGGTGATGCTATGTTAGGTTAGGTTGAAGTGGCTACCAGCTAAAAATGCCAACACACTTAAACCAGTGATAGGTTCGTTGTGATATCACATGGAACAATTTGGAACTTCTGGTGGATTAAAGGAGGCTTCTGATATCTATATTTGTAAGATCGCCTAAGTCATTGAAATAGGAAGCTCCTACGAGTAAGTGAAGTTTTCTTTTATGGGAGAGTTTTGTCGCTAGACACGTTGCAATAGGCGTCCACCTAAGATTCGTTCTATCGATTGCTTTAATTTGAGTTTATATGTAACGAGTTCATCAGCCTTACCTGCGATATCCCTATGCCCTGGCACCCAGCAAAGGTGAATAACAAACTACTTTGTAATCTCGAGGAGAAACGATCAGCAATCTAGGGCTGTTATTGAGTTTGGGGAACACTGTTAACTAAAGGGTGTCCTAAAATTCACGTAAGAAGTAATTTTTGTAGAAAACACAGGTTTTTAATTACAAATTGTAAATGTTTTATTAATTCATAAAGTATACAGTATAGGGTTATGTATGGAATAGCCTCCACGGATTTGCTGGCACATACGCACTCTTTTGTCGAAATTGTCATGACTTTCGTTGATACACCGCTCAATTTACTCCTTCAAGCCGTGGGTGGTCGTGGGCTTTTTTAGCATAAACCTTAAACTTCAAAAAACCCTAAAGAAAAAAGTCCAACGGCATTAAATCACATGATCTGGGCGGCCAATTCTGATCACCAAAACGGGAAATTACACGACCAGGAAAAGACTCATACAGTAATTGAATTGTTTCTGGGGCTGTACACTATGTGGCACCGTTTTATTGAAACCACATGTCATCCACATCCATGTCTGGAATTAAGCAGACAAAACTGGATTATCATGTCGCAATAGCGAGCACCATTAACTGTTATTGCCTGATCAGCCGCATTTTTAAAATCTGAACCAAACAGTGACACGTTGTGGATACATTTGTTTCTCAACAATATTTTCTGAACCCCAAAGTCGACAATTTTGACTATTAACAAAGCCATCAAGATGCAAATGATCCTCATCGCTGAAAATAATTTTGTTTGAAAAATCAGCATCCACTGCAAATCTTTAGTTAGAATACGCAATGTCCAATTCTTTACCACGGTGCCAAATGTTCCTGGACTCTCAACAACACTCTCACGAACTGCTTCGATGTTTTGTGTTGAACGACTTGTTGAAGGACGGCCAGAGTGTATAAGATCACTAATTGATCCAGTCTCCCTGAATTTTTGAATTAATCTCTCCACAGTTGATGAAGTTAATCACTATTCCGACCATTTTTTTGTACGAAAATTGCGAACTGTAGCTGCCAAACCTTCATTATTTTTTAAAATATTGTTCAACAATGAAAACGCGTTGTTCTTTCATGTAGCACTCCATTTTTAATAACCCTGAACTGTCAGCTGTCACGCTGTGGGGCAAAATTAAAATATGACGTGAATTTTGAGGATGTCTCAAAATTAATTTATATGTCAAATTATCAGAGAGTAAACAACGCCAGAGTGAGTAGAACCAAGCAGCGACCTAATTCGTCACATCATGCAACAGGGTCAGGGCAGGGAAGTCATCGCTGTTCCGCAGTTGTAGTGGAATGCAGCAACGGCGTCAAATAGCAGCTATGAGTAGTAGAAAAAAGTATATATGTTATAATTGTGACCAAATAGGACATTTTGCTAGGAATTGATTTAGGAAGTATAATAATCCAGGGAATAATATTAATAACGTTGGAGGTAATAAAATAAAAATAGTTGGCTTAGGCTATTTAAATCGTATAATGTACGATTTGACTATTAAGATATTTGTTGAGAATATCAACTTTAAAATGAAAATTGATACTGCAGCTTGTGTATCTTTCTTTTTTATGGATACGCCAATGGATGTGGTTATCTTCTAAAGATACTAGTAGCCTACTAGCATGCACGATTCGCATACCCGATTACTCGATTCCAGGAATGTGCCTACGTACTAATCCACACTCAGGGCTGGTTAGCAATTCATGCTACTCGTATGCTTCTTGTATTGCTGCTTCTGCTCTCCTTGCTTTCTCAATTATACGAAACTCTTTTTGCACATTCGTTACGATTGCGCAAATTTCCATCCAATTCTCCTCTGATCGCAACATGTGGTCTATAAGGAGCGATGGACTCGGCAAGTTATTTCTCCAGCGACTGCAATGGAACACTGCGCGTTCTGTGTCTTCCTCTTGATCTTGACAATCTGGACAGAAAGGTGAGCTATTGTGCCTAAATCCGTGTAAATATTTCCGACAGCCACCGTGATCCGATAGGAACTGTGTAAGGTGGTAGTTGCTGTTGAGGATCAGCTTGTAGGTCCATCTGCCTTTTGTACTGTTTTCCCACCTAGCTTGCCACATAGCTATTGATATTGCCTTCTCTTCCTCTTTCATTTTCTTGACAATTCCTGTTTCTTGATTGCTTCAGCTTCTCCTTTCGTTACCATCTCGTTTGCGAGGATGTCGATTAGGACCATTCCAGTTATGAAACAGGCTGCTTCGTCCGATATTGTTCGGAAACCGCTAATTGTTCTTATCGCGCAGAGCCTGTATGTTGCCGGCAGTTTCTTCCGTATCTCCATCGTCGCTAACGCCGCCGCCCAAACCGGGGCAGCATACAGGAGAACCGAGCTGACGATTCTGGATAGTAAAATCCGTCTAGCGTACCCAGGTCCTCCGATGTTTGGTACTATTCGAGAGAGGGGAAGCTTTCTGGCTCGAGTATTCTACATATGTGGACTTTAAACTTCAATCTATTATCAAGCATTACTCCTAAATATTTAACTGCTTCTTTTGATCTTATAGTCTGGCTGCCGACTCGAATATTCGCATATTCAACAGCCTTTCGACTTGTTATAAGAACAGCCTCAGTTTCGTGGTCTGCTAATTCTAGACCGGCTGGTTGGGGCTGACTCTACTTCGTAGATGTGTTTGCCCACGATAACTACGGCGATGTCATCAGTGAATGACAATGTTAGGCGCAGAACTCCGTCGTACATAATATTGCATAGAAGAGGGCCTAGTACCGATCCTTGTGGGACTTCCGCAGTGACGTTGTAGTACTTTACCCCCTCGCCAGTTTGGTACCTCCACTTCCTGTTTGTGAAATAATTTGTGTTTATCCTCAACAGGTAGTATGCAGAATCCATTCTGGCCAGTGATCTCCTTATAAACGACCAATCTGCCGAGTTAAAAGCATTTTTAATGTCCAGAGTCACTATTGCACAGTATTTCTTTGTCCCCTCCCGCCATCTTTTCCCCTGGATCGCTCAGCTGCTGTATCGACTACCGCTTTTATGACAGTAGAACGCGATTTTCTGAATCCGAACTGCTGATCTGACAGTGCTCCTTTCTCCTCTGCTACCACGAGCAGTCTGTTATATATTATTCGTTCGAGGATCTTTCTCAAAGTGTCGAGTAGACATATTTTGCGATATGACGATGGTTCACCTGGCCTCCTTTGAACTGACACTTTTTACTGCTTTATTGGTAATGCCATCCAGCCCGGGAGTTTTTATTGTTGCCTATCTTCTTGCATGCCCCGAGTAGTTCATCCCGCGTAATAACGGGGATGTTCTCTGTGTTGGTCTCTCTGATTATGTTACACAGAGTAGGTGGTCTATGGGGGAATAGATGCTCTATT
Source organism: Pocota personata (assembly GCA_963082735.1). Classification (NCBI taxonomy): domain Eukaryota; kingdom Metazoa; phylum Arthropoda; class Insecta; order Diptera; family Syrphidae; genus Pocota; species Pocota personata. The sequence goes on from OY720431.1 coordinate 68,507,567, forward strand.
ATGGATCGTAACATAGCTGGGCAAGTTATCTGTGGAGACCTATGGCCTTTCAGCTTTGTCATCACCATTCTGTACGCCATACCCCAAGGGTTTATGTCTGCTTCGTTACAGAGTCATTTAAAACATATCGTCTTATTCCCTTTGATCGCCTTTTTGTAATCGCGTCGCGCCAGCTTTAAATGTGTCTAGACGCTCCTGAAAATCGACTCTACCTCTGGATCGTTGGACTCTGCGTCGGGCTTGTAAACATTTTGCCCTGAGTGTTTTTATTTCATCGTTCCACCAATACTCGTAGTATGGTGCACCTTTTATACTGGCTATGCTTTTGGGCATTGCCGCATCACACGCTGTGGTGATAGTGCGGGTGAAGGTCTCCGCTGTTCCGAAGCGAGTTATGATATCGATGTCTATCATTTCCTCGAATGTGTCTTTGTCAAAGAGTTTATCTTTCCATTTTGGGCCTGTTAATTTAGGGCGTTGAATGGTTCAACCAGATTTCTTAATATCCATTATTATCGCATGGTGGTCGCTATGTGTACTCGTATATTCCTCACTGAGCCGCCATTTTGTGTTGCACAGGAGGGAGCTGCTCACAAAGGTTATATCGATGATTGACCCCATACCTGCTTTGCGATATGAGTTTGAGCGCCCCTTGTTTGTAAGCACTATTTCTAGTGGCGCAAATGTTTCCAGTAGAATACGCCCTCTGGCATTGGTGAGCCTGCTACCCCACTCTGTTGCCCATGCGATGAAGTCACCGCCTATGATCATTGGAGTTCTACCATGCGCATCGTTTATTAAATTGTCTAGCATTGTCTGGTATTCACTCGTCGTCCAGCTGGGTCGGGCATAGCAGCTGTAGAAGTTAATTCCATTTATTTTTGCCCGTACAAAGCTATCTACCTGTTCATTGGTTTCTTGGAAGCCATGTCTTCCACATATCTATATTGCAGCTTGTTTAGTTTTGTCGCAAGTCCAAATGTTACTGTCGAGGGTTTCATAAGGTTCGCTAATCAATATAATGTCCCCTTCCTCGTCCTTAGCAGTTTGTGTCAAGAGGTCCTGAGCTGTCTTACAGTGATTCAGATTTATTTGTATTATCTTAATGATGTCTTGCTTGTGATGGCTCTCCTGAAGACAGCTGCTACCGGCAACGTGTTGCGCGTCTTTTGGGTGATCCTTGCTACAGAACATGCATGATGGCACCTTTTCACAGTTCTTTACGATGTGGCCTTCTGCTCCACATTTTCTACATAGCTTAGAGCGGTCTTCTTCGCCTTTGCACTGCCAGGCTATCTGACCAAACTCCAGACACTTGAAGCATTTTTTGAGCAATGTTCGTTCGCGGATGCGACAGTTAACTCAGCCAATTTTTATTCTTCCAGCTTCTAATAGTTTCTGCAGCTTGTGAATCTGTATGTCATGAATCGAATTATTTTACATATTTCAAGCATTGGAAATTTTCGTAAAAGAAAATAATCCTCTAAAGCTGTTTCAAGGTTATAATGTTGTTGTTTCTGGTAAAATGCATGTAAATATTAAAGTTAATCAGGTATCGCATAACCTATATTTGGTTATTATAAGAAGCAGTCACGTGTGTAGCGTTATTAGGAAGTAACTGCATGGAAGTCATACGAGCATATCCGGAGTGTAGAAAACTTTTTATCGGGACAGTGGAATGTCGATATTTTCTAAGAGTAGCGAATCAAGTCATAAAACATTTTGAGGCAGAAATAGAACTGGTGGAAGAGGCTTATCCTATATTTTGTAAGACTACTCCCTACCGTTCGAGATCACCAGTAGCCAGTAAGTTGGGCAATTATAGTGGTTATTGCCAACAAAGGTGATGGGTCGATTAGGCCGTGTGTTAATTGTAAAAGGAATAGTTGATGATATTTTGACAGTGTTAGCGGACTGGAAGTTTTATTTCAAATTAGACCTCACAGGAGCCCTGAGAGTAAGATGTCCCGCAGGAGTCACCGAAGAGTTCTCAATCAAAGTCGGTGTACACCAGGGAAGCGTCCTTAGTCCTTTGCTATTTATTGCAGTCCTTGATTATCTGCTTGAAGGAAAAGTGACGGACCCCAAAGTGCATCAGTTATTCTTTGCTGACGATGGAGCTATCATAAGCGAAAATCAAATGGCCTTGCAACGAGCACTTGATGTATGGGTGGATGTTTTGGAGGGAAATGGGTACCGTATTAGTTCGAAAAAGACAGAGTATATGTGCTGCCCGTTCTCTGATCTACACCGGCCTATTCCAGATTTTTACTTGAATGAAAAAGTGCTTCCCAAGTGTGAAAAGTTCAAATATCTGGGATCTATGATCAATAGCGAAGCAACTTGTGATGATGACATCAATCATCGCGTAAGCGTAGAGTGGATGGAGTGGCGGGAAAACTCCGCTAACTTCTGTGATCGAAAATGCCCCCTAAGTTGTACGTCCGGCGATCACATACGGTTCACAATGCTGGACAATGTAAAAAAAAAGTATAAGGGCAAATTAACGGCAGCTGAGATGAAGATGCTTCGCATGACAGCAGAAGTAACAAAGCTTGACAGAATAAGAAGTTCGAAGATTCGAGCAAGCCTTTATGTAAAAGAACCCTTCACAAGCAAGATAGAGCACGATCGAATCAGTTGGTATTATCATGGTAAAAGGAGAGATCATTCGAACCCCGTCAAAAAGGCAATATCAATCAACGTTCCTACGCAATCGCGCAAAAAAGGCAGACCAAAAAACAACTGGATCACACAAATGCAAAACACCAGCATTCGATTGGCCTCAGTGACGAAGTGATCCGAAACCGGGAAGTCTGCCGGTACTTTCTGAGGTCAAACCGGCAAACCCCACAAGCGGACCAGTAGGGATGCAGTAAAGTGGGAGGGTTGTGATCCTTCTACTCCGGATCATAACTTCGCCGTAAGAAGAAGAAGAAGAAGAAGAAGAGGAGCCTATGTCAATGTCAGACCGTTCGCGCGAATTAATGACCATAAAGGCACACATCGTTGTTGTTTAAGTTTACATGGTTATTTTTTGGGCTAAAAACAGCACATCAAATATGTTCAGGTATTATTAAGGAAATCTTGAAAAGTCTTGATATGGTTTACATATTGTATATTTTGATGACACTCTAATCAGTGGTAAGGACAGAGCTGATTGTATGCAAAATCGATTGCTGCTCGAGTTTAATTTTAAAGTGAATTTATACAAATGCCAATTTTGCAAAGAGGAAATTGAGTATTTGGGATACTGTATAAGACTGTGACCCAGATAAGAACGATAGGAAAAGAAAATTATATAAAATAAAAATATGTGAGATATCAAATTGATTCTGGATTTATTTTGAAGCTACGTTCATGCCATTATGTATGGAATAGAACATCATTTAAATAGCAGCCTCGGCTGCGCTGGCAGTGCTTCAAACAGTCGGTCCAATTTTTGATGACTCGGTCCAATTTGTGCGGCGTTATTCCGGCAATAGCGTCTCGAATGTTGGCCTTGAGCTCGTCCAAAGTGCTCAAGATAGAGAAAATAATCAGGGGTGTCAAGTCGCATGATCGCGGCGGCCAATTGATGAACGCTCGCCGTGAGATAACCCAGTCGCCAAATTTCTCCTTCACCACTTCGAGCGTTGCGTCGCTTGTGTTTCATGTATAGCCATCTTGTTGAAACCACAGCTCGGGTATATCGATGATGTCAAGCTCTGGCTACAGAAAGTCGGTAAACTTCACTCTATACCGAGGACCATTGACAGTAACTGTATCTCCTTCCTCATTTCGAAAGAAATAAGGTCCGATGATGCGGCCGTGCAATAAACCGCACCAAACAGTCAATCTTTGTGGATACATTGATGCTTGGTCGAACACTTGTGGATTGTGGTCACTCCAATAACGACAATTTTGCTTGTTGACATTGATCCGGATCTGTGGCCAACATTTCCAGCGCCCAATTAGCGGCATTGTCTATGGTCGTCCGGCTTCAAGTCTTACGTCAGCATTTCGACATTTCTGGGTCTTCTTCGATACTGGCCTATGTTTTCTTCACTTCGCACCGATCTCTGTCTGGTTTCCACGGTAGGAAGAATTGCCTGCGCACTGAAGTCATGATGATGACCGACCTTACGACGAAATTCACATTGCGTATTTACAACTGAGCCGTAATTTCGACAATATTTTTTTAATAATTTCCACACGTTCGGGAAGCGCAAACCTTACTGAATATGGCAAACCTTACTAAATATTTTGACAGCTGGATGTCATTGTTCATCAAGATGATTCGAAACCGGAGGCAATGCGGTTTCACTTTCTGGACAGGGATTTCTCTGTAAGCAAGGGATACATTTGCTCAATGGGAATCGCAATGTGTCTACTTTGACCTGAATGTGGCATAAGAGTACCTCGCCACATCTATCTTCCTAAACTAACCTACGTATTGACACAATCTGTGAACCGTTATGCGATTGTAGAAATGAAACGAATGAAAAGTTTTACTGAATAGCACTGTTGCACTGTTGTTGATGGGGGCAACATAGTAGATTATTGTTGCGACGACTCTTTTGAATAACGCATACAATGTCTTCAGAAAAATGTAATTAATTCTCCTTCAAAGCGGAACCATTATGCTTTCTACGACAAATGTTAGGGACAGCGAGACACATTAGCCCAGGGCATGTTATCCTTGGGCTACTTATTACAGTACTATAAACTACTCGTACAGTCAAAAACAAAACATTGAATGTCGGACTTGCGTCCATTTGCTTTACTTTTTTTTATAATTTGCGCGCACCAAAATGAATACGAATACCCTTATACTATTACAGGACACGTGCGTTTTGTAGATAGACAGAGAGAGAGAAAGAAAGAAATAATGGTGTAGTGGTTTGAAACTCAGGTGGTACTGAGTTTCAGTAAACTCCGACTGTTATGCCTTCGCAGTAGAGTTGACTTAGCTCTCTTTAGCATGAAACTATTTATGACTTGTGGCCAGAAATAGTAAAAGAATATAGAGACGAGTGTTATGCCTTCGCAGTAGAGTTGACTTAGCTTTCTCAATTGATCGGCTTTTTCATTTATTTCATGCGCAATAAATATTGTAGATGATTCTTGACATCAGGATTAGAACCGTGAACCCACAGCGTGACACTACACCACGGCCACCCTAATTTGCTTCACTTTCAGATGTCTAAGATAGATAAGCTACCTGACAGATAAAATGGCGAATAAACCCGAAATCATTTTTTCATTTCCAAATATGAATTATTTGCCACTTTGGACGACAGATAAACCTTATTTGGGACACTTAGGTTTCCTTACACCATATCGCATAGGGTATATTAATTTTGATACATACTTGTAATTTGTATCATGTAGAAATAACAGCGATAGACATATGTACAGCGTAGGTACATATATTTGTATTCAGCATAGAAATGCCGATTTGGCTGTGTCCGTCCGTCTGTATGTCACCAGTTGTTGGGCCTTAAATTTTGAATTCGAAACAATACAAGTGCACAAAATTTCGAAATCCGCTCATAAACAAAAGTGGACCTTCTTTTAATACTACTTTTACTAGAAACTGAAAAATATTGTATCAACAAAATATATATATAGACGTTCACATTCTCTACAGCTCGATCAAACATTATAGATAGCCAAGCCACGCCTACTTTTTGGGAGTGTTTTCGTCAAAAAGCCATAATTTGTTTCCTCAAAGCTATATATGATGATGGTTAAGTCTTAGTCTGAATATCTCAACAGAATCCATGACCTACGTTTTCAAATGGTGACAGCCACGCCCATTTTTTGTCGTAAGTCCATATGTTACTGTCGAGGGTTTCATAAGGTTCGCTAATCAAACTGAAAAATATTGTATCAACAAAATATATATATAGACGTTCACATTCTCTACAGCTCGATCAAACATTATAGATAGCCAAGCCACGCCTACTTTTTGGGTGTGTTTTCGTCAAAAAGCCATAATTTGTTTCCTCAAAGCTATATATGATGATGGTTAAGTCTTAGTCTGAATATCTCAACAGAATCCATGACCTATAGTTTCAAATGGTGACAGCCACGCCCATTTTCTCCTAAAAAAAGATCGTAACAACAGTTGTTTTAATAAGGTCTTTTAAAAATGACAAAAAAATACTCTCAACAGAAATATACTAGAGATGGTTTACAAGCTGATGGATAGTGTATCATACGAATTATTCCAAACGGATTGCAACTTTGCTGTTTTTTTTTAACTCGTTGTAATTCACCTTGTCCTTCGATTGTTTGGTACCCTACATTGTAAATTTCCCACCTGGCTGCTAGTTAACCTCACACCTTTATTGTGCCCGTGCCCGTTCTCTCGAAGCGTATTACCAATCCAATGCCACTTCCGTCGTTGGATGGTTGTTCACCTTTTGGTTCCTGACCCGTTCTCTGGTAAAGATGTTCGTTAAAGATACGGTTAGGCCAGAAAACCCTTAAGATGTTCCGTAGGCACCTATTCACGAACGTTTGTAGTTTTTTTTGTGATAGTAGTGGTCACCTTCCAAGTGCTGCACCCAAGCAACAACACGGATTCAACATTTGAATGCAACAGTAGTAGCTTGCTGTTTAAGCTGATTATATTGCTTCGCAACAACATTCCAAAGGCAGAGTTTGTTTTGCATATTCGGTTGACAATATGCTGTTCGGTTCCACCTTCAGTCGAGACTATACTCTCAAGATATTGGAATCTCTCTACCTGTTGTAGAGGCATGCTAACTTTAGTTAATGGGTTAGTACCGAGGTTGATGATTTTGGTTTCGGCAGTGTTAATCTTCAACCCCACGACATTTGCCTCCCTCTCCGCACTTGCTGTCATTTGGTGCAGATGCATAATCCTGTGAGAGTAAACAAACGTCGTCAGCGTAGTCCAGATGTTTGAGTTGAGTTGTAAGAGTCCAACGAATTTCTCCTTTACCAGTAGACAAAGCTGCGCGAAGAACATCGCTAATTACCAATAAAAAAAGTATCGGCGATAGAATGCAACCTTGTCGGACCCCACTTTGGATCTCGAATTCCTCTGACAGCTTTCCACTATGCAGAACATAACATTTAGACCCAACATAAGTTGCTACTTAAATAAAAGGGTAGGATGAATTAATGCCAGGTGGGAAATTCAAAACTCAAGACTCCAAAACGACGGCAGACTATTTTGCTACAGTCTAAACTACGAGTAAAACCACTTATATGCTTTAACTTTTCAAAAAACGACTATGAAAATCTGTATGACGAAAGAAATGGCGGCTGGTTTAAACAGTGTTGCATGTCGTTGGATAGGAAATTCATATGAAAGTGTACCTCATACAATAGTTTTCAGTACATCAAGTTAAAGCGTGGGCGCCGTGCCCCAGTGGTTAGATGCGCGATCACTGAGCAGGAGACTGAAGGTTCGAATCCCAGTGAACAACAAACAGTTTTTTCATGGTCCCACCTCTCGCGAACGTCTCACAAACATCTGAGAGCAAAATTCTTATGAAAATTTTCTCCCAATCGAAGAAACTGACCTTCGGAAACGGCATAAAATTGTAGATCCCTAATAGTCGTACGTCGCAAACACGACTGGCTCCGAAAAGCAAGGTATGGCCCTGTATGGGCTGTTAGCGCCAACATGTCCGTACATATATAAATATATACACATATGTTTGTATATAAATTGTTTATCGAGTTAAAGCGGTATAAGTGGTTTGAGTCAACCAAAAATTTCTAGCTGGAATCGCAGGCTTTTCTTTTTTTCGTCTGTCTTGGGGCAATTGTTTCCTTTACTTAGGTAATTACGCACAGCAGCAAAAAATAAATAAAATTAGTTATACACTTCAAGGGTACGTTCTATTAAAAATAACCTGATCTATGAAGTACATACCTCTTTCACATTCTTCATCACAATCCGGACAGGGACATCCTCTGGGTGAAGAAAAACCGTTGCTGTTGCCGTTGCCGTTGCCATTGCAACCGCCGTTGCCATTTCCATAACGAGAGCAGGAGTTATCTTTTTTGCACGACTTCTTTTGACCTATGGGATAGATTAGTAAAAAAAAAAAATTAGTGGCAAGTTGTCTTGTAAATATATGTATATTAGAATTAGTTCATCAAGCTTTTCATTCTTATTCTTAAATTCTTATACAGGCTGTTCTAGGCCGATATTTTTTTTTTTTTGACTAACTATTAAATGAAACACAATTTATTTTATTATTTTATTTGTATTGACCGATTATTTTGTTTATAACAATTTTGTATGGAATATTGTATCATCTCTAACCGCGGTACAGATGTGTGCTCTTGTTTCTTGAATAATGTGGTCCTTTAGCGTTGCCATTTTTTCCTTTCCCTTCAAGTACCCCCAGAGGAGGAAGTCGGGGTGGTCAAATCAGGGGATCAAATGGATCAATCAACATCACCTCTATGTTATAAACCGATTATTTGGTTTATAACAAATTTGTATGGAATATTGTATCACCTCTAACCGCGGTGCAGATGTGTGCTCTTTCAACCATATTTTGCATAACATTTTGGTACATTTGTTTGTTATTTCACCAGTTTGAAGAATGTGGTCCTTTAGCATCGGGTTTTTTTCCTTTTCCTTAAAGTACCCCCAAAGGAAGAAGTCGGGGCGGTCAAATCAGGGGATCGAAGGGGCTAATCGACATCACCTCTGTTTGACATTATGGGGTCTGGAAAAATGTCACCGTATCCTGTTGGAACCACATGTGGCCTACACAGGCCTAATCGATCCAATTCGGGTACCAAGAAGTCTTGAAACAAGCCACGATAGCGATCAGTAGTAATTGTTACAGCATTGTCTCTTGAGTCTTCACAAAAATGTGGCCCAATTATGCCGCCAGCCCAAATGGCGCATCAAGCAATAACTCGTGGATGTAAAGGTCGTTGGTGTATCAATTGAGGATTTTCAATGCCCCAATAGCGGATACTTTGTTTATTAACAAAGCCAGATAACTCAAAATGAGCTTCGTCACTCTTGGTGATTTTTTCCTTAAAATTAGGATCGTCAATATGGAGCGCTTAACTCCACCTTCGGCGGCGCAAATGGGCATTTTTCCATATACCGTGCCCGGATTATCTCTCACTACATCAATATTTTGTGCCATATGTACGCTATGAACTCGATCGAACTTCACCTTACCTGCCAGTCTATACTGAATTTCAAAGTTATTCATTATCCGCTGAATGCATGACTTGCTAGGCAAATGATTTATACCAATCAAAAATTGCGCAAATTTCTTCATGCTTTCACAATTGAACGATTATTTATTGTAGATAAAATTTTTGTTAGATGTTCCACAATTTATTACTATCGACTGTTCTTCACAACCGTCAACTGCTAACTGACAAGTGCCAACCAAACCAAAATGGCGGCCAAACAACACCGACATGGAACATAAAAAATACCCTGTACATACTGCGTACTGCATATGTTGTATGTTAACAATGCTCATTGCATTCAATGCACATTGTTCAAACACCGTAACGTATTTATACATAGTTACATCATTTCTACTTGTATCTATAGAGAAAGTATTGGTTTCGTGAAATTTGTACTTGGTAGTATTTATAATAGAAAAACAATAAAAGGTAAGTCTCTCAATTCAGTGTGTTTATTCGTCTGTCCGGCGTATGTACGCAAGATTTCAGCCTAAACGGACGGGTGAATTTTGTTTAAACTTAATATCTGGGATCATATGTGAGATCACAATTCGAGGAGAAATCAGAATTTACAGTCTAACCCCAAAAATAACGGTACCTTAATTACTAATAAAAAAATCATTTTCTTCTAAAAGGCTCTAACGATTTTGTTTCAAGTTTAATACTAGAGTTGGGTTGGATATACTCGTAAACCAATAGACGGCGGCGTACAAAATTTTATAAAAAGTTCGTATAACTGTATTTTAATTATTAACTAATTTTTTAAAATTGGTTATTTATCGGACATAACTCAAAGCATTTTATTGAAAATCGGCATCTAAGCAATATGTGATATGTGGACATGGCATACCAAGTTTTGGAACAATTTTGAAAAATGCGTTAAGAAAAAAACACATTTTTACAATTTTGCTTAAATTTCAAGTGATTTGTAAGTCATCAGCATATATGTAGGTGGAAATACGTGCGACCCAGTGGTGCACTTAATTGTTTGTTTCAGTACGGGGTATTTATTACCTTTACGAATACGTAGCCGCCATAGCTTTGCAAAATACGAGTACCAAGTTTGGTGTCTACATTTCAGGATGTGCCTTCATAAAGCGCTTTTAAACTACTGATCCTGTTTAAAAAATTATTTCTCTATTGTACTAAACCACATCCAAGACGTGGTTAGCAAAAGTTACATTAAGCTGCAACTTACAACGGCTGAGTTATCAACAACCACCTAAATGAAGTTTTAGCCGAAATGCCGGTTATGCAATAACATAGCATATCTCCTGTTTTATTTTCTAAACTATATTCCACATACATTTAATATCAGAACGCTAAGCCCTGAAGTTATGTACATACATATGTATGTGCACCGTAGTCGGATAATAACCATTAGTGCACTTAATTCGAAATGACGGCTATACTATAACAGACGGTAAAACTCAGTAGAACAGTGTAGCTTTGAGTTGGAAAAGATCTACAAAAAAAAAAGAAAGAGGTGAAAGTGGAATTTTCTCCAATTTATTTAACTTGGGACAACAAAAATGGTAATTTCTGTAAAAAAAAAAAAAATAATCTTAAAGTAATAACCGGACACCTCATTTCAACACAAAATCTTTACCTGAATTGAAAAGACATTTTCATAAAAGTGTTTTAATATTTAGTAGACAGTCCTTTTTGTGTTAAAACTGCTTTAAGCCTGCTGGGCATCGATAAAACCAATAAGATGGCTCTATTTTACTCCACTCTACTTCTGTCTTTTTAATTGGTAATATGGTGCTTTCTCAACTAGTTATCCAAATGATCCAATAAATGCTCGATTGAATTCAGATCAGGACTCGGGGGAGGGGTTTCAATTGCATGTGGGCAATTATAGATTAACCAAAGACGGACATTTAATGCTTTGTGCTTGGGATCATTGCCTTAGTAAAAGTGAAAACAATCTCCAATTCTCAAATTTACAGCACTTTGCTTGAGGTTGTACTTAAATACATTGTTTCGTCCATATTTCCTTCAATCAATTTTAGGTTCCAGGTCCAGTTGCAGACATACTACAATACAATATAATTCTTATTGTTTCAGAGTTAGCGGACTTGCCCAATTGTTTTTCAGCTTGTATAGTAAGTTTCGGTTTTGTTTTGGGTTACTAACCAGCACTCTTCAGCCTGGCTAAATATCTTGCACCGGCTAGGTTTAGGTTGATTTGCAGTTTTTTTTTTGCCAAAAAGCTTTTTATTATTTCACAAACGGTAGAATGACTTTTTTTCACAATTTTACTTACTTCGCGAACAAATTTTCCCTCATTATGGGATTCAATTATCAATTTCCAAACTTGAAAACTTACTGAATGTCAGTACTGCACTGTCTCACTGCTCAAATTTATTTGGTAAATGAAGAAATAATGTCGAATTCATAGAACATTCCATTTTCGTGTGGTTCCCCGAACTATATGGGAGAAAATGTGCAGCATTGGCAACTGTCCGGTTACTGCTTTGGGGTGAATTTTCAATAAATTGATAATTTTTGTTGCGTACAGAATTTAAATGAACGGGTTTTGTTTCCGATTATTACTTTGAGTCACTGTGTGTATCTTACCAACATCACAACGAGAGACATTTCTTCCGAAAAAATGTAAAGCCACTAGCACTTGAAAATATATGCGATTAGGAAGACCGCGATTAGTTCTACCTTACAAGGTAGCATTGATAGACTTACACTATACCTACAAAATATAATTCATAGACCAAGGATAATAGCTTTGCGTTCAATAAAATTTCACTTACGAGTTAGTGTTTGTCAATTTGTTGATGTTTTATGGCAACGATTTGTTTATAAATGGGAGCAGAAGACGTAGCGATGATTGATTACTTTGATTTGAAATTATACGAGTATCTATTTAAATATCTTTTTTTTGCCGGTTGTTCTCGTCATTTCTACGCATAGTGAACGCACAGCGATTATGCTACTCATAAAAACAAATTATTTGCACCCCGTTCCTTATTACGAGGGCAAGGTGAAAAGTTCTCGGCATGACGCAGAGATGGCGTTCCGATCAGCAAAAATTTATGTTTCCTGCCTGGGTGCACTTCTCATTAGTTCGTATGACAAGTTTCAACTTGTTCTCTCAAGTAGTTTCTTTACACGAATTTTTGCAGTAGACGTCTTACGTCAACTTGAATATCGTGCGGTGATAAAATTATTCGTTTCCTCTGCTCCTTCCATGTCAACCGTTAAAAAGTGGGCAGCTGAATTTAAACGTGGTCGCACGTCCCTTGAAGATGACCCACATGAAGGACGACGAAAAACCGCAACCACACCCGAAACCATCGAAAAAGTACATGATATCGTGTTGGACGATAGGCGAGTGAAGGTGAGTGAGAGAGCGGAAGAGGGGGTGCGAAACATCTTGAACAAAAACTTAGGGATGCGAAAGCTCTGCGCAAGATGGGTGCCGCATTTGCTGAATGCCGATCAAAAGCAAATGCGCAAACGATTCGATAGGGATCCGACCGATTTTGTGCTGCGATTTGTCACCATAGATGAGACATGGGTCCACCACTACACGCTAGAAATGAAACAGCAGTCGAAGCAGTGGGTGGAAGCCGGTGGTTCAGCGCCAAAGAAAGCGAAGTCGATCGCATCTGCCGGAAAGGTCATGGCCAGTGTGTTTTGGGATGCGAGAAAGGCAGAACAATTACAGGGGAATATTACTCCAAACTTCTTGACCAGCTGGATACCAAAATTTGCGAGGAGAATCAAATCATTACCAGTACAATGCACCTGTATACAAGTGTGCGTTGGCGATGGGAAAACTGCGGGATTTGGGGTACGATTTGCTAGGCCATCCCCCCCTATTCACCTGATTTGGCACCCTCAGACTTTCCTCCGTTCCCAAACTTGAAGAAATTTGTTTCTGGGAAGAGCTTCGCATCCAATGCAGAAGTTAAGAGCGCCGCGCCGTAGATGAATATTTTCACAGCCTTCCAGACTCTCACTTCCGAGAAGGAATACTGATGTTGGATAAACGCTGGACCAAGTGTGTTGAAGTCAAGGAAGATTATGTAGAAAAATAAAATCATTTTTTAATTGAAAATCGCAGTCTTTCATTGTCAGGCCGAGAACTTTTCACCTTGCCCCCGTATTTATTACTGCGTAAGCAAACACTTAGCGTAAGTTTTATTATCAAGTTTATTTATTTATAGTAGGCCGTAAGTCTACTCACAAAACATTTTGAATTTTGGACCTCCTCCAACCATGGCTCACGATGCAATCTTGAAAAAATGGCACTCAATTTCGGAATTTTTTTTTTTTTTGTCCTAGGACATTAGAATTGTAGAATAGGCTAACCGGGTGAAATGAAAGATGTTGTCCGTTGAACGGTTGACTTAAAGCTCTCCTCTCTTTATTTTTAATTGACAAGTTTATACTTAAAGAATGAATAGATGTTGCAGTTACATCACACATTGTTAATACATTTAACCAAGTTAATACAATGAATATTGTGTGAATATATAAGGGAATACATGAATATAATGATAATTGAGTGGAATTTTCGACTACAGAATGTTAAAGGGGAGATAATTCTGATGAATAGTTTTTGAGTTAAAGCAGTGTAAAAAAGAGCGATATTTTTTATATTGTTTGATAGTTAATATGTACATCCATCAACTAAACGTATAACAAAAAAATATCTAGATATATGTATATGTACATATATATCACCGAAAGAATAATGTAAAGCTGAAAATTTGCAAACACGGCTCGGCAAAGGACCCCTAGCTTGCTTTGTAATCATCTTCTATGTTAAACATTACCTAGTAATGGTCGACGAAGTCTGAAACTTTTTACTTCATCATTAAAATATTTCCTTCAAGGCCTTGTTATGTGTATAATATATATGTACATAGGTCTGCCCGGAGTAGGACAATTCATTTTGTAAAACCCCATATTTTTAAAATTGTCAATAGTAATACTAATAATACTAATAATACTAATAATATTAATAATTTTAATAATAATACTATTAATAATAGTGATAATAATACTGATAATACTGGCGACACTAGTAATACTAATAATTCTAATAATACTGATAATACTAGTAATACTACTAACAATAGTAATAATGATGGTACTAAAATACTGGTAATACTAGTAATACAGAGTGTTCCAATAGGGACTTCTGAACTTCGACAGTTGATAGCGGCCATATTGTTGAAGCTACATCTGTCAAATTAGCTGTCGTTTATTCAGTCTGTTATGCCAAATCACCATGGATGGATATAGCGTTCAACAATACTTGCAAATAATAAAATTGCTTTATCAAAATGGGTGTTCTGTTCGGGCAATGTTCCGCGCGCTTCGCCCATTTTACGGTCGTCATAATCGTCCTTCCGAGAGGACTATTCGCAGTGTGGTAGATAAATTTGAGTCCACTGTTTCAGTAAACGATCAACCAACACCCGTATGTCGACGAAACGCAAGATCTGCCGAAAACATCGGCGCTGTCCGTGAGAGTGTGCAGGAGAATCCGAGGCAGTCGATTTCGCGTCGCTCACAAGAACTCGGCCTTTCGCAGACCACAACTTGGCGAATTTTGCGTCGTGACTTGGGCCTGCACCCGTAAAAAATTCAACTGACCCAGGAGCTGAAGGTAAACGACCATAGACAACGACGTGTGTTCGCTGAATGGGCTCTGGAGCAGTTGGAAACTGACCCTAATTTTCATCGAAAAATCATCTTCAGCGATGAGGCCCATTTCTGGATGAATGGGTACGTCAACAAACAAAATTGTTGAATTTGGAACGATACCAATCCACATGAGATCCAAGAGCGTCCAATGCATCCCGAAAAAGTCACTGTTTGATGTGGATTTTGGGCTGGCGGCGTCATCGGTCCATATTTCTTTGAGAACGACGTTGGCCAGGCCATCACCGTCAACGGCGAGCGCTATAGGTCAATGATTATCAACTTCTTTTGGCCTGAATTGGATCATATGGATACCAACGACATGTGGTTTCAACAGGACGGCGCTACGTGGCAAACAGCTCACGCCACATGGAGCGATTTGAGGGCATGGTCATCTCACGTGGAGGTGATTTGAATCGGTCACCGAGATCGTGCGATTTGACCCCGTTAGACTTTTCCTTGAGGGATTTCCTGAAGTCGTAGGTCTATGCGAACAAGCCACAAACCACATGCGAATAAGGCACAAACCATCTGTCAAATACAGCCTGATTTGTGCGCCAGAGTCATGGAAAATTGGACATTTCGGATGCGCACCCCCAAGAGAAGCCGCGGCAGACATTTGAACGATGTTATATTCCATACATAATGGCATCGATAGGCCTTTCAAACGAATAAAAAATGTCGATGATATCTCACACTCACTTTGTTTTATTTAAATTTAAAGATAAGAAGCGCTTAATGAAAGGCCCTTTACTAGTTATGTTAATAATATAATAAATTGCAAGTATTGCAATATTAATAATACTAATAATACTAGTAATACTAGTAACACTGATAATAATAATATCAAAAATACTGGTAATACTAGTAATATTAATATTACTAATAATACTAGTATTACTAATAATACTAATGACACTAGTAATAATGATAATACTAAAAATAATGGTACTACTAGTAATACTAGTAATATTAATAATACTAATAATACTAGTATTACTAATAATACTAATAATACTAGTAACACTAGTAATAATTATAATACTAAAAATACTGGCGATACTAGTAATACTAATAAATTTAATAATACTAATAATACTAGTATGATCGTAGGGGCTTCTGGAGAAGCGTAATAACACTCACGGAGTAAAAAATGGTATATGAGAGAAGAAGAGAAGTATTCTGAAACACACTGTACTTCGTAAATCAAAAATATGCCAGCTTTCTGGGAATGATGACACCCGCAGTTTTAACTCGCCCCACTAAAGGGGTGAGTGCAATGTAAGTCAAATGTGTTATCTCTCTATTGCCTGTAATAGTCACTTAAAAATTAAACACGGCTTGAGCAATTTCAGTGTCAAATTCGATAAATTCGCCAATGCCGCTAGATCATTTATTTATAATTGAATGTAGATCTTTTTCTACGCTTGTAGTTAGGTGAGCTAAGTTACTTCACCGAACAGTGCGGCCGGAGTATATCCACCCTCCTCTCTCTACTGCCCAAGCTACCCACTATCTGCCAGAAAATTTCATCCTGGTCAATAAAGGTCTTATCATTATGAATAAATACAATTGTCGATTTTAGTTCATCTCATTTTACGAAGAGCTTGAAGCGATTCACTATTGAATGGTTTTGTTTCAGCAGCGCTCCAATAAAGCAGATGCCAAATTTTTGGAGCGATGCTGGAAAACTGAACGAACAAAACAGCTTCTTATTAAAAATATATTCACATATGCGTTACTTACTTCTGTCGCATTCATCCTCGCATTCCGCACACGGGCAACCTTTTCCGGCATTAGAGCTGAAATAACGCTTGCAAATCATTGTATCGTTGACTTCATCCTTTTTGCAAGGTACCTTCAATTTGGGACAACATGGAGGAGTATCTTGATTTCCAAACGGAAATGGTGAAACAATAGTCGGACCCATACATGCTAGTCGCATTATTAAAACGATATTTCCAGTCTGTAATCCACCGTTCAAGTTTGACAACGCTAGAAGTTTTTTATTTAACTCATAGGTGGGACATAGTTCTTCTTTCCGAACGGGCGTCTTATCTGCACCACAATCATTATCAATTACACCATTATCTTTGTCCTTTTTCGATGTTGAAGGTTTGGTGTCTTTCGGATCCTTGAGATGCGCATCCCAGTTCGGATTTTTTATATAAAAGTCGTTAGTTACCTTGTCAAACATTTTGAATACAGGAATCTCTGTTGCACCAATTAGAAACTTGCATTTGTCTGTTCTTTTCTTGAACACGTGAAGATTCAAACGATCACTTTTCTTTATCGGTGCTTCCATAGAAAATAGACAACACTTCCCACTTTTGCTAGCCGTGTCTATACAGCCTCCGAATTCTTTGTCGCAAATCGACACAAATAAGTGTGAACGAAATGTTAATTCACAGCATGTCGGGTACTCCTCTGGTGCACACGGATTTGGTCGAGTAATGAGGAGATCATCGACAACAAATTCAAACATGTACAAGAAATTTTGAGCCATTTTGTTATAAAGGTTCTTAAATTTATTAAAATTAGAATAGAAGAATAAATATGTATTGAAGAGCAAAAATTTAGATAAATTATTCCTTTTATTAAAAACTTAATGAATTGAGTTACTTTGATCGAAATATTTTATTTATATTTTCTCCAACTACAGTGTTTATATTTCTTAAAAACTACTGTAACTAGAAGTGCGTTAGCTTTTTTTCATTTCTTGTATTTGTTTAAGTAGATATTCTATTCGATTTTTCATTAGCGGTTGTCCTCTTGACGTCTTCTTACTAATAACCTTTGTCTTTTCCAATCGTTTCTTTTTGTACTGCACAAGTTTGCGCTCCCTTTCGAGTTTTGCTTGCTTCTTCTGTTCTATCAGTTCACTTACTTTGTTTTGCTTCGATGATTTCGGTTTTTCCTGTAAAAAAGAAAAGAAAAAATAACGTTGTTGAAAGACAACAATTATAAGCTCCCTGCGTGCTCATCAGAGAGTTCTTAAAAACTCTTTACATATCAAGGAAATACGAGTCATCCCAAAAATTACAACCAATTTCTTTATCCTCCAGTGCCAGGTACCTTGGAGTGATACTCAATCCAAAGCTTAGCTGGAAAGTAAACATAGAGCATTGAGCCAAGAAGGCTTGCATAGATATTCTACATTTATAGCAAAACCTTTGGTAAGAGGAGGAGATTTCATTCAAACATGGTCTTGTAGATGTACACCGCTGTCGTACGTCCTATCCTTATTTATGGGTCACTGATTTGGTGACCCGCTATGAGTAAGGACTACAACATAAAACAATTAATCAGGGTTCAAAGATCAGTAGGAATAGGCACAGCGGGTGCCATGCGGTCCTGTCCGACTGAAGCTCTGCACTTAATTCTGTATCTTCTACATCAAAAATATCTATCAAAAATATTTTCCGTCCAGGACGGACTGCGAGAGAGGTTCGAAACAACAATTTTCACCGACGCACAGTTTGAAATGTCGCTCATCTAGCGGGATTAAATTAAGAACGCTTAAAAATAAATGTTTTTGTTTAATTTATTTTGCTTATTTTTATGAAAATTGTTCACAGCATTTTGACAAAAATAACTTAAAAGAATCGACAATTTGCACTTTTTTTACTCGTTTGGTATGTCTAACAGTTTGGAATGCATCTACTTACATACTTGTTTTTTTTTTTTTTTCATAATTTGCACGTGTTAAAGGGGATATGAATACCCTTATACTAATTTTTAGAACACGTGCTTTTTTGTGGAAAGGGGAAGAGACAGAGAGAAAGACAGAGTGGTGTAGTTTGAAACTCAGGTGGTATTAAGTTTCTGTAAACTCCAAGGGTGGCTGTCCAGATAACTGGGGAGTATTTTGTTTGTTTTCGCTATTATTGTATTTGCTTATGATTCACAGTATTTTTTTCCGTCCTCCTGATATCATCACGATCAAGTTGCATTTTAGCCATATGACCACCCTACCGCCAGTGTAATGCCTTCACAGTAGATTTGACTTAGCTTTCGCAAGTGATCGACTTTTTTATTTATTTACTTATATTCTTGTCAAAAATGGATCTGAGGACGTTAACAATCTATTCAGAAGGTCTGTGTTCATGTCGACTCGCGAAGCTTTTCTGGTAAAGAGTTCCCTAAATTTTCTATTTTCCTTATTCCTGGCGTCTTGAGCTTCCTCCGAAAGTTGGCCGATTGGAAGAATACAAGTGGCAATTATTTGTTTTCCATGAAATAAGGTCTTGTGTACTCTAACTGGCATATAATACTAGCCATAATTTTTTAGATACAGTTCCCTTGTTTCTGTTGCAAAACTCTCGAAAGCATTTAAGTCAATTGGGAACCCTGACCCAAGAGTTTCTAAGATGATATGAAACTTTTTAATCATTTCTTCGTCGATTCCTGTGATTTCGGCAGTTTTTGATTCATCTCTGAAGAATTGTCTAGCCGTGTTCCCATCATTAGTATTGCCTGATTGTTGAGTTGGCATATCAACCAATAAACCAGTTTCACTTCTGAATCTATCTTCGATTAATTTTTTTTTTTTTTTGCTTTGACGTTTTCTTTACCATCTCGGTCTCTTACCTGTCAAACTTTTACATCCAGTCTGTACGCGATGTGAAGTATACATTCCATAAATCGGATCCAAGAGTGAAAGGGACTTAATCCGAAGGACATTGCTAGTTGGTCCACAAAAATTGGTTTGACTAAGACATGAAAGCTGTCATGATTCATCTCAACAGGTAATATGGTGTTAATTTGCTGTTGAATTGAATCTACTTCATATTTAATCAATTCGTTTGATTCTTTTGCAAAACTCAATTTAATAGGCCTGCAGTACCTTGTTGATGATGGGGCTGGGTGGATTCTTTTAAGAAATACGTCTAGTTGCGCATCATCGAGATACTGAAAAGATTTTCATCGAAATGAGAGCATATTGACAATTGCTTAATTGCGATAGCAGTATTTCTTTTTCCGCTATTCTAAGGTTTAGTTCATTCGCAGTTGCAATTTCTTTAGCGCTAAACGAATCTAAAAGGATTTGTACTTTACTCTTCCTGCTTTTTTCACAGCATTTATCGAAGCTTTTTCTTGGTCTTCCTACCTTGTTTACACGAGATGAAGAATAAATTTCATCTAAAACTGTTTGTGGTAGAGTCAGGGTTTCATTCAACCACGAACAATTAATGCTTGGCGACCACTTTTGGTCTTCTTTTCGTCAAACCTCAAGCATAAGTTTCTTAAGGTTGTCTTTATTGACTTGATTGCGTCCTCAGAAAACGTGATATTATTAAAGCAGTCGATAACAAAAGAAAAAACAAGCACCAAAGCGCTTAATTTTGATCTTAGAAATCCAAACATCATAAATTTGTTTTTTTGTAATCTCGGTAGCCATCCTAAAAAATTAAAAAATTAGTATCGGTGCCGCACCGGTGCGCCAAAAGGCCCTACGACAAATAGAGTCTGAATAACTATACTTTTGCTCTAATGAATGCATATAATGCATAAATTTATCTTCAATTTTTGTTTCCTCTCCTCCTTAATTTAATTAAAAGCACCCAATATCCCAAATCAACTTACCTTACTTATTCAATAAGATTATATTTATTAAAATAAAATAAAATTTTCAATTAAAATCACGCGAACCACTTGAAAAAAAAAAAACTGAAACTCTCGCTCTCAAACCTGACCTTCTTATGAATAATTGTACACAATTTGAATTTTGAGATCTTTTTTTTTTTTGTTGCACATGCTTCTAAGATAAATATTTGTTCACAGTGATTAAGTGGGAGGTGTAAGCTGCAAGAAAAATTTGTTTTTGTTTACATTTGTGCAAGTCGATTTTTTAATTAAATCCCGCTAAATGGGCAAATTGTCACACTGTGCGACGTTTCAAAGATGGAATGTGGGGTTGGTGACGAAATCTTGTCAGAATCACTGCAAATTTCGGAGACTTACCGCCTCCCTCCTATATATTCCAGGCGGAATTGTTGGCGATACTCTAGGCTTGTCAGACTCTAATAAACCATCCTACATCCAAGCGAAACGTCGCCATTTTCGTTGAAAGCCGTGATGATAGCTATGAAAGCCATAAATTCGGCTACATCATCCTCCAAACTGATAGAAGCGTAGGGAGGAAACTCGACCTGCTGGGCCGTCGGTTTAAGGTCAGTCTCCTCTGGGTTCCAGGTCATAGTAGCATAGAGAGGAATGGGTGGCCTGACGAACTGGCAAGGAGGGGATCGACACATCCTTTGCGGAGTAAGTGCACGTTCGACTGGGATCCGTCAAGAGAGATATCTTCTTGCACTTTCTATCAAAGGCCGATTATTGATGGGAAAAGCTGCCTAACTGCGTAATATCCAGGAAGATATGGCCAAACAATAATTGGGTCAAGACACAAGAGCTTCTAAACAGGGCTCGCTGGGAGATGGCCACGGTTGTGGCAATCAGCACGGGACGCTGGCCAATACGGATATATGCGGCCAGGCCCGGCATCCGTTTTAACAGACGCTGCCGCAGTTGTGGAAGCATTAATGAGAAGGAGGCTCTCTTCCACTTCCTCTGCGGATGCCCGGCAGATTCAGGTTTCGCACACTGGGTTCCTGAACTTCCCGGGATGCATTTGACAACAGAGTTCTGTCACAGTCCAAACACACACACATTAACATCCAGGTCACTTGAGTTGCGGTTTTCGAAACGGCGCAAAAATGGTAATTGGGTTCCAGCAAACCACTTTCGAACAACCACTTCTACCTAGCTACCTACCATCCCAAAAATGTATTAGTTATACCACACCTTTGAAGTTGTCAAACGAATAGGTTTGTTGTGGCAAACGCGGCACCCATCTTGCGGAAAGTTTTTTCATGTCCAAATATTTATATAAAATCGAAATCACTGAGCCATGTGGTAAACCTGTGGCCTCTTCAAGCTCGCGCACTTTCACTCGCCGATCGTCCATTATCAAAACATAGATTTTGTGGACCATTTCTGGTGTGGTGACCTCAATTGGGCGACCAGAATGTTCGGCGTCACTTGTGCTTGAACGACCGCACCGAATTTGAGTAAACCAGTGGTGAATCGTTCCAATCGATGGTCAAGAGTCCCCATAATATTTACAAAGCTTTTGTTTGGTTTGCGTGATAGTTTTTTCTCGCAAAAAATAGTGTTTAATGAGCACTCGAAATTCACTTTTTTCCATTTTAACGAAAATGCTAGTAGGCGTCTATATAAAATGGCTGCCACAACAAAACTATTTGACAGATCTGTCTGTCTGAAAATTTTTGTTCTTTTGAAAGATGATTCTTGACAAAAAAAAATTAAATTTAAGGTGACGATACAATTTGTGTTAATTTTCAGGGACTTATTGACCCACCCTCGTAGTATGTATGTCAGTTTGTATAAAGACATGATGCTTGATACTACTTACCAGGATAGGTGAAACTAAAATTGGAAAATCGACTTTTTTCTCAAAAACGACCATTAGTGAATGCTAATTTTGGGGTGAGAATGAAAGTTCTGAATTCGCCTGGAATTGTGACCCCACAAAATCCATTCAGTTGTGCATTACAGCCATAATTCTTTCAAAAAGGCACCATCGTATAAATTATCAAATGTTAATTTCGAACCCGGCCATATTTTGAGCAAGCTTTTTAAAATTCCCATATTAAAGTATTACTGCGAAATCGAATTTCAAATCTCGTCCACACAAAAAGAAGGAGAATGACATGTACAGGTGGTAGACTGGGACCCACCCAGTTGTCTCCCGGTGAGATGCTAAAAAACTGAAAATAAATTTAGCTCCAATTATAATATAAGATCAACTTGGTTATGATGAAGATTTATGCTGTTTCAGCAAACAGACCTTAGTAGAGCATATAGTAAAAAAAAGTACAATTTTAGACATGGTATTGGATAATGCCTGCTCACAACATCCATGCAACTAAATTTAAATACATGCTACTCTTCAGCTAGAGACCTTACCGCTTGGGTAATAGGGACCTTAGTAGAGACCTTACACTCAAAACTATAAACGAAATTTGACATAAATAGGCCACTATCCTGAGGTTACTATTTTGTTATGATATTTTGAAATTGGTTTTATTTTAAATAAATTTTAATATACGAGGGCAAGGTGAAAAGTACTCGGCCTGACGCAGAGATGGCGTTCCAATCAGCAAAAATTTATGTTTCCTGCCTGGATGCACTTCTCATTAGTTCGTATGACAAGTTTCAACTTGTTCTCTCAAGTAGTTTCTTTACACGAATTTTTGCAGTAGACGTCTTGCTTGTTTTTCGTTAAAATGGAGAAACTTGAATATCGTGCGGTGATAAAATTCTTCGATTTGGATGGGTTAACCCCTAAGGAAATTCATCCAAAGTTGATACGGGGATTCTGCTCCTTTCATGTCAACCGTTAAAAAGTGGGCAGCTGAATTTAAACGTGGTCGCACGTCCCTCGAAGATGACCCACGTTAAGGACGGCACGCATACCCGAAACCATCGAAAAAGTGCATGATATTGTGTTGGACGATAGACGAGTGAAGGTGAGTAAGATAGCTGAGGCTATGTGTATATCGGAAGAGATGGTGCGAAACATCTTGAACAAAAACTTAGGGATGCGAAAGCTCTGCGCAAGATGGGTGCCGCATTTGCTGAATGCCGATCAAAAGCCAACGTATTTCGCGGCAATCTTTGGACCGATTGAGTAGGGATCCGACCGATTTTGTGCGGCGATTTGTCACCATGGATGAGACATGAGTCCACCACTACACAGTAGAAACGAGACAGCAGTCGAAGCAGTGGGTGGAGGCCGGTGGTTCAGCGCCAAAAAAAGCGAAGTCGATCGCATTTGCCGGAGAGGTCATGGCCAGTGTGTTTTGGGATGCGAAAAGGATCCTGTTAATTGATTACCTTGAGAAAGGCAAAACAATTACAGGCGAATATTACTCCAACCTTCTTGACCAGCTGGATGTCGAAATTCGCGAGAAAAGGCCTGTTTTGAAGAAGAAAAAATCATCTTTCACCAGGACCTGTATACAAGTATGCATTGGCGATGGGAAAACTGCGAGATTTGGGGTACGATTTGCTCGGCCATCCCCCCCTATTCACCTGATTTAGCACCCTCAGACGTTCCAAACTTGAAGAAATTCGTTTCTGGGAAGCGCTTCGCATCCAATGCAGAAGTTAAGAGCGCCGCGCCGTAGATGAATATTTTCACAACCTTCCAGACTCTTACTTCCGAGAAGGAATACTGATGTTGGAGAAACGCTGGACCAAGTGTGTTGAAATCAAGGGAGATTATGTAGAAAAATAAAATCATTTTTTAACTGAAAATCGCAGTCTTTCATTGTCAGGCTGAGAACTTTTCACCTTGCCCTCGTATAACGTTTTTGCAACTTACAAATGGTTTTACTGACTTGTCAGCTCTTCTAAATGAAACCGTATATTTAAATTTTAGTTATGAGTTTTATGAGTGAATGACATTCCTTTTATGATACATGCATTTTGAATTTTGCAAATAGACAAATTTTGCAAACGTTTCCCATTATTATTGAAGGTACACCACACATGATGGGGTAAGTAATAATAGTTTAAAAAAATACATAGGTTCATAGTCTTATAATAGGTCTTCTCTCAAATTAAGTAATCCATAGGTACGAGTATGGAGGGGATTTTTTAAGTTCGTGGAATAATGGTATAAGGGGTGGGGTTAGAATTATTTCTTTATTCTCAGGTAATCCTTTTTAGGTATAAATGTGAAGTTTCATCTTGATTTACCAATTATTTCGCCTGTAGTAATCAAAAGAATAATTTAAAGTCTGTGGTAATTTTAAAAATGTCAAATATTGACTTCATTATATGACCCTGAGTCAAAGCAGGAGTCCATACAGAAGCGAAAAAAAAGGTCGTACCATCGACTGGGAAGGTCGTGGCAACAGTGTTTTGGAACTCACAAAGAATCCTGTTAATAGATTATAAACCAAAAGGCATCAGCATCAACGGAGAATACTATCTATAGATCTAAGAAGTGTATTCATGATCAAGGTCTTACTCTCGTACATACATACAGTAACGGACATATGGAAGTCAATCAAATATTAGCAAAACGTTCGTAAAGTTTTATTATTGTAAATGCATTTTTTCATTCCAGGTCAAAAATGTTCTAACCGAGAATAGTATTGCAACATACAACATGCATAACGATTCAGAACCTTTGGTCCATAATTAAGGCTCAAAAAGTGTGGAATGAGAAAATCGCACTGGATACTTTACACAGCCTGATTACATCAATGCCCGACCGGATAAAAACCGTAATAAAAAAAAAGGATGGACTATAAAGTATTAACATCTTCAGTTCTTTTTTTTGTATATTTTATTAGTATTAATAATACTCTATATATTACATAATAGTACTTCAAAAATTCAAAATTAAAAAAAAGAGTTTAAAAAATTTTAGAATTAACATACTGTTCAAAAAAATTTCACAAAACAAATTACAAATTAGTGTTCATTTACGTTAACGTGTTAGTTTTAATGTGTTCTATACATCTTCTTTTAAAATTTCTATAGTTTAATTCATTTTTTATTTCATTAGGAAGGTTGTTGTACAGTTGGAATCCTTTGTATATGAGAGTTTGTAATCTCAGATCATGTATATTTCTTAGTTGGTATGGTTGCACCTCGCTCACTAGCCTGACCTCATCGGTGAGGTACCTTGGAGCATTTCCACATTACATTAAAAACGGCTATTAATGTATTTAACTCCAGTCTTTGTTTAACGTTTAACCACTTTAACGCGTCCAGCATTGATCGAATCGGGGTAAAACGGTTACATCTTAGGATACTTCTCATCGCTTTGTTTTATAGTTTCTGTAACCTTTCTATCTGGCCTTGGTTACAACACGAATATAGAATAGTGGCACAGTATTCAAAATGCGGTTTTACTATACTGTTGTACACTATAATAGCCGTCATGTCGTCCATCTTTTTTCTAATATGTTTGAAAAAAACAATTTTTTGCCAATTTTTTTACATATATAATCTACATGTGCTTCAAAATTCATTCGGTTGTCAATAATCACTCCTAAGTATTTAATATTGTGTACATTTTCAATGTGTATGCCGTTGATTACTATATTAGTGTCGTTATCGAGATTAATACCCATCATTTTTGTTTTTTGTTCATTCAGTTTTAATTTGTTCATTTTAAACCATGTTGTTATGTTTCTAATATCATCCGTTAGCATTGTTTTACATTCATCTGTGCAGTTTCCCTCGGCATAAATTAATGTGTCGTCTGCATACATAGTAATTTTACATTTTTTCAATACTTTTGGTAAGTCATTTATATATATTATAAACAGGATTGTACCTAATATCGATGCCTGTGGGACACCATACTCGACTTCGACATAATCCGATATACTATTGCCGATTTTAGTTCTTTGCATCCTATTTGTTAGAAATGTATGAAACCATCTTAGCTCTGTTCCTGTGATACCATACTTATAACATTTTTTTAAGGAGTACTTCGCGGTCTTTTGTCTCACATGCTCGTTTAAAATCCAAGAATAATGCCAGTGTTTTCTTCCTTCTTCCTTCATTTTTCCATTCGTTTATTATATGGTTATTGGCATCTTCACAGGAATAATTTTTTCTGAACCCTAATTGATATATTGATAGAATATTGTTATTTTCAAAATAGTCCATAAGCTGTTGTTTTCCTATAAATTCGATGATTTTTTCTATAGTTCTTAATGAATTTATTGGTCGGAATTCTTCACATTTTATTGTATTTGCTATTTTTTCTACTGGCGTGATCATAGTATCTCTCCATGAAATTGGAAATTCTCCAGTCAAGAGCGATCTGTTCACCAATTGCAGCAACGTGTTTCCCAATATGTTCCAATTGTCGATTATGATTCTAGGGCTTATTTTATCGAAATCGGTTTTATTTTTTAGCGATTTGCATACTTGTCTTAGTTCTTGTATGGTTATTTGTCTAAACTTAAAAATGGTCGTTACTGGTTCTATAGAATTTATATATTGCACGTGTTCAATTGATTCCCTTATGTCGCTTATGCTTGATACAAAGTACCTATTAAATTTGTTAGCAATTTCTAAGTCATTATTATACTCTGTATTGTTAAAAATAACACGTCTTTTTTGAGCACCAGGCTTTTTATTTCCCGCTACATCTGTTTTTGTCCATCT
The DNA here is from genome assembly GCA_963082735.1 of Pocota personata. Lineage (NCBI taxonomy): Eukaryota > Metazoa > Arthropoda > Insecta > Diptera > Syrphidae > Pocota > Pocota personata. The sequence goes on from OY720431.1 coordinate 68,534,660, forward strand.
GCTTGGCTTATTTTATTACTTACATATTGATTTTTTGCGTTATTAATTTTTACCTTGTAATAGTTTCGTGTGTTTACATATTCTTGCCAGTTTTGAATGTTGTTAACTAGTCTTGCTATATTATATTGTTTAATTTTGTTGTCCTTTAATATTTTCAGCTCCCTATTGAACCATTGATGTGTGTCGTTTTTGAAACTTACTTTCCTCTTCTTTGTAAATTTAGCAGTAGTATTTCTTAAAATTGTGTCAATCCTATTAGCGTTATCATGTACATTAGTCTGTATATTATATATCAAATCTATTCTACTAAGTTCTTGGGTGAACAGTTCTTTTGTATATTTGAAATGGTCAATCTCGGCTTCGTCTACTTTTTTATTAAATTCGGTGTTTATTACAACATCAATACTCTCATGGTCTGATATCTTTTCGTCCCTGTTTGGATGTACAGTCATGTTCTGCATATTGGTTATCACATAGTCGACTATAGTTCTTGTTGTGCTTGTTATTCTCGAATGATCCTCCATTTTTTTGTGTTAAGTTATTATCATTTAGAATGCGTCATCAAATTAACGTTGATTATCTTTAAAAACTCTAAAATTATTCTTCTAAAATTATTTGTTTCACTATGTCCGTTACTGTATATACGTTCTTCAACATTTTTAAAATAGGGTCACGTATCTGCTGGGATGCGGTTTGCCATGTTTGTGTTATCTATTTAGAGTTACCCAGGAGACGCCTGTCCTCTAAAACAGGTACCTAGAAGTGCAAAGCAAAAATGGTGGAACGGCGACTTCCACGAAATAAGGAAGGTTGCTAGACAACGCCTAAATAAAGCTTTAAGAACCAACGAAGAAGCAGACTGGGAATCCTATAAAGAAAGTAAAAGAGGCTTCAAGAAGCTCACCAGGGCTGCTAAAAGGGAATCATGGAAAACTTTCTGCACCAACATATGCGATAACAATGGGGCAGCGCGATTAAAGAAGATTCTATCCAAGGAACCACCAACTTATCAACTTCTACAGGCGGGCAATAACTTGGCAACCGCAGCCGATACCTTGGAGACGCTGATGTGTGTACACTTCCCAAACTATTTCAACGAGGTTCACTCGAACTGATACAAAATGGGAGGACACTGAGAACCTAGTTGATGCAGATAAAGTGACCTGGGCTATTAACTCATTTGCGCCATATAAATCACCGGGCATGGATGGAATACTTCCCATCTTCTTGCAAAAAGGGATAGAATTAGACATCCTAAAGAAAACCCTGGTCAATATCTTCAGGGGATGTCTATATCATGGATACACACCAATACAATGGCAAGAGGTGAGGGTGGTGTTCCTGCCAAAACCCGGGAAAGATTTGTCGACAGCAAAGGGCTATAGACCCATTAGTCTAATAATATCTCCTTTTCTGTGGGTGCTTACAATGGACAACCTTTTAAAAGCACTGGATGGAACCTGCGCGAAATGTGTAGTGAACATCATAGGAGAGCTTATGCAAAACACCCTTCGAATCATAAAAAAATCGGCGGAGGAGAGTGGATTAGAAATGAATCCAAATAAAACGGAACTGGTTCTCTTTATAAAGAAAACTAAAACTAGTGACTTTCACATTCCACAACTCGGAGGAGTATCACTACAACTCCGCGACAGCGTCAAGTATCTGGGCATTATACTGGACAGAAAACTGAGCTGGAGAAAGAACCTGGAAGAAAGAGTCACCAAAGCCAAGAGAGCATATTGGATATGTAGAAGGGCCATCGGGAAGTCATGGGGCTTGAAACCGAAACAGGTCCACTGGATATACGAATGCGTAATAAAACCTATCATCTTCTACGGTGTAGTTGTATGGTGGCCAGTAATGAGCAAAAAGTACGCAAAAGACTTGCTGACTAAGGTGCAACGTATGGTCTGCCTGGGTATTACAGGAGCACAATCCTCAACACCAACCTCAACCATGGAAGCGACAACATTATAAACATTCTACCAGTGCACCTCGAAGCGAAGAAGATTGCCGGCAGTCTATCGGCCATTTCATCGATGGTGCAAATACAGGACATCGAAGTCACCGAAATGATAAAAGTAACGACACCACTCATCGATTGCCCCAGTGATGTTGTTGAAAAATCGTATACGTTCTCCAACAACTTCGAAACAATACGACAGGAGTTCAATAACTACTGGACGAATCTAGACACGTGCAAAGTGGCTAGATCTGTAATAACAAAACCGAGTAACAACACACCAAAAAGAGCTCTTAACTCAAGCAGAACACAATTGAGATTGATGGTGGGACTTTTAACAGGGCACATCAATCTCAACAAACATTCGTTCAGACTCGGGATAGCTGATACAACAATCTGAGTCAACGGTAAAGAGGAGGAGGAAGATATAGAACACTTCCTCTGCCACTGCCCTGCTACAGCGAGGTTAAGACAAACGGATATTACAAACCTCAGTAAGAAAGGAATCGGGGATATATTGGAGTTCGCCAGACGAACACTACGATTCTCCGATCACTATACGATATAGTTTCCCGTTGATACTACCCATGATCCCAATACCTAAATCCTCTCAACACATAATTCCCAAAGCACTATTCCCTACAGTTACATAGATGGGGGGAACACAACGGGCCCAATGGAGGCCTAAGTGAAGAGCATAAGCTCACCCTCTTAAACCAACCAACCAACCAAATCACAACAGCAACGCGGGAGCGGCGTTCACTGCACTCTCTTCAGCAAATACATCCCCGTGGGCACGAACAACACATCTTTTGACGGAGAAGTAGCCGCAGTTAATATAGCCCTGCAATTACGCGAATTCACCAAATACAAAATATAGTCCTTCTGATCGACTCGACAGCCGCCATACAATCGATAATATCTTACGATCAACCTGCTAACAGAACCATAACAGACGTAAAACAGAAACTCAAATTCATCTCGAAACAAAACAAATATATAGTTCTTCAGTGGATACCGTCCCATGTAGGACTGAGCGGAAACGTTAAACACAATAGACATAGAAGAACACAAACAAATACCTGACACCAAATGCTGGAAGAACATTAAAGAGCCATGCAGGGCTAACTCTGACGCCCTAAGAAGAGAAGCAGTGGCGCAGTTGAGAATGGCTACTAAACATGATTGTCTACCCCACCATCTATTCAGGATCGGGATAAAACCGAATGTCAACTGCACCAATGCGGACCAACAACACCTCCTCACCTGCCCGAACCTCAACCAGCAACACCAACAAGAAAACAAGCTAACAGCGCTATACTGGGAAGCCCGAAGGAAAATGGAGTAAAACCCAACCCTGCCATTGGAAACAAACAAATAAACAAACATTTTTAAAATATTAAAATCGGTAAATTGATAGAGAATAGTGTTTAAAAATCGGAAAACTTCGTTTTATTCGAATGTTGCATTTAATAAATAAATTGATGGCACTAACAGCCCAATACAGAGACTGGCCTAGCTACTCGTGCTGTGCGCCTACGAATGGTTGGGACCTTCAGTTTTATGCCGTTTCCGAAGGTCAATTTTGTCGAGTGAGAGAAACTTCTCATGACAAATTCTATTTTCGGATGTTTGTCAGACGTTCAAGAGAGATGGAATCGTAAGAATGTTCCGCTAAGTGTTGGCGCGGCATAACCATTGAGCCACGGCGGCGCCCACAATGTGGCATTTACTTCAACAAAACTTAAGTTGGCGTGCGCAATTGAAAAGGTAATGCAGGTTGGGGCTCTAGTCCGTCTCGTACTGTAACTTACTTGAGATATACAACTTCTTCGCTCCACCCTAAATCAATCAATCAAAAGTTAAGGCAACAAAATACGAAAAAAAAATAAAACAATTTTAATTTCTTTAATTTCTAAGTTACCTAGATTATTGTTATCAAATGGGGGTCAGTTTAGTTTTTGTGGCAAACCCCTAGATTATGCCAATCTTTCTAAAGTCTATACAACTATTTGCATATGCCGTGGGTTGTCATTGATGCGTTTAAGTTTTTAGACAGAAGCGGCGAGTGAGGGTAAAACAAGACACTCAACTTCGGCGACTTCTATAGTGAAGTATTTACAAGGAAAACCCTTGGTAAAGTACAAAGCATGGCTTGCGTATGCATTAAAGGGGCTATGAGAACCTGTCCCACAGCGGCACTAGAGGCAATATTGGGAAACGATACTAACAATGATTAAAGAGGGAGTCGGGAAAAGTAAATGCATCGCACATAAAGAGCGAGAAACACTTTCCAAATCAATTCAACTGCTGGACTCGCCCAAAGATGATGTCGATACCTTCTCGGAAGAATGTATTAAGCGGCAATTTTTCAACAAATGACTTTTTGGCATGCTCTTATAAATTGTGCCAAGCGCCACGTTTTGATCTTGGTTTGTCGTATCTACCAGTGATACAAACGACACTAGAGAGAAATAAAAATTGCTTATTACTACAAAATACGCAAACAATTACCTGCACAGAAAGTTTTATTTTTATTATATTTATCCAAGCAAACGTACATGCAATTGAAAGATGCGCTCAATTTAACATCGACAGGAAGTATCGCGGACAAGATATCGCAAAACACTGATCTCGCATGAAATCAGGCTAAAACTGACATGAGAATTCTGCGGGCATGTTGAGGAAACCCCAGGGCATCTACTTAAAGAATCTGGGGCATTGATCCACAAAAGAAGGAACCATCTGGTCGAGTATACCATCGACTTGAGATCCAAGTCGGGGGGGCACAATAGACTTATAAAGGTCGAAGTGCACGTACACCCCATTAACCAAACTAAAATCATGAAATATTTCGTCTTCCTAGGCTCTGCGTAGAATTACTCTTGCAATCGCTGTTTCCTGTTTCCTTGGGATATAAAGGCAATTGCGTAGCAAATTTGTCACGCGAACAATAAAGGTGACACACACAGCGCAGAACATGGGGGAAATCCTCTTGGCTGTTTTAAGACAAAAGTTCTTCGATTGATTTTCGATCCCATTAGTATTGAAGGAGTTTGAAGGTGATAACATAACAAACTGTACGAGCTGCACAGCGACATCGACATAGTCGAAGAGGTTCGAAGAGATGTATAATACATATAGAGCGAATGGACACGAGCACTTCACCCTGTAGTCTTTGAATTCACTTCAGATGCGCGGCGCGTTAAAGAAAGATCACACCTAAGGCGATGTGCACAGTTGAAAAAAGGAATCTGGTCCATCTCAGACAGTGACTAACTTGAGACTTACAACTTCTTCGTTCCATGCTAAAATAAAAGTTAAGTTGACAAAATGACAGCCTCGTGGAACCTATCACTGCTATTTTGTTCCACAAACCAATTAAGTCCAAACCTCGAATGACGAAATCGATGCTCTTAAAATCAAGGTAAGTGGCGAGTTATTTTTTAAGTGCTGACAAGTGCTGGGCGATAATAAAGTAATGCATTGCTTAGAACATGTCAATCGAATGAACAACTCTCCTCTCCAGCCAAGTGTTCAGGTTCAAAATAATGTGTTCCCGTATTTGACCAAGTTACGAATTTCTATGAATTCCCACAAGGGATTTTCGTAAAATTTCGTAGAGATTCACAACGTTCCGGTGCCAAGAAGATCGATGAGAACAGAATACAGCAGTGTTCCAGATAAACTCTACTAATCACAAGTTGTACTTGTTTAAATGGTTGGACACGCACCAGAACATTACAATCCATTTATATTTTACTTACTTGTCGTGATTTTGTCTTTCTGAATTTCATTTGTTGAACATTTTTCGGATTTTTGCCAGCAAATTTGTTGGAATTCTGAGGTTTCCCCATTATTTATATTTTTTGTTTTCAGGTTTCACACGTGCCGAGTTAACTGTCAAGACTGACAAACTACACTCATCAAAACATAGTGGTGAGTTACATCAAATCCAAACTCCAACTCACCACAAAAAGAATTAACTCAAAGATGGTGATTTCATCAGCCAAATGGTGAACGCTCTAAATAAAGAAAAAAAAATATTTTAAAACTATTTTTCAACCATGTGTCCATTGATGAATGAAAAAGTTTGCCTGGAACATTTTAGTAGGAAATCCGTATATAAGAAAAGATGGATGTAAAAATGTATTATGTAAGTCAACAAATGTATTATGTAAGTCAACAGATAGTAAATCTTAATTATTACATTGGGGACGTTCAATACTCTAGGCACTCAAATTTTAGTCAATTCCTAATATATTGAACGACAAACTGACTAAGAATTCATTGAAAGCCAAATATGTCACAAATGTCATAATCAAAATATTTACTTTCTGCTCTCATATTTGGATGGTTTGTGAATTGTGTTATTCGTAAAATTCTGAGCAATACAAATATTTCATAGAAAATAAAAGCAAAAAAGGACATTAAAGTACGAAATAAAAATTGATCAGAAGATTTTTTTTATGAAACGCAAATAGACGCAAAACTTATATCTGTGTAATTAATAAAGATTGATATTTTTGTTGTTCTACGCTTAAATGCTTAAATCATTTCCTCAGATTCATTATTCATTCATAATTCATTTGGATTTGCATTTTTAATTTTTGTTTACTTAAATTCAAAGATAAAGTACAACTGCGCAATAAACAGAAATTACCGTCACTCAGCTGCTTTTGACATTTCTTCGGCTGACTTTGAGGCCACATTTTTTGACTAAAACTCCAGTCCACTACCTCACAAAATATTGACCAGTTTTTTAGTCAATTCGAGAACTCTGGACCAATAGGGTTCGATTGACTAGCTAGTGTCTATCCGCATTGTTTTATCGAAATGTATCCGACGCAGTACTATTTAAGTTGTATTTCATGGAAGAAATGTGCCTGCATGCATGAGTGATCATTTCAATATGTTTACATTTGCATAAATTGAGAAATAGTTTCTTAATTTCACGTTAATATTGGGAAAAGTAACCAGAGCAATGTTATATATTGTAATATGCGAGCTACGGCTCGAGTAGATAAAACAATTATTCTGTGAATTTATTTCTTTATTTTCTACTCTATAGAACAATTCAAGTTCACACTATACTATTCTTCGCAAATTCTTTTCTTACAAGGTCTCTTTCCTCTCAAATCACTTTATCTCCTTTCAACTACTTAATTCACAAATCCAAACTAATTACTTTTTCTTGTTCACTCTCAACTTTCAATTTATCACCAAATTACAACTTCGCCCATTATCACTTTTCCAATCTCTTCGCCACGGTTCTAAACCAACTGTGTCTTTTTTGATCGCCATCTGTCCTTATATAGCAGAAGTTTCTGATAGCCAGAAACTTCTAGCAAATTCTTCGACCACTGGAACAAGAGAAATAATTCTTGCAGTTATAATTCCCTTTTTTTCCTGATATTATTCGTCTCTTTCGTTGACATGTGGAGACTTCGTCCCAGACACGAACCTCGAATGAAAGGACAGTTCGAACCAAAATTCTGCCAGAATGGAAAGTCACTTCAGAATTTGCTGCATAGACATAGGAGCGTAGTTATTATTATGCTACACTGCCCCCCTCTTAGACGTGTTCGTCCCGAACAAGTGCATCCTCATTTCGGCCATTGTATCGACTCAGTCGGTCCACATGAACCACTTTCATTTTGGCCCTCGGTCCTCGCTGGATGCGGTAGACAACATCGTTGATGCGGGTTACTATTCTGTAGGGACCTTCCCAGTTCCGCTGTAATTTAGGTGATTTCCCCTTTTGGCGATGGGGATTATACAGCCACACCAGATCTCCTTCCTGGAATCCTGACGTTGTTGCCTTGGCATCATACCTGGTCTTCATGCGGTCGCTCGTCATCTTAATCTGGCTTCTGGTCCTTTGGTGTATGTCCCTAAGCCTTTCCCTAAGGTCCGCCACGTACTCTTCTTCATTTCTGGGCTCATTGGTAGGAGATCCAAATTTCACCTCACTGGGTAAACGAGCTATTCCACCAAATAAGATTTCGAACGGCGTATGTCGAGTAGTGCTATGCACGGCACTTCTATAGGTCATCAAAAACAAGGGAATCTGCCGGTCCCAATCACGTTGGTAGTCACCTACGACCTTCGAGAGATGTTCGTCCAAAGTCCTATTGAAACGCTCCACCATACCGTCCGACTGTGGATGAAGCGGGGTTGTCCTTGTCTTTTTGATTCCGAGTAGTTGACACATCTCTTGGAAGATTCTTGACTCGAAGTTCCGCCCTTGGTCAGAATGCAATTCCAAGGGCACACCGAATCTGCTAACCCAATTGTAGACGATCTGCTCCGCCACAGTTCTGACTTCCTGGTTAGGGATCGGAAACGCTTCCGGCCACTTACTGAAGTAGTCCATCACTACGAGTATATACCGATTACCATTGTCGGTTTCCGGAAAGGGCCCTGCGATGTCAATGGCGATTCGTTCGAAAGGTGCTCCCACGTTGTATTGGTGCATCTTACCTCGAGTTTTGATTCTCGGACCCTTGCTAGCTGCACACACGTCGCATTTTCTGCACCAGTCTTCGATATCTTCCTTCGCTTTTAACCAATAAAAACGTTCTCGTACCTTTTCTAGCGTCTTATTCACTCCCAAGTGGCCTCCGGTCGCCCCGCCATGCATTTCCTGTAACACCTCCTTGACCCTCGTCCGCGGTACGACAAGCTGCATTACAAACGACTTTCCGTCGGAGGATTCCCATTTTCTTCTCAGAACACCTTCTTGGACATGGAGGGAGTCCCACTGCGCAAAATATGCCTTTAAGGTCGGGCTTCTGTGAGAGATGTCCTGATGATCCGGTTTCTCCATGTTCTCCTTCCAGGCCAGAATCGGCTCGATATCCGGGTCTTCCTTCTGAGCGTTCCGGATCTCATCTACGCTCCAGCCGGCGATAGGTTCGGCTCTCATTCTTTGGATGGAAACCAGCTCCCGTTCTTCCTGACGCGCACAATGTTTACAATCCGTTCTGCATGGTCTCCGGGACAGTACATCCGCATTAGAGTGGAGCCTTCCTTTACGATGCTGTATTTCGTAGTCGTAGATTTGCAGCCTTTCGATCCATCTTGCGACCCTGAGGGTCAGACTCTTGAACTGTAATAGCCATTTTAAGGCTGCATGGTCTGTGCGAAGAACGAACTTCCTCCCGTAGAGGTATTTGTGAAAATGCTTCGTAGCCAAGATCAAAGCTAGAAGTTCCCGCCTTGTCACGCAGTAGTTCCTTTCTGGCTTAGAGAGCACCTTGCTAAAGTACGCAACCACCTTCTCTTGGCCGTCATGCACCTGGGAGAGTACGGCTCCTACCCCGACATTACTAGCATCCGCATCCACAACGAACGTTTCCCCGGGAGTGGGGTAAGCCAGTATCGGGGCATCGCATAGCCGTTGTTTAAGTGCCTTGAAGCTCTTCTCGCACTCAATTGACCATTTGAATTGTTTTCCCTTTTCCGTCAACTGGTGCAGGTTCTTTGCGATCCCGGCAAAATCCTTCACGAACCGTCTGTAGTAGGTGGCTAGGCCCAGGAAGCTCCTTAGTTGGTGTTTGTCTTTGGGGACTGGCCAGTTTTTCACCGCTTCGACCTTCTCCGGATCGGTTCTCACTCCTTTCGCTGAAATTACGTGTCCCAGGTACTTGACTTCCGCTCTAAACAGGGCGCACTTCTTGGGGTTGAGCTTCAGGTGGGCACTTCGAAGCCTTTGAAACACATCCCTTAGATTGTCTCGGTGTTGCGCAAACGTTTTTCCTACGACGATGACATCATCCAAGTATACCAAACAGGTTTTCCATGTTAACCCTTGCAGGACACATTCCATCAATCGCTCGAAAGTCGCCGGAGCATTGCACAGCCCGAATGGCATTACCGTGAATTGCCATAGCCCATTTCCTGCGGTGAAGGCGGTTTTCTCCCGGTCTTCTGGATGGATCTGTACCTGCCAGTAGCCACTCTTCAAGTCGAGAGTGGAAAACCATCGGGCTCCTGATAGTGTGTCTAGCGTGTCGTCAATCCGTGGCAGAGGATAGCTGTCTTTCTTGGTGACGTAATTGAGCTGCCGATAGTCCACGCAGAACCGCGTGCTGCCATCTTTCTTCTTAACCAGTACAACCGGTGATGCCCACGGACTTTTGGAACTTTCAATCAGACCTTCTTTCTCCATTGCCGACACCATCTCTGCAACTTCTGTCTGCTTTGCCAATGGAAGGCGCCTAGCAGGCTGACGAATTGGTCTAGTATCACCAGTGTCTATTCGATGTTGTACCAGGTGTGTTCGGCCGTATTCTCCGTCCTGTGAGGCAAATACATCAGCGTACTCATTGATAAGATTCTCTGCCATAGTTCGCTGCTCCTGATTCAGGTCACTGGACTGGAGAATCGTCTCTCTCGTTTCCGCTGTCCAAGGTGATGGGAGAGGTTTTGGAGCATCATGTTCAGATATTGTTGCGACGGCGGTAATCGGCGTGCATTTTCCAGTCACCTCCCCTCGCCTTAGTTTGACAGTGTGTGGTCTTGTGTTCAAAACTCTCACTGGAACCATGGTGTTCTTTGGTTCGACTAACGTCTTTCCCACGATGTAGTCTTGAGAATTCTTCTCTGGGTCTGGTTCTACTATGTAGAATCGGTGGCTCCCAAGATCACCTTCCAGCTTCGTCCAAATGATTGTCTCTGAAGAAGGCGGCAAAACTTCGTCTTTGCTGATGACTGTCCTGAGAGTTACGGCATTCTCGTTTCCGTACACCATCGGAATCTCCACATTTCGATACCTCAGTACTTGCATCCCGATGTCCAGGATTACTTCATTTGCTTTCATAAAGTCTATTCCGATGATGCACTCGTCGCATATATCTGCCACCAGAAACGCATGGGAGAACATCAGTCCTGCCAGAGTAATCGTAAGACGAACTTCTCCAAATACCTTCGCCATTTCCCCTGTTGCAGTCTTCAGGCAGTAGCTGTTGGTGTTGTGCAGCCAGGAGCTTTTGACGATATCTCTTCTTACAATGGAGGCGGTGGCACCTGTGTCGATGGTGGCTACGCACTTCTTCTTGTTGATTAGTGCCTCCACTGTCAGGCTCTTGTTACCCCGTTTGGTTTGCGAAACTTGAATGGTGGTCCTGGGGGCCTCGATTCCAGTAACCAACTTCTGCCCCTCGAAGTTGGTCCTTACGCATTTCCCGACTGCTGGTTTTGGGAAGTCTGACTGACAGGATGGATGTTATCACCGCCAGATGCTTCCTCTCTGCTTCTCCTACTTCCGCAATGTGGACAATTTCCTCGTCTAGGTGCATTTCTGCACTGCCGTTGTAGGTGTCCGGTTTGGTTGCAATTCCAGCAACGGATTTGACTTCCGCGAGCTCTGTCTTCATCCATGACGGCTGTTCTCTGGCATGAGCATTCCACGACGGACATTTCCCTGACACGGTGTATTCCCTGGTATGCTTGGTCCGCAGCCTTCATTGACAAAGCGAATGCCAATGCCTCGGGGAGTGTTCGCTTTTCAGCCATCCTTACAGCCATTTGCAGTTGTCTGTCCTCTATGGCCTGAATAAAAGCTTCCACCGCCATTTCGTTGATAAGCTCCTCACCGGCTTTAAGGTATGAAAGATGGGCTAGTCGCTCTATATCCGCTTGCAACTGTTGGAGCGTTTCCCCCCTTTTCTGGACTCGACTACGCAGCTGAACCCTGTACACCTGCTGCATGTGTTCATCCCCAAACCGCATCTCGATAGCCTGAACCAGAGAATCGTAGTTCTGCTGTTTATCTTCCGGGATGGTCTGCAAGAGCTCCGCAGCTGGACCCCTCAGTGCAAGTGTGAGTGCAATGGATTTCTCTTCATCGTCCCAGCTATTGGTCATTGCGGCCGCTTCGAATTGCCTTTTATAAATTGGCCATGATGTTTGGCCATCGAAGATAGGAGGCTGCATCTCCTTTCTTCTCAGACGGTCAGTGGAATATTCCCGTGCTTTCTGTCTCTTCACGTTGCTGAGCTCCTTAGCAAGATTTTCGACTTGCTTTCCTACTATCTCGAATTGCGTATCCACTTTTCCAAACTGAGTCTCTATCTTCCCGAACTGAGTTTCATGTTTCTCAAAGTTTTCATCGAATCCAGTTTCGACTTTCTCGATTTTCTCTTCGATCGCTTCGAATTTAGATTCCAAGTTCCTGTTTTGCTCATCAAGTTTGCTTTCCAGAGCATCTAGAGAATTCTTTAGTTCGTCCATTGCTTTCTTTTGTTCGTCCATCGCTTTCTTTTGTTCGTCCAGCTTAAGTTCTAGAGAATTCCTTTGATCTTCTATTGCTTTCTTTTGTTCGTCCATGACTAACTTAAGTTGCAGGAGCAGACTTGTTATACCCGGGTCGGCTGCTGTACTTGCTGGTTCCTCTTCCACGTCAAACTCTACGTCGTGCGGATTTTCACCTTCCTGCGTTACTGCTTCTTCCAGACGAATCAGTAGGGCATCTTTTCCCCCAGTTGTGTCGAGGTTCCGCTTACTGAGTTCTGCCTTTAGTTGAATTATAGTTAGTTTTCCCAATTTGCGACCTATTTTACGCAACTAATTAACTCAACACAGAAATGGTTTTTTTTTTTTTTTTTTTCTTGTGCAATTTCACACCACGGAAATAGCTATTCACAGAATAAGTTTTATCCCGCTTCTGACACCAATGTAATATGCGAGCTACGGCTCGAGTAGATAAAACAATATTCTGTGAAATTTATTTCTTTATTTTCTAGTCTATAGAACAATTCAGGTTCACGCTATACTATTCTTCGCAATTATTTTCTTACAAGGTCTCTGTCCTGTCAAATCACTTTATCTCCTTTCAATTACTTAATTCACAAATCCAAACTAATTACTTTTTCTTGTTCACTCTCAACTTTCAATTTATCACAAAATTACAACTTCGCCCATTATCACTTTTCTAATCTCTTCGCCACGGTTTTAAAACTACTGCCCCCTCTCGATCGCCATCTGTCCTTATATAGCAGAAGTTTCTGATAGCCAGAAACTTCTAGCAAATTCTTCGACCACTGGAACAAGAAAAATTCTGATGTAATAATTCCAAGATGACAATCATTCTTGCAGTTATAATTCCCTCTCATCCGTGATATTATCTGTCTCTTTCGTAGACTTGAACTATGGAAACCGCAGACACGAACCTCGAATGAAAGGACACTTCGGACCAAAATTCTGCCAGAATGAAAAGACACTTCGAAATGTGTTGCATAGTCGTAGGAGCGTAGTTATTAATATGCTACAATAGCATTTAGCTTAAGCAATTGCTTACATGCAGCGGGAGTCATGCCGAGATTCTTCTTTTCGTCTGGTAAGATCATCAGCCCTACAGTTCCCTGCAATATTCCTTAACCCCGGTACCCAGCACAGGTGAATATTGAATTGCTCTGCCATCTTGTTAAAAGGCGAGCGGCAATCTAGAGCGACCTTTGATGCGGAATAGATTGATTCCGGAAGTTTTATAGCGGCTTGACTGTCAGTGAATGTGCTAATATCCTTAGCAGATATATTACATTCCATTTTACCCAAGATAGATCCTCTTCGAGCTACAGTGATCTGGAAGGAGGAAAGAGATGCTAACGCTAAGCCTGTTGGAGAAAACAAGGCGATGCGATGTAAGCAAAAAATGGAAGCTACATAATTAACAAGCTGCTGAACCGGTTTGAACTTATTTGGTTTTATCATCTAGAAATTCTCATTCCGTCCGCACATAAAAGGTTTTAATATCCTTAACAGATATTACATTCCATTTTAGCCAAGATAGATCTTCTTCGAGCTACAGTGAAAGAAAGAGAGGAAAGAGATGCTAACGCTTAGCCTGTCGGAGAAAACAAGGAGCTACGAAATAAGCAAAAAATGGAAGCTAATTAACAAGCTTCCTTACTCATGCTGAGCCGATTTGAACTTATTTGGTTTTACCATCTAGAAATTCCCATTCCGTTCGCATATAAAGGGTTTCATTAGAACGAAGTTGCTTACAAATTCGAACCATTATTCCACGCGAAAACAGACCGGTCGTTTTGTCGATCGCTTTCTTGTATGTATCTCTTTTGAATTATTTAACTGATTTTGGTAAATTTTTATTTTTGATTAGAGAACTTTTTTTGGACAGGTTCAAGATAGAATATTTTTTTCTTAACTACTAAATAATAGGCAATTGATTATTTAAAAATAAATATTTTCAAATTCGATAGGGATTTTTGTCAAATGTGGGCACATCTTTTTCACAAACAGTTCTTCACTGGGAGCGCAAATTTAGAAATCGAAAAAATTATTGCTAATTTCTGTTCCACAAGCATTTTTTTAAAAAGTTGCCAGCGGCTTTTGTTTGTACTCCGCCACCTCCGAAACAACACCAGCTTTCATTGTGACTGTTTAACATAACTTGCGAAAAAGTCACGCATATCCGTATAGCTTATCAGGTAGAACGTGGTAAGTGACAGACGGATATACGCGTGAGTGAAAGCAATAGGATTCCGTGATATATTTGCAGATCCTTTTGTAGACCAAGTTATTAATGCCTGCTGGAATATACGTATTGATCAAAAAAAGACCTGACAAAGTGATAAATATTTGTTGATATATCACTTTGACCTAGCAGTATGCATAATATGCCCCGTGGTGTAGTGGTAACATCATCGCTTGTCACGCTGTTGGTTCACGGTTCAAATCCTGATGTCAAGAATCATCTATTTATTTCGCATGAAATAAATAAAAAAAACTCGATTAATTGCGAAAACTAAGCCAACTCTACTGCGAAGGCATAACATTTTCATTTCATTTTTAATGCATTTTTATTATTACTTCATTGTAACTTAATTGCTAGACAAAAAACGCTTAAAACTAGCTTAACTAACTTAACTATCATATTCTAACTTACTGGCCCTATGCGGGCGCTCTAAGCTAAACCTAATACTTAAAACTATGTCTTTCGATGTAACTAACTTTAGACTTTTTATTTATTAATTTTATTATTCTATTAACTATTAATACTAGGAAAAATTGTAAACAATTGAAAAAACTTAGTAAATGATCTTTTTTTTATGGTTCTTATATATAAAACTTAAAAATCTACCTTAAAATAAGTCTTAAACTACCTTATTCTAAATTAGTCTATCTTATTCTACCTCACGTATTTTTATACGTACATTTTTTTTTGTTTTTTATTGAGTGCTGTTTTTTTAATTTTTTTTTGTATTTTTTGTGTTTTTTGTGCTTTTTTTTAATTTTTTCATCCAAGTGCTGCGGATATTAATTTTTTATTTTTTACCTATATATAATATACCTAAAATACTTAAACCTTAAACTTGTAAGTCGGCCATGGACAACAAACAGCCAATTTCAAACATCCAACAGGCTACCCTGGATTAGGAAGAAACGACGAAGGAGTTTCGATGATCCCAACCGTTATGCTATTCGAGTTTAAACGAATTCAATTTCCGATTCGTCTTGCATTCGCCTTGACGATCAACAAATCACAAGACCAATCCTTGAGTGTTTGTGGCCTGAATCTAGAAAATGAATGTTTCTCTCACGGTCAATTGAACAAAGAGTAATAGACAAATTAGTTAACATAAAACTTAAAGGATATAATGACGTATCTTGTTTCTCGAACTCAACACATACTGGAGGTACCACAATCTACATAAAAAACAATTGGAAAGTCATAAAGGTGTTAGAAAAATCAGTCGATTACAAAAGATGGCTTTTAGCATGCAAATGTGAACGCAATAATATAGAAGTGGTCATAGAAACCAAAGCGTCAGAAACACCAACATTTTGATTGCTGGAGATTTCAACATAGATTGGAGCAAGAATATACTTTATAAACGAGAGATCAAAAGGATACTGAACGATAACTGTTTATCTCAAGTAAAGGCTGGAGTACAACACATTATTGGCTGTTTTTAAAATCAAATATGGTGATGCACCTAGGTATTTAACGAGCGAAGTCAGACGTGTGGGAGATGTGCAGCCGTACAAGTTACGAAATATAAATAATTTTAGACTACGCAATCAATCTTCAACATCTGCCCAAAATACAATTATTCATAAAGGTTTTAGTTTATTTAATACGCTACCAACTGAACTAAAGAATGAGCAAAATTTTAGAATATATAAAGGTAAATGTATAGAGTTTGTAAAAAGAAGTACATAAGAGAGCAATAAGACTGAATTAAATAAATTTGTTAATATTGTAGTGTAGCCGTGGTGGCCGTGGTGTAGTGGTAACATCATCGCTTGTCACGCTACAGGTTCACGGTTCGAATCCTGATGTCAATAATCATCTATTTATTTCGCATGGAATAAATAAAAAGTCGATCAATTGCGAAAGCTTATGTCAACTCTACTGTGAAGGCATAACACTGGCAGTAGGGCGGTCATATGGCTAAAATGCAACTTGATTGTGGTGATGACGTCAGGAGGACGGAAAAAAATACTGTGAATCATGAGCAACGACAAAAGCAAAAACAATCAAACTCCCCCGTTATCTGGACAGCCACCCTTGGAGTTCACTGAAACTTAATAACAGCTGAGTTTCAAACCAATTGCACCAATCTGTCTTTCTCTCTGTCTCTTCCCCTTTCCTCAAAAACGCCCGTGTCCTAAAAAGTAGTATAAGGGTATTCATAACCCCTTTCACACGTGCAAATTATAAAAAAAAAAAAAAAAGCATAATAATAACTACGCTCCCTAAAAATATGACGCAACAAATTCCGAAGTGACTTTTCATTCTGGCAGAATTTTGGTTCGAACTGTCCTTTCATTCGAGGTTCGTGTCTGGGATGAAGTCTCCACAGCTCATGTCAACGAAAGAGACGAATAATATCAGGGATAAAAGGGAATTATAACTGCAAGAATTATTACATCAGAATTTCTCTTGTTCCAGTGGTCGAAGAATTTGCTAGAAGTTTCTGGCTATCAGAAACTTCTGCTATATAAGGACAGATGGCGATTGAGAAAGGAGCAGTAGTTGTTAAACTGTGGCGAAGAGATTAGAAAAGTGATAATGGGCGAAGTTGTAATCCTGTGATAAATTGAAAGTTGAGATTTAACAAGAAGAAGTAATTAGTTTGGATTTGTGAATTAAGTAGAAGAAAGGAGATAAGTGATTAGAGAGGAAAGAGACATTGTAAGAAAAGAATTGCGAAGAATAGTATAGTGTGAACCTGAATTGTTCTATAGACTAGAAAATAAAGAAATAATTTCAGAGAATATTGTTTTATCTACTCGAGCCGTAGCCCGCATATTACAATATGTATGTATGTATATAGTAAATATGGATTTGTAAAGTATTGAATTAATACTAATAAACTTAACTAAACTAAACTAAAACTAAACTAAATTGTACGTAGCATGATCACGTGTCGACAAACCATCCGCTTTGTTCGTTCTCGCACCTATATCACAAAGTGCTTCAATCAAGGGAATCAACCCGAGTGCAACCCATCCAGTAAATAGTTTAACAGAAAGTAGTGCAACAATGCTACGCGAATCATTTCGATTCACTTCAATAAAGCAAATGCCTTGCTGCCACTTGAATTACATTCATTTCAATTTAATTAAAATACATTTCATTTTGAATTTTGTACATTTATGAACTTAATTCATTTTGAGTATTCATTTTATCTTAATAAAAAACTGAATTTAATTCAGCTAATAAGTTAACACACCATTTATTGATTCTGAGGCGGTACGAAATTCGCCGGGTCAGTTTATAAAATAGAAGAAACAAAAATTCAAGTTCTCCAGTTCGAATTTGTTTCCCAGTTCTACCGCAATGTTTTTGATTCCAGTTCTTTAGTTTTTTCAGTTTTTCGCTTTCGATAATAGTTCACTATCACTTCATCGTTTTCCATATAATTGTGTATTCGCTGTAATAATCTGTATTATGAATTTGTTTCTCAGTTCTACTGCAATGTTTTTGCTTCCAATTGTCAATGCTCTCATGCGATTTTTATTCACTTTCCTATAATAATTTCTTATCGGAAACGTGTTAGTCGAAATGAACGAACCTATCGCACTCATTCTATAACATATCTGTATTTCTCTTCCTGTCAATGTGGCATCGCCGGCTACTTATTTACCCAGTCCTACCAACGGTAGCAGGAGCACGATATATTTCGCGATAAACAAACAAATCCTTGACCTTCAATTTAATTTTTTTGTTCTAATTAAAGAAACAAAAACAATATTTTTACAACTTAGCTGAATCAAAACTTTACCTTTAAAACAATTCCTTATCAACTCCTCCCCAGATCGTGTATTCAATAACAAAAATAATGCCAAAAGCTGATAAAATTAAAGTGAATGTAAAAGATCGTGTGGAGGACAACACTATCGATTTAAGTCTTTCGGAGCTCACGGATGTACCCGTTAGAGATATAGTGAGTTTACTTAAAAACTAATTACGATAGTTCAAGTACAGATAGATATCTTTTAGTATTTAGATTAAAGTAAGGCAAGTAAAATTCAATAATAACTAGTGTGTTGAAGAAACAAATGCCTGTAGGTGGAACACAACATAGGGGTTGTGGCTATGGGAGATGCATAATTCGGCGTGACTGAATCGTTATGTGTAATGGAAGTGGTAACGAGACAATTGTTAGGGGTTATTGACACCATGGATACCGTTGAAGAATTCTGAAAAGTTGCAAAAAGGGAGCAACGAAGGAAAAAAAAAACATTTTATCAGTTAACCCTTCTGTTCTGTTAGAAAAAATTGCACGTACAGTGAGTTACAAAAGTAAGTACACAGCCTATACTTCTCTGTGTAATGAACAAGAAAAACAATTCAAAGTAGATTTCAGTAAAAAATTATAATATTGCAATATGCGAGCTACGGCTCGAGTAGATAAAACAATATTCTGTGAAATTATTTCTTTATTTTCTAGTCTATAAAACAATTCAGGTTCACACTATATTATTCTTCGCAATTCTTTTCTTACAATGGTCTCTGTCCTCTCAAATCACTTTATCTCCTTTCGATTACTTAATTCACAAATCCAAACTAATTACTTCTTCTTGTTAAATCTCAACTTTCAATTTATCACAAAATTACAACTTCGCCCATTATCACTTTTCTAATCTCTTCGCCACAGTTTAAAAACTACTGCTGCTTTCTCAATCGCCATCTGTCCTTATATAGCAGAAGTTTCTGATAGCCAGAAACTTCTAGCAAATTCTTCGACCACTGGAACAAGAGAAATAATTCTTGCAGTTATAATTCCCTTTTATCCCTGATATTATTCGTCTCTTTCGTTGACATGAGCTGTGGAGACTTCGTCCCAGACACGAACCTCGAATGAAAGGACAGTTCGAACCAAAATTCTGCCAGAATGAAAAGTCACTTCGGAATTTGCTGCATAGTCGTAGGAGCGTAGTTAATATTATGCTACACTGCCCCCCTCTTAGACGTGTTCGTCCCGAACAAGTGCATCCTCATTTCGGCCATTGTATCGACTCAGTCGGTCCACATGAACCACTTTCATTTTGGCCCTCGGTCCTCGCTGGATGCGGTAGACAACATCGTTGATGCGGGTTACTATTCTGTAGGGACCTTCCCAGTTCCGCTGTAATTTAGGTGATTTCCCCTTTTGGCGATGGGGATTATACAGCCACACCAGATCTCCTTCCTGGAATCCTGACGTTGTTGCCTTGGCATCATACCTGGTCTTCATGCGGTCGCTCGTCATCTTAATCTGGCTTCTGGTCCTTTGGTGTATGTCCCTAAGCCTTTCCCTAAGGTCCGCCACGTACTCTTCTTCATTTCTGGGCTCATTGGTAGGAGATCCAAATTTCACCTCACTGGGTAAACGAGCTATTCCACCAAATAAGATTTCGAACGGCGTATGTCGAGTAGTGCTATGCACGGCACTTCTATAGGTCATCAAAAACAAGGGAATCTGCCGGTCCCAATCACGTTGGTAGTCACCTACGACCTTCGAGAGATGTTCGTCCAAAGTCCTATTGAAACGCTCCACCATACCGTCCGACTGTGGATGAAGCGGGGTTGTCCTTGTCTTTTTGATTCCGAGTAGTTGACACATCTCTTGGAAGATTCTTGACTCGAAGTTCCGCCCTTGGTCAGAATGCAATTCCAAGGGCACACCGAATCTGCTAACCCAATTGTAGACGATCTGCTCCGCCACAGTTCTGACTTCCTGGTTAGGGATCGGAAACGCTTCCGGCCACTTACTGAAGTAGTCCATCACTACGAGTATATACCGATTACCATTGTCGGTTTCCGGAAAGGGCCCTGCGATGTCAATGGCGATTCGTTCGAAAGGTGCTCCCACGTTGTATTGGTGCATCTTACCTCGAGTTTTGATTCTCGGACCCTTGCTAGCTGCACACACGTCGCATTTTCTGCACCAGTCTTCGATATCTTCCTTCGCTTTTAACCAATAAAAACGTTCTCGTACCTTTTCTAGCGTCTTATTCACTCCCAAGTGGCCTCCGGTCGCCCCGCCATGCATTTCCTGTAACACCTCCTTGACCCTCGTCCGCGGTACGACAAGCTGCATTACAAACGACTTTCCGTCGGAGGATTCCCATTTTCTTCTCAGAACACCTTCTTGGACATGGAGGGAGTCCCACTGCGCAAAATATGCCTTTAAGGTCGGGCTTCTGTGAGAGATGTCCTGATGATCCGGTTTCTCCATGTTCTCCTTCCAGGCCAGAATCGGCTCGATATCCGGGTCTTCCTTCTGAGCGTTCCGGATCTCATCTACGCTCCAGCCGGCGATAGGTTCGGCTCTCATTCTTTGGATGGAAACCAGCTCCCGTTCTTCCTGACGCGCACAATGTTTACAATCCGTTCTGCATGGTCTCCGGGACAGTACATCCGCATTAGAGTGGAGCCTTCCTTTACGATGCTGTATTTCGTAGTCGTAGATTTGCAGCCTTTCGATCCATCTTGCGACCCTGAGGGTCAGACTCTTGAACTGTAATAGCCATTTTAAGGCTGCATGGTCTGTGCGAAGAACGAACTTCCTCCCGTAGAGGTATTTGTGAAAATGCTTCGTAGCCAAGATCAAAGCTAGAAGTTCTCTCCTTGTCACGCAGTAGTTCCTTTCTGGTTTAGAGAGCACCTTGCTAAAGTACGCAACCACCTTCTCTTGGCCGTCATGCACCTGGGAGAGTACGGCTCCTACCCCGACATTACTAGCATCTGCATCCACAATGAACGTTTCCCCGGGAGTGGGGTAAGCCAGTATCGGGGCATCGCATAGCCGTTGTTTAAGTGCCTTGAAGCTCTTCTTACACTCAATGGACCATTTGAATTGTTTTCCCTTTTCCGTCACCTGGTGCAGGCTCTTTGCGATCCCGGCAAAATCCTTCACGAACCGTCTGTAGTAGGTGGCTAGGCCCAGGAAGCTCCTTAGTTGGTGTTTATCCTTGGGGACTGGCCAGTTTTTCACCGCTTCGATCTTCTCTGGATCGGTTCTCACTCTTTTCGCTGAAATTGTGTGCCCCAGGTACTTGACTTCCGCTCTAAACAGGGCGCACTTCTTGGGGTTGAGCTTCAGGTGGGCACTTCGAAGCCTTTGAAACACATCCCTTAGATTGTCTCGGTGTTGCGCAAACGATTTTCCTACGACGATGACATCATCCAAGTATACCAAAAAGGTTTTCCATGTTAACCCTTGCAGGACACATTCCATCAATCGCTCGAAAGTCGCCGGAGCATTGCACAGCCCGAATGGCATTACCGTGAATTGCCATAGCCCATTTCCTGCGGTGAAGGCGGTTTTCTCCCGGTCTTCTGGATGGATCTGTACCTGCCAGTAGCCACTCTTCAAGTCGAGAGTGGAAAACCATCGGGCTCCTGATAGTGTGTCTAGCGTGTCGTCAATCCGTGGCAGAGGATAGCTGTCTTTCTTGGTGACGTAATTGAGCTGCCGATAGTCCACGCAGAACCGCGTGCTGCCATCTTTCTTCTTAACCAGTACAACCGGTGATGCCCACGGACTTTTGGAACTTTCAATCAGACCTTCTTTCTCCATTGCCGACACCATCTCTGCAACTTCTGTCTGCTTTGCCAATGGAAGGCGCCTAGCAGGCTGACGAATTGGTCTAGTATCACCAGTGTCTATTCGATGTTGTACCAGGTGTGTTCGGCCGTATTCTCCGTCCTGTGAGGCAAATACATCAGCGTACTCATTGATAAGATTCTCTGCCATAGTTCGCTGCTCCTGATTCAGGTCACTGGACTGGAGAATCGTCTCTCTCGTTTCCGCTGTCCAAGGTGATGGGAGAGGTTTTGGAGCATCATGTTCAGATATTGTTGCGACGGCGGTAATCGGCGTGCATTTTCCAGTCACCTCCCCTCGCCTTAGTTTGACAGTGTGTGGTCTTGTGTTCAAAACTCTCACTGGAACCATGGTGTTCTTTGGTTCGACTAACGTCTTTCCCACGATGTAGTCTTGAGAATTCTTCTCTGGGTCTGGTTCTACTATGTAGAATCGGTGGCTCCCAAGATCACCTTCCAGCTTCGTCCAAATGATTGTCTCTGAAGAAGGCGGCAAAACTTCGTCTTTGCTGATGACTGTCCTGAGAGTTACGGCATTCTCGTTTCCGTACACCATCGGAATCTCCACATTTCGATACCTCAGTACTTGCATCCCGATGTCCAGGATTACTTCATTTGCTTTCATAAAGTCTATTCCGATGATGCACTCGTCGCATATATCTGCCACCAGAAACGCATGGGAGAACATCAGTCCTGCCAGAGTAATCGTAAGACGAACTTCTCCAAATACCTTCGCCATTTCCCCTGTTGCAGTCTTCAGGCAGTAGCTGTTGGTGTTGTGCAGCCAGGAGCTTTTGACGATATCTCTTCTTACAATGGAGGCGGTGGCACCTGTGTCGATGGTGGCTACGCACTTCTTCTTGTTGATTAGTGCCTCCACTGTCAGGCTCTTGTTACCCCGTTTGGTTTGCGAAACTTGAATGGTGGTCCTGGGGGCCTCGATTCCAGTAACCAACTTCTGCCCCTCGAAGTTGGTCCTTACGCATTTCCCGACTGCTGGTTTTGGGAAGTCTGACTGACAGGATGCTTCCTCTCTGCTTCTCCTACTTCCGCAATGTGGACAATTTCCTCGTCTAGGTGCACTTCTGCACTGCCGTTGGTTGCAATAACTGTCCGGTTTGGTTGCAATTCCAGCAACGGATTTGACTTCCGCGAGCTTTGACGGCTGTTCTCTGGCATGAGCATTCCACGACGGACATTTCCCTGACACGGTGTATTCCCTGGTATGCTTGGTCCGCAGCCTTCATTGACAAAGCGAATGCCAATGCCTCGGGGAGTGTTCGCTTTTCAGCCATCCTTACAGCCATTTGCAGTTGTCTGTCCTCTATGGCCTGAATAAAAGCTTCCACCGCCATTTCGTTGATAAGCTCCTCACCGGCTTTAGGGTATGAAAGATGGGCTAGTCGCTCTATATCCGCTTGCAACTGTTGGAGCGTTTCCCCCCTTTTCTGGACTCGACTACGCAGCTGAACCCTGTACACCTGCTGCATGTGTTCATCCCCAAACCGCATCTCGATAGCCTGAACCAGAGAGTCGTAGTTCTGCTGTTTATCTTCCGGGATGGTCTGCAAGAGCTCCGCAGCTGGACCCCTCAGTGCAAGTGTGAGTGCAATGGACTTCTCTTCATCGTCCCAGCTATTGGTCATTGCGGCCGCTTCGAATTGCCTTTTATAAATTGGCCATGATGTTTGACCATCGAAGATAGGAGGCTGCATCTCCTTTCTTCTCAGACCGTCGGTGGAATATTCCCGTGCTTTCTGTCTCTTCACGTTGCTGAGTTCCTTAGTAAGATTTTCGACTTGTTTTTCTACTTTTTCGAACTGAGTCTCTATTTTCCCGAACTGAGTTTCATGCTTCTCAAAGTTTTCATCGAATCTAGTTTCGACTTTTTCGAGTTGCGTCTCTACCTTCTCGATTTTCTCTTCGATCACTTCGAATTTGGATTCCAAGTTCTTGTTTTGCTCATCAAGTTTACTTTCCAGAGCATCTAGAGAATTCTTTTGTTCGTCCAGCTTAAGTTCTAGAGAATTTCTTTGATCTTCTATTGCTTTCTTTTGTTCGTCCATGACTAACTTAAGTTGCAGGAGCAGACTTGTTATACCCGGGTCGGCTGCTGTACTTGCTGGTTCCTCTTCCACGTCAAACTCTACGTCGTGCGGATTTTCACCTTACTGCGTTACTGCTTCTTCCAGACGAATCAGTAGGGCATCTTTTCCCCCAGTTGTGTCGAGGTTCCGCTTACTGAGTTCTGCCTTTAGTTGAGTTATAGTTAGTTTTCCCAATTTGCGACCCATTTTGCGCATCGTTTTTTTTTTTTTTTTTTTTTGCTTGTGCAATTTCACACCACGGAAATAGTTATTCACAGAATAAGTTTTATCCCACTTCTGACACCAATGTAATATGCGAGCTACGGCTCGAGTAGATAAAACGATATTCTGTGAAATTTATTTCTTTATTTTCTAGTCTATAGAACAATTCAGGTTCACACTATACTATTCTTCGCAAATTCTTTTCTTACAAGGTCTCTTTCCTCTCAAATCACTTTATCTCCTTTCAATTACTTAATTCACAAATCCAAACTAATTACTCCTTCTTGTTAACTCTCAACTTTCAATTTATCACAAAATTACAACTTCGCCTATTATCACTTTTCTAATCTTTTCGCCACAGTTTAAAAATCACTGTCTTTTCTATTGGTCGCCATCTGTCCTTATATAGCAGAAGTTTCAGATAGCCAGAAACTTCTAGCAAATTCTTCGACCACTGGAAATAATTCCAAGATGACAATCATTTCTTCCAGTTATAATTCTCTCTTTATCCGTGGCTTTGTCAGCTATTGCGAACCTCGAATGAAAGTACAGTTTGGAATGGGCTGTAGGAGCGTAGTTATTATTCTACATTATTGTTGCATACTTTTAGACGATGTTACAATATTATACTTCAATAATTCATGAGCTTCATAGAAAAAATAAACATGTAATAAAATAATGAAAATAAGAGAGGTAATTAAACGTTAATTAAAAAAGGTTCTAAAATAATGTCACAAAAGTAAGTACACAAGAAAGTTTAAGAATAATTCTCAACGAAAATTTTTAAAAATTAATACTTTGTTGGGTACCCTTTAGCTTTAATGACGGCAGTCATCCTGGATGGAATCGAATTTACTAAATTTTGAGTGACACCTGGACCAATTTTTGCCCACTCCTCCTGCAAGGCACATTTGAGGTCTTGTTTTGACTTAATGTCATGCTTCCTAATTTGTCGATCCAGATGTTCCCACAAATGTTCGATAACATTCATATCTGGTAACTGGGGCGGTGTTCGAAGCTGTTTTCGAGCATTGTACAGCAACCATTCTTTCACAACAAGCGAAGTATGCTTAGGGTCATTATCCTGCTGGAAAACAAATGACCCTTCTAAGTCTAAATTGTTGGCACTCTGATGCAGGTTGTTCTTAAGAATGGTGAGGTACAAATATCGATCCATTGTTTGTTCAATGAACACTAAATTGCCTACCCCAGAAGCCGACATGCATCCCCACACCATAACAGAACCTCCGCCGTGTTTAACAGTGCCAGTAATGTTTTTTTTTTTTTTTTTTTTTTTTTTTTTTTAAATAAAACTTTATTTCAATTAAAAATATACAAGCTTAATGCTAACAATATTGAATAAGTATTGAATGGCTTCATAAAGTTAAATAATAGCAAATTAAGCAATATATTTTTTATGAAATAGTAAGAACATTCTATTATTCGAAGGAATAAGTGGCGAATGTACCATTAATTAAAAAGACATTAAAAATATATGTGGGGTTAAGTCAATTTAAAGATAAACTAAAGTATCTGTGTATGAACTTCAATACTTATATAAATACTCAAATACCTGCAGTAACAATCAAATCGTTGGGCTTATTATATTATCGATCTCAGAATGATTTATAGAAAACAGCCACTTTTTAACTTTACTTAAAAATTTTGATTCATTTCTCTCGCTTCTTAATTCATCGGGAAGTAAATTAAATAAGCGCGCCGAAATAACTGTATAAAAATGAAAAAAACTGGATTTAAAAACTCTAGGAACACTAACAAAATTACAGTTATTGGTAAAATTAAATTGTAGTCTTCATATTCTCTTGCAGAGCTATAACCTGCACTTTTAAAAAATAATTTTAATACATTAAAAAAATACAAATGCCTTATAGGAAAAATGCTGAGGTTAGCAAATAAGACAAAACTAGGTGTTAAACGGTTTACTTTGGAAATAATGCGAATCGAGTGTTTCTGACGAATGAGTAGCTGATTTATTTTAGAGGAGTGAGTACCACCCCAACAACAAATTCCATATTGAATCTTAGATTGCACTAGGCCACTATAAACAAGTTTTAAAATTGATTGAGGGCAGTAAAGACTAAGGTGGTAGATCTGTCTGACAACTTTGTTAAGATACAATTTTAGATTTGATGTATGTGGAATCCAACTAAGCCTTTTATCTAGGGTTATACCCAAGTATTTAAAATTATCAACACATTCAATATCAAAACATCCATTGACACAAGGTAAATCAGACCTAAATGTTGGCGAACATAATTGAAACCTAGAGCAGCAAGGAGAATGATAAGTTAAGGAGAGACCTTCAGGAACTACACCCAATAAGTTAAAGAGCATAAACTTTGTTTTGCTACTTATAACTAGCTTATGAAACATAAACCAACGACGGAGAATTTCTAAATCATAATTCATTGAAGCAATCGTTTCAAAATGATTTTTACAGGAGTAAGAAAGAGCAGTATCATCGGCAAATGCAGTTAAAATACCTTTAAATGGTTGAGAAAACAAGGAATTAACGAAAATCAAAAAGAAGATAGGCCCCAAAACGGAGCCTTGAGGAATACCCATACTTAAGAAGCTTTTCGAGCTCAGATTATTTTTGATCCGGGTTCTTTGATTACGATTCGTTAAGTACGAGCAAAACCAATCATAAACAAATCCCCTAAATCCCGCTTTAAAAAGTTTTCTCAACAATAAGTCATGGTCAACCATATCAAAAGCTTTTGTTATATCAATGAACAAAGCTGACGGAATATTGGATTCATTGATTGAATTATAAATTTCACTACAGAATTTCAATAAGCCATCTTCTGCCGATTTTCCATTTCTGAAACCGAACTGACAATTACTAAAGAACTGAGTTCTATTTAGAAATGCCATTATTCTGCTTTTCATACCCCTTTCAAAAACTTTAGAAAAAACGGACAGAAGAGAAATAGGTCTATAGTTATTTAAGTCCATAGAATCTCCTTTTTTATGCAATGGGATTACTATAGCTGTTTTCAAAGAATCCGGAAACACGCCCATTCTAACACTAAGGTTAAATATGTAACATAAGACATCTGCAATTAAAAATGAGATATTTTTTAGCATTTGACTTGAAATATGGTCATGGGACATAGAATTCGTGGATTTAAGTGCTGTAATTAATTTGTGAATTTCAAGAGCCGAAAAATCATAGAAACAGAAACTATCTGGACTAAGAACATCATGACAAATAACGTCATCATTGAGATGAGAATTAACACCCTGGAAGGAACAGGGAATTGAAGAAAAATACTCATTAAAGGTATTAGCTATATCCAGCGGGTTAGAAATAATTTGTTTGTCTTTTTTAATTTTAGGCTCAACTTCTGACACGTTTCGATTGAGGATTTCGTTCACGATCCTCCATTCCTTTTTAACATTCCCAAGGTTGTCCGCCAAATTACGAGTATAATAATCATCTCTGCATTTGGGTATATCGGTTTTCAACTCATGACATATGCGAAGATAATAGTTTTTAAGCCTTATGTTATTAGGGTGTTTAGCAACTGAAACACGTAGACGTATCGGTTTTCAACTCATGACATATGCGAAGATAATAGTTTTTAAGCCTTATGTTATTAGGGTGTTTAGCAACTGAAACACGTAGACGGTTTTTCTTTTTTATTTTATTTAAAAGCTGCAATGACATCCATGGTTTAAGTCGCTTAAACTTATTAGATTTAGCATTCACAATTCGAGTGCATTTTGAAATATGAACCTGTAACTTTTTTAGAAATAAATCAAACGCAGTTGATGGATCAATAGCATCATAAACTTCATCCCAGAATTCAAATGTCAGAGCATATCTCAGAGCAGAATAATCCACAGTCTTAGACTCGGAGAAAACCTCAGAATTAAGCTTTTTAATATTATGATCGAATTGAATACAAATCAAGGAATGGTCAGTTAACCTCAAGTCAAATACTGCTGCTTGAAAATTGACTGTGTTGTTTCTATGCAAACGTAAGAAAATATGGTCTAAGCACGAACTGGTCATTTCAGTAACACGAGTTGGATCAGATAATAAGGAACAAAAACCAAAAGCAGATAGGGTAGACAAGAACTTATCAGCAGCGGAAGAGTCCACTGAAATATCAATATTAAAATCACCTAAAAGGGCCATATTCTTCGAGTTATAGCTTCTTAAAAAATCACAAAAATCATCAACAAAAACAGTGACACTACTTTTATGCAACCTATATACACATACAAAAGAATATTGCATATTATTGATTTCAAGATCAACACAAAGTAAATCCGCACTTTTCAGAGTAATTCCGTTTAAAACGCAGGCTAAGTCACTTCGGTAAAACACTGCAACACCACCGGCGGCGTATGAGTTATTACAGTTAGCACTAAACAGATAGTTAGGAATCTTAAAAAGTGATATTTCAGAGTCATAAATCCATATCTCCGATAAAAATATAATATCAGGAAGATGGGCAAGAGAAGCCAGATGAGAGCAAAATGAATCAAAATTTTTCCTTAAACTACGAATATTTTGATGTATAACAGTGAAGCCATGACAATTTACAACAGAGTGGTTAATACAAAAACAATCAAGCGCACTCGAATTGGAAGTAGATAATGAACTATCAAACAAACTATGAGATGAATTTAAATTATTGGACTCCATTAGTGAGTTTATAAATTGATGAAAGATCATCACAGTTTCTGATTGATAGTACCTTATCTCCTTCCTTAATTCTTACAAGCACTGTAGAGTTACGAATCCATACATATTTACACTTATTGTTAACCTTAAGATCCTTAGCCTGTTTGAATAACGAACGAGTGTAGCCTGTAAGGCATTCATTAATGAAGATTCGGCTCTTGGTGTTATTGTTGCTTATGTTGCTTTTGTTTTTGTTGTTATTGCTACTGTTGTTGTTGCCTCTGTTGGTGGTGGACTCGCAACCAAAAAGTTTACTGACAGACAATTTGGTTTTGTTGTAATACATAGCGCTCATAATTTTTTGTTTAACGGCAAGCGAAGAGAATTTAACACATGCAATGTTAGCTGCAAATGATCCATTATCAGCTTTCCGCTTAACGTAGCATGATTCAATATCATTTTCACTTATGTTTTCGCCAATACCTTCTACAACTAGTTTGATAACGCTCTCTTTGATGTTTTCATTGTTTAAATTCGGCAAACCAACGATGTCAACGGAGCGTTGCAATTGTATTTGTTCGAGTGCATTTACCTTTTGCTCTAAAAAATCTACTTTCTTAGTAAGAGAATCATTTTTCTTTTCTAAGAGATCTATTTTAGTAAGAGCTTCAGTGTTGAGCTGTTGGAGCTTTTTCGGATCTAGCTCCTGATTAAGTTTTCTCCAAACTTTACCACGTCCATCCGAGCCATGAATGTTAAATTTGCTTTCATCCGTGAAAATGACGGTATTCCAGAAAGCTAAATCACATTTTAGATGGTTTTTTGCAAATTCTAGTCTTTTTTCGATTGACGTTGCTAATGTATGGCTTTTTTCGGATGGCTCGACCGTGATAACCAGCGTTGTATAGTACACGGCGAATTGTCTGAGAGTTGCATTCCTTGCCGGTTTCGTCTGATACCTCCTTTTGTATTTTGGGAGCACTTAATTTCGGATCTTTTTTTATTTTCCGAATTATAAGTCGAGTTTCTTGCGCACTGAACTTACGTGGGCGTCCACTTCGGGCCTTATTTTCCGTTGTTCCTGTAATTTCGTACTTTTTTACTATCTTCTGGACAGTAAACGGACATTTTTCGATAATTTTAGCTATTTCCCGTATGCTTTTTTTTTCGTTGTGATACTTAAGTATTAAATCCTTTATTTCTTGAGAGAGTTGCTTTCCTCGTGGTGCCATCATGAAATAATTGCCTTTAATAAACGGAAAATTGTCTTACTTAAGAGAATTTCTATAACCGTAAATTCAGTAAAACAAACTCAAAGCAAAATCGTAAAATTTTCGCCTTACATCTTACCTGCTTAAAATTTCGAGTCAGAATGCGACTCCTGTGTACTTACTTTTGTGATATGAATTTGCACATTACCGTAAACTTATTAGTCATCGTCACACTACCCTAAATTAACGGAACTTTTTTCCATATCCACAAATTCTCAGATGTTCAGTAAGGAACAGTGTGCAGTTTTTTTCAAAAAATTAGGGCAAATAAGCTATATTTGCTAAGATTGCTTCCATAGGTTGTGCTTGTGTACTTACTTTTGTGATTAACTGTATTACGTTTCGGGTCACAAAATGACCCACATTTATTTTTGAAGAAATTTTAAGAAAAAAAATTAAAAATGCAATGAAACAAAATAAAATACATACAAATTCAGAATTTATGGGATATGTTCTTCACAATAAGTGGTAGTAATGACTGTGCTATGACGATGTGTTGAACATACTGGCTTATTACAGACACTGCATGTAGTAAACGTTTTCTTTTCATGTTTTGGAGGACAAAACTTGCAGCGTTTGCGATCGTTAGCTTTGAATTTTTTAGCAGGTAGGCGGTTTCGTCGAATAATACACGGCCGAACTAAATTTTCACCTAACTCTTGTAAAAATAGACGACGTTTATATAGTTTATTGTTATTCCAATTTGGGTGAATTTCGGTCCACAATATGAAGGCGTTTAGTGGGGAAATGTCAATAAAATTTGAAAACAAAGCTACTGGCCAACGGTTAGTTTGTCGTTTGTATGAATATGTGCGAACCATTTGTTCCATCGTGTCAACACCGCCCTTAGTTGAGTTGTAAAATTCAATTATCTCTGGAATCTTTTTCGGATGTGCCTCTAAAACTTTATCATTATGATGCATAGTACTTAGCAACGTGACTAATTTGTACTGTTTCGGTATATATTGTACAACTATTTCCTCTTGAGCAATAGCATGAACTGGTAGAAATCTCTTGTTCTTTCGAACTGTCCCAACAAGAGTGGTTTTTCTTTTGAGCAATTCTAATGCTAAATTAATCTAATCTAGTCTAAAACGACTCGTTCACCCTGGTTTCTTTCAGGTGCTCCTCCAGTTCGTCTAAGGTAAATTTGAAATTTCAAGCAAAGTGCAGTCACTGAATCAGCTGCTATCCATGCCTTTATGCCATATTTTCCAGGTTTACTGGGCATGTAAACTTTGAAGGGACATCTACCACGGAAAAGAATCAGTTCGTCCACGGTTATGTTTTCGTTTGGGACATATAGTAGTTTCTCAGTCCACTTTTCATAAAAGTCACGAATCGGTGCAAGTTTATCTCTACGAGCTTCTGACCTACGACCTTGTCTGTCATCGAATGCAAGTATACGTGAAATTTCAACGAAACGTTCTAGAGACATTACAGCTCTTAGCATTGGACGCCCACGAAGTTCATTCCACAAACTTCTGATACTTTCACCGTATGAACGATAAACACCTGCATAAAAACGAACAAAAATGTAACATATGTTTGTGTGACTGTGGTTATTACATACCAATAAGCAACAAAAGACCCAAGTATGCATCGAACTCGATTTCATCTATATCTTCGAAATTTTCGATCACGCTGTTCCCTTGCATATTACTGAAACGGATAACATCTTTCTTCATAGCCTGAGTCGTACACAACTCGAAAGCATCTTTTATTCCTTAAATGCGGTGAACAGCAAAAGATGATACACCCATGCGTTGGTGGATAATCTGTACAGTTGTCGCACGAAAAAGCCGATTTCCGGGAGGTGTTGTTACCCACTTTATATCACGATCTTTACTGAAATATTCAGTCAGATTCCCAGATATCTCTTGTATATCGTTATTATCAGTCCTAATACCATCGTCTGAAACATCCTCGTCCTCCACTTCTCGTTTGTAGTCCTCATTACCACCATCACTATCCTCATCTTCAAAATCGTCATAAATTTCATCTTCAGCACGTTCTAGAAGCGCAGCAATCTCACTTCCACTCATATGGTGTATGTTTGTACATATGTAAATGGCATGGTTAGGTAACATGCAATAACAATATGCAAAATTGTGCATACATACATATGTACATATGTACTGAAAAAAAACTTACTCCAACATTCTCTTTTTTCTTCAGCCATATTTTATACACTTATATTTCTGTGATAGGAAAACACAACTACGAATATTTCGAAGAATAACCTATTTCGATAAAAACAGACAATGCAATGACAAACAAATGTGTTTCAATCGGGAAAACACGGTCAAAAGCCCGCTTATACAATCCGTAGTACGTCGGGTCACAAAGTGACCTGAACGGGTAATGTGCATACACTTACCTAAAATTATGTCTGGGATATAACTGTAAAATAACTGACTGAAGTAATTAAAAATATGTTAAAATCGTGCAATGAGTAGGAAGGAATTGAAAAAAAAGCGACTAAATAAAAATATATTAGTTTGTAATCCTTTTGGGTCATAAAATGACCCCAACAGAACAGAAGGGTTAAAATAAAAAGTCGATCAATTGCGAAAGCTTAAGTCAACTCTACTGCGAAGGCATAACACTGGCAGTAGGGCGGTCATATGGCTAAAATGCAACTTGATCGTGATGATGACATCAGGAGGACGGAAAAAAATACTGTGAATCATGAGCAACGACAAAAGCAAAAACAAACAAGCTCTCCAGTTATCTGGACAGCCACCCTTGGAGTTCACTGAAACTTGATACCAGCTGAGTTTCAAACCAACTACACCAATCTGTCTTTCGCTTTGTCTCTTCTCCTTTCCTCAAAACGCCCGTGTCCTAAAATTAGTATAAGGGTATTCATAACCCCTTTCACACGTGCAAATTATAAAAAAAGGACAATAAAACTGTTTTTATTTTTATATTAACATATAATTAAACTGAAATATGTTAACAGTAAATGAGTACTAGCATTGAAGGTAGCCTATAGTAAAAAATTACTTAGAAAAAAAGTCAGTTATAGATTTTTGTTTAACAGATGAAATTCTAGCTGCAGTGATCCTCCATTTCTTGATCCACAAAATGCCCGTAGGTGTTGAGGTTGAGTTCTGCTCGATGTACTGAAGGGCAATATCAAAAGCGTTCTTGGCATCAGTGTGTGAAATTCGGGTAGGAGGTTCGTCATCATCACCGTCCGAGTCCTCGTTCACAGTTTCTTCACTATTATTTTCCAAAACAGCGGCAATAATCTGGTGGTCATTGAGCTCTTCACTGGTTTCACAGTCTTTTTCACATTGGGCAATCCACTCCTCAACTTCACTGGCAGGGATATTCACTTGTACAGTTTGTAGATCTTTAACGATTGCCTGCGTGTCGTTGTATTGCTCGTCTTCAATCTGGTCACTTTCGGTCATAACTTCCGGCCAAAGCTTACGCCAAGATGTTCGCAGCGTGTCAGCTTTCAATTCCTCCTATGATTCTTTAACACCCTGATCCATTGGTTGGATAAGTGATGTGGCATTTTGTGGAAGGAAGATAGCTTTATGTATCCTTTCACTAAATCCTCATCAGATGGATGTGATGGTGCGTTATCCAATAGAGCAAGAACGGGAAGCTTTTTTTGTTTCAAGTCTTTTTCAACAGATGGAACAAATTCGTCGAAAAACCAAGATTTGAAAAGATGGCAGTCCATCCAAGCAAATTTTTGATTGCGATAATAAACCGGCAAGGAAGATAAGTTTATGTTTTTGAATGCCCTAGGCTTCTTAGATTTGCCAATAACAAACAGGGGAAGCTTGTGTGTACCATCAGCGTTGCTTCAAGGAGCAACGTTTAGCCTATCTCTTATAAGTTTCGTTCCTGCAACGGTTTCATTTGATGCAGCGAGCGTTTTGTTTGGCAGCATTTTATAGTTTAGGCGTGTCTCGTCTATGTTATAGACTTGGCAAGGTAACAGTTCATTTTCTTCGACAATTTTTGAAACTTCACAGAAACCTCCTTAGCCGCTTCAGCATCAGCAGATAGTTTTTCACCAGAAATTAAAACAAACCGGACGCCATGACGGGTTTTCCAGCGATTAATCCAGCCTTTACTAGCTGCGAACTCACTTTCGGCTTCTACTTTTTTGTGCAAAGCTATTGCCTTTTCTTTTAAAATGGGCACAGATATCGGGATTCCCTTCCTTCTTTCTTGTCAGAACCACATCCACAATGCGTTGTCAAGCAGTTCAAGTTTAGGCTTTCTCAACGTTTTCCGATTCTTAAGAGCCTTTTCACTATCTGTCGTCACTGATGGGAGAGGTTTTGGAGCATCACGTTCAGATATTGTTGCGACGGCGGTAATCGGCGTGCATTTTCCAGTCACATCCCCTCGCCTTAGTTTTACAGTGTGTGGTCTTGCGTTCAAAACCCTCACTGGAACCATGGTGTTCTTTGGTTCGACTAACGTCTTTCCCACGATGTAGTCTTGAGAATTCTTCTCTGGGTCTGGTTCTACCATGTAGAATCGGTGGCTCCCACGATCACCTTCCAGCTTTGTCCAAATGATTGTCTCTGAAGACGGCGGCAAAACTTCGTCTTTGCTGATGACTGTCCTGAGAGTTACGGCATTCTCATTTCCGTACACCATCGGAATCTCCACATTTCGATACCTCAGTACTTGCATCCCGATGTCCAAGATTACTTCATTTGCTTTCATGAAGTCTACTCCGATGATGCACTCGTCGCATATATCTGCCACCAGAAACGCATGGGAGAACGTCAGTCCTGCCAGAGTAATCGTAAGACGAACTTCTCCAAATACCTTCGCCATTTCCCCTGTTGCAGTCTTCAGGCAGTAGCTGTTGGTGTTGTGCAGCCAGGAGCTTTTGACGATATCTCTTCTTACAATGGAGGCAGTGGCACCTGTGTCGATGGTGGCTACGCACTTCTTCTCGTTGATTAGTGCCTCCACTGTCAGGCTCTTGTTACCCCGTTTGGTTTGCGAAACTTGAATGGTGGTCCTGGGGGCCTCGATTCCAGTAACCAACTTCTGCCCCGCGAAGTTGGTCCTTACGCATCTCCCGACTGCTGGTTTTGGGAAGACTGACCGACAGGATGCTTCCTCTCTGCTTCTCCTACTTCCGCAATGTGGACAATTTCCTCGTCTAGGTGCACTTCTGCACTGCCGTTGTAGGTGTCCGGTTTGGTTGCAATTCCAGCAACGGATTTGACTTCCGCGAGCTTTGACGGCTGTTCTCTGGCATGAGCATTCCACGACGGACATTTCCCTGACACGGTGTATTCCCTGGTATGCTTGGTCCGCAGCCTTCATTGACAAAGCGAATGCCAATGCCTCGGGGAGTGTTCGCTTTTCAGCCATCCTTACAGCCATTTGCAGTTGTCTGTCCTCTATGGCCTGAATAAAAGCTTCCACCGCCATTTCGTTGATAAGCTCCTCACCGGCTTTAGGGTATGAAAGATGGGCTAGTCGCTCTATATCCGCTTGCAACTGTTGGAGCGTTTCCCCCCTTTTCTGGACTCGACTACGCAGCTGAACCCTGTACACCTGCTGCATGTGTTCATCCCCAAACCGCATCTCGATAGCCTGAACCAGAGAGTCGTAGTTCTGCTGTTTATCTTCCGGGATGGTCTGCAAGAGCTCCGCAGCTGGACCCCTCAGTGCAAGTGTGAGTGCAATGGACTTCTCTTCATCGTCCCAGCTATTGGTCATTGCGGCCGCTTCGAATTGCCTTTTATAAATTGGCCATGATGTTTGACCATCGAAGATAGGAGGCTGCATCTCCTTTCTTCTCAGACCGTCGGTGGAATATTCCCGTGCTTTCTGTCTCTTCACGTTGCTGAGTTCCTTAGTAAGATTTTCGACTTGTTTTTCTACTTTTTCGAACTGAGTCTCTATTTTCCCGAACTGAGTTTCATGCTTCTCAAAGTTTTCATCGAATCTAGTTTCGACTTTTTCGAGTTGCGTCTCTACCTTCTCGATTTTCTCTTCGATCACTTCGAATTTGGATTCCAAGTTCTTGTTTTGCTCATCAAGTTTACTTTCCAGAGCATCTAGAGAATTCTTTTGTTCGTCCAGCTTAAGTTCTAGAGAATTTCTTTGATCTTCTATTGCTTTCTTTTGTTCGTCCATGACTAACTTAAGTTGCAGGAGCAGACTTGTTATACCCGGGTCGGCTGCTGTACTTGCTGGTTCCTCTTCCACGTCAAACTCTACGTCGTGCGGATTTTCACCTTACTGCGTTACTGCTTCTTCCAGACGAATCAGTAGGGCATCTTTTCCCCCAGTTGTGTCGAGGTTCCGCTTACTGAGTTCTGCCTTTAGTTGAGTTATAGTTAGTTTTCCCAATTTGCGACCCATTTTGCGCATCGTTTTTTTTTTTTTTTTTTTTTGCTTGTGCAATTTCACACCACGGAAATAGTTATTCACAGAATAAGTTTTATCCCACTTCTGACACCAATGTAATATGCGAGCTACGGCTCGAGTAGATAAAACGATATTCTGTGAAATTTATTTCTTTATTTTCTAGTCTATAGAACAATTCAGGTTCACACTATACTATTCTTCGCAAATTCTTTTCTTACAAGGTCTCTTTCCTCTCAAATCACTTTATCTCCTTTCAATTACTTAATTCACAAATCCAAACTAATTACTCCTTCTTGTTAACTCTCAACTTTCAATTTATCACAAAATTACAACTTCGCCTATTATCACTTTTCTAATCTTTTCGCCACAGTTTAAAAATCACTGTCTTTTCTATTGATCGCCATCTGTCCTTATATAGCAGAAGTTTCAGATAGCCAGAAACTTCTAGCAAATTCTTCGACCACTGGAAATAATTCCAAGATGACAATCATTTCTTCCAGTTATAATTCTCTCTTTATCCGTGGCTTTGTCAGCTATTGCGAACCTCGAATGAAAGTACAGTTTGGAATGGGCTGTAGGAGCGTAGTTATTATTCTACATTATTGTTGCATACTTTTAGACGATGTTACAATATTATACTTCAATAATTCATGAGCTTCATAGAAAAAATAAACATGTAATAAAATAATGAAAATAAGAGAGGTAATTAAACGTTAATTAAAAAAGGTTCTAAAATAATGTCACAAAAGTAAGTACACAAGAAAGTTTAAGAATAATTCTCAACGAAAATTTTTAAAAATTAATACTTTGTTGGGTACCCTTTAGCTTTAATGACGGCAGTCATCCTGGATGGAATCGAATTTACTAAATTTTGAGTGACACCTGGACCAATTTTTGCCCACTCCTCCTGCAAGGCACATTTGAGGTCTTGTTTTGACTTAATGTCATGCTTCCTAATTTGTCGATCCAGATGTTCCCACAAATGTTCGATAACATTCATATCTGGTAACTGGGGCGGTGTTCGAAGCTGTTTTCGAGCATTGTACAGCAACCATTCTTTCACAACAAGCGAAGTATGCTTAGGGTCATTATCCTGCTGGAAAACAAATGACCCTTCTAAGTCTAAATTGTTGGCACTCTGATGCAGGTTGTTCTTAAGAATGGTGAGGTACAAATATCGATCCATTGTTTGTTCAATGAACACTAAATTGCCTACCCCAGAAGCCGACATGCATCCCCACACCATAACAGAACCTCCGCCGTGTTTAACAGTGCCAGTAATGTTTTTTTTTTTTTTTTTTTTTTTTTTTTTTTAAATAAAACTTTATTTCAATTAAAAATATACAAGCTTAATGCTAACAATATTGAATAAGTATTGAATGGCTTCATAAAGTTAAATAATAGCAAATTAAGCAATATATTTTTTATGAAATAGTAAGAACATTCTATTATTCGAAGGAATAAGTGGCGAATGTACCATTAATTAAAAAGACATTAAAAATATATGTGGGGTTAAGTCAATTTAAAGATAAACTAAAGTATCTGTGTATGAACTTCAATACTTATATAAATACTCAAATACCTGCAGTAACAATCAAATCGTTGGGCTTATTATATTATCGATCTCAGAATGATTTATAGAAAACAGCCACTTTTTAACTTTACTTAAAAATTTTGATTCATTTCTCTCGCTTCTTAATTCATCGGGAAGTAAATTAAATAAGCGCGCCGAAATAACTGTATAAAAATGAAAAAAACTGGATTTAAAAACTCTAGGAACACTAACAAAATTACAGTTATTGGCTCTTAAATTGTAGTCTTCATATTCTCTTGCAGAGCTATAACCTGCACTTTTAAAAAATAATTTTAATACATTAAAAAAATACAAATGCCTTATAGGAAAAATGCTGAGGTTAGCAAATAAGACAAAACTAGGTGTTAAACGGTTTACTTTGGAAATAATGCGAATCGAGTGTTTCTGACGAATGAGTAGCTGATTTATTTTAGAGGAGTGAGTACCACCCCAACAACAAATTCCATATTGAATCTTAGATTGCACTAGGCCACTATAAACAAGTTTTAAAATTGATTGAGGGCAGTAAAGACTAAGGTGGTAGATCTGTCTGACAACTTTGTTAAGATACAATTTTAGATTTGATGTATGTGGAATCCAACTAAGCCTTTTATCTAGGGTTATACCCAAGTATTTAAAATTATCAACACATTCAATATCAAAACATCCATTGACACAAGGTAAATCAGACCTAAATGTTGGCGAACATAATTGAAACCTAGAGCAGCAAGGAGAATGATAAGTTAAGGAGAGACCTTCAGGAACTACACCCAATAAGTTAAAGAGCATAAACTTTGTTTTGCTACTTATAACTAGCTTATGAAACATAAACCAACGACGGAGAATTTCTAAATCATAATTCATTGAAGCAATCGTTTCAAAATGATTTTTACAGGAGTAAGAAAGAGCAGTATCATCGGCAAATGCAGTTAAAATACCTTTAAATGGTTGAGAAAACAAGGAATTAACGAAAATCAAAAAGAAGATAGGCCCCAAAACGGAGCCTTGAGGAATACCCATACTTAAGAAGCTTTTCGAGCTCAGATTATTTTTGATCCGGGTTCTTTGATTACGATTCGTTAAGTACGAGCAAAACCAATCATAAACAAATCCCCTAAATCCCGCTTTAAAAAGTTTTCTCAACAATAAGTCATGGTCAACCATATCAAAAGCTTTTGTTATATCAATGAACAAAGCTGACGGAATATTGGATTCATTGATTGAATTATAAATTTCACTACAGAATTTCAATAAGCCATCTTCTGCCGATTTTCCATTTCTGAAACCGAACTGACAATTACTAAAGAACTGAGTTCTATTTAGAAATGCCATTATTCTGCTTTTCATACCCCTTTCAAAAACTTTAGAAAAAACGGACAGAAGAGAAATAGGTCTATAGTTATTTAAGTCCATAGAATCTCCTTTTTTATGCAATGGGATTACTATAGCTGTTTTCAAAGAATCCGGAAACACGCCCATTCTAACACTAAGGTTAAATATGTAACATAAGACATCTGCAATTAAAAATGAGATATTTTTTAGCATTTGACTTGAAATATGGTCATGGGACATAGAATTCGTGGATTTAAGTGCTGTAATTAATTTGTGAATTTCAAGAGCCGAAAAATCATAGAAACAGAAACTATCTGGACTAAGAACATCATGACAAATAACGTCATCATTGAGATGAGAATTAACACCCTGGAAGGAACAGGGAATTGAAGAAAAATACTCATTAAAGGTATTAGCTATATCCAGCGGGTTAGAAATAATTTGTTTGTCTTTTTTAATTTTAGGCTCAACTTCTGACACGTTTCGATTGAGGATTTCGTTCACGATCCTCCATTCCTTTTTAACATTCCCAAGGTTGTCCGCCAAATTACGAGTATAATAATCATCTCTGCATTTGGGTATATCGGTTTTCAACTCATGACATATGCGAAGATAATAGTTTTTAAGCCTTATGTTATTAGGGTGTTTAGCAACTGAAACACGTAGACGTATCGGTTTTCAACTCATGACATATGCGAAGATAATAGTTTTTAAGCCTTATGTTATTAGGGTGTTTAGCAACTGAAACACGTAGACGGTTTTTCTTTTTTATTTTATTTAAAAGCTGCAATGACATCCATGGTTTAAGTCGCTTAAACTTATTAGATTTAGCATTCACAATTCGAGTGCATTTTGAAATATGAACCTGTAACTTTTTTAGAAATAAATCAAACGCAGTTGATGGATCAATAGCATCATAAACTTCATCCCAGAATTCAAATGTCAGAGCATATCTCAGAGCAGAATAATCCACAGTCTTAGACTCGGAGAAAACCTCAGAATTAAGCTTTTTAATATTATGATCGAATTGAATACAAATCAAGGAATGGTCAGTTAACCTCAAGTCAAATACTGCTGCTTGAAAATTGACTGTGTTGTTTCTATGCAAACGTAAGAAAATATGGTCTAAGCACGAACTGGTCATTTCAGTAACACGAGTTGGATCAGATAATAAGGAACAAAAACCAAAAGCAGATAGGGTAGACAAGAACTTATCAGCAGCGGAAGAGTC
Source organism: Pocota personata (assembly GCA_963082735.1). Lineage (NCBI taxonomy): Eukaryota > Metazoa > Arthropoda > Insecta > Diptera > Syrphidae > Pocota > Pocota personata. The sequence continues at coordinate 68,575,439 of OY720431.1, forward strand.
CACTGAAATATCAATATTAAAATCACCTAAAAGGGCCATATTCTTCGAGTTATAGCTTCTTAAAAAATCACAAAAATCATCAACAAAAACAGTGACACTACTTTTATGCAACCTATATACACATACAAAAGAATATTGCATATTATTGATTTCAAGATCAACACAAAGTAAATCCGCACTTTTCAGAGTAATTCCGTTTAAAACGCAGGCTAAGTCACTTCGGTAAAACACTGCAACACCACCGGCGGCGTATGAGTTATTACAGTTAGCACTAAACAGATAGTTAGGAATCTTAAAAAGTGATATTTCAGAGTCATAAATCCATATCTCCGATAAAAATATAATATCAGGAAGATGGGCAAGAGAAGCCAGATGAGAGCAAAATGAATCAAAATTTTTCCTTAAACTACGAATATTTTGATGTATAACAGTGAAGCCATGACAATTTACAACAGAGTGGTTAATACAAAAACAATCAAGCGCACTCGAATTGGAAGTAGATAATGAACTATCAAACAAACTATGAGATGAATTTAAATTATTGGACTCCATTAGTGAGTTTATAAATTGATGAAAGATCATCACAGTTTCTGATTGATAGTACCTTATCTCCTTCCTTAATTCTTACAAGCACTGTAGAGTTACGAATCCATACATATTTACACTTATTGTTAACCTTAAGATCCTTAGCCTGTTTGAATAACGAACGAGTGTAGCCTGTAAGGCATTCATTAATGAAGATTCGGCTCTTGGTGTTATTGTTGCTTATGTTGCTTTTGTTTTTGTTGTTATTGCTACTGTTGTTGTTGCCTCTGTTGGTGGTGGACTCGCAACCAAAAAGTTTACTGACAGACAATTTGGTTTTGTTGTAATACATAGCGCTCATAATTTTTTGTTTAACGGCAAGCGAAGAGAATTTAACACATGCAATGTTAGCTGCAAATGATCCATTATCAGCTTTCCGCTTAACGTAGCATGATTCAATATCATTTTCACTTATGTTTTCGCCAATACCTTCTACAACTAGTTTGATAACGCTCTCTTTGATGTTTTCATTGTTTAAATTCGGCAAACCAACGATGTCAACGGAGCGTTGCAATTGTATTTGTTCGAGTGCATTTACCTTTTGCTCTAAAAAATCTACTTTCTTAGTAAGAGAATCATTTTTCTTTTCTAAGAGATCTATTTTAGTAAGAGCTTCAGTGTTGAGCTGTTGGAGCTTTTTCGGATCTAGCTCCTGATTAAGTTTTCTCCAAACTTTACCACGTCCATCCGAGCCATGAATGTTAAATTTGCTTTCATCCGTGAAAATGACGGTATTCCAGAAAGCTAAATCACATTTTAGATGGTTTTTTGCAAATTCTAGTCTTTTTTCGATTGACGTTGCTAATGTATGGCTTTTTTCGGATGGCTCGACCGTGATAACCAGCGTTGTATAGTACACGGCGAATTGTCTGAGAGTTGCATTCCTTGCCGGTTTCGTCTGATACCTCCTTTTGTATTTTGGGAGCACTTAATTTCGGATCTTTTTTTATTTTCCGAATTATAAGTCGAGTTTCTTGCGCACTGAACTTACGTGGGCGTCCACTTCGGGCCTTATTTTCCGTTGTTCCTGTAATTTCGTACTTTTTTACTATCTTCTGGACAGTAAACGGACATTTTTCGATAATTTTAGCTATTTCCCGTATGCTTTTTTTTTCGTTGTGATACTTAAGTATTAAATCCTTTATTTCTTGAGAGAGTTGCTTTCCTCGTGGTGCCATCATGAAATAATTGCCTTTAATAAACGGAAAATTGTCTTACTTAAGAGAATTTCTATAACCGTAAATTCAGTAAAACAAACTCAAAGCAAAATCGTAAAATTTTCGCCTTACATCTTACCTGCTTAAAATTTCGAGTCAGAATGCGACTCCTGTGTACTTACTTTTGTGATATGAATTTGCACATTACCGTAAACTTATTAGTCATCGTCACACTACCCTAAATTAACGGAACTTTTTTCCATATCCACAAATTCTCAGATGTTCAGTAAGGAACAGTGTGCAGTTTTTTTCAAAAAATTAGGGCAAATAAGCTATATTTGCTAAGATTGCTTCCATAGGTTGTGCTTGTGTACTTACTTTTGTGATTAACTGTATTACGTTTCGGGTCACAAAATGACCCACATTTATTTTTGAAGAAATTTTAAGAAAAAAAATTAAAAATGCAATGAAACAAAATAAAATACATACAAATTCAGAATTTATGGGATATGTTCTTCACAATAAGTGGTAGTAATGACTGTGCTATGACGATGTGTTGAACATACTGGCTTATTACAGACACTGCATGTAGTAAACGTTTTCTTTTCATGTTTTGGAGGACAAAACTTGCAGCGTTTGCGATCGTTAGCTTTGAATTTTTTAGCAGGTAGGCGGTTTCGTCGAATAATACACGGCCGAACTAAATTTTCACCTAACTCTTGTAAAAATAGACGACGTTTATATAGTTTATTGTTATTCCAATTTGGGTGAATTTCGGTCCACAATATGAAGGCGTTTAGTGGGGAAATGTCAATAAAATTTGAAAACAAAGCTACTGGCCAACGGTTAGTTTGTCGTTTGTATGAATATGTGCGAACCATTTGTTCCATCGTGTCAACACCGCCCTTAGTTGAGTTGTAAAATTCAATTATCTCTGGAATCTTTTTCGGATGTGCCTCTAAAACTTTATCATTATGATGCATAGTACTTAGCAACGTGACTAATTTGTACTGTTTCGGTATATATTGTACAACTATTTCCTCTTGAGCAATAGCATGAACTGGTAGAAATCTCTTGTTCTTTCGAACTGTCCCAACAAGAGTGGTTTTTCTTTTGAGCAATTCTAATGCTAAATTAATCTAATCTAGTCTAAAACGACTCGTTCACCCTGGTTTCTTTCAGGTGCTCCTCCAGTTCGTCTAAGGTAAATTTGAAATTTCAAGCAAAGTGCAGTCACTGAATCAGCTGCTATCCATGCCTTTATGCCATATTTTCCAGGTTTACTGGGCATGTAAACTTTGAAGGGACATCTACCACGGAAAAGAATCAGTTCGTCCACGGTTATGTTTTCGTTTGGGACATATAGTAGTTTCTCAGTCCACTTTTCATAAAAGTCACGAATCGGTGCAAGTTTATCTCTACGAGCTTCTGACCTACGACCTTGTCTGTCATCGAATGCAAGTATACGTGAAATTTCAACGAAACGTTCTAGAGACATTACAGCTCTTAGCATTGGACGCCCACGAAGTTCATTCCACAAACTTCTGATACTTTCACCGTATGAACGATAAACACCTGCATAAAAACGAACAAAAATGTAACATATGTTTGTGTGACTGTGGTTATTACATACCAATAAGCAACAAAAGACCCAAGTATGCATCGAACTCGATTTCATCTATATCTTCGAAATTTTCGATCACGCTGTTCCCTTGCATATTACTGAAACGGATAACATCTTTCTTCATAGCCTGAGTCGTACACAACTCGAAAGCATCTTTTATTCCTTAAATGCGGTGAACAGCAAAAGATGATACACCCATGCGTTGGTGGATAATCTGTACAGTTGTCGCACGAAAAAGCCGATTTCCGGGAGGTGTTGTTACCCACTTTATATCACGATCTTTACTGAAATATTCAGTCAGATTCCCAGATATCTCTTGTATATCGTTATTATCAGTCCTAATACCATCGTCTGAAACATCCTCGTCCTCCACTTCTCGTTTGTAGTCCTCATTACCACCATCACTATCCTCATCTTCAAAATCGTCATAAATTTCATCTTCAGCACGTTCTAGAAGCGCAGCAATCTCACTTCCACTCATATGGTGTATGTTTGTACATATGTAAATGGCATGGTTAGGTAACATGCAATAACAATATGCAAAATTGTGCATACATACATATGTACATATGTACTGAAAAAAAACTTACTCCAACATTCTCTTTTTTCTTCAGCCATATTTTATACACTTATATTTCTGTGATAGGAAAACACAACTACGAATATTTCGAAGAATAACCTATTTCGATAAAAACAGACAATGCAATGACAAACAAATGTGTTTCAATCGGGAAAACACGGTCAAAAGCCCGCTTATACAATCCGTAGTACGTCGGGTCACAAAGTGACCTGAACGGGTAATGTGCATACACTTACCTAAAATTATGTCTGGGATATAACTGTAAAATAACTGACTGAAGTAATTAAAAATATGTTAAAATCGTGCAATGAGTAGGAAGGAATTGAAAAAAAAGCGACTAAATAAAAATATATTAGTTTGTAATCCTTTTGGGTCATAAAATGACCCCAACAGAACAGAAGGGTTAAAATAAAAAGTCGATCAATTGCGAAAGCTTAAGTCAACTCTACTGCGAAGGCATAACACTGGCAGTAGGGCGGTCATATGGCTAAAATGCAACTTGATCGTGATGATGACATCAGGAGGACGGAAAAAAATACTGTGAATCATGAGCAACGACAAAAGCAAAAACAAACAAGCTCTCCAGTTATCTGGACAGCCACCCTTGGAGTTCACTGAAACTTGATACCAGCTGAGTTTCAAACCAACTACACCAATCTGTCTTTCGCTCTGTCTCTTCTCCTTTCCTCAAAACGCCCGTGTCCTAAAATTAGTATAAGGGTATTCATAACCCCTTTCACACGTGCAAATTATAAAAAAAGGACAATAAAACTGTTTTTATTTTTATATTAACATATAATTAAACTGAAATATGTTAACAGTAAATGAGTACTAGCATTGAAGGTAGCCTATAGTAAAAAATTACTTAGAAAAAAAGTCAGTTATAGATTTTTGTTTAACAGATGAAATTCTAGCTGCAGTGATCCTCCATTTCTTGATCCACAAAATGCCCGTAGGTGTTGAGGTTGAGTTCTGCTCGATGTACTGAAGGGCAATATCAAAAGCGTTCTTGGCATCAGTGTGTGAAATTCGGGTAGGAGGTTCGTCATCATCACCGTCCGAGTCCTCGTTCACAGTTTCTTCACTATTATTTTCCAAAACAGCGGCAATAATCTGGTGGTCATTGAGCTCTTCACTGGTTTCACAGTCTTTTTCACATTGGGCAATCCACTCCTCAACTTCACTGGCAGGGATATTCACTTGTACAGTTTGTAGATCTTTAACGATTGCCTGCGTGTCGTTGTATTGCTCGTCTTCAATCTGGTCACTTTCGGTCATAACTTCCGGCCAAAGCTTACGCCAAGATGTTCGCAGCGTGTCAGCTTTCAATTCCTCCTATGATTCTTTAACACCCTGATCCATTGGTTGGATAAGTGATGTGGCATTTTGTGGAAGGAAGATAGCTTTATGTATCCTTTCACTAAATCCTCATCAGATGGATGTGATGGTGCGTTATCCAATAGAGCAAGAACGGGAAGCTTTTTTTGTTTCAAGTCTTTTTCAACAGATGGAACAAATTCGTCGAAAAACCAAGATTTGAAAAGATGGCAGTCCATCCAAGCAAATTTTTGATTGCGATAATAAACCGGCAAGGAAGATAAGTTTATGTTTTTGAATGCCCTAGGCTTCTTAGATTTGCCAATAACAAACAGGGGAAGCTTGTGTGTACCATCAGCGTTGCTTCAAGGAGCAACGTTTAGCCTATCTCTTATAAGTTTCGTTCCTGCAACGGTTTCATTTGATGCAGCGAGCGTTTTGTTTGGCAGCATTTTATAGTTTAGGCGTGTCTCGTCTATGTTATAGACTTGGCAAGGTAACAGTTCATTTTCTTCGACAATTTTTGAAACTTCACAGAAACCTCCTTAGCCGCTTCAGCATCAGCAGATAGTTTTTCACCAGAAATTAAAACAAACCGGACGCCATGACGGGTTTTCCAGCGATTAATCCAGCCTTTACTAGCTGCGAACTCACTTTCGGCTTCTACTTTTTTGTGCAAAGCTATTGCCTTTTCTTTTAAAATGGGCACAGATATCGGGATTCCCTTCCTTCTTTCTTGTCAGAACCACATCCACAATGCGTTGTCAAGCAGTTCAAGTTTAGGCTTTCTCAACGTTTTCCGATTCTTAAGAGCCTTTTCACTATCTGTCGTCACTATGTATGATTCAATGACTTTCCGATTTTTTCTCCAATCTTTTATTGTCGTAACGCCTACATTGAGTTCCTTGGCAATTTTTTGAAGTGATTCCGCCTTGCCCAGTCTTTGTAGCACTGCTAGTTTTTCATTTAATGAAAGAGTAACGTGTTTACGTTTCACTCCTGAAATGTTAAAAAAACACACACAACTGTACACGTACACGCAATGTTAAACATATATTTACTGTAACGAACACAGAAGAACACTGTGGTAAAACCAACGAATAGTAAGCAATAAAAACTGCACAGTTCAGTACAAAGTACTACGACAGAAACGATACAAGAGATGACGGAGAACTGTAAACAATGGCGCGACGGGCGGTTGCGACAATTTTCTTGACTCCGACCACGGTCGGATTAACCGGAGCGACGGAGTAGAGGGGTTCTACTGTACTAAAATTGTATTCTTTACTTGAATTAGTAGTAATAGCTAGATACAATTTGTCTTAGATTTAAAGTTAAAAATTTTTACAAGTTTGTTTATTTTTAGGATGTTTTCCGGAGTGGGATTTCGTAACATTTCGTAGACTGATCAGTGGGAAAGGTTTAATAGCTATGCCTAAGATATGTTTTATGTCCACATAGGAGTTGCAGGAGAATTTTCTCTCTTTAGGAAGTGTTGGTGAGTGAGAGTTGTGTGATCTAATCTTAATCTGACGAAGGTCGAGTTCATCGACTTAGAGATGTAGGCGGGATACGTTGGATGTGATTTGTTGATGTTGATGGTATAGTAATGGTGTCTGAAGCTTCTCCAATCCAAAAGTTGATTTGACTTAGCTTATAGTTGATGATACACAGCAGGTCAGATCTGGTATGGAAGATGCGGTGAGCGAGACTGGCAGTGGTATCAGCAAATTCGTTACCTTTCATCCCTATATGACTAGGGACCCACATTAGCTTTATCTTGTAGGGCGTTTTTGTAAGCCAGTTTCCTGATTTTATTAATGATCCCAGTGTCGTGATTGGGATTTCTTACGGCATTTAACACTGATAGGATGTCGAACGAACTTACCACGAGTCTTTAAGGATAATTCGGTGGTTTTTAGAATAGCTAAAGCCTCGGCGGTGAAGATGGATGTGTTGTTAGATAAAATTCCTATGGTGATCAAGTCACCATTTTCGTATGTAGCAGCAAACGATGTGCTGTTCTTAGTTTTGGCTCCATCAGTGTATACGAAGCTCCAACCTCTGCATTTTAGGTCAGTGGAAATAGGGAGAAAAGATGAGTGGAATATCTTTCTTGGTGTGTTTGCCTTGTGGTGTTTTACTAAGTTTATGACAAAGGATGTCAATTTTATGTACCATGGTGGATACGACGGAACATATTTACCAAAACGGCCAATAGGAAGTTCCATTTGTTTTGCGGAATTAAGAGATGAAGAAATAGCAGACAGAATGCGTTTCAAGGTTTTCATTTTCAAACAAGAGATTACGTCCCTATCAATTATTGATTCGTTTGAAAAAGTAAGTTCAGATTAAGGTTTTTATTGTTTAGTCGTTCTATTTACAAATTGGCTTAAAACTAGACTTATTACTATAAATTTAATGTTGGCTCAACAATAGGGGCCCAACGTATATCTACTGGCTAGTTTGCTAAGGTTTTTTTTTTAAAAAACCTATATTAATGGCTACTTAATCTATTACATGAATATTTTATATAAGAGAATATATTTGGAAATTTTTTTTTTGTTAAATAAAGAAAATATATTATTAAGGGGACTATCCCCGGTAATAGGCATTGTCTGCAAGCTGGTAGAACGGTGTTTCTTCGTTGTTCATTATGTCTTCAAATCTTGAATCGATGATTGCTCGTGCACTCAGGTATCGGTGACTTGGATCGATCTGCTGTCGGATGTAGTCTTGTATTTCCTCGTTAGGGTGGTCAACAAGATTTTGCAGGAGTCTACTTGAAAGTTGAATCATATACTGGTCGATTGGGCTCACACCGGCGTTCTCGTAAAGAAAAGCCTTAGGGTGGTACTTCCTTGTGATTGGGTTTCGCCACAGTCCTGTACAGATTCGAAGGACCTTCCGTTCGAATATTTGAATCTTCTTCATGGTGGTGGGCGATATGGTGAACCATATGGGGCAGCCATATGTGATAACTGGTCTTATCAGCTGCTTGTATACGAGCAGTTTAGTCTTCTTGCTGAGCCCATTTCTCTTTCTGAGTAATGGGTGGACTAAATGCAACGCATAATTGGCCCTCCTTAGGATGATTTCAGCGTGAGGATTAAACTTAAACCTCTCGCTGAAATTGATTCCAAGATATTTGGTGGTTTGCTTGGTTCGCACCTCGGTGTTATCAGGAAGAGAAATCCGTATGTTGTGGCAGCGAGTTGCGAACGCTCGGCGTCCCCTCGTAGCTGTCACTGGATTTCTGAAGCAGATTAGTTCCGTCTTGCTGCTGTTGATTTTGATTCCCCATTTGAGGTAATACTCCCAAAGATATTTGACGTGGGTTTCTACTCTCCTAGCTGCTATTTCCGGGGAAAGCGAAACAGCGTAAGTGATGGAGTCATCCGCATACAGCATTGTTCTGGTCCTAGCTGCATTCAGTGGTTGGTCTGCAGTGAAGATGTTGAACAGTATTGGTCCAAGCCTTGATCCCTGGGGCACTCCAGCGTTGATTCGTTTTATTGAAGACTTTGCTTGATGTACCTGTACATAAAAAATTCTCTGGGTTAAAAAATTGAAAATTAATCTTACAAGATAATTGGGGAAACCAAAATGAATTAGCTTGAAAACCAGTCCTTTGGTCCAAACGCTGTCGAAGGCTTTCTCTATGTCTAGCGGGCAGGCTACGGTAGTCTCTTTTTTGTTCAGGCCATGGGTGACATCGCTATGTAGCTTGAGCAGAGGGTGAATGGTTGAGTGCTTTCCTCGAAAACCATATTGGTTATTGGGAATTATTCCTCGCTCTGAGCAAAAGTGATTAATCTTCCTCAACATCACTGATTCTAGTATTTTGCAAACACAGCATAGCAAAGCGATTGGTCGATATCCATCAACATTCAAACGGTTCGACTTTTTTGGTACTGGAACAACCTTGGCCACTTTCCATGAAGTTGGAAAATAGCTGTTGTTGATGCAGTTGTTGAAGATGATCGTCAGCAGTAAAATAGCCACATTTGGCAACTTTTTTAATAAAAAGTTGGAGATTTGGTCGGTTCCAGCAGACTTCTTGGCATTGCTGCTTTGAATTATCTCCATCACTTCTTCTGTGGTAGTGAAAGTTTCACTGCTTAACGGATCATTAGCTCGGTTATCCCCGTTGAATGTTGTTATTGGATTACCGGAATTTGTGGCTTCATGAACTTCAGTTTCTACTTCCTCCAGGAAGTCGGGAAGGTGCTCTGGAGGTCGGTCGGTGAAGTTACCCTCAAAGTGTTTGGCAAATGCCTCAGCTTTCTCGTCAGGAGTTGTTGCTGTTACCTGGCCGTGATTGATGCTCTCAGGTAAGGTATTAGATCTACCAACCAGGGAGTTAATTTTTTTGAAGGCGTCGGGACCAGGTTTGAAAAAGTAAGTTTTATGAAAAGTTTAAAGTTATATGGAAATCCAGCCTCCATCTATGCTTTCTTAACTGTGCTTGTAGGAAAAGCAGTGATACTCCTGCGGGCGGCATAATGGTAAGGTGCCTTTACAATGTTTATTGTCGATTTTGGGCTGTTACTATGCAGGAATAAGCCGAAATCAATTTTGCTAAGAATTAAAAATTTCGAGATGCTACAGAGGGTGTTTAAATATGTATACATATACATCTTTTACTAGCTAAGTAATTAATAATGTTAGTCTTCGTTGCTAGGCTCCTTTTCAATTCTAAACGATGATACTTCCAGTTGTACTTATTGTTAAATAATATGCCTAGTATACTTAGATCAATAAGTCTCTGAAAAATGAAATAAGGAACACTCTTTTCGGTATAAAAACATTTTATTTTTCAACATAGTCTCCTTTTAGCTCTATACACTTCATCCAACGTTTCTCCAATTTCTTGATGCCCTCCAATTTTTTGATTACCTCCGAGCCATTTCTTCATGTTTGGAAACAAGAAATAGTTACAGGGGGCTAAATCTGGGGAATATGCTGGATGAGGGAGGAGTTCGTAGCTTAACTAATGCAATTTTGCCATTGCGACTGCGGGCTTGTGCGCCGGTTCGTTGTCCTGGTGAAAAATAACTTTTTTTCTTCGCCAAATGCGGCCATTTTTGCTTCAAATCGGCTTGGAATCCATCCAGCAGCTCTGCGTATTATGCGCCGATCGTTTTACCCTTTTCAAGGTAATCGATGTGAATAACACCGCGCGCATCCCAAAAAACTGTCGCCATGACCTTGTTTGCTGACAAACCCGCCTTGGCCTTCTTCGGCTTCGATTCACCAGGAGAAGTCCATTGTTTTGACTGTTCCTTGGTTTCTGGTGTGTTGTGGTGAATCCAGGTTGCATCCACGGTTACGAAACGGCGCAAAAACTCAGCCGAATTTTTCCGGAACATCGTCAAACGAATGCGTTTGTTGTCGATTGTGAGCAAACGCGGCACTCATCTTACGGAAAGCTTTTTCATGTCGAAATATTTATGTAAAATCGAAATCGCTGAGCCATGTGATAAGCCTGTGGCCTCTTCAAGCTCGCGCACTTTCACTCGCCGATCGTCCATTATCAAACCATGGATTTTGTCGACCATTTCTGGTGTGGAGACCTCAATTGGGCGACCAGAACGTTCGGCGTCACTTGTGCTTGAACGACTGCACCGAAATTGAGTAAACCAGTGGTGAATGGTTCCAATCGATGGTGAAGAGTCCCCATAATATTTGTCAAGCTTTTGTTTGGTGTGCGTTTTAGTTTTTTTTTTTTTTTTTCTTATGACTTCGTATATTCAGCCGCTGAGTACAGCGCGCCAGTGGATGCATAGTACACACGCATCAAAAGTAGATCTACAGCTAAATAATACTATGCGACCTACAACTGGGACTTTGGGACCTACACCAACTTATTGGCTCTCCTTGCTGAGTCACATAGAACCACCGAAGATTCGCCGCTCACATGCACTACTTCGAGAGCACGCGAAAATAAGCAGTAACCATCTGTTGCCTGTGTATATCGATACCACCATCCTAAATCGACATGCGAGACTTACGTCTAGAAGACCCACTTTAAAGACATCCGCGGTATTAACGTAAACCGAATTCGAAATGAACAACGAATGCGTAACGCAGTGGGCGAATACTACCGTTACTGGATTCGTCCCGATTGAAAACCCCACGAAATCTCTAGGTAGATTTGACGGGTTGGCCACGATATTCCGACTCACAAAATCCCGTTTACAAAATGTCGTTCTCAAAATCCCGGAAACCAAAATTCCGGAAATCAAAATCCCGGAAATCAAAAACCCGAAATACAAAATACCGACTTGGAAGTGCATTATTATCAGATTTTCATGTGATCGACTTAAGCCATTGTCTATTTACAATTTTTATTATTTATAGTGCGGCTGCAGAATATTATGTTAAGAAGCTAAGTTGTATGATGTTTGGCTTTTGGGGAGCGAATAGTGGACGACTTTTGCCAGAAGTGGTGCTGAAGTGAAGTTGCTTCTGAACCCAAAGTTATAATTGTAATTTATGAACGCATTTATTTTTTTAATTTTATCTCAAATTATTTTAGCTTGTTACTCGTCATTTTGGTGTCAGTTTGATTTTAAACGGTCATTGAGAGCGATAGAGCCGTGTCTTAAAGGGATATTTGTAGCATTTCAAGTTTATTTAGAGTAGGTTCAAAGTTATGATGGTTAAGGCTGGATTTATCAAAAAATTTGCCGTGACTTTATGTTACTCTCTAATATATCTTCCTTATCTATCGGATAAGATTACGAAGGCCCGGGAAATTACGCCATATAGAAATACGACCAAATTTTCTTTTATACGCCATTACTTAATAATTCGACTTAATACTATTATGTGGAAATTAGTTTCACTTTTAATTTGAAGTTATGCAGACAGCCTAATATATCTTAACAGTACTTGGGTGATCCGCTTCGCCATCTAAAGCATATGCTTTCAGACTCTCATGAATTTAAATGAGGGGGTACTTACATGCACGAGAATCATGAAAAAGTGTTCATGATTCTCATATAGTGAACTTAGCCAATTGAGTATTTTAATTTTTCAGTGTGGTTCCCCTAGATGTGAGGGTTGGTGAAGTGGGGTGGGTAGGTGGGTGGTTAAGGGTAGGTAGTAAGGATAGCGATTTTCTCTAATCAATAATTTCTGCCCACCAACAAAGTATAAAAAAAAAGAAATTTTCAATGTTCAATTTCCGGGATTTTGATTTCCGGGATTTCTGAAATTTACCATTTTTTCCGGGATTTTGGAATCCGGGAAATCGTGTCGTTCCCGTTCAAGTGGGGCATTTCAGACTCACCAAATTGTGACTGTGGGGCCGATCGACAAACAATCAAACAGATTGTCACCGAATGCCCACGAAGGTCGTATCCTGGAGACCCCTCCGATTTCGCAGAAGCAGCTTCCTGCGTTATTGAATGGCTTAAAGAACTTGACATAGGTTTATAATAATTGCAATAGTATAGAATTTGTTACTCGTAGTAAATTGATGTAAATTAATGTATGTATGTATGTATAGTATTATTGTAAAATTCCGTACGATAAACAAATAAATGACTTCAAAGTGTGGCTTTTATGCAAGACTTGCAATCCAGGTCGACAAATTTTGGGATTTGAGAACCCTTTTGATGTAAGGAGTCATAAACAAGTGGTGAATCAAAAACCAAGTAGTAATGTCAAGTTTAATCAAAGCCTCGAGATCGTACATTTTTAGGAAACCAGTACTTGCCCTTATAGGTGTGAGTAAAAAATAGCATAACTTGTATACATAAACTCGTCAAAACGCCTTGGCAACCAACATATTCCTTCAAAATCTATTCAGCTTAGTTCATACAGATAAACAGTCAGACCTAGCTACACTTCCTCACTCGCTTTGATACTATGTAGTGATGATAATACTAAACAGCCTATTTATTAATTTCATTTCAGGCTTCATTCAAACGCGTCACTATTTTGGATCTCTCTAATAACAAATTGATGTCTTTGGGGGTAACATTTTGTAATTACTTTATGTTTATGATTATAATATATGCGTTTCCAGAAAAACTTTTCAACGCTAATAAATATAAGTAAGCTTGATTTGAGCAGAAATCAAATTAAATTTCTTCCCGAAGATTTTGGAAACCTTCGAAACCTAAGACATTTAGACTTATACAATAATAAGTTGGAGCACTTGCCGCTTAGTTTTGGCAATTTAATCAATTTGAGGTAAACCTTTATCTTTCTAAAATACGAGCACATGTAAAATCTACGTTTGTGTGTGTCTTCAAAGATATTTAGACTTGAAGGGAAACCCGTTAACGCCTGCTTTGGCTAAAATAGTTGGACTATGTTTGACAGCAAAAGACTGTAACATTTCCGCCAAAAATACGGTAAAAAACTTGAAAATAGTTTAAACCACCTTTTTAAAAATACATTCGTCTTAGGTAAAATGTATGGCCCGAATGCAAGAGGAAGTGGAAAAAGCCAAAGAGAAACTGGAACAAGAAAACGAAGCACAAGTAGAGGCTATCGAAGATGTCACAAAGAACGAAGAAGCTCAAAAATCAAAAAAGGCAAAGAAATCTAAAAATAAGCCGAAAAAAACCAAAGGGGAAAGCGCTTCACCAAAACCAAATGCTAACGTAAAGTTGGCTAAATCAAAAGCCGAAGGAAGCTCTGCGTTCAGTAGCGACGTCCAGCGAAAATCTAGTACAGCTCTAAGGACAATATTTACATTTTTTATGCTTTTAGCAATCAATATTTTTATAATATATATCATAATGTTTAAGAATCCAGAAATAGCGGAGAAATTAGTTGAATTTATACCACACCAGTACCGCGATTGGATACTTACCAAGTCAGAGTACTTTCGTTTGCGTGTTTCTGATTGGGTTCAAAACATGCGTACACCACCCGAGCGCAACTGACGGCTAAAGTTCTTGAAACCCTAAGCGCAAATAGAGGAAGCCACATCCAAAGGAAAGGCCATGAAATGGTTACACAATAGAATGCGATAAATAGAAACAATTCATCATCATCTCGTCCATACAAACTACCTTCATTTTTTAGACAATTCTAACACTAAAGTTCCGTAAAACAGTACACACAGCTAAACATGCAATAGACCAGTTAACAAAGTTAATACATACAGTTTAATATTGAATTACTCATTCTTTACATAGAGTTCATTTATCAGTGTTATTAAGTCAAAGTATTTTACGTATAATATTCTTTTTTTTTTAAAAAACTTTTGCTGCATGTTTTTGCATTTCTATTTTAGTATTTAAGTTTCGGGATATTTACCAGTCATTTTTTTTTTCTACAAGTAATAAATATTGATTTTATACATAAAAAAAAAGTGTATTTGTTTGCTTATATTCTAAGGCTAGACAGCAATGTTTATAAAAGTTCAGACTATGGCTGTTTTTACTCTTGAATCGCAGTGTCTGCAGAAGTCAATGAGTGATGGTTACGGTATATACAAATTTCGAAACGATTTTTTAAAAACTTTGCTCTCAAAAGATCAGAAACTGTTGAGAGTTTTATCGTTCCTGTTTTTTTTCTGTTTAAGGTGTCTTTAAATTTGAATTTTGTTTGCTTATCTACCTACATAATTGTACATTGAAGATTGTCTCCCTTATTCTAAATTGATAATTTGTATATTTGGAATCACAATTGTAAGCTTTGTACTTAGCAATGATCAAATTCCTACAAAACCATAGACTTTCACTCACTCAGAGCCACTTAATCTTCTCAATCTTTTTTTTTTTGCCTGAGTGGTGAAAAATCTTCCATAGACACTATGAGGATAGCAAGCGTGTGCTCATAGTAGTGTCAGATTCTTACTGACTAAAAAAAACACTACCCTGCGATTTAATTTGTTATATATTGCAACTAAGAAGGACCTTATCAAGCAATTTTTCTATCATGAAAAATAAACTCGTTTGGCAGGTTACTTTCCATTGAAAGATCCTGCATGTTCCGCAATCTAGGCGCGGTTGATTCCTATCTCGCCAAGTCGAAAGGTTTCGTCCTTTGTAGTCGGCGTAATAAATTGGGTTCATCCAGAATTTGTAGGATTGTATTGTTGACATGTCCGATTAGTCGGTTTCTATGCTTTCTCGCGAAGCTTCTAATTTCAGCTACGATTGTCGGAATTCCGAGATCCCTGTGGATATCGGAATTCGTTTCTATTTAGTATACCACGGTGCGTGGACAATTTCTCTTAGCACTTTATTTTGAAAAGTTTGTAAAATATTGGCGTTGTTTTCTTGGTACAGCCCCAAAGTTGTATACCGTAAGTCCACACCGGCTTTAGCACTTGTTTGTATAAAAGCAGTTTGTTCTCAGTACTGAGCTGGGAGTGTTTTCCGAGCAACCAGTTCATTTCTCTATAATTGATTTCGAGTTCTTTACGTTTCATTTTCACGTGCGAATTCCATTTCAGTTATCGTCGAGTGTCATTCCAAGGTATTTGGCCTCGTTTGCAAAAGGTATTCGGGCCAAGTTTAGGAAAATTGGAAAGACATTAGCTTTCTTACAAGTGAAATTCACGTGAACAGATTTAGATTCGTTGAGGGCGATCCGCCAGAGCCTCGTCCATTCATTTACTTTATTCAGTGCGTTTTGCAGTTTTGCAGTCGTTTCTTCGATTGTTTTACCTACGGCTAGGATAGCGGTGTCATCGGAAAACGTAGCCAGGATAGTGCCATCTTCTTTCGGTATATCTCGAGTATATAACAGATAGAGAGGTGGCCCAAGAACGCTTCCGAGTATTCATTTCCATGTCTAACACGGAAGAGTCTATTCCCGAGATATGATTCTAGAATGTCGTATAGGCATACAGGGAGAACTTGTCGTAATTTGCAATTCAAGCCATCATGCCACATCTTATCAAAGGCTTGCGAGACGTCAAGAAATACGCTTAAGCATATCTTTTTCTCTTCAAGTGCTTTCTCGATTACGTCAGTAATTCTATGCACCTCGGTCAGGGATAAGATTATTTCCTTCTAATAACCGGTTGGAGACGCCTTAGTAATATCCTCTCGAAAATTTTGGATATAACTGGAAGTAGCGAAATTGGTCTATAAGATTTTAACTCATTTGGCGGTTTTCCTGGTTTTAAAACCATTATAACTTCCGCGACTTTCCATTGGTTAGGCACATGTTTTAATCTGAGCGCAGCATTTACAATATGAAGAAGCTTAATCAATGCTTTTCTAGGTAAAGCTTTGAGAATTTCTCCGGTGATGAAGTCATAACCAGGAGCTTTCTTAGGTTTTAGATTCCCGATCTCATGTTTGAGTTCCCTTAGCGTTGCACTTGTAAGTGCTAAATCGTCAGATGGTAAATCCGGCCTATTGATATTGTTGTCATACACTTGACCATCGTACGGTTTAAAGGTGTCTTCCAGGTGGGCCGCAAAAACGTCCGCTTTTTCTTTATCTTCCCTTGCCCATTCATTGTGATTTAATTTAATTGGCGGCGCGGGGACCTTGGGCCTTTTGGTGCCTTTTACAGCTTTCCAAAGTGAATAATTTGAATCTTTTTTCGCTGTTAAACTTTCAAGATAGGAGCCTATCGCACGATTCTTAAAATCCTTTACAGTCTTCTTCAACGAATTGCACAGGTGATTCAAGTGAGCTTTATGTTGCGGAGTACGACTCGTATCGATATCGTAGACCGTATTTGTCTGGAGTTTTCCTTGGACGATTTCAACGAAGCGATCAAGTTCAACCTCAAGTTCATAGGGTGTCGTAAGTGGAACGCTCAGTTCAACATTATCTTCAATTTCGTTCCTAAAGCCTTCCCAGTTAGTTGTTCTACCTGTTAATCTCGCTGGCTCTAGGGCATAGACTAGTTTTTCGCTCAATGTCAAAACAACTGGGGAACGGTCAGACGACAGATCAAAGCTCTCTTCAATTTTAATGTGGTTGGTAGAAATTCCTTTCACGACGATAAAGTCGATCAGGTCAGGTATTTTCGAAGTATCAGTTGGCCAGTAGGTCGGTTTACCCGTCGAACGGAAATCACAACTGTACTCCATACCTGCCTCATAGAGCATTCTGCTTTTTTGCGAGCTGTGTCTTGAGCCCCAGAATGTATGTTTCGCATTAAAATCGCCGCCAATAATGAAATTTGGTTTCAGCAATAGGTGGGTAGTAGATAGATGAGATTTTAAGAGTACGCTGACTATTTTTTACTCGAATCGTGCACAGTTACAAAGTTTCAAGCTCGATCTTTAGGTCTTCGGATTGTTCGATGCAGTCTTTAATAAACAATGATGAACCGCCTCTCGCTTTTCCCGAAGGGTGACAAGCGTGGTAATCATTATAGCCTTTTATTTTTAAATGTGATTCGTTTTTTACGTGGGTTTCAGAAATCAAGCAAATATCGATATCTTTTTCACGCAAGAATATTTCCAATTTGTTAAGTTTTTGCAAAAGTCCGTTTGCATTCCAAGTACATATTTTTAGCATTCGTTTTTCATTCATATTCTAGTTGGAGTACGCGTTTTCCCTGAATTACTTTCGAGCTTAACCAGCCTATTGAGAATAATTTTATTTATTTTGCTTTGTTCTTCAAGTTTCACTAGAATAACTGAAAAAACATGAGAAACAGGGTTCTTCTAAATTTCAAAATTTGTTGGTATTTCGGATGCCGAGGCCTGAGCGAAAGTCTGCACTCCTGCTGTTCGAAGGCCATTACCCGGTCGCATTTCCAATGGTAACTTTTCTGTACCGTTTCTTTTAGGAACAGAGGTCAAGGGCTTTTCTTTCGTCATTCTTTCCCACATCTTTTTGCGCTCTGAACCTGGTAGTTTTAATTTGCACTCTTTCTCCTCCGCGACTTTACGCTTTGGCTTAGTTTGCGGTTTTGATTTTGCATTTAGGGGCTTAAGGAGTGCATTTCTTCGTTTTTGTAACTCTTTAGCTACTTCACAGCCTCTATAATTTGTCGGGTGCTTTCCCTTACAATTAGCACAGGTTGCGGAGGTTTGTTTGTTTACTCCACAAACTTGGGAGAGGTGATTTCCAGCGCATTTCACATATCGCGGTTCTTTTTCGCAGTACATTTGCGTATGATTGATTCCTTGGCAACGTTTGCACTGCGGAATCATTATTATATTTCTACGCATTGGCTCGATTTTGACTACGATATTTAGTATGGTCCTAATTCGGTAGAAATCGTCGATATTGTCAGACTTATCGAAAGTAAGCATAAAGAGCGGAAGTCCACGCCTTACCAAGATGTCTTTATCTATTTCCGTTTGTTGCTTCTCCTTTTTGATGATATTAACGGCATCAAGAATTTTAAAGCCTTTGTCTTGAAGGTCAGTCATAATCTCTTCTTTGGTGCCTGAGGGGTGGAGTCCCCTTGCAACAACACGATGTGGCCTTTCTGACTTGTTTTCGAAAGTATACCACTCAATTTTTTCGGTATTTAACTTTTGGGACACTTTTGGGTAGTCGTCGTATTCATCGACGTTAATTTTCCACGCATTGTCCCTCAAAGACGTGACCTTATATTTCGATATTAAAGTTCCTTTAAGAAGGCTTTGCAACTTATTAAATTCCGTTAACCCGACGATGTTAATTGGTGAGGGTGGACGAGATTGCGCTCGAGGTTGCTTTTCTTGCGGTTCTTTGTGCTCTTCTTTCTCTTCTTCTTTTTGGAACTCGATTTCGGTCGAAGAGCCGGCTCTCCGTTTCTTACTATGTCTCTTTTTTGTGACCTGACACGTTTCGCGTGCTAGCTCTTCTTCGTCGGTGTGATATTTCCGACTAGCTAAGCATGCTGGAGTACATTCGCGTTCTTTCTCTATACGTGAGCTCTTTAGGACCTTATTTTCTTCTTTTAATTCTTTTATTCTTTCTTGAGCTCTTGATAGAGTAGATCCATTTCGTTAAGCTTCCTTCCGAGTATTTTATTTTCTTCCTCAAAGCTGTTATATTTCGCTGAGTCCTGAATGCCCCGCGCTGGCGCTTCTGGTAGACTTCTTTTCCCGGAGTTATTCGATCTTGGTGGAGGAGATCGAGATACCCTTGAACTTTTTGAAAAAGGGTCATTGGATTGCAATAAGCGGCTCTCCCCAGAATCCGTAGAGCCGACCTCCGAAGAGGGTGGATTTTCCAGTAAAGCTGGACTGCCACCTGGGGTAATGTATCTTTTCGTTTTGTTCATTGCATATTTTGTATACACTATACGCTCGGTATTATACAGAGATTGGATTTTAGTCGCCTCTATCCTAAGGGGTAGGGGATAGAATATCTAAATCTTCTCAACCTAAACCAAGAAATGAATAGTATATCTTATGTATCCATTTTTTTTTTCTCGCAGAAATTAGAAACATGCTTAGAAACGTAAAGCTGAACAAAGTTCCAGGAGAAGATGAAGTTTGTTATAAATGGACATTTCATTACCCTTAATGAAAACTTCGGTGGAAAGAAATAACATTCTAGCTGAGTACCAGGCTGGCTTTAGAAAAAAATACTATACAGTAGATAACATATGTATATAACTTGGCTTCAATCGTAAATATCAAGCTGGCAAAAAAGAAAGTCTATGCCTTCTTCGTGGATTTGAAGGAGGCTTTTGATAAAATCTTGAGGAAATTGCCAATCTTTAAGTTACGTGAAATGGGATTTGCTGGAGTGCATACAGTAACTCACAAAATTCACGCTATGTTTTGAAAAATTAAAATATTTGGTTTAAAAAACAAATAGGAAAGGCCCAGGGTTCGTCTAAATCGCAGATTTCGCCTGCAAGGGATCTCTTCAAAGCCCCCCATAGGTGTGCAATAGAATTTAGTTCCAGGGATTGCGGTTAACTGTTAAATTGCTATCATTTTTGAGTCTTTTTAGCGGTGTGCTTCGGATCACTTGCTGGAAGACAATGTCCGAAGCTTCAACACCGAATTTCGCCAAAAAACAGCAATATTTTAATTTTATTTAAACACAAAACAGAACCAAACATGTTTCCAATTTGTTACCTTGCTGTTTTTTTTTTCTCCCGCTTCAAACTTACAAAATTGAAACAGAACAAAGAAAGTTTCCAATTTGTTACATTGCTGTTTTTATTTTTATTCGTAACGCAAACATTTTTTTTCACGCTTCATGCCCGATTCACAATGCAGCGTGAGAGCGACGACGAGTCTAGAGCGAGTTGTCAAAAAAAGGCTCGATCTATACAAATGTATGAAACAATACACAATGATGCGAGACTCGTTCTATCGCAACGCATTCTTTTCGGAAAATTGAAAAACTTTCGCGACGAGATAGCCTGTCAGCAGGTTGATACGACTTTGTTATGTAGCCAGAAAGAGAAAGGTGGTGTGTTGCCGTTGTTGCTTTTAGAGAGATAATACAGGCTCGCTGTCATAAGTATCGCCTTCATTGTGAACTGGGAAACGATTTTATGACGACGAGGATATCTCGCCTCGCTCTAGACTCGCTCTCACGCTGCATTGTGAATCGGGCATCACTCACAGCGTGAGAGCGAGACTAGAGCGAGACGAGTCCAAAATTAGGTTTTGGAGCTTTTTGCATAAGACTATTTCATAGCACCGAGATTTCTTACGAGAAGATATTCTCTACTGAAATACAAACATATTACACATAAGTAGAACTTTAAATACATATAAAGAAGAACACACTTAGGACAAATTTTTGAATTTGGCCTTATTTCACTGATTTGAAACGAAATTAACCCAATTTTATCTATTGAAAGCGCAATAAGACCAATTTGGCGTTATTTCACTTTATCAAAGTGAAATAAGACCAACTGTTGAAATTTGGCTTTATTACACTTTTCAAAAGCGAAATAAGGCCAATTTTTCAAAATTGTTCATACAGAGGACATACAGAGGTTTTACCGAGTTCGATGACGATATCATGGCAAATAATGTCATCGCCGATGAAAGGGTACATCTCCAGTACATATCGAAGGTGGAGCTCCAAGCGATCTTCGACTCATTGAGGAGGAAGAAATCTGTGGGAATCGGTGGAGTATCGAACATTCTGCTTCGACATCTGCCTCTAGTAGAGGTGGACATTTAATCACTCTGCTTAAATATGCACTCAATAATGCACATTATCCAGCG
The DNA here is from genome assembly GCA_963082735.1 of Pocota personata. NCBI lineage: Eukaryota > Metazoa > Arthropoda > Insecta > Diptera > Syrphidae > Pocota > Pocota personata. Next base: position 68,596,783 of record OY720431.1, read on the forward strand.
CATTGGAAAACTGCAGTGATACAACCTATCCCCAAAAGGGGTAAGGACGCCTCCAATCAGGCAAATCTCCGGTCGATAAGTCTCCTTCCGAACATCAGCAAGGTATTCGAAAAAGTGATTAATGGAGTGTGTTGCAACAGCAATCAGTTATTATAAGCGAATTAAATTAATGTAACGTAAGCCTTAATTGCAAATGAACTAGTTTCGATAACTTTAATTTAATAGAATGAATTTTACTTTGTTGTGTCACTTTTGTTAATATTTTTTGAGCACCAGTTTTCCTTGGTTCAATAAAAAAATCCCGAAATTGTTATAAAGTGGAAGAAATCATTTTTATTTGAGAGTATTTTAATTCTAAAATTACAGAGAGTGTGTTAATGTGATAAACATTGGTCCTTTTGAGTCAGATAACCAAAAAAACAGAGTAAAATAATTGAAAAACAGTGTAATTAAGACAATAATTGTGAGCTTTAGTGCCAATCGGTTTCCCGCGCCGCGCAAAGTACATATCATCGATTGATACATATAGATAGTGAGTGAGTAATCTAGTGGCTTTCTTATTATTCCTTAAAATCATATAAAAAAATAACAAATTAATATGAGTAAATTGCTGAATAATTTGTTGGCACAACTTACAAAGGATGAGTTGAATTTTAAGAAGGCGAACAAAGAAACCAAGGCTTCTAAGTACTACCTTCAAGGTCGCCTTACTCTTCTTGAAGCAAACTTCCAGGCGAGTGTCACACAGCCAACGCGGATGCAGTCACCAACGTAGTCGACAAAGCTGAAAGTGAAAAAATTGATGAAGTCTACTACAATATAAGGGAAATGTACGTCACTTACCGTTCGTCTCTACTGGAAGCCCTTGATAAAGTTCCCGCCACTTCTGCTGTCCCTGGTAGTCTTGCACATACCAGTAAAAAAAAAATGATCTGCGACTTCCTCAAGTTCTACACTTAATAACTTTCACACACAACACAACAACACAAAGGTTCTTTTGGCGACAGCGGTGGTGAAAACTAGATCAGCTTCCTTAGATTATGTGAACCTGCGAGCACTCATAGACCCCGGTTCGGAAGCTACGTTCATAACAGGAGCTGCGGTCCAGTTGTTAAGACTTAGGAGCAAGCGAACATATATCGAAGTATCTGGGTTGGGGAAGATCAGCAGCGGAACATACCACAATTACGTGGATTTGTCTTTCGGCTCACTGCATTCAGCATACGAAGGGCACACCCGAGCCTTCGTCTTCAAATCCCTGACTGGGCTCCTTCCGGCCCAAAAAATAGACCTCGATAAATGGGCGCACATAAATGGACTCACCTTGACCGATCCCAGCTATCACACTCCCGCCAACGTGGATATACTGTTGGGAAGTGACATCTACGCTGAAATTCTTCTGTCAGACATCGTCAGGGAGGAAAGGTTTACGGCACCGGTTGCTCAAAAAACCAAACTCGGATGGATTTTGATGGGTAAGGCCGTAGAAATCCCACAGGCAATCCGAAGTTTCGCGCAGTTTTCCGATCTCGACGCCCAATTTCGAAAATTTTGGAAAATAGAAGAACAGCCATTCGAGAAGTACGAATCGGAAGAAGATAGGGCATGTGAAGAACACTTCATCACACACACTAAACGTTTACCCGATCGCCGGTATCAGGTCCGTCTTCCGTTCAAAGGCACTACGTACCCAGCATTAGGATCAACACAACAAAGAGCACTCAAACGATTTTATCAGCTGGAAAGGAAATTCGGCAATAACTCTACACTACAGGAGCGTACAAGAAATGTATGGAAGAGTACATAAGTCTCGACCACATAACTGAACTAAAAAATGCATACGAGGTAGTAACAACACCTTACCACTACTTCATTCCCCATCATGCTGTCATCAAGGAATCCAGTACCACCTCAAAGTTGAGGGTCGTGTATGTTGCGGCTTTCAAAACTTCTTCTGGCTCTTCTTTGAATGATCACTTGATGGTAGGCCCGAAAGTTCAAAACAACAACCCTGCACAAGCAGTGCTGTCGGTAAATAGTAGTTGCCACCCTTGAACCCAAGATGGCGCTATACCCAGCCAAGATGAGCTGTTAACGTGCAGACCTCTGCCATTTTTATTTTTTACATGGCCGCCCAAGCGCGTGGACGCAAACGAAATTTGATATACATATAAGTATATAAAATAAAACTATTGAATTGTACCGCAGAGACTGAAGTAAGATCACTCTAATATTACTATAGAATTGTATTAATTATCATAATAAAGATTTGTAACATCTTTTCCAGTAAACCCACAATTTATTTGCAAGAACAAGGGAAAGTGTTCACAGATTCCTCGCGGTCGCTAATCTGCGACAACAGTCATAGATGTTATACTGCGTTGGAGAAGACATCGATTCACCTTTTCCGCGGATATGGAGAAAATGTGCCGCCAAATTCGGATGGACGCAAGGGATGCCAACTACCAGCTCATTTTCTGGAGAGACGACCCGCAGCAGCAAATCAGGACATATCGCTTAGAAACTGTAATATTTGGGACAGCTTCAGCTCCGTACCTCGCGATCCGAGTTCTTCATAAACTTGCTGATGATGAAGCTACGAATTTCCTTTTGACGGCATCTATCCTACGCGACGACACATATGTGGACGACATGATCACAGGAACCAACGCAGTTGAACAGGCGCTGAAAAAGAGATGAGGTAAGGATGGTTCTCGCATCGGCGGGATTCTACTTACGGAAGTGGATCAGCAACACCTAACAAATTCTGAACGAAATTCCAAGTGAAGATCGTGAAGTGAATTTCTCATTGCCGTTCGATGAAGCCAATCACGTGAAGACCCTAGGCATGAAATGGCTGCCAGTATGCGATTCCTTCACGTACCAGGTAACTCAGTTTGAGGAGAGAGACGTCACAAAACGAACCGTATTGTCATCGATCGCGAAGTTGTTCGATCCTTTAGGTTGGCTCTCCCCATGCATCATCAAGACCAAGATATTGATGAAGAATCTTTGGGCACGAGGACTTGAATGGGATACACCGATCCCTCAGGAACTGCAACATGAATGGATCCTGTTCCGTCGAGAGCTTCCTGCGATCGAGAAACTTCGTGCATAGAGAAACTTCGCTTACCGAGATGGATCCGGACAGGCATAGATGACAGCAACCTAGAAATACATGGGTTCAGTGATACTTCGGAGAAGGCTTGATCAGCACAACAAGATCCACATGTATCTTCTTATGTCCAAAGCCAAGGTGGCTCCACTGAAAGCAGTAACCCTTCCACGACTAGAGTTATGTGACGTCGTTTTGTTGGCAAAATTACTGCACGAGGCAGCCAGAGCTCTGAGGTTGGAGATCTGCAAGACGTACGCGTGGACAGACTCGGAGACAACATTGTGCTGGATCAAGGCACCTCCGTCTTGATGGGAAACGTTCGTGCATAACCGAGTCGCTGAAGTGCAGAAACTGACAGATTCCGACAGCTGGAGGCATATTTCGTCCGAGCAAAACCCAGCAGATATGACTTCCCGGGGAGTTTTTCCGTCGCAACTTATGCAGAATGACCTTGGTGGAATGGACCGCCATTTATATACGACGCCTGGGACATTACATTTCCGAAGCAGCCCATCACTTTCGAGACTGAGGAAGGAAGACGACCATTGATGACACACTGCGTGATGAACGAGGACAACAATTCCATTAGCAAAGCGGTCCAGAAGTACTCAAGCCTAACCAGGTTATCGAGGGTAATCTCGTACTGCCAGAGATTTGTTTCCAACCTCAGAATAGAACCTGAAAAGAGAGAGAAGGGCCCTCTTTCACTGTTCGAGCTACACTCGGGAATGCTAGCGATAGTCCGAACAGCTGGAAATGTTTCCCGCTGAGGTGAGGACCAACATCGGGAAAATGAAGGGTTTGAAAGCTCTAAACCCAATCATCGACGAGCAAGGTAGAGTACGAGTTGGGGGCAGACTGCAGAATTCGGACCTACACTTCGACCAACAGCACCCGATTCTCCTCAAACCAACACATTACTGCACAAAAATGGTCATAGCAGATGCCCATGAAAAAACGCTGCATGGAGGAGTTCACAAGATGGTTCCTTACCTGCAACAGAAGTCCACACGTCCACAGTTGCAACGTATGCTTCAGGTATAAGCCAAAACCAATGGGGCAGTTGATGGGGAACCTACCTGCTCCTCGTGTAAGCATTTCACGTCCATTCAGCCACACAGGAGTAGACTATGCTGGACCGATCGACATTAATGCATGGAAGGGACGAAACGCCAAGATACTCAAGGGATATTTTGCCTTTTTCTTATGCATGGCCACGAAAGCGGTGCACTTAGAAGTCGTAAGTGATTTAACAACTCAAGCGTTCCTGGTTTAGCAAACGAAGGAACCAAGTGGAATTTCAATTCACCCGCTTCCCCTCACTTTAGCGGATTGTGGAAAGCTGGTATGAAGTCGATCAAATTCCACCTAAAACGAGTCACTGGTAACCAAGTGTTCACGTATGAGGAACTCAGCACACTTCTGACACAGATCAAAGCATGTTTAAATTCAAGGCCTTTGTGTCTAGTATCAGAAGACATCGACGATCTGCAAGAGCTCACTCCAAGTCACTTCCTCATTGGAGCACCGTTAGTGACACCCCCGCAGCCGAAGTACGAAACCGACAAAACTACGTACATTGACAGGTGGAAGAGAGTTCAGGCACTTATGCAAACTTTCTGGAGAAGGTGGAGCAACGAATACCTAACGCGTCTATAACAACGACCGAAATGGATGCTAACCGAAAAGCACAACATCAAGGAAGGAGATTTAGTGCTACTACGAGATGAGAGACTTCCACCTGCCAAATGGAGTTTATTCAAAAATGAAAATTACGTTGGACTTTTTGCATAAGACTTTATTTCATGGCACCGAGATTTCTTACGAGAAGATATTCTCTTCTGAAATACAAACATATTACACGTAAGTAGAACTTTATACACATATAAACAAGAACACACTTTGACAAATTTTTGAATTTGGCCTTATTTCACTGATTTGAAACGAAATTAACCCAATTTTATCTATTGAAAGCGCAATAAGACCAATTTGGCGTTATTTCACTTTATCAAAGTGAAATAAGACCAACTGTTGAAATTTGGCTTTATTACACTTTTCAAAAGCGAAATAAGCCCAATTTTTGAAAGTTGGTCATACAGAGGACATACAGACGTTTTACCGAGTTCGATGACGATATCATGGCAAATAATGTCATCGCCGATGAAAGGGTACATCTCCAGTACATATCGAAGGTGGTGCTCTAAGCGATCTTCGACTCATTGAGGAGGAAGAAATCTGTGGGAATCGGCGGAGTATCGAACATTGTGCTTCGACATCTGCCTCTAGTAGCGGTAGACATTTAACCACTCTGTTTAAAAATGCACTCAATAATGCACATTATCCAGCGCATTGGAAAACAGCAGTGATACAACCTATCCCCAAAAGGGGTAAGGACGCCTCCAATTCGGCAAATCTCCGGTCGATAAGTCTCCTTCCGAACATCAGCAAGGTATTCGAAAAAGTGATTAATAGAGTGATTAAGTGGATTGAGGACAACAAAATAATTCCGGAAAACCAATTCGGTTTTAAGACAGGGAATGGTACAATACATGCCGCGTCTAAACTGGTATTGGATATCCAATGGAACAAAGGCAAGAAACAGTGCTGAACAGGCTGGGCATAAGCAAACCACTGCTGTACATACTGTAATATGCCGGCTACGGCTCGAGTAGATAAAACGATATTCTGTGAAATTTATTTCTTTATTTTCTACTCTATAGAACAATTCAAGTTCACACTATACTATTCTTCGCAAATTCTTTTCTTACAAGGTCTCTTTCCTCTCAAATCACTTTATCTCCTTTCAATTACTTAATTCAAATCCAAACTAATTACTTCTTCTTGTTATATCTCAACTTTCAATTTATCACAAAATTACAACTTCGTCCATTATCACTTTTCTAATCTCTTCGCCACAGTTTAAAAATCACTGTCTTTCCTATTGATCGCCATCTGTCCTTATATAGCAGAAGTTTCAGATAGCCAGAAACTTCTAGCAAATTCTTCGACCACTGGAAATAATTCCAAGATGACAATCATTTCTTCCAGTTATAATTCTCTCTTTATCCGTGACGTTGTCAGCTATTGCGAACCTCGAATGAAAGTACAGTTTGGAATGGGCTGTAGGAGCGTAGTTATTATTCTACATTATTGTTGCATACTTTTAGACGATGTTACACTGCCCCCCTCTTAGACTTGTTCGTCCCGAACAAGTGCGTCCTCACTTCGACCATTGTATCGACTCAGTCGGTCCACATGAACCACTTTCATTTTGGCCCTTGGTCCTCGCTGGATGCGGTAGACAACATCGTTGATGCGGGTTACTATTCTGTATGGACCCTCCCAGTTCCGCTGCAATTTAGGTGATTTCCCCTTTTGGCGATGGGGATTATACAGCCACACTAGATCTCCTTCCTGGAATCCTGACGTTGTTGCCTTGGCATCATACCTGGTCTTCATGCGGTCGCTCGTTATCTTAATCTGGCTTCTGGTCCTTTGGTGTATGTCCCTAAGCCTTTCCCTAAGGTCCGCCACGTACTCTTCTTCATTTCTGGGCTCATTGGTAGGAGATCCAAATTTCACCTCACTGGGTAAACGAGCTATTCCACCAAATAAGATTTCGAACGGCGTATGTCGAGTATTGCTATGCACGGCACTTCTATAGGCCATCAAAACAAGGGAATCTGCCGGTCCCAATCCCGTTGGTAGTCACCTACGACCTTCGAGAGATGTTCGTCCAAAGTCCTATTGAAACGCTCCACCATACCGTCCGACTGTGGATGAAGCGGGGTTGTCCTTGTCTTTTTGATTCCGAGTAGTTGACACATCTCTTGGAAGATTCTTGACTCGAAGTTCCTCCCTTGGTCAGAATGCAATTCCAAGGGCACACCGAATCTGCTAACCCAATTGTAGACGATCTGCTCCGCCACGGTTCTGGCTTCCTGGTTAGGGATCGGAAACGCTTCCGGCCACTTACTGAAGTAGTCCATCACTACGAGTATATACCGATTACCATTGTCGGTTTCCGGAAAGGGCCCTGCGATGTCAATGGCGATTCGTTCGAAAGGTGCTCCCACGTTGTATTGGTGCATCTTACCTCGAGTTTTGGTTCTCGGGCCCTTACTAGCTGCACACACGTCGCATTCTCTGCACCAGTCTTCGATATCTTCCTTCGCTTTTAACCAATAAAAACGTTCTCGTACCTTTTCTAGCGTCTTATTCACTCCCAAGTGGCCTCCGGACGCCCCGCCATGCATTTCCTGTAACACCTCCTTGACCCTCGTCCGCGGTACTACAAGTTGCATTACAAACGACTTTCCGTCGGAGGATTCCCATTTTCTTCTCAGAACACCTTCTTGGACATGGAGGGAGTCCCACTGCGCAAAATATGCCTTTAAGGTCGGGCTTCTGTGAGAGATGTCCTGATGATCCGGTTTCTCCATGTTCTCCTTCCAGGCCAGAATCGGCTCGATATCCGGGTCTTCCTTCTGAGCGTTCCGGATCTCATCTACGCTCCAGCCGGCGATAGGTTCGGCTCTCATTCTTTGGATGGAAACCAGCTCCCGTTCTTCCTGACGCGCACAATGTTTACAATCCGTTCTGCATGGTCTCCGGGATAGTGCATCCGCATTAGAGTGGAGTTTTCCTTTACGATGCTGTATTTCGTAGTCGTAGATTTGCAGCCTTTCGATCCATCTTGCGACCTGACCCTCAGGACTCTTGAACTGTAATAGCCATTTTAAGGCTGCATGGTCTGTGCGAAGAACGAACTTCCTCCCGTAGAGGTATTTGTGAAAATGCTTCGTAGCCAAGATCAAAGCTAGAAGTTCTCTCCTTGTCACGCAGTAGTTCCTTTCTGGCTTAGAGAGCACCTTGCTGAAGTACGCAACCACCTTCTCTTGGCCGTCATGCACCTGGGAGAGTACGGCTCCTACCCCAACATTACTAGCATCTGCATCCACAATGAACGTTTCCCCGGGAGTGGGGTAAGCCAGTATCGGGGCATCGCATAGCCGTTGTTTAAGTGCCTTGAAGCTCTTCTCGCACTCAATTGTCCATTTGAATTGTTTTCCCTTTTCCGTCAACTGGTGCAGGTTCTTTGCGATCCCGGCAAAATCCTTCACGAACCGTCTGTAGTAGGTGGCTAGGCCCAGGAAGCTCCTTAGTTGGTGTTTATCCTTGGGGACTGGCCAGTTTTTCACCGCTTCGACCTTCTCTGGATCGGTTCTCACTCCTTTCGCTGAAATTATGTGCCCCAAGTACTTGACTTCCGCTCTAAACAGGGCGCACTTCTTGGGGTTGAGCTTCAGGTGGGCCCTTCGAAGCCTTTGAAACACATCCCTTAGATTGTCTCGGTGTTGCGCAAACGATTTTCCTACGACGATGACATCATCCAAGTATACCAAACAGGTTTTCCATGTTAACCCTTGCAGGACACATTCCATCAATCGCTCGAAAGTCGCCGGAGCATTGCACAGCCCGAATGGCATTACCGTGAATTGCCATAGCCCATTTCCTGCGGTGAAGGCGGTTTTCTCCCGGTCTTCTGGATGGATCTGTACCTGCCAGTAGCCACTCTTCAAGTCGAGAGTGGAAAACCATCGGGCTCCTGATAGTGTGTCTAGCGTGTCGTCAATCCGTGGTAGAGGGTAGCTGTCTTTCTTGGTGACGTAATTGAGCTGCCGATAGTCCACGCAGAACCGCGTGCTGCCATCTTTCTTCTTAACCAGTACAACCGGTGATGCCCACGGACTTTTGGAACTTTCAATCAGACCTTCTTTCTCCATTGCCGACACCATCTCTGCAACTTCTGTCTGCTTTGCCAATGGAAGGCGCCTAGCAGGCTGACGAATTGGTCTAGTATCACCAGTGTCTATTCGATGTTGTACCAGGTGTGTTCGGCCGTATTCACCGTCCTGTGAGGCAAATACATCAGCGTACTCATTGATAAGATTCTCTGCCATAGTTCGCTGCTCCTGATTCAGCTCACTGGACTGGAGAATCGTCTCTCTCGTTTCCGCTGTCCAAGGTGATGGGAGAGGTTTTGGAGCATCACGTTCAGATATTGTTGCGACGGCGGTAATCGGCGTGCATTTTCCAGTCACATCCCCTCGCCTTAGTTTTACAGTGTGTGGTCTTGCGTTCAAAACCCTCACTGGAACCATGGTGTTCTTTGGTTCGACTAACGTCTTTCCCACGATGTAGTCTTGAGAATTCTTCTCTGGGTCTGGTTCTACTATGTAGAATCGGTGGCTCCCACGATCACCTTCCAGCTTTGTCCAAATGATTGTCTCTGAAGACGGCGGCAAAACTTCGTCTTTGCTGATGACTGTCCTGAGAGTTACGGCATTCTCATTTCCGTACACCATCGGAATCTCCACATTTCGATACCTCAGTACTTGCATCCCGATGTCCAAGATTACTTCATTTGCTTTCATGAAGTCTACTCCGATGATGCACTCGTCGCATATATCTGCCACCAGAAACGCATGGGAGAACGTCAGTCCTGCCAGAGTAATCGTAAGACGAACTTCTCCAAATACCTTCGCCATTTCCCCTGTTGCAGTCTTCAGGCAGTAGCTGTTGGTGTTGTGCAGCCAGGAGCTTTTGACGATATCTCTTCTTACAATGGAGGCAGTGGCACCTGTGTCGATGGTGGCTACGCACTTCTTCTCGTTGATTAGTGCCTCCACTGTCAGGCTCTTGTTACCCCGTTTGGTTTGCGAAACTTGAATGGTGGTCCTGGGGGCCTCGATTCCAGTAACCAACTTCTGCCCCGCGAAGTTGGTCCTCACGCATTTCCCGACTGCTGGTTTTGGGAAGTCTGGCTGACAGGATGGATGTTATCACCGACAGGATGCTTCCTCTCTGCTTCTCCTACTTCCGCAATGTGGACAATTTCCTCGTCTAGGTGCACTTCTGCACTGCCGTTGTAGGTGTCCGGTTTGGTTGCAATTCCAGCAACGGATTTGACTTCCGCGAGCTCTGTCTTCATCCATGACGGCTGTTCTCTGGCATGAGCATTCCACGACGGACATTTCCCTGACACGGTGTATTCCCTGGTATGCTTGGTCCGCAGCCTTCATTGACAAAGCGAATGCCAATGCCTCGGGGAGTGTTCGCTTTTCAGCCATCCTTACAGCCATTTGCAGTTGTCTGTCCTCTATGGCCTGAATAAAAGCTTCCACCGCCATTTCGTTGATAAGCTCCTCACCGGCTTTAGGGTATGAAAGATGGGCTAGTCGCTCTATATCCGCTTGCAACTGTTGGAGCGTTTCCCCCCTTTTCTGGACTCGACTACGCAGCTGAACCCTGTACACCTGCTGCATGTGTTCATCCCCAAACCGCATCTCGATAGCCTGAACCAGAGAGTCGTAGTTCTGCTGTTTATCTTCCGGGATGGTCTGCAAGAGCTCCGCAGCTGGACCCCTCAGTGCAAGCGTGAGTGCAATAGACTTCTCTTCATCGTCCCAGCTATTGGTCATTGCGGCCGCTTCGAATTGCCTCTTATAAATTGGCCATGATGTTTGACCATCGAAGATAGGAGGCTGCATCTCCTTTCTTCTCAGACCGTCAGTGGAATATTCCCGTGCTTTCTGTCTCTTCACGTTGCTGAGCTCCTTAGCGAGATTTTCGACTTGCTTTCCTACTATCTCGAATTGCGTATCCACTTTTTCAAACTGAGTCTCTATCTTCCCGAACTGAGTTTCATGTTTCTCTAAATTTTCATCGAATCTGGTTTCGACTTTTTCGAGTTGCGTCTCGACTTTCTCTTCTCTTTTCGATCACTTCGAATTTGGATTCCAAGTTCTTGTTTTGCTCATCAAGTTTACTTTCCAGAGCATCTAGAGAATTCTTTTGTTCGTCCATTGCTTTCTTTTGTTCATCCAGCTTAAGTTCTATAGAATTCTTTTGGTCATCGAGCTTATGACTTTGATCTTCTATTGCTTTCTTTTGTTCGTCCATGACTAACTTAAGTTGCAGGAGCAGACTTGTTATACCCGGGTCGGCTACTGTACTTGCTGGTTCCTCTTCCACGTCAAACTCTATGTCATGCGGATTTTCACCTTCCTGCGTTACTGCTTCTTCCAGACGAATCAGTAGGGCATCTTTTCCCCCAGTTGTGTCGAGATTCCGCTTACTGAGTTCTGCCTTTAGTTGAATTATAGTTAGTTTTCCCAATTTGCGACCCATTTTGCGCAACTAATTAACTCAACGCAGAAATCGTTTTTTTTTTTTTTTTTTTTTTTTCTTGTGCAATTTCACACCACGGAAATAGTTATTCACAGAATAAGTTTTATCCCACTTCTGACACCAATGTAATATGCAGGCTACGGCTCGAGTAGATAAAACGATATTCTGTGAAATTTATTTCTTTATTTTCTAGTCTATAGAACAATTCAAGTTCACACTGTACTATCCTTCGCAATTCTTTTCTTACAATGTCTCTTTCCTCTCAAATCACTTTATCTCCTTTCTATTACTTAATTCACAAATCCAAACTAATTACTCCTTCTTGTTAACTCTCAACTTTCAATTTATCACAAAATTACAACTTCGCCTATTATCACTTTTCTAATCTCTTCGCCACAGTTTAAAAATCACTGTCTTTCCTATTGATCGCCATCTGTCCTTATATAGCAGAAGTTTCAGATAGCCAGAAACTTCTAGCAAATTCTTCGACCACTGGAAATAATTCCAAGATGACAATCATTTCTTCCAGTTATAATTCTCTCTTTATCCGTGGCTTTGTCAGCTATTGCGAACCTCGAATGAAAGTACAGTTTGGAATGGGCTGTAGGAGCGTAGTTATTATTCTACATTATTGTTGCATACTTTTAGACGATGTTACAATAGCTTAGGTGTAGGTATTTTATTTAGGTTTTCTTTAAAAAAAAAAAAACGCCAAGCACAGCACTTGAATTTAAAAACAAAAAAAAAATAAAAAAATTAAAAAACTGTACGTACATATATAATTACGTAGTAGAGGTAGAGTCAGATAGATTAAGGTAGAATAAGGTAAGTAAAGACTTATTTTAAGGTAGTTTATAAGTTTCATATACATATAAGAAACGAACACAAAAAAAGTTAATTCACTAAGTTTTTTTTCTTTAATTAAAACTTTTCTTAGTAATGATTAGTTATTATTAATAAAAAAAGTGATGAAATAAATAATGAATTTAAGTTAGGTTCAGTCGAAAGACATAGTTTTGATTAGGTTAGCTTAGAGCGCCCGCATAGGGCCAGCAAGTTAGTATAACATGGAAAAGTTAATTAAACTAGTTTTAAGCGTTTTTTATTTACCAATTAAGGTATTAAAAATGAACAAAATGAGATCAAAGTCGTCTAAGTCATATCCGGGAAATAGCTTTTTGGGCATTTGCTGATAAGGTACAATTTCGTATGTATTTTTAAATTGTTCATACCTTTGCTGTACTATAGAGAAACTCGAAAATAATTGATCTCTTAATATTGCTCGTTTGTCAGATCCGCATCGACATTCTACATATTTAGCGGCAGTTTTTCCCAGTTCTTATTTTTAAAAACCTCTGATTTTCGCTGTAAGTCTATGGCAACACTGACACTTGAAATATGCAACTCAGCTGCACGGGATAAACTCGGATTCAAGTGTGCTCAGCATTTTTGAACATAAAAAGTAAAGTTGAGAGGTACGAGTACATACACACTTCCCGCCATTAGTTCTGTATATTCATTATCCACATCTCTTCTCATGGGGGTAAACAACACAGTCAGTTCGATAAGAAGAACCAATAAACTCACTCAGATGCTTTACTCTGAAACACAAACACTTCACAATTGACCGATTGCGTTGATTAGTTTCAATTCAACCTTCTCTTTAACTGGTCATGGCTCGCTCGTCGGTCATTAAAATATCAGTTTTATTTCTGTTTTTACATCGTGCTATTTCGTCTGAATATAATTTTGATTGTCCCGGCAAAAAGTGTGATAATGAAATTAGACAGAAATATGAGCCTACGTGGGATAGTTTAGACAAAAGGCCACTACCGCAGTGGTATGATGATGCTAAAGTGGGGATTTTCCTCCACTGGGGGGTCTACTCTGTTCCCAGTTATGGTTCCGAGTGGTTTTGGACAGATTGGCAAGGTTTGTTTTTACTCATTGGAAAAACAATCGAAGGCGTATCTACAGTAAAGAATGAATTTATAGGTCAGAAGATTCCGTCTTACATCGATTTTATGAATAAAAATTACCAACCGGGTTTCACATATCAGGAATTTGCAAAAGATTTTACTGCGGAACTATTCAACGCTACTCAGTGGGCGCTTCTATTTCAGGACAGCGGTGCAAGGTTGAAAATCATTATCATTATAACATGCACGCATTCTATTAATGTGTTCTATTTGCGTTTTAGGTATGTCGTGCTTACAAGTAAGCATCACGATGGTTTCACTCTGTGGCCATCAAGTCGTTCATTCAGTTGGAATGCTAAAGATGTGGGTCCAGGGGTTGATCTTATCGGTACTATTAGTTAAGTTAATTCGGTTAATTTTCTAATGAAAACTCTATTTATTGTAGAAGAACTTTCTTCAGCTATACGTGAAAAGACTTCCCTTAAGTTCGGCCTGTATTACTCATTGTTTGAATGGTTTAATCGACTGTATATAGAGGACAAGTTGCACTTGTTTTTGGATAATAAGTACGTGCAGTACAAAGTGCTGCCAGAACTACACGAATTAGTTACCAAGTACTTACCAGAAGTGATTTGGTCGGATGGTGACTGGGAAGCTCCACCACCATACTGGAATTCTACCGATTTTATTGCTTGGTATTAGTTTTTAAATTATTTTCAAGACTAATTATTGCTAAAAGTTGTATTTACTGCAGGCTATACAACGACAGCCCAGTTCGAGATACGGTAGTCACCAATGATAGATGGGGATTTGCAACGCATTGCCTTCATGGAGATTTTCGTACTTGTGCGGACCGATTCAATCCGGGTAAGTTGCTAATACATATACATACGTACCTACATAGGTGAATTAATATAAAACATAAGCAAATAGTCATCATACCTAGATAGGTTAACCTAAGGCGATTGATTTGTTCAGTAGACTCTTGGTTGTAGCGCCCTGCTGCAATGAAGCATATTTTTCATCGTTTCGAAATTATGCATCTGCTTTAATGAAGCGCCAGAGAAAAAAAAATGGTTCAGAATTAATTTCTTTATGTACTTTTAATGTAAACAACCGTTTCAGATATCTGTAGAGAATTCTTTCAAATTAAAAAATAACTTTCAAATCAAAAATAACCTATATTAGCCGTATTTCTTTGTAAGTTTAAGAAAAAAAACGATATTCCATTTTATATTTTGAAACTTGGCATTACTGATTTAGTCGCGGATTGGCGTTCAAAGAAAATCAGTGTCTCTACCATTGTCCGGGTTTTTCTATTGTTAAATTAATCATTCAATGATTTTATAATGAGCAGAATTTAAAATTAACGAAATTAAAACAATTATTAATAGAAACCTAGCAACAATTTTTTATTTTTTTTTTCTGGCTTAAAATGGCCAAAAAACATAAATATAATATTTTTTTCTTGAGGAAATGAAAATTTGTTTTCGCATGTTTGTCATTTGTTTATAGTTGAGAACAGTATTGCCAGTTTAAGTGAAAATCACCTGGCCCTTTAAACGAAGTTACAAAGTTGAATAAGTGTATACCAAAAACTGTCAGGCAGGCGCCTATAAGAAAGTCTGGTGTATTTAAAGTATGGGGTGGGTGGCTCGCTTCGCTCGCTAACAGGATTTTAACCCTTTTTTCCGCAGGGTTTAGCCGCTCACACGCTAAGGGTATGTCAACAGCTGTCAGGTAGGCGCCTGGAGCTAATGTTTAATTATATTTACTCTGGGGTATTTAGCTGTATAATATTTTCAGTCAATACAAAAAAAAAAAAAAAAATTTCAAAAAAGACAAAATTAATTTTAAATTATTTTAACTTTGGGTCATATGGCAATACCTATAATATTTTCCAACATTCACTGCATTCACCACATGCACAAGCGTTATGCGAAGTGAACGCGCCCATTTGTGCAGTTTGTATACGATTACATGCACTTTTCTGTGAAAATTGAAAACTTTAAAAGTAAAAAAAAAAATAGAAA
Source organism: Pocota personata (assembly GCA_963082735.1). Taxonomy (NCBI): domain Eukaryota; kingdom Metazoa; phylum Arthropoda; class Insecta; order Diptera; family Syrphidae; genus Pocota; species Pocota personata. The sequence continues at coordinate 68,612,046 of OY720431.1, forward strand.
AACAAATTTCGGCAGAAAAAGAGATAATTACTGAAACTATACCCAGTTAATTGTGGCCCTGTCAGTTATCGGTAATTGTGGATAGTATCGATTGTTACTGAAACTATACCCAGTTAATTGTTGTCCTTGTTTGCCATGCGATCTTTTCCGAACTAGAGATTACTTTTAGAAAGAAACACGGCTTTTTTTTTTATGGACTTGAGGTGAAAAAAATGTATTTTTTTTCTTTTTTTAAATCGTGTTTATTTCAACTTTATAAGGAAATTGTTGATCCAGAGATTTTGAGCATTGGACAAATTTCGTTCAACTAAAAAAAATGATTTTGTTCAATCGTTCCCCGCGTTTCCCAAATACGAGTACACAGGTCGTTCGAAAGGTTTTGAGCCTCAACCTGAAGATAACGCTACTAACTATTCAAAACTATTCTAGTACTACAATTGTACATGCTTGGAGAGGCATCTTTTAAAATATCGGCCATTTTGGAAGCACACTTGTTTGAAAGTCGTTTGTATGGAAATAAAATCAAATACCGTGACTGCGTAAATTAAAGACGAGCTGGACGTTGTTTACAGGGACTAGATCGGCATATTTAAACGTGGTCTTACCAGCTTGGTTGATGATGATCGTTCGGTACTATCAGCAACTGCGGCTATCATCGATAACATCGAAAAAGTTCACCAAATGGTACTCGATGACCGTCGAATCAAGGCTAAAGAAATGGCAGAGGCTGTGATAATATCAAAGGAATATCATATTTTACATGCGTTGTGCCGCTCTTGCTCACTTTGGACCAAAAACGCATTTTCACACTTCGGAGGTCGCCATGGCAAAAATTCAAGAATTGTGGTTCGAACTGATAGACAACCCACCGTATTCACCAGATCTGACCCCTTGCTAAAGTTTTCTGCTTCCTAAGCCCAACATTTTGCTCGGATGACGGTGATTTTCATCGAACGTGGAGGTAATCGGATGTATAGCCGCCTGTTTTGCTGAACAAGACACTAATTAGGACGAACATCGCTGGAAAAAGTATTTATAGATTATGTTGAAACATAATACCGAATTTGACTGAAAAAATTTTTGTTTCTCTGTTAGGTTCAAAAGTTTTGAAATGACCTTCATACCCTGTACCTTTAAAATTGGCTTAATTCCATATAGTAGAATATTTGGATAAGAAATAAGTTTACCTACATTTTGTGAAGGAAAAGGAGTTATTGATGAAAATGTTATATCCCGTCCATTTGAAAAAAGGGTGCGCAGTCCTGCTATGGTGCTATAACTGGCGACTTATGCTTCTTGACATCAATCTACACTTTTCACCTTTACTTCCAGTAGACCTAAAATTACAGGACTATTAGGATCAATTTATTTTAATGCATACACAATTTATAACATAGGAAAGTATCGTACTCATATGTATTTTTAAAACAGTAATGCCAATATACATATGTACAATAGCTAGATTCTTCATATGAATGTTTCAAGTTTTTATATGTATATAAGTTTAGACATATTTTATGTAGGGAGCCTAAAAGTCAATCTAGTAGAAAGCCAATAATGGCCAAACCTAAATAGACTTGGAAACTATGTATTATAATGTACCATTTTATGAAATAAAAGTCTTAACGAACTAACTAACTAATTTGTACCTAAGGCCAACCATTTTCGATATAATTGAGAAAAATACTTCTTGATCCACCATTTTTTAAAGATGACGGACTATGCACAGCCTGTATTTGTCGGGACTTTTAATATATTTTCTGGGAAGGCAAATGCAACATTCATATGAATAAAAAGTTGGTTAAAGAACAATTGTATAAATTTGTTTGCCCGTAGCACAAAAAGTATCACTTTTAACACAATTATTGTAGATTTAATACTACGCTTCGCTGATGCTACCTACTCATGACGAAGTAAAAAGCTATAATAACTTATCGTTTAAGCACATACATACATACTTCGTGCACTAAGCAAACACATATTCATAATTAAAGTGATTCAACATGATTTTGAATTTGTATTCTAATCGTCTTTGCTTCAATAAAAATAATTCTTTTTGGCAGTGCTGCCAAAACTGATATTGCCTCTGCTTGTGAGTCTAATTGAAATAAACAAAATATGTAAGAAATGTGCTTGATTGGGTTTTTGAATGGTTTTAATTTAAAATACATATTTTTGAAAGAGCTCATGATTTTGAAAAAAAAAAAAAAAAAAAAAAAAAACAAGCTGAAATATAAACTTTTATTATTTTATTCCTTTCCATTATTGTAATACTAAAATTTGCAGGAGTTTTACAAGACCACAAATGGGAAAATGCATTTACACTAGACAAGTCCAGTTGGGGGCAGAGATTTGATACTACACTTGCTGACTACATGACATCAAAGGAACTTATTAAAGGTACATTTTGTTTGCGTGTTGTTTAGGCCTAATCTTTTCCCATTTGTAGAGCTTGTAAGTACAGTCAGCTGTGGTGGTAATATCCTGGTAAATGTAGGACCAACAAAATATGGTACAATTCAACCAATCTTTGAAGAAAGACTTCGTGACATGGGTAGATGGTTGAGTGTGAATGGGGAAGCTATATACGACAGTAAACCCTGGTTATATCAAAATGACACCGTTACTCCTGGAGTATGGTATACAAGTAAACCACAGTCAACTGGAGGCACCATTGTTTATGCAATTGTCTTAGACTATCCATACAATGAAAACGAAATTGATTTATACTCATTAAGGGGGCTAGTGGATGGATCAACCAAAATCATATTGCTTGGCATGCCAGAAACTTCTATAAAAGTGAGTAGTTAAGAATTGTCTATTAATTTCTTGTCCTTAATGTTTTATTTATTTATTTACTTATTTATTTCAGTGGGCATTAAACAAAACTTGTGTGCATATTAAATTTCCAGGAAAACATTTAATAGACAAAAATAAACTTGATCTTGCTTGGACCTTTAAAATTACCATTAAATAAGAATTAAAATGATAACTGCCTTCAATGTGGCATATTACACATAAATTATTTATTGCACTTTTTATTTTTATAAAACATACAAACGCACGATAAAATTTAGAGTTTGGTTCATAGTTCAATCGATATTACATGCTACTGTGACCGTATTTTGGTTTACTCTGGTACAAAGTGTTTCAGCTAATCGGAAAGCGGTAACCGTTGTGCAGCTCCCTCAAAGACCTTTGTCCGCTTCGCCGAATGCACCGCTGTAACTAGGTAGGGGCTTGGGTGTGCCAACCCAAGCTGGAATGTGAGGAACCTGCCTGACTTTGGCAGAGAAGGTGCCCAAAAAGGTTATGCTAGAATTCATAGGGCTATGTGAAATAAGGTGGGTGGGTTGACGTAGAGTGTGAACAAACTACGCCACACTTAGATCAGTATAGATCCATTCTGATGCAATGCATAACTAACACTGTTTTATTTTATTCGTGAAAACTGTCTGCCAGTGCTCTTGGGCGTGATTTATGGTCTACTTTTATCTTATAGTGAAAGCATTTCAGCGATCGTATACTGCCGGCCACATTTAAGACAAGAATAGGGAGCGCTAGCATAATCCACTTGTACGCTCCGGTGAAGCCTGTCTGTGTGAAAAAAATTATTAAATCATTTTGATGGCGGACCTCCATGACAAGCTAGGCAATAGCAACGAGACCCGGATGAAAGTTCGACATTTTATTAGAAGACATGACGACGGGGCTGGGTGTCGGCTGATCTCCAGTGAAGTTCTAACTAATTCACCATATGGTGATTAATCGGCGGCTTAGGAATTGTTTGTTAAATATCAACAATAGACGTGGAGCTGAAATCGTACGATACATCTATTGTAGCTTATATCTGCCTCCCCACTCTAGACGCCCGAACAAGCAAAAACACCACAATTCGAGGAGGAAGAGGTTGACACCGACAAACTTAAGAACTATCTTTCTCAAGGAATAGATACAATCAGTACAGCCACGCCACTTATAACCGAAGCAGAATAGAGCAGAATATAGCCCTTCTGTGAGATTTCAGAGGGGCTATATCACGTGGTTGCATTGCGGTCACCCACGCAGGGGATAAAATAGAGGTTGGGTTCCATTACCGCTTAGCGTGTATGTTAGCCCAGACCTTCGATGGAACCAGCAGGTTACTGATACTGAAAAAGATGGTGCTAGTTGTTTCTCACTCATGCGGATTTGGCCAGAATCTACCGTAGTGGCCAGGTAAAAATTACCACCCTTGAAATAGTAAAAAAAGCTATTGAGTATACATACATTTTGAGTAAAATTTTGGTGGCTGATTTTGAAAACAATTTCGATAACAAATACATAGTTTTTTGTAATAAGGAAGAAAAGTTGCTAATGATAATAATAAATTTAATAAATAATAATAATTGGGTTATATTGAGAATGTTTGTGAAATTCATTTTTAACTTTAAAAAACAAAAAAAAAAAAAAAAATATTTGTATAAAAACAAAACAAAAAAATAGCCTTAATTATGGCCTCAATTCTGAGAGGCATGGATATTACCAACTTTCGGCAATAATCTAGGGTTATATCTATTTCTCAGGCTTCCATTATTACAAATTTAACTTTGCCTTACTTCTCGGATTTCGGTGCGTAATTTTTTGTTTGAAAATTGCACAGCAATTCTCAATTGGGTTAATCAAGCATTCTGAGACCGACTTCGGTTATGAAATTTTTAACCTTTGATTTAAAAAAATAAAGAGATCAATACCAAACTTTGAATTAATCTAAAACTAATCTTCCGAGGCCGATGATATGGCACAGAGTCATCCTGAGAAATAGGGTCGACTATTACTGGGAATAGCCTATCGAAGGAATTAGATGGTCTTTAATAATATTAATGTAGCTGTCTCCATTCATCGATCCGTTAATAAAGGCTAAATCGCCAGTTCCGTAATAGCTAATGCAGCCCCAGAACATAAAACTAACGGGAAATTTATTTCTAGTGACAATACATTCACTTCTTAGAACTTCTCTGAATCTTCGACAGATGTACCGAATTCCATCAGACTGATTGAGATTACATTTCGTCTCGTCAGTGAAGATGACCCTCTTCAAATAATTTTCCGTCCAATTCCGCTGAGCTTTTGCAAAATTCAACCTCAAAGTCTTCATTTTAGTGGTTAAACTCGGTTTTTTCCTCGGCCTCCTGGCTGATAAGCCAATCTTCTTGCAATCTTCTTCTTACAATTCTTGCACTTATTTCTTTCTGATTGTGTTCCTTAAACTCAAGACTTAGTTCTACTGATGTTTTTTTTTTTCTATCTTTAATGCACAATTTTTTCAGCAAACGGTCTTCTCTTTGGTCAGTTTTCTTATTTTTCATCCCGGTTCCAACTTTTCTCTCAGCTGTTCCAAACAAGCGAATTTTTTTCAAAATGTTTTGTACACTTACATAGCTACATCCAACTCTTTCCGACCTTAAAGATAAATTTTCTTTATGTAAGGCATCAATTACACTTTTTTCCTCCCTACTTAACTGACGTCTCATGCTCCACAAAATTTAAATTGACCGTACTTTGCTAAATTTAAACTGGAAATGAGACAAATCATCGTGCTTGTGAGTAATCACAAGGATAACGGAAACATTTAACAACTTTTGGAACTAAAAAGTACAGCTAACTTTTGCCTGAAGTGAATAAGAAGAGAAAAACTGACTACTTTTGAAATCTCTAGAAGGTGTCAACTTTTATCTGGCCACTACTGTATAAAATCTATGTTCTTCCGAAACTTGAATATGACTCACATGTTTGGGCTCGAGCTGCCGTCACATGTTTCAGTTTACTTGATTGTGTTCAGCGACAAGATTGTATATCGGTTGGTGGTCGGTCGATGTATGGTCAAGTACATATATATGTATATATGTACACCCGAGAACCTATGGAATGTTAAATGCTTGGCGCTCCTGCATCAGTATTTTCACCACAGTTCTGCGGTTTTTTTCTTGGAAGTACTGTTTATCGCTTGAGAGAAACGATGTATATACCGTTATGGGAATTTGTTTGTTTATTCCAATAGAGAGGATTATTCTTTACATTGTTACGAGAATTTTTTTTGATCGGACATGTTTTAAGTGGTTATTATTTTTTTCTAAAATGAATATAAAAGTGCACTATCGGCATATTTTGTTTTTTTTTCTTTAAAAAAAGAAGCACAACGAGAGATTTGCAACGTGTACGGAGATTAGGCTATAAGCGCTGACACTTGTCAGCGTTGGTTTACACGCTTTCGTTCAGGAAATACAGACCTTTCTGATGATTGTCTCTCGATGATCAAATCTTGGCTGCAGTTAGCGCTGACAGGCATTTGACGACACGGAAGATCGCTCAGCGGTTTAGCAACGCCCATACAACTGTTTCGCAGAGACTGGAAAGGCTTGGAATGTCGTAAAAGGTGCATGTTTGGGTTCCTCACGAACTCAGTGAACGAAACATTATGGATGGTCTGTTAGTCTTAGTTGAGATGGAACTCCCTTAAGCCTTTCCTGAAAAGAGTGGTTACGAGAGACGAAAAATGGATCGCTTACAACAATATTCTGCGTAAGAGGTCATGGGGTGCTCCTGGTGGAACGCCGCATTCGGTCGGTAAACAATATTTGCATCCCAAAAAGGTTATGTTCAGCAATTGGTGGGATTGGCGAGGTATACTGTACCTTGAGTTGCTTCCACCCAATCAGACAGTAAATCCCGTTAAATATTGCTCTCGGCTCTATAATTTGAAACAGGCAGTGGAAGAAAAATGGCCAGAGTTGGTGAACAGGAAGGGCGTTATTTTTCACCATGACAACGTTTTGGTGACAAAACAAAAGCTGAGTTCCTTTGGCTGGGAAGTTATGCAGCACCCACCGTACTCTCTAGACTTTGCGCCTTCTGACTACCATCTGTTCCGCTCTCTCCAAAACAATTTGAACGGAAGGCAATTTGATTCTGAAGATGAGATCAAAACGTACCTGGAAAAATTTTCTACTCATAAGTCTGGTGACCTTTACAAAAGAGGCATTATGTCTCTTCCAGAGTGTTGGAAGAAAGTAATAGACCATGTTGGAAAATATCTGATAGATTAAATGTAAGCTTTTATACCGAAAATATGTGTTTAACTTTAACCGTAAAAAAAAACCGCAGAACTTATTGAACAACCCAATATACGTATATAGTTGTGTCCCGCCTGCCAGTCTGTTTAATCGTAATATACGTACAGCCCATTTTGAACATGTATATACTCGGAGCCTACTTTCAGGCGAACTGATATCCGTAGGAGACCGTTTTTTTTAAGATTCAACACGAATGTGGAATAATTTGCCTTCCTCAGTATTTCCAGAAACCAATAATTTCCAACGATTTGAAGTGAACGCTCATAGTTACTTCATTCTCTCTCCCTATCTGTCCACTTTTTAGCTCTTCTCTGTACCATTTCCTTCACTTTATAAACTTCAAAAAACTGAGTGGTGGAGAAGATTTAAAAATAAAGTGTACGACTGGACATACATATGTACACACATATATGCTGTTTATCTGCAAAAACTCCGATTTCAAATTAAAAAAAATTGTTTGACAATTTTCAAAAATTATATTGTTTAAATATTAATTTCATCTGATAGCATATGCCCAGAGTAATTCAAATATCAAATTTGATCAAAATCGGTGAAGCATTTTCAAGAAAATCAGGGGTCGAATTACGACATCAGTTAACGAGTGAATGAAATCCATACGCTATCGAGTGATCGAGTAACTACATTGGGATGATCACATAAGAATGGTCACGTATCGAGTGTACTTCGAAAATTGTACTAGTACAATTCTACTACATTGAATTGAGATGGCTGACAAGTGTCAAAAGTATTTATTTTTGTGTGAGTAAAAGTTTTGTATTTATCGTTTTCAATTAAAAATTGAATATTTATTTTATTGTTCATCTTCTGATTCAGAGGATGATCGCTATAAGTGTATTGAACGAAGACGTTTAAAAGAGAAAAGCGAACCCTTCTCTTTACAAGACTCTGCGTACGTATACAAAACTATAATCTTCTGAAAATATCTTTCATAGCATACACTTTTGATTGCAGTTTTATCAATAGATTCAGGGTAATCAAGAGTACATTCTTATTTATAATGGAGAAGATAAATTTTAGAGGATGTACCTAAACCGCTGTCCCACCTCATAAAATTTGCCAAAATCTCCTTTTGCAGAGGGTTAATTTTATTTAGACTCAACCTGAAATAAATTTCAAACAATAAATTTAAACAAACGCAAAAACAGCAATAAACAAAGATATTCTTACATATTTTCTCCCAATTGCACCTGAGTTCGTCAGCAGAAACCATATCGAATAAATAAATTCACGATCACTGATGACAGAATGCCAAATTTCGATACTCTATACTCGATCTCTTAAGCGGTCATGTCAAATCAACATTTACCAGTCACGTGTTGCTCGATAACTGATGCAGTAATTCGACCCCAGTTTCTTTCAAGATCGGCCATTAGTAAAGTACCTTAAAATTTGACTCTACAGGACCCAGTTTGAAGTAAAGCCGTCCAGTCGTTTAGGCTGCAGTAGGGCCTACAGGCAGACTGACAAACAGAATTGAGAGACTCACTTTTTTTCTGTTTCTCTATTATTCTGATCAAAATCTCGAGGTCGAATATTTTCAGAAAACTAATACTTAAAGTAAAAGTATAAAAGCAGCATGGTATATTTTTACCACAGAATCTTTCATGAGAATGAATCAAGGCTGTTTGACTGTGAATGGTATTTTTGGTATTCATAGTGCAGTGCTTTTGTGCAAGCCTGCTTTGTCTTTGACTACATCTTTATTTTTCATTAGGTGAAATCTGGTTTCGCTCCAGCGAAAGCTTTCTACCATTGACCTAGTCCTTTATATTTTAAAAATATAATCAACATTTTTAGCAACATCTGGTAGGACTTCTGGCGGCCCAAAGTTTAAAAGTTTGTATGGGATATCGATTTGTTTTTATTCTAATATGGTTAGAATAGAAATGTTGGGACTTACGTACTCGTAAGTTATACATATGTATGTGACACATAAAAGGGTTTAGATGCATTTCAAAGTTTGAATATCTTATTTGCTTTTTTTTAAAAATTAATAGGGTTATTGTGAAAATGTTACTACCCGTCTTGTTACTACAGAAAAAAAAAAAGTGCACGACTGGGTCGCACTTACTTGCTCCTACATATACTCGTATGTTATACATTTGCATTTCATTTTGATTTGAAATTCAAACAAAATAGTTAAAATGTTTTCTTTTTTTTTAAATCCATTAACTGTAAAACAAAATATTTTTACAATTTTTCAAAACTTGTTACGCCATAATCTTGTAAATGTAATATAGTGCTTATATATTGATTTCGGACAAAATCGGCTGACTAATAGCCAATTTTCGAAAACGGGTTAATAGGTGATGTAGTGTTATACGAATCTTTTGGTAAAAACCTGATACGCCATAGCTCAAAAATAAAATTCGCAGACAGACCCTAGATATGAAGTTTGAAGAAAATTCGTCCAGCCGAAACCAATACTTGGATCCAATATTTTTCGAGTAAAAACCAAAACTCTCTGAAAAAAAAAAATCATAATAGAGCATTTCCGAATCTATAACGACAAATAAGTTCTATGCTGATATTCTTATTATACATAATTAATGGATAGTGGGCTGAGATTCGAAGATCCTCTTAGCTGGAGCATTATTGTCCATTCGCACAATGTGGTCGAGCCAGTGTAGTTGGCATGTTTTGGCTTTCACTCATAGAGTTCGCGGTTGTATCTTCTTCTCCATTCGCTTTCCTCGCATATGGGACCGAGTATTCGGTAAAAAATTTTTCTCTCGAAAGTATTTAAAATTTGTTCTGTTTTCCTGCTTATCGTCCAGCACCCGACACCATAGAGCAGGACTGGCAGGATCAAAGTTTTGTAGAGCACAGATTTCGTCTTCCGAGTTAGGAGTTTTGTACTCAATTGTTTCGCCAAACCGAAGTAGTAGCAGTTTGCTTGGGTCAGTCTTCGTCGGAATTCCGCTAAGGTGTCGTTCGTGGAGATGATATTTACTTCGAGGTAGGTAAACATCTCACTTCGGCACGTTGGGAGCTACCGATTATGTCTCTGTCGTCTGCGTATTCCAGCAACTGGACGGATTTGTTGAAGATAGTGCGTTCCGTGTTGACGCCTCCCCTGTTCCTGCATTAGATTGAAGAAAACACATGATAGCGCATCTTCTTGCCGAAATCCGGTACAAGTTTGGAATAGTTCAGAAGTACTGTTCCCAAAATGCACATTGCATCGCGTGTTTCACTATTTCGAAGAGCCTGCGTTCTGGGCTTGAAGCCAGCTGCCAGTTGCTCGGTTTTCCTGTAGAACATCCGGATGTTGTTTCTATCGCGGGACTCTTCGATATTCTTGAGCTGGGAGACTGTGTATGCCCTTTTCTTCCTGTGCAGGGTCTTCTTCTCCTACCTTCTCGATACTCTTCCATCGCTGCTCCTGTTTTGCTCTGCAACATTTTTTGTCACCTTTTTCAGGCGTACTCACTGCTCATCATACCACAGGTTCTTTTTGGGTGGTCTCGGCTTGATGATGTCGCGATAATGGTTTCACAGATTGTTGACGTTAGTGGATGGTGAATGCACAGTGGTCTCTAAGGCGTCCAATGTCAAATTTCTTTTTCTGGGCGGTTCGCAACTTTTTCTCGTTGGACAGTCGAGTTCTGAATTTTACTGCTTCAAGAAAATGGTCAGAGTCGACGTTGACCCCTCTGACTATGCGTACATCCAGGATGTTGGATACGTGTCTGGCATCGATTAGATTTGATTGGCGGTTCGACCATCTGGGGAGCGCCAGGTTGCTGTGTGTATTCGTAGTCTTGGAAACCTAGTGCTACTTATCACCGTATTTCGTGCTGCTGCAAAGTCGATTAATCGGAAGCCGTTATCTGTTGTCGGGTCGTGGAGGGCCTTGAAATCCCCGAGTACGATTTTTGTACTCCGGACAGTCTCCGTAGGCTCCATACAGGAGATAGTATAATTCCTCCTTGAAGGGATCTTCAGTCTCATCGGTAGGGGCGTGTGCACATATAAGGCTGGTATTGTAGAAAGCGCATCTGATGCGGATCATAGCTAGGCGATATTATTTAGACAAAATGATCTATGCCAATTTCATCAAAATGTCTTTAGAGGTTGTCGACCGAGCCTTGAGGGGAAACATATGAGCAGATATTTAACTAAAAGAGTTTGCTTGCCCTGATCCTTTCTACTATGACTATAGATTTCTGTTTTTCTACCAAGTAACGAGAAACCGAAATCCAGATACAGTTAAAATAACGGTACTAACAGCGTACATAATCCTCTTCGATTACTCATCTTGTTGTGGTGGGGATGCTCAATAGGATCTAGTGATCCTGGAGGGCGATTGCAGCAGGGTCACCCAAGCTGTAAGGACTCCAGAGGATGGTCCGAAGCGAAAGAGTAATCAACCTGATTCCAGTGGCGGTGTGAGCAAATAGTAAACCGTACCCAAGGATGCAAGGATGAGAGTAAAATCAGTCGCCAACTAGCTCCTTTAGGTGCCTGGCAAGAGCTTGTCGTAAGTTGCCTTATCGTAAAAGAACCAGCTATACATAGACATATCCCATACCGGCTTACTAGTGGGAATTAACATGAACAAAACTAATTTAACAAAAACAAATACAAAAAAGTAGTAATTTAGATGAGATCGGTCCTCCTTTAAAACCAGACGGTAACACGGCGATTAAGCTGTTTACCGGTAATACTCCAAAGGTATTGGCTAGCAAAAGGATTGTGGATTCACATGGTCCATTTGCTGCCAAAAGCTGCACGGAGCCTAGTAAAGGTATTTTACAGTTCAATAAGGACTTTTCGTGATCGGGTTGTAGCTTCGGCTCACGACAAGTCGCTCTCTCAAAACAGACGAACAAAGATCGTCGCTCAGCTGGCAGTATTCTTGAGAAATTCGGCAACATTCCGGAGAACAAAATGGACGATAGGGTGAAAACCCTACTCGATTGGGCCAAAAAGATCGTCAGTACTGAGCCCAGTAAGACTAACAGAGACTTCACGTCTAAAAGACAGAGATCGTTGGAAGAATCCGGGTCGGATTCAAAAAGATCTAAAGTGCACAACACCAGCACCTCCTCTAGGCCCCCTAACGTCACATCCAAATCTTATAGCGATGTCCTCAAAGACAGGTTTGTACTGGCAGTCATCGATAAAAATGACATCGATGGTACAATCACTCCAGATAAATGGAGGGATCCTAGCCAAACTGGCGACTTGCTTTTTAGATATCATGAAACCCACCTTCTAACTGTCGTGACGGCGGTTGACATCAAGGCCATGTCGAACTGATCGTTTGTGCTTCTAAGAGATCTTGTGATCTCTATAAGCTAGCGATTGAGAACCTAGGGGAGATTTGGCCTGGTGCTATGCTTCAGGTTGTGGCTAGGGAGGATATCCCATGCAGACCAATAACTCCCACCTAGATTCGAGCCGAACACTCCAATACGGAGGATATTATCCGGATCCTCCAAATCAGCAATCCATCGCTTCCTACTCACAACTGGAAAGTCGCTAAGCTGGAGGAGCAGAGAGGACTTTATAGATGCGCGCCCATTGTGATCAATAAGGAATCTCTTGCTCCTTTGACGAAGACCGAAGGCGTGATAAGGTATGGGTTCGATGCTATTACACTGAAAGTGTACAAAAAGAACGAGGTGGATGTTGATGAACTCCCCCCTTCCTTCAGACCCTACTATAGGTAACATAAACCCTGAGACATCAATCTCCTCCCTTCCTTGGAGGATGATGACAAAGCACCTTTGAGTGAGGATGAACTACTTGGCTTGTCCTCAGACTCGGAGGGCTTGAACAATACTTTGGTGGAGGTTTCTCTGCCTGATTGTAGCAACAATGCTGCAGTTACTTTAGATTAACCTCCATCACTCCAAAACGGCTTCGGCTGGCCTTCTTCTCCGTCTCTCAAAGGATCAGGAAGATATTGTCTTAATCCAAGAACCTTGGGTTGTTAACAACCTGGTTTGTGGACTCAAGACTCCCGGATACTATTCCCTATAGGTCAAGGATAAAGGTCAACCTAGATCGTGCATATTGGTAAAAAGTAGCATTAAGGTAATTTTAATTCCTAATTACATTGAACTGGATATAACCGTAGCGTTGCTAGAACCAAGCAAGAGCTCCTGTAACCTAGCATCGTCTCATCTCGCCCACGACATCATAGACCTTCCTGGACCCAATATGGTAAGACTGGTAGCAAACGCTGAAAGAAATAAAACTGGAATCATAGTTGGCTGTGATGCTAATGCTCGCCACTCCGCTTGGGGTAGCTCTGACATCAACGAAAGGGGTGAGTTGCTTTTTGACTATATTCTAAAATCTAACCTCATTTTGTTTAACATCGGTAATGAACCTAAATTTTTTTTTTTTTTATATAATTCGCGCGCCAAAAGGAATATGAATACCTTTATACTGTTACAGGGCACGGGCTTTTAAGGAAAAGGGGAAGAGGAACAGAGGAGAAGCCTATGCACGTTGGCTTTAAATGTTTGAAGGTTGTAGTGATGGGGAAATACAGAGCTTGGTAGATCATTCCACATTTGTGTCGTTCGGCTTATAAACGAATCCCTATATTTAACAGTACGGACCGAAGTTAGGCTTTAGGGTGAACTGATGTGCATTCGAAACATGTCGCGTATTGCGGGTGAAGTTTTGAAGGGGAGGAATGCAGCTGGCTATTTCGCTGGAGCATTTTTTATTAAAAAAAACTATAAAACAGGGAGAGACAGGAGACATTTCCGATGTTGTAGTGAATGAATGGAATTCACAATGTCTCTATCACCTATAAGTAAGATTCTGTACCCTATCAAGAATGTGCAGAACGGTCTTGGGTGCACCAGACCAGATATGGGCGTTATATTCCAGCTTAGGGCGGATGAATGCCTTATGAATTGAGGCCAGATCAGACGGGGTAAAATATTTCTTGCACCGTTTAAGGAATCCTAGATATTTTGAAGCATTTTTGGCGACCTCGAACATGTGATCGTTCCATCGAAGATGGTTATTAATAAACATACCGAGAATGGCAAGTCTTTCGGTTTCAATGATGCAAGTACCAACCATGGATAATGGTTGATGGTTTTGGTTTCGCTTGAGAGACGGAAGACAGCATTGTGTTTTGGAAGCATTAAATTCCACTCTGTTGGTTGAACCCCTTTAATTATGCTGTCCAGGTCGGAATTTAATGTGTTTAACATACGTTTATGTTCCCCTTCTACGGCCGAAGAGCAAGGACGTGAGTTAGGAACGAGTATGAAAAACTGAGGGTATATCGTTTATAAAAAGAAGAAAGAGAGTCGGAGACAAAACAGAGCTTTGGGGAACACCAGCATTTATTTGGTGAATTGCAGACTTGAAGCCGTCTAAAATAACTTGTATTGAACCAACAGGAGGTTCTAGATATAACCCTTGTCTCCGACAACATTAATCAAATAATCAAGAACTGGAAGGTGAACACTCTTTTTCTGACCACCGATACCTTCAATTTAGTTTTGACGACGATCTTCCAGGCCCATTGGTTTAGAGAAATATCCGTAAAACTAACTGGCTCAAATATAGGGAAACGTTAAAGATACTCTGATACTCTAAAGTCCCCGAGCAATCCTCAAGAGCTTGATTGTATGGTTAAGGAGCTTACCTTAGCCCTCAATAAAGCGTTGTCTTCCCCTTGTCCTTTGGATAGGGTTAGAAACAAGAAAAAACTACACTGGTGGACCTCTGATCTAGGACCACTTAGAAATACTCGCAAAAAACTTTTCAACAAAGGCAAACGCAAAAGAGATGCATCTGACTGGAACTCGTTCAAAGAATCCCTAAAAACATATAAAAAAGAATTGAGGAAAGCCAAACGTAATTCTTGGAGACTCTTTTGTGGCAAAATAGAAGAATCTTCTGAGGCGTCTAGGCTGAGAAAAATCCTCTCTACAAATCCTTCAGTGCCCAGCTGTTTATTAAAAGCAGATGGGTCTTGAACAACTTCTAGTGTAGATACGTTAAATTTACTTATTGATACTCGCTTCCCAAGTAATTCCCTAACTGCCAACAATATTGACCCTATCATGTCAAATACTCAAAGCGCTACATAGCTTCAAACCATACAAATCCGCTGGAGGAGATGGCGTAACACCTACTGAACTACAAATGTCATCTGACATTATCCTGCCAGTGCTAAAAAATATATTTCAGAGTTGTCTGGATATGGTCCATATTCCGCATATATGGAGAGAAGTCAATATGGTCTTCATACGCAAAGCTGGTAAATATTCACACGCCAGTCTAAAAGACCTCAGACCTATTAGTCTATCATCATTCCTTCTAAAAATACTACAACAACTGATTGATATCCATTTACGTGACAGTATTGACACAAAACTACTGTCCGCGGCTCAACATGCATACTGTAAGGGCAAATCAGTAGAAACAGCATTGCATATCAATAAGGTCGAATACTCCATGAGTACATTATGGTAGCTTTTCTAGATATTGAAGGTGCTTTTAATAACGTCTAGTCATCTGCGATAATCAAAGCACTGTCAAATCTGAAGGTAGATAGCTCACTTGGCGAGCCGATTAATTTACTGCATAATAGTGGGATTATCAACTCAAAGCTGGGTGAGACAACTGTTAGAAGATATGTCAGCAGGGCTACCCCTCAAGGGGGCGTCCTATCCCCACTTCTTTGGAAATTGGTGTTTAATGAACTACTGATAATCCTGGAAGCTGAGGGTTGCGAAGTTATCGCCTATGCGGACGATGTTGTTATAGCAGTCTCTGGTAAACACCTCACTACCTTATAAGAGCTCCTACAAAACGCTTTGAATAAGGTATCTAGATGGACAGCTCGGTATGGTCTAGAGTGAACCCCCACAAAACCGAATTAGTCCTCTTCTCAAGAAAATTTAAAATCCCACCTATTGTCCCTCCATCCCTTAATGGAACAAGCTTAACTTTCTCCAACTAAGCAAAAGGGTGGCCGTGGTGTAGTGGTAACATCATCGCTTGTCACGCTATAGGTTCACGGTTCGAATCCTGATGTCAATAATCATCTATTTATTTCGCATGAAATAAATAAAAAGTCGATCAATTGCGAAAGCTTATGTCAACTCTACTGCGAAGGCATAACACTGGCAATAGGGCGGTCATATGGCTAAAATGCAACTTGATCGTAATGATGGACAGAAAAAAATACTGTGAATCATGAGCAACGACAAAAGCAAAAACAAATAAGCTCCCCAGTTATCTGGACAGCCACCCTTGGAGTTCACTGAAACTTAATACCAGCTGAGTTTCAAACCAAGTACACCAATCTGTCTTTCTCTCTGTCTCTTCCCCTTTCCTCAAAACGCCCGTGTCCTAAAATTAGTATAAGGGTATTCATAACCCCTTCCACATGTGCAAATTATAAAAAAAAAAAAAAATGTCTGGGTCTTATTTTGGATAGGAAATTAAGCTGGAAACTTAATACCTATATACATGAAAGAGTTAAGAAAGTCACTGTCGCACTCTTCTCTTGCGAAAAAGCCAGTGAGAACAAATGGGGCTTACAACCCAGATTAATTCGCTGGCTCTATATCTCTGTCATTAGACCGATCCTTATGTACGGGGTAGTTGTCTGGTTAATTGCCTTGGATAAGGCGATAAACCAGAAGTTATTAAGCAAAGTCCAACGTTCGACTTGTCTGTGCATTAGTGGAGCACTGCGGACGACACCTTCCGCAGCAGTGGACATTCTTTTTCATTTAACACCCCTCGACATTTATGGCAGGCAAATGGCAGCTAACTCAGCTATTCGCCTTAAAGCTACTTCACAGTGGTCCAAAGAAGTATATGGCCACGCCTCCATTTTAAACAAGTTTAATATCTTCCAAGTTCCAGAGCATTCTGGGAAGAAAGTGGTTTTAAAGAAGAAAAGTCAGTACATTTGTATACCAACGGTTCAAAAACTAACGACGGGGTGGGTGGTGGTGTTTTCTCTGCAAAATTAAATTAAAGCTGGATGCTATTGAAAAGACAAATTCTAGGTGGACAAGTGGTACAACTTGTCTAGCGACAAAACAGATTTGGCCTAAGCTGAATTTGAAACGCTCTAAGAATTTGATTTCTCTCAATGGAAAGCATATCAGCTCTGTTATAGGTGTCACAACTGGACACTGTTTAAGAGGCAAGCATGCAACAAGGCTTGGCGTCTTCCCAAACGATTTCTGCAGAAGCTGTATAGACGAGGAGGAGGAAGAGACTATTCTTCACCTTCTTTGCACCTGGCCAGCTCTCTGCGAAATAAGGAAACTCCACTTAGGAGTCTTCTGTTTCAACGACCTAAATGATCTAAATAATATAGACGTTAAGGACCTTCTACGCTTCATCAGAAGCTCCAAATGGTTCAACGAGTAGGCTAGAGGCCGCGTCCCAAACCCATGTCGTATCACAATGGACCTATTACTGGTCTAACCTAACAGCGTACACACTCACACTTGATGAATTTTTATTTCTTTTCGATTCATTTTTAAGTCTAAATATTTTGTTCCTGCCACGCGATTTTATGTTTCCGTCCAGTAATAAAATATGCGTAAAAGTTTACCTAAATTATAGATATTTGCACAATAATGTGCTGCACATAGTCATAAAAGATAGGTTGTCCGATATAAAACACGATCGTGGGCGTTGAAGTGAGCGGTTTTTTAAAATACAAATACTCTATTAAACCTAAAACTCAACGAACACACGCACCAAGTTTGATTCGTTTAGCTCGAAATACCTCGGATACGATTTTTTCACACTATCACCATATTTCCATTTCCTTAGGGTCCATCCAAAGAAGTTTCTAATATATAATTTTATTTTTTACTCAAACACGTAAAAAAATTGTGTTTAAAATCGCCACTATTTTTTTAAAAAAAGTAATTCAGGATTTTCTAAGGTATTGTAATTTTGCGCTATTTGCAACAACAATCTCTTTATGTGCCGGTTGTCTGTGATTTTTTAAAAAACTTTTGCACATAGTCATGTGTGCAGATGCACCCAAGTCGACGTACCAACAGCTTTTTGAGACCGCACTGTTAACAAAAAACGAAGTGAACATTGTTTTATCATTCAATTTATCTTGTTGCCGCCTTTTCGATGGACAATGCGGCGCAAAGTGACCGATATCTCCACAGTTATGACAGTGAAATTTAGGACGCGTCTTGAATTTGTTTGGTTTAAATTTTGTTGTTAAGAACATTGCGGAATCCGAATTTCTAACATCGTATTTCACCTCTTGTACTCGTAATAACA
The DNA here is from genome assembly GCA_963082735.1 of Pocota personata. Classification (NCBI taxonomy): domain Eukaryota; kingdom Metazoa; phylum Arthropoda; class Insecta; order Diptera; family Syrphidae; genus Pocota; species Pocota personata. The sequence goes on from OY720431.1 coordinate 68,630,441, forward strand.
ACGTTTTAACTTAATAGCTTGTTAAATTATCTGTCGAATTTTTTACAACCAACGCTTTATAGACTCCTGGCAACCCAGCGAGCATTAACGACGTCAGTCCAACTTTCCGAACTTTTATCGATGTCATTACCATTTTGATTACGTAGTCTTCCATAGATTCGCACTCATTCAACTTCAATTGAACAAGTTGCTTTAGCAAATCTACTCTCCTGCACAGACCATTATCCTCAAACGCATTTGTCAGGCTGTTCCATGCACTTTTTGCCGTCGTTGCATCAGCTATATACGAATAGTTTTGTTTTTCCAGCTGTTCCATGCAAAATTAATTCAGATTTGGCTTTCAGATCATCGGCCAAAGCAGCTGCAGTTGCACCAGCTTTTGGTTCTCAGGCCAGACTCAAAACGACTACACACTCCTTATCTTACCATTTAAGACTTGGCTGCTATCTTTCAGAAGTCGTAGTTCTCTCGGCCCTTTAGTTCTTGTACACAGACGATGCTTAATCCATGAAAAAAAAAAAAAATTGAAATGTAACCATCCGGTAAAGAAATTTTTTTTTTTTTTTTATAATTTGCACGTGTTAAAGGGGATATGAATACCCTTATACTAATCCTTAGAACACGTGCGTTTTGTGGAAAGGGGAAGAGACAGAGAGACAGACAGAGTGGTGTAGTTTGAAACTCAGGTGGTATTAAGTTTCTGTAAACTCCAAGGGTGGCTGTCCAGATAACTGGGGAGTATTTTGTTCGTTTTCGCTATTATTGTCTTTGCTTATGATCCACAGTATTTTTTTCCGTCCTCCTGATGTCATCATCACGATCAAGTTGCATTTTAGCCATTTGACCACCCTACTGCCAGTGTTATGCCTTCACAGTAGAGTTGACTTAGCTTTCGCAAGTGATCGACTTTTTTATTTATTTCATGCGGAATAAATAAATGATTCTTGACATCAGGATTCGAACCATGAATCAACAGCGGGACAAGCGATGATGTTACCACTACACCACGGCCACCCTAAATTAAGATATTTTAAATTGTGTACAATATTTTAGTAATTATATTTTGCTGGATCTGGGCCCATAACATGATGAAAATTAGTGCTAAAAAACGGAGAGAAATAAAAATGTAGAATCCAGAAGAAGGAAACGAGTTTATTGTAAATGACATTTAAAAATGGAAGCGTTCACAAGTAGAATGATACTGTTCAAAACTAATATATAAGCAAGGTCCTATCCAAGGAACACTCCAGTCCGTCCTTTATCAAAAGGCCGAACAAGACTTGGACGGATTCCTCTAGCTAGTCTCTGGAGCTTTTAATGCAAACTCACTTTCCAGGGTGCAAAAATGAGATTGCTCACTCAATTTGTTCTCAAGATGTGCAATCCTCATCTTGGAACGACATTAAGACAACAATTACAGAGGTTAATACCTCTTGGGCCATTTCCAGCTTCTCTCCCTATAAATCGGCTGGACTTGACGGCATACTTCCGATAATGCTGCAAAAAACACTGGATCAGGTGGTCCCTTGGCTAGTTCCGATCTATAGAAGTTGTATTTTCCTAAACCACGTCCCTCTGAGTTGGAGGCGTGTTCGTGTTGTGTTTATTCCGAAAGCGGGGAAGCGGGGGCATGAATCTGCAAAGGATTTCAGACCCTTCAGCTTGTAATCTTTCCTCCTTAAGACGTTGGAACGTATCTTAGACACGCACATCCGTAATACAATAGATACATCCCTTCTATCAAAATCTCAGCATGCGTACACTAAGGGGCGAACGACTGAGACGGCGCTCCATGAAGTTGTGCGTACGAGAAAAGACAATACACTACAAACAATTTACTCTTGTCACCTTTTTAGATGTTGAAGGTGCTTTCAATAACGTTAGTACTGAATCGATTCAGGAAGCTCTGTCCCAACTGGGTCTAGGGGAGTTTATTAGCAAGTGGATAGTGACTATGCTAAAAACCAGAATCATTCAATCGACACTCGGTAAAATCCGTTGTAAGGGGAACTCCTCAGGGTGGGGTTATCTCTCCTCTTCTTTGGCTTATGGTAATCAACAAAATTCTGTGTAGGCTTAACCGAGACGGTGTCAAGGTTGTCGCGTATGCGGATGATGTGGTAGTGTTGGTATCGGGAATGTTTCCTTCAGTGATCAGTGAGATTATGGAAGGTGCCTTGGATAAGATTAGCACATGGGCCACTGGATGTGGACTTAGCGTCAATCCTAGCAAAACTGAACTGATACTCTTTACCACAAAAACCAAAATACCGGCTTTCATGCCTCCACGGCTTAATAACCAATTACTCTCTTTATCATCTAGTGCTAGGTACCTAGGTGTGGTACTCGACCCTAAATTAAGCTGGAAGCTTAACATTGAACAGCGGGTAAAGAAAGCCTGTGTGGCTTTTTATGTTTGTAGCAAAACATTCGGTAAGAAATGGGGACTCCGTCCGAAGATGGTCATTTGGACGTATACTGCGGTGGTGCGCCCTATACTTTCCTATGGATCGCTAGTGTGGTGGCCGGTGGTTAAGAAGTCATACATTACTAAACTCATCAACAAAGTACAAAGGACTACGGCTCTAGGTGCTACGGGGGCGATGAGAACATGCCCAACTGAAGCCTTGAACGTAATCCTTCACCTTATACCACTCAACCTTCATATAAAGTACATATCAGCATGTAGTGCGGTTAGATTAAGAGAAACAGGTAGCTGGTGCGATAGTCTTTACGGCCACAACAGCATCTTTAATCTGCTACATCGGGAGTTGGTGGCAAATTCGACCGACTACATAATTCCCAGGGTGAACTTTCGCAATGATGTCACGGTGAAATTCCCTTCCAGGGCGGAATGAAAATGTACCGCGATGACAAATGAGTTCAAAAAAGCCATTTTCACTGACGGGTCGAAAATGGACTGCGGGGTAGGGGCGGGAATCTTCTCTGAATCCCTCAATATCTCTAGTTTATTCCGTCTACCCAATTCATGCAGCGTATTCCAAACGGAAGTTCTTGCTGTACGAGAGTTCTCCTCAAACATACATCCATACAACTTAACACCATAGCCATTTTCATTGATAGCCAGGGGGCTATCAAAGCCATCGTATCTGCGGCTTCCTCCTCCAAACTTGTTGAACAATGCAAGGAGGAGCTTGCCACACTCTGTCATCGGTCTAGGATCAGCCTCATCTGGGTGCCTGTTCATAGTAACATTGACGGAAACGAAAGGGCTGATGAATTGGCGAGGCAGGGATCTGCCCTTCATTGCTCACGTGTGGAGGAGGTCAACATTCCGTTAGGGGCCCTTAAGGGTAGAATCTTTGCTCATTTCCTTGCAGATGCTGGTAATAGATGGACTGTGTCATATCCAGGCAGATATGGCCCAAGTATAACCGGCGCAGAACACAAGAGCTATTAAATAGAAACCGGTTCTAGCACTTAGCACTAGCCATTGGCCCATAGGGGTCCACGCAGCCAGACTGGGCATTACTTTTAATGCACTTTGTCGTAGCTGCAATATGGCCAACGAGCCTGAAACAATCCTTCACTTCCTTTGTAATTGTCCGGCCCTTAGTAGGGTCAGACACCGTACACTTGGAAGACTCCTTTTTGATAATATTAGTTAGTTAGCGGAGACAAGCATCGGTGCGTTACCAGTTTCCTCAATGCCACGGGATGGATTTAAATAATCTTTTCTCTCCTTTCCCACAAGTCCAACGTCAGTTTTTACAACAAATTAGGTCACTTGAGTTGTGGTATTAAAACGGCGCCTTTGCGCTAATTATGTTTCAGCATAGCATGCTGTCACAACCATATCTACCTACCTACCTATTCAGTTAACTTTTATAATATTTCATTCTAAAAAACATCAAATATTATACCCAATCCCTTTGTCTTATTTTCACTACCCGTTACCTTGAAAAACTGAAGTGAGTGGCAACTCTGGTGGAATTGTTTAAATTTTCCTATGAGTACCGGGTGCAAATATTGAAGAAGCTCTGTGTTCGATAGTGGTTTGTGTACATGATCGTTTAATCGTTAAACACTACCTACCTAAACTATGAGATGTCACATACTCGTATTGCTCTGTGATGTCACATACTCGTATTGCGTCATAATTTCCTTTAATGAAATTAAATCAAGAACATAATATCTGTATGTATGTGCATGCTTGTGTGCATGAACATTAAAAGCTTAAGAGAGTAATGTTGGCAGTTCTCTTAAATTGTGCCAACTGTGCATGCAGTACACTAGACAGTTTAGACACGGTGTTAGAGAGTTAGATGCCAAAATATAAAACTTAAGTGTTAGACAGCATTTGAGGCATTCACTTGCGTCGGTTCGTTGAAGTAAGGTCGTCGTGTCTCGTGTGTTGTGGAAAAGAGTGTCTGTCGGTAATGGGAAGAGCGCGCCTTGGAACCGCATTTAATTATTGATTCCAAGAAATACTTAGTACCCCAAAGTTTATATTAAATATAATTAATATAGTAACTAATCCAAAAAAAAAAAAAGTTTTACCTCATGTAAGTTTTTGTTAATTACTTTTCCCCAAAACATATTTCTAAAAAAGGTGCTCGAGAAGAATTGTCCCTTCTTTAATTGACACGGTTGTAAAAAATCAATTGACAGTGTTTTTTTGCTTATTTTCTTCGTAAAGAGAAACATTGATTTTGTGGTTTTGTCTTGTTGGGATTCTTTTCTTTATTTTTGAGTGCATTCGCACTGTGGGCTATTTTAAACCATATATATGTATATATTGGCGATTATTTTTTCTCAGTGGCTTAGTTTTGTGTCTTATGGTGGGGTGGCAGGTAAGAACATCCCCGCATGTGTGCGCCAAATGTCTACATGATATGTATACATTAGCAGAATACATTTCAAAACGTAAAGCTCAGTCATCAAGTACAAATAGTAGAAAATCCAGGTGAATGCATACGCCTTCGCCTTTATATTTGCGAAACTAACACGTTGGCATTTCTACGAAATTCATCATGCAACAAAGTAAAATGAGATGTTAGTGGCGTAGATACATTTATTGATTTTTAATTTTTGATTAGATATTACGTAGATAGATAGGATTTGCTAAATATAAACATTAACTTTGTCACAAGTGGTACAACATAATAACGAAATTACTTTTTTTTTGTGCGGGGCAAGATAGAAGAACTGTCAGAGTTCGCGCATTACTCGTATGCCCGCTTCGGATGGGAAGACAGCGGCCGGTTAAATGTGTCTTCACGTGGTTTCTGATTTAATTTAACGCCAATCAACTTAATGCAAAAGCCCCCCTGTTGTTTGGAAAGAGTTGAATTAAAAACAAATAATTATCATCTATCGACTACACCCTATCCACGATACTCGCAAATGTTGTTAGAATTTTTTCTACAAGGAATTCTGTTTAATATCTGTTCAGTGCTGCTATCTATCATTCTTAATCACTTTTTGCTGATGAAATAATTTGAGTACCTACAAGCAGTAAAAGTGTCAACTCATCATTTCCAAAACACTGCTGACGCGTACCTATGTGTACGTACATACATATATGCATACATTAGATAAAAAAGAAATGAGTTAAGTACAAAATTTGGGTTCCTTGATATGGGGGCGCTTTAAAAATTGAACTCTAGGCGGACAATGTGAACAAATTTAGAACCGTTTCAATTTCAGACAAGATCCGGATATCCTATATTATATCACATACGAGTGTGTATCATAGAAGTCGTATCTAAATGAGTACAATTAAATGGCAAGATATCAATTCCAGAGTAATTATTTTTTACTTACTGAAATAGTTTTGTGTGAGAATTAATTCAGGAGTTAATTGCGGCAACTTTTGTGGAATGAAAAAGATATTGAATATCTCGCAAAGACAAGGTGTGTTGCAATATGAATTTACCTATCTAAATAGCCAGTATCGTTATTTTATTTTAATTTTTTCCTGTAGACATTCAACCCCAGTGCTGCTTTACAGTGAAACAGTCTGACATTTTACAAATAAATAAATTATAAATAATGATAATACAACTAAAGAACTATAAGACGCTTGTCTTTCTCGATGTAGGCAGTATCCATCCAGATTCTTTGTTAACTAATCTTTTAGTTTGCAATTTAAATATTTACATGAGTAGGTTTTGCCAGGTAGGTAGTGTAAATTTGGTCATTATTGATTTATGATGCAATTCATGGTTCGTTTTACACTATACGAGTAGGTATGATAGTATTAGCAGTTCTGACGACTTTAGAACTAGGTAGAGGACCAATGAATAAGAATGAAAAAGCATTCGTCATCAGTTGCGTCAGCAAGGTAACGGCTGGTTCGGTTTTCCACCCCTACATTTTTTTTTTTTTTCTTGAAGGGACAAAAAAAGTTCTGCAAAGGAGGAACCGGAAAAAACTAATTGTTGTAGATTTTTCGTTATTTTATTTTCAACACTTAGTCAGATTCAACCCGACCATATTCAAGCTTAACTGACCCGCCAACAACTATTTGCCTATCACTGCTAGGTATTGATTGTAAAGTCCAAGGGCATACTATCAGGAATATCTGTTATCTGTACATACAGTGATGGATAACAGAAATAAATACACTTGAAGCCATTGAATATTTTTGGAAAGATTGTTAAACGTTTTAAGAAATTCATATTTTAATGTGGACAACAAAATAAATACACCCCAACGACGTCCCTTCATTAAATTTATTACTGTAGGTACGAGTAATAACTATAAAACAAATATTTTGTTTAGGACGTTAGTACTTGATTGCTTGGACTTTATTTTGTATAATTTGGGTGATTCTTCTAGGCATAGAATCAACAAGTTGCTGGCATGTCTTTAATGAGATTGATTCCCAAGCCGTTCGCACTGACTGTCACAATTCTTTTTTTGTTTGTAGGGTTTGGTCTTTAACCTGCTTCAGTAGTTTTTCTATTGGATTTAGGTCAGGCGATTGAGCAGGCCACTCCAGAAGAGCAACTCCATTATTGGCAAACCATTCCTTCGTCATTTTGGCGGTGTGGTTCGGATCGTTGTCTTGTTGGAACGGCTTTTCGTCTTCGTCATGTGAAAACATTATGATCTCGAGTGTGTTTCTATTTCCTTCGTGTATATCAAGAGAAACATGCCCATACCATAATGTTTGCACCATCATGTTTGACGGTTTTTGTGGTGTACCGTGGAATGAATTCTGTGTTGGGTGGACGTCTCACAGTGTGTCTGCTATCCGATTTAAACAAGTTAAATTTGCACTCATCGCTCCAAAGTATAATATATTTCGTTATTTTTGGATGCCTGATCGCCGGATCAAGTTTTATACTCAGAAGTGAAAATCTTTCTCTGTTTAATTTTTTTTTTTGTTTGCTGAGTAGTGGAACCTTTCTGGGTGATTTAGATGGAACCTTGGACTTAACTAGTCGTCTCCTGACAGTACTTGCACTGATGTTGAGGCTGGTTTCTTTTAAAATGTTTTTCAAAGATTAAAAGGTCCAATTTTTTTTGTTTTTCGAGGGCGTCCTCTGTTTTCTTGCGATGGTTTGGTTTTAAATGCATTTTGCACCATTCCCAAAGAACAACCAACAATTTCTGCTATATCCTGGTACGAATATGCCTCAGTTTTCAAATTTCTCATTAAATCCTACTTCGCATCCGAACAATGTCTGTTACATACCATTTTCTTCTATAAAACGAATATATGTAGATATAGATAATCTGTTAAATTTCCATTTAATTAGTTATTAACAATAATATACACATTTTTTGTTTTCTGACTGTGGATATTATAATACGCCTTGTACCTTGTTTTCACAAAAAACATCTCACTTTCAGTATATGTATTTATTTTTTGTCCAGATAACAAAAAAAAAAAATATTTGGCGCAACAGCTCTTTAAGTGCCAGGGCCTAGCTTCTCGCAACCACTCGTGTTGTGTGCGTTATATTTTTCACACGAATGGAAGGGACCTACAGTTTAGTGCCGTATCCGAACGGCAATTTGTTTTGAGAAGCTTTCTCGTGACAACAATACTCTCGGATGTTTGTCAGACGAACGTCAGGTGGGATCGTGAAAAAACTTTTTGGTGTTTTCTGGGATTCGAACTTGGAACCTCTTGCGTAGTGATCCGACACACTAACAACTACGCCACGACGCCCACCATGTCCAGACAACAAATGGCGCAAAATGACGTTTAACGAATTTTTGTTGACAACAGTAAATGATCCTGCTTTTTTTCTGCTAGTACGTTTCCTACTCACTCCCTAACTACTTTCCACAAGATGGCGGAATATTCAGTAAAAATTTTGTTGAAGAGTAAGCTGTATTTATTTTTTTGCCCATCACTGTATATGAAAACGTACAGAGTCTACTATCCTCGTGATTTTCCTTATCATACTGGCAATGCTTAAGACAACAATCTTTCTTAATAACTCCACTTTAGCTACCGAGTTTTTGCGACAGTGGAAGTTAATCAAATTCGTATGATGAAAAATCGAGCTGAGTTTAACCCGTCAAAAACACTATGCTGAATAGAGCTTTATGTAAATGGGGCTAAACTAAAAAAATTAGTTGATGCTGACGAAACTAATTAACAATGCCTCGGAGTCCGCAAACAAAAATATACCTAAACAATTTTTTTTTTCCAGACAAGACTGGATATGTATGTATGTCCGTTCGAAATTTGGATGCACTCACATGTTTGAGCTTAGGCTATTACGTAAAGCAACAGGTTTGTAAACTGATCGGTGATCCTACCATTAACTTTGAATGCTTAGCGGAAATTCCTCCACAATTGGTCAGGTGGAACATTTCCTCCAATTTTACCCGCAGTTTGTCTGCGCAGAGTCAAATATTTTATGTCATTACCCTTTCTATTCTCTATGACAAAAACACCTGTAACCCTATAAGCATTTCGATTTCGGTTTCTAAAGCTAAAAATAGACTGTATGCCAAGTGACCAATTTAAGGCGACAAAAATAGGACCACATTATCTGTCCATAAGACCTTTTGACCAGAGATTTCTTAACAGTATATTAAACCATTTGACCAAAATGGTCATATTTACTGTGCTGGTCATATGGGTCATATGTATGCCGACAATCTAATAATTAACACAAAAGAAATAAACAACAAAAAGCACAACTGCGCTCCACTTCATTGATGACAGCATATGACATAATATACAATCATCAAATTTCTGTAAAAGGCATACGGTCTTATTGGTCTTATTCTGTCATATGTACGTACTTATTTTCCGATTAGACCATTTTACCATATGTCATATTTGCATGTAAAAATTATATTATGTCATATATTAGACTGGACTACAATTGTTAGTGAAAATGGTCAAATGTGGATTGAATATTTATGAGCAATTACTGCAATCAGTTTGTGTGTAATTGATATATGCAGTTTTAAGTGCATATATTCAATTGAAAAATGACAATTGGAACTAAAAAGCGTGCTCAAAAGGTTGGAGAACCTATGAATCCATGTCGAGAAAGGGGTAATTTACGAAGTTTTTTTTTATTTTGTACTTAAATACGAGTGCACATACTCGTATATCCATTCGCCCGACCAGGAGTAAGTGTGGAGCACTAAGTATCGGCTTTGTCCCCACTCAGTCAGCTGTAATTATAACGCTTCTCGATCATTTGAAATTAGCCGCATTTCATGCACATTGTTAACGCTAGCGAGATCTACTTTTTGTGCTGGGATAACAGGTCATTCGTTAGCATCTGCTAGCGAAAAAAAAGTCAGCTAGAGGAGAAAATTTTAGGTGAGGTTAGCTGAAAGATTTGAGGTTAGCTGAAAGATTTTGCTAAATCACAAAAAAAAAAAAAAAATGTGTGTTGCTTCAATCTGAACTTTTCATTTAGCTATCAGCTGCTCTGGCAGACGTTCCACACTCTAGCACGTTAGCAATTAGCAAATTGTATGTGTACGGAACGCGGCCATTGTCCCGATCTACTGCGCAAGGTTTGAGCTGTGTTTTTCACACTTCCTTGGATCCAATCCAGAATTCCCAACTCAAAATTCATCTGTTCAACGTTTTTCAGGTACTCGTAACTTCTCAGATACAGCTCAATTTAATTTAAGCGGCTTGCCAATATTTTAAGCAAATTGCCCATAAGAGTGCCCACCCGGATCAAAAAGTATACATATTTATGTACACATGTACATCCTTTAATCTTTCACTCAATTTTTGAAATTATAAAAAGAGCTGTATGTGAGGTATGACCGAAATCTTTACTGAGGATTAAAGTACAGTCAATGGCATTATGTTTTAAAAATAACATCACTGCTTCGATTGTAGGAGGCTATCCGATAGATCAAATTTTGGATGACAATTTCATATAAAACGGGCTGAATTTAAGCAATGGCTTGAAGGTCGTTGTTCTCCAGGTCGTGCTGCTGGCTAATTGGCATATGACAGAAACTGGCTTATTGGCATAGGGCAGAAACTTAACCTTGTGACACATATCACCGCGCTTCTGGAAGCACATATTGTCTTTTTCCGTATCATCCAATTCGGGCCAACAAAATTTGGTTACCATCTCTCGATACCTTTCGGCGTTGACAGTTACCGCCTCGTCTCTCTTATCTCGGAAAACTTATGGCCCGGTGACGCCGCCTGACCAAAATCCACATCAAACAGTGAGCTCCTGAAATTATTTGAAATTGGCATCATTTTAGATCCTACAATTTTGATTATTTAAAACCATTGAAACCTAAAATGAGCTTCTACTTCATGGTTGAGGAAAAGAATCCAATTCGTATTCGAATTATAAAATTAATGTGAGTGTCTTGGCCCAGTGGTTAAGTGCGCAAACTACTGAGCAGCAGGTTTAGGTACGCCGGCTGAGGTTTCCATTATGCGCACTAAGCAAATTTATTTTTTTTGTTTAAATTGACTTATTCTAAGATGTACTGTAAAAGAATTTTTCTAAGGAAACTTTTTTTTCTATTTTTTTTTTATTTTTAAAGTTTTCAATTTTCACAGAAAAGTGCATGTATGCAAACTGCACAAATGGACGCGTTCACTTCGCATAACGCTTGTGCTAAGTGATTTCTGTTGCTGAAGAGGGGGATGGGTGGGGTGGTGAATGCAGTGAATGTTGGAAAATATTATAGGTATTGCCATATGTCCCAAAGTTAAAATAATTTAAAGTTAATTTTGTCTTTTTTGATACCTATTTTCTTTTTCTTTTTTTTATTGACTGAAAATATTATACTGCTAAATACCCCAAAGTAAATATAATTAAACTTTAGCTCCAGGCGCCTGCTTGACAGTTGTTGACATACTCTTAGCGGAGCGACGAAGTCGCGTGAGCGGCTAAACCCTGCGGAAAACAGGGTTAAAATCCTGTTAGCGAGCGAAGCGAGTCACCCACCCCATACTTTAAATACACCAGAGTTTCTTACAGGCGCCTGCCTGACAGTTTTTGGTACACACTTATTCAACTATGTAACTTCGTTTAAATCGCCAGGTGATTTTCTCTTAAACTGGCAACACGTGTTTTCAACTATAAACAAATGAAAAACATGCGAACAAAATTTTTTTATTTCCTCAAGAAAAAAATATTATATTTATGTTTTTAGGCCATTTTAAGCCAGAATAAAAAATGTTGCTCAGTGCGCATAATGGAAACTCGCCCCGGTACGCCTAACACCCGACAGTAAATTTGTTACGAAACAGTTTTTTTCAAATTGCGTGAAAACTACAACAGGCACAAGCAGAGCTTGCGAGAAACTAAACCAGATTGTTAGCCCCAAAATGTTTCTATTTAGTTTCGATAAGTATCGAACTGCCTATGTACATACATAAGTATCTTCCTAACTAAATTTAAGATGCATAGGTAGGCCTCAATGTTTGGTTCGCTTTAAGTCTAGATGTTTTACCATTTAAGAAAGTCGTTATCCATGTAAACTTTTAATTTTGTATTTTATAATATTTAGATACGTATGTAATACCTAATATCCCATTCATACGCTCATAGCAATGGCTGAACATTTCAAGTTCTTTACGCCCACACTTTCTTCCACTATCATGACCTAGTAAAAACCCATTCAAATAATGCCAACAATTTACTATACTTCCGCATATTAGTCATCTGGTCAGGGCGCTACCTAAAAATAAAATCTAATTTCATATCTTGCAAAGTATCTACAGTGATGCAGACACAACGGCAAAAATTACTCGTATCGTCATCAATTTCGCTGACCATGTTAACGCTGGAAAATGGCTGATGAAATTCTCTCTCCAAATTTCCAAATAGGTACCTCTTTGACGAAGAAGAAGAATCAAATAACAGAGAAAACTTCCCGAGAAATGACGAGCACGTCATTACCATGTGGTATTCTGGTGGTATGTAGCTATACTTTACATAGCTTTTCTGCAACGTAATTTTGCCAGGGAATTGCAGAATCCCAATACGTACATACATATGTATGTATTTATATCGTATCTAGGCGATGACATGTTGTATTTGTTTTGTTTCCCCGAAACACTATCTAAAGTAAACCATCTGACGCACCTTTAATGGCATTGACAATTTTTTTTTTCACAATTATCTCTGAAAAACTGGTTTGCTTATCTATTTTTGGGGGAAGTTATGTATATATATCTTCAATTATCGCCATGTAACTTATCAAACTACATAATTCAATATAAGTAACGGACAATTTTGAGGGTTGGAAACCGCCATAAGAACTAAATGAAATGTACATTTTATATGCCTAAAATTGGACACAATACATTACAAAAGAGTTAATAGAAGAGAAAGATACATTTCATCGTGTCCATTCTCTTTAAATCGAATTACGAGTGCTAAGAGAAGTTAAGAGTTTTATTAGAAGTACGAGTATTTCCATTCAAGAATCATGCCATTAAAAATAATCACGTGCAAGTGTAGAGAAAATTTATTTTTGGGCGCCAATTAGTGCGTTCGTGGTCAGCTTTACTCGTATCTATTGGATGCAAAACTAAACAAATTCAACATTGATTTGCTTCTACATACCGTGTGCTAGACGTAGTAGTGAGAGTCAATCTGTCGATTTTCCTCAATTGATCTTCGTTTTTATTTTTATTTATTTGTTTAAGATGGTTCAGTTTGAATGCCATAAGATACACATGGGTATATTATACTTAGCGGCTGATGCAATGCGTTTGTCTTTTTACTGAAGACACCATTCAGACATTGGTTTTGCAAGGAAAAACGCCATCATAGAAATACCTAAATTGATAGGGCATTAGTCAAAAACTTAAAATAATTCTATTCTACTAAAAAAGTGAAGTACCATGAATTTGGATGGATAGTAGCTCTTAATTAAAATTAGATTTAGTTAAGCAATGCATCATTTCAGATGTATATAACACAGTATATACTCGTACACAACTACATATGTATGTATGTGATAATGCTTAGCTATAAATACTTTTTTTTTTCTTTGATCCAGCTACAGTTAGGTACATGCCTACATATGTACCTATTAGTTTTGAAGTTTGCATTTTTATGATTGTTTATGTATCTTACAATAATAAACACCTAAAAGATTATAAAAAAAAAACTTCAAAGTGCTTATTCATAATTTTTAATCGCAAAAAAAAGGAGAAAGTATCGTTTCGAGAAGTAAACCAATATCAAATGATATTTTTGGTGTTAGCAGATTATGGCATCATCGATTGATGTACCTAGGTACCTTACCCGTACGGTACGTACCTTACCCGTATTAAATATGACACATAATTTGTAGCATTTTATGTTGCGCCAATTCCTTTTTTGTATGCATGTGGATGAGTACTAACAGCCGTGTCCGATAAACCTATGTATATACTTACGTCGGTCCGTATGTCATTTTGCGCTGGGAGGATGGAATTTTGTACACCTATTTATGTGCATATGTAGGTCTTTTGAAAACAATTTTGGAAATTTGCCACAAGCGCGAGTTTATTATAAAGCGATTTCTTTATTTGTTTTTCCTCTATGAAAATGTTGAGTTGTCGTAGTAGCAACGAATTGCGTGTTGTTGTTTATCAATGAAAATTAGAACTAGAGCGCGTTATAAAACGTTTTATACGTTTGCTGCGGCGGACACATGAAGTGCTCTATGGAAATTTTCAGGCGGCAACATATTACTAATTTGCGTGTTGTGAAAATGACAACAGAAATTAACACGCGCTAGGAAGCTCTTCATGTGCCCGCGTCCTAATTGTCGAGGCGGGCTTTTTCCTATCGTTTAAAAAACTGAGTTTTAAATGATCGAGAAGTATAAAGTTTAAAAAGAAAAAGAACCAAAGAAGTCTTTAAATTATTTTTAAATTATTATTTTGGGACAGTGGGTGGGTGTCGTGGCGTAGTGGTTAGTGTGTCGGATCACTTCGCAAGAGGTTCCAAGTTCGAATCCCAGAAAACACCAAAAAGTTTTTTCACGATCCCACCTCTCGCGAACGTCTGACAAACATCCGAGAGTATTGTTGTCACGAGAAAGCTTCTCATAAACAAATTGCCGTTCGGATACGGCTCTAAACTGTAGGTCCCCTTCCATTCGTGTGAAAAAATATAACGCACACAACACGACTGGTTGCGAGAAGCTAGGCCCTGGCACTTAAAGAGCTGTTGCGCCAAATATTTATTTATTTGTTATTTTGGAACATATGCACATATGCTGCCCTTTAAGCAGCATATTCACAACTCCCCGAAACTGAAGATTCTGGTACTAAAAAAATTGTGTGATAATCGACTCAAAGTAACTCGTAAGACATTTTTTGACCGCCGTGTAGAGAGATTTGGTAACCTAAATTCTTTGGACCAGCGTCTAAACAAGCCAAGTGCAGAGTAAGCTTTGCTCATTGCGTTGTTAATATGGGCAATATGGGCACCTTCCAGTCATGTCACTACAGACCCATTGTGATACCTTTCAGTACTAAGGAGCGGGTTAATGCAGATACCAGTCTTTCCTTCGCGTCGTACGGCATACAAACGGCTGATATAATCAGTGAGGAAAGACCACTGTTTGGTCTATGTCACTGTTGGTAAATAGAAGAAAAAGATTAATCTATTTCCTAGCTACAATACGCGTTCTATTCTTAAATTCCGCGCTTAGCGGTTCTGTTCTATATGTTATTAAATCTTAATGATTTAACCCACTTATTTTGCCACGGGATATCCATTGCGCTAGCTTTAGGGCAATGTCAATTTTCCTAACTCCAATCAGATAGATAAGGTTGGCGCTAGCTGCCTTCCTATGGTGAAGGTTTATTAGAGTTAAATTTATCATTAAATTAATTTATCACCGTCCTCTCCTTTCTTATTTTTAGCCCTTTCAATAATAGGTCTGACCTTGCATCGGGTAAAACCAATGCGAACCTTATTATTGTATCTTCCCAGTGTTGGCATTTATTCATAGTTGAGCAAGACCACTATTTCTGTACCTGTTTTCGAGTTTTCACCCACTTCTAACAGCTCCCAGTTTTCGCTAAAAAGCTCAGGATTAAGGTGGTGAATGTTTCTTTCTATCCTCTCTCTAGGAATGTGTGGGCTAGGTATCAGGATTCGCCATTTAGGTCTTGTGGATTCTAACAGGTCCTTCTTTTCGACTAGTCGAAGGTCGGTACTAGCTCATGGAGCCTGACTCAAGTCAGCTTAATTTTTATTTTTAATTGTCACACGACAAAAGTTTGAATCCCTTGAAGGCGGTTAGCTGCTGTTAAAAAGAGATATTTCCCTGGTTCTTAACGATGGCATCGTTTACACCATCCAGTATACGTAGTTCAAGCAGCCTCCATTGGTAACTTGTCAAGCTGTGATCAGTCCACTTGAAGCTTAGCATTCGCGCTTTGTTGCGCCATCTCGGCTTTTTTAGCAATTCTTGTAGGTCGAGCTGTCGTGTCATCACAACCCGTAATCGGCTCGGAAGTAGATGTAGCGACCACCTTCTAGTCTGTTGTCGGGGCTTGAGTCTGTCCGCGACATGGCTTTCTATCCTCGACCTGAACAGTCTTCTACTAGTTCCTCTAGCCTGCCCTTTGCTGCGTCATCCAATGTTCTCGTGTACGTTTAAGGAATATCTGGCAATCAGTCCGGGTTTGGATTATGATTAACGTCAACGGATCGGTTGAAAGTGGCTTAGGTGCGTCTGCGACTGAGGTTGCGATGCTGCGAACAACCTTCTTTCCCTCAGAGACCGGGTTTGTTTTCCCTAGTGGACCCAGTGTACTTAAGCGTTTGCCTGGCTCTTTCCAGAGCAGCCCTTTCCTTATTCATGTAGGACTTCGGATCACATTCTTAAGCCGCCTCACAAGACCTCGTTCCGCTTACGGTAGTGTTCTATTTGACTTTCTTTGTTCTGTCTAGTCGTTATTGCGTTGACCGATGAACGGACTAGTCCCGAATCTTGGCCACCTGCCCTGACTACTGTCGCCAAACTACAAACGGAAGAGTCCGACATGTTCGACATGGCTGCTTTCACCTGGCGGTAGGGGTGTTGATGTGCCCTTCTCACGTGAGTAGCTATGGCTTGTCATGACTGAAGTGGGAACAAGATGTCCACTTGCACTCACCCACTGTATGCAGCTAAGAGGAATTGAATTAAAACTGAGCATGCCCTCAACCACGCAGGTCTCGGCGCGCACCTTACCTTGGCTGATCGTCTTTTGGTTACACACCCTCCCCGTTGACCTAGGCAGTGACCTAGCCACTCACTGGATGATGCTTAAGCCCTTCCACAACGATAAGGTAGACAATCGTCGAAAGAGATGAAAAGACCTAACTGGCTACCCTTTGGGAGCCCTGAGGTAGCACTTATTGGGTTTGATACTGAAGATCTAAAAAGGACAAAGTACTGTAAATCTAGATAAGATAAAACTTTATCCAAGAAATAAATATCGGCGGAAAACCAAGCGTGTTAAGTTTTAGGATTATGATTTGGTAACAGATTTTGTCGAACGCTTTGTTGAAATCTGTAGTCACTATATCAAGTTCCTTACCATTTTCTTGGGCACATAATGTGTTAGGAATGATCTACCCTTAAGGAGTCAATGTTGCTTAGTGGTCAAGACTGATTTATAATGGAAGAACTTCGTATCATACACAATACTTTCAAAGAACTTTGGCATGGAGACGGCGACCTGTGGCTTTTTCACTTCCTCCTTCCGCTTGTTCAGTGCTTTCCCGCTACGCGTTGTTGTTCCCGCATTGTTAAAAACCAACTCTCACGACTATTATCCACCAGCAAAAAAGAGTTTAAAGGTAGGAGGATAACCACCAGGACCACTATAAGATAAACATGCATGCATAGATTATATTGTTCTCAGATTAACAATGTTTTATTTCAAAACAAAATGCCAAATCCTTATCACAAGCCAAAACTAGCTATTCGTCATACGTTACGTTTTATTTATTAACCAACAAAATACACACCGAAATAAATTCTCATTGAGAGTTTCTTTATTTGCTAATAAACACCCCCGAAACCGAAATAGGCGTTTAAGTTAATTCGGCTTTATCAACGTTGATTGTCTCTTCAAATTTGTATGAATAGAGATTTCAGCATTAAAGACCAATTTAACTGCATGTAATGTCAATGGGATTATATAGGTACTTGTAGCAATGAAGGTCATTGAAAGAGGGAATCGTGGATCATTTATGTGTACTTTAAGTTTTAGGATGAAGAATTAAATTTAGTGATACCGCATATAACAGATACCAATACAGATAACAGATATAATATCGTTATTGTAACTAAAGATATATTTTAAAGACCGGCAGTAGACCGCAATTATGACGTTGTTGTTGTAGATATCACGTCGATGTCAAAAGCAATATTTATTAAGCACCCGCATTGAACTTGAACTTAACCAACAAGCAGTAAAAATAGTTGTGGTGTACCTATCACTTAACTTTATTAAATGTTTGGTTGTTTCAAGTTAAGCAATACGTATATAAATGTACATATGCAGATATAAATATGTCGACGGGGCAGTTAGCAATAATTTAAAAAGAAAACATTTACCTAATTTAGAAATTAGTGAATTGAACCTTACTCTTTGTGATAGAAGAATGAGTTTCTGCGTTTTTGCACTGTTGTATCTAACACCTATGTACATACACATATGGCTTAGCTCATTTGAATGATATGCGACAAAATTCGTTGAGATGGGTAGTTTATTTTTTGTCGTCATTCACCGGATCCTATTTTTGGTGTTCTTTATTATCATCTTTTATTTATATAAATTTCTCCTAACAAAGCCGTGAGACATCAGTAAAGAAGATTATAGTTTGAGTTATCTCTCTTACATGAAACAGAGGTCAGAGAGCCCTGTAGTATTTGATATTTGGACTTTGGATTTCAACACATACAGAGTGTACATACATTGTATGTATTTATACTCGTAATTTGTTGACTTCTTGGATGAAAACTACTCGTATGAAGCCAACACTTGAATAAGTCACTAGAGGATTAATTCTTTTTCCACTACATTATGTGTAATAATGACAAACATGAAGATGCGTAAAGAACTTGTTTACACACTTGCGTTCTTATCGTAATATGTACTAGTTTTTGATTTGAACTTATAGATGTGGGTTAAGTTAGGTTAGTGGACTATACCGATTATAAACTTGGCTAAGACCAAAAATCGGTCACCACATGCATTTATATATAAGTTTTATATACATCAGATTTTTTTTTTATTATTCTTTTAAATACCTATAGCTAATGTTTCTATCACCCTTTTACTCAAGTTATTCATAAAAGCAATAAAATGCATTGCAGTCCAAACGACATAATTCTTCGTACGGCGACCGATCCTGTCAGTTTTTCCCTTTTTCATAGCAATTTGTGCAAAAATTATGTCATTCTGTATTCAGTGCTCAGTGAATTTACATCTTTTGCAAAAATGTGATCATGTCAGCTCAACAACCCAGAAAAGAAACGACTGAAGATTTCCGCCAAGTAGTTGTCAATTTGTGTTTCAATGTGGGAAAATCCAAATCTACTATACAACACATCATACAACACATCGTACAAAAAAAAAGAAAAGAAAACATGAAGTGTCGAACGTGCAAAGATCATGCCGTCCACGTAAATTAAATGAAAGGGATGAAAGGGTCATTGTTAATAAAATGTCTTCGTCTTTCATAGAAAGACGCATAAGTGCTTCGGTGATGAGAAGTTTATGGTATCACAACAATCGCACAGGGAGTGCTCCTCAGTATCGTCACACTCTCCAAATGTGTCGTGGATGGTGGTGTCGCTTAAGCCTAGCACATTAAGATGCTTGGTAAAATGGCCCGTAAGAACACCAGTAAGTTGTCTGCAGTCTTTTCTACTGAGTGACAGCAAGAATCCTGCGGATTTATTACAGACGTGGAGAGTCATCTCACCCATAGGAAACCCAACCATTAATGGAAGCCCTGACCGAGGACGCAGGAAGACACAACGCGAATTCAGGTCCTGAGAAATTCTCCTCCGAACTTTGACTAGCAAAAGTTCATATGTAATCTCATTTCCAGTAATCCTATTGTGATATGAGACCCAAACAAAACTCAGTGAGTTCAACCTTTCGACCGAATTCAGGTAGTTATTGCATTCTCGAAATGTTTTGGAAGTTATTAAAGGGCTGAGAAAGGTCTAAGCGCAGCTTGGATGTCGCTACAGACGCAAATAGTTCCTAGCCATTAAGATCGCATAAGACTTGAGGGTGGCCGTGGTGTAGTGGTAACATCATCGCTTGTCACGCTGACAGTTCACGGTTCAAATCGTGATGTCAAGAATTATCTATCATATATTTTCTCATGAAACGAATAAAAAGTCGATCAATTGCGAAAGCTAAGTCAACTCTACCGCGAAGGCACAACACTGGCAGTAGGGTGGTCATATGGCACAAAATGAAACTTGTTCGTAATATCAGGTGGACGGAGAAAAATACTGTGAATCATAAGCAACAACAATAACAGCAAAACAAAAATGGACGCTACCCTTGCACTTAATACCACCTGAGTTTCAAACCACAAAAAGGTCTCCGATTGAAAGACAGATGCATGTTTGCCTAACGAGAAGTGGAACCTAATGTTGTCGTCCTCCACGAATAAACTAGGGTTTCTATAATAGGTATGCATACAACGAACTCTAGTATGATCTTAATGTACTCGTATAAACAGTAGATTCTCAAAACAGGGTTCTGTTAAAAAGCATTCATACACTACCGGTCATTTGGTTACTTTCATTTAAAGTTTCGATCTAAATCATAATATTTCTTCAACGATAAGCAATAAAAACTGGATTTAAAATTATGACATAATTTTAATAGTATTTACCTAGTATCAGAACATGTTCATATCAATTCTTATAAGAGAAACCTCGTTGTAGTGTTTCTATCATTCAATCTAATTTGTTTGTTCCCTCGCTATTTGGAGAATACGGGAAGCTATGTGGTCATAAGCACTGGAATGCTATGAAAAATGTACTCGTTACCGGAGCAGAAAGTCTTGTCGGAAGATCACGGAGAGGCCATATGACGTGATTATCTGCTGATAGCTGGAGACGGATTGAAGAGCGGAAATAACTCAAAGTTAGCATTGCAGCCACCCCTACAGAGGGTAGAAGCAAGCTCGAGTTCCTATACCACATGAAGATGAGAGAAGCCCAGCGTATCGTGTGCCGTGACAAAAGAAATGTCATCAACGCAGTGGCTGAAAAAACCGAAGAAGCAGCAAGTAGATGTGACAGCAAAACCGTGTGCAGAATCTTCAAAGAGCTGATAGGTGGTGATAGCTTGCGCCAATCCCTGGTGAAATGCTAATGTCTGATGAGAACGAACTACAGAGATGGAGGGAACACTTCTCCGCTGTTTTAAACAGCATGGTGGACGAAGGTTTTCCCTCTAATCAAAACGAGGTGTTCGACTTCCAAAATTCCAGAATTCGTATCTCACCTCCCAATAAGAATGGAATTCTAGCCGCGATTAAAGCACTCAAACCAAACAAGACCAGGTCCTGCCGTCGGCCTTCCCGCGGAGTTCTATAAGACTTCGCCAGCGGTAACTGCGGACTTATTGCTTCCATTACTAGAGAAGGTTTGGAACAGTGAAAACTTCCCTGAAGAATGGAGGTGAGAAATGCATGTCAAGCTTCCAAAGAAAGGCAATTTAACAGAGTGTGAAAACTCGAAAAGCATTTGGTGCTTCCAGCAGTTGCAAAAATAATAGCTAACATGATTCTCCTGCGTTGACCACATTAACACCTTGTGGATCGTCGTCAAACATTGATCTCCGCTACACCTACCGTTCATTGATTTTGAAAAAGCATTTGACAGTGTACATAGACAGTTTATATGGTGTGCCTTATGCAGGCATTCAAAATAAATTAGTAGCTATTGTAAAAGCCAGTTATGAAAGTGCAAAGTGTCACGTGCTGCTTATCGGAAGAATTTGAGATCCGAAGCGGCATTCGACAAAATTGTATTCTGTCACCACTACTCTTTTTGGGGTGATCAGTGATGTTTTGCGGAGCGCTCTGTCGACAAGAAGTGGCGGAATCCAATGGAGCCTAACAACCTATCTCAAACATTTCGACTATCCTGATGGTTTGGTGGTAGAGGCAAATTTGGTAGGACTGTGGATTAACTCCGCCAAAACAAAAATTCGAAGTCTTCCTTCAAACTCATGAACAAATCATATCAGCATTGTAGGACAACAGGTCGAATAGAAGAAATCCAATACCTTGGAAGTGTAGTGTCAACTAACGGTGGTACCGGATTAGTCGTTAGCTAAGGCTGCATTTGCTATGTTGTCTAAAATATGGCAGTGCAATGAGTTTAAACACCAAGCCGCGACGTGAAATCGGTGCTGTTATATGGTTGCAGTACCTGGAAAGTTTTTTTTTTTTTTTATAATTTGCACTTGTTGAAGGGGATATGAATACCCTTATACTAATTTTTAGAACACGTGCGTTTTGTGAAAAGGGGAAGATACAAAGAGAAAGACAGAGTGGTTTAGTTTGAAACTCAGGTGGTATTAAGTTTCTGTAAACTCCAAAGGTGGTTGTCCAGATAACTGGGGAGTATTTTGTTTGTTTTCGCTATTAATGTCGTTGATTATGATTCACAGTATTTTTTCCGTCCTCCTGATGTCATCATCACGATCAAGTTGCATTTTAGCCATATGACTACCCTACTGCCAGTGTTATGCCTTCACAGTAGAGTTGATTTAGCTTTCGCAAGTGATCGACTTCTTTATTTATTTCATGCGAAATAAATAGATGATTCTTGGCATCGGGATTCAAACCGTGAATCAACAGCGTGACAAGCGATGATGTTACCACTACACCACGGCCTGGAAAGTGATCGTCAATGTCACAATCAAGCTGCAAACTTTTGTTAATCGCTGTCTAAGAAACATATTACGAGTGTTCTGACCAAATCGTATCTCAAACGAACAGCTTTATGAGCGAACGGGACAGGAACGTATAGATGTGATTATACAAAAGTGAAAGTGACAGTGGATTGGTCACACCCTACGTAAGGACGAAATTTGTATTGTCTGACAAGCCATGCAATGAAACCCGCTAACACAACAAGGGCGAACTATCAGAAGAGCTGGCTGGACGAGAAACATTTCGCCAAGAACCGACCACGATGGCGGGACACAGGATCTAAGATGATGGAGATGATTTCGGAAAACCAACAAATGGACGGTCCTCCGATTTCAAAACTTTAAAATTTTAGGCAAACACAAACACTTTTTGTTTCCTGCCTGTCTGTTCCTTCATTCTTCTCACACTCTTAATTCAAGAACCACAAAACAGATTTCAATGAAATTTGATTTCCGAGTCCAGAGTAAATTTGTTCTCACACGCCTATTTCAAGAACTATTTGATGAAATTTGATAACATTTGGCTTCATAGATTGATCTTTTGTACAGTTAGTTCCGCTTGAAAATTGTCAACATTTAACAAAGTGGTGGTAAAAAATTCTCATAAATCTTCAAAAATAGTGCCTGTAAGTGGTTAAATCAAGATTTCAAGAATCACTTAATAGAGTAGAATAGAGATTCTGAAAATCATCAAAATCGGGTGTAGTAGTGGTGAGATAGCGGAGCGACGTTGGAAAAATCTTAAAAAATCGTCTCAGTCGCACATTTAATTTAAGAGCCATTGGACTTTGATGTAATGTAATGATGGATTTTGATGTAAGATATAAATGGTCCGGTTTCAAAAATTGTATCAAATGCGAGATATACAGAAGGGATTTTTATTGAATTTTGGTTTCTAAGTTTGCTCTGACATAGAGATTATGAACGTTCCAAAAACGAGCACGATGAAGTGTTGTGCAGTTGCTATTTCAGTTAGTACTCGCACAGTGTATGTCCGCTTGAAGACAAATTTAACAAAGCATATCGCATAGAAAGCAAATTTTTTGCAAAACTCATTTCCAAACTCCCATTTAACTATTAAATAACCTAAAGAATTTTCACCTTCTCACGATAATCATTTGTTAGTGGAATGCAAATAAAATTACTTTGTATAGAAACATTATTAACTAATATGCTTTTTTAACTGCACTTAATGATGCACTCAATAAAACGAGAAGGTATTATGCAAATCGCTTTTTAAAAATTACTACTGATTTTTATAGGCACTTAAGAGAGTTAGCTAATAATTCGAACGGCTTTTAGCAAACACAAAGAACTGAAGAATGCAAATATATTTATTTATATTTCCGACCCTATCTCTCATGAAGCTGTAATTTTAAGTACGGTTCGGGCAGAACACCTGCTGTATTTTTCTAAGGCGTTCGACTAGTATAGCAGTATTTTTGACAATGGACGACCGAACACCATCTTCGCTTTCGCGATTCAACTGTCCGTCCGTCGAGACAATACTTCCAAGAGTCTGAAGTGAGTGTAGGATGTGTTAACAAAGTCAATCGATTCGATAGACTTGAGTCTTTTTAAAGAAAATTGTGTTGACTGGAAATAAGTAGGTACCTATGTACCCGCAAGTATTATTTCAATTGTATTTTACTTGTACGTGTTTTCATTATGAATATTACTTTATCGGTTGTTATCATGCTGTTATTTGTTATCAATTTAACCAGGTCCCGATGGGATGACATTGAGCGGAGTGCACTGTATTTTAATTTGGACTGCGAAAAAGTGGTGTTGCGCACCACATTCGAGTAGTTAAGTAGTATACGAGTATTTGATGTGAGTAATTAACAATTAAGCGTATCGAATGCGGTTTTTTTTTATTTGTCGAATACCTAAATATTTTTACTAAAAAGGGTACAACTTTGCTAATTGTAAGATAGTATAAAATAATTCTTACACACAAAGCGATGTACAGTCTTGGCTTTGTTTAGTGATTCTGTTCTGAATAGTCTGGAATATAAAATTACAAGTTTTTGCATTCAGTGAGAGAAAATATCGTTCGAAAGTGTTATTCTTTTGTATAAGCCGCTGTTCTGGATTTTCCAATTCCGGAGCACCCAGTCCATTGTACTACCAGGCAGAACTTTTTGTTGGTGTAGTGGTTGGAGAAACTTAGATTTTATTCGTTTCTCTTTTATGCTCGGGTGACTGCGATTGCTGTTCCCCATTCGGGATCGAACCTGCACAGTTTGGATAGTCCACCACACAATTTTCTGCACCTACCCTTGAAGTTTTCTACCTCCATGAAAAGTGTCAATATTGGCTGTTTTCGTGGAAAATAATATATATTTTTTGGTCTGGAATTAGTTTGTATTGTATTGTATAGTCTCACCTAAAATTCAAGATGTGCAGAAATTCTACTTGCATCGGTGCTGAAGAATAGCAAATTTAAGAATAGAGATATGGTGCGGTGCTGCTATGCGTGCAAAATGCGCGTGTGGCTTGACTGATATAAGCACGTGTTTTGGACACCTGTTCTGGGCTTTAATCAACTTCGGTTTTCTTTCCATGAATAAAGTGCTTGGATTTTATTTTTACATTTTGCAGTTTTCTCTTCCAACTTATTCTGACAATTTTCATTAACAAACAAAGTTACGAGTATTACCATAGGCCGCCTCTGTGGCAGCGGTGCTGACCGTTTTAGCTTCCGAATTTCGGTATCCCTGCCACGGCGGCGGCGTTGCAAAAATACTCCACGTGTACCTATAAGCCATAAATGTTAGTGAAACATAAAAGTCTGCAAACATTTTCCCTTCTTGTTCTAGTAGACCGAATATGCACGGACGCATTACATATCGCCGAAACCGCAGACGTTTAATCAGTTTTTTTAAGAGGTAACAAAATCTACCTTACAACCCTGCCGGTGCTGGTTTCACTATGTAAATATTTACTAAGCTTTATACTAAATACGCAGTAAATTACCTCACGTTCGGCGTATTTCATGTAATTTATACATTCTATTAACGTGAGAGAAAAGTAATTATAAAATCAAACACTTGCGTTTGATAATAATGTTAATTAATTCAAAAAAAAAAAAAAAAAAAAAATCCTTCATACTTCAGTACACCATCTAATTTGTCACATTATACATATTTACATTAACGCATGGCTCATATCCATAATCGATCCCATGAACAATAAATTTTGCACGCCACCACGCAAGCAAGCAAACTCTCGTCAATGCGTTCATTGTTACGTAAGAATATATCGAATATGTATATTATTATAGGACTATATTAAGTAGGTCGTGTTTTATATATTTTTTTTAAATGAATAATAGCAGCACCCGTGGATATTCTCTCTGATAAAGTTATTAACACAGAACTGATAACTTATTCCCGCTCATAATATCGACGCCACCTACATAATACATTATATTTAGGTGCTTCAGTCAGTATCAGTGCATGCTATCTTTTAGTCGCTGTAAAAAGTGGCGCATAGTATTAATGTAAATATTTAGGTACGTTTCACTTTTATATAGTACGTAAATTAACATTAGCTAGGTTGTAAAATGCAATTTGATATTGCCTATACATCATCATAACACCCTAAATTAACAATATTCACAGCACATTTTCATACCAACTGCACTTATGGTGTCGCCTTTCAGTAGACGAAAACAGATTCTTTATTTAATATTAGTGGCCGGCGGTGGTTTTTGAAGGTTATCGGCATTTGTTTATTTTATCTGAAGCCACACAATTTTGTTTAATCAAATGTTAAACAGACTGCCAATTTGTCGTCTATAGCTTAATTGATTTTTAATAGATCATCATAAGGGCCTATACATATACATATGTATATAAATAATAAATAAAATTCTCCGCTCGATTAAATTTAAAATTGACCACATGTACCTATTATATTTTACGTATTTCATTATTTATTAAAATACATGTTTTTTTTCGTTTTTTTCTTTAGAGCATTAAACTTAAATAAAATTAGCAACATGGTTAACATATCCGTAAGTTGAACTCCTAATTTAATTTGAATTCTTTTTTTAAAAAATTTACTGATAAACATTTTTTTTTTTTGTTTTTTTAAGGATGGCGGCAAAAATGTGCCGCAAGAAATGGAGCAATTCCTCCCATCCGATGGAAAGAAGGCGGTCATTGTGTAAGTATCCACTGTATGTGATAGTATAATAGATAGTGCGTGCATCAGCTAGTTTAATTGTCAATTTAGGTTATTAAGATTTCTCAGCAAATAGGTTAATTAGTAAATTGCAAAATTCAATAGATTTTAGCTCTAAATTGGATGATTAATAACTGAGACCTCTATTGTTTGTCATATTCTCGACATTTTAATTAACTTTAACATGAGCCATTAATACCACTGAATTATTTTTGTTGGCTTATTTTTGACAGCTCAAAATAGAAGGAAGCAGCATCTATAGTGAGAAATTTACTAAATTGCATTGAGTGCTTTCACGGTTTGCAATGCAAGAATGTGGGAATTAATTGAATTAAATTTCTTTAATTGATTTATGTGGATGTCTGATTTGGATTTTGCAGATGAATGAGGCCGAGCACTTGGTCGGTTTATCTGTAAAAGTTCAGATTTGAAATTAAAAAAAAAAAAAAAATAATTTTTTTAATGAAAAGCAAAAGTAAAATTTCCCAAAACTTGGTATGCCATACCCTTGCATGTATCAAATATTGTCTAAATATCGAGTTTAAATAAAATCGCCCCAGTCGTATTTGAAAACGAGCCAATTTTTAAAACCAGCTCAATAGGTAAAGTACCGTTATACGTATTTTTTGCCAAAAACGTGGTACGCCATCTGATGCGTATATATCCACCTTAACACAAATATGGAATTTGATTAAAATCGTTGTAGTCATTTTCCAAAATCGCCCATTAGTAAAGTACCGATACTGACCCCAGATATGAAGTTTCAAGAAAATCCAATTACCCGCTTAGGCTGCAGTCGGCCATACATACATACGTAGGGACTAACAAAACTTTGCTTAGTTGATTGAAGAATAAAACACAAATATAATTTTAACTTTAGATATTTAATCTTTATTTTTTTTTTAATTTCTCCACATAATTCCCATTTATTTCAAGACATTTCTTCTGCCGATAGATCCATCTTTCAAAACAGTTTTCAAAATCCTCTTTTGGAGCTTTTCGATTTCAACATTGACTGCATTAATAATCTCCTCCATTAGATGTGAAGATTTGTTCCCTCACCCTCAAATCTTTTTTTATTTTCGGAAACAGACAAAAGTCACATGGCGCCAGATCCGGAGAATAAGGTGCTGGGCGAATTTCATTGATGCCCGAGAGCGCAAGAAAGTTGTTGGTTTTTTCAGCTGTGTGCGCAGGCGCATTGTCGTGGTGCAAAATGTAGCCGTTGTCGGTGTACTAATAAATTTTGGAAAACTTGTGGTAAGCAAGTTTCAGTATACCAATTAGAAGTGTTTGTCTGACCAGTTTTAAGCGGGATGACGGCGACCATTTTCGTCCTCTTGAAGTACATCGACATCATAACTTTTGTTGCTGACTTTTGTTGTTTGACCTTTACTGGAGGATTTGCACCTTCTGGACTCCATACCATGGACTGCTGTTTGGTTTCCGGGTCGTACTTGTAAAACCAAGATTCATCACCTGTAACGACCTTATTGATCCATTTTCAAACTCATCCAGGAATTATTAAGCCAAACGAACACGAGCCTCTTTTTGCTCTCCATTCAAAATTTTTGGAACCCATTGAGCTGACTTCTTCAAATATTTCAGGTGATAATTCAAAATTCGTGATACAGCCATGGCATTTAAGCCCAGTTCATCGGCTATCATCTCCTGTGTCATTCTGGCATCTTCGTCAATTTTAGCCTTCACCAGGGCCACATTTGTATCGTCGGTCGAGGATTTGGGCCGACCTTCACGAGATTCGTCCTCCACAGAAAAATGGCCAGTCTGGAATCTTCGAAACCACTTTGAAATAGTAACAAAAGATGGTGCATTCGTGCAGAATTTTTACTGGCGTGAGTTGACGTCGAAGTCCGAAGAGAATGGCAAAACGAATTTCTTCTTGTGTTGGCCGTGGAACTTCAACCGAGCTTACGTCCCTAATTTTTCTCTTTCTCATCTCCATTTTTACCTATTCCTCTGAAATTTGGAAATAAATATTCTTAGATTATAAGCTACAGAAATGCATCTTTTGTTTTTTTTCAAAAACTACTAAATTGACATCAACTAAGCGAACTTTTGTTAGTCCCTACGTATGTACATACAGACACACAGAGATTGCTTCGAAAGATGCCTTTGAAAGAATCATGGAGATCAGATGGAGAAAATTTCGCTGGCTGAAAAACACTTACGAAATTAGTTGCGCATTAGCTGTAAACAAAAATGTGTAATCGCCAGCTCAATCTTGAATAAAGGAAAACCAGAAGCAATTACTGTTAGATAAGATTCACTGAATCAAATATGAGTTATAACATTAATTTAATCTTCAATGAGATCATAATTTGAATTAAACTTTTTACACAGTTGTAAAAAGTGTGTGTCTATAAAATTACAACGAATTGCAATGTTATTTTACGAGTACGAGTATATTGGCTTTTTTTTATAGGGGCCGATTGATTAGTATATTTATTTATTTAATCAACCGTGCAAAGTGTTTACAGATTATTATATGCTTAAAACTAAGGAACAGAGAATAATAAATATACAAATATAAATAAGTTTAAATCTGGAAAACAAGGCTAATCGAAAATTCACTATTTAATACGATAGACTCTATAACTTCCTAATCAAAGTGTTAAATCAGTATTACTCCCCGTGGACCCACTTTCAGGGTTAAGCAAATAGCCATGGAATCCTATTGCTCTCGCTAGCGTATCCGTCCGTTTGTCTGTCATCAACTTCTGGCTCCTAAACCATTCAAGTTATATGCATAATTTTTTCACAAGTCATATTTTTCGGAAAACCGTTATTTTTAATCGGCCTAAGACCAGGGATATTTTCCCAGTCTGTCTCTGGACTTTCTCTTTTTTCAAGTTTATCAGCAATTTCATTAGCCTCAATACCTTCTGTCCCTGATACCCTTCAGAGCTTGACTTAAATGTGAGTAGACAGCGTTCGGGCATGATAGAGTCCAACGCGTAGGAACCCAGCGCCTTAAGCGCTGTTTTATTGTTCGTGCATATGTGAATGAATGCGCCACTGATACCTCTGATATTTTAATAAAACTACTACACGAATCATTTAGGGCAAAGCGACCGTTCCCCATTTGTCAAGGTTTCACAATCTGGGATCTTTATCTCAAATCTTCTACCAAAGCATAAAAACTCCGACATGAAATCCAAAACCGTTCTGAACATGTATAGGTCTAGTGATTCTGTGAGTGATTATTTTGTTTACCTATTTATAATTATAGCTAATTATATCTTTTCCCATTCATTTTCTCAATTGTTAATTTATCTCATTACCAGCAAATGAGCTCGCAAATTTGTTCAAAACAAAGTTAAACAAGGCAAACATACTTTTTATTAGATTAAATTGAGTGAACAATTGTCAAAAAAGGAAATGATAACACTTGGAGGTCGTTCCACGTTCAGCCATGGGAACAGCCAGTGTCATTTCGGACGTCTCTGAGATAATAATTATGCGAAAGTAAAAACCCTAGAAATATCAACTGTGCAAATTGGCCCTTCGAATGCACTTATAAATAGACAAGGATAGCTCCCAATTAAGAGGGAGATAGCTCACATGTTCTCGTCTTTGGACCTGGAATACCCTTCCTCTTGCCGTGTCAAATGTCAAACCAAATGAACTGAATGTAGTGAAAACATCTTGAAATGAGTTATTTGAAATCGTCTCATTTGGCTCTAGTGAAAACGTAGTATTACCCTAAAACTAAGTCAATTTTCTTAAAAACGGCTGTACATTTTTTTTTCAAATTTGATGTTTTAGTTAGATTACACATACATACTCGTATACTATAAAAAGGTATACCTGTTTCTTTGCAAAAAAAAGGGGTATAACTGAAACTGGTTTTTAAAAATTGGCTATTTCTTAGCTCTGAATCAGTCAGTTTTATTCGAAATCACTATTTGAAGTATATTTAACATATGCAGGGTCGTGGTAGATTAACAAGATTTGAAAAATTATTAAAACATCTTTTTTACTTTCTAAGGGATTTTTTAAAAAAATGCATTTCAACGTTTTTTCTAAATTTCAATCTAATTAACGGAATATATAGGCACAAATACGTGCAACCTATTCGTGCATTTTACATAATTAATACTACTTTATAACAATTAATCTCCGTTACTAATTGGGTTTTTATATCAAAAATTAATATACAAACCCTGTGTTCCGTAACACAAGATGCACACACTACTGGTAGTTCTTGTATCGGAGGTTAATAGATATTTTTAATTTTGAATCAACAGAGCTTACATAATTCGACTTGCGCTGCGCGTATGGAAAAGTACTTAGAACAACTTTTCAACAGATGTCATTTTTGTGTACCCTATTTTAAGAACTATATACTATTTATATACTTTGTCATTGTAAATGCTGTCAGATGCAATCTTTTCAAGTATATTTCAAATAGGTATTAGCAAAGTTCAAAGGTCTTCTTTTTTTTTTTTGCATACAAGGCCTCTTAAATATTCCTCAAATACACTTCTAAAATGCAATGTTGTGTTCTTATCTTTGCGAGTATATTCATCTCTCAATACTTTTCTAAACTAATTATAAGTTGTGTTAATATTATTTTCGAGTTGAATATACTACGCTTACGAAATTAAAATGAGCAGATAAAGAGGTCAACATGATAGAGATTATCATCCTTTTTTTAATTCGAGTTATCAAGGCGCGCAAGTGTTGCTATTTGCAAAACTTTCCAAATAGAATAACCCACAAGTTGATAAACACTTGTATATACCAATAGTTAACGTCAATAATGTCAGCAGCTTTGAGTAATAGATTCCGTAGGAATGTAATTATTTTTATGGAATTTTCGCAAATCATCGCGGTGAACGGTTAGATGAAATTATAAAGGTATTCAGATAGTACACTGTTCGGCGAAGATTTGAAAGAAAAATGATAGCTAAAGATATACAAGTAATTTGTGAGGGCAGTGCGCAGAGTCGAGGTCAGCTGTGTGGATGCCTATGGTTAATTAGAATAGAAGCTTGACTGCGAAAAGCACAGCTGAACTGATAATTATTTACACACAAAAAAGAGAGTGACAAATGAAAGTATCTCACTGTGACTTAATAATTTACGGTTCTCCCTTGTCATTCTCCCTTGTCAAGTGTTAATTTTGGAAATTATCACTGATTTAACATAATGTTATTTAATTTCACGTTTTGTGTGAAATGTCCATAACAAGTGTTAATGTGAAAGTATTGTATTTAAAATATAGGTCACATTGTGCAGTCCAATTGGAAATTAATTTGTATACGAGTAGTTTGGTTAAGCGGTCCATTTATACCCATTCTTCAAGACTTTCATAAATAAAGAAAACGCATTAAAATCAAATCAAGTGACTACAGAAGCTGGCACTTTGAGGATATTTTAATCCTTCATCAACGTTATCGTCTCCGTTTAAGACGTTTAACTCATTTAAAATCGTAGGTTTGTTTTGATTGTAGGGTTGCTGGAGCGAATTCATCTTCCAGCTCGAATAGGCCTGTTCCCTTAACTTTACTGTAAGTTCCACCTACTTACTTACTTATGTCCTATATCCCCTTGTGGGTCCTAGGGCCTCGACTACGCCTACGCGCCATCGTGTACGGTTTCTGGCAATGTGTCTCAGCTCTCCCCAGCTTTTCCCCAACTGCCGTGCTTCCTTCTCGACTGCTCTGCGCCATGTTCTCCTTGGACCACCCGGTCTTCTGCCGTTCTGAGTTAAGGGGTTCCATTGCATAGCATGGTTCGCTGTGGAGCTGTCACCCTTTCGGAGCGTGTGACCAATCCACTGCCACTTCCGTCATTGGATGGTTGTGCCTATTGGATCCTGACCCGTTCTCTGGTAAAGATGTTCGTTAGAGATACGATTGGCCCAGAAAATCTTTAAGATGTTGCGCAGGCACCTATTAACGAACGTTTGCAGCTTTCTGGTGATAGCGATGGTCACTCTCCACGTGCTGCATCCATATAACAGCACGGATTCAACGTTGGAGCGGAACAGTCTTAGCTTGGTGTTCAAACTGATTGCATTGCTTCGCCATATTTTGGACAACATTCCGAACGTGGACTTTGCTTTGGCGATTCAATATTCCCAAGTCGAGACAATACTCCCAAGATACTGGAAATCCTCTACTCTCTCTACCGGTTGTCCAGCAATGCATATTTGAGCCGATGAGTTCGTTCCAAGACTGATAATTTTAGTTTTTGAGGTATTAATTTTCAGCCCGACGACGCCAGCCTCCCTCTCCACATCTGCTGTCATTTGGTGGAGGTCCATAATTCTATGAGAGAGTAAGCATACGTCGTCAGCGTAGTCGAGATGTTTAAGTTGGGATGTGAGAGTCCATCGAATTCCTCCGTTTCCCGTCGACAAAGCTGCACGAAGCACATCGCTAATCACCAATAGGAATAGTATTGGTGAAAAAATACAGCCTTGTCTTACTCCACTTTGGATCTCAAATTCCTCAGACAACCCTCCTCTGTGCAGAACGTTACATTTGGACCCTTCGTAAGTAGCTTTGACAATAGCAATTAATTTATCAGGAATACCTCTCCTGCGTAAGGCACGCCAAATAAACTCCCTGTTAGCACTATCGAACGCCTTCTCAAAATCGATGAACAGCAGGTGAAGTGGCGATCGATATTCAACGCACTCCGTTCGATAATAATCCGCAGGGTGTTGATGTGGTCGACACAGGAGGATCCAGAGCGAAAACCTGCTTGTTCAGCATCGAGTGTGTCTTCGAGATGTTTGATTCGCTCCAGGAATATTTTAGCTATTATCTTAGCTACAGCAGGCAGCACGCAGATACCTCTCCAGTTTCCGCACTCCATTAAACTAACTTTCTTAGGAAGCTTGACGATCATTCCCTTTTTCCACTCGTCAGGAAAGCTCTCGGCTTCCCAAGCTCTCTTGGCATACCGTCAAGTCCGACCGCCTTGTTGGTTTTAAGTGCTTTGATCGCGATAGTGATCTCATCCTTACTGGGAGGCGCGGTGCGTATTCGGGCATTTCTTACCTCGGACACCTCATTCTGATTTGGGAACATATCGCTAGCGAATACACGGTTTAAAATCGTAGCAAAATGCTCCTTCCATCTCTTAAGTTGGTCCTCATCCGAAATAAGCAAGGAACCGTCTAGGCTTTTCACTGGGTGTTGGCTGGAGCTGCGACCACCTGTCAGCTCTTTAGTGATTCTGTAGACTATACTACTATCGCACCTTCGTGCAGCATCTTCTGCTTCTGTAGCCAGCGCGTTGATGTAGTTGCGCTTGGCACGTCGCACGCTGCGCTGAACTTCTCTCATTTTCATGCGATATAGGGACTCTAGCTCATTACTCCCTGCTGCTGGGGCGGCTGCAATGCGAGCTTTCAGATGTTTCCGTTCGTCAATCCGTCTCCAGGTATCCTCGGAAAGTCACGCCCTATGCCTTTCCTGTGATCGACCGACAATTCTTTCAGCACCAGGTGTAAAAACATTTTTCACAGCACACCAATGGTCTTGAATGGTTGTGAGCAGTGAGCTGCTGATTGCTTCCACACCTTGCGAAATGTGCTCCCTTAATTGTTGGCGCACTGAGGGATCACTAAGTCTATCGACGTTGAACCTGGGCATTCGTGTATTGTCGTGGGATCTTCGAACGGCAGCAGTGCGTAGTTGAAGAGTAGCTATCATAAGATGGTGATCTCGTACTATCCCCACATCTGCCCCTCGCCTGTTTCGGACGTCCAGGAGACTACTTCTAAAGCGGCGGCTGATAGCAAAATGGTCAATTTGATTGGAGGTTGCTTGCCTATCGTTGGAAACCCAGCTGACTTTGTGGCAGGTCTTGTGTTCAAACATGGTGCCACCTATCACAAGGCGGTTGGCATTGCAGAAATCCACAAACCTTTCGCCATTGTCATTGCGGTTGCCTAGTCCATTCTTCCCGATTACATGTTTGAGCCCTTCGTTGTCGTTGCCTACCTTGGCATTCAAATCCCCCATCACTATGATAATGTCTCCATTTGGTGTTGTATTGAAGACGGCGCTTAAGAGAAGATTGTAGAAGCACTCCTTCTCGTCCTCAGACGAGCCCTCCGTTGGGGCATAACACTGTATGATGGTGACGCGTCGTACTCTAGTCCGGAATCTGGGCGACATAATCCTATTACCATAAGGTTGCCAGGAAATTAGGCCTTTGCGTGCTGTTGGTGTTAGCAGCAGTCCGACTCTATATACCCAAAATGTCCAGTCTATATCGCATGAATTCTTTTTCCAGTTGAAGGAATCTGGCATTGTGAGGTCCTTCACTTCCCGAGTCGAGGAGCGTCTTCACATTCCAGAAACCTATCTTTGTCCGGGTATAATAGCCAAAAGTGGTCAACATGTGATCATTCTCTATCCGAGGCATAGTGTCGGTTTCTGTAGCGTTTAGGGTTCGGTAACGCAGGTTGCTAGCCCACGTTACCTAGTCTAGAATCAAGGCCCTAGACAACCCGCACTTGCAATTTTAGCCTACACGCATAAGGGTTTATACGTATAGTTACCCGGGGACCACCACTAGGAGGTAAAGCAAGCACTTCATCATGAACTTGATTGTTGCGCTACTGGCCCAAGCCAAGTTTTGAGCAGTCAGTAGTTTCCCGATCAATCCCAATGCAGATCCCCAAAGTAAGTTCCACCTGAAAAGACAAGAAATAAAATAGTAAGAAAAAGTGAAAGCATCTCAATGCGGTTATGCACTAAGTAAGGAACCTTTTCCATTCTGACTTGGCGCGAAACTTTATTATTTCTTTTAGTGATATATTTGCTAGCAGCCTTATTAGATCCCAAATGGTGTCTGCTTAGGCTGGGGCAGATATATGTATGTATACGTGGAAGATATCTTCCGCCACTTCAGGGTCTTCGCAACCTCTACAGATATGATCTACATTCATACAATCTTACAAAACGCTTCATAGAATCAGTGGATTTGAAAGATTATTTTCAAATATCTTGAAAGCCTTTGACTGAATCTAACATACTCGCTTATTTTCAGACAAGACTCCAGTTCCAGTTATGTTCTTAATTTTGATTCATTGTTAATCATCTGTTAGAACAATTGTAGATTGTAGATTGGTTATAGGGGTGTACATGCACTGCGACCTTTATAGATTAGAACAATCCATATGGCTATTTTATTATAAAGTTTTTTTTTTTTTTTTTTTCAAACAATAACTTCTGTCTAAGGTGTTAAACTTTAATGCAACTATGTGTTGTAATTATACTACACACACATAAGTTTGAAAGAAAGAGAAACAGATAGGAAGTAATTTTGGTGTAGCGTTTCTGGTTTGCGAAAAATAAAAGGTAGTTTCCGTTTGTTCGCTAACTCGCTTTAACTTTTCAAACGGCAGTATTTTATATTTTTCATACGCCTTTTTTTATAATTTGCACGTGTTAAAGGGGATATGAATACCCTTATACTAGTTTTTAGAACACGTGCGATTTTGTGGAAAGGGGAAGAGACAAAAAGAATGACAGATTGGTGTAGTTGGTTTGAAACTCAGGTGGTAGTTAAGTTTCAAAGTTTCACTGTACTCCAAGGGTGGCTGTCCAGATAACTGGGGAGTATTTTTGTTTTGTTTTCGCTATTATTGTCGTTGCTTATGATTCACAGTATTTTTTTTTGTCCTCCTGATGTCATCACGATCAGGTTGCATTTTAGCCATATGACCAACCTACTGCCAGTGTTATGACTTCACAGTAGAGTTGTCTTAGCTTTCGCAAGTGATCGACTTTTTTTTTTTATTTATTTCATGCGAAATAAATAGATGATTCTTGACATCAGGATTCGGATAGTGAATCAACAACGTGACAAGTGATGATGTTACCACTACACCACGGCCACCCTTTGATTCGATTTGCAGCTTTGGAGGTTTGTATTGCTGATTTGTTGATACTCTCGACGCAAGTTTGAAATGACTTCAATTAAGCTTCATAGCTTACCCTCAATAACCCTTATAACCCACAGCCTTTTCCGTATAATGCCAGCAGGAATAAAATCAACTCCAAAGAACCAGCATCATTAATATCAACCAACTTTGGTTGTCACAATATTGGCCTAATGGGTTTCTAGGTCTTTTCAAAGCATGTGACAGGTATTAATCCAGGTTTATCCCAAGCTATAAAGAAATAAAAGTCAACTGAGTCAATTCTTAATTTCTCTTTATCCACAAGGTGTCTGATATCTGCGAATAAAGCTCTAAACAAGCATTCCATTAGCTGGAATTCTATAAGTTTTGAAAGACTTTCAATTTTCAGCAAGAACGCTGCTAAATCTCTAGGTTTTCAGACCTTCTGATCTAGCCGCTATGAGGCATTACATTCGTCATAAGCTTGAGTATAATTCCCCTATTGCTCCCAAGACCACACTGCACCTGGATAAGATCCAAACCCATGTGTTTAACCTAGAAAAGGAAGGGAATATAGGAAAGTCTATAGATTCATTCCAACATTCACTGCCTCTGCCAATTTTCTTGATTAATTCACAATCAGTGCTCCAGTAAAATAAATTCCCCCGCAACACTCAAAAAACTTCAATCATTGCATTCACATACCAACTTTTGAGAATATCCAATGATCAGCATAGCAATTACCGATGGAATTTGGAAATGACAACGGTAGGTACTAATTTTGGAAATGTGATCATTAGGATGGCACATGTCGCATTCGAACCACGGACCGTAAGACCCTTAAGCTCAACAGGCCACGTCAATTCCTAACTCAATACCTGATCTTTAAAGTTTTGCAATTACTCAACCATGTTAATGATGTGAAGCAGCTATAACGAGCAGAGATTTGCCAAAGCATACATGCACCATGCATTCACAGGCCCATCATTTAGTGCTGGTGTTAGCGGTTAGAAACAAAGAAGAAAAAAACGTCAGTAACACGAACAAACACAATTAAATACAAATATTAAGCGTGTTATACTGGAATGTCATTTTGTTAGTGTTCCGTGCCAGTATGGTATAAAAGGGAACACTAATGGATTCAACACGGTGTCTTGCCTGTCCGTCAGTATGTCACACGCTTGTAACTTTTGAACCGTCAGACTTAGAGAGGTGACATTTTGCACAAAAATACAATAGTATGTGATGGACCAAAAATAATTAGGAACACAATTTGTATTATAAAAATAATATATTCGGGGAAAAATAAAATAATTTTTACTTCTGAGGAATTCGAAAATGTGAAAAATATTTGGATACAAATTGTTGAATAAATGTAGGAGGCCAATAACTATGATTTGAATATTTAGGTATACCGCCTTGCCCTATATTTTACCCGCACTCCGTCCGATTTTGCCAATTTTTTGACGAAGCAGCGATACTTCTTTAGTGGTTCTGATCCTTGTAAATACGATCATATGTAGGTAGATTTGTGTGTATTATCGAAGAAGCCGAATTAGGATACAGATAAAGTTACTGTACGAAACACTAATCGCGTGAGCCCTGATGCATTTGATCAATTTTTTAAAACTAAAATCTTATGCGACTAATTGGGTCATGCATGTTCGTTTTATGATACGGCACATGCAATAACTCCAAACTATGGTTGCATCAATTAGGCCCGAAATCATTTGTAAAAAAATGGTATCATTATTTACCCGTCTTTGTAAAAGATTTATGCGATGTATCGTGGAAGGTTAAGTGGATCGTCCCATGGAAGCTCCTTCAGTCCTTTCTTTTAAAACTTTTTCGACCATTTTTTAAAAAAAGCTAACATAATCCAAGATTAAAGTTATAATAAACCCCTATATCCTTAAAACCTTATTGGCATACACCTTCTACAAAATCTCATAATTTGGCAATTGATGTGGTTCATAATTAGACCGTTTTTGACAGATCAAGTGACGAAACAGTCAATACCGGATTGAAAAAAAAGATTTCGGTCGTTTTGCTTATTAGTGCACTTATAGATTTTCACGTCATCATAGCATAAATACGAATATCACAATGTCTAATACATGACTTTACATTATTGATAGCTAGTATAAAGAGGATAGGATCTAGGTGACTACCCTGAGGTTGTATGTTAGTAACAATTGACTTTTTTTTTTATTAAAACCATGTTGCTCTTTGCATATGATATTTCGGCAGACGAATGATAGCTTATTGCAGACCATTTGTTCAAACAGTTTTGAGATATAATAGAATTTTGATCACCTTTTTTAAACACAGGTGTGATAAATACTTTTTTCCAAAAAAAACATGAAGTTAAAGACAACTCAAACAAATACTTCAAAGGGAAAGTTAGGACAATGTAACATTTCTTTAGAACTATTGGAGCAATAGCATCAGGACCTAGGAAGTAATAAATGGGATGAGATGTCGATTTAGAGCTGGTTTATAAATTCAGAGGAATGTCACTAAAACCAGTTTGTGACGTTTTCGAAGATGCTTGAAGTATTCGAAATCAATATAAAAAGGAACATCGCTGATTGCGCAGTTATTATTCGCGAAATTAGTTGGGTAGCGGTAAATTTTTTTTTTAATTTTTTTAGAATTGACAAATTTCTAAAATCTTTTATGTTAATTTTTTATGGAGTTTTTCATTTGACTTGATTTTTTTTTTATAAATTTTAAAGTGGGGTCGTCACAGGATTACTTTGCTTTAAATGCTCGTAGGGCGGTCGCGGTTTTAAAAGGTTTGAAAATCACTGATATAGAGCAAACGCAGTAGAATTCGATTTCAGTCACATAAAACCGCGGATTTTCAGTTAACAGCGCACAAAGTTGGGATATCGGTCCATGTAATTCAGATTAGTTCAATTAGCTATCACTACTGCGTCGATTTTCCACCACCGGAGCTTTGCCGTCCTGTATGAATTCTTATACTTGTATCTAATCATAAAATACCATAACGATCGGCTTGGTTGTAGAGTTTCGTAGAGCTTCTGCTCGCGTGAATACGGATTTAGATGTCCTATTTATCTTAAAGTGGGCACATACGCACGAATATATTGACCGAGTATGTTGGTCAAAGAAATTGTCGCCTAGCTCGATCAACATATTCATGCGTATGTGGTCACTACAAATTTCAATTTTGATATGTACGTGTTTTACCATTTCATTGAACTGCACAGTTCAGTACGTGCTTGATATCAGTTTTGATTGTTCTTGGCATGCAATCGCTGCAAACGATCTTGAACGTAGAATGTGCACTTCTGCAGATGCAATTGTGCTGGAAAGTGTTGGCATTTTATTTCAATTTTATTCGTTCTCTGAATTTGAAGCAAATTAATTAATAATCTCTAAATCTAGTTGCAATACGTTAAAATGGTTTATTTTTATTGAATGCTTAAATAGAGCTCTGCCACCCTGTTTCGGGTTTGTCGACAAATCGTCATTTACATTTTTATTTTCTGCGTATTCATTTTAAGAAGGAAAATTCTATCCGCATGGAAAATTGTTTAAGGTATAGTACAAGTTTTTACAAATAAAAAAACATGTCTCAGTACAAGAAATTATATCATATTTCAAATTCTTTTGTTCATTCCCTTTCATTTGAAACTCAAATGGCAACCTGAGATCTTCTTTTAGATTATGTTTGGAACACATCACATTCCATCTGGAATTGTTCGCAACCCCGTTGAAGCATAATTCGTTGTGACCCTTTCTGATGCAATGCAATAAACTAATTGGTGCAATAAATTGCGATTATGTGCACAATTTGATATTACTGACTTGACGAAAATCATTTTACATTAAGGCGTTGCTGCAAAAACAATCGCTTCGATTTTAAGTTATTTTTCGGTACCACTTTTAGTTGATTTTAGTTTGGTAAGGTTGACGCACAAGCTATCGCATATGTTTTGTATGTGGAACACTTTAATAGAATAATATTATTACTTTAAGTTACAAAATGGCAGACGCAGAACAGGGAAACGGCAAGTGTTTTGATCCATTTGCAGAACGCCTTACAATGGAGAGTGCAACGACGTAAGTTGGATTAGAGTGTAGATTTGAAGTATTCATATATGACGTGTATTTATTTTATTTTCTTGATTTTATCTTAGTGACAACGAAACCCTAACTCATTTGTTAAAGGCAGCACTTGGAACTGGTATCCTGTCTATGCCAATAGCGTTTATGTACGCTGGTCTTTTCCTGGGCATATTTACAACAGCGCTGACGGCGTTAATATGCACACATTGTGCATACGTTTTGGTAAGTTTCAATTTTAGTTTTCTTTTATAGATATTTATAATGTCCAAAACTAATCTTATAGATTTTGAATTAAGTTAAGCTACATGTCCTCCTTATTCTCCTGTTACCGCATTCATAAATATGTATGTAGATGACTCCACAGACCGGATTAAAACAGTGCACTATGCTACCTTAGGTTTTAACCTCCAAGTCGGTTCAGATTGATCAATACGAGGTCTTTTTATGCTTTGGGCTTCGGTTTAGCATGTATTTTTATTTTTCCTTCAGGAATATTCAAGCTTAAGAATCCGGCGCCGAAGATGTGTTCGAGAGTTTCTCGGTTTCTCGGTTTCTTAGCAGAATCTGCACGTTCCGTGACGTGAAGAAGCTTATTTTTACTTAAATAGATGAAGCCCTAGGAGTGCCTTAGCTTGACTTATCACATAGGTTTTCTTTTTAAATCCTATTTTGCTAGCCTATAGGCTTCCTAGTTACACTCCACTCCAGCGTGGGCTGGCACCCATTATAGGGTATAGGTATGGGTTTTGCCCAGGTTGTTGGGTTTTTCTAGGCATTATCATATCATCTTAGAGGTGATATCATATGAGGTCTACGCTTGGCTGTCTAACATGATTGCAGTATCTCTCTTGTGATAATTTGTGCAGAAGTTTAGTCGGGCACATCTTCCTTCCTTGGTTTTCCGCCTGAAAGATGCTGGTAAATTTGCCCATTGGTTCTGAGTGCTTAGTTTTGGGTCCGAGCATTCATACACCTGTCTCCAATCGGTCTGTATACCATTTTATGTTGTGGCTGTTGATAGCATACGTTTCGGATTCGCGGTTCAATCTCTCTTTGTGTTTAGTTTCGTGGTGAAGTTTTTGACAAAGCTGTACTTCTTGATCATGTCATCCCTGTGGACCTGCAGCAGGGGTATCAATTTGAAGAGTAAATCCCGGTCCTTGAGCACGATGCATTTTCCTTCCCTATTCCCTCGTTAGCAATTCTCATGATTGCCCCAATTGCTGTTTTTTTTTTTTTTTGCAATTACTAGGTGTAGAGCTGAGAGGTCTATAACAACCTCTAATGCCGCTGTTGGGTATGTGTGTAGTGTGTTTGCATGTGACCCTAGTTGAGTAGGTTACAGCCCGAACGGGGAACAGCAACCAAGAGTCAGAAGAGCATAAAAGAGAAACGAATAAAAACCAAGTTTCTCCAACCACTACATTTTTTGGGGGCGAATATCTAATCAGAATCTGTGAACTTCTGTTACAAATGGTGACAGCCACACCCATTTTCTTCTAAGAAAATGTTGTGAAAACAACTATTCGGAAATATCCTCCGAATAGAAAGATTTCATTGCATTTGATTTAATAATTTCACAGTGCCACGCCCATACTGGTTAGAAAATGTGGTATAGACTGTCATACGACCCGTTTTGGACGGATTGATAGTATGGAATTATGGAAACTACACTGTTCTCCTCTAATTGTGCAATATTCTGACGTGCTTTGTTGTGTAATATTCCAGTGTTTTTAACCGTAAAGGTTGGAAAATTGATCAGCCGGTGTCTATTTCTAGAAGAGGTATCTTGTTTTTCTCTAAAGATCCACTTCTGCATACTCTTGAAATAGCCTACACATTTTACAATCACAGCCAAAATCACAATCTTATTTATTTAATTGTCTCTCTCTCGAAGAATCAATTCGTTCGCAGACCATGCAATGAAACCCCACTGACCACAAATACTAAAAGTTCAACAACAAGAATTAAATAATAAATTTTTTACTAATTTCCTCTATCAACCACTCAAGTGCGTTTTATGGTTTTATGAGTGCTAAGTATCTTCTCAAAATCTAGATTTTTATTGTTTAAAAGATGAAAAAAGTAAAATTGAAATACTAAACGTCGAGGTGTGGTTGAAAATATGTACCTATACATACGCGTACATATTTATAAATTTCGGATAAGAGGCATCCATTGATGTCATCTGCGGATGAGATATTTTTAAAATATGATATTTTTTTTTTATAATTTGCACGTGTTAAAGGGGATATGAATACCCTTATACTAATTTTTAGAACACGTGCGTTTTGTGGAAAAGGGAAGAGACAGAGAGAAAGATTTGTTAATTAATTAACATGTAGAAGACAGGTTTTTAATTGGTGTTTTGGAATGAGAACGCTTTAAAGATTTGAAACTTAAATTCAGTACTAGCAAGTGAATTAGTGTCTGTTCATATTTCCAATCTTTTATTTCACACTCATATAACATTGCTGGATGTGCCAGAGTGTGAACAGGTTATTCATTTCGAGG
The DNA here is from genome assembly GCA_963082735.1 of Pocota personata. Lineage (NCBI taxonomy): Eukaryota > Metazoa > Arthropoda > Insecta > Diptera > Syrphidae > Pocota > Pocota personata. Next base: position 68,673,502 of record OY720431.1, read on the forward strand.
TAGGGATTTCGATCCCTTCCATATGTCATCTGTCATCCATAGTGATAGGTAGTTGGTTCTTGCCTTTCGATTTTACCATATGGACGCATTAAATTTGTTTCGTCTTACTACAAAAATAACAGTTCTTTAATATCTGTGCATCACGATTTGAGGACAGATTATGGTCGTCATAAACGCCCAACTGAGCAAATATTTCGAAACATAATCATAAAATTCAAACAAGTCGTTAGTGTTAGTGATTTCGTAAGGCCACAGGTGACAGTTTGGTGCGGACTGATCACGTCAACGATCCACAACGACGTTTTTTTTTTTTTTCTTATAAAACTACGAAGGCGCTACTGTTACGGTGAATCCGCTATGGTGAAATGATAATCAACTTTTTTTTAGCCTGAGATTGAAGACATGTGAGCGACATGTGGTTCCAACAGGACGGGGCTACGTGCCACCCAACACAGGCAGATTTGGCTCTATTGCATGAAAATTTCTCCGGCCGATTCATTTCGAGATTTGGCGACGTCAATTGACCACCAAGATCTAATCTGATCTGAACCCCGTTGTATCTCTTTTTGTGAAGCTATGCTAAAGAACTTGTCTATGCAGACAATCCCCAAACTTCGAAGCACTTAAAAACTAACATCCGTGAAGTTATGGACGCATTACAGCCAGAAATGTGCCGAAAAGTCATCGAAATGACCTCACAATAATCGATGTTTGCGAAAACTCCCGTGGCGGCCATTTAAACAGTAAACAAATTTCATTTAAATCTTAAGCACAAGTTTTATAACACTGTTTTTAAGATAACTTTTCCAATTATTCAAATAAGTACATTTTGACTGAAAATGAAAAATGATGAACATGGAAGTCAAATTTAACAAAATATTTTTTCTTTCAAATAGACGTCAAGTCCTTATAAATAATATGTAAGTCGGATCATAGAAATCGGCGGAGGTTTGCTTGAACGAAAGAATAGCATTGCACAAAATGATCCATGTTTTCAAAATTCATACTCAGGTTAATTTAATTTTTATAAAAAAAAATCATTGAAATCGATGCATTTTCGTGAAGGTTATCGTTAACGAAAGTGGATTCCTAGGATTGGTTGACAGACAGACGTCCAGCCGCCATTAGTAAAACCCAGACAGAATTTTTTGACTGCAACACCATTCCATTTCTTTAAAACATTTAAGTAGAAATAGTTTCAACAAACATTTAGTTTTTGAAAGTCATTATCCAAAATTAAAGGGAATGCTGGTGCTAGGTTTGTGAAACCTTTTCCTATTTTCAACGCTTTTTGTTTTTGTCTGTTATAGTCCGCAACACAAATTAGTTCCCAGTAAAATGAGTAGCTATTTAATTACTCTCATATCTGTGTTATACGTAATTACTCAAGTTTTACTTGGGTCGGTGCCTGAAATGCGTAGCGGAGTAGATTTGATTTATTCCGTAGCAGATTTGGATTTTACAAAAAGCAAAAAGATTTATAAAACTACATAAACCTGAAAACATTCCCATATGATATACCAATGTATTAAAAAAATCCGTAATGGGCTGCAGGGGATGTTTTACTTTAGTCATTTTGAAATACTTAAATAAAGTTGGGTGTTCAGAAAATTATTGCAAGAGCCTTTCGTGATATTTTCTAATAAAAGTTATCGAAATGTTCTTATTTTCGGGGACGGGTGTAAAGTGCAAACGTTTTATGAGGTACATGTTATTAGCTACTATTAGTACCATACTAGTTAAATGTTTCGCGAAACTCGGTTTAAAATATGTGCACTGCCGACTAAAACTTTGACATCACCACCCCATTTTCATATTTTTTTCTTTTATGTTGAAAATAATAAATAATATTTTTTTTAAAGTATGTTATTATTAACATAAAAATTAAATTTGAAAACCATATTTCGCAGCACACTGCCTCTTTAGCTTCCAAAACCCTCTGCATAATATCCAACTTTGTTTCGTGTGGTTATCTGCAGAATGAAATTGTGACCAATTAATCGCAGTCCAGATGGTATGGTGTTATGCTCAAAGATTTCCTGGGATGATGTCACCAACTCTATGGGAGAATAAGCATTCCCCCAAACAGCTGCGTGCTTTATAGTTGACGCAGCACAGCCCTGCAACATCTTTTATGGTAGATCGTCTAACGTAGACCCGTATTTTTGTGCAGAAGACTTTGTACTTCGACTCGTAAGTCCATAAGACTTTGCTCCAGTCCTCGATCGACCAATTTCTATGCTCTTTGGCGCACAGTAATCGTTTAGTCCGATTTTGATGTCGGAGCAATGAATTTCGTACAGCAATCTTACTTTTTAGGCCACCCGCTGTCAAGCGCCTTTTTACGGTACTGAGAGAAACAGGTGTCTCTCTGCTCTTATTCATCTCCGCACGTATTTGAGGAGCTGTAAGACTCTTTGATATTCCTAGGAGTTTTCTCTTTTTAATTTCCGTGTTTAATATAGGTCTCCCTGACCTTTTGTGATCGATCAAACTACCAGTTTCTCTAAAGGGCTTGATGGTGCTATGCACTTCCTTATAAAACACTTTAACTTTTTATCAGGTTGGCAACTAAGTAATTGCCGATTTTTTCAGATAAATAAAACACTTTTTTTTCAATACAACGAATATACTTTAATCAATGATATATTTTCCATTTTGTTCGATGACCTTTTGCCATCTTTCTGGCAACTTCATAATTCCACGTTCATAGAACTTCTGATCTTTATCGGCAAAAAACTGAATCAAGAGCGATTTCACAGCGTCATCATCATTGAAAGTTTTACCATCCAAAGAGTTTTGCAAAGATCGAAATAAATGGTAATCTGATGGAGCAAGGCCAGGGCTATATGATGGATGTAACATCAATTCTCAACCAAGCTTCAATAATTTTTGGCGAGTGACCAAAGATTTATGTGGCCTAGCGTTGTCCTGGTGAAAAATGACACCTTATCGGTAGACCAACTATAGCCGTTTTTCGTTGATCGCTGTATTTAATTTGTCCAGTTGTTGACAGTACACATCCGAATTGATCGTTTGATTCCTTGGAAGCAGCTCAAAATGCACCACACCTTTCCAATCCCACCAAATTGAAAGCAAAATCTTCTTTTGGTGGATATCAGCTTTCGAGGTGGATTGTGCTGACGTTACTCTAAACAACCCATTTTTCATCGCCAGTAATGATTCGTTTGAAAAAGGGTCGGATTCATTGCGTCTAAGATGCAAATCGCAAGCGTTGACGCACTTCGTTAAATAAATTTCTTTCAAATCAAAATATCAAGCTTTATTTTTTATAGCTAACTTTTTTGCTATCTCTCGTACAGTTACATGACGATCCGTCTCGATTATGGCTTTAATTAAATCATCATTAAGCTCAAATCAATTAAGCTCAAATCATCATTAAGCTCAAATCAATTCCGGCACTGTCTTTCTTTTAAGACTTCTTCACCATACACATCACGTAACTTTTTAGCAGCTTGCGCTGCGTTCTTTCCTTTACGGAAATAAAAAAGTAAAATATGACGAAAATGCTGCAAAATTGTTTTTGCACTCCATATTAAAACTGACGCCAAACTAATACCTTTTCACAAAAATACGCGCAATTTGCTTCTAAACTGACACCTAACAAACGTCAAAAGGAAAAAAAAAATATGTCGTTTATAGAAGCCATTAAAAAATATGGCCAATAGCAATAGTTCTTAATGTACTCGTAATGGCTTTTGGAAAGCTATAATCAGAGCTCTCTTCTGAGCGCTCAACTGCTTAGATTTTGCCATTTTGTCGTTTTATTATGTGCTTGTTGACGTATTTCCGACTTTATATTTCAACAAATATATATATTTTTTAAATTAATAAGAAATACAAAAAGGGAAAGTTAAAAATCTAATCGGCAGAAAAAAATAAATTAGTTTTGTATATAATGAGCAGAGCAAATTACTTTTAATTTCGCGTAAAATTATTGGGGCTACAATTTTTATTTTTATTTCTAAAATACATAGGTACATACGTATGTAGGTGTGAAGAAGTACGAGGGTGAGTCAATAAGTCCCTGAAAAATGAAATAAGGAACACTATTTTCGGTATAAAAACATTTTATTTTTCAACATAGTCTCCTCTTAGCTAGCTCTATACACTTCATCCAACGTTTCTCCAATTTGTAGATGTCCTCCAAATAATACGATTTCTCGAGCCCCTCAAAATAAGCGTTTGTTTCAGCGATGACCTCTTCATTCGACCCAAATCTCTTACCTCCGAGCCATTTCTTCATGTTTGGAAACAAGAAATAGTCGCAGGGGGCTAAATCTGGGGAATATACTGGATGAGGGAGGAGTTCGTAGCTTAACTCATGCAATTTTGCCATTGCGACTGCGGACTTGTGCGCCGGTGTGTTGTCCTGGTGAAAAAGAACTTTTTTCTTCGCCAAATGCGGCAGTTTTTGCTTCAAATCGGCTTGGAATCGATCCAGCAGCTCTGCGTAATATGCGCCGGTGATCTTTTTACCCTTTTCAAGGTAATCGATGTGAATAACACCGCACGCATCCCAAAAGACTGTCACCATGACCTTGTTTGCTGACAAACCCGCCTTGGCCTTCTTCGGCTTCGATTCACCAGGAGAAGGCCATTGTATTGACTGTTCCTTGGTTTCTGGTGTGTTGTGGTGAATCCAGGTTTCATCCAAGGTTACGAAATGGCGCAAAAACAGCCGAATTTTTTTGGAACATCGCCAAGATGAAGTTGTCAAACGAATGCGTTTGTTGTCGATTGTGAGCAAACGCGTCACACCCATCTTGCGGAAAGCTTTTTCATGTCCAAATATTTATGTAAAATCGAAATCACTGAGCCATGTGATAAGCCTGTGGCTTCTTCAAGCTCGCGCACTTTCACTCGCCGATCGTCCATTATCAAACCATGGATTTTGTCGACCATTTCTGGTGTGGTGACCTCAATTGGGCGACCAGAACGTTCGGCGTCACTTGTGCTTCAACGACCGCACCGAAATTGAGTAAACCAGTGGTGAATGGTTCCAATCGATGGTGAAGAGTCCCCATAATATTTGTCAAGCTTTTGTTTGGTGTGCGTGATAGTTTTTTCTCGCAAAAATGAGCACTTGAAACTTTTCCATTTTAACGAAAATGCTAATAGGCGTCTATATAAAATGGCTGCCACAACGAAACTATTTGACAGATCTGTCTGAAAATTTGGGTGCGTGCTTTTGAAAGATGATTCTTGACAAAAAAGGTGACGATACAATTTGTGTTAATTTTCAGGGGCTTATTGACCCACCCTCGTATGTTGAAATTATTTTGCTGTTTGTTACTTTGTGTAAGAATACCAATTTCTGTATTTAATGTGAATTTTTGAATTAACACTTAAATTTACATCATCACTTTTCATTGTTTCTAATACACAATGCGAATTTGTTTCTTTTTAGGTAAAATGTGGGCACAGATTATATTATAAAGAACAAAAGTCAAAGATGAGTTTTGCGGAAATATCAGAAAGAGCATTTATGGCCGGTCCAAAATGCATCCGAAAGTTAGCTGGATTCTCGAAATTTTTGATTCTCTTTGGTTTGTTCCTAACGTACTTTGGTACTTGTTCCGTGTACGCAGTTATTGTAGCTAAAAATTTCCAACAAGTAAGTAATTATAATTAGTACAATCTATTGAATGGAATTAATTTAATATTTTATCCTTAGGTATTAGACCATTGGACGGGAACAACAATCAGTGGGCGACTGTTGATCGCAATATTGCTTATTCCGTTGATTCTTCTAACATGGATTCCCAATCTTAAGAGTTTGGCGCCTGTATCAATGGTGGCAAATGTATTTATGGGCTGTGGTCTTGCCATAACATTCTATTACCTGGCAATTGGTCTGCCATCAGTTCAAGAGAGAGAGTACGTGCAGCTTTCTACTTTGCCGGCATTTTTTGCGATAACAATTTTTGCCATGGAAGCCATTGGCGTGATTATGCCACTGGAGAATAGTATGAAAACACCTACGCATTTCGTTGGAGTTTTTGGAGTTCTCTCCCAGGGAATGTCGGGAGTAACAATAATATACATATTGCTTGGATTCTTAGGTTATTTGCGTTATGGTAGTGATACAGCAGAAAGTATTACATTGAATTTACCAGTTGAAGAATTGTAAGTCATGAAAAAATGGTTTAATGTGAAAATATGCTGAATTTAACTTTTCTCTATTCAAAGGCCTGCTCAAATTGTAAAGGTGTTGATCGCCTTAGGTGTGTATTGTACTTTCGGTCTACAATTCACCGTTTGCCTTGAAATCGCATGGGACGGTATTAAGGACAATTTCACAAAAAGGCCTCTTCTTGCTAACTATGTTTTGAGGTAAGTTTAGAAACACGTTACAAAGACAATTTATGTTTACGCGTTTTTTTATACGAGTATGTCGGTTAATTTCCTTCGTAATGATGTAAGTACAGTGTATGTAGGTGTTATAGCGTTGCAATAATTTGCTGGCGGCGAGTACTTGATCCATTTTAATATTATGCTTCCATTCCGAGTATGTAATTCGTACCTTTATATAATACATACTTTCTTAAAAGCCAATGTAGGGGGAAGGTGGATCAAGTTTGACACTTTTTAGTGTTCCATACTAGAATGGTATAGAACGGAACACTAATGGATTCAACACAATGTCTGTCTGTCTGTTTGTTTGTTTGTCCACGCTTGTAACTTTTAAAGCGTTAGTTATAGAGAGCTGAAATTTTAAACAAGAATTGTATGTGGTGGGCCAAAAATAATTATTCAAAAATAAATAATTAAAAAAAAAAAAAAAAAATGTTAGGGAGCATAGTGTACCCTAAGAAAATCTAAAAAAAATGTAGGGTTTGTAAAATTATAAGAAGGCTACGCAAAAAATATAAAAGAAAGGTTTCCTGGTTCAAGCTTTTGAAGAAAGATAGAAGTCGTGAGATTAAAAATCACCCCACTACGAGTATGTCTTACCATCTTATCCATGTTTCATATGATTCTGATGATTTTACGGCAAACATATCCACATGTCCAGCTTAGCTCAAGGTTCAAATATCATCAAAATTACGATTGTATCGAACTCGTCAAATAGTGTTTCAGGTAGTCGAACGCATTAGCACAACACATAGGATAGAAACATTTGATATAATTTTTAAGGCAATATTTAAATATCTTAGTCTTGAACATTAAAAACCATTTAAAATGTCTACAACATTGTTCTGCTGCATAATTCAAAACGTTTACTTCTTTCATTATTATTATTATTTAGGTGGCGCTACAGTCCGGGGTGGACCTGGGCCTCAACCAATACGCCTCTCCAGTTAGCGCGATCTTTGGCTAACTGCCTCCAGTTGCGCACTCCAAGTAGGTTGAGGTCCCCTTCCACTTGTGCGCGCCACCTAAGGCGAGGTCTTCCTCTACTGCGTTGTCCCTCCGGGTTGGAATCGAAGACTCTTCGGGCCGGAGCGTTGGTGTCCATTCGCTCTACATGTCCTAGCCATCTTAGACGACTGATGCGCACTTTTCTGACCAGGTCGATGTCGCTGTACAGCTCGTAGAGTTCGCTGTTAAATCTTCTCCTCCAAAGCCCGTCAACGCAAACGGGACCAAAAATTACTCGAAGAATTTTGCGTTCGAAACGACCAAGAAGATCTTCATCCGCTTTTGCTAGGGTCCATGCTTCTGCGCCATAGAGGAGGACAGGGATGATAAGGGTCTTATATAGAGTCTCCTTAGTGTTTCTTGATAAGGCCTTACTAATCAATTGCCGTCTTAGGCCAAAGAAACAGCGGTTGGCAAGTGTAATTCTTCGCTTGATTTCTGCTGAGGTGTCATTATCAGAGTTTACCGCGGAGCCGAGGTAGACAAAGTCCCTAACTACCTCAAAATTGTAGCTGTCTATCGTGACGTTCTGTCCGATTCGTCGATGTTGTGTGTCCCTTCTTGTTGACAGCATATATTTTGTTTTACCCTCATTCACCACCAAACCCATTTTTGCCGCTTCTGCACTAATAATTGCAAACGCACCAGTGACAGCCGCTGTGTTCTGCCAATAATGTCAATGTCATCAGCGTATGCAAGAAGTTGTACAGACTTTTGGAAAATTATGCCCCTGGTGTTGGCTTGTGAGCGCGTCACCTTGTCTAAATCCTTTTTTGACATAAAGGTCTCGGTGAGATTGTTTTCAACCTTTATGGAGCAGCGAGCGTTCTCCATCGTCATTCTGCACAATATGACAAGTTTGGCAGGGATGCCAAAACTAGACATGGCTCTGTTTAGCTCCTCTCTATAAATGCTGTCATATGCGGCCTTAAAATCGATAAAAAGATTATGAGTATCGATCTGGACTTCTTGGGTTTTCTCCAGGATCTGCCGTAGTGTGAATATTTGATCGGTCGTGGACTTACCGGGCCTAAAACCTCACTGATAGGGACCTATCAGATCGTTGACGAATGGTTTCAGGCGCTCACACAGTATAGCAGACATGATCTTATACGCAATGTTCAGGAGACTGATGCCTCTATAGTTGGCGCAGTTTAGAGGGTCTCCTTTCTTGTGGATCGGGCAAACGATGCTGAGGTTCCATTCATCAGGCATACTTTCTTCTGACCAAATCTTGGAGACGAGTTGGTGTATGCTCTCCACCGGTCCAGCAGCCTTGTTGGATTTAAGCTTAGATATTGCTATCCTCACTTCATTTTGGTCAGGTGGACGGAAATCTTGGCTTTCATCGTCCAGGTTGAATGGTTTATTCTGCCTGACAGCGGAATTTGTGTCCTCTTCGCCGTTTAGCAGTCTGCAGAAATGGTTTTTCCATGTCCTAAGCACCGACTGTGACTCTACTACAAGGTTTCCTTGTTCGTCTCTATAGGTCTCTGTTCGAGTCTTTTTGGCACGACACGTTCTTTTTACCTTTTGGTAGAACTTCCGAACATTATTCTTTCTTTCATAATAAACTAAACATTTTGAAATTTTCAACATTGTTCCTTTACATTTGTTTATTAAATTTATGTATAAATTTATTTTTTCAGAACACTATTGGTCGTCGCTGCTGTAGTATTAGCGATTGCTGTGCCCACAATTGCTCCGTTCATGGGCCTTATTGGTGCCTTCTGCTTTTCTATCCTTGGACTTATAATGCCCGTAAGTTCACATTATTATTATTAGATATCTTATAAGAATAATTTGTGTAATCAAAATTATTTCTTTCAGGCTGCAATTGAAACGATTATGGATCTAGAAACCGGCTTTGGCACATGCAACTGGATTCTTTGGAAGAACATTTTAATTTTCTTCTTTGGAATCTTTGCGCTTGTATTTGGGTCTTTGAGCGCTATTAAAGATATTATGGCATTATATACATAAAACAAATGATACCAAATTCATGCCTTATTATTTACAAAACAAAAAGACATTCACTATTTAACTTTTTTTTTTTTAAATACTTTATACATACTCGTACATATTTCACTAGCAACTAAGAAATTATTGCTATACCTTTACAGTGCATAGGTAAGGCGAGTTGTGAGGAAAGTTAAGTTGAATTCAGACCAAGATGCTGTATGATGTTGTGGATTACTGTTAAATAATAATAAATAGAACAAATTGACTGAAATTATGCGCAAGATTGACTATAAACTAATCTAGTGGTTCAAGAAATATTAGGACAACGACATGGGCATTGTTTTCTATGGAACACACTATATTTAATTAGGGGAGACACTATTCAATATTAAATTTCAAGGGGTGGCCATGGTATAGTGGGTAGTGTGCTCGCTTGTGACCCGAACTGTGCAGGTTCGAACCCGAACGGGGAACAGCAACCAGAGCATAGAAGAGAAACGAATAAAATCCAAGTTTTTCTCACCACTGTACCGAAAGGACTTCTGCCTGGTAGTGCAATAAACCGAAAATTGAATCTGAGTGCCCCGGGATTCGGAAATTAAAAAAAAAAAAAAAATGCAATATTGAGTAGGATTTGACTATGGATATATGTGTAAATAACTTTTGACTATCGAGATATTTCTCTGATTTTGACGAAAATTCAACTTTTGAAAACCTTCCAGTCGCCATCTATGGATGAATCAGAGTCATTAGTAAGGCTTTTATCTTTGGCGGAGTTTAATTCTGGCTCCATCCGGTTTAACTTTATAACTAAACAAGATATTTGACAAACGTCAACTGTGGTAATAAAAGTTCCATATTATGTTATTAAACTCAATTGTTCATTGTTCGATTCCATTGACACTCACCACTATCAACCTACTTTTGTGCACATTTTCAGTAGGGCTTCCGGGTTATTTTAACTTACCCAACTTCCCGCAATTGCATCGTACCATATTGTTCCTTACAACTCGCTATTTATTCGAGCCTGATCTCAGTTTCTGTTCTGCAGTTTATTAATGACATCAATGACAACCGAGTTAAAATGAGATATCGTATTTTGTTTTGCCTTGCAGTGAAAGTCACTTGTTTTTGAATTTTTGTGATGAAATAACTACGTGCAGATTGACTAGTTTTATTTTCAAAATATTAACACAGAGAGACGCATGTGTACCTGCAGATGCCCAACTTCCAACTATCAATATCATGTCTGTAAAATGAACATAGTTTCATTGAAATAATCAAAACACTTTGTTTCCTGTAAACCGCGTACATTTTATAGTCATGTCAATGGCTGTGCTTTGTATACATATGTAGAAAAGTTGACATTGTTTTTTTGTTCTTATATTAAGATAAAACAAATTAATTGTAGTAATGGAGTTCAAAGAAGAATTGGCCGTCTGCAAAATATTATTTTCCTATATTATTTAAAGTGCCTCTCAATTTATTTAAACAAAAGAAAAAGCACCATGCTTTTTAGCACCATTTAAACCATTTGATATACAAACTAAATGCACCCTATTAGATGCACTATCATTAACTAAGAGGATATACCAAATAGCGAACATGTATGTAAGTGAAGTTTAAGGCCTTTAATGTAGTGTATTAAATAGAATTTGTTAATGTACAATTTTCTTGTTAATCCTATTAACAAATAAATAGTATAAAACATTGGTGTCCTATAGATTATAAATTTTGCGTTAAAAATAGAAAACTCATTTGTTACAAAACCGTTCATAACTATTTTATTTAAACAAAAAAAAAATTCGTTTAATAAGAGAACTATTTTTGTAAGCAATGTGGCTGCATTTATCTGTTAGAAACCAAAAGACAAAGAAAACACCGAGCTATTAACTGTCCACATTTTTACGAATTGAAATTTTTATTTAAAAAAATGTTGAATTAAATAAATAAAAAAAAAACTCACATAATACTTTGTACAGGGTTATTCATTTTGTGCTTTAGGACTTTAATTTAAATAAAATAAAAAGTACTACGAATTTTAATGACATTTTTTTTACTGTTTTAAATTTTGGATAATGCCATTACGTATGGAGTATAACATCGGTTAAATGGCCGCCACGGGAGTTTTTGCAAACTACGATTCTTGTGAGGTAATTTTCGACAACTTTCGGCACATTCCTGGCTGTATTGCTGCTATAACTTCACGGGTGTTGATTTTTAAGTGCTCTAAAGTTTTGGGATTGTCTGCATAGACACAATCAAGAAGAAACCCAACGGGGTCAGATCACACGATCTTGGTGGCCAATTGATGTCGCCAAATCTCGAAATTAATCGACCGGGGAAATTATCATGCAATAATGCCAAATTTATCTGTGTTGTGTGGCACGTATCCCGGTCCTCACAGTCGCTCACATCAATGTCCTCAATCGTAGACCAAAACAAGTTGGTTTTCATTAGACCATAGCGCAGAGAATTCACCGTAAAGTTAAAAAAAAGACGTGTAAAAACCAGATACATATTATACATACATACATATATATATAACTGTGTACCCATGACGTCTAAACACGAATACTCACAATCTTACCATCCAACACATAACAAACCCAGCGTCGATTCGTTAAATGTTCGCTCACTTTTGCAAACATGAGCGAACATAGAAGAGAACGTTCTCAGTCGCTCATTGCATATGTAAATCTGACAGTTGTTATGTTCGTATATTTTTCGATAAAAGAGATGCGTTTTATTTTAATAAAATGAAAAAGGAAAGGGCGCGGGATGATGTTTCAAAAGAAACGGGCAGATTGATTTGACAGATAGGTATGCAGACAAAAGTATTATGGCCTTCGGTTGGAATTGACAGAACATCGGGAACCATTTCGTTCAGTTATGACATTAGCTTATGTTTTCCATGCGAGTTGCATATTTGATGTGTGGTACAAATGTGTCGAAACATAATATGTGAATTATGCGATATGTGTATTGTGTAAACAAAAAATCTACAAAAAATATATGCTTTTGGCTATCGCATATAATTTTTTTTTTTTTTTAAGAAAGGAGGAAAGCATCGAAAGCTAGGGTGTGACTTTAGCCCAAACTAAAACCATCTCTGCTCTTTTTAAATTTACATCTAGATGTCATACGGCCTTCATCTTTTAAGCCGCCTAATGGTATTGGTGTTTTCTTCCACCATGTATTGTATGTGAGGATTTACATGGGCTTGGTGTTGTTGGTAGTGCCTGAATGCATATTTTTTTTAAAGATTTCACTAACATTCTCTACTTGTAAATCCCTGTGTAGGTTGTCATTTCTTGTATACCAAGGTGCCTCTTAGTACTTTGTTTTAGAATGTTTGTAGCATTCTTAGATTTGTAATGCGGTTACAAATGTGTATACAAAATTTGTGTAAATATAGTATAAATAATTATATGTATGTGTAAATGTGCTTTTGAAGTTTCGCAATTACAATGTTGAGAAAGAAGTGGACTGCTGTTGTTGTTTTGGCAACGTATCTGGTTGAACATGATGAGGAAGAATGCAAAGATATGAAAGTGATACGGAAATGGCGCATAGCCATGAACTACGCTTATATTAGACATTCGTATTTTTTTATTTACGCTGAAGCTGGAGCCCGCAAGTACATACTGGTTTTAGAATTTGCTTATAAAGCAGTATTTTATTGTAATTGGACAAACAACAGTATTTCCCTATAAGCCCATACATTTTACCAGCTTTCCAGCGCAGTTTTGCATCTAGTATCTTGCCTAGATATTTGGCTGTGTTTGCGTATTCTACTTCATTAGCATTTATTATTACTGGGATGTGCGGAACATTTTTATTTGTAAAGTTGATATTTTTCACTAACTTCGGTAGCTTTTTCGTCGCCACTTCGACAGTTTCTCCCACAGCAAAGATATCAGTATCATCTGCAAATGTCGACACAGTTGTTTCATTACTAAATGGCAAGTCACTGGTAAATAATCTTGAGTAGTCATCTCCTTGTTTGATTCCAAAAAAATCGCTGTAATAAGGGTGGGTCAATAAGTCCCTGAAAATTAACACAAATTGTGTCGTCACCTTAAATTTATTTTTTTCTGTCAAGAATCATCTTTCAAAAGAACGCACACAAATTTTCAGACAGATCTGTCAAATAGTTTTGTTGTGGCAGCCATTTTATATAGATGCCTACTAACATTTTCGTTAAAATGGAAAAAAGTGAATTTCGAGTGCTTATTAAACAATATTTTTTGCGAGAAAAAGCTATCACGCAAACCAAACAAAAGCTTGACAAATATTGTGGGGACTCTTCGCCATCGATTGGAACCATTCACCACTGGTTTACTCAATTTCGGTGCGGTCGTTCAAGCACAAGTAACGCCGAACGTTCTGGTACCCCAATTGAGGTCACCACACCAGCAATGGTCGTCAAAATCCATGGTTTGATAATGGAGGATCGTGAAAGTGCGCGAGCTTAAAGAGGCCACAGGCTTATCACATGGCTCAGTGATTTCGATTTTACATAAATATTTGGACATGAAAAAGCTTTCCGCAAGATGGGTGCCGCGTTTGCTCATAATCGACAACAAACGCATTCGTTTGACAACTTCAAAGGTGTGTTTGGCGATGTTTCAGAAAAATTCGGCTGAGTTTTTGCGCCGTTTCGTAACCGTGGATGAAACCTGGATTCACCACATCACACCAGAAACCAAGGAACAGTCAAAATATTGGACTTCTCCTGGTGAATCGAAGCCGAAGAAGGCCAAGGCGTGTTTGTCAGCAAACAGTGTCATGGCGACAGTTTTTTGGGATGCGTGCGGTGTTATTCACATCGATTACCTTGAAAAGGGTAAAACGATCCAAGCCGATTTGAAGCAAAAACGGCCGCATTTGGCGAAGAAAAAAGTTATTTTTCACCAGGACAACGCACCGGCGCACAAGTTCGCAGTCGCAATGGCAAAATTGCATGAGATAGGCTACGAACTCCTCCCCCATCCAGCATATTCCCCAGATTTAGCCCCCTGCGTCTATTTCTTGTTTCCAAATATGAAAAAATGGCTCGGAGGCAAGAGATTTGGGTCGAATGAAGAGGTCATCGCTAAAACAAACGCTTATTTTGAGGGGCTCGAGAAATTATTTGGAGGGCATCAAAAAATTTTAGAAACGTTGGATGAAGTGTATAGAGCTAAAAGGAGACTATGTTAAAAATAAAATGTTTTTATATCGAAAAGAGTGTTCCTTATTTATTTTTCAGGGACTTAATGACCCACCCTCGTATATAAGACTCTAGGATTTCTGAGTATTCCTTTGGTAGACGCTTTTGCAATTTATGTATCAGTCCTTTGTGCCATATTTTATCGAAAGCTTGAGCCATATCAAAAAAATAGTAGAGCATATCTTTTTTTCTTCAAATACTTTTTCGATTTTATCAGTTATTCTATGCACCTGATTAATAGTGGAGTGCTTATTTCTAAAACCAAATTGATGGTTTGGGATTAGCGATTTTTCTTCAATTATTTTGAATACTCGAATTAAAATTAATTTTATTGCTATCATCAAAATGATAGATACTGGTAATTTAAATTAAGTGCATATACATACATTTGCATGTAAACTTGCATATATGGGAATTCATTTTTGACAAGTTGATTTTAAATGAGACGCGAAGAGCCAACCACTTTGTTCTAACTCCATTTACGTCGACTCCTTCATATACATATATATATACACATTTAACTCATCCAAAACTTCGCTCCAGAACGTGCCAGGCAACGCGGAAATAGAGGAGAATGTTATCAACAAGCCTCATCAGAAACATGAACATTTCACTGGGGCTCAGAAAAGACGAATCGTAGCTATGATCAGAGATGGCATAGAACCCGAAGAGGCAAAAAACAAAGAGCGCTCCAGATACGCACATGTGAAAGCTTCAAGGGCAACTCAGGAAGGCGACAGACCTAGAAACAGTAAAAGAAATAGGTCAACCGACAACTCGCCAAAGGATCGGGTACCAAAAAAGCGCAAAACTAAAAGTACAAGTACGGTTGTACAAAGAAAAAATACAGTTCGGGTAATGCTCAGAAAAAGTCACAAATACCCAAACCTCAAAAAAAAGGAAAAGGAAAAGGCTACCAAATCCCACTCAGAAGCGATTAAGGCCTCAAGTCAAGGAAACAGTACGGGAAGTAATCTTGAAAACATCGTGAGGACGAGTGTCTCACAGGATCAACCGCATACATCAGGTAGCCATAATGCACTCAATGCACCCTGCAGAAAGCCTTACAGTGCAACAAATGCAGCTAGTAAAAATTAGTCTACTAAAAGAGGTGGACAAACAACAGTCCACACCTCAAATTTGTCGCACTCTTACTTAGAGATGCAGCAGAAAAAACCCAAGAAACGTGTCAGAACAAAAAGCAGATCAGATTGACAGAATAGAAAAAGAAAAGAATAGTTAAACATTTTAGTGTATGTAGCTGCAGCAAAGAATTCCAAGTTTTCCCCTAAATCAATGTCCTCAATTATCAAAAAAGTGTTTGAATTGTATTTAAAGACATCGTTTTTCACCTAAGCTACTTTTCCATCCACATCGTGTGAAGGTTTTATAGTTATTTTGTTAAAATGACTACCCCTTTGTAGCCAATTGCCGCGCCAAATACTGTCAAAATGTCGGGACCACCAACTCCAGCCAAAACTAGATTTGGATACAAAATCAACAGGCCCACCAGCAATCTCCAGCAATTATCAACAAAGAAGATAAATCGTCTAATAAGTTTGAGATGCACCTTACAAAACAACTAGAAGATTACACCAAAGAACTTAAATCGATCATACTGGACAACCATCACATCTTAATCGAGAAACTGGATAAGATTGTCACCGATTCAACGCGTAAACCTATTTGTTTACAAAATATTGGATTGCAATCTGACAGGCCGATCTATTTAAACGAAAGCCTCACTGCACGCAATCTCGAGCTTTATCTAAAAGCTTTCCAATTGAGACTAGGGAAATTGGTTTCAGCGCCGCTTGGTAGAATTTGTATGTAACTCAATACAGAGATACTTAGATTATTGATGCGAGTAGATGGTCAGCCGGTGCAATATTCTATGTAAACAAATAAATTCGTTGCAAGAAGAAAGTTCATTATTTGCAAATATTTTTTATTAAAATGTCTCGTCGAAATATGTGAGTGAACAAAAAAGTATTTTTCAAGTTATATAACGCTTTAGTTTAAATGATATCATGATTTGAAAAATGTAAACAAAGCGCTTTGGTGAAACGCAATTATTTTGTGTTGTTTCAATTTTATTACATATTGTTTCATATTTAGTAAACAATATATAGGTGTCTTTAAATTTAGTGCCAACGACATTAATAACAACAATAGCCGAGATGGTGGGACAAGATTTACAATTCACATCGACAAAATAGTGGATTATTTTAAAGGGGCGGTACACGGCCGCTTCACGAAGGTAAAAATTGTTGGAAGCTGGTTGGGTTTACTCCCTTGGCCTCGTCCATGCTCCATATTGAAGTCATGTATATGGATATGTAATTCAAACCACCAAACTAAATGAGAGGCCACATGAAATAAAACTAAAAAATCTCGGTTTTTGTGTTAGTCGTTAGAGCTGTGTTTGTTTCTGCAAATCTGGATTAGGAGAAAAGTGCAAACACATTGCTGCGTGCCTTTTATATATCTGTGGCAATAAGTTATAGATGCTTATGTAGACTTAAACGAAAACCGAGTTTTTTAACTAATCACTTTGCAATTTTTAGAAACTTTTTTTTGATCTGGGTTTCGTATTTCTACGTAAACAAATAACGATTTTATAACAACATTTTATAATAGTGTGATATGCGAGCTACGACTCGAGTAGATAAAACGATATTCTGTGAAATTTATTTCTTTATTTTCTAGTCTATAAAACAATTCAAGTTCACACTATACTATTCTTCGCAAATTCTTTTCTTACAAGGTCTCTTTCCTCTCAAATCACTTTATCTCCTTTCAATTACTTAATCCACAAATCCAAACTAATTACTTTTTCTTGTTCACTCTCAACTTTCAATTTATCACAAAATTACAACTTCGCCCATTATCAATTTTCCAATCTCTTCGCCACGGTTCTAAACCAACTGCCCCCTTTCGATCGCCATCTGTCCTTATATAGCAGAAGTTTCTGATAGCCAGAAACTTCTAACAAATACTTCGACCACTGGAACAAGAAAAATTCTGATGTAATAATTCCAAGATGACAATCATTTCTTGCAGTTATAATTCTTTCTTATCCGTGATATTATCCGTCCCTTTCGTAGACATGAACTGTGGAGACTTAACCGCAGACACGAACCTCGAATGAAAAGACACTTTGGAATGGGCTGGAGGAGCGTAGTTATTATTCTACATTATTGTAGCATCGATTTAGGTGATGTTACTCTGCCCCCCTCTTAGACTTGTTTGTCCCGAACAAGTGCGTCCTCACTTCGGCCAATGTATCGACTCAGTCGGTCCACATGAACCACTTTCATTTTGGCCCTTGGTCGTCGCTGGATGCGGTAGACAACATCGTTGATGCGGGTTATTATTCTGTAGGGACCTTCCCAGTTCTGCAACTTAGGTGATTTCCCCTTTTGGCGATGGGGATTATGCAGCCACACTAGATCTCCTTCCTGGAATCCTGACGCTGTTGCCTTGGCATTATACCTGGTCTTCATGCGGTCGCTCGTTGTCTTAATCTGGCTTCTGGTCCTTTGGTGTATGTCCCTAAGCCTTTCCCTAAGGTCCGCCACGTACTCTTCTTCATTTCTGGGCTCATTGGTAGGAGATCCAAATTTCACCTCACTGGGTAAACGAGCTATTCCACCAAATAAGATTTCGAACGGCGTATGTCGAGTATTGCTATGCACGGCACTTCTATAGGCCATCAAAAACAAGGGAATCTGCCGGTCCCAATCCCGTTGGTAGTCACCTACGACCTTCGAGAGATGTTTGTCCAAAGTCCTATTGAAACGCTCCACCATACCGTCCGACTGTGGATGAAGCGGGGTTGTCCTTGTCTTTTTGATTCCGAGTAGTTGACGCATCTCTTGGAAGATTCTTGACTCGAAGTTCCGCCCTTGGTCAGAATGCAATTCCAAGGGCACACCGAATCTGCTAACCCAATTGCAGACGATCTGCTCCGCCACGGTTCTGGCTTCCTGGTTAGGGATCGGAAACGCTTCCGGCCACTTACTGAAGTAGTCCATCACTACGAGTATATACCGATTACCATTGTCGGTTTCCGGAAAGGGCCCTGCGATGTTAATGGCGATTCGTTCGAAAGGTGCTCCCACGTTGTATTGGTGCATCTTACCTCGAGTTTTGATTCTCGGACCCTTGCTAGCTGCACACACGTCGCATTTTCTGCACCAGTCTTCTATATCTTCCTTCGCTTTTAACCAATAAAAACGTTCTCGTACCTTTTCTAGCGTCTTATTCACTCCCAAGTGGCCTCCGGACGCCCCGCCATGCATTTCCTGTAACACCTCCTTGACCCTCGTCCTCGGCATGACAAGCTGCATTACAAACGACTTTCTGTCGGAGGATTCCCATTTTCTTCTCAGAACACCTTCTTGGACATGGAGGGAGACTGCGCAAGATATGCCTTTTAAGGTCGGGCTTCTGTGAGAGATGTCCTGATGATCCGGTTTCTCCATGTTCTCCTTCCAGGCCAGAATCGAGTCGATATCCGGGTCTTCCTTCTGAGCGTTCCGGAACTCATCTACGCTCCAGCCGGCGATAGGTTCGGCTCTCATTTTTTGGATGGAAACCAGCTCCCGTTCTTCCTGACGCGCACAATGTTTACAATTCGTTCTGCATGGTCTCCGGGACGGTGCATCCGCATTAGAGTGGAGTTTTCCTTTACGATGCTGTATTTCGTAGTCGTAGATTTGCAGCCTTTCGCTCCATCTTGCGACCTGACCCTCAGGACTCTTGAACTGTAAAAGCCATTTTAGGTCTGTGCGAAGAACGAACTTTCTCCCATAAAGGTATTTGTGAAAATGCTTCGTAGCCAAGATCAAAGCTGGAGGTTCCTTGTCACGCAGTAGTTCCTTTTTGGCTTAGAGAGCACCTTGCTGAAGTACGCAACCACCTTCTCTTGGCCATCATGCACCTGGGAGAGTACGGCTCCTACCCCGACATTACTAGCATCTGCATCCACAATGAACCTTTCCCCGGGAGTGGGGTAGGCTAGTATCGGGGCATCGCATAGCCGTTGTTTAAGTACCTTGAAGCTCTTCTCGCACTCAATTGACCATTTGAATTGTTTTCCCTTTTCCGTCAACTGGTGCAGGCTCTTTGCGATCCCGGCAAAATCCTTCACGAACCGTCTGTAGTAGGTGGCTAGGTCCAGGAAGCTCCTTAGTTGGTGTTTATCTTGGGGGACTGGCCAGTTTTTCACCGCTTCGACCTTCTCTGGATCGGTTCTCACTCCTTTCGCTGAAATTATGTGTCCCAGGTACTTGACTTCCGCTCTAAACAGGGCGCACTTCTTGGGGTTGAGCTTCAGGTGGGCACTTCGAAGCCTTTGAAACACATCCCTTAGATTGTCTCGGTGTTGCGCAAACGTTTTTCCAACGACGATGACATCATCCAAGTATACCAAACAGGTTTTCCATGTTAACCCTTGCAGGACACATTCCATCAATCGCTCGAAAGTCGCCGGAGCATTGCACAGCCCGAATGGCATTACCGTGAAATGCCATAGCCCATTTCCTGCGGTGAAGGCGGTTTTCTCCCGGTCTTCTGGATGGATCTGTACCTGCCAGTAGCCGCTCTTCAAGTCGAGAGTGGAAAACCATCGGGCTCCTGATAGTGTGTCTAGCGTGTCGTCAATCCGTGGCAGAGGGTAGCTGTCTTTCTTGGTGACGTAATTGAGCTGCCGATAGTCCACGCAGAACCGCGTGCTGCCATCTTTCTTCTTAACCAGTACAACCGGTGATGCCCACGGACTTTTGGAACTTTCAATCAGCCCTTCTTTCTCCATTGCCGACACCATCTCTGCAACTTCCGTCTGCTTTGCCAATGGAAGGCGCCTAGCAGGCTGACGAATTGGTCTAGTATCACCAGTGTCTATTCGATGTTGTACCAGGTGTGTTCGGCCGTATTCTCCGTCCTGTGAGGCAAATACATCAGCGTACTCTTTGATAAGATTCTCTGCCATAGTTCGCTGCTCCTGATTCAGCTCACTGGACTGGAGAATCGTCTCTCTCGTTTCCGCTGTCCAAGGTGATGGGAGAGGTTTTGGAGCATCACGTTCAGATATTGTTGCGACGGCGGTAATCGGCGTGCATTTTCCAGTCACCTCCCCTCGCCTTAGTTTGACAGTGTGTGGTCTTGCGTTCAAAACCCTCACTGGAACCATGGTGTTCTTTGGTTCGACTAACGTTTTTCCCACGATGTAGTCTTGAGAATTCTTCTCTGGGTCTGGTTCTACTATGTAGAATCGGTGGCTCCCAAGATCATCTTCCAGCTTCGTCCAAATGATTGTCTCTGAAGACGGCGGCAAAACTTCGTCTTTGCTGATGACTGTCCTGAGAGTTACGGCATTCTCGTTTCCGTACACCATCGGAATCTCCACATTTCGATACCTCAGTACTTGCATCCCGATGTCCAAGATTACTTCATTTGCTTTCATGAAGTCTATTCCGATGATGCACTCGTCGCATATATCTGCCACCAGAAACGCATGGGAGAACGTCAGTCCTGCCAGAGTAATCGTAAGACGAACTTCTCCAAATACCTTCGCCATTTCCCCTGTTGCAGTCTTCAGGCTGTAGCTGTTGGTGTTGTGCAGCCAGGCGCTTCTGACAATACCTCTTCTTACAATGGAGGCAGTGGCGCTTGTGTCGATGGTGGCTACGCACTTCTTCTTGTTGATTAGTACCTCCACTGTCAGGCTCTTGTTACCCCGTTTGGTTTGCGAAACTTGAATGGTGGTCCTGGGGGCCTCGATTCCAGTAACCAACTTCTGTCCCGCGAAGTTGGTCCTTACGCATTTCCCGACTGCTGGTTTTGGGAAGTCTGACCGACAGGATGCTTCCTCTCTGCTTCTCCTACTTCCGCAATGTGAACAATTTCCTCGTCTAGGTGCACTTCTGCACTGCCGTTGTAGGTGTCCGGTTTGGTTGCAATTCCAGCAACGGATTTGACTTCCGCGAGCTTTGTCTTTATCCATGACGGCTGTTCTCTGGCATGAGCATTCCACGACGGACATTTCCCTGACACGGTGTATTCCCTGGTATGCTTGGTCCGCAGGCTTCATTGACAAAGCGAATGCCAATGCCTCGGGGAGTGTTCGCTTTTCAGCCATCCTTACAGCCATTTGCAGTTGTCTGTCCTCTATAGCCTGAATAAAAGCTTCCACCGCCATTTCGTTGATAAGCTCCTCACCGGCTTTAGGGTATGAAAGAGGGGCTAGTCGCTCTATATCCGCTTGCAACTGTTGGAACGTTTCTCCCCTTTTCTGGACTCGACTACGCAGCTGAACCCTGTACACCTGCTGCATGTGTTCATCCCCAAACCGCATCTCGATAGCCTGAACCAGAGAGTCGTAGTTCTGCTGTTTATCTTCCGGGATGGTCTGCAAGAGCTCCGCAGCTGGACCCCTCAGTGCAAGCGTGAGTGCAATAGACTTCTCTTCATCGTCCCAGCTGTTGGTCATTGCGGCCGCTTCGAATTGCCTCTTATAAATTGGCCGTGATGTTTGACCATCGAAGATAGGAGGCTGCATCTCCTTTCTTCTCAGACCGTCAGTGGAATATTCCCGTGCTTTCTGTCTCTTCACGTTGCTGAGTTCCTTAGTAAGATTTTCGACTTGCTTTTCTACTTTTTCGAACTGAGTCTCTATCTTCCCGAACTGAGTTTCATGCTTCTCAAAGTTTTCATCGAATCTAGTTTTGACTTTTTCGAGTTGCGTCTCGACCTTCTCGATTTTCTCTTCGATCGCTTCGAATTTGGATTCCTAGTTCTTGTTTTGCTCATCAAGTTTGCTTTCCAGAGCATCTAGAGAATTCTTTTGTTCGTCCATTGCTTTCTTTTGTTCGTCCATTGCTTTCTTTTGTTCGTCCATCGCTTTCTTTTGTTCGTCCAGCTTAAGTTCTAGAGAGTTCTTTTGATCGTCTATTGCTTTCTTTTGGTCATCGAGCTTAAGTTGCAGAGACTTCTTTTGGTCTTCCATTGTTTTCCTTTGTTCGTCCACTGTCCTCCGACCATTCTTTTATGATTCGAAGGGTGTTTTGCATAAGCTCTCCTATGATGTTCAGGTGAGGATTGGAATGCTATTTTGCAGAGTGATATAGAAGAACAAATAATACTTTCCCAAGAGCTATCACAAAATCACGACATTCTTAAGAATGAGGAATGTTTTGAAAATAACATGAATACGAACAATATAGTTAATCCACCAGATGAAGACGCAATATCACTCAAGGTACCGCAGGTCAACGACCTAGCTACAAGATACTTTGCCGGATATTGCATCTTAAAATTGTGCTGAAGAAATGTCAAAGGACAAACAGAATTTCGATCTAACGGAAGTATTGATAAAATTAAAAGAATGTGAAAATTCAAAAGAAAATACGGTTCTCTTATGGCCGTCAGAAAAACATTTTCAAGTATGCCGTCTTCATGTACAAATATTTTCCGAAAGGCATTTACTGGTAAAGGCAACCAATATACATTTTTCGAATTGGTTCAATGTATGTTATGATTAAGGTGATTTAACTGCAATTTAATACTAACCTAATTTAAGTTAATGATTAGTTTTTTTTAGTTAGTTAGTTTTTTTTATAATAATTTCGAAGATTAGTCACCTTCACTTAAGTACGCCAAGAGCAGTGATCAGTTATTATAAGTGCATAAATATAAAATGCAGTATGCAAAACTCATATTCATACCCATTTTCAGAGCAAATTTGTGTCCACAAAGTTTACAGAGTTTTACTTATTTAATCAAGTGCTGAAAATAAGGTACATACATACAGACAAAATAACAAGAACATAATATAAGCCCAACCATTTGCACATATATATATATACGATCTACACTGCATCAAAAAATTGCACATACAGCAGATAATTTCGCACATTAAAAGGCTTATTTTTAAAAATAAAAGTTTATTTTAGAAAATTTTATTAAATATCATTTCTTTCATTTATAATGCACAGTAATTAAGCTTTTTTATTTAAATATTTTACTTGTGGGATAAAAAAAAAACAAAAATGAAAATTCAACTTCATAAATTCACCTCAAATAATTGCACATACAGTACATATAAACATAAATTTATTGTTACTTTAAAGGCTTTAAATGAGCATTAATAGGATGTATGGTATCCTTTGGCTAAAATGACTTCCCTCAAACGATTTTTCATTGATTCCACCAATTTTTTAGTTTCATATGGAGATATGTTGTGCCACTCCTCTAGTATAACCTGCTTCAACTGCTGTCTATTTGTTATATTATGCTGCCGGACTTTTCGTTCCAATAGATCCCACAGATGCTCAATTGGATTGAGATCGGGTGATTGAGGGGGGTGTGGGAGAGGTGATTTGCAATTGTAGATCAACCAAGTTCTTATTAATTCGGAATTATGTTTGGGGTCATTATCTTGCACCAGCATAAATCCGTCTTCTATTCCCAATTTTTGAGCACTGGCTGTAAGGTTATCTTTTAATATTGACAAATACTGGAATCTATCAATTGTGCATTCAACAAAAGTGATGTTTCCAAAGCCGTTAGCTGCCATGGAACCCAAACCATGACATTTCCACCGCCATGTTTAACAGTCGGGATTAAGTTTTACTTATTCATGGAAATATTGGGTTTTCGCCACACAAAACGTCGACCATCTGAACCAAATATATTGTATTTACTCTCGTCGACAAAAATTACTTGTTACCAGAACTCATCTGGTTTGTTGACATACTCTTTGGCATACTCCAAGTGCTTGATGGCATTTTGCTTTGATATGAAAGGTTTTCTACGAGCTACGAACCCTTTGTAACCCTTAGTATGTAACAAATTGCGAATGGTTTGAGGATTTACCGCTAGTCCCCCAGATACTTCAAGATTTGTAGCTATTTGAGGTGCCCCAATTTTTGGATCAGCCTTGACCATTCGCTCAATAACTCGTACATCTCGCTCAGTTAGGATTTTTTTTTCTGCCTCTTCCTATACCCATGTCATATGAATTATTTTTTTCAAAATTTTTTAATACGGATGGGATTGTGGCACGAGGTCTACTAACTGTTTTACTAATTTCTCCGTAACTTTTTCCCTCAGCTTTTAACTTTACAATTATTTATTTTACATCTATAGGCACTTTCTTATGATTGCTTTCCATTACTTTCTTTTTTTGTTTATTTAGTTTCCAAAGTATAAAATAAAAGACCACCAAATGCGAGTGTATACTACTAAATATCTTCAACTTCTATTGACTGTACACAGCAGCAAAAATATTTGCCGTTAACCGAGTATTTACGGCAGAAACAGGGTGTATGTGCAATTAATTGAGTCGAAATTTAGGCTGTAAGCACAACCTTTGGGTGTGTTCGTCAAAAAAAACTTTTTTTTAAATTTTTCTTTTTTTAATCCTGATTAACATATGACATCGAAAAATATTTGGTAAACTTTTTTAACGATGGCGTTGTATTTTGGAAAAAAAATACGGTTGCATTGGTAAATGATTTGGTGAATGTGCAATTTTTTGATGCAGTGTATACAGATACTCCATAACCATCCTACCAACGTGTTGGCATCAGAACTCCGTGACCGCAGTCGCACAAGATATTTGTTTTGTTTCTTTTTTGCAGTGAAGGTAAGCAAGGGTATGTCTGAATGACACGATGGACTAAAAAGTGAGCAGAAAAAACAAATGTTCTGTGTTCTGATTTTTTCCCTTTTGTAAGAAGTTTAAGCTTTAAAAAGTTTTTTTTTAGTGAATTTCGTTTTCATATATCACTTCTTTTCATATGAATGAGACACCTGGGTAGTTCATTATCTGTGCTCAAAGCAAAATAAATATCTGCCAGCGCGCCCAAAGACATAGCCGGATTCATCATAAGATCATTTATGTATGAGCTTTAATTATGAGGAAATCATAATAGGCCCACCTGTAGCCGCAGTGATAAGGGACTAGCTCCCGCCTCGGCAATCAATCTAAATCTAAGGCTTCAATGATCACTTGGTGTTGTGCGTAGGCCATTTAATATTGAGTGAATCATACTCTACACGGAATTCTAGCTTCGTATCCCTCTTCTGAATTGTAAAAAACTTCTTTGTTAGAAAAATGCGGATTTTATTCATGTAAGTTATATTCAACTAGCATGGTCGACTGTAAAAAAAGAAGTGAACATATCTATTTTTTCATCTGACAGATCACAGAAGCTAGAAGCCAGAGAAAATATATATATTGTAGCATAATAATAACTACGCTCCTATGTCTATGCAGCAAATTCCGAAGTGACTTTCCATTCTGGCAGAATTTTGGTTCGAACTGTCCTTTCATTCGAGGTTCGTGTCTGGGACGAAGTCTCCACAGCTCATGTCAACGAAAGAGACGAATAATATCAGGGATAAAAGGGAATTATAACTGCAAGAATTATTTCTCTTGTTCCAGTGGTCGAAGAATTTGCTAGAAGTTTCTGGCTATCAGAAACTTCTGCTATATAAGGACAGATGGCGATCAAAAAAGACACAGTTGGTTTAGAACCGTGGCGAAGAGATTGGAAAAGTGATAATGGGCGAAGTTGTAATTTGGTGATAAATTGAAAGTTGAGAGTGAACAAGAAAAAGTAATTAGTTTGGATTTGTGAATTAAGTAATTGAAAGGAGATAAAGTGATTTGAGAGGAAAGAGACCTTGTAAGAAAAGAATTTGCGAAGAATAGTATAGTGTGAACCTGAATTGTTCTATAGACTAGAAAATAAAGAAATAATTTCACAGAATACTGTTTTATCTACTCGAGCCGCAGCTCGCATATTACAATATATACAGTGGTGGTCAAAATAATTAGAGTGAGTTGTGGTGCTCTCGAAGCTTCATAAATCCTATCTTTGTAATCTATTCTCCTGAAACAAATTAGGTGTACGAACTTTCATTGCATTACTTGTAACACATTTCCAATGACACTGGTAAATTTCCATGAGCATTTGTCAAAGCACCGTTACTTTCATGTATGAAACTCACTTTTACTGTGGACAAAATAATAAGAGTGCTGTTTAGATTTCCTGTAATTCGGGCATATTTCACCTCGTTCTTTAATTATTTAGTTGAATTTATTACAAGAATTGTATTTAAGTGTGTTGGGAGATTATTTTTAAATAGTTATGGGACGCGGAAAGCATTGTTCAGAGGAAGAACGGCGTTCGATCCTCTAACTTAGAGATCAACTCAAATCGTATCAATTTATCGCTGATGCTCTTCATTGTTCTCCATGTGTTGTAGCACGAATATTGAAGGAGCGAAATCTACCCCTAAAACAGGTCGTAACAAGGGGGCGTCCGAAAAAACAACAGCTTTGCTAGATAAGCGAATTGTTAGAGAGGCACTTAAAGATCCATTTACAACATCTACCTCGATTAAAATGAATTTATCTTTGGATATCAGCTCTCAAACGATTCGAAGACGTTTGCAGGAAAGGAATTTGCACGGAAAATCGCAAGGTTCCATTGCTAAGCGCTAAGAACATAAAGCAACGGATTGAGTTTGCAGCTGCAAATTGAAAAGTTATGGTATGCCACACCTGTCGAAACGTGCCGAAATCTTATCGACTTTATACCAAGAAGATGTGAAGCAGTTCTCAAAAACAAAGGTCACGCAACAAAGTACTGAGGCTGTCAGGTGACCGTTTACACATTCTCTTAATAAAATTGCCTCTTAACTGATATTTTATTCTTTTTTTAGAGAGCTATAAGAAACACTCTTATTTTTTTGACCAGCAGAAAAGTGAAAAAGTGAAAAATTTGTTTGCAAGATTTTACTTTTTAAACAATAATTTTTGTAAATAAAAGTTTGTCTAAATTACAGAAATAACTTCTATTTAAAAAAATACGAATACATTTCAGAATCATACATAATAAAATATAGCTGTTATATCGAAATAATCGAGCAAAAGGGTTTCACTCTTATTATTTTGACCACCACTGTATATATATATATATATATATATATATATACATATATATTTATATTTATATATATTTTTATATTTATTTATATTTTAAAAACAAAGGTTTATGTTAATAACTCAGCTGTTCACAAACTGGTTATTAATAGACTTCGCGGCACGGGCATCGGGGCTTTTTCATTCTCTCCTAAAGACACGAAAAAAGTGTCGATCTTGTTGAAAGGTCTTGATGGGGACACTCCAGTTGACAAAATTAAAAAAGCGCTGGTAGAAATTATTCCTAATCTGAGGATTAGTAAAATAACACCTTTTTCAACCTCCAGAACGAAGGAGTTGGATATAAAATTGAACATGTTTGTCGTGCAGTTAGCGATAGGAGAGTCCATTAAAGATGTCAGTAGTGTCAAGTATTTACTTTGCCAATGTGTTTACTGGGAGAAGAAGCATAATCGGACCGTTATGCGTTGTTATCGTTGTCAGCGGTTTGGACACTCAGGTGAGTGTTGTGCTTATATAAGCAGATGCGTTCTCTGTGGTGAAAATCACGATTCGAATGAATGTATAAATTCGTTTAAAAATCTTAAAGAAAAAAATGAAGAGACTCCCATACCTAAATGCGTTAATTGCAATGAGATTGGCCATGCAGCCAGTTATCAGGGCTGCCCAGCATATCTCAAATATAAAGATAAAAAGACTACATATGCTGAAAGCGCTAGACGAGCACTAGGTAAAACAAGAACTCTCGTTGAAGAATCAATTTTCAATTTTACAAATGCAAACATTTCTTACGCTGAACAAGCGAAAACATCAGTCAAACAACCGTATATGCATTCCGCTTCTAAGACTAGAATCCAAAATGTTAAAGAGCCCACTCCAATAGCTCTTCTTAACTTAAATGCACAAAAAAGCGATCTCAACGAATTCCTTAACGAAGCAAAACACCTGTATAACATTTCATTTGTAGATCTGTTAACAAAAATAAGGCAGTTCTGGCCTAAGTACCAAATTTTGAAAACCAAGGAGGAAAAAATATTTTCCTACCTTGAGTTTGTTGCCACCATTGTTGTATAATGACGTTATCTACAAAATTTAAAATTACATCGATAAATTTCAATTCAATAATTTCACATGGGAAAAGACTTGCGCTTTTAAATACTTTAAAAAATAAAAGACCTCAGATATGTCTCCTTTCTGAAACTAGACTATCCGGAAGATATAAGCCCTCATTTGAAGGATATAATATAATAAGAAATGATACTGGCACAGGGACAGCAATTTTACTTGATAAAAAGTACAAGTTTACCCTAGTCTCTTTCCAAAGTGATGTGTTTTCTGTGTGTCTTGCTTCGATTTCCTTGCAAAGCCCTTCCGGTTCAAACTTCCGCTTGTTGATTGGAAGCATCTACATTCCGTCCGACTCTGGACAGCGTTTATTTAGAGAGCTTGATAAACTTTATGCCCTCATTAATACTTTTGACGCCGCCATAATTGGCGGAGATTTTAATGATCGACACTCAGCATGGGGAGACAGCGTCCATAATAATAACGGAAACCTTTTCAACAATTGGTTGAATGGCCCATACCTAAATCTTGATTTAATACCACCTAACACCCCAACATATCCCAGATCCTCCTCTTATTTGGACTTTTTCCTTATATCTCCATCCCTTAACCCCGCGCACAATTCGAACAACCCTTCAATTGTTTCAAGGTGTAAAACGTTTTCAGCATTCTCTGATCATTTTGGAATCCTTTTAGAAGTAAATGTTGAAAATTTGTTCCCAATTTTGATTCCACCTGCTACATATAGAAATTTTAAAAATACGAATTGGGAGGCTTTTCGACTAAGTCTTCATAACTCTCTAACTTCAATTAGTGTACCAGCTGAGAGAAACATATCAAATGCTGAAATTGATACCCTATTAGTCAAATTAAACGCACTCATTATTTCTCAGGTAGAATCTCATTCTATTATTCACAATGTTATCGATCACAAGTATCATTGTATTTCTGATTTGACTAGGAAATTGATTGAATTAAGAAGAATTTGGCTCAAACAACTTAAAAGATTGTATCATCGACACCTCAATAGAGTTAACCCTGAATATCTTGAACTTCATTCTAGAATACAGTGTATAAGTAAAATTATTAAAGAAAATGTTCCAATCAAGATTGGAAAAAATAAAACCATTTTCGCATGCTTTTAAAGAAATAGATAAGATAACTGGGCGTAAATATTTTGGAACAAATATCTCGAATGATGTGCTCATCCATAATGAACAAGAGCTGATTGAATTAAATGCATTTAAAAACCTTTACACTGTTGATTATTCTGAAAGAGCGCCCACCGATGATCGAAATTTTGAAGTCGAAGTTTTATCAGCAATAAACCAGTTTGAGGAAAGACATCTTGTCCATACCCTTTCCACTTTTTCGCCTTCTAACAGTGCTTGTGATCCAGGATTATCCCCGTTCACTTCACCTAATAGTGTTAACATTTTTAGAATGTCACTTAACAATAAAAAATCCGCTGGTGTTGACCAAATTTCGAACTTCATTTTAAAAAAATGTCCTTACTCCTTAGACAGAGTACTATCATCAATATTTAACCACTGTATTAACAATGGTTACTTTCCTGAAACTTGGAAAAAAGCAAAGATTTATCCGATAGCTAAAAAGAAAGCCACGAAAGAAGTAAATAACTTTCGTCCCATCTCTCTTCTCTCCAATATTGGGAAATTATTTGAGCGGGTACTATCCGATCACTTAAATAATTTCTGTGAAGATAATGACATTATCCCAAACAACCAATTTGGATTTAAGAAAGGAAGTTCCACGGAGCATGCCTTACTCATACTACAGGACACAAGATCTTAGAAATAAAATATGTACAGTGAGCTTAGACATTGACCTTGAAAAGGCTTTCGATTCGCTTTGGCATCACGGCCTTTTATTCAAGCTCATAAGACTAAACTTTCCGAATTGGCTCATAAGAATGATACATAATTTCCTATCAAACAGAGCTACTGCAATATACATTGGATCCGAGCATACAGATTTTTTTTTTACGAATTCAGGAGTACCTCAAGGATCAATTCTCGGGCCGACATTGTTTAATATATATATTCAGGATTTTCCCCTTTCAGACCCAATAACGGAAGAGCCTGGATCACTTCACTACGCTGATGATATTACTATATTGGCTAGCGACTTACGACCGAGTTTAGCTCTTAACAAAATTAAAGCTAAACTTCCATTGTTAGAAAATTATTTCAAGAAATGGAGATTAAAAATAAATACGAGTAAATGTGGTCTCACATGTTTTAGAAATGCCAGTGGAAAGGGACACTATCGTGCAGTTAAGGAAAGCAATTATTTACAATTAAAAATAAATAATTTTCAAATTCCATTACGTTCTGAAACAAAGTACCTGGGAATAAATTTTCAGAATCGATTTCTCTTCAACAAGCATGGAAGGGCTGTACTTAACAGAGCAAATATGGCTACAGGAATACTTAAACCATTACTTAATTCTAAACACATGTTGGGAAAAACTAAGATTCTGATGTACAAGACCCTTATAAGACCAATTCTTATATACGGCTTTTCTACTTGGTTTACCATATCACCCACTGTAGCTAAAGAAATGGAGGTTTTCGAAAGAAAAATATTGAGATTTTGCTGCGGAATATTTAGAAAACCAAATAAAAAATGGTTTCCTAACAAAATCATATATGAGGTAACTCAGGTTACACCCCTTATGAACTATCAAATAGAACTTCTTCTAAAAAAGATGGAACGAACAACTTCACACTCCAACCCTTTGGTAAGATCTTTAGTGGACTCTAATATCAACGACAGTTTGAATGACAAATATTATTTGTCACCCTTAAACCTCTTAAACGAGGACTCATTATCTCTAATAAGACCAGATACAAATAGACACCAGTTAGCACAGTTCTATGAAAAAGCATCCTCTTTTAACTATAGGGGATGATATTGATTGAAAATAATGCTTAAAAAACAATAAAAATGATTCCTAACATAAGCCTTTGTTTCAGAGCAGAAGGTTTTGGATTTCCTTGTGATCGTATAGTAATCTATATGAACATTAAGAATTTTTAAAGCTTCTGCAATCAATGTACGTATGTAGGTTCTACACACTATAATTGCTGATATCTGATAAGATAAAAAAGAAACTTTTGTTATAGTTAAGTTTGTGTTTTAGTTTTAATCTTTAATATTAAGTCTTAGTCATTAAGTTAAGGTTGCCATTAAAGAGCAAAGTAGTGAATGTACGCCGGGAGCAAGCGTACTCGTATACAAAATATTGGTATGTACAAATAATATGGTAAGGAACTCTTGATTAATACCTATCTAAAATATTACTTTACTTTTGTTCAAGTCAGACATATCATTAAGTCGGCCAAAATATATAATAAGAATGTATAATAATAATGTATTGATTTAGTTTGCCTCAATAAAAGATATCTATCTATCTATCTAAGATCTTTTGAAGCTCAATCTTATGAGCATAAGGCAGCCTTCTAGGAGGACAATGAAATGGAATATCTTTTGACAGAACGATGCTCATTTTGAGATCTGTTTGCGGTAACCGATCGTTCGAATGAAAATAAGCTGGTCCAAGGATTTCTTTCACCTTTTGGTCAACAACTACTTGTATATTTTTATTTATGTTAAGATCAATCTTACCACTATCTCCATTTGAATCAATATTCAAAATTTGTTGGATAAACTCATCATCAGAGAACTCTTCATCAGAACTGCCTTTATGTGCTAGGTCATGACGATTGGTGCCGTTGAATGCTGTTTGAGGATCCTGATTTCCGCTGCTGACATGTTCTACTCCAGTCCTTTGAAGCACCAAACCCGTCTTTCCAATGAAATCTCTTCCTAAAATTACAGGATAAGTCATTGAGAAATTTTTTACTACTAAAAGCTGTAAGTTTATTAGTGAATTTTCAAAAAAGATACGTTTACTTATGCTTCCGATTGTAATAAGGGGACTGCTGTTGACTCCAAAATATGACTGTGATATTTCGTCCAGCGTTGATAGAAAAACCGTTGGAAGGTACCTCTCCTGGATAAAGCTGATTGGGCTGCCAGAATCCAACAACGTTAACAAAGAAGTAGAGCTTTTCATCTCCTTGCAGGTCCACTGATATTGAATGTAGCTCTCAAAATCATTAGCGGCTGGTCGACTTCGTTCTGTTGCTAGCGACAACGTGAAATTTTCTTTATCACTTCGATCAGCTGACTGAGTACAAGCACCTGTGCTCTGATGCAAAGCCATGACTGGATCCTTATTCGAACAATTAGTAGATATGTGTCCTTGTTTTCCACACTTAAAACAAGTGATATTTTTCTTCTCACACCTCGTACGCATACTACGTTGATTCGTAACGTCAGTATTTTTGATTTTGCTCGCTGAACTATTGGAATTAAATGATGCACTCTTCGTTTGCTTATCTGTATAATTACTTTTTAGTTTCTCATATTTTCGTATAGCTGTTTTCAATTCACCAAGGTTGTTAGCACTGTACAAAATTGTTTTATTCACCTCTGAGTCGGGAATTCCTTTTATAATAAATTCAATTAAATCTTCTTCCTCAACAGTACTATGTGATGCTATTTCTTGCATGTGTATCACATATTGTTGAATGGTTTCATCACGACGTTTTTTCCGCTTACCAAGTTCGTTATAAACGTCTGACTTGGCCACCATTTTTTTGAACTCACATTTTAATGCACATTTCAACTTGAACCAACTTTTCACTTTCACTGTTCTCACAAATAACTTTGCAGTTCCAGTAAGAAGGCGTTTGCCGTAGATGAACTTATCCTTCTCACTCAGCTTTATGACATCCGACAATTCTTCAAATTGTTCAATCCATCGCTGTATCGGATAATTATCGTCACCACTAAATGCAGACATAGCGTCTTCAACGTCTTTGAAGTTACAACTTGCATGTGATCTCAACCTTCTAACTGCAAATCCCGAATATATTGTTTCAGCTTCATTATTTCCATCTTTTGACGTATTCTTTGCAGTTTCGCCAACTCTTCATCAAGGTGCTCCTCCTGCTCACTACTGGATTCATTTTTCCTATCAGACACTTGGTCGTCTGGAAACGTTGAGTCATTAGTACACTGACCATGGTTTCTTGAAGCTGGATCCTCCTGAATCAACTTGAGAAGTGCGTCTTCCATAAAATCTTAAACTGCTTCTTGTGTGCGAATTTTTAGTTCCGCTTTTTTTGAGATCGTTTATTGACTGACTTCTGTAGAATGTAATGCATCATAAATATGTAAGCTAAGATCAAACAGATTGATAACAAAACGGGTAATTACAGATGTGGAGACATTTCGGGTTAATCAGACGATTAGGTGGCCAGATTTAGACTAACACACATAGACGGAGTTAGAATACACCAGATACAGTGTGGTTAACAAGTTTTGGGTTATTAGTCAAAAATTATTCTGTGTTCGACTACATTAGTTTATCTAAGTCCAACCAATTACACAGATTATCTAAATCACTTTGTATGTTTTCTTTTAAAACGTTTATATTTTTACCGTGCACAAACATAAGCGCATCGTCTGCAAATACTGACATTTTACTGTACTTTAGCACGTTACATATATCGTTTATATAAATTAAAACTAAGACTGGACCTAGTATAGTTCCTTGCGGGACACCAAAGGTCGATATTCGTATATGTTATATTACACTATTCACTTTGGTACGTCGTCTTCTTTCAGTCAAATATGTACAAAACCAATTAAGCTCGTTATTTTTAATCCCGTATTTATAAAGTTTTTCTAAAAGCAATGCGCGGTCAATAGTCTCAAAAGCTAGTTGAATGTCAATTATTTTATTTTTGCAATGTCTTTGTTCTTTAAGCGTCATAATCAACCAGTTCAACGATGTTTCACATGAGTGTTGGGGTCTGGACCCCGATTAATTTTCTATTAATAGTTTATGTATTAGGACATACTTATAAAACTGATCATAAGCTACTTTTTCTACTATTTTCTCGAGAATGGGTAACATGTTTATTGGTCTAAACTTATCACAGACGACTGCATTATTTTCTTTAGGTATGGGGATCACCAATGATTCTTTAAGGTTCCGTGGAAACACACCTCGCATAAATGACTCGTTTATAATTCGCACTATTAACGGACCAACAATATCAAAGCAATATAATATTATTTTAATATTCAATTTTATGGAATCGTTTTTTTTATTAATTGTTTGGCATATCGATTTAAGATCTGTTAGATTGATTTATTTAAATTTAAATGTTGATTGTACTTCTGTAATCCCCTCGTAACTTGTATTCCCCACTGAAATCGAATTACTTATATTATTTATACTTTCGATAAAATAGGAGTTAAATATATTTGCTTAATTTATTTATTTATTGAAGCTTAATACAAGCCATAACAAGATAACTTAACCTATATTTACCTTAACCTATTTTTAACCTTATTATTATTATTTTTTTATTATTATTATTTTATGCTCATTGACCGGGCCCCAGGGCCCACACAATTATTCTTAAACTAAAACCATTCTTAAACTAAAACTAATATTTAAGGGAAGTATGGGGACTTGTTAAGAGGATTACTGGAGGTTAGGCATGATCGCCGTGGAGAAGGACATTACGGAGTGTGCTTTTGCTGCTATTAAAGTCAAACATGTGTGTCGCATCATTTGATTTCCGCAGCATATTCTTGACATTGGTTCGTAATAACCATAATTAGTTCGATGAGGAGGTATACGGAATAGGGGAATAGACCTAAGGTTGCGGGGATTGATATTGAGAGAGATCGCTTGAAGCAGCGCAGGACAATCAATGTTACCAGATAACAACTGATGGATGAAAAGTATATCGGCGACATCCCGACGGTTTTCCAATGATTGAAGATTAAACAATCTAAGACGATCGGCATAGGGAGGAAGGTTAACGTTATCAGCCCAACCGAGACCGCGGAAGGCGAAGCGCATGAACCTGCGCTGCACTGCCTTAATTCTCATGGTATGGGCAGCATAATGGGGCGACTATGCTTGGCTGGCATACTCGAGGAGGGGTCTGACGAAGGTAATTTAGAGGGATTTAGTTACATACGGGTCAGTAAACTCCTTTGACCAGCGTTTCACAAAGCCAAGTGCTGAGTTAGCTATATTAATGATACTGCCGTTGTGTGAAAGAAAGTTGACTTCACTGTCACAGATGATACCTAATACGCGTGCTGATGTGACTAAGGGTATAGGCTCGTCGCAAATAAAGTAGACCCTAGCAGGTGGTGGCAGACGTTTGCGGGAGTAGGTAATGGAATGACATTTATCGACATTAAGCTCTAAGAAATTTTGGTTACACCAGATGGAGAAACTATTCAGGTCATCCTGTAGAAGGCGAGAATCAATGGGAGATGAAATACGTCTTAAGATTTTCATATCATCAGCGTAGACCAGAAGGTTGGAGTTCTGAATGATATGTTCGGCATCCTTTATCGTAAGGATAAAGATCAGAGGTCCAAGATGGCTACCTTGAGGAACCCCCGAAGTTGCTGTAATAGGGTCCGATATTGACGATCTAAAACGGACTTTGTTTTGGCTATCCACTAAGTATGATTTGATCCATGATATGAACCGCGGTTGGAAACCAAGGACTTCTAATTTGAAGAGAATGAGTTGGTGAGAAATTTTGTCGAAGGCCTTACTAAAATCAGTGGCTACAACATCAACTTCATTGCCATCTTCCAAAGCGTTCAGTGTACCGGACACCAATTCGGTTAAGTTAGTAGTTGTTGACCTACCTTTAAGAAATCCGTGTTGCTTTGGGGAGAAGATTGGCTTACAGTGAAAGAACATCGCATCATACACTGTGCCCTCGAAGAGTTTAGGTATACATCTATTTTTTGTGGATAGGTGTAATAGAAGCGTCCTTCCATAATTGAGGAAAAACGCATTGGGAGATTGAGAGTTGAAGAAGGGCAGTGAGGGGTTGTATCAAATGATTCACATATTCTTTTAATACTATGGCGGGGATACCGTCAGGACCAGGAGAGTAGTCGTCTTTAAGATGATTAATCTTATTATCTTATTATCTTATTATTACGTTATCACTTTCTTCACTATTATTAAATTGCACTTCTTTAATTTCCTCTTGTTTCTTCTTTAAAACTAAAACTTTAATTATTTTCCACATTTCGTTCTGACTAGTACAGTTTTTAATTTTATTGCACGTGTATTGCACACTGCCGTGTTCAACGTCTCTGTCGTAGTTGAGTCGCCTATCCACAGCTGTCCGAGCAAGGTGGAAGATTAGCGGAACCGCCAATCTGTCCTGGATCAGACCTTTCTCATCAAAATAGAGGAACGCCTCTGGGGGAATGATACTCGTAATTGGGGTAATAAGCCCCAGAGATCAGGTTGTTCGTCGAGCTCATTGCAGCTTGATAACGAAATTATCCACTCTTATTAGGTTAGCCCTGTTGTATAGGACCTCATTGGGATAGAATTTTATGTACTGGGACTCTGGTGTTCTGTACAAACGAAGGTAAGCCCTCTCAAATACCCGAATCTTTTCCAACAAGCTTGCTCCCACGTTGAACCACACGGGGCATCCATATACGAGCATGGGCCGGATGAGGGCCATGTAGCAGATTACCTTTACCCTTGCATCGAGTTGCTTGCTATAAAAAAGTCTCTTTGTAAGGGCAAAAGCACCTTTGGCTCTGGCCAGAGCAGTATCTATATGTTTGTTAAAATATAGATATTGGTCTAACCAGAGTCCCAGGTATCTGACTACACTTCGATTCGCAAGTGGCTGTCCGTGCGGTCCAACTATTGAGAACTTTCGCCAATTCTTTCTGGTATCCCTAGAGGCACCAGACAACGGCGTCCTAAAAAGAATGGTTTCCGATTTCTGGAAGTTGATCTTCAACTTCCAGTCAACGCAATATCGCTGAATCTTATCGAAGTCACGTTGCAAGAGAATTGCAATGACCTCGATTTTTGGTCCTGATCTGTACGCGATCAAGTCGTCTGCATACGCTATGGCATGGTGAAGTGATCCTATGAGATCGCTCGTGTAAATGTTGAAAAGGATCGGTGAATTAACCGCACCTTGTTGCAGACCATTTTTAATTTGAAATGTTCCAGCAGAAGTCACATTGCCATTTTTGACAATGAATTGTCTACTGGTGAGCTTGTTATGAAGTATGTACAGCAGTGTTAACCACTGAGCTACGGCGCTCAATATTATCAATATTAATATTAGTAGGCAATATAATGTATTTCAAAAATAGAGGTTTTAAAATCATTAATGCCGTTAATATTATTAAAAAAGGAAAGAAAAAACACTATTTATGTTAATCTTCGATAAAGAGCAAATTGTAGAAAAAATCTGCGAAGCAAAAACAATTCTGACATCATGGTTGAAATCGAACCACTGAGAAAGAATTCAAGAATGATTCAACAGTGCAAGCGCTGCAAGGCTTTCAATCAGACGTAAACTTATTGCTGCAGTGCGTCAAATGTGTGGGTAAAACGACACTAAAGAGAGCAGCCTAAAGAAGGAGGATAAAGCTACTTGTATCAATTGCAAGGGGAACCACCCGGCCAAGTATGGAGAGTGCCAGGTAGATAATGAGCTTCAAAGAAGGCGCACCACGATAAAGTTACCACAAATTTAAAAGCCTAAGTGGCTAAAAAAAAGAAGCCCAAGCTGTCGAAGAAAAGTCCACAAAAGACAGTACAGCTTCAACAAAAGAGTTGAAGAATGTGCAAACATATCCATAAGCCGCAACATCTCACTCAACAAGCAAAGCGGTAACAGCTCATCGCCTAATACCCATGGTGTGCAGTCATATGGACAAGCCGGGCCAACAGAAAACAAACAAAGCGGTAACGCAAAACTCGAGGAACAATGCGTCGCAAAAAGACAAATTTTCGAAAAACTGAATAACCTTGAACATAGTATAAACCAAAAGCTCGCTCTAACTAAAATAAAGACGAGTTAGAAATAATACTACTGAAGAAAAAAATGTATGTACATAGGTCTAGTATCTGAAACTTATCTCAAGAGAGTTACTTTACCTTACTTTACTTTAGATGGCGCTACACTTCGGAATGGACCTTAGCCTCAAAAAGCTTCTCCAGCCAGCTCCATCTTTATGCATAATTATTCTCAACTAGTTGCTAAGATCTGTTACGAATTGAGGTTCTCGGGTTTAGTCGCACACTTTCGGCAAGAGCAGCAATATTCTCAGCTGAGGAAGAATATGAGGATAACTTGTGTTATTGTGTTACATAGTATAAACCAAAAGCTATCTCTAACAAAGCCGAGAATAAAACATTTAGAATAGCAACAAGGGACACCAAAGGGCTACTGCAAAATAAAGACGAATTAGAAATAATACTACCGAAGGAAAAAATGTATGTACATAGGTCTAGTATCTGAAACTCATCTCAAGAGAGTTACTTTACCTTACTTTACTTTAGATGGCGCTACACTCCGGAGTGTATGGGTTCGTTTATGGATTCTATATGAAAATATAAGAAGAATAAGAACACCACTAAATTTCACTAACTCTTTAATTATCAGTATGGAAGCGAATGAAATAATAATAATCAGTATTGCATCAGCCAATCTTTGATTTCCTGGCGAAGGTATAGATGGCGCTGATCGGCCAGCAGCGTGGAATGTGTTGAAGGTGGAACATAGTCCGCCACAGCTACCCCCTTCCTGGTAACTGAGTCGAAAATGTAATTGATTTGGTCTTACGTTTGTTTTCGTAAGTACGAATAGGATGATCCTGAAGCAGCCAGTCAAAATGTCGGTCAGCCGAAAGAGTGGATCATTGTGTCGGCTGGATAGGTTGATCTTGATGACATGAAACGGGAGCAGGATCAGGAGTATCGTTTTCTTCACGGACGAAAAATGCTGGTTTGAGGCGCTCTGTGAAGACCGTGGTTTCTCTGCCTGCCTCTAACTTGATCACAATGTTATTTTCGTTTAATCGCCTTATGACCTGGTGGGGTCCGGTGTACGGATGTTCCAAAGGCCTTTTAACAGCGTCAACTCGTAGAAAAACATGTGTGCAATTCGCTAGATCCTTGAATCGAAACGTGCTTTGCCGAGCATGAATGGCGGTCTGCTGTGGTTTGATTGCACGAATGTGTTCTCTGAGCTTCTCCAGGAAGAACTGTGGATGGAGAGGTATGTCATCAATTGAATTAGAAAAGAACTCACCAGGAATTCTAAGAGGAACTCCGTAGAGGAACTCAGCCGCTGATGATTTCAGGTCGTCCTTGAAACATGTTCTAAGTCCTAGTAGAACAGTAGGAAAAACTTCCAACCAGGTAGATGCTTGTTGA
This sequence comes from Pocota personata, assembly GCA_963082735.1. Classification (NCBI taxonomy): domain Eukaryota; kingdom Metazoa; phylum Arthropoda; class Insecta; order Diptera; family Syrphidae; genus Pocota; species Pocota personata. Next base: position 68,713,438 of record OY720431.1, read on the forward strand.
CACATTAAGGCAGCCTTAAATGAGCGATGCCATCTCTCAATAAGGCCATTGGATGACGGATGGTATGGCGTTGTCCTAACGCGTTTGGAACCCAGCATGTTGGTCAATGCCTTGAAGAGTTCAGACTCTGGTCGGTGGTTATTGTCTGGGGCGCACCATACCGCGCAACCCATGTGGAATAGAAGGCAGTAGCAACAGTATCTGCGGTAATCTCCTTCAATGGAATTGCCTCCGGCCAGCGAGAAAACCTATCTATAATTGTAAGGCAGTACCGATATCCATTTACCAAAGGCATCACTACGATGTCCATATGAATGTGGTCAAAACGTTGGTCAGGAATTGAGAATCTCTCTGGAATGTTTTTCTGGTGCCTTTGAACTTTAGCACGTTGGCAAGGTACGCATGAGCGAGCCCAACATACGATGTCCTTCTTCATATTGGGCCAAACGTACTTCTGCTTGATCTGTTGTGCAGTCGATTTTCCATTAGGATGTGATAATCCATGTATTGAGCTGAAGACTTGATATCTTAGCTTTTGCGGAATATATGGTCTGATAGCGCCGGTAGAGCTGTTACAATAGATTTCAATGTTTCCATCCATTCGAAGTTTTTGCAATTGTAGTGAGGATTGCCCGTCGAGTAAATCTTTAAGAGCATCGTCTTGTTCTTGTTCGAATCACGTCGGGGTCACCAATTATGGGTTCGTTTATGGATTCTATATGAAAATATAAGAAGAATAAGAACACCACTAAATTTCACTAACTCTTTAATTATCAGTATGGAAGCGAATGAAATATTAATAATCAGTATTGCATTAGCCAATCTTTGATCTCCTGGCGAAGGTATAGATGGCGCTGATCGGCCAGCAGCGTGGAATGTGTTGAAGGTGAAACATAGTCCGCCACAAGTGGACCTTAGCCTCATAAAGCTTCTCCAGCCAGCTCCATCTTTATGCATAATTATCCTCAACTAATTGCTAAGATCTGTGACGAATTGAGGTTATCGGGTTTAGTCGCACACTTTCGGCAACAGCAGCAATATTCTCAGCTGAGGAAGAATATGAGAATAACTTGTGTTATCAATTAGCATACAAATCTCACGAACTTTCTTCACAAACTTGCGTACAGCAGACACGGTTGGTGTATTATTTCGACCGAAATTTATTCTCAAAATTCGCACTGTTTCGGCAACACAACACTCACTTTGGAAATAAGTTTTTAATATTTCCCAAAGTTGTTGAAGAGTAAATCGATTCATTTCATACCGCGGGGATATGGTATTGTGTTTCTGTCAATTTTGCGCGCGAGAGAGTTGTCAGTGTCAAAATAACATGTAATTTAAAAAGAAACCAGCAGATAGGAAGGTTTAGTGAAATTTAGCGAGATTTTGATCAGTCTGGGTATTACTTTAATGGAGGATATCAAAAAGTGAGTCCCGCAATTCTGCCTGTTTGTCTGTATGTCTGTCTGTAATGGCTCTAACGATTTTGATCAAATTTAATGTTTGAGTTAGAATGGACATATACCGATAAATGGCGTACCAGGTTTTTGCCAAAAAATGCGTGTAACTGTACTTTACTTATTACCAGGTTTTTGCAAATTGTAGATATGATCATTCAAGAACAACTACAGGTTTCCACCACAAAGGAACCTCTGGTTTGATGAAGAGTGCCGCCAAGCGTACGCAACAAAGCAAGAGGCTTATAAAACCATGCTGCATAGGGTAGAGGAGCTTACAAAATCTACAAACAGATTAGGGGGAAAGCACACCAGCTTTGAAGAAATAAGAAGGAAGAATATGAAACACGAGATCGAGTCAATGGAGAGGTGTTATAATGGAATGATGTTTAAAATTTTAACCAGAAGGTAAAAAGAGCACGCCTAGGCTACAAAGCCCGAATAAAGGTTTGAATGGATGAAGAAGGAAGTCTATTAGTAGAGTCACAATCGGTGCTGAGAATTTGGAAAGATCACAAATGGCGGTGGCGAACAAAACTCCGCAAGCTAACATCAGCGGTATGATTTTTCAAAAGTCTATACAACTACTCGCGTACGCTGACGACATTGACATATGTAATTGGAAGAACGCAGTGGTGTTTTCGGGAGTTTTGGAACAGAAGCAAAGAAAATGGGTTTAACGGTTATTAACGAGGGCAAACAAAATATATGCTGTCATTAAAAAAGGACGGTCACTATCAGGACAGAATGTCACAATAGACAGCTATAATACTGAGGTAGTGAAGGAATTTGTCTATCTAGGCGCCGCTGTACTCGTAAATTAAAACAATGACACCAGAACATAGATTAAGCTATAAATCAATCTTGCAAACCGTTTTTTTCTTTAGCTAGGAAGAAAATTAAGTAGAAAAGCAATCTCTCGGACAACTAAGGTGACATAAGACCCTCATCCCAGTCCTGCTATACTTCACTTAACTTTTATTTATTTATTTTTTAAAATGCCCTTGTGCGTTTTAAAGATAAACATCTAGAAAATTAAACCATTTACTTATTTCATATGCAATTGTATCGTATTATTAATTTGGTTGCCGAGTCAGTATAGAGCATTGTGCACTCCAGCCATACATTCAACTTTCAACTCGTTTTTGTATTTTTTTCCCCAGTAAACTTAGCAACCTTTTTTTCTAAAAACTTCCAAAATTATAAATAAATTTTATTCAAAATTGTAATTTTAGAGGTATAGAATTGCGCATCTGGAGCTACAGAAAAAACACCAAGTTCTATTGAAACTTTGCAGCATTACCCTAAGAATTGCAACTTTTCCAGTTAATTTTTTTTTAAAAGCAAAATTAAAAAGTGAGTTTTTATGAATTTATTTTGTACATTATATGTTATTTTTTTCATAATATGAATACTACTAAAATAAGTCTCAGAGTGATGAATTTATCCTTCCGACTAACCACATATACGTGCAGTATATTTTTACATATGATTTTGTGCTCCAAAAATCAAAAAAAGTGGGTTTTCAAAAATAATTTGATCCATCACGAAAATACTTACTTACATACTTAGGTGGCGCTACAGTCCGAAATAAACCTGGGCCTCAACCAACAAACCTCTCCAGCCAGCTCGGTTACGAGCCAGCTACCTCCAGTTGCGCACGCCAAGTTGGTGTAGGTCCCCTTCGACTTGTTTTTGCCACCTAGCACGAGGTTGTACTCTACTGCGCAGTCCATCCGGGGTGGATTTGAAGACTTTTCGCGCTGGAACGTTGGGCTGCATCCGATCTACATGACCCAGCCATCTTAGTCGCTGTAAGTGAACTCCTCTGGCTATATTACCATTTTCGTTCCCTTTCATGGAATGTGATCTATTTGGTTGACGGTTTTACAGGTTTCGGCCTCAATCCATTGTCGGATGTGATGTCATACAGGCTGTGCTTTCCGACCACGCTACTAAAGGCGTCCTCTTTTCTTAGCTTTGCGTTAAAATCACTCAGGACAATTTTAACGTCGTGACTAGGGCATTGCTCACACGTGTTGTCCAAGAGCTCTTTAGTGAGAGAGCACTTTTCCCCCTTCTCATCTGCTGCCGCCAAATATCGAAAGGGCTTGATTACCCTATCACCGCACTCAGCGGTCACCACGTGAAGGTTGAGAGTATGATTTGGTAGACCTAGGCTAAGTGAAAACGCTTGTGTTTTCATATAATCGCATGCACTACTGTTTGACCATCGCACGAAAATATGTATATATGTATATTCCACCCAGCCTCGTTGTTCCCCAAAACAAATTTACTTGAGCCATCGTCTTGAAAAAATGCATTTTCTCGAGTAGAAATCCACTCTACTAAAAAAAATTTTAGTAGAGTGGATTTTAGTTCAAACTGCTTTAGCTTGGGCCTTGTCATTTTTGTGTGAGTTTGGTTTAAAAAGACTTTCATTTGAGATAGAACAATTCCTGCGAGGGATATTTGTATAATTTTAGTTTATTTAGAGCAGGCCCAAAGTTCTACTTTTTTAAAGCTGAAATTATTAAAACCGGTACCGTGACTTTATCGTCACTTAATATCTTCCCGGAAGATATTAAGTGGCGAAATATATTTCTGGCTTTTTTTTCAAACTTTAAAAGGAAAATTGTTCCCCAAAACAAATTTACTTGAGCCATCGTCTTGAAAAATTGTATTTTCTCGAGTAGAGATCCACTCTACTAAAAAAAATTTCCAAAGAAGTATTGTTTAGCATAAAAATGTGTACGAAGACTTTCTGGCCCAGATTCGCTCTACATATCCTAGCCATCTCTGACAATAAATTCGAACCCTTCTGACTAGGTCTATGTCGCTGTATAACTGGTATAGTTTGCTTCTTTGTGTCTTTTCCTACATTCTCCGTCGATACAAACGGGACCAAAAATCACTCGAAGAATTTTTTTTTTTTTTTTTCAAAACCACCTGGGTGTTTTAATACAGCTTTGAAAACGTCCATGCTTCTGCGCCATATATACGTAGCAGGACTGGAATGATGAGAGTCTTATAAAAAAGTCACTATTGTTAACTACTAAACTCATTTTCGCCGATTATGTTTCAATACCCCATGAGGGCACCACGAACAGCATGGTGTGTGCATGGTTTAATCCTTCTATGTAGTCCGTAGGGTTCTGAAAGTAGTGAAAAGGTGCACACACACATTCAGAAGTTGTTTTTTAATAGATCTAAATAATATTCCTAACAGCCTGTTTTTTTGAAATTCGAAATCTGGCTATGTAAGGTTCTACACCGTAGTCATGCTGTAAGAATCAGTCCTGGAAATTGTGCAAATTGTGCATGAACTCTTACGAGTATTTCGAAGATCAAAAATCTATTTTCGTTGTGCCTATTTTCATAGTCGATTTTAGAAGTGTGCAAAGATTCATCTTCCTGGCAAGTCGTATTAAAGTGAATTTTAAAGTGTTCTTTGAAAATCGAAAATCCATCTCAATTACGTTATACTGAACTACTTCAATAATGTGAACCTCGATAATATGTAAATGAAACCTAATAAAGTTTACATACTCTAAAATGTAAACTCTGCTTGCTTCTTCTTTTTAGCATTCAAATATGTTTTTTTGTTTTTTTCTGTAGGTATCAACTGATTCCAAGGTTCGGTTCTTTCCTTTTTATGGATTTTTTGTTCGGTTCGGTTCTTTCCTTTTTAAGGATTTTTTGTGCCCGTGACATGGTTTCAGTGTCTAAACAAATTTGCAGAGTACTCGTATTAGTTACAAGTAGGGTTGGCCACGATTTCCCGGTTTAAAAAATCCAGAATGGTTGTGCAATTATTTGTGCTAAAAATCATAGGATTTTTTTGAAAGCATATTTTTGAAAAAAAAAATCCTTCTCAATTTTGAAGCAATTAATCGTCCTGAAAATAACGTTCTTTATAAATTTACTTACCCTACTGAGCCGTTCGGAAGTTTGCAAGCATAATAATCGTTCGTCGAAGCAATTAATCGTTCTATAAAGAACGTTTTTCAAAATTACTCACCTTACTAATCGCACGCGCCACAAGAAATCACTACACTGGACTTATTTGTTGAGTGCATGACATTCGATTTAAAAAGCATATGCTTTCTGATTCACATGGGTTTGAATGACTTGTAGTACCTATGAAGTGCATTACTATCAGATTCTCATGTGATGTCCTTAAGCGATTGTCTATTTAGGATTTTTATTATTTATGGTATGGCTGCAGGATATTTGGATAGGAAACTTAGTTTCATAATATTTAACTTTCGTGGAACGAGTAGCGCACGGGTTTTACCAGAAGTGGTGCTGAAGTGTGAAGTTGCTTGTGAACCCAAAGTTGACTTTCATGAATTTTCGTTCAAACTGTATTAGCTTGGGCCTTGTCATTTTGGTGTGAGTTTGGTTTAAAAAGACGTTCATTTGAGATAGAACACTTAGGGCCCAAAGCTCTACTTTTTTAAGGTTGGAATTATTAAAAACGGTACCGTGACTTTATCGTCACTTAATATCTTCCCGGAAATTATGCCCTAGGAAAAAAAGCCCAAATGTATTTCTGGCGTTTTTTCCAAACTTTAAAAGGAAAATATTTCCCACTGTTATGTGGGAATCAGTTTCACTTTTAATGTGGAGTTATGTGTGGCGGGCTCGTACATCTTAACAGTACTTGGGTGGCCCGCTTGCGAGGGTTAAAATGATTTCACACTATGATACATCTCTTTGACTCATACACCGGGCAGACTTCGGCATCACATGCAGATGCTGAGGGCTATGCTTCGCAACATGTAACCAATTAAGTATATATTCACAAGCCTAAAAATAATAGTTTCTAGCCTAATATCCATTTTATTTTAGGACTTTTTAAAGCAATTTGGTGTAATTGCCAACAAAAATTCTGATGTATTTTCCAAAAATATTATATTTGCCTAAAATATTTTGGGTTTTTTTTTTAAAAAAGGTATGAGGTATTTTCCTATGGCGTAATTTTCGGGAGGCGATAGATCCAATCATCAGTCTGAACTAAATCTTTTGCTGATAGAAAATTTCACTTCGATATACATATGTAGATATGCATTTATTTCGTTTTTAACTTAAAATGTGTTTTCGCACAATTTACACATACAGATATTCAATATTAAAAAGGAGACATTCTATGAGGAAAAATAATGAACAAAACCTCAAATTAAAAAAAAAGTAAAATAATTGTAATAATAAAAACAGTTGTTAGTATAGGGTACGTATACAAATATGTAAATAAATAAATAAGTAATAAGTAAATATACAATACTAGCTGTCTTGGCTAACTTCGTTCCGCCTAAAATTGATTAAATTATAAATGTCCCGTTCGAAAGTCGAGCCTCTCTATTGAGAGAATGAATCTTTTGAAATTAAATTGAATTCAATGCATTTTATTTACACGGAAAATGGATTTCACACATTTCAGGTCACTGCAACGCTTTGTGATAAGCAACGTCGTAGTAACATCATCGCTTGTCACGCTGTTGATTCACGGTTCGAATCCTGATGTCAAGAATCATCTATTTATTTCGCATGAAATAAATAAAAAAGTCGATCACTTGCGAAAGCTAAGACAACTCTACCGTGAAGGCATAACACTGACAGTAGGGTGATCATATGACTAAAATACAACTTGATCGTGATGATGACATCGGGAGGATGGAAACAAATACTGTGAATTATAAGCAACGACAATAATAGCGAAAACAAACAAAATACTCCCCAGTTATCTGGACACCCACCTTTTAAGTTTACAGAAACTTAATACCATCTGAGTTTCAAACTACACCACTCTGTCTTTCTATCTGTTCCCCTTTCCACAAAAACGCACGTGTTCTAAAAAAAATTAGTACAAGGGTATTCATATCCCCTTTAACACGTGCAAATTATATAAAAATCCAACGAATTCAAAAATTCAATTGGATAGTTTGTTGCTTCGTCATCATTTGTTACGCGATCAACCGATTTGAACGAATGCAGTGTGGCTGCGATTTGATTTTGAATAATGAAATTCAAATCATCGACGCCCTTATTCTTCGCAGGTAATATCGCGCGATATCGATGTTCCACCAGGAGCATCGAGGAAGGATATGCCGCCGTTTCCGTCGTCAACCGCCTTCATCAATGTGACGTACACGTTCTTTTCCTGTGGATTCAGCAGTGGGACATTTGTGCGAACTGTTTCTGTCAGAGCGTCTCGATCGAAATCTCGCTCATGCTGCAATTCTCGATTAAATGCATCGTTCATCGAGCGATTGGGGGCTGACATTCCCAATTTACTCATCAGACTGCCGCACATGATCAGACTCATATCTTCGATCAACATAAGCGCCTTGCTGCAGATCTCATCGTTAATTTGAAGTTCGGGATTCGATGTCGTTCTTCGAACTCGATGCAAAATATCGTTAGCCATGTCGTCCTTGTATTTGTCCCACAAATTGAATGCGTTCGATACACCCGTCTCGTATTTTTATTGCGAGCTCCAATATTTGATCGTCTTATCGGCGGCATTATTACACTAACACAGAAAAGTCCTGAATGAAAAATGTCACAACCGTCAATCAATTACATTAAACACGACAAAATACTTTCGTGGATTTCAAAGTGAAAAAACAGCAATAATTTGCGGACTATATCTAGACATAACCGCTTCGTATCAATCGTCAATGGTGTGATCGAATATACTACTCAGCTGTCAAACGTGAGTCTGAGAGCGTAACGCCATCTGTTGGTGATTCCATTTTCGTGAGGGACAAAATTATCCGATTGTCAATTCCGTAGCGTTAGTCATTCCTTAGAATCAATATTATCTCCTTCCCATACAAAGTGGAATTTTCAGATATCGCCCCCATCTACACCTGAAAGAATGCGATTTTGGGTTTTGACGATTTTCCGACTTTTCCTGCCGAAATTTCTGGCTCCGTACTCCGTAGTGTGTTTACCTGATTCAGTTACAAATCCAACAAAAAAAATCCCTATGCAAATCGAATGATGTTCAGCCGAGTTATGCAAAGTCAAATCTAAGACTAACGCTTAAAACTAATCCGCTCCCATAGGAAGACGCTGTTCCCATCGTCCAAACTGGAGTCTCATCAATTCAATCCCAGCGCTTGTATCCGCTGCTGTGCAATTCGATTCTAACGCGCCGGCACTTTGAGAATATGTTTGCACCCAAGCAAACTGACTCCGCGAATCCCATATGGTTCGCTGTCATGCTCCTTCCCTTCAACGATCTACGTCCCGTAGATCATACGTGCCGTCAGAGGCCGATGGCCAAGTTTCCGTTGTCGGGGGTTCTTGAACTCAATGAAGCCCTCCATCAGTCATAGGATTGGCTCTCGTACCAAGGGTGTTTATGGAAACACCCAGGTCCAGGTTAATATTTCGGCATATGATCCACGCTATGACCATCACCAATATGACAATTGACGCATCCATGAGGGAAGAGATCGTAACTCGGTTTGCAATTTCCCTTAGCCGCGCTATGTTTCTAATACTTATGCCGTGCACATTTTCCAGGTCAATTTCTTACACCCGATTTATAATATTTGTTAGAACGGGTGGAAGTATCTGGGCGTGGAAATGTTTTTCTTCCTAGTTGAATCATCTCGTTGTCCAGTTGAATTACGTAAGTACCGTTGGGATTTCGTGAACTGTTTTTTGTAACCAGTTTACCTTTGAAATTCGTTACGAATACCGTGTCTTACTTGACGAATTAGATCACTTCCTTGGTGTTCGAGCGGAAGGTACATGCAAGTTGTATGTCCTCCCTTCAAGAGTTTGGCCACGCAGCTTTCCTCTTCCAGTTTGTCCAAGGACTTCTCGATACAAATCACCAGGTTGTTAATGGAAATGTATTTTCCAATAATTCCGAACGTCTCCTGATGGTTAACTATCATTCTATCGAATTCCATGTCGATTTTTAACCCATTAGTGATTGATGCTCTTGTTAGAAGCAAGTTAGCAAGTTGAACACCTTGTTTTTCACCTTCGGCATCGAAAGGACATAAAGTAACAGTGACCCGTTCGTATAGATAGACGCCGACGGCTTCAATTTCGTTAGCATTTGGTAGTGTTGCAATTTCACTAACGATTCTGCCGATTTCTTCCTTATCCAGGAGAAATTAGGATAATAAGATTTATTAGTTTAATGTTTAATCTGATTTTAAATTTTTCAAATATCAAAATGATAATAGTCTTATTTTCTAATTGTGCTAAGTATAGTTTATGCTTTAATACGTGTGTATGTACGTTCGTGCATTTTTAGTGTGCTTTCATGTTACTCGTATTTAAGAAAGTAGTTCTACTGCATATGTTACATTGTGCTAAACCACTCTCACTTATGAACTCTGCGTCAGGCTAGTCCTGCTAGGGAAGTAGTACTTTTCGAGAAGTTGTTCCCTATTTTCTCTAGGGTCCCTATGGGCCCTTCTATGTTCTTCCACAATGCGTTCGCATTTGCTATTCTCATCCCTCACATCCTCGACAACTCTCTGTGTGACACGCAGTTTGTAGTTGGTGAAATGTTCGAGATACACTTATATACACTTATTTTGATACCGTTAACAATGTTGGGTCTCAGTTTTGATTTGAGGAGGTCTCTAAGATCTCGAGACCCTTACCAACTTTGAAAAGAATTTGGTTGCGAGAGACATTGATTAGGGCCTCCACGTGAGGAATAAGACCGGAGTTGTCTTGTTCGTCGCTATGGGCGGTCCCGATTGAATATTGTTCCTCGCTCGCAGTTTCAGAGAATTGTGTATTTTCTGGCCTGCCTGCGGTCGGGAACGGCGCTGGCGGTTTTCATACTGGAGTCATTAATTTCGCTAGCTGTTTCGGTATGTGAATCACTGTTGGCGCTGTTCGCACTATGTGCCGATTCGGTGTGTTCGGAATCAGACAAGTGATTGACTTCGGTCTTTATGATCTTAAGTTATCCAAAGCCCAGGCAATGGCCAGCATCTCTCTCTCATTTGTCGTATAATTCTCTTCAGTTTTGTTCAGAAACCGCGAGATGTATGCGATTGCCCTGTTCAAATTCGATTCACCTTGTGACAAAATCGTCCTTATAGTATAGTTCGATGCATCTGTGGTGAGATTAAAGGGCTTTTCGAAGTCGGGGAAGGTCAAAATTTCCGATGACGTTAGCAGAGTCTTCAAATCGTTGAAGACCTGCAACGCTTCCTTGTCTAGCTTAATTGGGACTCTCCTAGATTCATTTGCTTTGATCTGAGAACTGACTCCACGCTTGAGGTCAGAGGCTTGGCAATCTTCGCATAATCGCAAATAAATTTGCTGTAATAAGATGATGCCGGGGAAACTCTTCAGTTCTTCGGAGGAAGGATCTTGTCGATAGCCATATGGGTCGGCCTTTATCCCGTCATGGGTTATGACGTATCCTTAGGATTCGACTTCTGACTTCATGAAATTGGTTTTCTCGAGGTTCACTTTCAGGCTAGCCTCTTGAAGTCTTGAGAAAATCGTATCAATGTTCTCTAGGTGGTCGTTCTTGTCGTTACCAAAGACTATTACGTCATCGATGTAGACGTAGCATATTTTCCCTATATTTACTTTTTGAGCACGTTGTTGATCATTCTTTGAAAAATGGGGGGAGCATTTTGTGAATTCGATATGTCGCAGGGTTTAGGACCGTAAAATATGCCGCTTTGACTAAGCTGGTGAGCTTGGAATTTATATCCGAATTTATATCCGATCCGATCTTGTAATCGATCACCATCAGATACTGCTTTTCCCCTGACGGTTTTACCCAAGTTAATATTAAATATTATCCCTCCAGCCAATAGGCCCTTTATTTTTCTTTATCTCGTGTTAATCGGGCCAAAAACGGAGTCATATTTCCCCGGACAACTTTGTTTTAGTAGGATCGTTATATTTAGTTTAAGCCTCAATGTGCTTTCCTTGCGATCTATGACTTCCTCGAGCTCTTTCATGGTATCATCCCCTATGATCCCATCGAAGGAAGTTAGGCCAGAAAGGACGTTTTTTTTTTTTGGATTGCGCCAGGGATGTGTAATCTTCATAGATACTAGTAGCCCGAGTGCTACTAGCATGCACGATTCGCAAACCTGAGACTCGATGACAGGAATACGCCTACGTACTAAACACACACCCTACACACTTCAACCACTCTCCCCGCGGGACTGCCGTTAGGTATTACTTCGCGGGGCTGGTTAGCAATTCATGCTATACTTCTTGAATTCTGATGCTTCTGTTGCTTCTGCTGCTCTTCTTAACTTTTCTATTCTCCGCAACTCTTTTTGTAGAGTTGTTACGAAAGAACATATTGCCATTCAATTTTCTTCCAACCGTAACATATGGTCGAGGAGTAATGACGGACTTGGCAGAGTAATTCTCCATGCCGTGAAACGTGTGCAGTAAAACACTGCGTGCTCTGTATCCTCATCTTCACCTGGGCATTCCGGGCAGGATGGTGAGTTGTCGTGTCCGAATTGGTGTAGATATTTGCGGTAGCCACCGTGGCCAGACAGGAACTGCGTTCGATGGTAGTTGCAGTCTCCATGCTTTCGACTTATCCAATCTTGGATTGTCTGTATAAGTCTGTATGTCCATCTGCCTTTTGTTGTATTAGCCCAACGAGCTTGCCACATAGCTGCTGACACTGCCCTTTCTTCAATTTTTATCACCTTGATACCAGTGGCGTCGTGATGACTCAATGCTCTTCTGTTATATATCCTCAGCATTTCATCTGCGAGAATATCGATGGGGACCATTCCAGCTATGACAAATGCAGCTTCGTCAGAGATGGTTCGAAAGCCGCTGATTATCCGTAGCGCACAGAGTCTGTATGATGACGATAGTTTCCTTTTGGTCTCCTTCGTCCTCAGTGCCTCCGCCCAGACTGGGGCGGCATATAACAGAACTGAGGTGATAACTCTAGAGAGTAGAATCCTTCTAGCGTATCCAGGTCCACCGATGTTAGGCATGATACGCGAGAGAGCTCCCTGCATTTGCGATGCTTTTTTGGTAACAAAATCAACATGCGTTTTAAACCGTAGCCAGTTGTCCAGCATTACTCCAAAGTATTTTACTGCCTCTTTCGACCTGATGGTTTGGTTACCAACCTGAAAGTTGGCAAATTCGACAGTTTTTCTACTGTTTAGCTACTGTCACGACTGCAATGTCATCGGCGAATCCAATTATCGTTACTCCCCCAGGTAACGCTAATCGTAGTACTCCGTCGTACATGATGTTCCACAATAGTGGCCCTAAAACCGATCCCTGTGGAACTCCCGCAGTTACGTTGTAGTATTTTACGCCTTCATCGGTATTATACCTCAGCTTCCTGTTGTTGAAGTAGTTCGTCACTATCCGTAGCAGGTAATATAGCGTATCTATCCTGGTAAGTGACCTTCTAATAAACGACCAGTTCGCAGAGTTAAATGCGTTTTTAATGTCCAGCGTTACTACTGCACAATACTCCTTTGTGCCGTAGAGCCATCTTTCTCCTTCGATGGCACCTTTGGCGATATCGACTACCGCTCTTATGGCATTAACAGTAGATCGTGCTCTTCTGAAGCCAAATTGGTGATCTGAGAGAGCTCCTTTTTCTTCTGCTACTGCGAGTAATCTATTATAGATTATCTTCTCGAGGATCTTTCCCATGGTGTCTAATAGGCATATTGGGCGATAGGATGATGGTTCTCCTGGGGGCTTCTTTCCTTTTGGCAGTAGGACCAAATGCTGCGTTTTCCATTTTTCGGGAAAGGTTCCTTCTTTAAGGCACTGCTTCATTGTTGTTATGATGAGGTCTGGTCTTTTTGTTACAGCTGCCTTTACTGCCTTGTTCGGGATGCCATCGGGTCCCGGCGCCTTGTTGTCACCTATCTTGCTGCATGCCCTTAGCAGTTCCTCGTGAGTAATTAAAGAAATATCTTCTGGATTGACTTCTCGTATAATATTGCACATAGCAGCAGGCCTTTGAGGGAAGAGGTGCTCTACTATGGATCTCAGCATTTTCGGACATGTTATTTGAGGAGTCCTATAGCCCTTTAATTTCGTCATCACCATTTTGTATGCCGAGCCCCATGGGTTGATGTCGGCTTCTTGACAGAGACGTTTAAAGCATCCAGTTTTGCTCTCCTTAATGGCTCTATTTAAGCTACGTCTCGCCAGTCTAAGGGTGTCCAGGCATTGTTGGAAATCCGCCCTCCTTCTTGATCGTTGGACTTTACGCCGGGCTTGCAGACATTTTGCCCGGAGTTCGCCTATTTCCTCGTTCCACCAGTAACACGGTGATGCGTTCCTGGTGTTTGCTCTGCAACCAGGTATCTGCAACCAGGTTCGATTTGCCGGGTTTGTATATAAGTTCATAGATGTACTCCTCAATACCAGACTTTCGGCGTTTCAATTTTGCATTTAAATTTCTGTTGCTCAAAGTAAACGTCAAAGGCTGGTGGTCGGTATGTATTCTGATCTTTTTTGCTCCGTACAGGTATGATCTTAAGTTATCCAAAGCCCAGACAATGGCCAACATCTCTCTCTTATTTGTCGTATAATTCTCTTCAGTTTTGTTCAGAAACCGCGAGATGTATGCGATTGGCCTGTTCAAATTCGATTCACCTTGTGACAAAACCGTCCTTATAGTATAGTTCGATGCATCTGTGGTGAGATTAAAGGGCTTTTCGAAGTCGGGGAAGGTCAAAATTTCCGATGACGTTAGCAGAGTCTTCAAATCGTTGAAGACCTGCAACGCTTCCTTGTCTAGCTTAATTGGGACTCTCCTAGATTCATTTGCTTTGATCTGAGAACTGACTCCACGCTTGAGGTCAGAGGCTTGGCAATCTTCGCATAATCGCAAATAAATTTGCTGTAATAAGATGATGCCGGGGAAACTCTTCAGTTCTTCGGAGGAAGGATCTTGTCGATAGCCATATGGGTCGGCCTTTATCCCGTCATGGGTTATGACGTATCCTTAGGATTCGACTTCTGACTTCATGAAATTGGTTTTCTCGAGGTTCACTTTCAGGCTAGCCTCTTGAAGTCTTGAGAAAATCGTATCAATGTTCTCTAGGTGGTCGTTCTTGTCGTTACCAAAGACTATTACGTCATCGATGTAGACGTAGCATATTTTCCCTATATTTACTTTTTGAGCACGTTGTTGATCATTCTTTGAAAAATGGGGGGAGCATTTTGTGAATTCGATATGTCGCAGGGTTTAGGACCGTAAAATATGCCGCTTTGACTAAGCTGGTGAGCTTGGAATTTATATCCGAATTTATATCCGATCCGATCTTGTAATCGATCACCATCAGATACTGCTTTTCCCCTGACGGTTTTACCCAAGTTAATATTAAATATTATCCCTCCAGCCAATAGGCCCTTTATTTTTCTTTATCTCGTGTTAATCGGGCCAAAAACGGAGTCATATTTCCCCGGACAACTTTGTTTTAGTAGGATCGTTATATTTAGTTTAAGCCTCAATGTGCTTTCCTTGCGATCTATGACTTCCTCGAGCTCTTTCATGGTATCATCCCCTATGATCCCATCGAAGGAAGTTAGGCCAGAAAGGACGTTTTTTTTTTTTGGATTGCGCCAGGGATGTGTAATCTTCATAGATACTAGTAGCCCGAGTGCTACTAGCATGCACGATTCGCAAACCTGAGACTCGATGACAGGAATACGCCTACGTACTAAACACACACCCTACACACTTCAACCACTCTCCCCGCGGGACTGCCGTTAGGTATTACTTCGCGGGGCTGGTTAGCAATTCATGCTATACTTCTTGAATTCTGATGCTTCTGTTGCTTCTGCTGCTCTTCTTAACTTTTCTATTCTCCGCAACTCTTTTTGTAGAGTTGTTACGAAAGAACATATTGCCATTCAATTTTCTTCCAACCGTAACATATGGTCGAGGAGTAATGACGGACTTGGCAGAGTAATTCTCCATGCCGTGAAACGTGTGCAGTAAAACACTGCGTGCTCTGTATCCTCATCTTCACCTGGGCATTCCGGGCAGGATGGTGAGTTGTCGTGTCCGAATTGGTGTAGATATTTGCGGTAGCCACCGTGGCCAGACAGGAACTGCGTTCGATGGTAGTTGCAGTCTCCATGCTTTCGACTTATCCAATCTTGGATTGTCTGTATAAGTCTGTATGTCCATCTGCCTTTTGTTGTATTAGCCCAACGAGCTTGCCACATAGCTGCTGACACTGCCCTTTCTTCAATTTTTATCACCTTGATACCAGTGGCGTCGTGATGACTCAATGCTCTTCTGTTATATATCCTCAGCATTTCATCTGCGAGAATATCGATGGGGACCATTCCAGCTATGACAAATGCAGCTTCGTCAGAGATGGTTCGAAAGCCGCTGATTATCCGTAGCGCACAGAGTCTGTATGATGACGATAGTTTCCTTTTGGTCTCCTTCGTCCTCAGTGCCTCCGCCCAGACTGGGGCGGCATATAACAGAACTGAGGTGATAACTCTAGAGAGTAGAATCCTTCTAGCGTATCCAGGTCCACCGATGTTAGGCATGATACGCGAGAGAGCTCCCTGCATTTGCGATGCTTTTTTGGTAACAAAATCAACATGCGTTTTAAACCGTAGCCAGTTGTCCAGCATTACTCCAAAGTATTTTACTGCCTCTTTCGACCTGATGGTTTGGTTACCAACCTGAAAGTTGGCAAATTCGACAGTTTTTCTACTGTTTAGCTACTGTCACGACTGCAATGTCATCGGCGAATCCAATTATCGTTACTCCCCCAGGTAACGCTAATCGTAGTACTCCGTCGTACATGATGTTCCACAATAGTGGCCCTAAAACCGATCCCTGTGGAACTCCCGCAGTTACGTTGTAGTATTTTACGCCTTCATCGGTATTATACCTCAGCTTCCTGTTGTTGAAGTAGTTCGTCACTATCCGTAGCAGGTAATATAGCGTATCTATCCTGGTAAGTGACCTTCTAATAAACGACCAGTTCGCAGAGTTAAATGCGTTTTTAATGTCCAGCGTTACTACTGCACAATACTCCTTTGTGCCGTAGAGCCATCTTTCTCCTTCGATGGCACCTTTGGCGATATCGACTACCGCTCTTATGGCATTAACAGTAGATCGTGCTTTTCTGAAGCCAAATTGGTGATCTGAGAGAGCTCCTTTTTCTTCTGCTACTGCGAGTAATCTATTATAGATTATCTTCTCGAGGATCTTTCCCATGGTGTCTAATAGGCATATTGGGCGATAGGATGATGGTTCTCCTGGGGGCTTCTTTCCTTTTGGCAGTAGGACCAAATGCTGCGTTTTCCATTTTTCGGGAAAGGTTCCTTCTTTAAGGCACTGCTTCATTGTTGTTATGATGAGGTCTGGTCTTTTTGTTACAGCTGCCTTGTTCGGGATGCCATCGGGTCCCGGCGCCTTGTTGTCACCTATCTTGCTGCATGCCCTTAGCAGTTCCTCGTGAGTAATTAAAGAAATATCTTCTGGATTGACTTCTCGTATAATATTGCACATAGCAGCAGGCCTTTGAGGGAAGAGGTGCTCTACTATGGATCTCAGCATTTTCGGACATGTTATTTGAGGAGTCCTATAGCCCTTTAATTTCGTCATCACCATTTTGTATGCCGAGCCCCATGGGTTGATGTCGGCTTCTTGACAGAGACGTTTAAAGCATCCAGTTTTGCTCTCCTTAATGGCTCTATTTAAGCTACGTCTCGCCAGTCTAAGGGTGTCCAGGCATTGTTGGAAATCCGCCCTCCTTCTTGATCGTTGGACTTTACGCCGGGCTTGCAGACATTTTGCCCGGAGTTCGCCTATTTCCTCGTTCCACCAGTAACACGGTGATGCGTTCCTGGTGTTTGCTCTCCTAGGCATTGATGCGTCGCACGCTGTGGTGATGGTGCCTGTGAGGTGGTGAGCGAGGGTCTCCGCTGTTCCGCTTGGAGCTTGATCACCGTTCAACATCTCTTCGAATGCATCCTTATCGAAAGATCTGTCATTCCATTTTGGGCCAGTAAGTTTTGGGAGCTGGACTGTTTTTTTCCCTTTTATTTCCAGTATTATCACCTGATGGTCGCTGTGTGAATATTCCTCACTGACCCTCCACTTTATGGTTTTCAGGATGGAGTTGCTCGCAAAGGTGATGTCAATGATGGACCCTACTCCAGCCTTCCGGTAAGTATTTGTCCGGCCCTTATTAGCAATGCCTATCGCTAGGGGAGCGAATGTTTCCAATAAGACCTGTCCTCTGGTGTTGGTGAGCCTGCTGCCCCATTGTGTTGCCCACGCGTTGAAGTCTCCTCCTATAACCACTGGAGCTCTCTGGAGCGCATCCGTGGTTAGATTATCCAGCATTAGTTGGTACTCGCTGGCCAGAAAGGACGTGAAACATAAACAATGTATCATTACCCACTTTTTGGAAAAACCTACCACAGACATTCTGCTCTAACTTTATATTGTCTCCTGCTTAGTGAACATAAAAAGGGTGAACAAGTTGGGTTAGGTGAGACGCAGTTTTTTCGATAACGGATGGGCTGTGGAAGTTTTTATTTGCACCCGTGTCAACAAGGAAGTTCAGGGTGAGTCCATCCTTCGTCACATACCCTAAATATGGAACGCTGGATGGGTGTCCTTTATAGAATTGACTTGGACCTTCTCCTCTGGTACCTTGTCATAATCAGCTTTAGGCTCCTCCTCGCGCACCTCCATGTGATACATCCTCTGTTGTTTGTGGGCGTAATTGTCGGATCTTTCTTTCCTTTTTAAGGGATTCGAGCAGCGGGGGTGATTCATATAATTCACGTTCAGTGATTGCGTTGATTGATCTACTTCCATTTTTTCATGGGGTTTCGGGGCAGTTGGCCTGAGAGGTGGATTCCTTTCCACCCGTGGGGTAGAGAAGCGGGGTTGTTGCATCGATCAATTCGAAGGATGAGGGAAGAATTTCTTCTGCGGCAAAGACGGCCTGGGCTCATTTCTAAAGGTTTGATTAATTGGAGCCGATATATTGTTGGGCGTGGAAGCGTTGAGAATCGTGGGGCTCCGATAGTTAAGGTTTTGAATGTCGAGGCAAGCCAAATAGGCCTTCAGCATAGTCTTCGGCATCTCCACGATCAACATTCTAGAAGGTCGCCATTAAGGCCGCGAATGAATACATCCAGAGCGCGCTTTCTATAGGTGTCTACGAGAGCAGTTACCGTTTCCTGGCTGAATGATTCCGTTTTGATCTTGTTGATGTTAGTGGTTTACTGTGGCGTAGAATTCGTCTAACCTTGTATTTCTTTGGGACAGCTGATTGACCTGTTGCTCAAGAGTACTCATATCTCTCTTATCTGCGTGGTGCAGAGAGAATAACACTGTTTGATTGTCTGCCAATCATCGTCGAATAAGTTGTACGACATTAGGGCAGCATCGGCGGGACCTCTTATTTTCTGTCGAATATGCTGCAAGATGGCCCTATATATAGACCTTGACCTGACGTTTCCAAAGTCTTCCAGGATGCCCTCCACTATGTGCACCCATGTCTCATACCATGTAGGGTTTCCATAGAAGACTTGCAGTTCTTTGACGTAGTCTGGTAATCTAGATATTTCCCTTAACTTTTCCTCGTTTCTCGGGGCACAAAGTTCGACTCATTGGTCGTTCATTGGTCGCAATATGTTGCGATATCTGCCCATCGTTCAGGGTTTTAAGTCGATCTTCAAGACCTTTAAACTGTGCGAGGATGGCATTTACCGCACCAGTCAGTTCGGTCTACGAATTAGTTATTGGTTCCATCTTACGTATGTATTTATGAAAAGAATTTCTTACCTCGGAAGCAGTGGCATTTATTAATGTATTCCAAAAATTCCTTACGGTTTAGAATTGTTTCCTGTTCCTGCTTTTTCACGCACCTGAAGTCTTTTTGCAATAGTCTTTTGCATTCACTTTTTGGTTCCTTTTACTTACATAAGCTTCACGGCTTTGCTCATTTTACACAAATACACACTCGGCTATTTCGAATTCGGAAATACTCGTATATATGAGTTCGCTACTTTTGAGTTTCGCTACTATTTCGAGTTCGGAAATGTTTTGCTGTAAGAAAAATAAATTAATTTCGGGTTTTGGCTTTCGGGTACGGCTCTTTTGGAAGGATGGTGTTATCCGTTTGGGGTGCAAACGTTTATAATTGTAAGCACCCTACTAAGGCATGATTTACTTCAGTCGAATCTTTTTGATTCCTTTAAGATCTCTAGCCGTGTTCTCACGATGGAAGCTTTTCGAGGATCGATGTATAAACACTGTGTGCTCATGGGGACAATGAATTGCGTTCGCCGGAACATATCGATCTTGTGTGCTGGTTAGTTAAATTATTGCGATTCGCGAAGAATAAAAAAATCACGGGCCGAAGCCCGCGCGAACACCAACCGTTCGCTAATTATCAAACGACCAAATTTCCTCAGATATAAATTAAACTTTATTATTCTGAACCGTACAATACAAAGTTAAACTAAGACTAACTCTTAAAACTAATCCGTCCCCACGCTGTTCCCATCGTCCAAACTGCAGTGTCATCAATTCAATCCCAGCGCGTGTATCCGCTGCGGTGTAATCCGCGTCTAATGCACCGGCACTGTGAGAACATGTTTGCACCCGAGCAAAATAGCATGTAGTTTGCTGTTATGCACTTGGCTCCTGGCTGAAGTGCATTGCGTTAACTTGTATATATTAGATGCGCAACTAAGTTCTCCAGCAGTAAGTGCTGGTCTATTTTGACATATCCAAAACGTCATGAACCGAGCTTAGACATATGGTAAACAACCCAAAGAAAATAAAGTCATGGAAACTGCCCTGTCGGTGTCATTTATTATGAACCGTTGAAACCCAACGAAACCATCACTGGGGAACGGTATCGACTTCTATTGATGCGATTAAGCCGGTCACTGCGCGGAAAACGGCCACAATACGAGAAGAGGCACGAAAAAGTGATTCTATAGCATAACAACGCTCGGCCTCACGTTGCCAAACCCGTTAAAAGCTACCTGGAAACGCTCAAACGGGAATATTGCGCCATCCGATTATTACTTGTTCCGTTCGATGGCACATGGTCTGGCTGATCAGCAGTTCCGCTCATATGAAGAAAACAAAAAATGGCTTGATTCATGGAGAACCTCAAAAGATGAACACTTTTACCGTAACGGTATTCGAGCTCTGCCAGAAAGATGGGAAAAAATTGTAGCTAGCGATGGGAAAAGTTGCATTTTCATCAAAAAAAAAGAGAGAACTTAGTTGCGCACCTAATACTTTCTTGCAACTTTGGGAAAGTTAATAATGTTGTTAGCAGAGCTCAGGACGTGATTTGAAAGTTGTTGTCAACGTCTTGTTTATTGGAAATAGTTTCAAGAGTGGTGAGAATATTCTGAAGTCTTTTTTTATTTCCGTCTGGAAACCTGTCCAATTGGCATTTTTGAGATCTTGGAAATATTTCTCTTTTTCCTCACCCGACCAAATAAGTTTACAAATACCCGGATTGTGGTGAGGGCTTAGTTCATTTAAAGAAATTGGCTAAGTTAAAAGACTAGATACGTTTGTTACAAATAAATCAATATCAGAAGTGATGGAAACAAAACAGGAAAATTCAACAGTACAGAAAGGTCAGACAATATATTTCCCCAAAAATTTGCTCTGACGCAATCCCAATCCCTATGTCTGCAGATAAGATCTCCTCCCATTAAAGAGGCACTTCTAATGCTTAAAAGTTTCCTAAAATTAGTTTTAATTTTTTCCTTTTTTTTATCCTGTTTATTACCTCCTGGAATTTTCCCTGGGAAATGCATACGTGCAGTAAATTTGTATTGTCCTTTGGTCGGATCGATGCGGTTTGTAGTTTAGACAAATAAGTTCTCTAACCTTAAATGTTGTGCAGATCCTTTCTATACCGAAGCGCTAATGCAAGTAGTTTAATTCACTCAAGTTGTGTTTGAAGAATCCGATAAATGTTTCTGGTTTTACTTTGCTTTGCTTATCTGAGAAGGTCCGGTACATAGAAGCTTTAATTTTTTAAGCCATGACCATTTATTGAAGGACTGGAGATTTCGTTGGAGTATGTGTTTTACAACGATGTTGGGAAGCCGGTGGCGAGGTAGTGCCATAACCTTCACAAAATAATTGAAGTGCAACCATAGCGTGAAAGTATATAGTGGCGCTAGCCCCGTTTCAAGATGGATCATCAAAGTGGGAGTGTATTCTCTCAGTCTAAAGATTTGGTTTTATGAAATATCGTAATAATTTCTCCAATTTCGTAACGCTCCATATTTGCGCCTCATAACACAGGATGGACAACTCTAAAAACTTTAAATTTGATACTTTTTTTTTGACAATTACAGGTGAAAGCCGTTTTAGCTTCGTTTAATTTTATTTGAAGGTGCTTATTAAAGGATAGATTTGGTGTTATTAAGGCATCAGGGTACTTACATATATTCCTTCACTTTCTCCAATTCCTTGTTACCCCGGATCGACTTTTCTTTCCTCTTTTATATTTAGCATTTCCACCATCCAGGTATGTCTTTGCGATACTTGCAAGTGTAAAAATGTTGTACTCCTTTATAAAGCCTGCTTGGAACTCACTTATCAGTTTTCTTCTATAGTTTTCGATATGTCTTCCATAGAATCTTAGAACTGCCTAGACCATTATCCACTTTCACCCTTTGTGTTCACGAAAGCCCACATGGTTCGTGTACGGATTATGTCTAAGACGACGTCGCGGAATTAAGAGAGAATTGTAACCACAAGAGATTATTGGCTGCAGCTGTCATCTTGGAATTATTACATCAGAATTTTCTTATTCCAGTGGTCGAAGAATTTGCTAGAAGTTTCTGGCTATCAGAAATACGACTATATAAGGACAGATGGCGATCGAGGCAAGGCAGTTGGTTTTCGAACCGCACGAATAGATTGGAAAAGTGATAATCGGCGAAGTTGTAATTTTGTGATAAATTGAAAGTTAAGAGTTAACAAGAAGAAGTAATTAGTTTGGATTTGTGAATTAAGTAATTGGAATGAGATAAAGTGATTTGAGAAGAAAGAGACCTTGTAAGGAAAGAATTTGCGAAGAATAGTATAGTGTGAACTTGAATTGTTCTATAGACTAGAAAATAAAGAAATAAATTTCACAGAATAACGTTTTATCTACTCGAGCCGTAGCTCGCATATTACAATATCAATAAAGATATCATCTTTAGCGAAGATATGACATCTTTTATTACCATTATTTCCGCCTGGAATACGCTACAATGATTTGGGAGACAGAAAGAGAGGTTTAGATTAAGCTTATCAGAGAAGATACCATAACCCACCCCATCGTTAGTTTTTGAACCGTCGACAACAGGCTAGGAGTATAATCATCAAGACTAAATTGAAGGTATCAGTGGTCAGACAAAGAGTCAACCTTTCAGTTCTTAATCATTTGATTTATATTGTAGGAGACGTGGGTAATATCTAGAACCTCTGGTTCTTGGTTATAACTGTAGGTTCATTATCGATGTTGTATAAAATGTAATTTTTAATATATAATCAAATTTTTAAAAATGTACAAATTTTTAAAATATAATCAAAGGGACCTTATCGGTTTCTGACAACGCTGCGGTTAAATCCCAATCACTGTAGTTAGGAAGTGAAATTACCTCGAGGCTACTCTTTACCAGTACGCACGATCTAGGTTTACCTTTACCTTTGAAATATAGGGAATAGTATCCAGGAGTCTTGAGTCCACATACCAAGTTGTTAACAACCCAAGGCTCTTAGATCAAGACAATATCTTATCTATCTTTTGAAAGACGGAGAAAAAGGTTGGCAGAAGCCCTTTTGTAGTACTGAAGGTTAATATGAACTAACTGGAGCATCGTTGTTACAATCAGGTAAAGAAATCTCCACCACAGTATAGTTTGTCTGCATCCAAATCGTCGTTTTTATATACCTTTAAGGTGATAACGTCAACCCCATAGCTTATCACACCTTCGGTCTTCGCCAAAGGAGCAAGAGTTTTCTTATTGATCACAATTAGCGCGCATCTATAAAAAAAAGCTTGATCTTGCAGCTTAGCGACTTTCCAGTTGTGAGTCGGAGGCTATTGATTGCTGATTTGAAGGATTTTCAGTACTTCATCTATATTGGAGGGTTCGGCTGGAAACCAGCTTCCAGTTCTCAGTTTGCATGGAATATCCCCCTCGTTATAACCTCGAGCTTAGCACCAGACCATACCTCCCCTGATTTGCAAATCGCTAGCTTATAGCGATCTCAAAATCTCTAATCAGCGCAAGCGATCACTTTAACATGGCCTTGATGCCAACCACCGTCACGACAGTTGGGAGACGGGTCGGAATTTTCCTTCATAATGTCTAGTTTAGGAAGCTAGTTGCCAGTTTGGTTGGGATCATCCTCCATTTATCTGGAATGATTGTTCCATCGATGTCTCTTTTATCTATGACACCCAGTACGAATTTGTCTTTAAGGACTTCTCTGTAGGACTTAGATGAAGTGTTAGAGGACCTGGAGGAGGTGTTGGTGCTGCGCACCATTGGTCTTTTGGAATCTGACACGGATTCCTCTAATGATTTCTGTCGCTTTAACGTGGAGTCTCCGCTATTCTCACATAGTTCGGTACTAACGATCAACTTAGGCCATTCTAGTTGGGTTTTCACCCTCCCAGGTCTTTTATTCTGAGGAATGTTGACGAATTTTGGGAGAATACGGCTAGCTGTGGGGCGCTTCTTATACACCTGTTTAGAGGAATCGAAGTGTCGTAAGCCGGACATGACTATACGATTTCTGTTCTAGGCCCCGTGAGGAAGCCACAATCTTCTTACTAGGCAGCATATTTGGAGCATTCCTGGTAGACTGCTTAAATGCCGTACTACTGTCCGACTTTAAAGCAGAACCGGTCTCGTCTTTTTTTTTTTTTTTTTTTTAATTGTTTCATGATTTAGAGTCCCACGAGTAAGTCAATATGGAAAATATCCGTCGCAGCATAGTCGGCAACTTTCGTCAGGCCCTGCCAGGATAGCTGACGCAGCTCGTTCGCAACTTATTTAGCCCTCACCCCTGCATCCTTGTGTACGGTTTACCATCTGTTCACACCGTCACTGAATCAGATTGATTTTTCCTTAGCTTCAGACCTTTCTCCGGAAACCTTACAGCTTGGGTAGACCTGCTGCAATCGCTCCCCGGATTCACTAGATCTTACTGAGCATCCCCATCACAACAAGGTAAGTAATGTTAGGATTCTTTCATTAACTACTCTCCATGACTATGCATGCCACACCCGCCTTAGTTTGTTTTTTTTTTTTTTTTCATAACTCCACCAAATATAATTAAGTCTCCACTTTCAACCGATACGATCACTTTTCTTGTCATTTTAATCTCAGTCAAATCAAATATCTCTATTTCAGCTTTTGCTAAACAATCAAACATTTTTAAATTCTTTCCTTTCGTAACGGATATCTGGTGGCAGATTTATGTTTTTAAGCGTGATTAAAATAAAAACTATGAAGACATATTGACAAAAATCAAAATTCGAGTACGACTGAATCTAGTCCTACTCCTACATATAAAGGGTGGTTAAGTTTAAAGGGCCGATGTTGATTTTGAATAAAACACAAATTATTTAGGAAATTACTGTCATTTCTTTTTATTATGATAATATTGGTATGGTTCAATTTTGTATGGAACAAAATATCGGCCAAATGGCCGCCGCGACCTCGGCGGCACACCTCCATCCGATGGTCCAAATTTTCGATGACGCTGAGGCATAATTGAGGTTCTATGCCGTTAATGTGCCGAATTATCTCATCCTTTAGCTCTTGAATTGTTGCTGGCTTATCGACGTACACCTTTTCTTTCAAATAACCCCAAAGAAAGAAGTCGAACGGTGTCAAATCACATGATCTTGGCGGCCAATTGACATCGCACCACGTGAGATAACACGGCCATTGAATTTGTCGCGCAAAAGAGCCATTTGTTAGCTGTGTGGCAAGTTAGCTGTGTGGCAAGTGGCACCATCCTGTTGAAACCATATATCGTCCACATCCATATCTTCCAATTCGGGCCATAAAAAGTTCGTTATTATCTCACGATAGCGAACACCATTCACAGTAACTGCCTGACCGGCCTCATTTTGGAAAAAATACGGCCCGGTGATGCCGCCAGCCCCTAAACCGCACCAAACAGTCACTCTTTGTGGGTGCATTGGTTTTTCGACAATCACTCTTGGATTATCATTCGCCCAAACGCGGCAATTCTGCTTATTGACGAATCCACTGAGGTGAAAATGTGCCTCATCACTGAAGATGATTTTCTTCGAAAATTGATCATCCACTTTTGCCATTTCTTGCCACCATTGTGACCATTGACGACGCTTGAAATGGTCAAGAGGCTTTAGTTCTTGAGTCAATTGCACCTTGTAAGCGCGTAAATGCAAGTCTTTATGCATAATGTTCATCAACGACGAGCGTGAGAGGTGCAGTTGTTGGGCACGACGACGAGTTGAGGTGGACGGCTCTTCAGCCACACTATCGCGAACAGCAACAATATTTTCTGCAGTACGAGCTGTACGAGCATGCACTGGTGTTTTCACATCTTCTACAGACCCGGTTTGCACAAATTTTTGCACGATTTTTCCGATTGTACGCACATTTGGACGATTAAATTGACCGAAAAAATCACGAAATGCACGATATGCATTTTGATTTGAACGCCCATTTTCATAATAAGCCTGAATAACTTTAACGCGTTGCTCGATTGTGTATCTTTCCATGGTTCAAATTGAGTTAGTCTGAAATTGAGAAATGTCAAATGAAATGCGGAAAAAAACTTGACGTTTAGGTGTGGTTCACATTCAACATCGGCCCTTAATATTTAACCACCCCTTATTATCATTCTTACCTAAGGTATTTGAAAAGCCATATTCAGAAAAACTCAAAAATACCTTACTACTGAAAACCTTCTTAGTGGCCATCAATCCGTTTTTCGGCCAAAATGTAGCTCCTAGAACCAGGAGCATTTGACACCGTGCACCATACAACAATGTGCAAGAAACTCCGAACTAATTTTAAATGTTCCCTACAGTCCAGTAAGCTTATGTTGTCATACCTTGATGAGAGGCAACAAAGAGTTGTCGTAAATAACGAAACTTCAATATTTATTCAAGACCATAGTGGAGTTCGACAGGGGTCCATTCCTGGTCGCGTTCTATTTTCTCTTTATGTAAATGAACTAACAAAAATTATAAAAAAAATGTTCAATTCATATTTACCCGGACGATGTTGAACTTTTCTTAAGCTACAGAGTTTACTAAATGAAGATCTGATCAGAGCCCAGACTTGGTTTCAAATCTTTCCATCTATGCTTAAATCCGAAAAAATCCAAAACCCTGGTGTTCGCGCTTTGATGCGATATGCGTAAATGAAAAAAATTAGATAACTAAAATAAACTGTTTATTGTATCCGGTTAACATAGAACTTTTACCGAACAAGGTCGAACACAGACCAAGACTAAGTTGACATTTGGCGGAAGCATTCCGTCAGCCTTGGAACGAATTGACAAAATTTCTTCAAAAAAGTGTACATAGATGACTATTTAGAGGTATAATACAATGTTTGATTAAGTTTATAATGTCTCCTCATTAACAAGCAGACAACAGCTGTCTTGAGTGTAACCACCCACAGGTTACCGTCCGCTCCAGAATGAATGTCTGTAATCCTTCCTAACTTCTATTTGGTTGGAGGAAGCTTCTCATCGTGAATCACTACCAAGTCACCCAGGTTGATGTTACAGCTTGTATAAGTCCACTTGGAGCGTTGTTGAAGTTGTAGCAAGTCAAGGGCCAACAAAATCCACTCCGCTACTTAGGAAAGGTCGACATACCAACACGCGATAGACAGTGGTAAATCACCCATTAACTGTTGCTGAAGTATGTGGGAATGCCTGCGACGTTTCATACATGTTCGGAATATTTTCCTCAAAATCTTGCATGCTCCAATGACCCAGGAGCGACTTTGTAGCATAGCCTGCATAGTTTGTTGTCCGATGTATGTTTTCGCAGATGATAGTAGTGAGTCTTGTGGATGCCGGTAGTAGGAGTGGGTGTTTTTTATCTTGTTGAAGTGAGGTATTTTGCAGTCTTCCGCCCACCCTGGGCAATCCTTTTTCATCCACAAATGGATTCATCCTCAAAAGCTTACTGTGGCAGCTTACATTCTTACCCGACAGCAACCGCTGCATATCATCAGCAAAGTAATGTAGTTGAGTGAGTTGTACCCAGAAAGGTGAAGATGTTTACTGGTCCGGAGGGGCAATAGATGTACGTTGCCTTGGTTTTGCAAAGATACTCGAACGTTATACTGGAACCTCACGACATATGCTGTGACGTTTTTTAACTTCCTTAGTGAAAAAAAGCGATCTATGAGTTCCCAGATCGGCGACATTTTGAGGCTGGGTGCTGGGTTTATATAATCAGATCGTTGGTTTAGGTTTGTTACGAAGAGGCATGGTATTGTGTAGGCCACGATGATTCATTTTGCTTGGTCCACGGTGGACCACTCCACCAGAGTGAATGATCAGCTAAGGCATGTGGTAATACACCTCGTGTGGCACAGTCAGCAGGGTTTCGTGATGATTGAACGTGGAACCAGTTGTCCGCAGGTATGGTTTCTTGGATTTGCGAAAAAAAGTGCACCATTTGCCTGGTTGTTGATCAATCCATGCAAGAGCTACTGTAGAGTCTGTCCTTCCAAATACTTTACGGATTGGATACTCCAGCGATGATTTGACATGTGTTATCAGCTGTGCTAGCAAGGCAGAGCCACAAAGCTCCAAACGGGGTAGAGACAACGTTGTTTGTATCAGTGGAGCAACTCTGCCTTTGGCCGTAAGCAGC
Source organism: Pocota personata (assembly GCA_963082735.1). NCBI lineage: Eukaryota > Metazoa > Arthropoda > Insecta > Diptera > Syrphidae > Pocota > Pocota personata. The sequence goes on from OY720431.1 coordinate 68,741,798, forward strand.
TGAACGATGACCTTGCCATCAGAAGTTGTTGTGCCATACTCGACAATGGCGTATGCAGCTTGGGATGCGTCGGCGAAGCCATGCAAGTCAGTTATAGCATTCGGGATACTAGTACCGATCCACCTCGGCACTTTAATTTCTGCGAGGTACATATATGGTCACGATATGGTCCCTGTAATGTAGCAACTTTTGTTTAACATCATGTGGTACTGCTTCATCCCAATTGACTTTGGGGTTCCAAAGTCGTTGGAAAAACATCGAACAGCTTACACGCATCTGAAAGAAGTAAGCGTTTAGTTAACCTGAACAATGAATACTAAATTATCGAAGAGCGGTTCCAATTGAAGTCCTAACATTCGAACGCTATCCGATTCGGAGTAATCCAAAGGGTGCATGATTTCAAGGTCATCTTCTGGTATAGCACTGATGATAATCGGAGAGTTTGATGACCATTTTCTAAGAAGAAATCCACTTGAGTCGCGAAAAGGTCTCCATTCGTTGGGATCGCCAGCGAATAGTGCAAGGACCATCCGAGGAAGTCGAATGTCTGCACGTGTTGATTGGGGTATGGCGTCTGATTTTGATGGGGTATGGCGTATGAAAAATGGACGGAACAAGAGCGTGACAGAATAATAGAAGGTAGGGTACTTCTAGTTAACATAGAACCTTGAAAATTGGTATAGTGGTAGTACTAGAGCTAGAGACAAAGGATAAAATAGGTTAAATTAACTTTTAAATATCGTTTAAAAAAAAAAGGTCATATGAGGTAGGATAAAATGTCAAAGTTTGGGTAATATATTAGTCATTGCAGCATATCAACATGCGGTACATCATTTTTGAGGTTTTGAAAAGTAGATTCCAGAACCTTTTCTTTTAATTGAACACGTAGCTCAATTAAAAATAGTTATTATTTAAACGTTTGTAATGCAGATACGTTTATCTATGATTTGTTTTTGTCGCTAAATTATTGCATTGCATATGTCTGTACCCATGCCAAATCTGTGCAAAAAATATTGAATAAAAATACACAAATCCTGCAACAATTCAGCCACGAAAAGGAGTGACACATAAAAGTGTGCCAAGTTGAGCGTATTTCTTGGTGGATTTCAAAAATGTATAGACTTGTACTGCTTCGGATTCTAAAAAGCATATATACCAAATTTCAGTCCGTCCGTAAATCACCAGTTTTGCGACCTTAAATTTTGCCCTGAGAAGGTGAAATTTGGTCCATTAGCTTTTTAAAACCTAAAACAGAAAAAACGTACAAATTGTTAAAATACGCCCACCTACTTTTAAAAAAATGCCACTGAAAAATATCACCTCAACAAAATATATAGACATTCATATTCTCTACAATTCGTCCATACATTATATAATGCCACGCCTACTTTTTGGGAGTGTTTCCTTCAAAAAACCTTATATTGCTTTTTTAAATCGTCTTACGGAGATAAGATTTATTTTAAAGATCTCCTCGGAATCCATGAACATTAGTAAGAAATATTTGCAGACACGCACACTTTTTTATAAGAAGAAGCCATAAAATGCATATCATTTGAATTTGAATTGAAAATTTCAGAGCCCCACGGCCACTTTATTAGGGATGGGTCAGAAGATGGTAGATAGGGTAACATACGATCTATTCCAGATGAATTGTAATTTCGCTGCATGTTTTTAAGTTCCCTTTCTTAACCGCCTTCGGTTGGGGTTAGTCCATAAGAGTTGATGCACAAAAGATCAATTACATAATATCATTTATGGAAAGCTTTAAATTATTAATCTTATTTCGTTACTTTTAGGTGAAAAATGGCTGATCAAGAACAGGGTAAAGGTTACGATCCGTTCGCAGACCGCCTCACAGCAGAGAATACGATAACGTAAGTTTAATTAAAGCTATATACTATTTAAAATATTCATAAAAACGAATTCCATATCTTTAATTATTTTTACTTAGCGACGGCCAAACTCTAACCCATTTAATAAAGGCAACACTTGGTACTGGTATCCTGTCTATGCCAATAGCGTTTTTATATGCTGGTCTTTTCATGGGCATAATCACTACAGGGTTTACAGCTTTAATTTGCGGACACTGCGCATACCTTCTGGTAAGTTATAAGTTGACTGTTGACGGCATAGTTTATTTTTACTTCAACAAGTATTGTTTATCTCGAAAATACTCGATCTAGAGATTCAATCTTCGTATTAAGTAGTGATACGGGAAAAGAAAACGGCTTTCAAGGCTTGGTCAAAGTGCTCTTCTACTAATAGAAATGAAAAAGCTCGCCTTGAAGTGATATATAGATGTTGCAAAGGTCTGGCGAAGAAGTGCGCCCAATTTCAAGCAAAAAGTATGAAAGGCTTCTATCGGGAGTGTTGGAGGAAATATCGTCTTCGGCGTCTGATAGCAACCAGGCTATCCAGGAGATTCGAAAAAAAAATGTAAAAAGGGAACTTTTGAAAATCTAGCTTACAATTGAAATAAAAACGACTGACTTCGAGTAAGAACACACTGCAACTGCTTTATTATATAAAGAGAAAGTAATGCAAGAGCTTAAAACTAAATGAACAATGGGTCCAGTGAGAGCATTGCCAAATACTAATATTCAAACATGTAATTCATTAGATATATTCAACACTTCCACTTTTGAATAATTCTAATTGAAATAAAATTAACTTTAAAATGGATTATTCACAACTCCAATCACATCTCTAAATTTCCGAAACTCAGCTCAGCCACACAAGACCTTTTAACTGGCACCAGTTCTGCAACAAGCCGCTGAAGCCACACCAAATCTTTTACAGCTTGAGATGCCGCTACGTACTCGTGACTCGGTGGTCGACAATGCCACACACTTTTGCCTCTGTGACGCCCATGATACAGATCCACCCCCAAACTTGATAATGAATCCAGAGGTAGATCTTCTTGTGACAATGTCGCCTACGTAATCGGCATCACTGAAACATATGAAAAATAAAATGTTAGCTTTTTTAAATAGTATACCCATTGTTTTAGTGCCACTAATATACTTCAGGATCCTCTTCACTGCATTCACATGCATTTGAGTAGGTGCTTCTAAGTATCGGGATACGACTCCCACTGCAAATGCTACGTCTGGCCGTGTAGCCACTGCCAAATACATGAGGCATCCTTCTGCTTCTCTATATGGAAACCTTACTTCCTTTTGAGATGAATCCTCTGCTATTCCAATGATTTCAGCTGGTGTTGATACTGGCTTACTTTCGGTCATACTGAATCTTTTTAGCACTCGTTCTGCGTAACTGGTCTGGCTCAAATGAATCTCTCCATTTGATGTCCGTGATAATTGCATTCCCAAGAACCATTCAGCATCCAAAAGTGTAATTTCAAACTGTGTCCTTAGAAATTCCACTTATACCATCTTCTTTCTTCTTTGCCGCTATTAGTGCATCATCGATATAGATTGTCAGTATAAGACGGCTATCGGCATCGTTTCCAATGAAAAAGCAAGGATCCATTTCAGAAGCTCTTAAGTTAAATTTCTTAAGCACATGAGTGAATTTTTCGTTCCAACAATGAGAAGCTTGCTTTAAGCCGTATAGGCTCTTTCGTAACTTACACACTTTTCCAGAACCATCATCGAATCCAAGGGGTTGACGCATGCCATTTAAAAAGGCTGTTTTAACGTCGAATTGAACAAGCAACAACCCTTCACAAGCGGCAATAGCAAGAACAGTTCGAATTGAAATGAATTTTGCCACAGGACTAAAAGTTACAGTATAGTCTACTCCATATTCTTGTGTAAATCCACGCATCACCAACCTTGCTTTGTCTTTTATCCGCCCATGCGCATCCAAGTTCTTCATTTTATACACCCATTTGTTGTCGATGATCTTCCTATCTGTTGGTTTTCGAATCAAGTCCCAAGTTCGATTTTTAAGTAGACTTTTCACCACTTCTGCCATCGGTGCTTTCCATTGACGCGCATCGACACAGGAAATTACTTCTTTGTAGCTTATAGGTTCACCTTGAACAAGAAAAGCATTTTTCTGCAAAGTTTACACAGTCTGAACTGTTCCAGTGAAACATCTTTGCTTCCATCAACATCATCCTCATCTATCAGGTCGAAAATATCATCTCCTAAGTTGGTTTCTTCAAAGTCTGCTTCAAGTGATCTACTGGAACCCTCCACCGTTCCACTGTTGTGATCCTGCTTATCCTCATCACTTATAGCACCACGTACATCATCATGCATATTACTATGTCCATCATCAAGCATATCATCATGCAAGTCACCATGCGAATTATCGTCTAGATTCTTCAGGTCAGCTTCCTCCTTAAATTTGACGTCTCTAACAATTTGGATTTTTTATCTTGACGATAAATTCCAAATGCGATACCCGTGTTCGGCATATCCCATGAATAAACCTTTTTCTGCCTTTTCATCAAATTTCTTACGCTTCTGCTTCGGCACATGTATGAACGCCTCAGTTCCAAATATTTTCAAATCTAAAGCCTTGCATTCACTGCCCCACCAAAGTTGATATGGATTTTTGCCTCTTACTGGACTAACACCAGTTCGGTTAAGTACAAAGACTGCAGTATTTACTGCCTCTGCCCAGAACCCCTTAGATAAACCACTTCCATAGAGCATCGTCCTGGCGGCTTCCACAATGGTGCGATTGTAGGGGATTGTGGTTTCATGGCGAATCGAGTGCTTGGTTAGAAGTGATTTAACTCTTTCGTTCACGAACTCCGTCCCATTATCTGTACGGAGTGTTCGTACCACATTCCTACATTCAAGTTTAGCTTTGTTTAGGAACTGCTCAATGTATGAACAAATATCTGCTTTAGATTTTAAGAAATACATGCAAGTTTTTTTTTTTTTTTAATCTGCGCGCGCCGAAGGGAATATGAATACCCTTAAACTGTTTCAGGGTACGGGCGTCAGGGAAAAGGGGGAAGACGAACAGAGGAGAAATGGTCTTTAAATAAAAGAAAATACCTCGAACCGCCAACTGAGTTTTTTTCCATGGGTCCGCATACATCAGAATGTACAAGCTCGCCCGGTTGGGAAGCCTGGAAATTACTTTGAGGAAAAGGTAATCGATGTTGCTTCCCATAGATGCAGTTATCACATAAAAAGTTCTCATCATCTTTGAATTGGATTCCACCTCTCCTCAGCTGATTGCGAAACTGTACAACGTTTTGGTGTGCCAGCCGTTCATGCCAAATTTTAAGTGGCAATACCTGACTAGCCACATTCGCTTCCCCCGAAGTCGGTGGTTGAGCCTTAAAACACATTTTAAATAGCTGCCCCTGCCGTTGTCCCACTGCCACAACTGAACCGCCCTTCTTCACAAACTTGCACTGAAGATTATCAGAAATGATGCTCAAATTTTTATCCAAGGCCCTTGTCTGCGAAAATAGGTTCATAGAAATCTTTGGGACATACAGAACGTCAGACAAATGTTTTTCGGTCCAAATGTTTCCATTAAAAGCAAGAATATTTATGTCGCCAATGCCCTGCGGAAAAATATTTTCTCCGCTTCCTACCTTAATACCAACAGGATCAGTAAACTCCCTATAGCATGCAAACCATTCTTTTATGCACGTCATATGGTCGCTGGCACCTGAATCCAAGTACCAATTTTCGTTTATTATGCTATCCCTTGCACCCGACGCATCGCAACCAATTAGAGCTCCCCCTTGCACCTCACTTTGAGTTCCAGTCCATCGTCTATTGTCTGGCTCATCCATCGCACTACTTCGTCCTTGCACTTCATCTGCACTTCCAGTCCATCGTCGATCAGAACTACCTAAATTCGATAACAGTCCATTGCTACCTCTTCTTCCCTCACTCGAACTTCCAGTCTTCACTTTGCCGTCAACGCTGCATATAAGTGCATCACCTCTTCGTACCTCACCTTTAGTTCCAGTCCACTTTCTACGATCACCCTCCGCATTTCTCTTAGGACAATCTCTCTTCTAATGGCCTAGCTCATTACAAGAGAAACACTTTCCAGGTTTTGAAGACTTTGGATTTTTTTTTGTCTTTTGCTTTGCAACTAAAGCAACGGATGAACTCGTTACATGCGATGACATGCGTGTCTCCTCCACGACCAGCCGTGACGTAAGACTTTCCAGGGTTTGGTGCTCTTTTGCCGTCGACTCCCATGCACAAAAAAAATGTTTAAAATTGCTTGGAAGTGTCTTCAAAACTTTCGTTATGATCATACTTTCAGAAATAATTTCCCCAATATCTCTTAATTGTCTGACAATGTTCTCTAACCTGGATATATGTGTCTTTTCAAATCCTTAAAATTTCTGCAGTAACATGTGGATATTTGCCTTCGAAGTCTGTTCATAAACCGACTTCAGTTTATCCCACATTTCCATCGCAGTTTTGCAATTAACGATGTGCCGAAGCGGAATAGAACCTATGCTGGTTGCAATTATCCTCTGTGCCTTACTATCAGCTCTCCTCCAATCCGAAAGCAGCTTATTAAAAGTGGCTTGACTCTCAGTTTCAGCCTTCACCGGAGCCTGATTTCCACCATCTACATACCCAAATACCCCAGAGGCATTAAGCAAAATGGAGGCTTGAAATTTCCATACGGAATACTGATCTGCCGTTTGCAGTCATTTTATAAGTTTAATCTACTTCTAAGCTAATCTAAAATTAACATGGTTCCCAGATTTTTAAGCACGTGCCAAAAAAAAAAAAAACTTGTTTTATGCCTTTAATTTAACCTCTAATTTTTGTGTGTATTCTGGGCCCATAACCTGTTGAAAATCTAGCTTACAATTGAAATAAAAACTACCGACTTCGAGTAAGAACACACTGCAACTGCTTTATTGTACAAAGAGAAAGTAATGCAAGAGCTTAAAAATAAATGAACAATGGGTCCAGTGAGAGCATTGCCAAATTCAAATATTCAAACATGTAATTCATTAGATATATTCAACAGGAACAACTATCTTCAAAATAACCGGCCAGAGAAGAAGAAATGGTCAGGAGATTCGTTCCCCAAAATTCATTAATAATGCTCAAGGCCAGCTTCTTGTGGAAGACGACACAATTCTTCACAGATGGCGACAGTATTGTGAAAGACTTCTGAACGAAGAGGTTCCCCGGGTATATTTTCCAAGAGCCGCTCCTAACCATGACGAAGTGTCCGACATTACTGTCGAAGAAGTTAGGAATGCGGTCAATTACTCAAAAAAAAAGAAAGGCGATTGGGCCAGACGAGATACCTTCAGAGTTCTGGAAACAGATGGGAGACATCGGGTCCAGATGGCTCATGAAATCAGTGGAGGGTAAGTTATCTTCTTCCTTTGCACAAAGGAAAGGGCGATACGCGAAAATGCGATAACTAACGTTCTGTTAAACGGGTATTAGATGCCCGACTGCGGAATATAATACCGGTATCTGATGACCAGTGCGAGTTTGTCTCGAGTAAATCAACAACAGATGCAATCCAAAGTATAAGGATCATAATGGAAAAACATCGTGATTCCTTAAAATGACTTTAATATAGTGTTGGTTTGATTTTGAAAAAGCCTTTGATAGACAACCAAGAGACCTCTTATGGGTGGCGCTAAGACAACGAGTTCCAGAAACCTATATGCGCATGATCAAGGACATGTATGAGGGAGCAAAGACAAGAGTAAGATGTTCCGCAGGAGTCACCGAAGATTTCCCAATCAAAGTCGGTGTATACCAGGGAAGTGTCCTCAGTCCTTTGCTATTTATTGCAGTCCTCGATTATCTGCTTGCAGGAAAAGTGACGGACCCCAAAGTGCATCAGTTATTCTTTGCTGACGATGAAGCTATCATAAGTGAAGATCAAACGTCCCTGCAACGAGCACTTGATGTATGGGTGGATGTTTTGGAGGGAAGTGGGTGCCATATTAGTTCAAAAAATACAGAGTATCTGTGCTGCCCGTTCTCTGATCCACACCGCCCTATTCCAGACAATTACTTGAATGGAAAAGTGCTTCCCAAGTGCGAAAAGTTTAAATATCTGGGATCTATGATCAATAGCGGGTGGATGATGTGGCGGGAAAACTCCGTTATCTTCTGTGACCGACAAATACTCCCTAAGCTGAAAGGAAGGCCACAAACGAAAAGACGGAATTATGTGAAGAAAGTGGAGCATGAATGGTCTCATGACGAAATCATGCAATTGATTGTGGCGGTCGAGGAGCGGTGTGCTGTAGGACATTGGCACGCCCGAATATACGTAGATTGCCGAAAACAGACGCCTGGCAGGAGGTAGCAAATGCGATTGGCAACATAAAAGTGGATGACGCCAAAGCCAAGTGGATGAATCTGTGCATTTCCTTTAAAAGTAACTTGACCAAGTATCGCTCAAAGAAGTCGGGGCAAGGCACAGCAGATGAAGCGGTCGTCATCCATTGGCGCTATTTCAAACCGATGATGTTCTTGGTGGTGAACAACATCCAAAAATCAACTGAATCGACGTCATCATTGTTACTGCTGAACTATTTGATTTTTGAATTGTGATTTTGTTTTATGAATTGATTGTGTAATTTTCAGGCACTGTATTTGATTTTTAAAAATAAAATTTACATTTCATTCGAATTAAAATCAATCTGACATAAACACAATTATGTACACAAATTCCATTTGTGTAGAAATACACAAATCGTCTGAACCACAAATCTGTATACACAAATTGATTTGTGTATGCCATATTTGTTTATGGTCATACACAAACGAAATTTCTGCTTTTTGGGACAAAATTCACAAATCGTCTGAACCACAAATATTTGTGGCATACACAAATCGCACTTGTGTACGAATTTGTGTAGAATTTGTGTATTCCATAAACAAATCGTCTGATCTTAGGTTTACTACTTTCATAAAGATAAAAAATATGTCTCGTAATTAATTCTGTGTGTATCTTGGACTGAAGCTTAAACGGCTGGACGAATTTACTTTAAATTTCATATCTGTGGCCTGTGTGCCTATACCCTGAGCCTTAAAATGTTCATTCTAACCTCACAACTAACGGTAGTCTGCGGTTAATTGTCCGTTTCGAAAACTGCTCTACCCCTACCCTATCTCATAAATAGTTTGCAATTGTTAAAATAAGCCCACAGACATGCTCCCTTTTAAAAAAATTTCCTTTTTTTCAATATCCTTATTAGAAACTGAATGGTTAGGATAGGTTGGAGAGAAGTGCACCTAAGTGCTTAGCACGGGGGCCATACGGTCCATTGTGTTTCCCTTTTACTTGTGTGGAACCTATATTTAAAACCTTAGTCTTGCGGTGGGTTCTGTTGCAAACCAGCCTGCGCTCCTTATGAAGCCTATTCCAAGTTCGTCAAAAAGCCTGTTTCCCATATGACAGAGGCGGCGATTTTGAAGATTTGGGCAATCACATAACAAGTGTTTGATGGTTTCTGTTTCCTCTATATCTTGACAGCTCCTGCATTGGTCGAGTGTGTTGATGACTAGTCTAGCAGCCATTTCCCCTATGGCGCAGTGTCCTGTTAGCGCGCCTATCAAGATTCGAATTTCTTTTTTATTCATCGCCAATAGGCTTTTTGTTCTATTTTCATCCACTGACGGCCATAAGCTGCGAGATATAACACAGTCGCTTCTGGGGACCATGCGGAGTTGATCAGTTCTCTTGCTTTTTAGTTAACCTATTGGAGCTTCTACTGATATCCGAGTATGTTGAAAATCCAATGCTGATCCCTTTTTAGCTAGTTCATCTGCTGTCTCGTTTATTTTTATAAGAGAGTTACGTCATAGGTGTTGCAGATTCTGTGCAACGTATTAGGGCATCTGGAAACTGTTTTCGATCTGACTTCCTCGCAGTCTAGTGCTTTGATTGCCGCTTGACTATCCACGAAAACTGCAATCTTTGAAGGATCTTGTTCTTTGCAGCCCTATCAATGGCGAAGACCTCAGATTGAAACATCTCCCGGATGTACGAGTGGTTGATTTTAAGTGACTCGCAAAAAACCCCAGAGCCAGTTCCAATATCCATTTTAGACCCGTCAGTGTAGAGCTGAATGTCCTGTACATTAATTAATGTGTTAGAGTCCCACTCTTGTCTTTCGAAAATAAAAGTGGAGTAGTTTTTGTTGAAATCTATGTAGGGTATGATATAATCTGTTGCTCTATCGAGATCGGTTATACTATACCTGTTGAGTATAGATCCGTGTCCATAGGAGCTTTTCTTCCATGCGCCCGATTGTTTGAGACGAATCGCACTTTTGGCAGCTGTGTATATCCAGTTAATCATGGACGGACGCAGACCCCATTGTTTACCAAAGATTTTCTTGCACGCATAGAATGCACAAAGTGCTTTCTTCATTCTTTCTTCCGTATTCTTTTTCCAGGTGAGCTTCGAATCAAGGATGGTTCCGGGATATTTAGCTGTTGTGGAGAGATTCCGAGGAATTCCATTCAGTTTAGTGGGATCAAATTCATCTATGATATTTTTCTTATATTGGTAAATAGAACCAGTTCGGTTTTAGTCGGATTTATACTTAGACCGTTTTGTTCTGCCCAGGAGGACAATTCTTTTAGTACAGATTCCATGAGTTTACTGATTGTAGGTAAGTATTTCCCACTGATCATGTTTACTATCATATTCATCTGCGTATGCAACTGTTTTGACTCCTTTGGTTTTGAGGATCTTCAGAATTTTGTTAACGGCAAGGAGCCAGAGCAAAAGAGAAACTACTCCTTGCGGGTTCCTCTTGTTACTGTTTTCCTTACGATGCTTTCACCTAATTCGCAGTTAATTAGTCTGCTCTTAAGCATTTCGTCAATCCAGCTGATTATCTTTGCTTTTACTTCTAGTTCAACTAGTGCTGCATTTATCGAAGTCGTATTTAGGTTGTTAAACGCCCCTTCGATGTCTAAAAATGCGGCTAGATATTCTTTAAAGTGAAGGTTTTTCTCAATGAATGCGACAACATCATGTAGTGCAGTTTCTACCGACTTGCCTTTTATGTAGTTGTATTGAATGCTATATAAATTGTGCTCATTGAGAAGGCTTCTCAGGTGTAGATCAATTAATCTCTCCAGTGGAAACTGAAAAATATCACCTTAATAAAATATGTAGACATTTATATTCTCTACAATCCGTCCATATATTAAAAAAACCTGATATTGCTTTTTCTTATAATTACTATAGATCCTCCAAAGTATACTTATTTGTGATCAACATCGATAGTCTGTTCGGTTGGCCGTTTTAGGCCTTTTAACTTTTAGCAAGGAAGATGAAATTTGAGATTAAAGCTTTTTTAAATCCGAAACAGAACAAGTGTACACATTTTTAAAATACGCCCACATTAAATGCCCTTTTTCAATATCATTACTAGAAACTGAAGAATATTCCCTTGATAAAATATAAAGAGCTTCATATTCTCTACAATTTATGCATACCTTGTATAATGCACGCCTACTTGTTGGGGGTGTTTTCTTAAAAAAAATATTATATTGCTTTTTTAAAGCTATTTACGGTGATGGATAGCCCCTATTTTCAAAATCATCAGAATCCATGAACAAATTGTTTCAATAGAAAGATACGCATATCATTGAATTTTAATTGAAAATTTCGGAATGCCACGCCCACTGTATTGGGGTTGAGTTGGAAGATAGTGATGGGGTATCAAACGGAAAAAATTGCTTCTTTAGTGCCCTTTTCGAAAAACCCAATTTCTTTGCTTTTTATAACTTTTAATGTCACTGTAGATATAAATTCTATCAATTTCCTCTTAGGTAAAATGTGGGCACAAGGTATATTACAAGGAAAAAGTGTCGCAAATGACTTTTGCTGAAGTAACGTCAAACGTATTTAAGGCCGGCCCGCAATGTACTCAAAAGTTGACTCGCTGTATCTACATTTTTATTGTTTACGGAATGTTTTTTACATACTTTGGTACTTGCTCCGTGTACGTAGTTATTGTAGCTAAAAACTTTCAACAAGTGAGAATTGCTAAAATTGATCGAATCGAAATAATATTACTTTATTTTTAGGTTTTCGAACATTGGATGGGAGAAACATATAATGAACGCTATATTATCGCAGCATTGCTTATTCCATTGATTCTGTTAACATGGATTCCCAATCTTAAGAAATTAGCTCCTATATCAATGTTGGCCAACTTAATGACAGCACTTAGTCTTGCAATAACAATTTATTACTTGGTGTTGGATCTGCCACCCATTGACGAGAGAAAATTCTTTAAGTTTGATGAATTGCCATCATTCTTTGCCGTAACCATATTTGCATTGGAAGCCATTGGTATGATTATGCCATTAGAGAACAGTATGAAAACCCCTAAGCACTTCCTTGGAGTATTTGGTATTCTATCTCAGGGAATGATGGCAATGACCATACTTTGCACATTGCTTGGATTTTTAGGTTATCTACGTTATGGTCTTGATACAGAAGAAAGTATTACATTGAACTTACCAGTTGATGAACTGTGCGACATTAAGTGTAGTACACACATACCTAAATTTTTTAACTTTAACGATTCTTTATTTATAGCCCCGCTCAACTGGTAAAGCTGTTGATCGCCTTTTCTATATTTTGTACTTATGGTCTGCAATTCACTGTTTGTCTGGAATGCGTATGGACCTCTATAAAGGATAGGTTCACAGAAAAACCAATCTTTGCTAACTATGTTGTAAGGTAAGTTCAGAAATAATTTTTATTAATTGAAGGTTGTTGTTGTGATCATCGGCAAAATTATAAGACAATTTCAAATTATATCTGCCTAATGATTTGATTACCATTTAGAAGGGGAGTGATGTGTTCTACATAACTCCTCCTCCCTTAGGATTCTGCTCCGAAGAATCTACATTTTGGATTTTGGTTTTGATATTGGTGTTACCGCTTTTACTATTTCTAAACAACACGAAAGTAGTTGTAATTAGAATAATTATTATGAAAAAAGTTGATTCCAAGATTTTACATTATAAGTACTGCAAGCTATTTTTGTGACATAAAAAATATAAACAAAACACTGCTCAAGAACATAAATAATTAAAATACATACTTTATAAAAGGTGTCCCAACAAGAGCGGAAAATTTAAATTTAAAATAAAATACAGTTTTAGTTTTTGAGAAAATACCGACATTTTGATTTAATAATAAAGTAGATATGTAGCTCTGCTTTGCGTTCTTTTGACGAAATGTTTAATCACGGTTTGGCATAACTGTAGTGATACAGGGTCTAATTTCCTCCAATGCTTGAGTGGTGGTGGGCTTGTTGATATACATATACTTTTGACTTCAAATAAATCTTAGAAGAAATAAGTCCAAAAGCATCAAATCGCACGATCTAGGCGTCCAATTCTGGTTGATTACACGACCAGGGAATGTCTCGTGCAATAATGCCATTGTTTCACGCAAGTGTCACCGTCCTGTTAGAACCACATGTCTTGGAGATCCATACCATCCATTTGAGGTACAACAACCTGTTTTATCATTCGCCAAAACCGTTCGCCATTGATTATTTGTGCTTTCTTTCATGAGAATACGCTACATAGTGTTTCTTGAAATGTTCAATTCTTGACCACGATGTCGAATGGATATTTCCGGACTCTAGGCCACATTCTGGCGAACAGCCGTGATGATTTCTGCTGGACGACCTGGACGAACACGTGTCGATGGTCCGACATCGGTAATCGACCCAATCTGCTCGAATTTTTCCATTATTCTTTTCACAGTTATTGCACTTGGAACATTTTGGTCACAAAAAATTTAACGCAAATTGCGAATCGTGACAGTCAACCTTTCATCATTTTTGAAATAATATTTAACAATAATAATGCGTTGTTGTGCTGAATAGCGATCTATTTTTAATAATGCCGGACTGTTTACCCTCGAACTGTTATAATGATTTGACTGTTAAAGCACAACAGCAAAAATGGCGCCAGATATAAATTGTCCGCTCTTCTTGAGACCCTGTTTACAGGTATGGACTGAACGGTAATATTCTAAAGTAATATGGTATACAATTGTCAAAACAGAAATTACAAAGCAGATAAACGTTCGCAATTACCAAGTGTAACAAGTAACATGTAACGAAAACTAGCATCTCCCGTAAATTTTGTGTTTTAGTTTTAATTAATTATTAAAGTCGAATTTATCGCGGTAATTATTTACTTCCCTTCCCATATGCGTAAGCGGTTCGTTAGAAGTTCATTCGATGGTAATTTACGCAAAAAAATGTTGTGTTTAATCAAATAAAATTATTTATAAGTTGGTGCTAAAAGTTTATATCATTTACTTTACGACGTTATTCAAGAGAATAAAGATTAAAGAGAAGAAGACGGTTACTACTCGTATGTGTTGGAAGACGTATAGGATCATTCCTGTCCAAGTGACACAGTTGCAAATCGAATAAACTTGTGCTGTGAACGGATTCAATATAATCAATATGTTCTGAGTACATTGGGGACCAAATGTTACATGCATACTTTAACTGCGGAAGAACAAAGGTATTATACATATAGCGTGGACGTTGTTAGAGTATATGGAAATTCTTTACTCCAGCGCTTTATGGAGACAAATATTGAATTGGCCTTATTCACCATTTGATCAATGTGAGATGTGAAAACTATATGAGTTGTAAAATCTGTATATTTTGCGAGAAATGCACACCTATGTATATCACATTGAGGTTGTTATTTTAGATAGTAAGATTACGTTTGCTTGAAAAATACATCGACTGACATTTTGACACCTTTAAAAATATATTATTGTTCCAGCACCATTCGGAAAAAAACATTTAAGTTAGTCTGCAAACTAATGAAATCGGACTGACGGTGGACAATTTTGAAGATTGTAATCTCATCGGCGTGTATTAGTACGCGGAAGGTTTTAAGAATTGCCATAATAAATAGAAGACGACCTAAGCGGTTGCCTAGGGGGACATCGGATATAGCAGAAATCATTTCGAAAGTTATTCTCCTAAATAGAACTTGATATATACGTCCTTAAACTGCTACAAAAACCATCAAAGTAAGTAGGTAGGTAGGTAGGTAGGTGTGGTTGTGACAACATACTATGCTGAAACATAATTAGCGCAAAGGCGCCGTTTTAATACCACAACTCAAGTGACCTAATTTGTTGTAAAAACTGACGTTGGACTTGTGGGGAAGGAGAGAAAAGATTATTTAAATCCACCCCGTGGCATTGAGGAAACTGATAACGTCACCGATGATTGTCTCCGTTAACTCACTAATATTATCAAAAAGGAGTCTG
Source organism: Pocota personata (assembly GCA_963082735.1). Lineage (NCBI taxonomy): Eukaryota > Metazoa > Arthropoda > Insecta > Diptera > Syrphidae > Pocota > Pocota personata. The sequence goes on from OY720431.1 coordinate 68,757,041, forward strand.
CCAAGTGTACGGTGTCTGACCCTACTAAGGGCAGGACACTTACAAAGGAAGTGAAGGATTGTTTCATTGGCCATATTGCAGCTACGACAAAGTGCATTAAAAGTAATGCCCAGTCTGGCTGCGTGGACCCCTATGGGCCAATGGCCAGTGCTCCAGAACTCTAGCAATATCTGCCCGGTTTCTGTTTAATAGCTCTTGTGTTCTGCGCTAGTTATACTTGGGCCACATCTGCCTGGATATAACACAGTTCTGCAACCCTCGACATCTATTACCAGCATCTGCAAGGAAATGAGCAAAGATTCTACCCTTAAGGGCTCCTAACGGAATGTTGACCTCCTCCACACGTGAGCAATCAAGGGCAGATCCCTGCCTCGCCAATTCATCAGCCCTTTCGTTTCCGTCAATGTTACTATGACCAGGCACCCAGATGAGGCTGATCCTAGACCGATAACCGAGTGCGGCAAGCTCCTCCTTGCATTGTTCCACAAGTTTGGAGGAGGAAGCCGCAGATACGATGGCTTTGATAGCGGCCTGGCTATCAATGAGAATGGCTATGGTGTTAAGTTGTATGGATGGATCTCGTACACAACTAGAGATATTGAGGGATTCAGAGAAGATTCCCGCCCCTACCCCGCAGTCCATTTTCGACCCGCAAGTGAAAATGGTTATTTTGAACTCGTTTGTCATCTCGCCACATTTCCATTCCGCCCTGGAAGGGAGTCTCACCGTGACATCATTGCGAAAGTTCACCCTGGGAATTATGTAGTCGGTCAAATTTGCCACCAACTCCCGATGTAGCAGATTAAGGATGCTGTTGTGGCCGTAAAGACAATCGCACCAGCTACCTGTTTCTCTTAATCTAATCGCACTACATGCTGATATGTACTTTATATGAAGGTCGAGTGGTTTAAGGTGAAGGATTACGTTCAAGGCTTCAGTTGGGCATGTTCTCATCGCCCCCGTAGCACCTAGAGCCGTAGTCCTTTGTACTTTGTTGATGAGTTTAATAATGTATGACTTCTTAACCACCGGCCACCACACTAGCGATCCATAGGAAAGTATAGGGCGCACCACCGCAGTATACGTCCAAATGACCATCTTCGGACGGAGTCCCCATTTCTTACCGAATGTTTTGCTACAAACATAAAAAGCCGCACAGGCTTTCTTTACCCGCTGTTCAATGTTAAGCTTCCAGCTTAATTTAGGGTCGAGTACCACACCTAGGTACCTAGCACTAGATGATAAAGAGAGTAATTGGTTATTAAGCCGTGGAGGCAAAAAAGCCGGTATTTTGGTTTTTGTGGTAAAGAGTATCAGTTCAGTTTTGCTAGGATTGACGCTAAGTCCACATCCAGTGGCCCATGTGCTAATCTTATCCAAAGCACCTTCCATAATCTCACTGATCACTGAAGGAAACATTCCCGATACCAACACTACCACATTATCCGCATACGCGACAACCTTGACACCGTCTCGGTTAAGCTTACACAGAATTTTGTTGATTACCATAAGCCAAAGAAGAGGAGAGATAACCCCACCCTGAGGAGTTCCCCTTACAATGGATATGGTGGAAACACTATTACCGAGTGTCGATTGAATGATTCTGGTTTTTAGCATAGTCACTATCAACTTGCTAATAAACTCCCCTACACCCAGTTGGGACAGAGCTTTCTGAATCGATTCAGTACTAACATTATTGAAAGCACCTTCATCATCTAAAAAGGTGGCAAGAGTAAATTGTTTGTAGTGTATTGTCTTTTCTATCGTACGCACAACTTCATGGAGCGCCGTCTCAGTCGATCGCCCCTTAGTGTACGCATGCTGAGATTTTGATAGAAGGGATGTATCTATTATATTACGGATGTGGGTGTCTAATATACGTTCCAACGTCTTAGGGAGGAAAGATGACAAGCTGATGGGTCTGAAATCCTTTGCAGATCCATGCCCCTGCTTCCCCGCTTTCGGAATAAACTCAACACGAACACCCCTCCAACTCAGAGGGACATGGTTTAGAAGAATACAGCTTCTATAGATCAGAACTATCCAAGGGACCACTTGATCCAGTGTTTTTTGCAGCATTACCGGGAGTATGCTGTCAAGTCCAGCCGATTTATAGGGAGAAAAGCTGGAAATGGCTCAAGAGGTATTAACCTCTGTAATTGCTGTTTTAATGTCGTTCCAAGATGAGTATTGCACATCTTGAGGACAAATTGAGTGAGCAATCTCATCTTTGCATCCTGAAAAGTGAGTTTGCATTAAAAGCTCCAGAGACTCGCTAGAGGAATCCGTCGCAAGTCCCGTCCAGCCTTTTGATAAAGGACGGACTGGAGTGTTCCTCGGATAGGATCTTACTCAGTCTGGCAGAGTCCTTAATGATTTCAATGGACTGACAATAGTCCATCCAAGCCAGAGACTTGGCCCTTTTAATGGATTTCTTATATTCTTTTAGGCAATCTTTATATGGTTGTCAATGGTTGATTGTGTCGGTAGCAGACATTGAAGATTTCTCTGGTAATCTTCCTAAGATTAGAAAGATCTTCGTTCCAACATGAGGGACATTTTTTCTTACTGAATTTAATAGGGCACGAAACCTTAAAAGCCGTATCCATGGCTTTTTCTAGGGTTGTCGTCAAGTTCCTTGACTGATTCGATTTTCGTGCCGGGTGTTCTGTTAAGTTTAGATTTGATAACCTGACCAAATTTGCTCCAGTCAATTCTCTCAGGGTTTCTAAATGGCTTAGGTGCCTCGACCTCGAGGCTAACATTAAAGATTATCCATTTATGGTCAGAAAAAGATAGACGATTGGATACCCGCCAATTAGTCTTGAGTGTAATGTCCAAGACTTCCTCCCAACCTCTGAAATTATCCGAACTCGGAAAGACAAAAGTTGGTTTGTTACCCACATTACAGACAGAAATGTCGGACATCACAAGGAAATCGAATAAAGACTCACCGCGTTTGTTGATTACCGAGCTGCCCCATAGCGTATGTCTGGCATTCGCATCGCAGCCTAGAATCAGTTTGCCATTTTTCTCCGCGATCGCTGATGTCAACGGTCGTACCTCCTCAGGCGGTGATGGTCTGTCTCGATCCATATAAGCTGAGGAAATGAAAAGTGTCAGTTGCAACCTCCAATTTAACTACAGTTAAATCGGCAGAGCTAAAATTAGGACATAGAAATGCATTTATATGTTTTTTTTAGCTAGGATGCAGGTCCTTGGTTTATTACTAACCTGGTTAATGGTATTGTAGAAAATATTGTACCGGTTGTCCTTTAGCCCTTTAACGACTGAACCTTTCACCCAGGGCTCCTGAATAAGGCAAATGTCGATGTCTTCCTCGCCTAGGAAAACACGCAGATTATCTGACGCACTCTTCGAGTGGTGCAGATTAATCTGTGCGATGTTCAACATTCGGGATGGTGGTGTTGGTGATGGCGTCGACAACCATGTCCTCCGACAACTTGTCGGTGCCATCAATTCCCCCTGTCTCATCGTCAGGACCAAAGGGGATATCCTTGGCAGGGATAAGCTTGAGCTTGAACTTCGCATCCACAAAGTAGAATCGGAAGAATTATAGTTTTTGCTAAGTCATATATCTTGCTAATTGCCAACTGGACTTGATAGGCCTAACTAAGCGTGGAGTTGAACCAAATTCCCAAATTTCTAGCTTTATCCACATGTTCTATTTCTAAATAGCTAAGTCGAGTTTATTTTTATAAAGAACTGAGCACTTCGATTTGTTGGGGTTTAAAAGAAGCTTGACCAACACATAATACTTTTAATGTCGCTGTATAGTTTATCACCCCCATCTTCAATCATACCTAGTTTGCAGCATACATATATTTTCACATCATCAGCATGCATACATATGTTATGATGAGAACTTAACAGCATGTGGGAGGTCATTTATGAAAATAGAAAATAATAAATGCCCAAGTAGTAAGCCTTGAGGTACTCCAGACGATAAATTAATTAAACCTGATGACTTCCTGCCTAAGACGACAGCTTGACTCCTACCAGAAAGGTATGAGAAGATTAAATTAAAAGCAGACTCAGAAAACCGAAACACGTTCTTCATTTTGAATATCAGTACGTTGTGAGTGACTGTGCCGAAAGCCTTCGAGAAGTCAAGCAGCCCTAGAAATGAACTGTGTTTTTTCTTGAAACCCGACTGGTGACTGCTCAAAAGTTGGTAGTTTTCAATAAAATTGGATATTTGCTCATACAGGAGTTTTTCCAATACTTTCGATAAAAAGGGAAGTATTGACATTGGTCTGTATTCGGGGGAGATGAGCGGGTAGCAGACTTTTTCACTACGGGTATGACTTTAGCGATCTTCCATGCTACTGGAAAAGAACTTGTTAAAATACAATAATAGAATTAAAAATGTAAATAATAATGGGAAGTATGTAAGGCAAAATTATCTTAATGAATAATGGATGCATATCGTTGAAGCCCATGGGTTTAGATTTTATTTTCAGAATAGTTCTTACGGCACCAGTCTCATACATGTATTCTAACAAATTAAAATCTATCGCCATCATCAGAGTTAATGTCGGTATCAGCTGATTTCGAAACAAAAGGATTTGATGAGGCACATTGAACTTTGGCAAAATCAACATTAAGAGTTTCTGGACTGATATCGTCAGAACACTGTTATTTTTGGCAACCAACACTAAGCTCCCGTAAGTTTTTCTACAAAGTTTTTACTGGCAAATTTCGGCTAAGACGTATTGAGTAGAGTCGAGTTTTAGCTTCCCTAATCTTAATGCAGACTCTGTGGCCATGATGTACTGGTAACGTCATCACTTGTCAAGCTGCAGGTTCAAGGTTCGAATCCTGATGTCAAAAATCATCGTATTTATTTCGCATGAAATAAATAAAAAAGTCGATCAATTGCGAAAGCTTATGTCAACTCTACTGCGAAGGCATAACACTGGCAGTAGGGCGGTCATATGACTAAATTGAAACTTGATCATGATGATATCAGGAGGACGAAAGAAAAAATACTGTGAATCATAAACTACCACAATAACAGCAAAACAAAAATACTCCTCAGCAATCTGGACGCCACCATCCTCTGTACGCACGGTACACGTTAATTCTTCATCATTTGGTAAATATCAGGTGAAAAATTATATTACGTCGAATGCACTTTGATTTAAGTGGCACATGTGTGTTAAACAAGTTGTTATCAGAATTTTGTAGAAAATTGACCTGGTCATTAGGAGAGTTCATAAAGTAAATTTGCTACCAATTCAAACGAAAAATATGTTCTTCCAATCTATTCAAGTCGAGTCTTTGAAAATCTTTATACTCTTACATGATAGGTGTATTTTCCACATTGATTTTAAAAGTCGCAAAAATGAGGTCATGTTTTGGAAATACAGGCGCTGATAATTGAGAGTAAAACAAGGAGTCTTGGGGATTATTTACAGAGAACAAGTCCAACAAAGTGGCCGCGAAGCCCATAAAGTGAGCTGGATTATCAAAATTAAGGGTATTTAAGCCAAGACTGGTCATTCTTTTTTTAAATGAAGTCTCCATGTTAAGTAGGCTACAGTTGAAATCACCTCATATAATAATTTGTTTATACAGTGAGGAGATATTTTCAACATTTTTATTGGGCCCATACTCAACTCCGAGCAAGCATTTGTTTTCACCTTTTAAAATTTCAATAAAATTATATTCCATTGGAAATGCAGCATCCGACCAAACGATACTTTTCATGTTAATACTCGTAAGTAGCTATTCAACCCCCAATTCTATCACTCCTATAAGTGCGAAGCAATTTGTAGCCACCCAAGCTACACAAATTATCAGAAAAATCGGTTTGATATCAAGTGAGTTAATCAAAAGCTTTGGTTCTGCTGCACTGGCTCGCACGTTAAATGTTCCACCTCTGGCGAACACACTCGAAAGGGTTCTTTGTAGTGCTTCAAAGTATCCGGATATTTCGGATAATCGGATAGTGCCGGATACTCGGATCCAGGATCCGATATTCGACTTTTTCGAATAGTATCGGATAGTGTCAGATAGTTTCGAATCTTCGGATAGTTTCGGATCTTCGGATAGTTTCAAATCTTCGGATAGAGTCGGTTCTTCGAATAGTTTATAGACAGAATGGAGGAAGAACAATGTATGCGAGACCTTTGTCACTTCAGTAGAAGAGCTTTTCATAGAATCAGGAGATTACATGATGCCAAGTTTTCGTGGATGCGGCTGTCAGATGAGAGCCCGACATCATGTAAACAAAGAATTTGCCTTGTATACTGCTCAATTGCGGTAATCCACAAGACATTAAATCTGTGGCCACAAGGAAAAACAGCAGAAGTCGGCTTATGTCAAAATCCAGTGAAATACTACAACGGTCCTAAATATATAAACTTGTTTCGCTCAATTGTTTAGTTCATTATCTGCAACGGCTACCGAGTTATAGGCAGATAATTGAAAGCATAAACCAAAAATTTCATACGATTTGCACAGAAATTTATTTTTTTTTTGGTTGCGCCTCGAGGTGCAGGAATCTTCAAAAGATACCAATGGCCCGTACCATTGGTTATGCCCGATTCATATATCTGACCTGATGATTCATAAGCGTCGGCCAGTATATGCCTACGGGCTAAACCTCACCCCCCAGAGAGGCACTATGAAAACCGGTCGCTCGTGCTCATAGTGGAAGGAAATTCGTTCCTCTCATTTTTTCGTTTTGTGGTGACTACGACTAAGTTACCTTAACAAGTAGTTTACGCTTCTGTAGTGTTAATCGCGTTAGGTAGGTAGCTTTCCAGCGAAGGCACCTACTAATACCGTCATTACATGCGGTTTTCCCTTACTGCGCCAGATCGTACGGTCTTGTTCTTTGTAGTCGGCGCTCGAGGTTTGTCACGTCCAGAGTACGGATTATTTCATTATTGCAATGATCATGAAGGCGAGTACGAAGTTTGTGAGCAAAGTTTGTTACTTCATCCCCCACGGTAGCAATTCCTAGATCTCTGTGAATATCACTATTCCTTATATACCATGGAACATTCACAATTGCTCTTGTTTTGGAATGTTTGCAGAACAGTCATATTGCTTGGCTTGGTACAACCCCAAAGTTGTATACCGTATGTCCAAGATGGTTTTAGCACTTGCTTATACAGAAGCGGTTTGTTGTATACGCTTAACTTCGAGTATATCCCGAGTAGCCAGTACATTTCTCTAAGTCTGATTTCGAGCTCGTCGCGCTTCTTTTTAACATGTGGCTTCCACTTAAGTTTTGCGTCTAGTGTCATTCTCAGATATTTTGCCTCGTTTGCGTACGGTATTTGTACCGAGTTAATGGAAATAGGTAAGTTGTTTATCTTTTTGTACGTAAAATTGATATGCGTTGACTTGGTCTCGTTAAGGACGATTCTCCAGGTCTTTGTCCACTCGCATACTTTGTTTAAAGCTCGTTGGAGTTTTCCAGTTGATGATTCGACTGACTCATCTGTTGCGAGGATAGCCGTGTCGTCTGCGAACGTTGCTACGACAGTCCCTTCATCTTGTGGTATATCTCTTGTGTAGAGGAGGAACAGGATTGGGCCGAGAACGCTTCCTTGCGGAACACCGGCATGGATTTCTTTGAATTTCGAATATTCTGCCCCATGTTTAACACGAAAGAGTCTGTTATTAAGGTAAGATTCCAATATTCTGTAGAATTTATCTGGTAAGTTTACCTTTAGCTTATATCTCAGGCCTTCGTGCCATACCTTGTCGAGCGCTTGCGATACGTCGAGAAAAGCGGTAGAGCATATCTTTTTCCCTTTTAGAGCTTTTTCAATTTCATTTGTAATTCGATACACCTGATCGATTGTGGAATGTTTAACCCGAAACCCGAATTGATGATCCGGGATCAATCGCCTTTCTTCAATTACTAGGTCCAATCTTTTTAGCAGAAGTTTCTCAAAGACTTTAGATATTATCGGCAGAAGCGAAATGGGTCATTATTACTAGTTAACTTAGGCGGTCTTTCTTTTTTTTGCTAGACTTCCACCGATTTTCAGAGTGACTGCTGAGTGGTCTGAGCATAAATCATAACATTCTTCTACTTTTGAGGGTGGCCTTGGTATTCACGGTTCAAATCCTGATCTCAACAATCATCTATTTATTTCGTCTGAAATAAATAAAAAAGTCGATCAATTACGAAAGCTTAGTCAACTCTACTGCGAAGGCATAACACTGGCAGTAGGGTGGTCATATGGCTAAAATGCAACTTAATCGTGATGATGACATCAGGTGGAAGGAAAAAAAATACTGTGAATCATGAGCATCGACAAAAAGCAAAACAAAGAAGCTCCCCAGTTATCTGGACACCACCCTTGGAGTTTACTGAAACTTAATACTACCTAAGTTTCAAACCCACTACACCAATCTTTCTTTCTCTCTCTCTATCAATTTCTTCAAACGCCCGTGCCCTGAAATAATTTAATGGTATTCATATCCCATTTGGCGCGCGCAAATTATAAAAAAAAAAAAAAAACTTCCGTTAGATTTTTAGTTACCGTTTTTGCGATGAAGAAGTCGACGAGGTCAGGGATTTTATTATTGTCAGTTGGCCAATACGTTGGCTTTCCCGTCGAAAGCCATCACCCTTAGGATCTACCTTAGGTAGGTAGGTAAGAGTGGCGGTTCCATTAGGAAGACTCCAATTAGCACTACTCACGTTACCACAACTCATGTGAACCTGGGTGTTATGGTGTGTTGTCTTTAGATCTAACCTGTGGAATTCAAAAAAGTAATAAGTTTTTTGATGATTTTCTCTGAGATTTTCTCTAGGGAATTGAAAAAGGTTTTTTATATTGCTCGTTGTCGGACCCTAGCTATTGCCGACAGGCAGATAAATAGTGGATAAGGGTTTCTCTTTCAGTGTGTGTTGTGTGGGATACCTAGCTTGACTGCGTGGTCGTCTATAGATTAGTGACCCGTAGTGATCGCTGTTGATCTGGAGACGTCGTTATGCGTTCTATTTAGGAAGTCCATTGTTTTAATTTTATTGTAGCCTGGCCACATCGTTCTGGATATAACACAATTTGTTAGCCTAGTCCTAATCTAATGCAATCTGTTGAGGGCGATACGAGTTCTTTCGGTAGAGAGTCCAGTATATTACTATGCCCGTAGGGTTTCGCAGTCCAGCACCCAGACTCTTTGAGTCTGATCGCTCTATGTGCTGTAATGTTTGTTATGTGTAGGTTTAGAGGTAAAAGATGCAGACGAACTGCTTGAGCATCTGACGGGGTAGACCGTAGAGCACCTGTAGTGCCTATGCATGCTGTTCTTTGTACCTTGTTAAGTGTGGTTATATTATAGGCCTTTTTTAGATTCGGCCACCATACTATTGACCAATATGTGAGAATAGGGTCAATTTTGGTTGCAAGCCCCATTTTTGCCGAATTTCTTGCCGTTGTTCTATATTTTGCTTCCAGTTGAGTTTAGAATCTAGGATAACTCCTAAATACCTAGCACTGGACGAGAGTGAGAGTGTTTTTGGCTCATGTGCTTAATTTACTCAGAGCATTTTCCATGATTTCGCTTATTACAGAAGGGAACATTCCTGACACTAGGATTACTATGCCGTCCGCATACCCGACTACTTTAATTCTTTCTCTGTCTAATGCTACAAGGATTTTGTTCATGACTATAAGCCATAGTTGAGGTGAAATAACACCGCCTTGGAGTGTTCCCTGTTGGCAAATTTGGTTATATTGCTGTTACCTTGTGTTGCGTGAATAATTCTAGTACTAAGCATAAAAACATTCAAATGACTTAGATAACTTTCTATATCTAGCTCCGTTACGGACTCTAGAATTGCTTCAGTATGCACTACCTCGTGAAGTGCTGTCTCTGTCGATCTTCCCTTGAGGTATCCGTGCTACGATATGGACAGGGAAGATTCTTCTATTTTATTCCGCAGATGGTAATCCAGCAGTCACTCGAGAGTCTTCAGCACAAAGGAAGTTAGACTGATTGGTCTGAAATCTTTCGAGTTTCGATAGCCGCGTCTAGCTGCCTTTAGAATAAAAACCACTTTCACTCGTCTCCATGAGTGGGGTACATGGTTATTTAATAAAAAGCTACTGTCTTGCGACATTTGTAGCATTATGGGCAGAATGCCATCCCAGGAAATCTTTTCATCGGTAATAATGGATTTTATGCTTTCCCAGGCGCTAAAATGCTGGCGCAGAGATCTGATAGGCTCCTTTCTGCTATCTTTGCGCCCGGAAAAGTGGGTGTTTATTAGAAGTTCTTAAGATTCTGCAGTTGGCTCAGTCCACTCCCCATCTGACTACCTTAGGTCTCAATAGATTGACAGCATTCTGTCCATGACTGTTTCTTAGCCATTCTGACAGATTGCTTGTATAATGTAAGGCAGTCTTTATACGACTGCCAGTATTTACACATGTGGTAGATATTGAAGGTATCTCTGGTCAACTTTCTAAGATTAGAGAGTTCCACATTCCACCAAGGAGGGAATGGTTTTTTGCTATATCTGTGTTAAAAGCTTTTACGAAAGTCTTTACCTTTGTGTCGAGTTCTGTGATTTAGGTGATTTTCAGGTTGGGGGTTCTAAGGAGTTTTGAACTAATAACCTGTCCAAACTGTGTCCAGTCAATTCTGTTGGGGAGATCTACATTGAAGAGGATCCAACTCTGGTCTGAGAAGGATTTCAGATTGGATACTCTTGGTTAATAGCGTACATTGTACAAGATATTTCGGATAGTTCTTCTAATGAAACAGTTCTTTATGAAGCGAATACATTAGAAGAACTTAAGAAAAAATGAAAATATTAAAAGTCAGATTAATTCGAATCACCTTCGAAATAAAAACTTCAATCAAGCTAACATTTTTAGCGCTTCAACATCAAATAATACTAAAGATAATTCGAATCGGAAACGTTGTGCGAACTGTGGCTCCCTCTCTCACCATCAAAGTGGTTGTCCAAACAAGAGCAAAGGTACTAGATGTTTTTCATGGAGTGAATTTGGACATGTTGCTTCAAATTGAAACGAATAAGTATATGGGACTACCGTGTTAAAGTTGTTGTCGCTGGAGAACTTTATGAAGCTTTGATTGACACTGGGGCAGATGTGTCCTTAATGAAAGAGAGCATATGGAGGAAGTTCGGTGCTATTAAAATGGATGGACCTGAGGAGTGTTTACTTGGCTTCGGTAATGATATAGCAAAGAAAACATATGGCTCTTGCGCAGTGACGATTTTAATTGAAAATGATATGCATGATGTTCGATTTCACGTTATTCTGGATGATTGGATGTCTGATCTAATGATATTAGGAAAGAATTTTTTGTAAAACGCCGGTGACTATTAAAAATGGCAGTATCCATGTCAATAAGAGACCTGTTGCTGTCTACTTAGAAGAAAATGATATCGCCAAAATAGATATTGTCCAAGTAATACAAAAGGATAAAATCGAAAATATCAACAAAATTCTTGATAAGGAGATACGAAGCTAGATTACTGAATTAATCAATTCATACGAACGGGGAAAGGTACAGAAGTCCTGTGTCGAGATGCAGATTGCTTTATCTGATGAACATCCAGTCTATCAGAAGCCTAGGCGGTTAGCACCGAAGGAAAGGAGAGATGTTAAGAACCAGATCGAGGATTGGTTGCGTGAAGGCATAATTCAGCATAGTAGCTCAGACTATGCAAGTCCAATTGTTTTAGTTAAGAAGAAGGACGATTTCAATCGGTTATGTGTTGACTACAGAAAGCTAAAAGCGAAAATTATAAGAGACCGTTATCCACTTCCTATAATCGAAGATGTTTTGGAGGAGTTATACAAAGATCGTATTTTTACAACTTTGGATTTTAAGAATGGTTTCTTTCACGTCAAAAGTATACTGCATTTGTTACACCGGATGGACAGTATGAATTCCTGAAAGTCCCTTTTGGTTTATGTAACTCTCCATCTGTTTTCCAAAGATTTATAAACTTTGTTTTCCAATCACTCATACGAAAAGGAATTTTAATGGTTTACATGGATGATGTAGTAATACTTGCTGCTAACTATGAAGAAAACTTAGAGAGATTAAAAATGGTTCTAGAGATTGCTGCAGAGAATGGTCTGGCTATTAATTGGAAAAAATGTAGTTTCGTAACGACATCAATCAAATTCTTAGGTCATATCATTGAGAATAGATCTATGAAGCCGTCAATTGAGAAAACTCAAGCCGTGCAAAAGTTTCCAAAACCCGATACGATGAAAAAGATACAGGCTTTTTTTGGGCCTCACAGGATACCTTAGGTGATTCATTCCAGACTAATCGATTGTTGCTAAGCCATTGTCGGATCTTTTTCGAAAGGGAATATCATAGTGTTTTGGTCCTGACCAAGTTGTAGCTTTGACGAAGGCACTTTGCAACGATCTAGTTCTTAAGCTTTCCAATCCGTCATTGTTTGTGTTTGGTTAACTTGTGAATGTTAATTATTATTAGAGACAAGTACATTACACATTTGTATTATATGTAGATAAGTATTTCAAACATAAACATTTTTTTTTTTCAATTATTATTTTTAAATTTGTATTCTGTTATGTTTTACAATTTGTTTGCCTGATCTCAAAGTCAATGTATCTTTTGGTAGTTGATCTGTCTTTGCTGAGCTACTTGGTATAGTAATAGTTTTATCAGAGATCAAGTCTCTTTGATTGAGACGGTATTATTTACTTTGGCTATCTTTAACTATGAACGATCTTGGCGTCTCAGAAACCTCCACTACCTTCCCCTTTTTCCATACTTTGAAGTTCCATTTTGATGTTTTTTGAATAAAACCGATTCATTTTGTGTGATTTTTGGACGGATCTTGGCATGGTTGTCATAGTTTGATTTCATTTTGGTTTGATATTCTCCAACTTGCTGTCTATATACTGCCTCATCTGTAACCTTTGGCTTGAATTCTGACTTTGTTACCGGAAGTAAATTGTGATGTTGTGATGTTGTTCGAAGACAAAGTAGACCTAAATACGGATCTGAATTTGTTTCCCTGCACTTCGTTAATAACCTTTTGATCATTTGAATGGACCTTTCAACTAAACCATTTGATCTATTATAATATGGACTACTTGTAACGTGTTCAAATTATTGGGTTTATAACGTGCGGTTTTTTTGTCCAAATTTTAACGTTTTTTTAAGAAAAACATGTACAATAGTATTATTCAAAGTATTGCCCATCTGAAGCTGTGACTTTTTCCCATCTTTCTGGCAATTTCTGGATCCCATCCTAAAAGAACTGCGCCGGCTTGGCAGCCAAGAATGAATCAAGCCAATTTTTGATATTCTGCTCTGATGTGAACCGTATTTCAGTGAGGGCGTTCTGCATCGACCGGAACAAATGGTAGTCAGAAGGGGCAAGGTCTGGGCTATAAGGCGAGTGGGGTAAAACTTCCCATCCACTGTTTTCCAAATAGTTCTTAACCGGAATAGCAACGTGGGGCCGAGCGTTGTCATGATGGAAAATTATTGCCTCGTATCTGGTCGCATATTCCGGGCGTTTTTCGGCTACTGCTCTCTTCAAACGAATTAATTGTGTTCGGTAGCGTTGTCCATTGATGGTTTCACCCGGTTTTAGCAGCTCATGATACAGCACACCCTTCTGATCCCACCAAATACAGAGCATTACCTTCGCGCCATGGATATTCGGCTTTGCCTTTGATTTGGCTGGTTGGCCGGGTTTCACATATGATTTTTTGCGCTTGGGGTTGTCGTAATGGATCCATTTTTCATCACCAGTAACAATCCGATGCAAAAATGACTTCCTTTTGTGGCGTTCCAGCAGCATTTCGGACATGCAAAACCGCCTTTCGACGTCTCTCGGCTTGAGTTCATGTGGAACCCAATTTCCTTGCTTTTGAATATATCCAGCTGCTTTTAAACGTTTTGAAATGGCTGCTTGAGTGACACCCAAAGATTCTGCGAGCTCTTCTTGTGTTTGGCAACAATCTTCATAGAGTAATGCTTCCAGTTCTTCATCTTCAAACTTTTTTGGCTGCCCAGGACGTTCATCGTCTTCCAAGCCAAAATCATCACTTTTAAATCGTGTAAACCACTTTTGGCACGTTCACTCAGCTAGCGCATGTTCACCATAAACTTCCACCAAAATACGATGACTTTCGGCAGCAGTTTTCTTCATATTAAAGTAATGAAGAAGAACTCCGCGCAAAAACACTTTTTCAGGCACAAAGTTCTACATATTTGAGTGAAAAAAAATTATTGTTGTTTACCCTTCAAATGAATGACATATACTGAAATGACGTACAATGACAGTAGCTTTCCAACGCATGTTCCAATGGAATAATAACAATGGAATAATACAAGTTACGCCATTTCTTAGCAAACCGCACGAATTAAGTTATTGACCCAATACCAGTTCCTAGTAAATTCTTTGAATTCTTCGGAGTTGAATGGAGGGCCATTATCAGACATAAGCTCTGACCCATGCCCATTCCGTGCAAATGTTGACTTCAGATTTATTATGATCTCGTCAACTTTAATTTAGCTATTTCTATAAACTTGGAGTAATAGTCTACTAATAAAAAGTATAACTCATTTTTCCATTCGAAAAGATCGAGACCTACTTTTTGGAATGGAAGATTCGGTAATTCATGTGTGATAAGTGGCTGTTTGCAATTATTGTTTAGATTTTTGCTGCATGTTTCACACTTTTCGACAGATTTTTGAATATCTTCATTCATGTGAGGCCAAAACACCAACCCTCTTGCGCGTTTCTTACTTTTTTCAATTCCTGAATGACCATCGTGAATATATTCTAGCGCTTAACGTTTAAATATCAGTTTATCGATGACGGACAGCTAATATCTATAATTCTAATAGGCCTGCAGATCAACTGTCAATTTCTTCTTACTTTCAGGCCATTGACCCTTAATGAAAGAGGATAACTGTTACATGTTTCCATCTTCCAGAATTGCATCTAAAATTTTGTTAAGCGTTTCTTCTGATATTTCAAGACTAGACTTTATTAGTCCGACATGAATTTTGATTTCGCTATTTAACCGGCTTTCCTCTTTATGACACAAAGGAGCTCTTAACAAGATGTCTGCGACCAATAATTAGGGTGGCCGAGTTATAGTGGTAACATCATCGCTTGTCACGCTACAGGTTCACGGTTCGAATCCTGATGTCAATAATCATCTATTTATTTCGGATGAAATAAATAAAAAATCGATCAATTGCGAAAGCTTATGTCAACTCTACTGCGAAGGCATCACACTGGCAGTAGGGCCGTCATATGGCTAAAATGCAACTTGATCGTGTTGATGACATCAGGAGTACAAAAAAAATACTGTGAATCATGAGCAACGACAAAAGCAAAAACACCCTTGGAGTTCACTGAAACTTAATACCAGCTGAGTTTCAAACTAACTACACCAATCTGTTTATCTCTCTGTCTCTTCCCCTTTCCTCAAAACGCCCGGGTCCTAAAATTAGTATAAGGGTATTCATAACCCCTTTCACACGTGCAAATTATAAAAAAAAAAAAAAAAAAATCCCTAGTTTGTATGTGACCTCCAAGTCATAGGCTTAAAGACGAAGCATCACTCTTTGCAACCTAGGCGGGACATTGAGTAATTCTTTTTGAATAGTGAAATTAGCGGCTTGCGGTCCGTTTCTACCACTGTTTTCTGACCATATACCTATATGTACTGATGGCAATTTTAGCTAGCAGTTAAATAGGATGACGTAGAGCTCTTTCTCTATTTGAAAATTACTTCTTTGACAATCTGTAAGATTTTTCGACGCAAATGCTAAAGGACGATTATTTTGTAGTAGACATCCACCTACTGCAAGCTGTGAGGCATCTGATGATATGACTAAAGGTCTTAACAATTGAAAATGTGCAAGAACTAGTGGTTCTGTGACCGAGGACTTGAGTCGCATAAATACTTTTCCCAATGACTCATTCCATTGGAACGTGCCATTCTTTTTCAGCAATTGTCGCAAGGGCTCAGTTTCATTAGACAAATTCTGTATAAATGAACAGAAGTAAGTTAACATTCCTAAAAATTTATGGACATCTTTTAAAGAAGTTGGTGATGGCATTTTTAAGGAAGGGTACCTTACTTATTACTGAATTTGTGAAAATTGGTTACATAACTTTTAAGTGTACTCGTAATTTGGTGTATGTGCACTCTCGATTTTTGGAACTATTTTCTTTTTTCGTGGCTAGGTGAAATGTCTTCATAAACACAATGAGAAGACGACAAAATTCTCCACAGATGGCGACAGTATTGTAAAAGACTTCTGAATGAACAGTTTCCCCGGGTATACTTTCCAAGAGCCGCTCCTAACCATTACGAAATATCCAATAATACTGTCGAAGAAGTTAGGAATGCGGTCAAATATTCCAAAAAAAGAAAAGCGGTTGGGCCAGATGAGATGCACTCTGAGTTCTGGAAAAAGATGGGAGACATCGGGTCCAGATGGCTCATGAAATCAGTGGAGGGTAAGTTATCTTCCTTTGCACAAAGGACGCGAAAATGCGATAATTAACGTTCTGTCAAGCTGATGTCACACCATGAAGATCGTTGAACGGATGTTAGATGGCCGAGTGCGGAAAATAATACGGCTATCTGATGACCAGTGCGAGTTTGTCTCGAGTAAATCAACAACAGATGCAATCCAAAGTATAAGGATCATAATGAAAAAAACATCGTGATTACTTAAAGGACTTTCATATGGTGTTGGGTTGATTTTTAAAAAGCCTTTGATAGACAACCAAGAGACCTCTTATGGGTGGCGCTAAGACAACGAGTTCCAGAAACCTATTGATCGTGGGACATGTATGAGTGAGCAGGGACAAGAGTAAGATGTCCAGCAGGAATCACCGAAGAGTTCCCAATCAAACTCGGTGTACACCAGGGAAGGGTCCTCAGTCCTTTGCTATTTATTGCAGTTCTTGATTATATGCTTGAAGGAAAAGTGACGGATCCCAAAGTGCATCAGTTATTCTTTGTTGACGATGGAGCTATCATAATTGTAGATCAAACGTCTCTGCAACGAGCACTTGAAGTATGGGTGGATGTTTTGTAGGGAAATGGGTGCCGTATTAGTTCAAAAAAGACGGAGTATCTGTGCTGCCCGTTCTCTGATCCACACCGGCCTATTCCAGACATTTACTCGAATGGAAAAGTGCTTCCCAAGTGCGAAAAGTTCAAATATCTGGGATCTATGATCAATAGTGAAGCAACTTGTGATGATGACATCAATCATCGCGCAAGCGTAGGGTGGATGAAGTGGCGGGAAAACTCCGCAATCTTTTGTGATCGAAAATGCAACCTAAGCTGAAAGGAAGGCGCTCACATACGGTTCACAATGTGGGACAATGTACAAAAAGTATGAGGGCAAATTAACGGCAGCTGAGACGAAGATACTTCGCATGACAGCAGGAGTAACAAAATTTGATAGAATAAGAAGTTCAATGATTCGACGAAGTCTTCATGTAAAAGAACCCATCACAAGCAAGATAGAGCACGACCGGCTCAGTTGGTATTGTCAAGGAGAGATCCGTCGAACTCCGTCAAAAGGCAATATCAATCAACGTTCCTACACAATCGCGGAAAAAAGGCATACCAAAAAATAACTGGATGACCAGCATTCGATTGGCCTCAGTAACGAAGTGATCCGAAACCGGGAAGTCTGCCGGTACTTCCTAAGGTCAAACCGGCAAACCCCACAGGCGGACCAGTAGGGATGCAGTAAAGTGGGAGTGTTGTGATCCTTCTACTTCGGATCATAACTTAGCCGTAAGGAGAATAAGAAGAAGAAGAAGGCACTATGAACCTGGTGCACCTCCCTTCTACTGGTTTGCTACGACTAAGTTTACTTATCAAGTAGTTTTAGTTTCAAAAATATTCGCGTTGGGGAAGTAGCTTTTCAGCAAAAGCACCTATAGCCCACAGTTTCGTTCGTTGTAGTCGGCGCACAAGGTTTGTCTCGTCTAGAATTTGGAATATAACGTTGCAATGACTATGAAGATGAATACGGAGTTTTCGAGCAAAGTTCGTTATTTCGTCATCGACCTTAGTTACTCCTAAGTCTCTGTGGATATCACTATTTCTGATATACAATGGGGCATTTACTATAACTCTTAGCACTTTGTTTTGAAAAGATTGTAGGATATCTCTATTACTTCGTTTGGTACAACCCCAAAGTTGTATACCATTCGTCCAAATGGATTCAAGCACTTGCTTGTATAAAGGCAGTTTGTTATATTATATATGCTTAATTTGGAATGTCTTCCAAGTAGCCAATACATTTGTCCGAATCCATTTTCAAGCTCGTCGCTTTTCTTTTTAACGTGCGACTTCCATTTGATTTTCGCGACTAGTGTCATTCCTAGATACTTTGCCTCGTTTGCATACGGTATTTATACCGAACTAGCTGACCCGGCGAACTTCGTACCGCCTCAGAATCGATAAATGTTGTGTTAACTTATTAGCTGCATTAATTCAGTTTTTTATTAAGATAAAATGAATACTCAAAATGAATTAAGTTCATAATTGTACAAAAATCAAAATGAAATGTATTTTAATTACATTGAAATGAATGTAATTCACATGGCAGCAAGGCATTTGCCTCATTGAAGTGAATCGCAATGATTCGAGGAGTATTGTTGCACTACTTTCTGTTGAACTATTTGCTGGATGGGTTGCACTCGGGTCGATTCCCTTTGATTGAAGAACATTTTTCGTTTTGTTGTCAGGTGCGAGAACGAACAATGGTTTACACGTGAACATGCTACGTACAATTGACCGTGAGAGAAACATTCATTTTCTAGATTCAGTCCATAAACACTGAAGGATTTGCCTTATGATTTGTTGATCGTCATGCCGAATGCAAGACGAATCGCAAATTGAATTCGTTTAAACTCGAATGGCATATCGGTTGGGATCATCGGAATTGCCGGAATGAGAACTTTTTCACCTTTGAACTTTCGTTTGAGTATCGTCGCGTGAATCACATTGCCCATGAGGTTCAGATTTCGAAGCATGATGACTACCGAGCCAACCTTCAGTTGTAAATTGTGCGGTGGCAAGCCAGGCAGATCCAATGAGTTTAAAAATTCAGTTGGTTGCTTCGTCTTCGTTTGTTACACAGTCGATAGATTTGAAGGAATGCAGTGGACCAACGATTTGATTTTGAATTGTGACACTCAAAAAATTGTGATTTTTGTGATTAGCATTGATGTTCGGCAACGCTTATGGAATGATTGGTAGTGTTTGGTGGAAATCGCCAGGCAGTAGAATCATTGCGCCTCCAAAACATCTTGAGTCATTGCGCAGATATTTCATAGTTCGATTGAGTGCTTCCAATGCGCATTTGTGCGCCATTGTGCATTCATCCCAAATGATGATTTTAATTGTTACCAAAACTTTGGCCATTGCTGAGTGTTTCGCAAAGTTGCATGTCGGTTTTTCAGTCGTTTGAAGGTTTAACGGCAATTTCAACGCTGAATGAGCCGTTCAGCATCTTTCTAGCACCATGGCCGCTATCCCGGAAGAAGCAACTGCTACAGCAATTTCGGATCTCGCACGAACAAACTACATAGCTTTTCACAATGTGCACTTCATCAAACTGAGCTAACCTCTTTGAAATCACTTTTCGCTGATGAATTTCACAAAAAATCGTTTAAAGAGAATTAATTGAATCGAATTTAAATGTAATACCGTCGAAAACTGAATGAAAATTGATGAAAACTCGAAAAAAAATGCTTATAAATCGCGGCGCATATGAGCACAGCTAGCTCAATGGTATGCAATGAAATGGTATGCAACTGAATCAGCTGTCAAAGGATAATGCACACAACGCCATCTGCCGGCATTACCGGAACCAGCGCCATGTTCATTTTTGTTTCTGTCTTGTATCAGAGATGGCGTTGTATACGGATTTAATTTTTTTGTGATTTTCTTACTTTTCCAATGCGCGAGGAAACTTCTAGAGACCGAGACACATTCCGAACAATATTTTCTGTACAATATTTCCGAAAGCAGTCCCAGTTAGTTTTGTTAGTAGTTAATCTAGGGGCTCTTACTTTTTTCATTATTGTCATAATTACTAGTGAATTATCTGAGGAGCAATCAAAACTTTTCTCGACGTTTGTAAAATCTTTAGCTACACCTCTTGTAATGAATATGTCGGTTTTCCCGTCGTAAAGAAGTGAACATTAAATTGCATGCCGGCTTCGTAAAGTAGTCTGCCTTTAGTTGAATCGCATCTTGAACCCCAAAACGTGTGTTTCGAATTGGAATCACCACCGACAATAAAATTCGGTCCAAGTGAGTCCAAAATATTTATAAAGTCAGTTTTTTTGTAGTTTGTATAGCGGAGGGCAATAAATGGACGCGATATTGTAGTACGAGTATTACCAGAACTATACTTACTTGGATCGATCGGTCTCAATAATTGTATTTATAGAATGCTCAATACAATCTTTAATGAATAGATAAGATCCACCTCTAGCCCTTTCTGACGGATGGTAAGCATGGTAAGCACAGTATCCTTTTATTTTTACACTAGATTTCTTTTTCAAATGCGTTTCGGAAACTAAGCATGTCGATATTGTTTTTCGCAAGAATACTTCTAGTTCATCTATCTTTAGTCCGTCTGCGTTTCTTGTTAATATTTTAAGCAACTGTTTCATATTCATACTTGAGTTCCTGTTTTGCGAGTTTTATGCTCGAGATTGCTCAATTTTTCAAATATAAATTTATTTGTTTTGCTTTGTTCCTCAATTTTCGCTAGAATTATAGAAAGAACTTGTGAGATTGGATCTGGAGCAATACCGCTTTTCTTATTTTCTTGCGACGCGGCTTGCGCATACGTTTGCCCGCCAGAAGATGACGGTTTTTCTTTTCGAGCTTTTTCTTGCACAACTGTCGTCTTTTCCTTGACAAGTTTTCTTTCCCTTGCTGCTTTCCCCGTAGAAACTTTAGACTTTTCCTGTGGTTTCGGGTTCGGGCGCAAGTTTTTTTTTAATCGCTTCGTGCCTATTTGCAGCTCTTTGGCCACATCGCAGCCTCTATAGTTCGGTGGGTGCTTCAGTTTATACAAGTCGCTGGAGCCTGTTTATCTTAGTTTCACTTTTTCGAAAGATGTTTACCGGCGAATTTTATGCATCGCGGTTCTTTTTGGCAGTAAGTTTGGGTATTTTGCAACTAATGAAAACAACAACAGCCTTGTCGGGCATTTTCTGGAGTTGCATCATTTCTTCAATGGTGAGGTCCTCACTGTATTTTTTGGGCTGTATATAAATAATATCAATTTCCGCACTTTCAACATAAACTACCTCTGGAGCTAAATTTGTTTTTAACCATTCTTCAAAGAGCACTTAAGTTATCCAAGTATTTTAGTTGTTAAAAGCTCTTAGATTTTTCGCTTTTCCGATCAGAACTGGCATCAGTTTATGTTCACCGGTTTGCGTTTGTACATGCCATGAATGTTATTCTTTGGTTAAATGTCTTTCTTCCAGGTGCAGACGTTTCCTTAAAATGGACTAATGTTTTGTGTTTCCAGAATAATCCAGATTCGTTCACATTATAAATTTGTCCCGGACATACATACACACATCTATTTCTATTTTTTTTCTCAAACTCTATCAAAAAGAGCCTTAACACATTGACTGCCACCATACAAAAAAAAAAAAAAAACTATTACCAAAATTTCAAACTGCAAATATCGCTTCAAACTGATTATTACCCGTGTGTTAAGTGTTCTGTTGTTGTCTTTTCTCGTCTGTAACGTTTTATATGTGTTTTTAGACTGTGGCTACCGGTGGCTCACATGGTACTCTGTTAATATTGGAATTAATATGGTGCCACGTGTGGTACACATATTTCTCTGTTATTTCGATTCAGATTTTTCTTTAGTTTTCAGGTTATTCATATAAAAGTGTGACTCTAAATAATATTTTCAATGGCAAACAAAGAAGCAATTCCAACTAGATTATTTTAAGGACATAGAAACAGAGATGGAGATTCTGATAGTGATGATAACTTGGATATTGAAGGATCCGATTCCAGTGACTACGTACCAACTGGTTCTAAATCTAGTGACTCGGACGCTTTAGAGGATAATCACGAATCGTCAGAGGATGAAGACACTGCTGTTGTCGATATTCCATCAAACGTATGGACTGCGGTTAGCGGAAGGTCACTCAAGACGTTTACGTTTACTGATCATCCATCAACACCTGGGATATCTAATCTGGAAACATGTTCAATAAAACCAATTGATTTGTTTGGCTTGATGGTGACGGATGAAGTCTATGAACTTATTGTGTTCCAAACTAATTTGAACGCAAATCAATTCTTGGCAAAATCAACAGTTACTCCAAGATCCCGAATAAAGAAATGGTACTATACAAATGTACCAGAGATAAAAGAATTTCTTGGCATAGTGATTTGCATGGGAATAATAAAGTATCCAGCAATTTCGTTGTACTGGAATACAAACCCATTTTATCAAAATAATTTTGTCCCCCATATACGAGTAATGCCACGTAATCGGTTTCAATTGCTGCTCAAATTTATTCACTTCGCTGACAACACAAGAATGGAAGATAATCGCTTGGGTAAAGTAAGCCATTTACTTGAAATTCTCGAAAACAATTTCGTACATGCTCAAATTCCAGTTGAGATCCTGGCAGTTGATCGGATTATGATTCCCTGGCGAGGAAGGCTCCAGTTCCGCCAGTATAACCCTGGGAAATCTCACAAATATGGCGTAAAGGTGTATAAGCTTTGTGACACAAGTGGCTATACATTTACAAGCTCAGTTTATGCTGCAAAATGTGATAATATCAATCAGAGAAGAAGGCCAACTGAAGGCACTTCACACAGCACCCAAATTGTATTAGACCTTGCTGATCGGTATTTGGACAAAGGCAGGACAATGACCACCGATAATTTTTATACGTCTGTATCATTGGCCAAACATCTCATTGATCGTCAAACACACCTAGTTGAAACTCTGAGGAAAAATAGAGTTGGAAACCCAAAGGACGTGACAGGTGCAAAACTAAAAAAAAACGAAATTATTGGACGTGAAAACTCGACAATAGTCATTGCAAAGTGGAAGGACAAAAGTGACGTGCTTATGCTTAGCAGGAAGCACAATTTAAATGTTGTATCCACAGGAAAGAGAAATCGCAACAACGAAGAAATGCAAAAATTAAAAATGATAATGGAATATAATAAAGGTAAACAAGGAATAGACATTTCAGATCAAATGCTTTTTCACGCCATTACGAAAAACTATAAAATGGTACCACAAAATTGCATTTGAATTTCTACTATGTACATCCGTTATATGTAAATGCATTAGTGATCTACAAACAGTTCCATAAAAATGCACAAATTCTTGAATCCAGGCAATCTATCTACGAATCTCTTTATGAACTGGAAGTATACCTGTCAACTTCTTCCAGTATGAAAGTCAAACATGTCATAAAAGAGTTCGACACACGAGACAAAACTAATCGAAAAACTCGAAAACGTTGTTCCGGTTGCTACAACTATATTCAGGAGAACGAAGGCAGAGTTGCAGCTCAAAGAAAAAAAAAACAAAGAGGGTGTCCACATATTGTGACCATTGTGATGGTAAACCTGCATTATACGTGGATTGTTTCCAAAAAAAAAACATTAATTTTGTACTATTAATTTTTTTTTATTTTTTCCAACAAACTTTGAATTATTTTATTTTATGTTATTTATTATGAATTTTAAAAAAAAATTTAAAATTAATACCATAAATAAAGGAAAAAAAACTAAAATTTTTTCTTTTTTTTTAATCATATGAAAAGAATAAACCTTTAATCAGGTGCCACTGAAGGAAAAATTTACTTTTATCAGCAGATCGGAAAACTATCGTTCAAACAAATAAACAAGTCATGCGGCCTCATGCTCACGTGGCAGCCAACGTGTTAAGAGCTCAGAAGCATTGGAAATTGACTCCGCAAATTTTTAAGAATCCTACACCATGACGTTTCTTGAATTTGGAAAGCCAACCACTACTTCTTTGAAATTCTTACGGTCTTTCTTGTATGCCGTTATGCAATTCTTTTGCCTTTGGACACAAAATATCCCCGGGAACGAGCGGCCATTTTTCGCACCTAGCCATTTATACAGTGATTTTTCCATTTTCGAAAATTCAGGAGCTTTTAGGTTTTTTCGATTGTCAGATCCAATAAATTTTTTTAAAACTCCCTCCTTTTGCTTGATTCTGCATACCGCAGTTTTGTTTACATTATACTGCTCACAAATTAGTTTTATTGAAGAGCCCAATGAAAGTTTTTCCATAATATCACTTTTTTCTTTTAAAGCGAGCCTTTTTCCCTCTGACTTACGAGTATTCACTATTCACGGCTTGCGACATTTCCACTTTCTATAACTTAAATTTCAAAAACACAAATTTCCACTACAATTGTGCTTACGATACTTTATTCGAACGCGAATGATCATTTCAAAGGTAATGTAGCTTATAAAAAAGGCATGTAGCTTATAAAGTATGTCGACAAATGGTCATTGATTTCATTTTCCAACCTCAAAATAAAAATGTACATAGGTCCATATATATAGGTCTGAGGCATGTAGCTTATAAAGTATGTCGACAAATGGTCATTGATTTCATTTTCCAACCTCAAAATAAAAATGTACATAGGTCCATATACAGTTCCGAAATTTTTCAAATTTACATAAGGCTATTTTTTATAAAGAATTATGTATTTCCCGAATGTAGAACTTGTAAATGG
Organism: Pocota personata; assembly: GCA_963082735.1. Taxonomy (NCBI): domain Eukaryota; kingdom Metazoa; phylum Arthropoda; class Insecta; order Diptera; family Syrphidae; genus Pocota; species Pocota personata. The sequence continues at coordinate 68,781,852 of OY720431.1, forward strand.
TGTCCCAAAAGTCACGCAAGATTTGAATTTTGCGCCTTTTGTGCGGTAAAGTGTTGCCAATGAAAAAAAAAGACAGCGTGATAGCTGAGAGTTCGGGGTTATTAAAAATGGAGTGCTACACGAAAGAACAACGCGTTTTCATTGTTGAGCAATATTTTAAAAATAATGAAGGTTTGGCAGCTACAGTTCGCAATTTTCGTACAAAATATGGTCAGATTAATTCAAAAATTCAGGGAGATTCGATCAATTAGTGATCTTGGACACTCTGGCCGTCCTTCAACAAGTCGTTTAACACAAAACATCGACGCAGTTCGTGAGAGTGTTGTTGAGAGTCTAGGAACATCAATTCTGCACCGTGGACATTTCGAGAAGCTCTCTACAGCGTATTCTCACGAGAGATTTGCATCTTCATGCATACAAAGTGCAATTTACTCAAGAACTGAAGCCTACTGACTACTGGCACAACGAAGAGAGTTCGTTGAATAGATTATGGAACAAGAACAAGTGGATGCTGATTTTTCAAACAAAATTATCTTCTGCGATGAGGCTCATTTTCATTCTGATGCCTTTGTTAATCGTCAAAATTATCGAATTTGGAGTTCAGAAAACCAACTAGTGAATTTTGAAAAACAAATGCATCCAGAACGTGTCATTGTTTGGTGCAGATTTTGGGCTGGAGGCATCATCGGACCATTCTTATTGCGACATGATAATCCAGTTTTTTGTACCTAAATTGCAAGATATGGATGTGGACGACATGGGGTTTCAACAAGACGGTACCACATACCGTGCAACCCGAGAAACATTTCAATTATTGCATGAATCATTTCCTGATCGTGTAATTAGTGATCACAATTAACCGCCTAGATCATGCGGTTTAACGCCGTTGAACTTTTTTCTTTGGTGTTTTTTTTTTGAAATCTAAGGTTTATGCCAACAAGCCCCCGACCACCCACGCCATGAAGAAGCAAATTGAGCGCTGTATTAACGAAATTCAACCTCATTTATGCAAAATGGTCATGGAAAATTTCGACAAAAGAGTGGAGGCCATTTACCCCATATACTCTTCCAAACATAACTCTACACAGTATACTTTTTGAATCAATAAAACATTTACAATTTTTAATTAAAAAAATGTGTTTTCTATCAAAATTAATTTTTGCATGAATTTTCGGACACCCTTTATACTCGTATGTACTTGTTTTCAATTTCTCTATAAAAGACAAAAAAACCAACAACCATAAAAGTGTTGTTGCATTCAAAATAAGAAAAAATCTAGACGTGTCTTAATTACTGCACTGCGTCTAGACGATTTATGATGTAACAAGAGTTTGTTCTTATTTGCAACATTACATAGTAAAGCGTACACACACATATTTTGTGTCGTACAATTACAAAAAAGTAAATCCATAACGTGCGTTGCAAATATCTAGGTTTGCAATAATCAAGAGGTTGCAAAAATCGTGAGTGCACTGTAGATTGTTTTTTTTTTTTAATGTATTGTAATATGCTGGCTACGGCTCGAGTAGATAAAACGATATTCTGTGAAATTTATTTCTTTATTTTCTAGTCTATAGAACAATTCAAGTTCACACTATACTGTTCTTCGCAAATTCTTTTCTTACAAGGTCTCTTTCCTCTCAAATCACTTTATCTTAATTCACAAATCCAAACTAATTACTTTTTCTTGTTTATTCTCAACTTTCAATTTATCACCAAATTACAACTTCGCCCATTATCACTTTTCCAATCTCTTCGCCACGGTTCTAAACCAACTGTGTCCTTTTTTGATCGCCATCTGTCCTTATATAGCAGAAGTTTCTGATAGCCAGAAACTTCTAGCAAATTCTTCGACCACTGGAACAAGAGAAATAATTCTTGCAGTTATAATTCCCTAATATTATCCCTAATATTATCCCTAATATTATTTGTCTCTTTCGTTGACATGAGCTGTGGAGACTTCGTCCCAGACACGAACCTCGAATGAAAGGACAGTTTGAACCAAAATTCTGCCAGAATGGAAAGTCACTTCGGAATTTGCTGCATAGACATAGGAGCGTAGTTATTATTATGCTACACTGCCCCCCTCTTAGACGTGTTCGTCCCGAACAAGTGCATCCTCATTTCGGCCATTGTATCGACTCAGTCGGTCCACATGAACCACTTTCATTTTGGCCCTTGGTCCTCGCTGGATGCGGTAGACAACATCGTTGATGCGGGTTACTATTCTGTAGGGACCTTCCCAGTTCCGCTGTAATTTAGGTGATTTCCCCTTTTGGCGATGGGGATTATACAGCCACACCAGATCTCCTTCCTGGAATCCTGACGTTGTTGCCTTGGCATCATACCTGGTCTTCATGCGGTCGCTCGTCATCTTAATCTGGCTTCTGGTCCTTTGGTGTATGTCCATAAGCCTTTCCCTAAGGTCCGCCACGTACTCTTCTTCATTTCTGGGCTCATTGGTAGGAGATCCAAATTTCACCTCACTGGGTAAACGAGCTATTCCACCAAATAAGATTTCGAACGGCGTATGTCGAGTAGTGCTATGCACGGCACTTCTATAGGCCATCAAAAACAAGGGAATCTGCCGGTCCCAATCCCGTTGGTAGTCACCTACGACCTTCGAGAGATGTTCGTCCAAAGTCCTATTGAAACGCTCCACCATACCGTCCGACTGTGGATGAAGCGGGGTTGTCCTTGTCTTTTTGATTCCGAGTAGTTGACATATCTCTTGGAAGATTCTTGACTCGAAGTTCCGCCCTTGGTCAGAATGCAATTCCAAGGGCACACCGAATCTGCTAACCCAATTGTAGACGATCTGCTCCGCCACGGTTCTGGCTTCCTGGTTAGGGATCGGAAACGCTTCCGGCCACTTACTGAAGTAGTCCATCACTACGAGTATATACCGATTACCATTGTCGGTTTCCGGAAAGGGCCCTGCGATGTCAATGGCGATTCGTTCGAAAGGTGCTCCCACGTTGTATTGGTGCATCTTACCTCGAGTTTTGATTCTCGGACCCTTGCTAGCTGCACACACGTCGCATTTTCTGCACCAGTCTTCGATATCTTCCTTCGCTTTTAACCAATAAAAACGTTCTCGTACCTTTTCTAGCGTCTTATTCACTCCCAAGTGGCCTCCGGTCGCCCCGCCATGCATTTCCTGTAACACCTCCTTGACCCTCGTCCGCGGTACGACAAGCTGCATTACAAACGACTTTCCGTCGGAGGATTCCCATTTTCTTCTCAGAACACCTTCTTGGACATGGAGGGAGTCCCACTGCGCAAAATATGCCTTTAAGGTCGGGCTTCTGTGAGAGATGTCCTGATGATCCGGTTTCTCCATGTTCTCCTTCCAGGCCAGAATCGGCTCGATATCCGGGTCTTCCTTCTGAGCGTTCCGGATCTCATCTACGCTCCAGCCGGCGATAGGTTCGACTCTCATTCTTTGGATGGAAACCAGCTCCCGTTCTTCCTGACGCGCACAATGTTTACAATCCGTTCTGCATGGTCTCCGGGACAGTGCATCCGCATTAGAGTGGAGTTTTCCTTTACGATGCTGTATTTCGTAGTCGTAGATTTGCAGCCTTTCGATCCATCTTGCGACCTGACCCTCAGGACTCTTGAACTGTAATAGCCATTTTAAGGCTGCATGGTCTGTGCGAAGAACGAACTTCCTCCCGTAGAGGTATTTGTGAAAATGCTTCGTAGCCAAGATCAAAGCTAGAAGTTCTCTCCTTGTCACGCAGTAGTTCCTTTCTGGCTTAGAGAGCACCTTGCTGAAGTACGCAACCACCTTCTCTTGGCCGTCATGCACCTGGGAGAGTACGGCTCCTACCCCGACATTACTAGCATCTGCATCCACAACGAACGTTTCCCCGGGAATGGGGTAAGCTAGTATCGGGGCATCGCATAGCCTTTGTTTAAGTGCCTTGAAGCTCTTCTCGCACTCAATTGACCATTTGAATTGTTTTCCCTTTTCCGTCAACTGGTGCAGGTTCTTTGCGATCCCGGCAAAATCCTTCACGAACCGTCTGTAGTAGGTGGCTAGGCCCAGGAAACTCCTTAGTTGGTGTTTGTCTTTGGGGACTGGCCAGTTTTTCACCGCTTCGACCTTCTCCGGATCGGTTCTCACTCCTTTCGCTGAAATTATGTGTCCCAGGTACTTGACTTCCGCTCTAAACAGGGCGCACTTCTTGGGGTTGAGCTTCAGGTGGGCACTTCGAAGCCTTTGAAACACATCCCTTAGATTGTCTCGGTGTTGCGCAAACGTTTTTCCTACGACGATGACATCATCCAAGTATACCAAACAGGTTTTCCATGTTAACCCTTGCAGGACACATTCCATCAATCGCTCGAAAGTCGCCGGAGCATTGCACAGCCCGAATGGCATTACCGTGAATTGCCATAGCCCATTTCCTGCGGTGAAGGCGGTTTTCTCCCGGTCTTCTGGATGGATCTGTACCTGCCAGTAGCCACTCTTCAAGTCGAGAGTGGAAAACCATCGGGCTCCTGATAGTGTGTCTAGCGTGTCGTCAATCCGTGGCAGAGGGTAGCTGTCTTTCTTGGTGACGTAATTGAGCTGCCGATAGTCCACGCAGAACCGCGTGCTGCCATCTTTCTTCTTAACCAGTACAACCGGTGATGCCCACGGACTTTTGGAACTTTCAATCAGACCTTCTTTCTCCATTGCCGACACCATCTCTGCAACTTCTGTCTGCTTTGCCAATGGAAGGCGCCTAGCAGGCTGACGAATTGGTCTAGTATCACCAGTGTCTATTCGATGTTGTACCAGGTGTGTTCGGCCGTATTCTCCGTCCTGTGAGGCAAATACATCAGCGTACTCATTGATAAGATTCTCTGCCATAGTTCGCTGCTCCTGATTCAGCTCACTGGACTGGAGAATCGTCTCTCTCGCTTCCGCTGTCCAAGGTGATGGGAGAAGTTTTGGAGCATCACGTTCAGATATTGTTGCGACGGCGGTAATCGGCGTGCATTTTCCAGTCACATCCCCTCGCCTTAGTTTGACAGTGTGTGGTCTTGCGTTCAAAACCCTCACTGGAACCATGGTGTTCTTTGGTTCGACTAACGTCTTTCCCACGATGTAGTCTTGAGCATTCTTCCCTGGGTCTGGTTCTACTATGTAGAATCGGTGGCTCCCAAGATCACCTTCCAGCTTCGTCCAAATGATTGTCTCTGAAGACGGCGGCAAAACTTCGTCTTTGCTGATGACTGTCCTGAGAGTTACGGCATTCTCATTTCCGTACACCATCGGAATCTCCACATTTCGATACCTCAGTACTTGCATCCCGATGTCCAAGATTACTTCATTTGCTTTCATGAAGTCTACTCCGATGATGCACTCGTCGCATATATCTGCCACCAGAAACGCATGGGAGAACGTCAGTCCTGCCAGAGTAATCGTAAGACGAACTTCTCCAAATACCTTCGCCATTTCCCCTGTTGCAGTCTTCAGGCAGTAGCTGTTGGTGTTGTGCAGCCAGGAGCTTTTGACGATATCTCTTCTTACAATGGAGGCAGTGGCACCTGTGTCGATGGTGGCTACGCACTTCTTCTCGTTGATTAGTGCCTCCACTGTCAGGCTCTCGTTACCCCGTTTGGTTTGCGAAACTTGAATGGTGGTCCTGGGGGCCTCGATTCCAGTAACCAACTTCTGCCCCGCGAAGTTGGTCCTTACGCATTTCCCGACTGCTGGTTTTGGGAAGTCTGACTGACAGGATGGATGTTATCACCGCCAGATGCTTCCTCTCTGCTTCTCCTACTTCCGCAATGTGAACAATTTCCTCGTCTAGGTGCACTCCTGCACTGCCGTTGTAGGTGTCCGGTTTGGTTGCAATTCCAGCAACGGATTTGACTTCCGCGAGCTCTGTCTTCATCCATGACGGCTGTTCTCTGGCATGAGCATTCCACGACGGACATTTCCCTGACACGGTGTATTCCCTGGTATGCTTGGTCCGCAGCCTTCATTGACAAAGCGAATGCCAATGCCTCGGGGAGTGTTCGCTTTTCAGCCATCCTTACAGCCATTTGCAGTTGTCTGTCCTCTATGGCCTGAATAAAAGCTTCCACCGCCATTTCGTTGATAAGCTCCTCACCGGCTTTAGGGTATGAAAGATGGGCTAGTCGCTCTATATCCGCTTGCAACTGTTGGAGCGTTTCCCCCCTTTTCTGGACTCGACTACGCAGCTGAACCCTGTACACCTGCTGCATGTGTTCATCCCCAAACCGCATCTCGATAGCCTGAACCAGAGAGTCGTAGTTCTGCTGTTTATCTTCCGGGATGGTCTGCAAGAGCTCCGCAGCTGGACCCCTCAGTGCAAGCGTGAGTGCAATAGACTTCTCTTCATCGTCCCAGCTATTGGTCATTGCGGCCGCTTCGAATTGCCTCTTATAAATTGGCCGTGATGTTTGACCATCGAAGATAGGAGGCTGCATCTCCTTTCTTCTCAGACCGTCAGTGGAATATTCCCGTGCTTCCTGTCTCTTCACGTTGCTGAGCTCCTTAGCAAGATTTTCGACTTGCTTTTCTACTTTTTCAAACTGAGTCTCTATCTTCCCGAACTGAGTTTCATGTTTCTCAAAATTTTCATCGAATCTAGTTTCGACTTTTTCGAGTTGCGTCTCGACCTTCTCGATTTTCTCTTCGATCACTTCGAATTTGGATTCCAAGTTCTTGTTTTGCTCATCAAGTTTACTTTCCAGAGCATCTAGAGAATTCTTTTGTTCGTCTATAGCTTTCTTTTGTTCGTCCATTGCTTTCTTTTGTTCGTCCAGCTTAAGTTCTAGAGAATTCCTCTGGTCGTCCATTGCTTTCTTTTGTTCGTCCATCTTAAGTTCTAGAGAGTTCTTTTGGTCGTCCATTGCTTTCTTTTGTTCGTCCAGCTTAAGTTCTATAGAATTCCTTTGGTCTTCTATTGCTTTCTTTTGTTCGTCCATGACTAACTTAAGTTGCAGGAGCAGACTTGTTATACCCGGGTCGGCTGCTGTACTTGCTGGTTCCTCTTCCACGTCAAACTCTACGTCGCGCGGATTTTCACCTTCCTGCGTTACTGCTTCTTCCAGACGAATCAGCAGGGCATCTTTTCCCCCAGTTGTGTCGAGGTTCCGCTTACTGAGTTCTGCCTTTAGTTGAGTTATAGTTAGTTTTCCCAATTTGCGACCCATTTTGCGCAACTAATTAACTCAACACAGAAATCGTTTTTTTTTTTTTTTTTTTTTTTTTGTGCAATTTCACACCACGGAAATAGTTATTCACAGAATAAGTTTTATCCCGCTTCTGACACCAATGTAATATGCTGGCTACGGCTCGAGTAGATAAAACGATATTCTGTGAAATTTATTTCTTTATTTTCTAGTCTATAGAACAATTCAAGTTCACACTATACTGTTCTTCGCAAATTCTTTTCTTACAAGGTCTCTTTCCTCTCAAATCACTTTATCTTAATTCACAAATCCAAACTAATTACTTTTTCTTGTTTATTCTCAACTTTCAATTTATCACCAAATTACAACTTCGCCCATTATCACTTTTCCAATCTCTTCGCCACGGTTCTAAACCAACTGTGTCCTTTTTTGATCGCCATCTGTCCTTATATAGCAGAAGTTTCTGATAGCCAGAAACTTCTAGCAAATTCTTCGACCACTGGAACAAGAGAAATAATTCTTGCAGTTATAATTCCCTAATATTATCCCTAATATTATCCCTAATATTATTTGTCTCTTTCGTTGACATGAGCTGTGGAGACTTCGTCCCAGACACGAACCTCGAATGAAAGGACAGTTTGAACCAAAATTCTGCCAGAATGGAAAGTCACTTCGGAATTTGCTGCATAGACATAGGAGCGTAGTTATTATTATGCTACAGTATTTAAGGTCTGGAAACACGAAAATTTGATTTTAATATTTTGATGATTTTCATAGAAAAACATCAAAATATATAAAATAGTCTTAAAGTTTTTATTTAGACGCCTTTGCCCAGAAATTGCGTAAAAGTAGAAAATTGTCAAAACGGTTGCCCAACATGTCAAGCCAATAGTGAACCGATTGACATTTTATGTTGTTGACTATATTTTTAAAAAAGTTTCTTGTTGCTGTTTTATTTAAAACAAATTGTCGACAATTTTCGACATTTTGCGTAAAATGGTAATGAGGTGATTTTGGGTTTAGTAGAAAGGTAATATGAATATAGATGTGGTTTGATGTCGCATCTGGAAATCTCAAAAATCTAACGCAGTGGAGTAATACATACGCAATACCTACGTTTAAATAATATACAAATTGTACATTTGTACTAGTACCCACTAAAATAAAATTGGTATTCTCCACCGCAACAAAAGGATTAAAACAACCCACTGTGCAAATACCTCCAATCGAAGCAGCTGATGGAAAATGGGCAAGAAGCGATGAGGACAAAGCCATTCTCTTCGCAGGCTACAAAGAAAATATATTTAAACCACCAGTTGAAAATGGAAATAGACAACTTATGCTAATAGGACCATTTCCATTTCCAAAAACAATCATAATTCAGTTGACAATTTGAATAAACAAATAAAAATCAATGAATATTTTAACAAGACGTTTTCAATTCTTAAACAAACTATTGACGACGATCGTAAACTAATTACAAAACAACTTAGTATTATACAACATGCAGCGAAACGAATAATACTTAAACAACTTTATTTTGATCAATTATTTAAATTGAAATATTTAGAAGGCAAAAATAGAACATATTGTAACATGCGAGCTACGGCTCGAGTAGATAAAACGATATTCTGTGAAATTTATTTCTTTATTTTCTAGTCTATATAACAATTCAAGTTCACACTATACTATTCTTCGCAAATTCTTTTCTTACAAGGTCTCTTTCCTCTCAAATCACTTTATCTCCTTTCAATTACTTAATTCACAAATCCAAACAAATTACTTTTTCTTATTCACTCTCAACTTTCAATTTATCACCAAATTACAACTTCGCCCATTATCACTTTTCCAATCTCTTCGCCACGGTTCTAAACCAACTGTGTCTTTTTTTGATCGCCATCTGTCCTTATATAGCAGAAGTTTCTGATAGCCAGAAACTTCTAGCAAATTCTTCGACCACTGGAACAAGAGAAATAATTCTTGCAGTTATAATTCCCTTTTATCCCTGATATTATTCGTCTCTTTCGTTGACATGAGCTGTGGAGACTTCGTCCCAGACACGAACCTCGGATGAAAGGACAGTTCGAACCAAAATTCTGCCAGAATGGAAAGTCACTTCGGAATTTGCTGCATAGACATAGGAGCGTAGTTATTATTATGCTACAATACATATACTCGTAGCACGTCGAAACGAAAAGTCACCAGGGAAACTCATTCAAAGACTAAGATGAATTTCTTATTAGTCCAAGTGACTAGATAGTAGATAGCAAGATCGCAATTATGTGGGAGGTGGTTTTAGTAGGTAAAAATCAGGCATGCTGATTTCTTTTGAAGATCTCCCCTTCTTCTCTGAAAACTTCTGCTTTGCGGTGTACGAACAAACACGGTAATAAGAAAATAAACCAACTAACCACAAAGGTGAAGACATATCAACAACATTCAAATTAAAGGCACCCCACACCATAATAGAACCACCTCCGAAGTTCCTGCTCATCTAAACCTCGTTTTTAGACCAGTAACTCCGTATTCCATCACGGCCATTCAAATTCAAGTTTTTTTCATCGCTAAAAACCACTTGGCTCTAGTTAACAACTACTGTTGGAGATCGGTTCATTTCCGTTGGTATGGCTCTGTTCGATAAGCCTTCTCCCTTCAAAACTAGAATTTTTATTTTTTCTTCACATTGAGTATTTTTGATCGAGGCATGACTGAATGATAAATAAAATAAGATTAAATAAATTTGAACTTCTGATCAATTTTAGAATTAATTAAAAGCTACCTTTTGTTTTTCAATTGCAAGCAAATTAAATTAACAAATACAGTAGAAGCTCGGAAAAGTTGATGGAAATGTCCCAGAGCTTGTCAAATTTTCTGGACACTTTTTAAGATCTGTAGAAAATTAGTATTTTGTTCATGAATAGTCTTATTTTATTGGGATTAATTAGTTGTATTTTATTTAAAAGCAGAAACTTAAAAAATCTTAGGGATGTTCAACCGGTTTGAAGTAGCTGAAAAGAGTGGTTTGCTTCGTATTATTTGTAAAATGAGTTTTTACAATGTTTGTACGTACCAGGTTTGGCATATGGTGAGTTTCGTTATTTTCGGAGCACAATTTGATCAATACATTCACGCTTCCAATGGCTTCTGGATAAGAAATTTATGTCGTTTCCACAGACTCGATATCTGATTCGCCGTTATGAGTATCAACTTCCTCTATCTCGTCCTCTTCTTCAATTCAGTTCGTATTCCACTCTTCAATCTCTTCCAAAGTCAAATTTGAACTCAATCGTATTTTCGGCAGCAATGTATTGACTTCTTGAATTTGGTCATTATAGGAATGATCCGAAGCAAACAACCCGGACAGAGGAATGTTATCATCAGCACATCCAATTCATTGTCTCCCAATATTTAATTTTTTCCATGCGTTTTGCAGAATACGTAGCGGAAGAAAATGCTATAGCGAATGTTATGCGTTTTTATCAAAGCTTCTATTGGCATATTTTCTTGAGCCACAACATTGTGCAATAGCTTGTAACGATAGCTTAATTTGACCAACTTAATGGGATTCTGGTCCATCGGCTGCAAAACTGCTGTAAGATTTGGGGATAGAAGAAGCGCTGCAATGTTACCATCATTAGTTTTAAGCAATTCGATATGTTTGTGTGCTGTGCAATTGTCAATCAATAAAATTGCTTTCGACGTTAAATTGTTTTCGGTTGAAAATCGACGAACCTAAATAAGAAACTACATATGTATTGGTATTGAATTTGTAAAACTGATACAAGTCCTGTTTACCTCTTTTACGAACGAACCATGAAACCAGTCATAAAACAGTTTTGATGTCATCCAAGCTGATGGCGAATTAGAGTAAGTTACCGGATTTTTGAAGCCCTTAAAACAGCGCGGATTTGCAGATTTACCAATGACCATTGGGCTTACTTTGTGTGAACCATCAGCGTTTGCGAACAACATAAATGTGATTCGCTCTTTTGGGGTTTTTCAGCCAAGTGCAGGTTTTTCAGTTGCAGCAACGTAGATTTTCTGAGGTAACAAGCGATAATATAAACCTGATTCATCCGCATTATATACTTGAGCATCGCTAAGTCCAAGTTCGCTAATCATTCCTCTCAATTTTCTTATAAACGGTGCGATTTGCGATGTGCCGCTCGAAAGAATTTCACCACACACTGTAAGATAACGAATTCCAAGCCTCTTTTTAAATTTCGTCAACCATCCATAGGTCGCATTAAATGAATTGACACCTTTTTCCGGATAAATTTTTTCGAATACAAACTTAGCTCTGGCTTTAAATACTGGACTGGTAACTGTACAATTTTGAGCACGCTGATTTAAGAACCATTCGTATAATTTGCTCTCTACATCAGGATATTCAGCCTTATGAAGCGTTTTTGCTTGTGCATGTTCAAAATTGTCGACTTCTGCTGCTCGAATTGTTTGACGATTTTTTTTAATCTTGGAAATTGCCTGCTTTGTGACACTATATTCGATTGCTAAACGACTGCCGCGAACACCATGTTCAAGTGCTGTTCAGTTTTTTTCTCCTGCTATTTGTTTAAATGAGAGAGCGATTCCCAGAACTTTGGAAACGCCCCTCGCACATATCCACATACTAAATTTTGTTTTGAAACATATTTTCTTCGAATTTTTAAAACGATTGATGTAACTTATTTCTTCTCATTCGAAAGTCATGCAAAGTCATCGATGTAAAAAAATGAAGAATTCAAGAATACTATGTACGAGGGCAATGTGAAAAGTTCTTGGCCTGACGCAGAGATGGCGTTCCAATCAGCAAAAATGTATGTTTCCTGCCTGGGTGCACCTCTCATTAGTTCGTATGACAAGTTTCAACTTGTTCTCTTAAGTAGTTTCTTTATACGAATTTTTGCAGTAGACGTCTTGCGTGTTTTTCGTTAAAATGGATAAACTTGAATAACATGTGGTGATAAAATTCTTCGTTTTGGACAGATTAACCCCTAAGGAAAATCATCCAAAGTTGACAAAAGTTTACGGGGACTCTGCTCCTTCCATGTCGACCGTTAAAAAGTGGGCAGCTGAATATAAACGTGTCGCACGTCCCTCGAAGATGACCCATGTGAAGGACGGCCAAAAACCGCAACCACACCCGAAACCATCGAAAAAGTATGCATGATATCGTGTTGGACGATAGGCGAGTGAAGGTGAGTGAGAAAGCTGAGGCTGTGTGTATATCGGAAGAAAGGGTGCGAAACATCTTGCACAAAAACTTAGGGATGCGAAGATGGGTGCCGCATTTGCTGAATGCCGATCAAAAGCAAATGCGCAAATGATTTTCGCGGCAATCTTTGGACCGATTCAATAGAGATCCGACCGATTTTGTGTGGCGATTTGTCACCATGGATGAGACATGGGTCCACCACTACACGCCAGAAACGAAACAGTAGCCAAAGCAGTGGGTGGAAGCCGGTGGTTCAGCGCCAAAGAAAGCGAAGTCGATCGCATCTGCAGGAAAGGTCATGGCCAGTGTGTTTACTCCAACCTTCTTGACCAGCTGGATGCCAAAATTTTCGCGAGAAGAGGCCTGGCTTGAAGAAGAAAAAAATCATCTTTCACCAGGATAATGCACCTGTACATAAGTGTGCGTTGGCGATGGGAAAACTGCCGGATTTGGGGTACGATTTGGTCGGCCATCCCCTGATTTGGCACCCTCAGACTTCCATTTATTCCCAAACTTGAAGAAATTTGTTTCTGGGAAGATGAATATTTTCACAGCCTTCCAGACTCTCACTTCCGAGAAGGAATACTGATGTTGAAGAACCGCTGGACCAAGTGTGTTGAAGTAAAGGGAGATTATGTAGAAAAATAAAATCATTTTTTAACTGAAAATCGCAGTCTTTCATTGTCATCCCGAGAACTTTTCACCCTGCTCTCGTAAATGCGAATTTCCGTTCAATTCGTTTACGGAAGTTTGTGGATAAGGAATTTTTCGTATGTACATATATACGAGTATTTCGAGTTTCAAGAGTTCAAGATATCGTCGAAATTTTATTTCATACGGTGTAGCTTCATTCACTTTGCCGTATACAAATAGTAAATTATATTATAAAAAGTATTTTTTGGGGGGTTCAATGCGGCAAGAAAAAAAATATTCTTAAAGGAAAAACCCAAAAACCATGGCAACGACATTGTTGTGTTTGCGGGTGAAAATGAAGAAAGCGTATTGTATTTCTCTATATACTCTCAGTGCCAAAAAAAAAAACGCCACACCCATGCATCGAAAACGTATTGTCCTTCCTAACACTAACTACCTATTTGTGGGCAAATTTCCCACAAGTGCGACAAAAGTACAAGAGCAGGTAGATACCAGCAGAAAACGGTATAAAATAGAAATTTTAATGGTACGAAACATCAATAAAAGAAAAAAAAGAAAAACAAATTTATAAGGGTAGTTTTTTTCCACTTTTTTTATTAAAAGTTGTAGCGAGCTAGTGCAGGCCACGGAGGCAACTTCAGTGCAAGTAAGGAGGATGGCGGCATGCTCGTGGTTGTTCGGACGGACGGACTACAAAAGGATAGTAAAAGAAAAGATACCAACAAAAGAAATGTTCAGGGACTTGTATAAATTAAAACATACTAAGTTTATTTATATTAAAAAAATATTTTTATTATCGAGGAGAAGCCTCTTTATTTTATAAATCCTAAATTACAACTGACTTACAATTTTTGAACTTAAATTAAAGAAACCTACAATCACTGCATCGTATCGATCATGTTACCCCATTCGAGTGTTTTCACCTGCTTGCATTCAGTTGAATCCAGACGCTACGTTAGCATAACGGATGCTCGTGTGTTATTAGTTGCTGAGTCGCCAGAAATTGGTGGGAATATCATTTTTGATGATATCAATGTTGTTGTCGTTAACTCCTCCCTTCTTAAGATAATGCGTCCATGCATTTTTACATGATGTTAAAGAGGCTGGGATATTTTTGAAGGGATGATGGGTGATTAGGTTCACCTTGGTTCGTTATCATTATCATAGGTGATGCTGGTGGTGTTGGCATCGAGTTAATTTGAGATACTCTTAATTTCCGGTTGCATTGCATTACTATAATGATGAAGAATACAACTGCGAAAATCACGTACGTTATTACCTGGTGCATGTCTTTTTCTGTCTTTATTTTCGTAAGATGCTGCGTATTTCTGGTATGTAATTCCTTCATTAGTTCTAGGGAGAGTACTTCTTCAACTGCCAAATCTTCTGAAGTTGGATGCAATTTTGGTGGTAATGCTTGGATTTTTATGATTTCCTGGGCGACGTACCGTTGATTATTGATAAATATTGTGTCATTGTTGAATTTGACGACATAATTTCCGTTAAGTGAATGGGTCTTGTTATTGGCTTCTATGGTTCCGTTGAACTGGTTGAGGACGATGATTCCTGGTGATATTTCTTCCGTGTGGGGAACATGTTGACTATTTATTGATTTACACGATGCATTTTTGTTTTCTACTAAGCCTATTATACAGATATCATTACTTAGGTCTATTAAATCTGTTCGTTTACAAAGGGAAATATTTTCAATTTGCTTACAGTTATTCAACATTCCAAATGTATTTTTTTCGTTCCTTAATATATTTCTATAAGATATTTTGTTTACTAAACCATTAATTTTTTTTATTGGGATTAAAATAAGTTTTCTATAGATTTCTTCTTTCGTTTTTGGGATACTAACAATATATAATAAATCTTTCTGATTAGATGCAATTTTTACATCAGCGAATTTGATTACTTGTTCTAAATTCGTATAAGGCAAGATTTCTTTATCGATTTTACTTATAATTATATTTATTTCATTTTTCGACATAATATTAGAATTAACAGTATTTTCTTTGGCAAGTTCGATTGCATATACAATATTCGTAAGTTCTTCTTTTATGAGTTTTAATTTAAATAGTAATATAACATTAGACTGATATTCAATTGTACTGTCCTTTTTTATGGTATTTATTATTACATTAGTTATGTTTGTGAGTTCATTTATTCTCTTCTTATATTCTTCATTAATTATTACTTGTTCGTTATTGTTTTCTATGACATTGTTTATATTACTTCTTAGGATATTAAAATCTTCGTGGTCGGGTGTTCCCGCTATCCACTTCCATCCAGTGCCTATAAAATCTAGGGATCGTTTAGTTTTGCTAATTTTTAATTTTTTAATTATATCTTTAATGCGTTCTAATTCGTGATGAATGATGGGAAAGAAAGGATTGGTTTTCGGGACTTGTTTAAGGATAATCGAATCTGCTTCCGAAACGAAATTTTCGTATGGCGTTAACTCTATGGTGTGTATAAGTTTTAAATTTCCTTCTGAGATTTTGGCCATACCATTATCTAGGATGATGATGGGGGAATTAGAATAGTCTAGAATGTCAACATTTCCTTGGGTTGGTTTTATTAGATACCTGTGGATAAAGGAAAGGAGAGGGGTAAGTGTGGGTTTTAGGATTAGTTTCTTATTTTTGATTTGTGAACAACTCTGCCTGATTCCGTTATAACGGTTGTTGACTTATTTTCCTTTACTTTCTCCTTTTTGTATTTTGCCGATAGCTTTGAGCCTAATCGTTTATTTACTTTGATGTAAATGATTTCTCCATGAGAGTAGTTTTTTAAGTCAGTTCTTTTTTTATTATGGTATGTTATATCAGCTTCTTGTTTAGACTTCAATTTATCAATATTTTTTTGGCGTGCTTCCTCGATTTGTGCTGGGCTTTCGGTGTTTCTGCTAAAAAATATATCGACTGGTTTTCTTTTTGTGACTGAATGTACAGAGAAGTTATATGCGTTAACGGCTGCTTCTAAAAGTTCCGTGAAGGATTCATAAATTCTTTCGGATTTCAAACATCGCATAATCTCAGCGAGGGTTGAATGAAATCTTTCTATTTGACCGTTTGACGTGCTTGTGTAGGGGGGTGTAGTGAAAACTTGAATTCCAAATTCGTTTTGTAACATAAAGAGTATTGACGTTGCATTGAAAGATTTTTCGTTATCAAAGACGATTACTTTTGGAATACCACAACCAAAGACAATGTCTCTAATCGGTTGCCTTATGTCTTCCACGGCTTTTGACTCGATTCTTTTTGTCATGGCATATTTGGAAAACTTGTCTATTGCAGTGATAACTAGTTTTCCCTCTGTGGAGAAAACATCGATGTGTATAATTTCACCGGGGTACTTCGGAATAGGAGTTGATTGTATAGGGACATTATTGGGATGCCTATCGTATTTATTCTGTTTACAAATTAAACAGAGTTTAGTGATTTTGTTCAGTTTTTTGCTCAATTTTGGGAAAAAGTATTTTTCTAGAATTTGAGCTCTGTTTTCACGTTGGTTTCGGTGGGCACGGTTATGTTCTTGAATAATTATGCTTTCTTGATCCTCTTCGTTTTCCACATCTTGAACTTGTGCTTGTGTAAACCTGATCTTGTAAGAACTAAAATTATCTCTGTAAATGTTTTGAATCATACCCATAATGTGTTCATCTGTTTTGATTCCATTGGTTACAGATGGATTGAGACATTTTTTTAGAATTTGTATTAGTTTAGTTTCATCGTAAAGGGATTCAACGACAGTATGCCTATGGTAAGTTGGGAATATTATTTGGAATTTTTGGCTGGTTGGTGTACCTTCTTGAAGAAATATTTGATTTTCAAAACAATTGATTGGTGATTCAACGCTATAGATAAGGCCATGAGATGATGTTTCGTCGCTATTAATTGTTGATGTAAGGGAATTGATTTGGTTGGCTTGAGGTGGCCTTGATAGTGCATCTGCCACTACGTTTGTCCTACCTGGTTTATATTTAATCTCATAGTTAAACTCTTCTAATGACGCTTTCCATCGTTTCAGCTTGGTGTTATTATTTTTAGTGCTAAGCGCATACGTGAGCGGTTGGTGGTCTGTAAAAATTAGAACTTTTGCCGAACCGTACAGGTAGTTTCTGAGGGAGTTTAATGCCCATATGATGGCGAGCATCTCCTTCTCATTTGCGGCGTAATTCTCTTCGGATTTACTTAATGTCCTTGATATGAAGGTAATAGGTTTATCCTTTTGTGATAGGACAGCGCCTATTGCGTATTTCGAGGCATCCGTAGTAAGCTCGAAGGGACATTTGAAATCTGGGTAGTTTAATACTGTATCATCCGATGCTAAAGAGTTTTTAAGCTTATTGAACGCTTCATGGGCACTTTCGTTAAGATGTATTTCTTTTTTACTTGAAAGATTTTTTGAAATACGTCCATCCTCCCCTCTTAAAAGGGATGTCAGGGGTTTCGCGAGTTTGGCGTAGTCTCGAATGAAACGTCGGTAATATCCTGACAGACCTAGGAAAGATCTTAAATCTTTCAAAGTTTTAGGAGGTGGGAAATTCTTAATAGCGTTAACCTTTTCGGGGTTTGTTTTTATGCCCTTGTGAGAGACAATGAAACCAAGAAATTCTATTTCTTGTTTAAAGAACTCGCACTTGTCGAGTTGAACTTTCATATTAGCGTTATTCAAAGTTTGGAAAACTTTGCAAATATTCTCGAGATGTGTGGCCTCATCTTGGCTAAAGATGATTATATCATCGATATACACATAGCATATTTTGCCAATGTGATCGCGAAGGATATCATCTAGTGCCCTCTGGAAGATTGAGGGGGCATTTTTTAAGCCAAATGGTAATCGGGTAAATTCATATTTACGGTAATTTACCGAAAAAGCAGTCTTTTCCATATCTGATTCCTTTAAAGGAATTTGATGGAAGCCACTTTTTAAATCGATAACTGTGAACCAGTTATTCTTTCCCAAGTTAGCCAAAACTTCATTTATCTCGGGAATAGGATATCGGTCAGCTATTGTGATTGAGTTTAGTTTGCGATAATCTATAACCAATCTGAATTTTTTATTGCCGGATGCATCAGCCTTTTTAGGTACAATCCAGACAGGTGAATTGTAAGGCGATCTTGAACGTCGAATAATACCGTCTTTTAAGAGATTCTCTATTTGCGACTCAACTTCGTCTTTGAGTGCCATTGGATACGGATAAAACTTTGAGTAGACAGGGGAATCTGTCATTGTTCTTATCTCTCCTTTAACAACAGTGGTACATGAAAGTTTATTATTTGGGTCATCGAATAGTTTAGGGAATTTATTTGTTAAATATTGAATATCGGATTTCTGCTTGCTTGACATGTGATGTGTTCTAATGTTAATGGTGTTAACGGAATGTGCAGCTAATTGTTTGATTCTTACTTTAACGTGATTTTTAAGAATCATGTAATTATCTTTGTTGATGTGAATGACAGCTGAAAGATCTTTTAGACTATCATTACCGAGGATAGCATGAAAAGATTTCAGTTCTGTCAGTAGGAAAAATTTAATTTTGATATCATTTAGGCCAAAAAGGTTCAGAAATGTGTGTTGAGAGACTTTAATGTTCCCTCCTACGGAATTTGCATAAAAAGTTTTTTCATTTGGAAGAGGATTTGAGACGAGGCTAGGTTGAATATAATTTTTATTCGACCCTGTGTCGATTAGAAATTTAAGTATCTCTCCACTCTTCGTCCTACATTCAAAATATGGAAGAGAGGAGCAGTTTAATCTAAAAAATTAATGTCGTTATATTCTGGAGCTTGGTCATCGCATTGTTGGGGAAGAGAGTCTATGTATTCCTGGGGAAGGGAGTCTACATATTCTTGCAAGGTCTGATCTTGTTGCTGACCTTCGTAGTGGTCCTCAGGTTCTGCTTCAGCTATAGTATTTAAATGGAAATTCCTTTGTACCTTTGGGGGATGTATTTGACGCGATGGTGGGTCGATTGCTCTTTTAGGTGCAGGCGGCCAATTCCTTTGTTGTGGTCTGTTCATGTAGTTGACGTTGTTTGTTCGGATCGTGGATGTTTCCATCTGCTCGGGAGGTGGTTGAGGTCTATAATTTTGAGGAGGTTGAGGGCGGTTAAGTGGCACAAATTGTCGCTGGGGCCTTTGTGGTACTGGTGCTGGTCTGGGCTGAAAATTTTGAAATTGGGGAGAAATCCATCTTGGAGGATTATACATTAGTTCTGGATAGAACTGTTGTCGATTTTGAGGTTGCGAAAAATTGTTATTTTGCCGTCTTGGTGGAACTGGAGGTGGTGTATTATGCATTTTCCTAACATTATTGTTAGTCGCCACTGCATATTGTGATCGAAAAGTTTGATTTTCGAGCTTGAGGCATAAATGCAGCGCTTGTGGTAAATCTGCGGGTTCTCGTATCCCGAGAAGCCTGGGCAAGTCACCTTTTAAGCCTCTGATAAAGGTGTCTAGGGCTTTTTCTCTATATGTGTGCAGCAATAAGTTGAATGCTTCACCACCGACTTCCATTGAGGATATCTTATTCAAGATCAGTGAGAGGTGCGAGTATACCTCTTGATAAAACTCTTGAATCGAAGAATTACCTTGTACCAGAGATATCATCTGGTATTCTAAAGTACCTAGGTCGCGCTTGTCCGCGTAATGTAGTGTCAAGCACCTAGAAATATTATCCCAATTTAATGGGGTATTATATGATTCTAGAATGTGGTCTGCGTGACCGACTATTTTATTTCTAATTACATTAATAATCCCGAAGTATTTTGGAGATCCTCTAATAGGATCATAGATCCTTAGGATTCTTTCCACACTTTTACGCCATGAACTGAATTCGCCAGGTTGCCCTGAGAATTCGCGTAGGCTTCTAACAACATCTGGGATTTTGTCTAGTTCACCTATGTTGTCTTGTTGATCTGGGTTTATAATTTGATCAATTCCTGCGAATCGATCTGCGTTTGGGTTTAAAATAGAGTTGACCATTTGCCTACCCTCTCTTTGAAGTGTTTGATTAATCATATTTGCAATTAAGGCTTGAAGAGCAGCACTTGCGACAGGTTGTTCATTCTGATTAACAGGATTTTGATTAAGGGGTTGGTTATGGTTTAGGACTGGTGGACGAATTAGATTGTTTTGGTTTGCCATTGTTATAACAGATAAATATTTACTTCTTAAGTTTTTAAATAATTTGTACTTTCTATTAAAAATTTTCTTAGAAAAATATTCACTTCTTTCTTAAATTTGCTAAAATTATTACTTTCTATTAAAATTTCTCTTAAATAAATCTTGCACTAGCTTTGTTTCACTTCACTTAAATTTTTGTGTGATAATAATATTGTTTTGTATGTTTTCTTAAATTAATCTTACATTAATAAAACCAGGATAGCTGTGTCCCACGCTGGTGTGAACGTCATTGGTCCTGTTTGCTTTATGCTACTAATGGTGTCGTTCGCACACTCCTTAGTGGTCTTCAGTTTGTCTACAGACTCCTGATACGCACTGGTTGCAGGTTCGTGTTGGCTGTTGCGTTGATTTTACTAACTCGCGGCGAGGTACTTAACGTCGACTAAGGCACAGTTAGTTCTTTTTCTAACACTTTTTAACACACGGCAAGGTAATTTTACGCTGACTTATGCACTGTTAAAACTGTTGAAAACGCGAAGCCACACTAGTTGGGCGCCAATTAAAACATACTAAGTTTATTTATATTAAAAAAATATTTTTATTATCGAGGAGAAGCCTCTTTATTTTATAAATCCTAAATTACAACTGACTTACAATTTTTGAACTTAAATTAAAGAAACCTACAATCACTGCATCGTATCGATCATGTTACCCCATTCGAGTGTTTTCACCTGCTTGCATTCAGTTGAATCCAGACGCTACGTTAGCATAACGGATGCTCGTGTGTTATTAGTTGCTGAGTCGCCAGAAATTGGTGGGAATATCATTTTTGATGATATCAATGTTGTTGTCGTTAACTTATAGGTGGGAGAAAAACCGGAAAGAAACACGCGAAGCTTACCCTAACTAGCCTAAAGTAAACCTACTGCAACCTAATGGCTTAGCCTAATCCCCAGCCTAAGCCCTAACTAAGTTAATCTAACCTAACCTAAATCCTCCCCCTATCTCCCCTCCAAAAAGTTCGCCAAGGTCCCGAAGCTTGACTGATGGAGATAGCAAGACTGACCATCCGGCCCTTCATATCATACGACACAACCGAACTGCTATCTCTCTGGCCGATGTTGTGAGTGATAGCCCCCTGTACATGCCCTCAAGTCACAACCTAAGTCTGTGCCGTAGAGAAAAATAAGTCAGTCGACATATCGTATCGCCATTGTTCCTTTTAGTCTTGTCACGTCATCGTTCTCTATAGGAATATGACCTAGTTATCCACACACCAAAAGCTACGGAAACTCAGTCACACATCTTAGTGGTTTTCTCAAAACTCTTCGAATTTTAAATAATTTCCCATTTTACTTGCGTAAACCTAACAGAAATCTAAACTTATTTCTTAAAACAAAAACAAAAAAATTAAGAAAAAATGCTGCCCTTAATCTATATATGGATATACATATACATATGTATGTACGAGTATGTGTGTAAAATATACTTGTAGTAACCAAATTTACTCACGTTATCTTTTGTAATTTGTGTCCCCCGTTGTTCTGCCTCCAGCACAAGAAAGGATTATGACACCAATTCCAACTTGATCTCCTCTATTCAAGCACCAAATAAAAAAGATTGAAACCAGAATTCTCCACCCTAACAATAATTTACTTTAAATTCTAAGTAAAACTTTACACTGTTTATCCGGAGTCCTGAGGACCGCCTCTTTAAGGGCGAACGACGTATATTGCGCGGTCACCCTATACGTTTGTGCCGTTCTGTCCGTACTGACTGTATATTGAATACCTTGTTTGTTGTCGCCCAGTTGCTCTAGTTGTGCGTATATATGCATATATTTACATCAATCCGTAGGCGGAATACTTTGACCCGTTGCCAGAGCTTCCGCCATTTGTGGTACCTGTATAAGGGTACTGCAATAGTGGAACCTCCACCGGTTTTATGGTCAAATGGTACGCGTCACCGTTGTCCAGAGAGAATCACAATAACTCAAAGGGGCAAAGTCCTGATTCCCCTGGCCACCCAACGCCTTTGCCAAACATATAAAAAAAATCAATTTGGTTCACCGGAGCTCCAGAGCCTTCCCTACCTACAAAATAACATCAGCAGTACTCTAACTATATCTAACAAATATTTTTAAACAGGAATAAAACAAAAAAAAATTCCTATATCTAAAAAAAATTCTTTTTTTATTGTTTTTATTAGTTTAAATAAAAAAAAAACTCTTAATGATAACTATAAAGCTTTTACAAATATTTACAAAGAATTATTTTTTAATAAGAAAATTAGTCTGGATTTAAATCAATTTAAATTTTGCAAATTTTTAACATTTGTGGGGATTTTATTGAACAGTTGAAGGCCTTTATATAAAGGGTCTTTCATTAAGCGCTTCCTATCTTTAAATTTAAATAAAACAAAGTGTGTGAGATATCATCGACATTTTTTATTCTTTTGAAAGGCCTCATTTCATTTTCATTTTAAATGCATTTTTATTAACTCAATGCGATTACAACTTAAATGCTAGACAAAAAACGCTTAAAACTAGCTTAATTAACTTAGCTATATTATTTTAAAACTATGTCTTTCGACGTACCGTACTTAATTGTTTTATTTGCCTTAATGATTAATTATTAATAAATACTAAGACAAATTTTTTGATAAAATTACAAAAAACTTAATGTATGTACTTTTTTTTTTGTTCTTATAATAAAACTTAAAAACTACCTTAAAATAAATCTTAAACTACCTTATTCTGCCTTATTCTATCTTACTCTAATTATGTAATTGAATACATACTAATTTTTTTTCAAAGTGCTGTTTATATATATTTTTTTTTCTACCTAAAAATACGAGTACCTACAAATACCTTAAACTAAGTAAGTCGGCCAAGACCAAGCAGCCAACTTTAAACGGTCTACCCATCTACCCCGGATCCCTCTCTTTCAGATAGCCACCAAAATTGTAAGAACTGACGTTCAACGTTCTTCATATCGTGACCCGATACCGCCCTACTAAACCGGAGACGCTCCACACTGCTGTGTGCAACGTCTCTGTCGTAATTGAGTCGCCTATCCGCAGCTGTCCGAGCAACGTGGAAGATTAGCGGCACTGCCAATCTGTCCTGGATCAGACCCTTCTTATCAAGATAGAGGAACGCCTCTGGGGGAACAAAGCCGTTGGGATATAATTTTATGTACGAGTACTGGGACTTTGATATTCTGTATAAATGACTCGCAAGTGGCTGTCCATGCGGTCCAACGATTGAGAACTTTCGCCAATTCTTTCTGGTATCCCTAGAGGCACCAGACAACGACGTCCTAAAAAGAATGGTTTCCGATTTCTGGAAGTTGATCTTCAACTTCCAGTCATCGCAATATCGCTGAATCTTATCGAAGTCACTTTGAAAGAGAATTGCAATGACCTCGATTTTTGGTCCTGATCTGTACGCGATCAAGTCGTCTGCATACGCTATAACGTGGTGAAGTGATCCTATAAGATCGCTCGTGTAAATGTTGAAAAGGATAGGTGAATTAACCACACCTTGTTGCAGACCGTTTTTAATTTCAAAAGTTCCAGCAGAAGTAATTTTTCACAATGAACTGTCTACTGGTGAGAATGTTATAAAGTATGTACAATAGTGGTTTGCTTATGCCCAACCTGTCCAACTTGTAGAAGAGTCCCTCTAACCCTACGGAGTCGAAGGTCTTCTCCAAGTCAATCAGGCAGGCACCCGTGCACTGTTTCTTGCTTTTGTTCCATTGGATATCCGATTTTATTTATTTTATTGTCCTCAGTCCACTTAATCAGGGTTCTATTGATCAATTTTTCGAATACCATTAACATCGTTCAAATGTCCACCGCGGCTTTTCTGGGTGGCGCACATCCGAAATGTCCAATCAGGCTGAATTTGACCGATCGCATTGGTTATGTCGGCTTTGAGGGCCGCTGTGGTTTGTGGCTTTTTCGCATAGACCTGCGACTTTAGGAAACCCCACAAGAAAAAGTCTAACGGGGTCAAATCGCACGATCTCGGTGGCCAGTTCACATCACCTCCACGTGAGATGATCATGCCCTCGAATCGCTCGTGCAGAATTTCCAATGTGGCGTGAGCTGTGTGGCACGCAGCGCCGTCCTGTTGAAACCACATGTCGTTGGTGTACATATGATCCAATTAAGGCCAAAAGAAGTTGGTAATCATCGACCTATAGCGCTCGCCGTTGACGGTGATGGCGATGACGCCGCCAGCCCAAAATCCACACCAAACAGTGACTTTTTCGGGATGCATTGGACGCTCTTGGATCTCATGTGGATTGGTATCGTCCCAAATTCGACAATTTTGTTTGTTGACGTACTCATTCATCCAGAAATGGGCCTCATCGCTGAAGATGATTTTACGATGAAAGTTAGGGTCAGTTTCCAACTGCTCCAGAGCCTATTCAGCAAACACACGTCGTTGTCTATGGTCGTATACCTTCAGCTCCTGGGTCAGCAGAATTTTGTACGGGTGCAGGCCCAAGTCACGACGCAAAATTCATGAAGTTGTTGTCTGCGAAAGGTCGAGTTCTTGTGAGCGACGCGAAATCAACTGCCTCGGATTCTCTTGCACACTCTCACGGACAGCGGCGATGTTTTCGGCAGATCTTGCATTTCGTCGACATATGGGTGTTGGTTGATCGTTTACTGAACCAGTGGACTCAAATTTATATACCACACCACACAGCCAATTTGACAGATGTAGCTTCAACAATATGGCCGCAATCAACTGTCAAAGTTCGGAAGTCCCTATTGGAAGACCCTGTAGTAAATTATTTTGAGAATGCGCTCTTCTGTATAAGGGTAGCCGGAAATCGCCATCATTACGAAGTTGGTATCTCTCGCTGGTTATATACTCGACATTATTCTGTAGATACACAGGATATAGGTTCTGTTTGATTTTAAACACTTTAACCAAAATTTCAAGCGCTGAAGAACACTCAGCCAACGCAATGATTGTAGCATATTTGGTCTTGGTGTTGATCGGTCGCATTTTAAAATAACGCTCATAGTTCTATTTTGTAGAATTTGAAGCTTGCTTTGGTTCTCTTGGTTACCCATATATAAAATTGATGAACAGTAGTTAAAATGCGGAGAAATTATCGTATTATAAACAGTCAGTGCACAGTTTATTGATAGATTTCGACGAATTCTACTGAGAAATCCAATCTGTTTAGATATTTTTGAGCACAGTTTGCTAATGTGCACACCTAAGTATTTAATTTCTTGGACACACTCTACTATTTCACCGATTATTTCTATTTTCGCGTGTATATCGCCACCGTTAATGCACATACATTTAGTTTTTTGTAAGTTAATCATAAGTTTATTTTTACACAGCGAATCAAACATCCCCTTCAGATCCCTCTGTAGAACAGACTCACAGATATTTATATGGTTCCCGCTAATAAAAATTAGAGTATCATCCGCGAAAAGACAAATTTTTGAGTTTTGTAGGGAATCGCCACAATCATTGATATATAACAAAAAAAAATAAAACACCCAAGATTGAACCTTGGGGCACACCGATTGGTTATTGCTGCGCACTTGACAAATAGCTTGAGTTCTGTTAGACAAATAGCTTGTAAACCAATTTAGTTTTTTTCCACGAATACCATATTTATAAAGTTTTTTTTGCCAAGATACATACTTCTATCGATGTTTTCGAACGCCCGTTTGAGTTCCAAGAAAACTGCGACCGTAACATTTCCCTTCTCCATTTCTTTTTTCCATTCATTTATAACCCATGTAATCGATGTCTCACAAGTGTGTCCACGCCAGAATTCAGTTGTTCTTGGCATAAAAGTCCATTTCCCTCAACAAAGCCAGTTAGTTGCTGACACACTATGGTCTCTAGGATTTTTTCATACGTGGGCAACATATTTATAGGTCACCATTCTTCATTTTTTAACCTTTTCCACTGGAATAATGTCAGCGTTTTTCCAACTCTGCGGAAACACACCACGCTCCAGCGATGACTTGATTATATTTAGAAGCGGTAGAATAATTGTATCCTTACAGTCCAATATTATTTTGGAATTCAAAGCGAAGCAATCGTTTTTTCTGTTCATTTGCCTAGCTGTCTTCAAGTGTGTTTACTTCTAAGCTTTGGAATTCAAATTGATTTACGTGAGAGGGAATATTATCGGAATAAGGAACTAAGGGAATACTATCGTTTATTTGTATGACACTTTCGATAAAAAATTGATTCAAATCCAACCCGTTAGCTATCTCCAGCTCTGATTTAAGCACAACTCCATTAATTTTAAGATCATGCAACGTACTTTATATAGTGTGTCATATTAATGCTGAATGTCTTCCCAAACATGTCGATTCAGAAGTATATTTAGCGAGACAAATATGGACATTATTTGTTCTTGTTTCTGATGAAAACAGTGACATTGAATACTTGTTAGAGCAATTTAGGTGATTTTAAAGTTAATCTTTTACACTCGAACTTTCTTCTCGTAAACAGATTTCTTGACAATACCGCTTCTTTACAACAATTCCCTATCAATCCCTTCAATCCTACACCCAACTAATTCAACTCTCTTAGACGTGTTTCAACTAGACGTCTCTGGTTTCTCAAAGCATCCGTGTTTTCTATGATATAGACATTAATCGAACTTTGAATAGGAAATCGATTGAATATCGAGTTTTCAAATCTGTCTGTACGGGGGGGTATAGGCAAAATATATACAGGCAAAGTGCATATATGTATACTTTATGTTCTCAGATGATGAGTTGAAGTCTAGAATATTACGCAACAAGAAATGTGGAAATGTGGACACAGATAAGATTGACTTGCTAATATTACAGAGAAATGTTCTATATAATCGTTGGAAAAGTTTCAAACTTCCGGCTCTATTTATGGAGTTAGAAAAACTTCTCAATATGATCAATTTGCAAATAAATAAGTTTGCAAATAAATAAGTCTAGAGTTTCAACTCGTAAGTTTTGTGATGGCATGTCTTCACAAATAACATGGAAAAACGTTAAAAGTTTAGGAATTACCAAGCAAAATGATTTTGATTGGATTGACTGAGATCCCAATGAAGTCAAAAAAATGTGTACTCTCAAGCTAGCGCAAGCTCTTTTTGTTCAACACCACCATATGAGGAGAACAACAGTCCTACCAACTCGTTTGGGTTGAGTAGGGTGAATCAATGCAAGATCTATAAGGCTGTCTTTGGAATTAAATCAAAAGCTACTGGACTAGACAACAAGGTCTTAAAAATTGCAATTCTTCAAATATTGCCCTTCCTTACACATACATACATAAATTCAACACAATTCTTACAAGTTCAAGCTATCCTAACTTATGGAAAGTATCTAAAGTTATACCAGTTGACAAAAAATGAGCATCTAGAATTAATAATTTCGTCTCATGTCAATTCTTCTCTCTTGTCGAAAGTTTATCCAGATTTCAGTCGGATTTTAGAGCAAAGCATAGCTGTACTACCGCCTTGCTGAAACTGGTTAGGACAATTTCACGACTTACTTTTGTTAGATATCTCAAAGGCTTTCAACACAGTTCCGCAAAATATCCTTTTGAGCAAGCTTAAAAAAACTGCTTTTAAACTTGTACAGAACTACTTAAGTGACCGATCTCAACTGGTGTTAAAATAAATAGTGGTGTTACTTTGTCTAATTTCCTTCCCATTAGCGCCGGAGTTCCCCAGGGATCTATCTTAGGTCCACTGCTCTTTACTAAAAATTCAAATCATATACGTACATATTCTTGAAAAATAAATGGAAAGAACAAAGCAAAAATTAGGCAGAAAGTCCAAACTGAATTTTAAATTAAAAATTTTAAAATTATAGGCACAAAAAGATGCAATTGCATAATAATTAAAAGAGAAAATACATTCTTTAATGTTGTGCAAGAGAACTGCTTTCACTAACTCAAATATAAGGGTTTCAGGTAATAAATTAAGCAGCCGAGGAGCGGTGACAAGGTAAAACTGTGAAAAGTCAATTTTATTGAATATTGGTAATGTGACAAAATGTCTGATGTTGAGACGTAAATTGTAGTTTACGTACCGCATAGTATCCAAAATTTTCAAAAAGTATTTTTAAAACTTTGTAACAGTATCAGTGCCTTAATGGTAGAATTTTAAGTGACATGAACAATTCAAAACTGGCAGTATAACAATTTGCTGCATGTTTTTCCTTCATTAGTAAAGGTTTTATATTAATAAAGTATGAACCACCCCAACAAGATAACTCGTAATTGATGAGATTTTAACAGGCCATTGTAAACCAATTTTAAGATAGGTATACTACAGTAGAGACTGAAATGATTGAAGCCTAGTATTGTTATGATGTTTCTTAACTTGTGAATAAAGTTGTTATTTATTTCTTATTTTACAGAGTAAAGGCTATTGGTCTGTTATTCCCAAATTATAGGTCATCACTTTGTAATTGACATAATTGTTTATGTGAAGTCTTAAGAATACATGGTCTAAACAAGACTCTGAACGAGTAAGTTGATTCAAAAGAGAATGAAAACCAAACGAAGCCAAAATCGATAAATAATTTTCTACATCGGCAGAGTCAGACAAAATATTAATGTTCATACCGCCAAACAAAATAATGTTCTTATAGGATTTCCAAGTAGGGATGGCCGTGGTGTAGTGGTAACATCATCGCTTGTCACGCTGTTGATTCACGGTTCGAATCCTGAAGTCAAGAATCATCTATTTATTTCGCATGAAATAAATAAAAAAGTCGATCACTTGCGAAAGCTAAGTCAACTCTACTGTGAAGGCAGTAGGGTGGTCATATGGCTGAAATGCAACTTGATCGTGATGATGACATCAGGAGGATGGAAAAAATACTGTGAATCATAAGCAACGACAATAACAGCGAAAACACACAAAATACTCCCCAGTTATCTGGACAGCCACCCTTGGAGTTTACAGAAACTTAATACCACCTGAGTTTCAAACTACACCACTCTGTCTTTCTCTCTGTCTCTTCCCCTTTCCATAAAACGCACGTGTTCTAAAAATTAGTATAAGGGTATTCATATCCCCTTTAACACGTGCAAATTATAAAAAAAAAAGTATCGCGAAAACTCGTCCAAGAAGATCTTTACTGTACACTTATGAATATCAGTACTTTTTAATTTAAAAAATTTTGTTTCACATCGGGTTAAATCACTTCCGTAGAATACTGTAACACCTCCGGCGATAAATAAATAATTTGGTACAGTACTTTATAATCCGAAATCTCATCTTCGAAAATCCAAATTTCAGACAGAAATATGATATCGGGCAAATGATCCAAAGATGCAAAATGAGTGGAAAAAGTATCAAAGTTAGCTCTCATACTAAGAATATTCTGATGAATGACTGAAAAACACGATGTTTCGAGAAAACAATTCTTTGTACCTCATATATGTACATATGTATATGCTATTGGTCTTTGGAACTCTCTTTTAGAAGATAACATTTGCGGCACCATAATGGCAAACCGAAGCAGTCGTTTTTTCTATTCATTTGCCTAACTGTTTCCTCAAGTGTGTTTACTTATAAGCTTTGGAATTCAAATTGATTTACGTGAGAGGGAATATTATCGGAATAAGGAACAAGGGGAATACTATCGTTTATTTGTTTGACACTTTCGATAAAAAATTGATTCAACCCGTTAGCTCTGATTTAAGCACAATTCCATTAATTCATAATCATGAAAAATACTTTTATCTTTTACGAATATCTGTTTTTTTTTTACAGTTTTCCATAGTCCCTTTTGGTAACCCGCTCTATCGTTTAACTTTGTTTCTATAAATGCACTTTTCACCCTAATACAACATTTCTTGATATTTTATATTTTCTCCAGTCTTCAATTGTTATAGTATGTGTAGCTCTATTGTATATATACACTTTTTCCCGCTTAAGGCATTCGAATTCAGAATTATACCACTAGGCACACTTATTGTTTATTGTAACGGTTTTTTCTTGAGCTGTTAATACAGTTTTAATAGCATTATCCAAAATGTTCGCACAAATATTAACGTCACTAACTGCAAACTCGTTTTCCGAAAGACAACTGTTAAATTAATTAATAAAGTGGTGTTTATCATATTTTATATATCTTAACTTAGTTGATCTGTAGTTTAAGGACTGTTTCATAAATATTTTAATGTAAAGAGTTTCACGGTCTGATATTTTCCACTCCTTTCGTATGTTTACTTCGGCCATCATAGCAAAATCCGTATGTACGTCATATAGTTCACTCTATTGTGATCTTGCCTAACTATGTCTGGCTCTTCTGAACTTGAGAGTGAGGAAGATGCGTATGTTTTTTTTTTTTTTTTTCTTTTTTTTTAATCTAGTAGAACACATTCCGGGTGTGTTCTACACATCTACACCCCGCGCAACAAAAAAAGCCGCACATGGTAATTTTTAACAAAATCTAAGAAATTAAATAAATGATGATTAATCACTGCGTAGTCACTTTGTATTTTTGATGTTTAACATTTAAGTTAACACATTCCCCAATTTGACAATACATTTCGTAACCTAATTGAAAAAAAAGTAATGATCGTGAAGATCAGACTACAAAATATCAGATATTACCCAAGTACTATCAATATACATAAATTAAAAAA
Source organism: Pocota personata (assembly GCA_963082735.1). Classification (NCBI taxonomy): domain Eukaryota; kingdom Metazoa; phylum Arthropoda; class Insecta; order Diptera; family Syrphidae; genus Pocota; species Pocota personata. Next base: position 68,812,669 of record OY720431.1, read on the forward strand.
AGAGCAACAATTTGAAAAGCAAATTTCTTTTTTCATATTTTTATTAACTAAGAAACATTTTTACATAATTTAAAACTTTCATAATACTAAAAAATGATTCTAGTATTTCGTAGCACCACCCTTCGCCCTAACAACGTCATGAACCCTGTTTGGCATGGAGGCATAGAGATTACCGAAGTAATTGTTATTAATTTCATTGAACCACACTTCTTCAATGATGCTCTTTAGATGCTGCATGGTTTTTGGTTTTTTATCTTGGATCTTCTTTCCCATAAGAGCCCAGACATTTTCGATGGGGTTGAGATCTGGACTGTTTCCCGGCCAAATTAGGGATTCTATTCCTAATTCTTCTTTCAAAGTTTTAATCTGTGGAGAAAATTTAAAAATTAAAATCATAAGATTTTCAAAACACCCATAAATATGAAAAAAAAATCTCGAATTACTCACAGATTTTGCTCGGTGGTAAGGTGCTGAATCATCTTGAAAAATTGGTTTTGATGTGTCTGCTGTTATCATTTCCATACTCGGTACAACACCATCTAAGATAATTTGTTTGTACTGCATGGCGTTAACAGTGCCCTCGAGCATAATTAGAGATCCAACTCCGATTGCGGTGATGCATCCCCACACCATAACATAAGGAGAATGTTTTACGGTGTGAGCTATGCATTCGGCGCTGTAGCGTTCCCCTTTTCTACGACGAACTATCTGCTTCCCATCCGGTCCTATTAGGTTAAACTTGGGCTCATCAGAGAACACCACATTTGACCAATCTTGAACACTCCAGTTTTGCCTTTCTTTAGCCCAGCTAAGGCGCGTTTTCTTCATTTTGCTGGTCAGAAGTGGCTTTTTCGCTGGTCTCCTTGCTAGCAAACCCATCTCGTTGAGACGATTCTGGATAGTTCTGACGCTAACTTCAGCCCCAGTAGCTTCTCGCAGGTCAGCTCTTAACTCCGATGTATTTTTAAACCTGTTTCTCAGGCTTAGCCTCTTCAGTTCCCGGTCCTCCCGAACAGTGGTACATCTCTTCAATCCTGTGCCAATTTTCCTGGCCAGATTGTGATCCCGACGATATTTGTTACAGAATCTTCTTACATAACTCTCTTGCATCCAATTTGTCGAGCAATTTCACGAAATGACTGATTCTGTTTGGATAAGGCGACGATAACTGCCTTATTTTCTTTACTCAATTGTACCCTTTTAGACATCGCGATATACTCCTTTCACTTTTATTTAAGAAATACAACTGCACGCACTGTTAAATACTGCCAGAATGAATTCCGACACATTCCAAAATGTGCATTACCTAACCCGGAAGCAATAAAATATAATTCGGCGATCCCTTAAAGGTAATTAGCGCAAAAAAATGGAAAACCCATATGCGGCTTTTTTTGTTGCGTGGGGTTTATGTATTTCAAGAGTAGTTCCGCGCCGGTTTTTTGCTGTTAGTCTTAACGTAGATGGTTTTTGTGTCCAGTAAAGATGGTTACAGTCAGCTGTATTGTTTTTCATTTTAATTTTGTTTTGAAATTTAGTGCTCCAAATTTCAATTCCATTTTTTTCTCGGTAGATAATTTTTCCGAGCAGATGTGTTGTGAATCAACTCCCAAGTATTTTTTTATCTACTTTTTTGTTTGTCGCGGTATCTCTGTGGTGACAAAGGGCCACGTGACAAAGTAATTAAAGGAACATTGAATAACACTAATTAGTCATTATTACGGGGAATCCAGTTTTCGTTTTTCCTTGGAACTTTGTAGGACCGCCTTTAGCCTTTATGAACGCTTGGACCCTTCGTGGCATAGTCATGAAGTTTTCGGATTTCTTCTGTTGTTATATCTTTAGTCAACACTTCCTCTATGACTGTTTTGAGCTCTTCAATTATTTTAGGTGCCTTGTTGCGTACTTTCTGACCCATAATTGACCACAAGTTCTCTATTATATTAAGGTCAGTGCTATTTCCTTGTCCTTTTAGGGATTCAAGGCCAATATCAGCCTTGCATTGAGTTATCTGTTGAAAGAAAACAATATTTAGAAGTGGTTTTGAGTTTAAATTTTAGGTCAAAATAGTTTTTTACTTATGGTATGAGCGCGCTAACAGGGAGCGGAATCCTCCTGAAATATGGGATTTGGGATATAGCAGCATAACTCTTCTATTGTAGGAACAACGCCATCAGCAATGATTTCTTTTTATTTCGCTGCACTTACGAAACCGTCAAAAAGCAAAATACTCGTACGGCCAAGACCCGAATTTGTCATGCATCCCCAAACCATAACATATGGTGAATGCTTAACGGTGGGAAGCAAACATTCGTCTAAATATCGCTCCTTAGCTCTCTTTCGCACTGTCTGCTTTTCATCAGGTCCAATCAAATTAAATTTGGATTCGTCAGAAAAGATGATGCTTTTCCAATCGTTGGCTGTCCATTCCCCTTTGGTTTGGCCCACATCAATCTTTTTTCATCATTACTGCAGAAAGAAACGGCTTTTTTGCAGGTTTGTGGGCTTGAAGAGGGTTTTCACACCGACGGCGGCGTTGAACTCTCCGCATGCTGATGTTAATAGAATATCTCTGGTTCGAGTCTTTTCTCAATTTGTTGGCAGTTGCGAACCGGTTTTTCAGAAACATGAGCTCCAAAATGCGATGTTACCATGTTGTCAGTTATGTTCGTCTTCCGCTCCCAGGGCGCCTCTCCGTACTGCCCGTCGAGCTTAATTTCTTCAAAAGCCGTTTCTCAGTGCTTCCGTGATATCCCACAACGTCTGCGATTCACTTACCGTAAAATTCCTTGACTGTTAACAAAACAGCACTAATGCGTTATCGACTTTTTTTTTACATACAGTTTGTCAAGAAAGTGTTTACACAAAGTGAAAAAATAGCAAGCTCTGCTTTTTCATTAAAAATAGCCACACTTGTAGTAACTTTATTTAGTTTTTGTTTTTTAATTTATAATCATTTATGTTTGAAAACTTAAATGTCATACAAAAATACTTCATTTCATACAAAAAAAAAAAAAACAAACAAAAACAAACAAAACAAAAAGGACAAAAGTTTCACTGTCAAGAAAGTGTTTACACACATCACTATTGCAGTGTATGTATCGTTTCATGACAGTACCGTTATAGCGGTGTTTTATTTTCTGTTTTGTGACAGGCGTAGGAATCTGAAACCACAAAATTTTAGTGATGTTTCTTGTGTTGAAAGTGCTTAACTTGTGTTAAACCTCTGATGCATGATTTTTTCTTTAAAAAAAAAAATATTTCTAGAAAGGAAATCGCTTAGAAAACAAAGTTTGTTCTAGAAAAATTCACACACTTGTGATTTAGTATTAAAAAAAACAAAAAAACGTAGTGATTCATATATGCATCACCATGCATTAAGGCCACTCTGTCTCAAATAAACATCTTAGATGAGGGGTTTATTTTATTTTCATAGAAAAATACAAAGTGAAACAAAATTTAATAATAAATAAATAAATAAAAGAAAACAAAACAAAAAATAATAAAATAATTCATAATTAAAAAAAAAAAAAACAAACTACATACAAAATAAATGTGATAGAAGAAAAAGATAAGTACAAGGTGAAAAGTAAAGTAAATGTTTCACTAGAAACAATTGATTCAGAACTCAGTGTTTCAAATAAAATAATTAAATTAATATCTCTTGATAATATTGTACAATCTGGCTATGAATGTACATATATACATATTGTAACATAATAATAACTACGCTCCTACAGCCCATTCCAAAGTGTCTTTTCATTCGGGGTTCGTGTCTGCGGTTAGTCTCCACAGTTCATGTACACGATAAGAGATGGATGATGTCTAAGACGACGTTACGGATAAAAGAGAATATAACCGCAAGAGAATTATAACCACAAGAGATTATTGGCTGCAGCTGTCATCTTGGAATTAGTACATCAGAATTTTTCTTGTTCCAGTGGTCGAAGAATTTGCTACAATTTTCTGGCTATTAGAAATGCGGCTATTTAAGGACAGATGGCGATCGAGACCAGGCAGTCGGTTTTGAACCGCACGAAGAGATTGGAAAAGTGATAATGGGCGAAGTTGTGATTTTGTGATAAAATGAAAGTTGAGAGTTAACAAGAAGAAGTAATTAGTTTGGATTTGTGAATTAAGTAATTGAAAGGAGATAAAGTGATTTGAGAGGAAAGAGACCTTGTAAGAAAAGAATTTGCGAAGAATAGTATAGTGTGAACTTGAATTGTTCTATAGACTAGAAAATAAAGAAATAAATTTCACAGAATATCGTTTTATCTACTCGAGCCGTAGCTCGCATTTTACAATATGAATAAGGCGTGTAAGGATGCATATAATATAGTCCAATTACGATAAAACAAAAGCAAAATTATTACGTAGTGTGAAATTCAATAAAACAATTCCTATCTTTGTTAAGGCATAGAGCATTTTTGCATTTAGAGCATATTACGAACGTTCGACCGACACAGTTGGGCTTTTTATACCTCAGTCTGTTTTCGCCCCAAAGAGGAAAATGCTCTATGCCATCACACCTGACTTCAGTGGGAGGTATGGCTTCTGTTGGTCCGTTTTTTTCTTGCAGTGCTGATTTTGAACTGAAGTCGATGGTCTTCCTCTTTTTGGTGTCGTTGCAGCACCCAGAGAACATAACGTAATTGCTAATGCTCTTCGAAACTCAATTAGTTTCATAGTTTGGAGTCCCTTCTGTTTGTACACTCTTTTGTGCAGTACCCACGCATTTACAATAGAAACGTCCAGCAAATGATAGAAAACTCTCATGTACCATTTTTTACTTTTCATTGTTATTCTGTACCTTCCTACCATGCTATCTAACAAATCAACACCTCCCATGTGCTGATTATAATGCTGGACGATAGCTGGACATTTTATAGTAATCTGTTTTTTTAGTTTTCTATCAAATCTTTGCAATGCGGTTTCGTAGTTCTATAACATTCAAGGTAAAGTTCTGTACCGGATTTTTTGACTTTAAACAAAAATTCGCTTTATCGACTGTTTTTTGGAGCAAATTGTCATCAAAAAAGTACTTGAGAAATTCGTTTGGGGTTTCGAGGTCAGAGATATTTGTTGGAAGTTCTCTTGTACCTTTGAAAGCTATTTTCTCCTCATCTAAAATCAAATGTTTCCTTTTCCACAAGAGATTTTTTGCATTTACTGGGGTATGCGTAGTGCTTGGGATATCAATACCAACACTTTCTCCGATTTGGGCTCCTTCAACAGCAGTAATTTCATTTGCCAGGGCATTTGCATTCGAATCTTTCAAATACAGCTCAAGGGATTCCTGTGTTCCAAGCAACTGCTCCAAATCATTAAGCATTTTTGAAACTATGTCTTCTTTCGGAATCAATTCATCGAGCTCTGAATCCTCAGTATAATCTTCACTTTCATCTGGTATATCACAAAAAAACAAATCACGTATTCTATCCTCAGATATTATTTTCCCATCTGGCTTGTATTCCATTTTATTTATTTATTTTCACAAAATTACCTAGAATTTTTTTTTATTTTCACCACTAAAATCGTAAAATACAACAGCTATTCTTGACCATTGATTTACTATTACAATAGTACGAAAAACAAAAACGTGATTCATATATGAATCATTACAAAAAATCAGTATTGCACAAACATATTATTCTCGATCTATGAAATATAAAAGTAGATCAACAGCCAAAAACACAAAGAATATGAAAATATTTTTTTAACTCACTTTTTTTAAATAAATTATTACTTTTTTCCACTTGCAAAAGGATAATTTTTCACTTACTCACACTACATGCGCCGTGCGCTAAACTTCTTACAGAATGAAAAGGAATGTGTGTATGTAAAATTTGTAAATAACCGTACGTGGAAGAGAAAAGTTCAAGGAATCAAAAACAGAAAACCGTTTTTCATTCTGGCTAGTAGTTTACAAAAAATCGTTAAAAAACGTAATGATTCATATATGAATCACCATGCACTATAGGGTTAATTGATTAATTTCAATATGCCGGGAAAAAGAATATCACTTGACGTGAAATAATTGATTTATTACAACCATTACAAGGGTAAAACTGTTCTGGAGTTAGTTGAGATGTTTGGGTTATGCAGATAAAAGATTTGTAACATCATTAATCGAGCAGAACGTGAGAATCGGTTGGAGAATATTGTTCCAAAAGGTAGGCCAAGGAAGCTATCGTGCAGAAATGAACGATATTTGTTAAACAAAGTGCTCGAAAACCCCCAAATCTCACAGTTAGAGCTTTGTCAAAGGAGATAAAGGTAGAATGTGGTGTACAAGTTTCCCACGAAACTTTAAGGCAAGTACTGTTGAAGCATAAGTACTCGTCAAGAGTTGCACGAAAAAAAAACACTGCATTCAACACAAAACATACAAAAACGCTTATCGTTCGCTACAGAATACCATATTCACCCAAATGAATATTGGGATGATGTGACATTTTGCAAACACATTTGCTCAGTAGCGCCAACAGTTTTGGTTTTAATGATGGTGATGAGAGCAGAAAGGCGAAGTTCAAATTCTACCAAGACAACGACCCAAAGCATAAAGAACTTAAGGCCAGAACGTTGCGGATCTACAACTGCAGCAAAGTGCTAGATACACCAGCCCAGAGCCCAGATTTAAACCCTATTGAAAATTTATGGGTACATTTAAAGAAAAAAGTGGCAAAAAGGAACCCCAAAAACCGCAACCAACTAATCCAATACGTTAAAGAAGAATGGGCCAATATTCCAACCAACTATGACCTTAAAAAACTAATTGGATCTATGAACTGGCGGTTACAGGCAGTTATTGATGCTGACGGTGGTCACACCAAATACTAAGTAATACAATTTTTGGCTATTTCTGAATTTGTGTGTGTGTAAAATATGAGAGGAACGCACCCCGATATCATAAAATCATCATCATCATGTTCATATTGGGAACAATTTTTTTATTTTTGACTCGCGATGATAGGATCGTTCTTACCCGGAACCTTTTCGACTGAAACATCTGTAATATCTGTGTCGATCGTAGGTTGAGTTATTATTCTTGCTGATTCCATACGTGCAGTTCTCTCTAAGAAATCTGCAGTATTTGTTGATTTATCGTGTAGAGTTTCGCATACTCCAAGTTTGCGATATTGGAGTATCCTTATCAATCTCTCTTAATTGAACCAAGTTCTTGTGCCAAACTCTACCATCAGTTTAGCTTGACTAAATAGTGTAGTTCTTTTCGTTCTTTTATTCTACCGAATTTCTATTTGTTTTTCTTGTCAAAGTAATCTCTAGCTGAGACCCTCGTCCCTGCGAGGAAAGTTTTCCCCAGTTGGTTGCGGAAGATCACAACTTAAGCGTGATCTTATAACTGAACCAGACATTAATTGAGTTGAGTTATGTGACACTGAATTAAAAATGTTGCGAGATTTAATGCTATGAAGCAACTTTTTCAAGGTTTGAACGCTCCTTTCAGCTAACAATTTGTGGATGGATCATCACGCGTTTGTGCGTGACTTTAAAAACTCTTGAAACTTGAATGCGGTGAATTGAGTGCCATTACTACACCAACAAAAAGTACTAGCTAGTTGCTTTTTTTTAACTAGGCGAAATGTAATTTCGCTAACGTTTCACGTCGTAGTGAACGCGGAACAATCACTCTTTGACCTCTCATTAGGCATCCCCCTTGAATGACGAGTTCTCTTTGATCTATTTTAAAACGATCAGAACGAGGGCATTTCCCACACGAAAGGCAGACTTTCGATAAAGTTTGGCATAAAGATGTTTTATATAAGCGGCAAACTCACCTCCCGAAGCAATGCACTGAAATACTTGAATCCTATAAAACGAAACGATACTTTCGCATAACACACGTCGATGAGTACTCTGAACTAATAATAACCAAAGCTGGAGTTCCTCAAGGTAGCATATTTGGACCTATGCTCTATCTCCTTTATAGCAGTGGCTTACCGTCTCCTCCAAACAGTTTGATCGGTACATTTGCAGACGACACGGTCATACAGGAAAGAGAGATTTCTTAGCGATCGGTTGTGTTTTTTATAAGCTCTATTGTATTTCTTTGAAACTGTGTGGATTTTTTTTTTTTTCTGAAAAGCCCAATGGATGGTTTTTGTGGCAAGTGCGACCGAGGTTTCAGCCGCGATGACAGCCAACTCGTACCATGTAGTGGATTTTGCAAAAAAATTTTCCACAGAAAATGTTGCGAGGGCCAAATCACGGAGTATGATGTCGGACTTTTAAAGAAGAATCGGAACCTAGGTTACTATTGCAATGAATGTATTGTGCTACCGAAGCAAATCTTAAAACAATTTGAAACATTAATAGGAGTAAATCAATCAAAATACGAACTTTTGGTTGAACTTTTGAATAAAAATACGAATTTAATAACCGAAATTCAAAATAATGTTAAGAGTGAACTGTTAAAACTGAGTGATAAAGACAATAAACAAATTAAAGAGAGTGTTCAAAGTGTTACGGAAACAATAACGGAAATCAAAAATCAAATCTCGAAAAATATTACTGGAAGTGAAAGAGACATGCAACTAAAACAAAGTGTTGATCATATTTCAAAGTCTGTGAGTGCACTAACACAAGAAATAAAAAAGAAGAACAACGGTTCGGAAAATCCGGTAAAAAATAAACATCATACACTGTATTCGGATGTAGTGAAGAAAAATGAATCGTCTGTCCTTGTCTATCCCAAAAAGAAACAAGAGTCTAACGAAACGAGAAAACAAATAAAATTAAACATAGATCCTACTAGCGTAAATGTAAATAATGTGGTGAACAAAAATAGTGGCGGCGTTGCCATCAAGTGTGGTGATAAAGATTCATCAGAAAAATTAAAAAGTGAAATAGAGAGTAAATTAAAGGGTGATTATAATGTTATAGTGCCAACAATGTTTAAACCAAAAGTGTGTGTGATGAACCTGGAAAATGATGAACTTATAAACGAAGTGGTGAATAAAATTAAAAAACAAAATCCTGAATTAAACAACTGTGATATTAAATTAATGAACTCGTTTACCAATAATAAAAAATGGAGAAATTTGAATGTAATTCTTGAAGTTGATAGCAATGGTTTTAAAAAAATAATTGAATTAGAGTACTTAAAAGTAGGGTGGGTAAAATGTCCAGTTAGAGAATACTTGAATTTGCGAAGATGTTATAAATGCAACGGCTTCAACCATAAAGCAAGTGTTTGTAAAAATAAAATATCGTGTAGGAAATGTGGTGGTGAACATTCTATTAAAGATTGTACCAGTCATGAAATTAAGTGTCCAAATTGTGTAAGAATGAATGATTCTTTAGGGATGAATGCTAGTTGTGACCATGAAGCGAATGATAAATGTTGTCCTGTGTTTCTACGTAAATTGAAGGTGTTGAAAGAACGGATTCAGTACTAGCAACCAAAGCAACTGTCTTATCTGTGTGCTAATGTACAAGGACTTACAAACAACTTCAACGAAATTGAAGTATTAATGAAGGACAACAGTTTTGAAATCCTTGCTTTTTGTGAAACCCATTTAACAGAAAATATAAGTGTCGAAGAAATAAGTCTATTAGAGTACTCGGTGTTGCGGTGTGATAGTACTAGTCGTCATACAGGTGGTGTGGTTCTATATGTCAAAAAAGGATTACAGTATAGATTAATAAATCAAGTAGATATTGAGATGAAAATTTGGAGTTTGTGTGTTGAAATCTATTCAAATTCCTTTCGAGAAATGGTGGCAGTGTTCTACAGATCACCTAGTAGCTCTGAACGCGAATTCTGTACTCTTTTTTCTGAATGGATTGATATGGCTCTGCACACAAATCTTAATATAATAGTGTTTGGAGATTTTAATATTAATTTGCTATCTACTAATAATACGTATACAAAGGCTATCAACGAAATTCTAATAAAAAACAATTGTAAACAAATAATTAACAAACCAACCAGGATTTTAGAATCGACAAGATCTTTAGTTGATTTTGTAATAACACCTATTGAGAGAAATATTTGGGCAGATACAATCCCTGAACTAAAAATTAGTGATCACGAATCAATTGTAATAAAAGTAAATGTGGCTGACAAACAAATTAGAAAAGTTAACAAATATATCGATATATTTAAGTATAAGAAAGCTGAATTCCGGAGTCTAATTAGTGATAAGTGCGCCCAAATGACTGATCAGACTGACTTTAATGTGTTATCTGAAGTATTACAAAATAGTTTAATGTATTGTGTAAAAAAACAGACTATTCGTAAGAAAATCGCGCTTTGTGAGGACAAATGGTTCACCAATGAACTTAGAACTCTAAAACACAAAAAAATTCAATATTTTCAAAAGGCGACTATATTTAATTTTGCATCAGACTGGGAAAGTTATAGAAGTATACGAAACATGTACAAAAATAAATTACATTTTGCTAAAAAGAACTATATATGTAATAAAATCGGATCATGTGAAACCCAAAAGTCTATGTGGAAAGCTATAAAAGACTTGGTGTTAAAGCAGAAAAAAGTAGAAATCAGTGAAGTTCGGTTCGGTGATAGATTGGAAAGTGATAGCTCTATAATTGCCAACAAGTTTAATTCATACTTTATAGAAAGTGTAAACGCTATCAGTAATTCCATAGCGACAAATAATACCTCTTCGATTTTTAATTTAACGGAACATCAAACGATATTTAAGTTTAGACAAATAGATTTGAGTGAACTACGGTTAATATGCAAAAAGATTAACAATAAAAATGCGTTACATCTAAATATAAAAATTATTTTGAATTGTTTTGATATTATTGGTCCAATAATACTTCAAATCGTAAACGAGTCGTTTAATCGTGGTGAATTTCCTAGAAACTTAAAAGAATCGATAGTTGTTCCAATACCCAAGGAGTCCGGTACAAAAATGTGTGACAAATTTAGGCCCATTAACATGATGCCTATTCTAGAGAAAATAGTGGAAAGTGTGCTCATCAACAATTTTATAAATATGTGTGTGATAATAAATTATTGATCGACAACCAATCGGGCTTTCGTCATGATCACTCCTGTGAAACATCCCTAAATTGGTTAGTGATGACCTTTAAAGAACAAAGACACAGTGGTAACAAAATTATAGCATTATTTTTAGATTTTCAGAGAGCATTTGAAACAATTGATAGAGATATATTAATACAAAAGCTGTCAAAATATGGTGTCAAAGGTAACGAGCTTATGTGGTTTAAGTCTTATTTGTTTGATCGTACTCAAAAAACTAGTGTAAACTGTGCAATGTCTAGTGCCAAAAACACATGTTTCGGTGTACCGCAAGGAACTATACTCGGTCCCTTATTATTTTTAATTTACATAAATGATATCTGTAAAGTGTTAAGAAACAGTCAAATGTCCCTGTTCGCTGATGATGCCTTAATGTTTGTAAGTGGTAAAGCTTTAAATGACCTTAAAGAGTATATTGAGAATGACTTAAAAAACCTTTGTGTATGGCTGCAACAAAACAAACTAAAGTTTAATGTAAACAAAACTAAATGTATGGTTATAAATAGTGACGAATGTATTAATTTAAAAATATATGGTGAAGAGATTGAACAAGTTCCTGAAATAAAGTACCTCGGTGTAATATTAGACAGTAAAATGAATTTTAATAGCCATATGATGTACATAACTAAAAAAATTTCCAAAAAAGTGTCTTTTCTTGCAAGAATAAGAAAACATATAACAACCATTTGTGCAATTAACATATATAATACTATAATTAAACCACACTTTGAGTTCTGCTCTACTATTTTGTTTATGGGGAATAATGAACACGTAGATCAACTGCAGGTGCTGCAGAATAAAGCGATGAGAACAATTCTTCGATGTAGCTATTATACCTCGAGTAGATGGATGCTATCTTGTTTGAAATGGCTAAACATTAAGCAGCGTATCATCTTCAATGTACTAACATTTGTATTTAAGATGAAATTCAACATGGTGCCACAATACTTGACCACAAATTTAATATATACAAGGGACGCTCAACCATATAACTTAAGATCCAACTACGATTTTAGACTACAGTTGTATAGGGATTCTAGAACACAGAATATGCTCTTATATCGCGGATTAAAATTATTTAACGAACTGCCTAATGAAATAAAGAATGAAACTGTTTTAAGAAGATTTAAAAATTTGTTAATATCACATATAAGAAATACAGTAACTTAAAAGTAAAACTTAAAAGTAAATTTAAAGATTGTTATATAAATTAAGATATACCAAATGAATTGTAATAGTAACTGATACTAAATAAATAAAATACATACATACATACATACTTTGCGTTGGGGAAACAGTAGAAGAGTTATCAAGCAATCTCAAAAATGCAGTATAATGAATGCTAAAACTTAATTACTCCAAATCTATGTATATACCTACAATGACTTTACGTACAAAAAGATAATGCATCAGAGAATAACAATCAGTGGGTCTCCTACCTCTTATAGTAACGCGGTTAAATATTTAGGGATGACGTTAGATGCAAAGCTTCGCTGGAACGAACATGTACAAATAAGAAAGGAACTTGAAATAAAATATAGACAGATATACTGACTCATTGGCAGAAATTCATCTTTAACTCTACACTTAGATAGTACTTTACAATCAATCTATAAAGCCGACGTGGTCATATAGCATACAGCTAAGGGGGTGTGTCAAACAAAACACAATTAACGCTATTCAAAGCTTTCGGTTTCGTCTTTAAGAAATATTGTGACCCTGATTCGCAAGAAAAGCCTACATTCACTGCCAGATACATCTAAGGCATCCAGTAAGATAACAATATTTGAATATTTGTATTATTTAATTGTAACTTGTATGTTAATACAGAAACAAATTGTTGTTAAATTACACAAATATATACTATATACTCTTAGGGGTCTTATTTCTTTAAGTTACAAACTATGTATCAAATTTAAAAACATCCTCGATGGGATATAATGACGCAATGTCATTACCGAAAATATTTAAATGATTACAATTAATATTAATCAATTATTTATAATAACTAAAATTATTATACTTAACTTTTTTTATTTTTACTATTTTTCCAGAACAGTGTTGGTGGTTAGTTCTGTAGCAATAGCAGTTGCTGTACCCTCAATCGCCCCATTTATGGGCCTTATTGGTGCTCTCTTCTTCTCTATACTTGGACTTATGATGCCCGTAACTTAACACTTAAACTTTCATTTTTAAAATGCATATATTTCATTAACCAAAAGTTTTATTTCAGGTTATACTTGAATCAATTCTTTGCATGGAGACTGGATTTGGTGCAATGTACTGGATTTTGTGGAAAAATATTTTTATTGTATTTTTCGGAATATTTGCGCTCATCTTTGGATCAAGGAGCGCTATTAGAGATATAATGAAATTGTATGAGTAATACAAAACTAATGTCACCCCCTTCATGGCTTATTTTTTACAAAATTAAAAGAAATTTACGTAACACCTACAAAGACGCAATTATTTGTGAAAGCTTTGGTTTCCTAGGAAATTGATATATGTTGATGGCTGCCAACGGTCACCGAAAAATTTCTATTGATTTAAATGTGGGTAAGCACCTGGGGAGCGGTAAACATGGCCACTGTCAAGGAAACTGCACATATTTAGGTTTGATGATTGTGTCCCAATCCGTCAATGCCTTATTTGTATACTAATAGTGGAGGCTCATTAGCATCCATGGGCGAGAAGATTAATAACTCCATTATTTTTCGTATGAATATTATAAATCATAGAATCCTCATGGATTCTACTTGGTAGGTGAAAATCCCGAAAGACACTATTGTGGTGTTCGATTACCATAGGAGTATGCTATTTTAACTCCACTAAAAACACATTTTTATCATGATCAATCTATGGAAGATCGACTAATGATTTTTATTTCTTTTAAAGGGTGTCCCAATATTCACACAAGAATTAATTTGGATTTTCTATCCACTGGTTTGTAATTAAAAATTGTAATTGTTTTATTGATTCATAAAGTATACAGTATAGGGTTATGTATGGAATAGCACATCGAGTAAATGGCCTCCGTGGCTTTGCTGGCACATACGCACTCCTTTGTCGTAATTTTCCATGACCATTTTCCCTAAATGTGGTTGAATTTCTTTGGTACAGCGCTCAATTTGCTCCTTCAAGGCGTGGATGGTCGTGGGCTGTTGGCATAAACCTTAGACTTCAAGAAACCCAAAAGAAAAAAGTCCAACGGCGTTCAATCGCATGATCTGGGCGGCCAATTCTGTTCACCAAAACGGGAAATTACACGACCAGGAAATTACTCATGCAGTAATTGAATTGTTTCTCGGGATGTACGTAGGGACTAACAAAAGTTCGCTTAGTTGATTGAATAATAAAATACAAAAATAATTTTAACTTTAGACATTTACATTTATTTCACATAATTACCATTTATTTCAATACATTTCTTCAGCCGATAGATCCATCTTTCAAAACAGCTTTCAAAATCCTCTTTTTGGAGTTTTTCGATTTCGACATTGACAATATATCAACATATCAACGTTATTTTTGAAAATCCAAGCATTTGTATAGATAATGCTCTCGAGTTGTTCTACTCCAAAATGGTTAACTGTTGCACGCAATTTTACAGAAGAACTCCTCGTCTTCCCCACCCTGGTTCACTAAAGAGTTACGTTCGCTTCGCACCATTAGAAATAAACTCTGGCGCATTCATCCTAAATCTGGATCGGACTTCTCCAATTAGCTCCACGCATCCACCCACTGTTCCAAACTCTGCGAATCTCTTTATCTTGAATATCTAGATCGTATGCAACATAGCAACACTAAAAAAAAACAGACAATTTTCCATCTACTTTGAAATTGTCTAATACAGGGTGGACCAAAAGTCTCTTTCCTATTTATTTATACATATTTTTGAGTTATTTTTTTTGTTTTAGACATAAAATTATACAAAGTATTTTTTGAAAATAGCCAGTCAATAATTTGTACTCAACATGCCTACCGGCAATTTTATGGCGCTAGAAATGTTCCAACAGCACCCACTATTCGTGCTGTGGTGGCCAAATTTGAGCAATATGGGAACGTTGGAGATGTGAGGCGTTTGGGCAGGCTTCGTTTTGGACGATTTACCGAAAACATCCAGGTCGTTAGGGAAAGTGTTGCAACCGATCCTGAAACATCGACACGACGACGTTCAACATAGTTAGGCATACCGCGTAGCACGATTAATCGGATTTTGAGGAAAAATCTGCACCTATACCCTAAATATCGCCGAGAATGACAAAGAATTTTTGGAAAATTTTATGATGACCGATGAGGCGCATTTTCATCTCAGCGGGTTTGTGAACAAGCAACATTGTAGATTTTGGGGCACACAGAACCCAAAAAATCTCCATCAACGTCCCTTACACTCACTTCGTGTTCCTGTTTGGTGTGGAATAACCTCGCGTAAGATTTATGGGCCATATTTCTTTGAAAATGATGCGGGTGCCAGCGTTACGGTCAACGGGTGCCGCTACAGAACAATGCTTCAGGACTTCCTTTTTTCACTTGTGCAAGCAGACAACAATGCTGAGCTGATTTGGTTTCGGAAAGACGGAGCTACCGCTCACACCGCTCGTGAGACAATGAACTTGTTGCGCGAACAATTCCCAAATCGCATTATCTCAAAAAACGATGAATTTGAAGGGCCGCCGCGATCGCCTGATCTGTCGGCTCCGGACTTTTTTTTATGGGGTTACTTGAAGGAAAAGGTTTACATTAACAAACCACAGACTATACAGGAGCTGAAGCTCAACATTCGCACAGAAATCGTCCAAATTACGCCGGCAACACTTCAAAAAGTCATAAAAAGTGCCATCAAAAGAGCCCATGAGTGCATGCATTCTAATGGTGGCCACTTAACCGATATGATTTCCCATACATAACGTAAAAAGTTTCCATGACATAAACTTTTATTTGTAATTTATTTCATTAGTTTTTATCTATTCGTTCAAAAGTTATTCCAGATATACCTAGGAAAACGACTTTTGGGCCACCCTGTACTTCCTCGAGTAATCCTAAAATTGTTGCAAATTTATTTGCGCATT
This sequence comes from Pocota personata, assembly GCA_963082735.1. Classification (NCBI taxonomy): domain Eukaryota; kingdom Metazoa; phylum Arthropoda; class Insecta; order Diptera; family Syrphidae; genus Pocota; species Pocota personata. The sequence continues at coordinate 68,828,776 of OY720431.1, forward strand.
ACTTCAGCCAATCTTTTAACAACCACGTACTCGAAATTGATCTTAATTACTTCTCCTATATGAGAAACTGTGCCCAAACTTCATTAAATTCAACTGATGTATCCGTAGCTCTCGTAGAGGAAAAGTAAAAAAAAAAAAATCTAGTGAAAATATTCCCCCGGTCCTGATGGCCTACACTCTATAGTTCTGAGAAATTGTGTGAACTATTTGGCCCAACCCCCCACGGCTGTCTTCCAAAATTTTATATCGCAGGGAGTCTTTCCTATGCTTTGGAAGAGCTCATACTTAATCCCCTTTCACAAAAAAAGTCCCAAGAACGACACATTTCCAACTGCCGACCAATTGCTAAACTCTCCTGCATACCGAAGCTCTTTGAAAGCATTGTTTATGATACAATGTTCTTCCATTCCAAATCTATTTTTTCTTCAAAACAACATAGATTTCTTAAGGGAAGATCAACAACCACAAACTTACCTGAGTTCGTTTCTAACACTCTGTGCGCATTAGAGGATAGTAAAGAAGTCGATGTAATTGCCACCGACTTTAGTAAAGTCTTCGAAGAGTTCTCGCACTGAATCATCCTTTTAAACTTAAAGCTCTTGGCTTTCAATCCGGTTTAATTGGGTGGATCAAATCGTATCTTAAACAACGGTAATACAAAATCCTCTATGCTCTTTATTCTACCCCTTAGTGTCTAATTCAGAGTGCCTCAAGGTAGCTATCTTGGTCTTCTAATTTTCATTTTGTCTATTCACGACATTGACTGTATCATCGAACACTCTTGTTTATCTGTCTACGCTCATGACACGGAAATCTTCAGGCACATTTCATACCCCGCTGACTCTCTCCCACTTCAAACTGATTCGAACAAATTTTCAACCTCTTGCCAACAAAATTTCCTTGAGTTTAATATCAGCAAATGCCAAGCCATTACATATACCAGATCCTATCTGCCTGTCCCATCCGTCTCTGTATTGCGTGATTTGGGTATAATCTGTGACAGAGAACTAAATTTTCGCTGTAATTTTGATAACATTATTAGCAGAGCTAACTCCGCGCTAAGTTTTGTTAAACGCTGGTCTAAGGAATTCTCCAACCCTTACGTCACGAAATCGAAACGATGCTCGTTTAAGTTTCAAACACCACCTTGAGCATGCACACAAAAAATCGTCAAAAGCTATTAGTGCACTTTCAAGGTTAATGAGTAATATCGGAAGCCCAAAACTCAATAAAAGTTTTCTACTTGCAGGATCTACCAGTTCTATATACTCGTATGTACGTAGCAGAAATATGGTCAAGTGCCGCTAAAGTTAAATCGTACGTGCGTGGAATTAAATCCGTCTACCGTCTTAGCGCAGTAAGAAGGGTCGCCAGTGCGTTTCGAACTCGAACGATGCTATACTCGTCGTATCTTCAATGCTACCCATCGACTTACTCGCTGAAGAAAAGGCAAGATGAAAAGGCGAACGAGTTCGAAATGGCCGGGTAGACGACGAAAGAAGAAAATACGAAAGAGTCCGCAGTATCGTAAAGGGGAAATGGACGCATCGCCTTATACCAGCGATCGATGTATAGATAAAACGGAAGAACGCGAAACGAACTTTTATCTGACTCAGTTTCTGACGGGACATGGCTGTTTCAGAGAATACCTCTTAAAACGCGAACATAAAATTATCCCAAACTGTCTTGTGAAAATGTTCGGGAAAACGCGGAACACATGTTTTTTTCTTTGCCCACGATACAAAATGGAGAGGATCGTCCTTCTGGACCAATTTCGAGAGTGGCCCACTTCCGAGAATGTCGTAAATTACATGCTTCAGAATGATGAAAACGGGACCATCGTAAGTAACGTGGCTATACGCGTCTAAGGTTATGCCTCAGCTGGGTCAGAAACTCTCGAAGAGGTTGATCTCCCTTAGCAGGAAGCATGTCAACACTGTCTCATTGGAAGGCACGCCAAAAGGCTTTGATCTTTTCACTAACGACTTTTGTAGAAGCTGTAGGGACGAGGAGGAGGAGAAGGAGTAGACAACTCTCCATCTCCTCTGCACTTGTCCGGCGGGATAAATACCCTGATCCTGTGGTATCACAATAGACCTACTCTGGTCTAAGTGTGTTTGTGGCTTAGGGCGCAGGTAGCCACTAGAACCGAACCTACTGCTTTTCGAGGAAGTTACGTCGAATTAGTAAAATAATGGTAAGGAACACTAACCGCACTTGACCAAGACTACACTAGGTGCAAGTACGTCCAACTCAGTCGTGCACTTTGTTTCCAGTTACGCTCATACCCACTTCGAAGAGTAGGTGAAGAGTAGTGACTGTCAGAATTGCTAAACTTTTACTTGTCTCCTAACAGCAAAGTTAGGTATAAGGGTTAACTGAACTTAACTGAACAAAGTGTGGTCCTTGAACCGACATTAATACTTATCCATCGATAACAAGACTCATTTGTATTAAGCCTTTCGAATTTATCCAATTATTGTTCATAATCGACTTCCTCTCGAGATTAAAACATTTTTTGTATTACTCTATTACGTAAATTAGTAATCACTTCATTGTTTAAAGATAGAAACAGTTATTAATTACACATCTTCAAACCGTTCGTTCCTCTGAAAGTCATTTTGATTAGTTATTGTCAATAATTTGTAGCTATTTCTTCAGATTCATTGATTTTTTTATGGACAATTTTTACCCATCTTCACGACAGGCAATAGTTTATTGAAATTTCAAGTACCAACGAACATATCTATACTTATGTACATATTAACATTTGTGCAAACAATTTTGGCTATCGAACAACAAAGTGGTTTGAATCAATCTTCACGCAGCTCCAACAGCAGTAATCGACCGAAGTCAAGGTCAGTTAAACGCATAAACCTAAAAAAAAGATTGTCTGTATGTTTTTGTTTTATGTTATACTCAAATCAATTTTAAGCATTTGTAATAAATTGAAAAATTACACCAAATAAGCGGTTATGCGTTTGATATGAATTATTGGGCATTAGGCGAAGCAGCAATTATGTATGTCCGACTTATATTACTCCTTTCTATTCGAACCTTGGCTTTGATTAGGGGAAAGAAATGCAATTATTTTTCCTGTTTACGAGGCGTAAGTATTCTTCTTCGAATTAATTAAAATTAAAGGTCAGGTTTAAGATGAACTTACCAAAAGTAGGTACGAGTACTTCTTCCGTGGAGTCGATGGAGATGATGCAGGTCTATTGTATTTCGATTGTACATTCTCTAACTCAGGTGACCCTAGAGGCCGTTTTGCTTTAAATTGCCAACAGCTTAGTTTTATAGGTACCATTGAAAGCAGGAACCGTTTAATAAGCAATTTTCGCTTTGGGCTCATTTGAGAGCTTTCCGTAGGCTGTATGCTGGTCTATGATTTTAAAGTCAATTAATTTACGAGTTTACGGGGGGTCCCCAAGCAAACTATTTACTAAAAATATGGATGAATAATTGTCTATGCACGACATAGGTACACTCATTCATTTACGAATAGAATAGAATATTACTAGCTAGCTTTGACCTACATACAAACATACACAATGCAATTGGAATGTCAACCAGATCGTGAATTTCCTAGAGTGCCTATAAAAAAGACAGTTCAAATTCGTAACAATAAACAAAGGTTATGTAATAAAATGCTGACGTTGATTTTGATACTTGAGTTTAGTATTGTTAGATCATTAGAAAATTGTATGCCTTATTAAAAAGTTTGTATTGTTTGTTACTTCTCTTGCTTGTAGATTGGCTAGAGATGTGTACGTGCACTGCGACCTTTATAAATCTATTTAGCTCCCCCGACTTGGAGCTCAAGTTTATGATATACTCGACTTAGAGCACCTCCTCCAGTCCAATTATATTGATGAACCGGATTATCTTGAATGAATCCAACGATGGTAGACCTTCTTCTTCTGAGTTGGTAAGCATCCAGGTGGTTATATTCTTTAGTAGTATTTCTTTAAGTAGCCCTGGGGTTTGCTCAACGTCTCCGCAGAATCTGTAGTTTCCCTTTTGCTCTATGCCCTGCAGTGACCCGTCAGGAAGCCTGTTAGAATGCGGAGACGGTTTGCATTGATATTGATACAGACCTTACTTTTTTTCCGATTGTAGTTCCCGAGAAGTTTTTTGGCCTGTCTTAGCTCTGGGAGTTCCTCGTATTTTATTCGGTCCCAGCCCGCAGAATGGTTCTGGTCTGACGAAGGCGGTCTCAGATACCTCTCTTGCGAGTTCATCAGCTGCTTCATTACCCTCTACTCCCAAGAGACCTGGTACCCAGTAGAGGGTGACTTCTCTTGCTTGCTTGATCGTTTTATTATTTTTTTTTATTTTTCTAAAACTTTAAGCAAAAGAGGTGAAATCGGAATTTTCATTCCAACCCCACAAATTAACGGCCGGTTTTGCAAAAACCAAGTTTTTGACAAAAAACTTGATGGTAGTTCACTTATTGAGAGGTTTTTGGAAATGTACAATTTTTTTGCTATTATCTAACCAATATTAGCCGTATGTAGGTTCATGGTATGCCAAGTTAGGGGAAATTGTAGAAATATTTTCTTTGCCTTCGATTTTATTTTATTTTATTTTATTTTTTTGGGTACTCCTTTTTCATTTTCAAAATTTGATGGCCTTCGGTTAGGTTAGGTTGACGTTGAAGTGGCTGCTAGCTAAAATGTGATGGATCATGAGAAATTTATCCTTCCTACTCAATCGAACCATTTGGAGGTTCTAATGAAGCGAAGAAGATATTTGTAAGATCTCCTAAGTTATTGAAATAGAAAGCTCCTAAGTGAAGTTTTCTTTTATGAGAAAGGACTTGACATGTTTACACCTCCTCCTTGTCCATGCAGCTACTACAGAAATCATTTGAGTAAACGCGAAGCCTTGTGGCGCTGAAATGCAGTCTGTTGAAAGAAATCAGAATCTTAGAGCATTTCAAGTCCAGCTTAGGCCAAATCTGTTTTGTCGCAAGGGATGTTGCACCACGCCTCCATCTTTCGTTCTTTCGATTGCATCTAATTTTGATTTGAGTTTACATGAAACGATCGGTACACCGAAGGTACCATTATCCGGTAAGATGGGTATGGAGTTCCACATCTGATGAGTTCCCTGCGATATCCCTATACCCTGGCACCAAGCAAATGTTAAACTGATTTGCCATCTCTATGAGAGACGTTTGACAATCTAGGTCTATTACTGAGTTTAGGGAACACGATTCCAAGCACTTGATTGCTGCCTGGCTATCCGAAAAGAAGCGAATATCTGTGGTTGATATGACGTTTTTTTTTTAGCCAGGATAAGACTTCCTTCATCGCCATTTTTCCGACTGTAACACGCTACACTGATTTGGAAGACGAAAGGAGAGGCTAAAAAGAGAAACCGTTCCTATCAAAATTTAACTTGGGTTTGGTGTAGTCGATGTTTTCTGGAAGAATAATGAAATTATTCAAAATGTAGGCGGGGCTAAATTCTTTATTTGACCATTGTGAGATTACATTAAGATGAATAGCTGCACTAACCGCCATTTGCATGACAAAGATGTCGAAGGGTGTCAGATGAAACAGAATATCCAGTGCTGCAGACGGAGTCGACCTCGGTGTTACATTTATACACAGTCAAGCTGATCTTTGGACTTTGCTTAGTTTGCTGAGGTTTATAGCCAGCGCATCTATGATCGCTGATGTGTTGACATTGTTAAAAGTGCCTTCTATGGCTAAGAAAGCTACCATTGTATACTCCTTATGATGCATGGAATACTCAATTTTACGTACTAATGTATGCAGTGCCGCTTCCACTGATTTGCCTTTGCAATATGCATGCTGAGCCGCAGACGTAGACTGAATATCAATGCTATCGCATAAACGAATATCTATTAGTCGTTCTAGAGTTTTTATGAGGAATGATGATAGGCTTATAGGTCTGCGGTCCTTTGGACTCATGTTCGAACTATTACCGGCTTTGGGTACGAAAACCACTTTAACTTCTATCCATATCAGATCGAGTCAACTCTGCAGAACGATTTTTGAGATCAGAATTTATAGGGTTTGAAGCCTTGTAGCGCCTAAAGGAGTTTGTCCTGTGAAATCAGACTTCGGGTAGTATACTCGACCCATTCAAGTTTATATCACTAATAACATGAGAACTTCTTGAGAAGTGTGTACCAAGTAGCAAATTTAGCGAGTCTCCGAGATTTATGTTTTGCTTTCTTCAATTCTTTCTTGTATATATATACAGAGTGGGCTATTTAAACCTTCGGCATCTGGCAACACTATAACTTTGACATCTGTTTTCCGATTGGCTTATAACAGCCAGCGTTTGATGCATCAGTCCAAGCGAATTTGTGCCATGGAACAGTACACGCCACCCCAACGCGCTATTATCGTGCAGTTTTACATTCAAAACATGTTCTCAATTATGAAAACGCAACGTGCGTATCATGCAAAATATCGAGTGAGGCAAGCGCCTTCAGACCACACCATCAGGCATTTACACCAAATCGCCACCGGCAATCTTGGTAATGCCTGTTATCAAGGCCGACGTCGTCCAAGGCGGTCTGATGAGAACACTGAGGCTATACAGGCCGGTGTTGAGAGTTCACCGACGACATCGAGTTGCCCCCGTTCTTTGCAGTTGAGCATCCCTCGCACGTCTCTCCGACGCATAATGCGTGCTGATTTGAAGTTATTACCGTACAAAATTCAAATAATGCAACGACTTTTAATGACCGACAAGCCATGTCTCTTGGATTATACGAATTTTGTGGTGAACACGGCTCAAATCGACGATGATTTTTGGCGGTGAGGCTAATTTGTCGTTGAATGGGACCGTAAATAAACAAAATTGTCGGTTTTACGCCAATGAAAACCCTCAAGAACCTCTTCACGAAGAACGTCGCACCACAAACGCGTGACTGTTTGGGCTGGAATTTGTGCGGAAAGAATCATTGGACCGTTCTTCTTCGTAGACGATGCTGGAGTAGCCGTAACTGTCAATGGAGAGCGTTATCGAGCCCTGATAACGGATTTTTGGATGCCCATTCTGACTGACAGCGCCATGGACAACTTTTGATTCCAACAGGATGGCGCCACAGCTCATACAGCCCGAGCAGTCCCTTATTCCTCCGAAGCCTAATTTCGAAAAAATTTTATTTTGACTAGCCTCCGCGATCACCCGACTTAACGCCTCTAGACTTCTTCCTGTGGGGTTATTTGAAGTTCAAAGTTTATGTCAATAAGCCACGGATCCTAGAAGTCTTGAAAGACAATATACGACAGGAAATGGTCTCTATTCAGCCCGAAACACTTCAAAAGTGATGGGAAATGCCGAAAAACGAGCACATTGCGCCATTCGCTCTGGCGCGACCATTTCATATTCAAAAAGTGATCAGAACAAATTTGCAAGTTTCAAAATAAACGAAAAATTACTTCACAGCAATTAATTTAAAAAAAAATTAAATTATTACAACAACACACCCCGAATTTTTAAATGACCAACCCTGTATATGAGAAATACATAGCGTTATTGAGGGTCGAGGTAAGATCCCTTCAATGAAGCTCCTAAGTGTTGCAGGGGAGCTTATGAAGATGAGAGGTAACTAATTTCTTCAAGGTTTTACTTGTATTTGAGCCAATCGGTTTTACGACGATTTCTAAAAACGATTGGGCTGGGAGGTTCGTCATTAAGATTAAATTGAAGGTAGCTGTGGTCGGAAATGGATTGTTCACCTGATACCTTTCAATTTTTAATTATTTGATAGATGTTGTCGGAGACAAGGGTGATATCTAAGACTTCCTGATGGTTTCTGATTATGATTGTGGGTTCATTTCCTATGTTGCACCAAATGAGGTTTCTTTTTAGAATGTAATCAAGAAGAAGTTCACCTCTTTCGTTTATATCAGATGGTGAGCATTAGCATCACAGACCACTATGAGTTCAGTTTTGTGCCTCCCCGCTTTTCGATCAATCTTTTCAGGTTATCCCCAGGAAGAAAGTCCACGTAGTCATGAGCGAGATATGCCGATGCAATGTAGAAGGAGCCTCTACCGGTTTTCAACTTTGCTGTGGTTATATCTCGATCGCTGTAATTAGGGAGTAAAGTTACTGTAAGTTTGCATACAGGGAATAGTATTCAGGAGTCCTGGGTCCACACACCAAGTTGTCAACAACCCAAGGTTCCTGGATCAGGACGATGTCTTATATATCCTGGGAGAGACGAAAAAGTAAACCAGCAAAAGCCATTATGGAGTGGTGGAGTTGCAACATAATCGTTACATTCAGGCAGAGAAACCTCCATCACCGTGGTGTTCGTGCCCTCCGAATACGAGGGCGAAGCCAGAAGCCCCTCTTCACTTAAAAAAATGTGACAGATAAACAGACAGATAAACAGACATATGGACAGACAACTAACTCTCGCTATAGAGGTTCCGTTCTTACTACTTGCTACCTCGTAAGCTCGGGAACCCCTCGAAAGAAAAACAAAAATATTTTATTTAAAACTTTTCAAACTGCCCCGTATACTCGTAAGTTATCAAACTGGAATACATCAAATTTCTAAGGTCACGCTCCTTACATCGTTTTCCCAGGTATTTTGACTAAATTTAGAATTTAAATACGCAATTTGATGAATAGTGTATGCATTAATATAGGAATGAAATATAGAGTATTATTGTCACACCGAATCACCACCACCACGGGAACAAATTTATAATCTCTTACACACCTAAAATTTGCATACATAAAAATGCAAAGCAATCTATATTAATACGATTAGATAATATTATCGTAATTCTATACATTTAATGCAAAAAAATATCGCATTTTGATGTCAGACAACCGCAATGCGGTATAAATCGATATGAATCTGATTCAAAATTCACTGTCACAACTTGCCACCAAAGTACCACTCCACTTGAGATCTGCATACCTTTTTCTCTCAGGCAGATCTCCACAGGTGAACGAAGACCGTTGAATCTATATAGTATACATATCTCGGTTGAATCTAAACTCTTACCACTTTGAATGATGTTACTTTACTTCACTCTCTGGGCCCAACATTGTTAGCATGCTCGTGTGCCGTGTGTTGTTTTAGAGTGGTTATTGTGATGTTGATGGCATTGCTCAATTCTGAGGTATGCCAATCGGATGGATTGATTCGATGGCTTAGGAAAGATCCAAAGCATTGTGTCCGGAGTTTGACATTGCACAAACTGCTACCATCTGCGCGATATTTGCTCAGTTATTGTTTTGCTATCGCGCCGTCGTGTTGCAGATAAACGACTCATCTGCGGATTTGGATTCGGTATTTGATAGACTCATTTGAGCTACCTACGCGATAGTTTTGATTCTATGCGTTAAGAAAACGAAATGAGAATAAAGCTAACGATTTATACTGAGTGTTGAAATAACATCTTACCGTGGTTACAGTTTTTGCGGGTGCCTTAAAGGAGATTTATAATAGAGTTTCAAAGAATAAATAATGGCGGTTGAATGACATTTCGCAATCATTAAGTCTGGCATAGAAAGTGAAGGTATTGGCTGAAAGACACTGTGTACAAAATTGAGCAATTAACGATTCACATTCCCTTTAGAAAGTATAATTATATTACACGTAATTAAAGTTTTAAGCATTAGTCTAGTGAAATTCCAGTTGTGTAAATCAATATGGCAATGGACATAATAAGCATCCTGATAATGTCAATTACGATTGCTTCAGTTTCGGCATCAACAGAAAGGACTGTACAGGTATGTACGAGTACTCTTATCTATTTCTTAGATTGATAAAGTTCAAACGATGTCATTTTTCCTTATTTTTTAATTTTTTTTTTTTTTTATAATTTGCATGTATGAAAGGGGTTATGAATACCCTTATACTAATTTTAGGACACGGGCGTTTTTGAGGAAATGGGAAGAAACAGAGAGAAAGACAGATTGGTGTAGTTGGTTTGAAACTCAACCGGTATTAAGTTTCAGTGAACTCCAAGGGTGGCCATCCAGATAACTGGGGAGCTTGTTTGTTTTGCTTTTGTCGTTGCTCATGATTCACAGTATTTTTTTCCGTCCTCCTGATCATCACGATCAAGTTGCATTTTAGCCATATGACCGCCCTACTGCCAGTGTTATGCCTTCGCAATAGAGTTGACATAAGCTTTCGCAATTGATCGACTTTTTATTTATTTCATGCGAAATAAATAGATGATTATTGACATCAGGATTCGAACCGTGAACCTGTAGCGTGACAAGCGATGATGTTACCACTACACCACGGCCACCGCCAAATTTCCCAGCTACTTATGTACCTCAATGCAGGCTACCCTATTAAATATACTATGACCTTTATGCGCGATCGAGTACGATGGTCGAAAAATAATCGAGTTAGGGTCAGATTGCGAATGCACTATACCTACTTTTTTTATGATACTTTTGTTCTTATGCAAAAATGGGCCGATTTAAATTATAATTTTTGTAAAATTCTTACCAAAACATGTACCGATTCAGGTCTTATGATTTTGGTGTCAATCGAATAAGTGGTTCTGAAAACACGCAGTAAATTTTTGCCCTCAATTCTTTATTTTCTCTCGATTTAGACAATTGTTCTTGCATATCATTTGAACTCGAAATCCATTTATTTCCTTACCTACTAGCGATGGTCGATGTTATGAAAAACATCTGCATAATGTTGCGCATCGATACAACATCAGAAGCAACAAAATCGATGCAAAAAATGATCGTATCCTAGATCAGCGACACAAAATTCAAAACAAAATAGGTACTGTAGCAAAATAAGGAAACAAATATTTGTATACAGGGTGCGGCAAAAGTAACTATATGATTTGTTTTTTAAATCAATTTTGAATGGAATGAAAAAAAACAAAAAGTTTTAATTTTAGAAGAAAGTTATTATTATTATTTTATGGTATTTTTTTACAGTGTGTATGAAAGATTATATCAGTTAAATGAGATACACTTTCTGGTACGCTGGATAACTTTGTGGAGTTTTTCTTGCAGAATAAGACCAATTTCTTCGTGAATGTTTTGCTTTACTTGCTGCAAGGTTTGGGGCTTATGCACATACATTTTTTCCTTGAAATAGCGCCACAAGATAAAACTGGAGTAGTCAAAACAGGAGATCGTGGTGGCCAACTCAAATCGCCGTATTAGGAAGTTATCCGATTTGGAAATTGTTTCCTCAATAACTCCATTGTTTCACGTGATGTATGGACTATTGCACTCTTTTGCTGAAACCATATATGTATTGACGTTTGGTCGCAATAGCGGATAAAAAAAAATGAAGAAGCAAATCCTTATTACTACTCTTCTCGTTGATGTCTAATCATTTTTTGCTATGCTCTGTCTCACAGCATTAATATTTTAGACCAGTTCGGGGACTATCTATTAGCAGACGAATGGTTGAACCCATTGGAGCAGTTCTTTTACCATAAAATCTCCCGTACGCTCATTGAGTATTAATAATTATTGAACAATTATTTTCAAGGAATTGAAAAACAATCTTAGTTCTTTGCGCAATTGTGTACGATGCCATTTTTTTATATCTCCCAAGTTTAAGTAGAACAAAATAAAAATTAAATATTCGCAAACAAAGAAGTTAAGAATCGTTTACATCATTTAGTTAATTTTGAGCACCCTGTACTTACATTGGAAGGGAGAATGGTGTTTTCTGGGACTCACATCTTCTAATAGTACTATTTACGACAAACTTAATGTACGCTTTAACTTTCTGTAAATCATAAAAGAACGGAGTGATAGCTCCTCCTTTAGTTATAGAACAGCTAAAACTAGGCAATTTGTGTTGGTCATTTAGAAAAAATAATTTTATAACAACAAAGAATTGATATGAGCATTTTTTCGATTTGAAAAATCGTTAATAAGTCACAGCCGTAGCTGTACAAAAAAGTATTAGGTGCGCAACTAAGTTCTCCAGCAGTACGAGTAAGTGCTGTTCGATTTTGACATATACAAAACGTCATGAACCGAGCTTACACAAAACTGTTTTGACACAAGTGATTTTATTTTGGCGTCATATACTTTTGGTTGTGTAAAAATGTCTGATTTTGTGCCAAATAATCGTCATTTGCGGGAAGTGTTGATTTTCTTCCTTCATTCGAAGAAATCGGCGGCTGAAGCACATCGAGAGCTCCAAAAAGTTTACGGAGATGCTGCTCTAAATGAAACAACGGGTCGTGATTAGTTCCGTCGCTCAAAGACTATGATTTCGATATTGACGACCGTCCGCGTGAAGGAAGGCCAAAATCCTTAGAAGACGCTGAATTGGAGGCATTGCTCGATGAGGATCCGTGCCAAATGCAAGAACAGCTTGCTTCAGCATTAGGAGTTACCCGTCAAGCCATTTCCAAGCGATTACATGCGTTTGGAATGATTCAAAAACAAGAAACTTGGGTTCCTTATGATTTGAAGCCAAGGGACGTTGAGCGTCGTTTTTTCGCCTGCGAACAACTGCTCCAGCGGCAAAAACGGAAGGTTTTTCTTCATCACATCGTGACGAGTGATGAAAAATGAATTCATTACAGCAATCCAAAGAAAAGAAAGTCCTGGGGACTGCCCGGTCATGCTTCTACGTAATCGGCTCGGCCGAATATTTACGCTGCGAAGATTATGCTCTGTATTTGGTGGGACCAGGTCGGTGTTATTTATTATGAACCGCTGAAACCCAACGAAATCATCACTGGGGAACAGTATCGACTTCAATTGATGCGATTGAGCCGAGCACTGTGCGAATTACGACCACAATACGAGCAGAGGCACGAAAGAATTATTCTAAAGCATGACAACGCTCGGCCTCACGTTGCCAAACCCGTTAAAACCTACCTAGAAACGCTCAAATGGGAAGTCCTACCCCACCCGCCATATTCCCCAGATATTGCGCCATCCGATTATTACTTGTTCCGTTCGATGGCACATGGTCTGGCTGATCAGCAGTTCCGCTCATATGAAGACATCAAAAAATGGCTTCATTCGCGGATAGCCTCAAAAGATGAACACTTTTACCGTAACGGTATTCGAGCTCTGCCAGAAAGATGGGAAAAAGTTGTAGCTAGCAATGGGCAATACTTTTCACAATAAAGTTGCATTTTCATAAAAAAAACTTAGTTGCGCGCCTAATATATAGTATTTTTTTAAATTGAGTAAAACATTCTTTTTAAAATACGAGTAGTAAGAACTGCCCAGAACTTCAGATCTATACGAGGGTGGGTCAATAAATCCCTGAAAAATGAAATGAGGAACACTCTTTTCAGTATAAAAACATTTTATTTTTCAACATAGTCTCTTTTTAGCTCTATACACTTCCAACGTTTCTCCAATTTTTTGATGCCCTCCAATTTTTTAGATTACCTCCTAGCCATTTGTTGGAAACAAGAAATAGTCGCAGGGGGTTAAATCTGGGGAATATGCTGGATGAGGGAGGAGTTCGTAGCCTAACTCATTTGGCAATTTTGCCATTGCGACTGCGGACTTGTGCGCCGGTATGTTGTCCTGGTGAAAAAGAACTTTTTTTTCGCCAAATGCGGCCGTTTTTGCTTCATATTGGCTTGGAATCGATCCAGCAGCTTTGCGTAATATGCGCCAGTGATCTTTTTACCTTTTTCAAGGTAATCGATGTGAATAACACCGCGCGCATCCCAAAAAACTGTCGCCATGACCTTGTTTGGTGACACTTCGATTCACCAGGAGAAGTCCATTGTTTTGACTGTTCCTTGGTTTCTGGTGTGTTGTGGTGAATCCAGGTTTCATCCACGGTTACGAAACGGCGCAAAAACATCTGGAACATCGCCAAACACACATTTGAAGTTGTCAAACGAATGCGTTTGCAAACGCTGCACCCATCTTGCGGAAAGTTTTTTTATGTCCAAATATTTATGTAAAATCGAAATCACTGAGCCATGTGATAAGCCTGTGGCCTCTTCAAGCTCGCGCACTTTCACCCGCCTATCGTCCATTATCAAACCATGGATTTTGTCGACCATTTCTGGTGTGGTGACCTCAATTGGGCGACCAGAACGTTCGGCGTCACTTGTGCTTCAACGACCGCACCGAAATTGTGTAAACCATTGGTGAATGGTTCCAATCGATGATGAAGAGTCCCCATAATATTTGTCAAACTTTTGTTTGGTTTGCGTGATAGTTTTTTCTCGCAAAGAATAGTGTTTAATGAGCACTTGAAATTCACTTTTTTCCATTTTAACGAAAATGCTAGTAGGCGTCTATATAAAATGGCTGCCACAGCAAAACTATTTGACAGAACTGTCTGAAAATTTGGGTGCGTTCTTTCGAAAGATGATTCTTAAAAAAATTAAATTTAAGGTGACGGCACAATTTGTGTTAATTTTCAGGGACTTATTGACCCACCCTCGTAAGTTTAACTTCCTTCTTCCTGAAAAGCATTGAAAGAAGAGGAAAATCCTGCGAGACTGCGTTTCAATATTTGGTTGCTAGAATTGAATGTGCTCCCAATAGGAAAGAGTACGCGATGGGTATCTTCATTGACATCGAGGGAGCTTTCGACAATGTGACCTTTGGCTGCATGTGTAACTTTGCTAGACAACACGGCGTAGATGAAACATTAGTGTTGTGGATTAAAGCAATGCTAATGAACAGAACTTTGGATGTACATTGTGGCTGATATGCAATGGCAGCGATCAACAGGGGCTGTCCACAAGGTGGCGTTTTATCTCCACTGCTATGGTGCATGGTGGTCGACTCTATTAAACACTCTCAATGGTTCTAATGTCTATGCTCAGGCAAATGCGGATGATGTTGCCGTACATTCTATTGGACCATGCCTAGAGACTGTCTGTGCTAAAGCGCAAATGGTTAGATGAATGGTGGTGCACTAGGAATGGGCTTTCAGTCAGTCCTCTCGAAACCGGGGTTTTTCTTTTTACGAGAAGGAGAATCTTGACTTGTCTGACTCAGCCAGTACTAAAGGGACATCACTAACTGGATCGCCAATGAAGCCAAATATTTAGGAATAATCCTTGATAAAAAGCTCCTTTGGTTAAAACATGTCGAGTAGAAGGCAACCAAGGCGCTCTCAGTTTTTTAGCAGTAAGGGTGCTTTGTGGGTAGGGTGTTCGCTTGTAACCCGAACTGTGCAAGTTCCAGCCCGGACGGGAAACAGCAACCACAGCGGGCATAAAAAAGAGACGAATAAAATCCAAGTTTATCCAACCACTACACCAAAAGGAGTTCTGCTTGGCAGTACAATGGGCTTCGTGTGAGTCTGAGTCCTCTGAGATTTGGAAATTTCCTTAAAAAAAAAAAAAATAAATGGAGCTCATAACCTAAAAAGGTTCTCTGGATCTATACGACTATAATAAGATCTTTCCTAGTATATGAGTGGTTGTTCGCCTAAATATATGACTGCCTTTTGCACAAAACTCCAAAAAACAGATTTCTTCGGCTGCAAGGCAGCTTTTCGAGTACTCCTGGCTCGGCTCTAGATGTACTGCTCAATCCTCGCCTTGATATTTATATATAGGCAGTACTATCAAAGCAATCTATCGCTTTTGGTACAACCCGCACTGGAGGTTTGATGACCTTCCGCGACACTTATCCTACGACCCCTGTCTTATGGATATGCCGTCTGAAGCAATGAGATCAGAACTTTGATTGTTGGGCTAATTTAATATCGACTTTCCTTGTGTTCAGCACTGGCTTCAGCCAGAATCTGCACCAGGAAGCAATTTTGGCCAAATTTTCAATGATGGCTCCAAAACCAGTCAGGTCCGGTGCTGATGTCTTCTTGGAGGACGACAATATCAGACCACATTTTCCGTTATGGAAATATGCGATTGCTTTCCAAACGGAGACTTATGCAGTCCTAATGGCCATGAACTTTTTTGTATGGAAGAGGTGGAAGGGTCGGAGTATTTGTATCTGTAGTGACAGTCAGCCTGCGCTTAAGGCCCTGTTCAACCCTTTAACCACTTCCAAGGCAGTTCTAGAATGCAAGAAGTCTCTGAATTCGATCATAAGGCTGAACTCTGTGATTCTTGTCTGGGTTTCAGGCCACACTGGAATCATGGGGAATGAGATCTCCGATGAGATTGCAAATCAAGGCTCCAAGGAAATTTTCTCAGGACCCGAACTTGCTTAGGTTCTTCCTGCGTCCTCGGTCAGTCCCTCAATTGATCGTAAGAACATAATTGTGAATGGCAAGGTTCTTTAAAATGCGGGCAGACTAAAGAAATTTTCCCGGTTGTCTGTAAGAAATCAGCGGCATTCTTGCTGTCCGTCAGCAGAAAAGACTGCAGACACGGAGCACTTTGCTTTTCCTAAACACCTCAGTGTGATAGGCTTAAGTGACACAACACTTTACGACGTTTGTGATTGTCCTGCTATTGCTCGTATAAGGTGGCAGATTTTCGAAGCTGATGTGGCAAAATAGCCATCACTGAAGCGTTTACTCGACTTTCTCCAGAACACGAAGAAATTCCATTAAAATGGGTAAAACAATGGACCAGTTACATCTGAGTGCTCCAGTGCAGCATTTCCTTACCAGACAAAATAAAAATTAAATCGACTTAGTTTTCTGTGTGCTATATGATTTCAAATCAAAATTTGTACAAATGTTTTGTACAGCTCCTATAAGAAGGAAAAATCATCGAAAGACATTGCAGATGTTTGTACGCGAGGGAACCTTCTGCAATAGTGAGGGACTTTAACCCAATCTATGGCACACCATGGCACATTTTGCTTAGTAAAATTAATATAGACAGGTCATTTAATACAATTTGCTATTTTTTTGTCCATTTTTCACAGCAAGTACAGCAGTATCATCTGCAAAAGTTGCCACAGTTATTTCTTCACTTTCTAGCAGATCGCTGGTAAATAGAAGATACACACAGGGCCTAGTACACTGCCTGTAAGACTCTAGAATTTCTGAATATTGCTTTGGCAGATGCTAACTTCCGGGCATCAATTCCGGCCAATAGTGAGTGGGAACACGTTGCCGATAACAATGGCAGTTCAGTTCCGTTCTACACATACAGTTCTAAAATTGGAAATGGGGTGAGTGGCGATGTTTTCTCAATTTAAGCATCTCCTTCCGTCTCCCAGATCACTGTAGCGTATTTCAAGCTAAGATAATGGCGATTAAGAAAGCCCTATCGTGACTAAAGTGTAATGTAGTATCTGTTCGGGATATAAGTATTTTCATGGATAGTCAAGAATTAATAAAGTCCTTGGTATCATGCTCACTCACTTCAATGCCGCTTGTTTCTCACGGAGATGACGCCCACAGAGACATATCGGGTAACTGCAAGGTTGACGAGCTTGCTAGAAAAGGCACAACCCTCAGAATTTAGGTATGCCTTTCTCTACGTGTTTTTTTGTTTTTGTTTTTTTGCCTTGGAAGGTGGGAATTTTCAAAGACGAAACTGAGCCCGTAGTCAGTAACAGTGTGGGATTTCCAGCCACTAATCCTACCTCCCCTCCTACCCCTGGTCCTTGCGGCACTGCCGTCAAGAATTTCAACACGAGGGGGGCTCTAGCCTTACATACTCAGCTCGTTCGAGTTGGCAGCCGTCTGCGCGACGTTTCGCTGTCTTTCATGATGGTAGTGACAGTTTCGCTTACTGCTTTCCAAGCTTCTTGCGTGCTCGTCATCTGTCTGGTGGTGTACTCTGGTGTTAAGTCCACATCCAGTCTGTTCGCCAGTAAGTTACGTTCTTCGTGATATAGTGCAGAGTGGAACATGATGTGTTCTGCATCATTGACTGCTTCCGTGCACGTTGGGCAATATGGATTGTCTTCGTGTCCAAATCTATGGAGGTAGGCTTTGAAGCATCCATGACCAGTAAGCATATGCGTCAGATAGAAGTTCAGCTTCCTATTGATCCAAGGGTCTATATTGTGGAACAATCTCTGCATCCATCTGCCTTTGTCAGAAAAGCTCCATTTCTCTTGTCATTCTTCGAGGCTTGCTCTTGGCGGTACTTCGATGTCACTTCCACTCGTCGCTGTTGACACCATTGTCCTATTGGTACGATATTTCCGTTCGGCTTCTTTAACGAGGAGGTCTATTGGCACATTCCAGCCACTACGCATGCTGCATCATAGGAGGTTGTTCGAAGGGGCTACATACTCTCAAGGCATTGGTTCTGTAGACCGCATCGTCTTCCTTCTGTACGATTTCGTCTTCATGGCACTTGCCATAGCCGTAAAGCATCATCGACGTCGTCTAAGAGCAGTCTCTTCTTCTGTTTAGGTCCTCCAATATTTGGCATGATCCTTGCCAGTGCAACCGTTGTTCTTGCTACTTTCTCAGCTGCGTGTTGCAGATGTTGCTTAAAAGTCAACCTTGCATTTATAGCAACGCCAAGGCACTTCAGCTCTGGTTTGGAAACTACAACGTGATCGCCCACGGTTACTCTTATAGTCTCACATTATTATTACAGCTTTATTCATCCAATTTGATATGTTATTACAAATCATTTAATTTGTTTAATCTTCTATATATATAAAAATGAGTTGGTGTCGGTTAGAACGCGCATAACTCGGCTGAACATCATTCGATTTGCATGGGGATTTTTTTTTTGATTCGTATTGAACCAGGTAAACACACTACCGAGCCGGAAATTGGAAATTTCTGCGGGAAAAGTTGAAAAATCGTGAAACCTGAAATTGCATACTTTCAGGGGTGGGTGGTGGCGATAGCTGAAAATTCCCTCACGAAAATGGGATCACCAGCAGATGGCGTTAGGCTCTCAGACTCACGTTTGACAGTTCAGTAGTATATTCGATCTTTCCACATTGACGATTGATACGAAGCGGTTGTGTCTCGATATAGTGCGCAAATTATTGCTGTTTTTCACTTTTAAATCGACGAAAGTAATTTGTCCTGTGATCAATGAAGTGAATAAAGGTATTTACTCAGTGACTAAGTGAAATTCAATGGATTGCTGTTGAATTTTCGTGTTTAATGTAATTGATTGACGGTTGTAACATTTTTCTTTCAGGACTTTTCTATGTTAGTGTAATAATACCGCCGATAAGACGATCAAACATTGGAGCTCCCAATAAAAATACTAGACGGGTGTCCATCGAACGCTCTCAATTTGTGGGATAAATACAAGGACGATATGGCTGACGATATTTTGCATCGAGTTCGAAGAACTATATCGAATCCCGAACTTCAAATTAACGATGAGATCCGCAACGATGCATTTAATCGGCAATAAATTGTTCTGTTTCAATGTCAATATGTGTTGTTGTGACAAGTAGAGATCTAAGGTTAATAAAACCTTCGAGATGTTCTCTGAATTTACACCAAGGTACTTTTCACTATTACAGCACTACCTCCCCCGGCACTGTCAGCTGGATGGGGAGAGTGGTAACAAAGAAACCTAGGGATTCTAATCTTCGTTCCTTGTTTGAAATGAGTTACAGAAATCAGGCAAACATCAATATCTTCGTTAGATAGAAACACCTGAAATTCAGGGATGTGTTGGAGTAAACCATTTGCATTCCTTAAGTAAGTTGCAAAGCCTTCTTAAAGGAACTTTAACATTGAAATATAAGGTCATGTCTTTGAGGGACAATGCGTGGAAAATTAACGTCGATGAATACGACGACTACCAAGCGGTGTCCCAGAAGTTAAATACCGAAAAAATTGAGTGGTATACTTTCGAAATCAAGTCAGAAAGGCCACATCGTGTTGTTGCAAGAGGACTCCACCCCTTATGCACCAAAGAAGAGTTTATGACTGACCTTCAAGACAAAGACTTTAAAATTCTTGATGCCGTTAATATCATCAAAAAGGAGAAGCAACAAACGGAAATAGATAAAGACACCTTGGTAAGGCGTGGACTTCCGCTCTTTATGCTTACCTTCGATAAGTCTGACAATATCGACGATTTCTACCGAATTAGGACCATACTAAATATCGTAGTCAAAATCGAGCCAATGCGTAGAAATATAATAATGATTCCGCAGTGCAAACGTTGCCAAGGAATCAATCATACGCAAATGTACTGCAAAAAAGAACCGCGATATGTGAAATGCGCTGGAAATCACCTCTCCCAAGTTTGTGGAGTAAACAAACAAACCTCCGCAACCTGTGCTAATTGTAAGGGAAAGCACCCGGCAAATTATAGAGGCTGTGAAGTAGCTAAAGAGTTACAAAAACGAAGAAATGCACTCCTTAAGCCCCTAAATGCAAAATCAAAACCGCAAACTAAGCCAAAGCGTAAGGTCGCGGAGGAGAAAGAGTGCAAATTAAAACTACCAGGTTCAGAGCGCAAAAAGATGAGGGAAAGAATGACGAAAGAAAAGCCCTCGACCTCTGTTCCTAAAAGAAACGGTACAGAAAAGTTACCATTGGAAATGCGACCGGGTAATGACCTTCGAACAGCAGGAGTGCAGACTTTCGCTCAGGCCTCGGCATCCGAAATACCAACAAATTTTGAAATTTAGAAGAACCCTGTTTCTCATGTTGTTTCAGTTATTCTAGAGAAACTTGAAGAACAAAGCAAAATAAATAAAATTATTCTCGATAGGCTGGTTAGGCTCGAAAGTAATTCAGGGAAAACGCGTACTCCAACTAGAATATGAATGAAAAACGAATGTTAAAAATATGTACTTGGAATGCAAACGGACTTTTGCAAAAACTTAAATTGGAAATATTCTTGCGTGAAAAAGATATCGATATTTGCTTGATTTCTGAAACCCACGTAAAAAACGAATCACATTTAAAAATAAAATGCTATAATGATTACCACGCTTGTCACCCTTCGGGAAAAGCGAGAGGCGGATCATCATTGTTTATTAAAGACTGCATCGAACAATCCGAAGACCTAAAGATCGAGCTTGAAACTTTGCAAGTGTGCACGATTCGAGTAAAAAATAGTCAGCGTACTCTTAAAATCTCATCTACCTACTGCCCACCGCGTTCCGCGCTTGAAAAAAGTGATTTTACTAACTTGTTTAAATTGCTGAAACCTAATTTCATTATTGGCGGCGATTTTAATGCGAAACATACATTCTGGGGCTCAAGACACAGCTCGCAAAAAGGCAGAATGCTCTATGAGGCAGGTATGGGGTACAGTTGCGATTTCCATTCGACGGGTAAACTGGCCAACTGAGACTTCGAAAATACCTGACCTGATCGACTTTTTCGTCGTGAAAGGAATTTCTACCAACCACATTAAAGTTGAAGAGAGCTTTGATCTGTCGTCTGACCATTCCCCAGTTGTTTTGACATTGAGCGAAAAACTAGTCTATACCCTAGAGCCAGCGAGATTAACTGGTAGAACAACTAACTGGGAAGGCTTTAGGAAAGAAATTGAAGATAATGTTGAACTGAGTGTTCCACTTACGACACCCTATGAACTTGAGGTTGAAGTTCATCGCTTCGTTGAGATCGTACAGCTCGCCTCTTAGAATAATACTCCCAATCCAAGGAAAACTCCGAACAAATACGGTCTACGATATCCTACGGAAATAAAAGAATTGGTCAAGGAAAAAAGAAAAGCGCGTAAGAAATGGCAACAGAGTCGTGCTCCGCAACATAAAGCACACTTGAATCACCTGTGCAATTCGTTGAAGAAGACTATAAAGGATTTTAAGAAACGAGCGATAGGCTCTTATCTTGAAAGTTTAACAGCGAAAAAAGATTCCAATTATTCACTTTGGAAAGCTGTAAAAGGCACCAAAAGGCCGCCAATTAAATTAAATCACCTGAAAGACACCTTTAAACCGTAAGATGGTCAAGTGTCTTACGACAATATCAATAGGCCGGATTTACTATCTGACGATTTAGCACTTACAAGTGCAACGCTGAGGGAACTCAAACATGAGATCGGGAATCTAAAACCTAAGAAAGCTCCTGGTTATGCCTTGAACTCCGGAGAAATTCTCAAAGCCTTACCTAGAAAAGCATTGATTAAGCTTCTCCATATTGTAAATGCTGCCCTCAGATTAAGACATGTGCCTAACCAATGGAAAGTTGCGGAAGTTATAAATAATCTTATCCCTGACCACAAGTTTGGGTTCAGAAGTAAGCATTCGACGATTGACCAGGTGCATAGAATTACTGACGTAATCGAGAAAGCACTTGAAGAGAAAAAGATATGCTCAAGCGTATTTCTTGACGTCTCGCAAGCCTTTGATAAGATGTGGCATGATGGCTTGAATTGCAAATTACGACAAGTTCTCCCTGTATGCCTAAGCGACATTCTAGAATCATATCTCGGGAATAGACTCTTCCGTGTTGAACATGGAAATGAATACTCGGAGCTCAAAGAAATTTCGGCCGGTGTACCGCAAGGAAGCGTTCTTGGCCACTTCTCTATCTGTTATATATTCGAGATATCCTGGCTACGTTCGCCGATTACACCGTTATCCTAGCGGTAGGTAAAACAATCGAAGAAACGACTGCAAAACTGCAGAACGCACTGATTCATTCATTTCATTCATTTTTAATGCATTTTTATTTTTTTAAATTCATTGTAACTTAATTGCTAGGCAAAACGCTTAAAACTAGCTTAACTAACTTAACTATCTTATTCTAACTTACTGGCCCTAAGCGGGCGCTCTAAGTTAAACCTAATACTTAAAACTATGTCTTTCGACGTAACGTACTTGAAAATTCTTTATTTATTTCATTTATTTCATTTTAATTATAACTAAGAAAATTACATAAAAACTTAGTGACTGAACTTTTTTTTGTATTCTTATAAATAAAACTTATAAACTACCTTAAAATAAATCTTAAAACTATCTTATTCCAAATTAGCCTATCTTATTCTACCTTACGTATTTTCTACGTAAATTTTTTTTGTTTTTTTTTTATCGAGTGCTGTTTTTGTTTTTTTTTTTTTTGTGTTTTTTGTGTTTTTTTTTTTTTTTCATCCAAGTGCTGTGGATATTTTTTTTTTTTTTAATTATTACCTACCTAAACCTAAAAAAAACCTAAACCTAAACTATGTAAGTCGGCCATGGGCAAGAACAGCCAACTTTTATCATCAAACAGGCTACCCTGGATTAGGAGGAAACGACGAAGAAGTCTCCTCTCTTTCGGCTAGCCACCAGAAATGACCGCACTGACGTTGTACGTCAAAAATATCGCGACCCGATACCGCCCTACTGAACCGGAGACGCTCCACACTGCCGTGTGCAACGTCCCTGTCGTAGTTGAGTCGCCTATCCACAGCTGTCCGAGCAATGTGGAAGATTGGCTGGATCAGACCTGGATCAGACCTTTCTTATCAAAATAGAGGAACGCCTCTGGGGGAACAAAGCCGTTAAGGCGCACTCTCTCATGATACTCGTAATTGGGGTAATAAGCCCCGGAGATCAGGTTGTTCGTCGAGCTCATTGCTCTTGCAATGTGCCTTCGAATCAGCTTGATAACGAAATTATGCACTCTTATTAGGTTAGCCCTGTTGTATAGGACCTCATTGGGATAGAATTTTATGTACTGGGACTCTGGTGTTCTGTACAAATGAAGGCAAGCCCTCTCAAACACGCGAATCTTTTCCAACAAGCTTGCTCCCACGTTGAACCACACGGGGCATCCATATACGAGCATGGGCCGGATGAGGGCCATGTAGCAGATTACCTTTACCCTTGCATCAAGTTGCTTGCTATAAAGAAGTCTCTTTGTAAGGCAAAAGCACCTTTGGCTCTGGCCAGAGCAGCATCTATATGTTTGTTAAAATATAGATATTGGTCTAACCAAAGCCCCAGGTATCTGACTACACTTCGACTCGCAAGTGGCTGTCCGTGCGGTCCAACTATTGAGAACTTTCGCCAATTCTTTCTGGTATCCCTAGAGGCACCAGACAACGGCGTCCTAAAAAGAATGGTTTCCGATTTCTGGAAGTTGATCTTCAACTTCCAGTCAACGCAATATCGCTGAATTTTATCGAAGTCACGTTGCAAGAGAGTTGCAATGACCTCGATTTTTGGTCCTGATCTGTACGCGATCAAGTCGTCTGCGTACGCTATGGTATGGTGAAGTGATCCTTTGAGATCGCTCGTGTAAATGTTGAAAAGGATCGGTGAATTAACCGCACCTTGTTGCAGACCGTTTTTAATTAGAAATGTTCCAGCAGATGTCACCTTGCCATTTTTGACAATGAACTGTCTACTGGTGAGCATGTTATGAAGTATGTACAGCAGTGGTTTGCTTATGCCCAGCCTGCTTAGCTTGTAGAAGAGTCCCTCTAACCATACGGTGTTGAAGGCCTTCTCCAAGTCAATCAGGCAGGCACCCGTGCATTGGTTCTTGCATTTGTTCCATTGGATATCCGATACCAGTTTAGACGCGGCATGTATTGTATCATACCCCGCCTTAAAACCGAATTGGTTATCCAGAATTATATTACTGTTCTCAGTCCACTTAAGCAGGGCCCTATTGATCACTTTCTCGAATACCTTGCTGATGTTCGGAAGGAGACTTATCGACCGGAGATTTGCCGGATTGGAAGTGTCCTTACCCCTTTTGGGGATGGGTTGTATCACTACTGTTTTCCAATGCGCTGGATAATGTGCATTATTTAGTGCATTGTTAAACAGAGTAGTGTAAATGTCCACCGCTTCTAGAGGGAGATGTCGAAGCACAATGTTCGATACTCCATCGATTCCCGCTGATTTCTTCCTCCTCAAAGAGTCGAAGATCGCTTGGAGCTCCACCTTCGATATGAACGGGGGATGTACCCTTTCATCGGCGATGACATTATTTGCCATGTTATCGTCATTGAACTCGGTAAAACCTATGTTCTCGGATCGCCAGTGCTCTATATCATTTCGAAGGTAGAAGTTGTGCACATGGACGCGGTTTTCCAGGTCGTGGTTCGGGCAAATGGTATCATTCACCTTGTACACTTCCTGGAAAGTCGCTCCTATAGCCTCTACCTTCTCCTGCGGATCTTCGATCACAAAGAAGTTGTCATCCTCTACTGCGTTATCTGGATCTATACCTGCTGTTATAAGTATTCGTCC
Organism: Pocota personata; assembly: GCA_963082735.1. NCBI lineage: Eukaryota > Metazoa > Arthropoda > Insecta > Diptera > Syrphidae > Pocota > Pocota personata. The sequence goes on from OY720431.1 coordinate 68,853,763, forward strand.
ATTGTTCGTCGTTCGGGGGATCTTAAGACACGGAAGGTCGTTTTGATTATTCCTCCGAAATATTTTATTTATTTGCGGGAACATACTCGGGTTGTTAGATTTTACAGCCCGAATTTTGTTGTTCCAATGCAAATTTACAGAAAGTCTGTAATTTTCTCTAATTAATTTTTGGAGGTTTTTAATCAACGACTTCAGCGTCCTAACCTCCGAGTTTTGTCTGTCAGTAAACTGTCTGTACAAGGTTTTTAGTCTCGACAGCAGTCTACTTTTGTGTTGGTGTAGTGCGTCAATTGTTGCATTGCGGAATATGTCTGCGTTGTCAGTATGTTGATACCGAGGTATCGTATTGTCCAGAACGCACTGAATATAGTAAATGAATGGACGAGGGACTGGCGGATCGCCCTCAACGAATCTAAATCTGTTCACGTGAATTTCACTTATAAGAAAACTAATGTCTTGCCAATTTTCCTAAACTTGGCCCGAATACCTTTTGCAAACGAGGCCAAATACTTTGGAATGACACTCGACGCAAAACTGAAATGGAATTCGCACGTGAAAATGAAACGTAAACAACTTGAAATCAAATATAGAGAAATGAACTGGTTGCTCGGAAAACACTCCCAGTATTGTGAACAAACTGCTTTTATATCAGCAAGTGCTAAAGTCGTTGTGGACTTTTCGGTATATAACTTTGGGGCTGTACCAAGAAAACAAACGCCAATAATTTAAGAACTTTTCAAAATAAAGTGCTAAGAGAAATTGTCCACGCACCGTGGTATACTAGAAACGATGATATCCACAGGGATCTCGGAATTCCAACAATCGAAGCTGAAATTAGAAGCTTCGCGAGAAAGCATAGAAACCGACTAATCGGACATGTCAACAATACAATCCTACAAATTCGGGATGAAAGCAATTTATTGTGCCCGACTACAAAGGACCTTTCGACTTGGCGAGATAGGAATCAACCGCGCCTAGATTGCGGAACATACAGGATCTTTCAGTGGAAAGTAACCTGCCAAACGAGTTTTTTTTTTCATGATAGAAAAATTGCTTGATAATGTCCTTCTTAGCTGCAATATATAACAAATTAAATCGCAGGGTGGGGTTTTTTTAGTCAGTAAGAATCTGACACTACTGAGCACGCGCTTGCTATCCTCATAGTGTCTATGGAAGATTTTTCACCAACCCTCGGGAAAAAAAATAAAAAATTTGCATTCCACGTTGCGACTTTTATTATTGGATGAATTTTGTTGCTTGTTTTTAGCAGCTTTGCTTTTCCTTTCTTGATATTCTTTTGCCATGGGACAACCTCTATAATTTGCTGGGTGATCACCATCACAGTTGATGCATTTTGCGTTCACGTCCTTGTTTAGCGGACAACTTTTTGTGGGGTGTTTTCCTTCACATTTAACGCAAGCAAAATCTCTTTTTCAATAGCTTTGAGAATACCCGAAAGCTTGGCATCGTTTGCATTGGGGTATTGAGTTTGAATTTTTTCGAAGTGGCTGGATCTTAACAACAATACCCATTATTGATTTTATGTTGTATACCTTTCGGCTTCTTCTTGATTATGAAAAGAAAGCATAAAAAGACATAATTTTCTATTTCCTGTCATTGGTTGCCCATCATTAGGTTGTGTGGTTTCTTTTTTAATTAAGGTTTTGGTTCCAAAATCCTACATTTTTTATTAGCCAAGTCTTCGACGATATCGTGTTCATCACACAAGAAGTGAAAACCTCTGGCTACTACCCTACCTGGTCTAGTAGCTTTATTTTCATATGAGTGCCACTGAAACTTCGTTTTGGTCAATTCGTCAGTGATTTCTCTATATGTGTCACTGTCATCGACATTTTCCATTTATTTGTTCGATTACCCTTTTTAACTCACCAAATCTGTCTACTCCCGAGATCATTATTGGTGGTTGTAATGGCTGTTTTTTCAAACCAATGGTTATCTTTCCAAGCCTTTTATCTATTGTCTTACCTTTGTAAATTTACTTGTTTTACATCATGTCTTCTTGCAGACATCTCAGGCCGTCTGTTTCCAGTGCGAACTCCTCTTCATCTGTGAGGTATTCTTTTTCTCTTGTGAGGTATTTTTTTTTTTTTCATTATTTTGCTGGGCAAGTTGGGCAGGACATTTGTTAGAGCAGTCCAACAAGGTGACCCTTCTTTCCAGTTATTTTATTTGGTTTTGCAAACTTGCAACTATTACTTCTAGATTTTTTCTTTAAGTTCACCTTGCCATTCTTTGTAATAGTTATTTGTTTTTGTTCTCGATTGTGAATCTGTTTTAAGTTCACTTTCAACTATACTGGTTTCAATTCCAGATTTCTGTTTTTGTATTTTCGGAATACTTACAATTATAGCGCTATCTTCAGCCGAAGGGCTTTTTAGCGCTATAGTTTCTGGTGAAGTTCTCGGCGTGAGTGAACTCCTTTTAGAGTTTTGTTGAAGAAGCAATAAATGGTCCCCCTCAGAATCCATGGGACTGACCTCCGAGGAGGGTGGATTTTAAAGTTTACCTGGTCTGCCATATGGGTTATTTATATCATTTGTTTTGTTCATTGCCATATTTATTGTAACCGTATTAGTTTTATTGGGTAGTACAGTAATTTTTACACACAAACCCCTACCAGATGGACCGGATCATTTGTTTTTTTTTTTTACCATTTTTGTGAAGTTTTCGTGTCCGCTTTGTAGATTTTAGTCGCCTCTTATGACAGGCATGCCTACCTCTGCTATATTCTAATTCCTACCCGAAGGGGGTTATTTCATGCGAAATAAATAGATTATTCCTGACATCAGGATTTGAATCGTGACCCCACAAAGTGACAAGCGATAATGTTACCACTACACCACGGTCACCCCCACGGCTTTAACAAATTGGTCAGTTGAACAAACAGCTTCGGCCTCAGTGTTTCGCGTAGAAACCAGGAGATTGACCTTGCGCGGACAATCAATTTAAAAAAAATCCAAAGGCAACCACTGTACTTTCAGATCTTAAACAGCGATCTATCTATAATAAAACAATAAAACGACCAACTCAAATTCAAACACTTTATTTGGTCTTTCTCTTTCGGGATCTGATGGCGAGTGATTTTGTATTGGTCTTCCACTTCCAATGAAGACAGTGGATACCATGGCCTTGAAACTGGATCTCGGCTACTGACCTCAAAGTTCCGCAGATTGTCCAGGTCCAAGAACTGCTGCAACCGGAACCACCGTCATTGCCATTGACATAGCCCATCGGGTAGCTGATGTGTTGGTCATTACCCTCCTCGCTGATATCTTGCACACCATCATCAGTAACAGAGAGCACAACCCAACCGTTTCTTCTTTGCTTCTTTTTTTACTCGCTGATAAGTAGGAGACTTGCCAGAGAGTAGATCATCGTTTTTCTCCCTTTCATTTTGACGATGATGAGCAATGGGTGACACAGATAAAAAACATAGAATTCCGTGTTGCTTCACACATCTGTTTGGCTTCCGCCTCGTCATCAATTATTTTATTAATCTATTTGCCGACGGCTCTTTTAGCAAATGCATTTGCCTATGGCAATTAAAAATGATGCGCATTTGCTTGGTATGTGTAACATTCATATTGCGTTGCAACACTCAGTGTTAACCCAGCCAAGACCGTGCTAATCCTGTTCAATAGGAAACTTATCATCTAATAAAGTGAGAATCCACTCTCAGACTCTCGAATAATTACTTGGGACTAAAGCTTGACCGTAGACTCAACTGGAGACAAATAGACACTGGACGTTGCAGAAAGTCCAGGGCTGCCCTACACTCATGCAAAAAGACGGAAGGTTTCACATGAACTTACAGGCAAATATAATGTGCTGACAACCTAGAGTTACTGACAAAAACGCAACAAGTAGATCGTTTCAGCATCACCGGTGCAATAAGAAACTCTCCAACAGCGGCGCTCTAAACCAAAGTACACCTTAACCCATTCCAGATAGTTGACAAATAACTGGCTGCAGCATTAAGTCTGAGAGATTCGCAGTAATGGAGAGAATAGCATACTGGTCATGCCAGTATCTGTCATCTCCCTAGAGTCACCGACCACTTGCCCGTCCAAATAAATTTTAAGCTGGGCTAGAAATACTCAATACCGGATAGATCAGAGTGGACCACTGTTACCGCGAGTGGTCATTTTGAGGGGACTAAAACCCCTTTTAACATTTGGACGCGCATACACAATTGAGTAGAATGGACACAAAATGGCGAAATTAGCCGCAATTTGCCCAAAATGGAAATATTAATCGAATAAAATCCCCATTAAAAGTCGTAGAAGAGTTAAATATGTTTCATTGGAAAAATCAAAACAATATTCAACTCATAACAATTCAACAATTCTATTAAAATTGTCATAACCTTGAATGCACCACTTTAATGTAGCTTGAGTTAAAATTTCACGAATTTTATTAAAGGCTGGCGCACACCTGCGTAATAGCGTTAACGATAGCGTTAACGATAGCGTTAGCGATAGCGTTAGCGATAGCATTAGCGAAAGCATTAGCGATAGCATTAGCGATAGCATTAGCGATAGCATTAGCGATAGCATTAGCGATAGCGTTAGCGATAGCGTTAGCGATAGCGTTAGCGATAGCGTTAGCGATAGCGTTAGCGATAGCGTTAGCGATAGCGTTAGCGATAGCGTTAGCGATAGCGTTAGCGATAGCGTTAGCGATAGCGTTAGCGATAGCGTTAGCGATAGCGTTAGCGATAGCGTTAGCGATAGCGTTAGCGATAGCGTTAGCGATAGCGTTAGCGATAGTATTAACGATAGCGTTAGCGATAGCGATAGCTTTAGCGATAGCGTTAGCAATAGCGTTAGCGATAGCGTTAGCGATAGCGTTAGCGATAGCGTTAGCGATAGCGTTAGCGATAGCGTTAGCGATAGCGTTAGCGATAGCGTTGGCGATAGCGTTAGCGATAGCATTAGCGAAAGCATTAGCGATAGCATTAGCGATAGCATTAGCGATAGCGTTAGCGATAGCGTTAGCGATAGCGTTAGCGATAGCGTTAGCGATAGCGTTAGCGATAGCGTTAGCGATAGCGTTAGCGATAGCGTTAGCGATAGTATTAACGATAGCGTTAGCGATAGCGATAGCTTTAGCGATAGCGTTAGCAATAGCGTTAGCGATAGCGTTAGCGATAGCGTTAGCGATAGCGTTAGCGATAGCGTTAGCGATAGCGTTAGCGATAGCGTTAGCGATAGCGTTAGCGATAGCGTTAGCGATAGCGTTAGCGATAGCGTTAGCGATAGTATTAACGATAGCGTTAGCGATAGCGTTAGCGATAGCGATAGCGTTAGCGATAGCGTTAGCGATAGCGTTAGCGATAGCGTTAGCGATAGCGTTAGCGATAGCGTTAGCGATAGCGTTAGCGATAGCGATATTTACTCAAGTACAGAGATAACGATAGGCCATACGAATACGGTAGAGAGTTAAAACTATTGTAGCCACTGAAAGAAAAGTACATATATAGGTATATCTTACAAAAATTTATAGTGCAAGAAGTGTGTCATTATTATTGGAGCTTTGATCGCCTGTCATGGAAAGGCTTACCCACTAGTGAAATTATAATATTATATGACCCATATGAAAAATCGTGTAGTATAGGCACACGCAAAAATAAAGTAAGTTATTTTATTTAAACATTTTTCAAAATTTGTTTAAAAATTATACCTACTTATTTTAAAACCCAAATCATATGAGAGAACACGTAATTGGAAGGGTACTTAGCACTCACCACATTCATTCAGCTCCACACCAATTACACCCAGATTTTATCATTCCTTTTCACATTTCTATAATCACTGGATAAATCAGTATAGTATGGGACACATTTCGTAATAGAGCTATACAATACAACATGCAGGGATAGAAGTGATGTATTGCATTCTATCGCGTCAATAGTAGCGCTAAATCGCGTTCGGTGGGTCAAAATCAAGAAAATTTTATCAGAGTTTTAGAGAAAATTACTCCACTGTTAATCAAATATTTAAGCTGATGAACATTGCTGAAATACACGAGAAGAATAAGAAAAAGTTGTATGCTTTCTTTGCAGATTTCGAGCGACTTTCGATTCCATAGAACAAGGAACACTTTTATAAACTATCAGGTTGGCAACTAAGTAATTGCCGATTTCACACATAGATGTCTTTGGCCATATTTTTTAATGGCTTCTGTCAATGACATATTTTTTTCCTTTTGACATTTGTTAGCTGTCAGTCTAACTTTGATTTAGAAGCAAATTGCGCGTATTTTTGTAAAAAGGTATTAGTTTGGCATCAGTTTTAATATGGAATGCAAAAACGAGCATTTTCGTCATATTTTACTTTTTTATTTCCGTAAAGGGAAGAACGCAGCGCAAGCTGCTAACGTAATGTGTGAAAAGAAGCCTTAAAAAAAGACAGTTCCGGAATTGGTTTGACAAATTTCGTTCCGGAGATTTTTCACTGAAAGATGAACAATGATCAGGTCGACCAAATGAGCTTGATGATGATCAAATTAAAGAAATAAGCGAGTCGGATATATGGGCTCCACATGATTTGAAAGAAATTCATTTAACGAAGCGCATCAACGTTTGCGATTTGCATCTTAAACACAATGAATCCAACCCTTTTTTGAAACGAATCATCACTGGCGATGAAAAATGGGTTGTTTACAGTAACGTCAATCGAAAACGATCTTGGTCCAGGCATTGTCTTTCTTTCCGATAGAGTAGAAGGCATGCAACTAATGATAGACAGACTCGAACTGTTAATTTGACTTGGCTGTTAATTTGAGAAAGTCAAAGTTGTCCTAATATATGCCAACCTAAATATGAGGAAGCATTTAAGGGTTGAACTAGCTAATGAGTTTAGTACGGGGCGCTGTATTAACAATAAATTTATAACACATAGCTCGAAGCAAACATTATTTCGTGTTCAAGTGTGGGGGTACTGTCCCTTTGAAGAAGTTGGGAAGTTTCTACGTTACTTCCTAAAGCGAATTAAAACTGGGACATCGCCATTGTTTTTAGATACATTAAAGATGCATTTTGACTATATAGTTAAGGTGATGGCGCTAGAAGAAGAAAGGTTTACCTAGGGTAATTCTTACGCATATCATAAGGACCAGAGGTAACTCCGTTCAAGAATGGGAATATATCGCGTGTAACTAAAGTTTAGTAGTCAGCCTTTTCATTACACGCGATGAACAATCAAAATCTGTACAACGACAATTTACCATCTTACTGACACAACCTGCTCATATTATGTAAGAAAAATATACTTCTGAAGCTCGACCGTCTAAGTACACAGGAAGTACTACCGCAAACTTATTTTCTTAATAAAAATTTTATCGATAATATTAGCACTATATTTAAACTGGGATTCGAACTAACAAGACTAAACTCCATCCCACACCAACCCGAACTACCAATTTTGTGCAGCCTCTGTAAACTAAATGTGGGAGGATGTTTCGTAAAAGACATTTCAAACTATAGGTCCTGGATGTTGGCGAAACAGTTAATACTGTGAACGGACAGCAAAGGTGGGATCATTTTGTACAACCACTCGTATACCGTGTAACCTCTCCGCTACAGAAGACGTATTGTCAAGGAAGACTTTGAGAGTTTTGTAAACTATTAGGTGTGCAACTAAATTCTCACTAGATGGCTCCAGCAGTAAGTGCTGGTCGATTGGTTTTGACACATCCAAAACGTCATGAACCGAGCTTATATGGTAAACAAACTGTTTTGACACATTAGTGATTTTGTTTTGTCGTCATATACTTTTTGTTGTGTGAAAATGTCTGATTTTGTGCCAAATAATCGGCATTTGCGGGAAGTGTTGATTTTCTTCTTTGATTCGAAGATGCGGCTGATGCGCATCGAGAGCTCCAAAAAGTTTACGGAGATGCTGCTCTAAGTGAAACAACGTGCCGTGATTGGTTCCGTCGCTTCAATGACATTGATTTCAATGTTGACGACCGTCCGCGTGAATGAATGCCAAAATCTTTCGAAGACACTGAATTGGAGGCATTGCTCGATGAGGATCCGTGGCAAATGCAAAAACAGCATGCTTCAGCATTAGGAGTTACCCGTCAAGCCATTTTCAAGCGATTACATGCGTTTGGAATGATTCAAAAACAAGGAACTTGGGTTCCTTATGATTTGAAGCCAAGGGACGTTGAGCGTTGTTTTTTGCCTGTGAACAACTGCTCCAGCGGCAAAAAAGGAAGGGTGACAGGTGATGAAAAATGGATTCATTACAGCAACCCAAAGAAAAGAAAGTCATGGGGACTGCCCCTTCATGCTTCTACGTTGTCGGCTCGCCCGAATATTCACGTTGCGAAGATTATGCTTTGTATTTGGTGCGATTGAGCCGAGCACTGCGCGAAAAATGGCTACAATACGAGCAGAGGCACGAAAAAGTGATTATACAGCATGACAACGCTCGGCCTCACGTTGCCAAACCCGTTAAAACCTACCTGGAAACGCTCAATTGCGAAGTTATACCTCACCCGCCATAATACCCATATATTGGGCTATCCGATTATTACTTGTTCCGTTCGATGGCACATGGTCTGGCTGATCAGCAGTTCCGCTCATATGAAGACATCAAAAAATGGCTTAATTCGTGGGTAGCCTCAAAAGGTGAACACTTTTACCGTAACGGTATACGAGCTCTGCCAGAAAGATGGGAAAAATTGTAGCTAGCGATGGGCAATACTTTGAATGATTCATTTGTAACCATTTTTTCACAATAAAGTTGCATTTTCATCAACTTCGAACTTTGAGAACTTAGTTGCGCACCTAATATATCTCTTTAATTTTGTTATTTAAATTAAGAATATACAATATATCAACACAAATGTCAGTCTGGTAGACGGCATTATGCCAAACCAAAAACGACTTGCAACTTTTTTATATGTAACCCCCTTTTATAATGAAATAAAGTCATCCTAAACTAACTAAACTAACCAACTTCACTTTCTGCATTATATCGCAATAGACGCCAAATAAGGACCAACGAAGTAAGGCCAACATGAAACAAAGCTAAATTAAGCGAAATATAGAATGTGACCCTATTTCGCTTTTAGAAACTATTCAGTCTTATTTCGTTACTTGAATTATTTGATGAAAACAACTTGGAATCTTGGTGAAGACTACCATTTTATCAAATTTTAACGAATTAAAGAAAGTATTAGTAAAAATTGTGACAAATTTCAACAAAACCTTTTGCGAAAAATGAATTCTAAATACGAGTAATTATGTGCTTTAACAAATTTTAATTGTAGAATATTTGATTATTTATTTATAACATTTCAATACTTTATCAAATTTTATTTATCGATAGCTATGTAGTGTATTGAGTTTTATTTTTTTAATTTTTACTACTGCTTTTTCAAATTCACTTCAATTTGATAAAGAAAATTTCGATCGAATCTAAGCTATTACTTTATACAATTAGCGCAAATTTTAAATAAAAACTCAAAATGCAATAACTGCTACTTAAAATTATTGCCGACAAGAGAGCTCATGTTAGCACTTTTTCGTCTAACAAGTTGTTGGTGTTATTTCCAATTTAAGTTTGACCTTATTTCATTTACGGAATTGAAATAATGCCCATTTGGCTTATTTTTTTGGCCCTTATTCACGTCACCCAATTTTGGCGTGTCCTTCGTTCACAATAGCTTCTGCAAATGTGCACCGATTTGAATAGTTTTTAAAATTTCAAATTCTTTTACTTTCTGCTGTCAAGAACCATCTATTTATTTCGCATGAAATAAATAAAAAAAAAGAAAAGTCGATCAATTGCGAAAGCTAAGTCAACTCTATGTGAGTCATATGGCTGAAAATGCAACTTGATCGTGATGATGACATCAGGAGGACGGAAAAAAATACTGTGAATCATGAGCAACGACAAAAGCAAAACAAACAAGCTCCCCAGTTATCTGGACGCTACCCTTGAAGTTTACAGAAACTGAATACCATCTAAGTTTTAAACCACTACACTAAATCTTTCGTTCTCTCTCTCTCTCTTTCTTCTTCAACACCCGTATCCCATAATAGTGTAAGAGTATTCATATCCTCTTTGGCGCGCGCAAATTATAAAAAAAAAAGAATTCTTTTGTGTCAGGAGCTACATTCCAGCAAAATTTGAGTTTCCTTTCTTTCTGGGATTTGAAAATAGCTTTTGCATATACATCAGCCTGAGGAACTTTTACAATCTCCTAGGTTGATCATATCAAAATTTCAGTGCTTATATGAAGGTTCAGCTAAGACAAAAAAAAAATTATTCTGGAGTACCAAATTATGGCAAAAGTGTATTTTTATGAGTTAAATCACGTCAAGTGTTATAACTTTTGAAGAGAATCACTTATGGCATTACGCCATACACCTTCAAGGTGAAACTTTTCATGAAATTTGCATGAAATTTACATATCTTATCGAATTGCTTAACATTTCGAGTGCGTACATAATTTATATGCAATCTTAACTAATTTTGATTAAGTACTTAACATAATTCCTGAATACAACTGAAATTGAACGCAATCTAACTGAAGCAAACTAACTCTAACGCAAATTCTAATCAGCTTTAATAGCGTTGATATGCGTTGATCTCTACTGTACATACACTTGAATAAAGTGAAGTACTCATATCGGAAGCCCTAAAAAGTTCGTAATTCCTAGGCACTATGCTTACTTTGCTTATTGGATACGATGGCGCTGATCCGATTGACACTAAAAACAACCGTACTCTATTCCTTATTAAGGCAAATCTAGGCAACAAGAATTCTTTCCTTACTTATGTCCTATATCCCCTTGTGGGTCCTAGGGCCTCGACTACGCCTACGCACCATCGTGTACGGTTTCTGGCAATGTGTCTCAGCTCTCCCCAGCTTTTCCCCAACTGCCGTGCTTCCTTCTCGACTGCTCTGCGCCATGTTCTCCTTGGACCACCACGTCTTCTGCTATCCTGAGTTAAGGGGTTCCATTGCATAGCATGGTTCGCTATGGAGCTGTCACCCTTTCGGAGCGTGTGACCAATCCACTGCCACTTCCGTCGTTGGATGGTTGTGCCCTTTGTTCCTGACCTGTACTCTCGTAAAAGTGTTCGTTAGAGATATGATTGGGCCAGAAAATCCTTAAGATGTTGCGCAGGCACCTATTAACGAACGTTTGCAGCTTTCTGGTGATAGCGGTGGTCACTCTCCACGTGCTGGATCCATATAACAGCACGGATTCAACGTTGGAGCGGAACAGTCTTAGCTTGGTGTTCAAACTGATTGCATTGCTTCGCCATATTTTGGACAACATCCCGAACGCGGACTTTGCTTTGGCGATTCTGTTGGCTATATCCAGTTCGGTTCCACCATCGGTCGAGACAATACTCCCAAGATACTGGAAATCCTCTGCTCTCTCTACCGGTTGTCCAGCAATGCATATTTGAGCAGATGAGTTCGTTCCAAGACTGATAATTTTAGTTTTTGCGGTGTTAATTTTCAGCCCGACGACGCCAGCCTCCCTTTCCACATCTGCTGTCATTTGGAGGAGGTCCATAATTCTATGAGAGAGTAAGCATACGTTTAAGTTGGGATGTGAGAATCCATCGAATTCCTCCGTTTCCCGTCGACAAAGCTGCACGAAGCACATCGCTAATCACTAATAGGAATAGTATTGGTGAAAGAATGCAGCCTTGTCTTACCCCACTTTGGATCTCAAATTCCTCAGACAACCTTCCTCTGTGCAGAACGTGACATTTGGACCCTTCATAAGTAGCTTTGACAATAGCAATTAATTTATCAGGAATACCTCTCCTGCGTAAGGCACGCCAAATAAACTCCCTGTTAACACTATCGAACGCCTTCTCAAAATCGATGAACAGCAAGTGAAGTGGCGATCGATATTCAACGCACTGTTCGATGATAATCCGCAGGGTGTTGATGTGGTCGACACAGGAGGATCCAGAGCGGAAACCTGCTTGTTCGGCATCGAGTGTGTCTTCGAGATGTTGTTTGATTCGCTCCAGGATGATTTTAGCTATTATCTTGGCTACAGCAGGCAGCACGCAGGTACCTCTCCAGTTTCCGCACTCCATTAAACTACCTTTCTTAGGAAGCTTGACGATCATTCCCTTTTTTCACTCGTCAGGAAAGCTCTCGGCTTCCCAAGCTCTCTCTATAATTGGAAGCAGAAGCTCAGCCGATGTTGTTGGCGCTGCTCGTAAGAGCTCTGCGGGAATACCGTCAAGTCCGACCGCCTTGTTGGTTTTAAGTGCTTTGATCGCGGTAGTGATCTCATCCTTACTGGGAGGCGCCGTGCGTATTCGGGCATTTCTTACCTCGGACACCTCATTCTGATTTGGGAACATATCGCTAGCGGTTACACGGTTTAAAACCGTAGCAAAATGCTCCTTCCATCTCTTAAGCTGGTCATCCGAAATAAGCAAGAAACCGTCTAGGCTTTTCACTGAGTGTTGCAACAAGAATTGTTAAAATCCGTATATTTTTGCTCTATACTTTATCTTGGATACGATACCGTACTTCAATTTCTTTAGAACATTGAATAGATTAAATTGAGTCAGTGCTGCAGGATTCTTTTTTTAAGATTCTGGTACTACGAAACTTCCAGCCGTTGGTTTAATCCAATAGCAAGAAAGTTTAGTCGGTTTGCAAAAGGAGTTTAATCCAATTGCAAAAAGTATTATTGAAAATAAAAGGTAGTATCTGATAATAAAGTATTCCTCAATGTAAATTAATTTAATAATTCATGCTTTACCTTTAGAATATGATCATTTTTACTTGCAGCTCCTCGTATGTATGGGGCAAGTATTGATTTCCTGAAAATTTTCGATCTCGATATTTTGATCAGACTTGACATTACTATGATAGGGAAGGTCAATTCCCTCTGTCTGTCTGACTGTTTGCTTGTCTGGCTGAACGCACGACTGCAGCCTAATAGGCTCGACATTCTTCGAACTTCATATCTGTGGTCTGTGGGTTCACAATTCCAACCAAAATCGAAATGTTCACTATAACCCCAAAATTAACGGTACTTTACTTAAGGCCGATTGTGAAAAAAAATCGATTTTCTCGAAAACTACTCTAACGATTTTGATCAAATTCGTTATTATGGTTATGGTGGATATATGCTATCAGATGCTGTACCAGCCTTTTGCAAAAAATACGTTTAACGGTTCTTTGCTTAGTAACCGCTTTCTGAAAATTGACTATTTATTGGCTATGATTCAATCGAATTATATTGAACCAAATTTGACATATACAAGATTATGGCAAAACCAAGAACTGAGTCGGTGCCGGAGTCTTCTCGGAGGGCCTTTGTATTCACCTTTAACCCTGCGAACCATTGCAGCGTTCACCGTTTCACCCCGAAGTTACCGTTGTTCGCTAAGTTACTGAATGGTTCGCTGTTAATACTGTATCGCAGACTGATATCGTTACATTCGTATATTGACAGGCATCAGGCATTGAGAGATTGCCGCGTATCTCTCAACGAGATAGCTGGACAGAACAACCTCAACCTTTGCTGGGTACCAGGGAGTGTTGCCAGAGATTTTTCAACAGTTTTCCCTAGATGAAAAATAAATTGACAAAAACGACCGAAAAGAGCAAGAATCAAGTGAAAGAACAAATAAATCGATGCATACATAAAAAATGCATTATATTTACATTTTTTTTTTTTTTATTATTTATTTCTTTTTTATGAATAAATAAATGAATAAAATGAATAAAAATAGGGATTCTGTTTCGCAGTACATAAAACTATGCATTTAAATGGCATTTTTGTATCTATATACTCGTATATCACCATCCATACTATTCAAAAAATTTATTGAAATTTCAAATTCATGTACCGGTTTAGAACAACTTTTTGCAACAACTAACGAATTTAGCATTTCGGGGAACAATTTGTTCCGTTTCTTATTTTTAACGTCTGACCCTATGCTAAAGAGTCGTTCGCATTCGCCATTGGAATGAGGTAAAATAAGAATGTATTTTGCGAGCGTGCAAATATTACTGAACTGCAGCACGCCATCGAGATCTTTTTCTTCTGAAAGTTTGGCTTAAGTTCGTACAATAAACATCATATGATTTGTCCCCCTCCTGCAATATGCTCTCCGTGCTATCTTGGTTAAAAGGCCGAAAGTATCTTTTCGCGAATATTTTTCTAATTGTCAATTTTGGAAACAAAAATGTTAAGAACTGTGGTTTTTAGAAATAAATTTTCTACGAAAACAGCAAATATTCGAGTATTCAGTTTAACCAGTGCATACATAATGTGCATATTTGTAAGTATACGAGGGTGGGTCAATAAGTTCCTGAAAATTAACACAAATCGTGTCGTCACCTTAAATTTTTTTTTTTGTCAAGAAACATCTTTCAATAGAACGCACCCAAATTTGCAGACAGATCTGTCAAATAGTTTTGTTGTGGCAGCCATTTTATACAGACGCCTACTAGCATTTCCGTTAAAATGGAGAAAAGTGAATTTCGAGTGCTCATTAAACACTATTTTTTGCGAGAAAAAACTTCACAATCGATTGGAACCATTCACCACTGGTTTACTCGTTTTAGGCGTTACCGTAGCACGTCCCATCATGTGCTTAGAATAGTCAATAGTATTGTAATATGCAGGCTACGGCTCGAGTAGATAAAACGATATTCTGTGAAATTTATTTCTTTATTTTCTACTCTATAGAACAATTCAAATTCACACTATACTATTCTTCGCAAATTCTTTTCTTACAAGGTCTCTTTCCTCTCAAATCACTTTATCTCCTTTCAATTACTTAATTTACAAATCCAAACTAATTACTTTTTCTTGTTCACTCTCAACTTTCAATTTATCACAAATTACAACTTCGCCCATTATCACTTTTCTAATCTCTTCGCCACGGTTCTAAACCAACTGTCTCTTTTTTTGATCGCCATCTGTCCTTATATAGCAGAAGTTTCTGATAGCCAGAAACTTCTAGCAAATTCTTCGACCACTGGAACAAGAGAAATAATTCTTGCAGTTATAATCTCCTTTTATCCCTAATATTATTCGTCTCTTTCGTTGACATGAGCTGTGGAGACTTCGTCCCAGACACGAACCTCGAATGAAAGGACAGTTTGAACCAAAATTCTGCCAGAATGGAAAGTCACTTCGGAATTTGTTGCGTCATATTTTTAGGGGGCGTAGTTATTATTATGCTACACTGCCCCCCTCTTAGACGTGTTCGTCCCGAACAAGTGCATCCTCATTTCGGCCATTGTATCGACTCAGTCGGTCCACATGAACCACTTTCATTTTGGCCCTTGGTCCTCGCTGGATGCGGTAGACAACATCGTTGATGCGGGTTACTATTCTGTAGGGACCTTCCCAGTTCCGCTGTAATTTAGGTGATTTCCCCTTTTGGCGATGGGGATTATACAGCCACACCAGATCTCCTTCCTGGAATCCTGACGTTGTTGCCTTGGCATCATACCTGGTCTTCATGCGGTCGCTCGTCATCTTAATCTGGCTTCTGGTCCTTTGGTGTATGTCCCTAAGCCTTTCCCTAAGGTCCGCCACGTACTCTTCTTCATTTCTGGGCTCATTGGTAGGAGATCCAAATTTCACCTCACTGGGTAAACGAGCTATTCCACCAAATAAGATTTCGAACGGCGTATGTCGAGTAGTGCTATGCACGGCACTTCTATAGGCCATCAAAAACAAGGGAATCTGCCGGTCCCAATCCCGTTGGTAGTCACCTACGACCTTCGAGAGATGTTCGTCCAAAGTCCTATTGAAACGCTCCACCATACCGTCCGACTGTGGATGAAGCGGGGTTGTCCTTGTCTTTTTGATTCCGAGTAGTTGACACATCTCTTGGAAGATTCTTGACTCGAAGTTCCGCCCTTGGTCAGAATGCAATTCCAAGGGCACACCGAATCTGCTAACCCAATTGTAGACGATCTGCTCCGCCACGGTTCTGGCTTCCTGGTTAGGGATCGGAAACGCTTCCGGCCACTTACTGAAGTAGTCCATCACTACGAGTATATACCGATTACCATTGTCGGTTTCCGGAAAGGGCCCTGCGATGTCAATGGCGATTCGTTCGAAAGGTGCTCCCACGTTGTATTGGTGCATCTTACCTCGAGTTTTGATTCTCGGACCCTTGCTAGCTGCACACACGTCGCATTTTCTGCACCAGTCTTCGATATCTTCCTTCGCTTTTAACCAATAAAAACGTTCTCGTACCTTTTCTAGCGTCTTATTCACTCCCAAGTGGCCTCCGGTCGCCCCGCCATGCATTTCCTGTAACACCTCCTTGACCCTCGTCCGCGGTACGACAAGCTGCATTACAAACGATTTTCCGTCGGAGGATTCCCATTTTCTTCTCAGAACACCTTCTTGGACATGGAGGGAGTCCCACTGCGCAAAATATGCCTTTAAGGTCGGGCTTCTGTGAGAGATGTCCTGATGATCCGGTTTCTCCATGTTCTCCTTCCAGGCCAGAATCGGCTCGATATCCGGGTCTTCCTTCTGAGCGTTCCGGATCTCATCTACGCTCCAGCCGACGATAGGTTCGGCTCTCATTCTTTGGATGGAAACCAGCTCCCGTTCTTCCTGACGCGCACAATGTTTACAATCCGTTCTGCATGGTCTCCGGGACAGTGCATCCGCATTAGAGTGGAGTTTTCCTTTACGATGCTGTATTTCGTAGTCGTAGATTTGCAGCCTTTCGATCCATCTTGCGACCTGACCCTCAGGACTCTTGAACTGTAATAGCCATTTTAATGCTGCATGGTCTGTGCGAAGAACGAACTTCCTCCCGTAGAGGTATTTGTGAAAATGCTTCGTAGCCAAGATCAAAGCTAGAAGTTCCCGCCTTGTCACGCAGTAGTTCCTTTCTGGCTTAGAGAGCACCTTGCTGAAGTACGCAACCACCTTCTCTTGGCCGTCATGCACCTGGGAGAGTACGGCTCCTACCCCGACATTACTAGCATCTGCATCCACAACGAACGTTTCCCCGGGAGTGGGGTAAGCCAGTATCGGGGCATCGCATAGCCGTTGTTTAAGTGCCTTGAAGCTCTTCTCGCACTCAATTGACCATTTGAATTGTTTTCCCTTTTCCGTCAACTGGTGCAGGTTCTTTGCGATCCCGGCAAAATCCTTCACGAACCGTCTGTAGTAGGTGGCTAGGCCCAGGAAACTCCTTAGTTGGTGTTTGTCTTTGGGGACTGGCCAGTTTTTCACCGCTTCGACCTTCTCCGGATCGGTTCTCACTCCTTTCGCTGAAATTATGTGTCCCAGGTACTTGACTTCCGCTCTAAACAGGGCGCACTTCTTGGGGTTGAGCTTCAGGTGGGCACTTCGAAGCCTTTGAAACACATCCCTTAGATTGTCTCGGTGTTGCGCAAACGTTTTTCCTACGACGATGACATCATCCAAGTATACCAAACAGGTTTTCCATGTTAACCCTTGCAGGACACATTCCATCAATCGCTCGAAAGTCGCCGGAGCATTGCACAGCCCGAATGGCATTACCGTGAATTGCCATAGCCCATTTCCTGCGGTGAAGGCGGTTTTCTCCCGGTCTTCTGGATGGATCTGTACCTGCCAGTAGCCACTCTTCAAGTCGAGAGTGGAAAACCATCGGGCTCCTGATAGTGTGTCTAGCGTGTCGTCAATCCGTGGCAGAGGGTAGCTGTCTTTCTTGGTGACGTAATTGAGCTGCCGATAGTCCACGCAGAACCGCGTGCTGCCATCTTTCTTCTTAACCAGTACAACCGGTGATGCCCACGGACTTTTGGAACTTTCAATCACACCTTCTTTCTCCATTGCCGACACCATCTCTGCAACTTCTGTCTGCTTTGCCAATGGAAGGCGCCTAGCAGGCTGACGAATTGGTCTAGTATCACCAGTGTCTATTCGATGTTGTACCAGGTGTGTTCGGCCGTATTCTCCGTCCTGTGCGGCAAATACATCAGCGTACTCATTGATAAGATTCTCTGCCATAGTTCGCTGCTCCTGATTCAGCTCACTGGACTGGAGAATCGTCTCTCTCGTTTCCGCTGTCCAAGGTGATGGGAGAGGTTTTGGAGCATCACGTTCAGATATTGTTGCGACGGCGGTAATCGGCGTGCATTTTCCAGTCACCTCCCCTCGCCTTAGTTTGACAGTGTGTGGTCTTGCGTTCAAAACTCTCACTGGAACCATGGTGTTCTTTGGTTCGACTAACGTCTTTCCCACGATGTAGTCTTGAGAATTCTTCTCTGGGTCTGGTTCTACTATGTAGAATCGGTGGCTCCCAAGATCACCTTCCAGCTTCGTCCAAATGATTGTCTCTGAAGACGGCGGCAAAACTTCGTCTTTGCTGATGACTGTCCTGAGAGTTACGGCATTCTCATTTCCGTACACCATCGGAATCTCCACATTTCGATACCTCAGTACTTGCATCCCGATGTCCAAGATTACTTCATTTGCTTTCATGAAGTCTATTCCGATGATGCACTCGTCGCATATATCTGCCACCAGAAACGCATGGGCGAACGTCAGTCCTGCCAGAGTAATCGTAAGACGAACTTCTCCAAATACCTTCGCCATTTCCCCTGTTGCAGTCTTCAGGCAGTAGCTGTTGGTGTTGTGCAGCCAGGAGCCTTTGACGATATCTCTTCTTACAATGGAGGCGGTGGCACCTGTGTCGATGGTGGCTACGCACTTCTTCTTGTTGATTAGTGCCTCCACTGTCAGGCTCTTGTTACCCCGTTTGGTTTGCGAAACTTGAATGGTGGTCCTGGGGGCCTCGATTCCAGTAACCAACTTCTGCCCCGCGAAGTTGGTCCTTACGCATCTTCCGACTGCTGGTTTTGGGAAGTCTGACCGACAGGATGCTTCCTCTCTGCTTCTCCTACTTCCGCAATGTGAACAATTTCCTCGTCTAGGTGCACTTCTGCACTGCCGTTGTAGGTGTCCGGTTTGGTTGCAATTCCAGCAACGGATTTGACTTCCGCGAGCTCTGTCTTCATCCATGACGGCTGTTCTCTGGCATGAGCATTCCACGACGGACATTTCCCTGACACGGTGTATTCCCTGGTATGCTTGGTCCGCAGCCTTCATTGACAAAGCGAATGCCAATGCCTCGGGGAGTGTTCGCTTTCCAGCCATCCTTACAGCCATTTGCAGTTGTCTGTCCTCCATGGCCTGAATAAAAGCTTCCACCGCCATTTCGTTGATAAGCTCCTCACCGGCTTTAGGGTATGAAAGATGGGCTAGTCGCTCTATATCCGCTTGCAACTGTTGGAGCGTTTCCCCCCTTTTCTGGACTCGACTACGCAGCTGAACCCTGTACACCTGCTGCATGTGTTCATCCCCAAACCGCATCTCGATAGCCTGAACCAGAGAGTCGTAGTTCTGCTGTTTATCTTCCGGGATGGTCTGCAAGAGCTCCGCAGCTGGACCCCTCAGTGCAAGTGTGAGTGCAATGGACTTCTCTTCATCGTCCCAGCTATTGGTCATTGCGGCCGCTTCGAATTGCCTTTTATAAATTGGCCATGATGTTTGACCATCGAAGATAGGAGGCTGCATCTCCTTTCTTCTCAGACCGTCAGTGGAATATTCCCGTGCTTTCTGTCTCTTCACGTTGCTGAGCTCCTTAGCAAGATTTTCGATTTGCTTCCCTACTATCTCGAATTGCGTATCCACTTTTTCAAACTGAGTCTCTATTTTCCCGATCTGAGTTTCATGTTTCTCAAAATTTTCATCGAATCTAGTTTCGACTTTTCCGAGTTGCGTCTCGACCTTCTCGATTTTCTCTTCAATCACTTCGAATTTGGATTCCAAGTTCCTGTTTTGCTCATCAAGTTTACTTTCCAGAGCATCTAGAGAATTCTTTTGTTCGTCCATTGCTTTCTTTTGTTCGTCCAGCTTAAGTTCTATAGAATTCTTTTGGTCATCGAGCTTATGACTTTGATCTTCTATTGCTTTCTTTTGTTCGTCCATGACTAACTTAAGTTGCAGGAGCAGACTTGTTATACCCGGGTCGGCTACTGTACTTGCTGGTTCCTCTTCCACGTCAAACTCTATGTCATGCGGATTTTCACCTTCCTGCGTTACTGCTTCTTCCAGCCGAATCAGTAGGGCATCTTTTCCCCCAGTTGTGTCGAGATTCCGCTTACTGAGTTCTGCCTTTAGTTGAATTATAGTTAGTTTTCCCAACTTGCGACCCATTTTGCGCAACTAATTAACTCAACGCAGAAATCGTTTTTTTTTTTTTTTTTTTTTTTGTGCAATTTCACACCACGGAAATAGTTATTCACAGAATAAGTTTTATCCCAGCTTCTGACACCAATGTAATATGCAGGCTACGGCTCGAGTAGATAAAACGATATTCTGTGAAATTTATTTCTTTATTTTCTACTCTATAGAACAATTCAAATTCACACTATACTATTCTTCGCAAATTCTTTTCTTACAAGGTCTCTTTCCTCTCAAATCACTTTATCTCCTTTCAATTACTTAATTTACAAATCCAAACTAATTACTTTTTCTTGTTCACTCTCAACTTTCAATTTATCACAAATTACAACTTCGCCCATTATCACTTTTCTAATCTCTTCGCCACGGTTCTAAACCAACTGTCTCTTTTTTTGATCGCCATCTGTCCTTATATAGCAGAAGTTTCTGATAGCCAGAAACTTCTAGCAAATTCTTCGACCACTGGAACAAGAGAAATAATTCTTGCAGTTATAATCTCCTTTTATCCCTAATATTATTCGTCTCTTTCGTTGACATGAGCTGTGGAGACTTCGTCCCAGACACGAACCTCGAATGAAAGGACAGTTTGAACCAAAATTCTGCCAGAATGGAAAGTCACTTCGGAATTTGTTGCGTCATATTTTTAGGGGGCGTAGTTATTATTATGCTACAGTATTAAAAGAAATCGTGAGTTGGGAAAGTCAACAGGAATGCTATTACTAGATATTGAAAAAGCATTTGACACTGTTTGGCACAAAGGCCTTCCACACAAACTAATAACTTTTGATTTTCCCCCGTATCTGTGTAAAATTGTGCAAAGTTTCTTGTCGGGCCGTTGTTTCAGTGTTTATGTTAATAGTAGCGCGTCAGACTTAGTGTTTTTTCAATCAGGTGTGCCCCAGGGTTCTGTACTTGGACCCATATTATATAACCTTTACACATCAGATTTCCCGAATTTGCCCGAATGTGAAGTAGCCATTTATGCGGATGATACTGCCATTTTTTCATCACATGAATTCGCTCTCAATATTGAGACGAATCTAAAAGATGCGATGGAAATATTAGAAAGGTATTACAGCAGATGGAAAATTAAGTTAAATGCTGATAAATTGCAAGCCATCTTTTTCTCTCGAAAAATACTTTGGAGTGCATCTTGACACTAGGTTGACACACTAGTAAAACTCTAAAAAAAATTAATATTGCCATAAAACTCTTACACCCGTTCATAAATAGGCGATCTTTATTGTCTAATGACAACAAATTAATAATTCATAAGGTCATATTTCAAGCCATTCTTCTTTATGGATGTCAGGTATGGGGAAATTGTGCAAAATGTCACATTAACAAGCTACAAATAGCACAAAATAAATTACTAAAAATGATGTTAAATCTTCCCCGGCATTATTCCACCTCAGAGCTACACAAAAAAGCGAATGTTGAAATGATATCGGTAAGAATCTTAAAACTCACAAGTAAGTTTCTTAGTAGCTGCAGTTTTTCAGACAACCTCCTAGTAAACCAATTAAGTGTTTAAACTGATGCATTATTGTTGTTATATGTCTGATTCTATTATTTCTTTATTTATGTACCAATTTGTTATCTTATTTATTTATTTACATATTTATTTATTTTCTCTTCTATTTCTGTTAATTTATTTATAGATTTAATTTGTTTTTCTATTTATTACTGTTACTATTATTTATTGTTCATGCTTTGAGTTATTTGTTTATTTATTTATTTATTTATTTATTTATTTACTTATTTATTTATTTACTTATTTATTTATTTATTTATTTATTTATTTATTTAATTATTTACCTATTTATTTATTTATTTATTTATTTATTTACTTAATATTTATATTGTATATTTACCTATACTTGATTTGTTATTAAATGATTCCTATTATTTACTGTTTAAGCTTTATTCGTGCATTTATTTATTCGTGCACATATCTATTTATTTATATACATTATTATTTATTTATTTACTTATTAAGTAATTTTTTTTTTTTTTTGTTTTGATTGAAGGTTTTTTTCCTTCAAGAAATCTTTATTTTTAAATATGATTGTTTTCAAAAATTGTTAAAATAATGTTCCAGTAGAAAGATATAAACATATCATAACTCTGTATTGTAAAATGTGCGGTAGCAAACCTAATGTAAATTATAATACGAAATAAATATCTATCTATCTACTCAATTTTGGTGCGGTCGTTCAAGCACAAGTGACGCCGAACGTTCTGGTCGCCCAATTGAGGTCACCACACCAGAAATGGTCGACAAAATCCATGGTTTGATAGTGGACGATCGGCGAGTGAAAGTGCGCGAGCTTGAAGAGGCCACAGGCTTATTACATAAATATTTGGACATGAAAAAGCTTTCCGTAAGATGGGTGCCGCGTTTGCTCACAATCGACAACAAACGCATTCATTTGACAACTTCAGAGGTGTGTTGGGCGATGTTCCAGAAAAATTCGGCTGAGTTTTTGCGCCGTTTCGTAACCGTGAATGAAACCTGGATTCACCACAACACACCAGAAACCAAGGAACAGTCAAAACAATGGACTTCTCCTGGTGAATCGAAGTGTCACCAAACAAGGTCATGGCGACAGTTTTTTGGGATGCGCGCGGTGTTATTCACATCGATTACCTTGAAAAGGGTAAAACGATAACCGGCGCATATTACGCAGAGGTGCTGGATCGATTCCAAGCCGATTTGAAGCAAAAACGGCCGCATTTGGCGAAGAAAAAAGTTATTTTTCACCAGGACAGGCACCTCATCCAGCATATTCCCCAGATTTAACACCCTGCGACTATTTCTTGTTTCCAAACATGAAGAAATAGCTCGGAGGTAAGAGATTTGAGTCGAATGAAGAGGTTATCGCTGAAACAAACGTTTATTTTGAGGGGCTCAAGAAATCGTATTATTTGGAGGGCATCAAAAAATTGGAGAAACGTTGGATGAAGTGTATAGAGCTAAAAGGAGACTATGTTGAAAAATAAAATGTTTTTATACCGAAAAGAGTGTTCCTTATTTCATTTTTCAGGGACTTATTGACCCACCCTCGTACATTTAATAAATATTTTAAGTTATGTCACGTCGAAAGACATATTCTAAGCATTAGGTTTAGCTTAGAGCGCCCGCATAGGGCCATTAAGTTAGTATGTAACATAGTTAAGTTAGTTAAGCTAGTTTTAAGCGTTTTTTTTTTTTTTTTTTGTGTCTAGCTGTTCATGTTCATGAATTCCAAAAATAAAAATGTATTAAAAATCGAAAATCGAAAAAATGTGAATTTTTTTCTTTTTTTTCTTTTTACTTTTTCATTCAAAGGAAATGGAAGCACGTATACAGGGTGATTCTGCTTCTGACGTTCACACTTTTGTAGAAAGAATATATCATAGCTATAGGGGCTAGAAGTTTATTTTACCTCAATCCACTTATTCTGTCTAACACCATATTTTGCATCTACAATCCGCTGATACAGTGTATATTTCTACTAATATATATGGTTATGTAATTTTTTAAAGAAGTTAAACAACATTTCGAATTGGTATAATGAGCGGTTTATTGATTAAAGCAAAAACAAAATAACAAAAGTAATAAAGTTAGTATCTACTCGTAGCTGTTTACAGCACATTATATAGGGTGTTTTTTTTTATGTTCCAAGCTGATGTTTCTTTATTTTTTGGCTAACTATGAAATGATACACAGTTTTTTAATTTTTATTTGTACAACTAGTTTCCTGAAAATTTTCTAACTCGAAACTTTCATCAGACTTGACTTTACTTTGAAAGACAAATTCAATAAATTGGGGCTGCAGACTTCTTCAAACTTCATACCTGGGGTCTGTGGGGTCATAATTCGAGGGGAAATCTGAATTTTCGTTCTAACCCCAAATTGATGGTACTTTACAAATTGCCGATTTTTACAAATCGATTTTCTCGAAGATGGCTCGAACGAACAGCTTTCAGATGAGGTACCACTTTTTCGTCAAAAATACTTACATGTAACGCTTCTATGGCTAGATCGATTTTGTTCGAAATTAATACCTAAACAATATTTGATATTTGCAAGATCATGACATTCCAAGTTTTGGAAAAAAGTAAAAAAAAAATTTTAATTTTAACGGATTTAAATAATAAAAAAAAAAGATGATGGTGTAAATTTCGTATTAATTTCAGTGCCCGAGTAACTTGAAATCAGCATGATAATTTTTTTCCAAAAATTGGGACCGCCAATACGGAGCTGCAAAACCTTTTCACTTATATACGGGCATAAATGCAAATCTTTTTTAATTATTTCAAACAAACTTGCAGGGAACATTACAAATTCTTGTGCACAGCGTCTAACGGAAGTGCCCAGACTTTCATTAATAATGTTTATGCAGCAATATTTCGTGCTAGGCACATGATTTAAACCACAAAAATTACTGAAATTTATCCGATTGAACGATTACTTTGATGAAATATTTTAATATTGTAACTTCAACAAGTTGTTGAGGCGTTAGATGCTCCATAATATATTATCGACTGCTCTTCACGACTGTCAAATGCGAATTGTCAAATGCTAACCAAACCAAAATGGGGGCCAAACAACGTCAACCTATGATGGAACATGAAAATACCCTGTTGACATATTATACTATGGAGTGCTGATATGTTTGCAGTGATTGAAGTAAAATTAATTAGTTCATTCACTTTGATAAAGTTTTGCAGCACGCAAGCAACCTTGACAATTTTAATTTATTCCTCTTAACAAAACAAAGAACTTTGACACAAGCCTGCCAAATACACATTCAATGATTTTTCGACGACGGGTTAGTCGATACGGTTTGATTATATTTGTGTGTAAGGGAAATCCTTCACCTGCTGCGCAATAAAAGTGGAATGAAGACTAAATTCTTCTTCGTCTGGCAATGAATGTTTAAGGTTATATTTGAGATTTTTTGATGCGGATGTGTTAACCGTCTATTGGACCGGATTGAGGTAAATTACATACCGCCAAAAATGGCTTTGAAATATGAGATTATTAAAATCTGATCCAATTACATTACACAGCTAAAAAAGAAAAGTTCTTAATTTTAGCGCCACAATATATTGACATATTAAATGATAGTTTTGATGGGTTGACAGGTGTACCTAAAGTAGTGGTTGCATTTTGGGCACTTGTGCTGGGTGCATCATTACCCCTTCACTTAGCTGGGAACAAATCTGACTTCCTTGTTTCACAACCTCTCAAATCTCCTTGGCGTTGGTTGGGCTACTGTCACTCCAGTTGAGACTGGTGAGTTGACGTGCGATGAAATGTTTTGCGGTGTCGCCTGCGACTCAGGACACATTTCCCCTGATAAGTTTAGTTCGACAGTTAGAGGACTAGACATCGGGTAGGTGTATACTTCAGAATCATCTAATGGGCCTTTGCTGAGTATTCATCGCGGCACCACTAGGAATTAGAATGGTGATATTTACTACTTACCAGCTTTAAGTTAATTGCTTCTTCTGTAGAAAAATGAGTTTCCACTTAGTTCGTCGCAGCACGTGGACATATCTGGTTTTGGTGACGTCGCCAACTAACTTTTCTGCAGGCAATGTTCCACTTTGATCCGGTGTAGAATGGTATGTAGATAGGAAAATCGCTAATACATCATCGCTTTGCTTACTGTCCTCCGTGATTTTAAGAAAATCTGTTTTAAATTTTCTCACTATCCTCCAGCTACTCCGTTCGGTTTAGAATTGAATGACATGTCGAATTGAGCATTTGCGGCAGAAAACCTGGAACTCGGAAGACGTGAATTGCGTTATTATTATCTGAAACCATCGTCTTTGGCAGTCCTACAACGCCAAAATGGAAGGCAATACTCGGATTATGCCGCTGGAGGTAATGGACGACAATCGTACCACAATCGGGAACTTAGATTTCGCATCTACCACAATTAGCCACATAAGATTTTGAAATGACCCAGCGAAATCTGTGTGAATGCGCTCCCAAACGCAAATTTAAAAAATGTTTACACTTGTACTGGTCCCGATTCTTAAAAGCATCTTTACGTTCCTAGTTCAAAATTTAACACCCAAAAAGTAGTGACAGACGGACGGATATGGTTATGGATAGGCTATAAAAGTATCAAGAAAAATCACGTTCTTTTGACACTGCCACAACCATGCCTCTTTATACCCTATCCCATAGTTTATATTAAATTTTACATGTGCTCATCCATAGTTTGTAATATAGAGAAATGTCTGCTCGTCCTTATGCCACCAGCTACATATATAAGTCTTTTAGGACTCGAAAACCGCCCACAAACACGTCCACTTTTAAAAAATGTCATTTCTCAATAATTCTACTAGTAACTGAAAAATATTTACTTAACAAGATATTTAGGCATTGCCATTCTCTACAATTTGTTCCTACATTGTAAAGAGCCACGCACACATTTTGGGGTGTTTCCTTCTAAAAACCTTATTTTGCTTTCTCAAAACTATCTACGATGATAGATAAGTTCTATTTTGAATATTTCACCAGAATCCGTGAACTTCGGTTATAAATGACATTTGACATTTTTATTTCATTCATTTACATTTACATTTGATTTGGCCATAGTCACACCCACTTTGATTTAAGAAAAAGGCGTCACAACAATCTTTCCGATAAAGTATCCGCCGAGTAGAAAAATTTCATTGCATTTGCATTAGAAGGTTCACATTCCCACGCCCTGTTTGTTAGTTATGGGTTTGAAGATGAGGGATAGGGTATCACACGATCCATTCCAGAGGGATTGTAACTTTTCTGTTTGCTATTTTGCACAAGGATGATTTAAAAAAATTGTTTATCAACACCGTCACAACCGTTAGGTTAGGTGATTGTCCCCTCTCAGGCAGGGACACACTTAGACCAAGGATAGGTTCATTGTGATACCACAAGAAGAACCGGATTTCCGGCACCAGGAACCCTACATGACTAATATCTTCCTAAAGGAAGATAAGAATGAATACGCCCTAGGTTAGATTAGGTGGCTGTCCCCGCTCAAGCAGGGACACACTTAGACCAAGGATAGATTCATTGTGATACCACAAGAAGAACCGGATTTCCGGCACCAGGAACTCTACATGACTAATTTCTCCCTAAAGGAGAATAAACCGTTGCGGTGTTAAACCTTTTCTGCTCCGCATCTATGTGCAGAACCATCTAGATCCATAGACACAACTCTCTAATTTGTAAATATCAAGCTTGGCCAAGATCTTCATAGAAGTATTCCCCTAGGGTAGGAATTGATAAGGCGGGACAGGTGCACAAAAGGTAAGTAATAGTTCCCTCCTCCTCCTCCTCGCCTCTACAGCTTCTACAGAAATCGTTGGAGGGGACACCCATTCTAATAGCATGTCTACCTATCAAGCAGTGCTCCGTGAGACCTCTTATTATTATTATAATGCGTTTCCTATTTATGGACAGGAGTCTTTCCGTTCTCTTCATATCCAGGTTAAGGTAGATCTGTTTCGACGAAAGTCAAGTACTAATACTATTACACCTACTGTTTGCCATTTTACTGGCTTCAGTATAAAGGCGGAACTTTGTCGATTCTAAGGGAGCGGACGGTTCCTCTCTATTTTCAGTGAAGGTCCGACCCGTACCCTCTTTTACCAGATCATCCGCTCTGCAGTTGCCCAGAAAGTCGCAACCGTTATGTATCTTTTAAAAAAAAGAATTGGATCAAAGGTTTTCTACATCAGGGACGGCTAGTGAGATCGAAGGATGGGAGTGGGATCGAAGGATTTCTACATCAGGGACGGATAGTGAAATAAGCTGACCAAAAAAGAAGAATAGGGTATTTATTATAATGTGTAAAAGGATGGGAATATTCTCGCTTGTGTGCGGTCTTCGACCCAAAAGGAGAACAAATTTACTCGAAAAACAGATTAAGCAATGTTTATCACAGTTCATTTGTCAACCTTATTACTGTCATACCTTAAAGAGAAGAAGTTTGGCATACTAAAAAACAAGAAACCATTATGCCCTAAAATTAATTTAATACATTAGATATGTGTATCAAAGTAAAATTTATTACTTGTGCAGGTATGGAGAAGATATTCCTCCTTCCTTTCTCCTCATCAGGCTATCTCGCGCTGATCTAAATGAAGTTTTTGTCAGTTTATATTGAGTTTCAAAGTAGCTTCAAAGCACTTTGGCAGACACTTTTCAGTGAGGTTAAGGATGTGCATAAGTCCAACAATCAAATTCTTTAAAAGTACTCACACCCATTGGGCTATAGAACGCTTTGTTACCGTGAACCTAAATTACGTCAAGGATTTCAGATGAAAGAAAGAAATGCTAAAACCTTAGTCTTAATTAAACAAAACCTTTAAATAACTGTTATTACCCAATTTATTATTATTATTTCAGAAGAGGCAAATTTACCGTGAACAAGTACTTCCTCATGCTGGTGGAAAAATTCCCGATACCGCATTCCAAACGGATAGACTCTTTTTAAACCATCTGCAAAAGGAAGGCATTGCGATACCGGATGGAATAATTCTAGAACAGCGCAATCCACAAGTATTAGTTATCTTCATTTAGTGCATTAACTTGACTATAATATTATTCCTGCTAGGTATACCCATTTTTCAACAAACAAATGCGAACTGTATACAAGGTAGCACTAAGCTCAGATGGAAGATATACCCCTAATGAAGGACGATATTACTTTAACTCTCCACCATCAGTAGAAACAACGTATTTAGTTCCACAGGTACACAACTACCCGGAACGAGCTCCATCTAATATTCCAGCGTATCCAGTGTACAGGCAGCTTCAAATACAGAACCCTCTGTTAAATCAACCAAAATTGCAGCCAAAGAAAAAATGTATAAACTTTATCTTAAACGCAACCGTTTTTTTTTTATTGTATTCTATTATTGCAGCATTTTTCTACTTGTCGCCATACAGCAAAAACTCCGGAAGTGTATCTGACAAAATAAAAATTATCAAGCCCCAAACGCAAACGCTTAACTTACTAAATGATCCTCTGAGCACACTTTCCGACAATCAATTCGAGCAAAATTATGAACCCTCACACGTGAATATAGTTTAACATACAATTTTAATTTGCATATTAAAAAAATAAACAATTATCGGTTTATACACCTTTTTGCTTGCAGCTCTTCAATGAGTTCGATGATTTATTCAATGGCTTCCAATTTGACGGCTCAAGAGGTACTTACAAATCCAAATTGGATAAGAAACCATCGAAGAAGAATAGGAGTCTGAACTGAAGCACACCTGCTTCTTATTTTCGGTCAAGTTCATATCCATTTACATTAAATTATCTGTTTTTTGTTGTAGCATGTGTTTAGTTGTCATTGTTCACTTATTATTTTAAGTACCTAATGCTAATGTTACGTCAAAGCATTGTAGTGTGAGATATGTATGTAACCTTAGAGTTAAGTTTTTATATGTAAATAAAAGACATAAAACATGTTACGTATTTTTCTAAATTACATCTGCAGTTTATTTTAATACATACTTTAAATACACATCCTACACTGATAGTATGCCTAAGAATGAAAAAATTTCAGACTATGGTAACTAAACTTATGTATCTACATAAGATTCTGCCGTATTACGAGAACACCTTATCTTATCAGTGTGGTTTTAGGCCAGAAAATGCCACCATAGTCTGGTAAATTTTGAAGATTGAACGTGGGTTCCAAGTCGATACTCATCATCTTTTCGTCGATTTTAAAGTTTAAAATTCGCCGTTCTGACGGATCTGCTAGGTTTGCTTCTTTAATATTTGCACCCTATACGTAGTATGGATGTTTTCGTCTTCTTGTTTAAATCCATTTCAGATGATCAAACTTTGGAAGACGGTAAGCCGGAGAACTTATACCAATTTGCTATCTTAATTTTATTCAAATTATGGGCATTCGTTACCAAAATTTCAAAATATAAATTCTACATCGCCCAACTACCGGTTCTGATTAGCCGAAGAAAAATGTGATATCATATTCAGTGTAAATTAGCAAAGAAGTAAATTTCAAACCTAGCCTACCCCGCAAATTTTCTATTTAGCTAACATGAAGTTCGAGCCCTGATGGTAATGTATATTTTTTTTTTTTTTTTTTTTTCAATTTAGTTTTGATTTCATAAAACCTACCTATTACCCCTAACTTGGTGCACGTGTGGCACCAAATTTGACAGTTTTCATTACTTGCGTTTAAAATGCAGCTTAAATCGAAGAAAGGAGATTAAAGTGGTATCAAATTGCAGAAATTAGGTTCAACTACCTAAAGGTATGTTAGTAATCAATTTGTATACGGAACCCTGGAAATTGAGTGGTTGAAATCTAGAGTTCCGCGGAACACCGGTTGAATGGCAGTGCTCTAGACTGCGGGATTATATCCCAAGATGTCTACAGGGTCATCCACCGATGCAGCTTAAATAAGGCCCCTAGAGACACACTGTAAGAATTTTTCAAAAACACAGGTAACCAATTTTTGGAAAAGCTTCAACATCCAACTTCACCTTCGCTGTGGGTGAGGTCCCAGCTTATAAACACGGTAACTAAAATATTCACGGGCATAATGCTAGAATGTCTGACGGATTGGATACTCCAAAATAACTTCAAGCCAGGTTCAGGAGAAATTATTCAACAATGCATATCGTGTTTACACTGACTAACATCGGCCGGTCATACATTGACAGGGGCAAGAAACTTCAAGCATTCATTGTTGACTTTAAGGCGGCATTTGAATCAACAAAACTTTGCAGCAGTATGGGACAGAGACACATTATTAAACTTTGAAACTGGTTTTTGAAGATAGAATCGTTAGATTCATAATTATGTGCTGGTTTGCAATAACTTTTATAACGCTATTTATTTGAACTTCGAAAACCTGTTTTCGAGACATTTAATTCTTAGGAAGATGTTGAAATCAGAATTCGAACTTCTAAGATTGCAATAATTTTCACATATTTCAATAATTTTTATTCCGCTAGATTCGCTATCGTGTGCTGATTCGAAATCAATATTCGAATTCGATCTTCGATAACCAGTTTGCAAGGAATTTAATTTTTTCGGAAAATGTTACAAAAATTCGAACTTCTCGAATTGCAGTAATTTTTATATCGTTAGATTTCCTACTGTGTGTTCGAAATCGATATTCGAATTCGATCTTCGAAAACCAGTTTTCTAGAAATTCAGTTTCTTTGGAAGATATTCGAACGGAAATTCTAACTTCACTTATTACGATCTTAAAAAGCCAGTTTGAATGAAATTGAATTTTTTCCGAAGATGCTCGATCAAAATTCCAATAATTTTTAAACCGCTAGATTCGCTATTGTGTGTTGATTCAAAATCGATATTCGAATTCGATCTTCGAAAACCAGTTTCGAGAAATTTTATTTTTTCCGAAGATGTTTGAATGAAAACTCGAATTTCTCATATTGCAATCATTTTTATATTATTAGATTCACATTCGAATTCGATCTTCGAAAAACAGTTTTTAAGAAATTAAATTTTTTCGGAAGTTGTCGATTCAATTTCTCCAAAACTGGTTTTCGAAGATAGAATTCCATCATCTTTCCGAATGACCACACAATGATTTAAATATCTTCCGAAAAATTTTAATTTCTCGAAAACTGGTTTTCGAAGATTAGATTCGAATATCGATTTTGAATAGTCACACAACGACGAATCTAACGATGCAAAAACTATTCCAATTCGAGAAATTCCAATTTCGATTTGAACATCTTCCGAAAAAATTAAACTTCTCGAAAACTTTTTTTCGAAAATCGAATTCGAATATTCATTTCGAATCAGCACACAATGTCGGAACCAATGATATAAAACTTATTGCAATCCGAGGAGTTAGAATTTTGATTTAAAGAGATCCTGGAAATGTTCTATTAGTCGAAAACTGGTTTTCGGAGATCAAATTCGAGTATCGACTTCGAATCTTCAATACTAGTACTGTGGGTACATTCTTTATAAAATTTTTAAAAATATACCTTAAAACAATATACAGTATATATCGGATATAAGAAACTCGCTGAAAAGAAATAATCGCTTACAAGAAACTCAAAAGCACTATGCACCATAAATATGTATTTTCCATTGGAAAATTCAAACAGCCAAAATGTTTCCGAGAAAAAGTCATTCCTATTCCGTACAAATCTAAAAAAAAGGTCTGGATGACTAGCAATATATGTTCTGAAATAATCAAGGACGAAAGAAAAAGGAACTCGTTTTGTTGATTGACAACGCTTCTTGTCACAAACTCGGTTTTACGTCTGAAAACATCGAAATTATATTTTTACCGCCAAATACCACAAGTCTTATCCAACCATTAGACCAAGGTAAGACGTAATTATTTTCAAAAAGTTCATCTCGGCTATCCTTTGTTTTTTATTTACTCTTGTACAGGCATTATCCAATCCTTTAAGGCTCACTACCGAAAATGTATGATAAGGAAACAATTTTTGGCCATCGAAGATGGTTATATGGGCACTTTCTTTAAAGAAATTACCATTTTAAAAGCCTTGAATATAATTTAAATTTCTTGGCGGCTTGTAACACCACAGACAATATCCAATTGCTTTAAAAAGGTTCGAATTTCACAGCAAATTGAAATAGAGACTGATAATGATTTCGAGGACATAGAACTGATTCACTTTGATATCAATGAGGAACACAAAGACTTTTTCAGAGCTATAGGTGAAGAGGAAGGACAGGATTGCTTTGGTAAAATTGATGAAAATGAACACATAAATTAAATTTTCGATGAAAATATCGAAGATGTTGAGCCTGAATTTAATGAAATTCATTTACCAAGGCCAGGTAGAGAAGAAGCTGTCCAAGCACTTTTTGTTTTGAAACAGTACCTGCTAAATGATAAGGATTGCCTTGAAAAAGTAAAAGAAACACTTTTCAGGCACCGCGATAAAGCTCTTGTTCAAAAAAAATTGAATTTTTTTCGAACTAGTTTTTTTGTTTTTTAGTTTATTATTTAAAACTTTAATGTGATCACATTAGAGTTTTTTTTCGTATTTTTTTCTTATACACATGTAGGTAGTTACATAGGTAGCAACAAATAATATCCGTTGTTCGGATTTAAGAAACTTTAGTGCTGTTTTTTTCGCAAGGATTTATATTCGATGGACTCTCACATCTGAACTCAAACACCTCGACTACGCCGACGATGTATGCCTACTGTCTCACAGAATAATGGACCTTCACCAAATGACAGCAAATGTGGAGAGAGAAGCAGACGTCGTTGGGCTGAAAATTAACTCGGCAAAAACAAAAATGATCAGCCTAGGACCAAACTCATCAACTCATATATGCATTGCTGGACAAACGGTTGAGAGAGTAGAGAGTTTCCAATACCTTGGGAGTATTGTCTCAACCGATGGCGGAACCGAACTGGATATAGCCAGCCGAATAGGTAAAGCAAAATCTGCGTTTGGGATACTATCCATAGTTTGGCGAAGTAATGCAATTAGCTTAAACACCAAGCTACGACTGTTCCGTTCCAACGTTGAATCCGTGCTGCTATATGGATGTGGTACCTGGAGAGTGACCGTCACTATCACGAGGAAACTGCAAACGTTTGTCAATAGGTGTCTACGTTATATCTTAAGGATATTCTGACCAAACCGTATCTCTAACGAACAGCCTTATCAGAGAACGGGCAATGAACCTATAGGCACAACCATACGACGACGAAAGTGGCAGTGGATCGGTCACACTCTCCGAAAGGGTGACAGGTCCATAGCTATCCAAGCGATGCAATGGAACCCGCTTACCCAGGATGGCAGGATATGCGGCGGTCCTAGGAGTACGTGGCGCAGAACAGTTGAGAAAGAAGCACGACAACTGGGAAAGAGTTGGGCAGAGCTGAGGCACATTTCCAGAAATCGCAAAAGATGGCGCGTAGGCATTGTAGAGGCCCTAGGACGCACAAGGGGATACAGGACATAAGTAAAGTAAGTATGTATTAACATTCCATGTTAAATCCAACAACACGCTAAGGACAGAAAAATTCAATTCCTTAGAGCTAAGGATTTATATTCATTCGAATTCATTCTATCGATCCTTGCCCTTGCAAAAAAATAGCACTATTATTTTTTGTATCCATCGTTCGGATATAAGAAATATTATGCCTTATATCCGTTGTTCGGATACAAGAAGCATTGTTTCTTATATCCGTTTATTGCATACAAGAAAAAATGGATATAAGAAACTAATTCTCTGCCTTTTTTGAGTTTCTTATATCCGATATATACTGTACAATAAAGGGTGACCAGATAAAAACTATAGGAAAAGAAATTTAAATAAAACAACAACGGCAATAGCATCTCGAATGTTGGCCTCGAGCTCGTTCAATGTGGTTGGCTTGTTAGCGCAGACTAAGAACTTGACGTATTTTCTTGACCTCAAAGAAAATAATCCAGGGGTGTCAAGTCGAATGATAGCGGCGGCCAATTGATGAACGCTCGCCGTGAGATGACCCAGTCGCCAAATTTCTCCTTCACCACTTAGAGCGTTGCGTCGCTTATATGGCACGTAGCGCCGTCTTGTTGCCCAAATGTGACCCTGGTGAAGGCTAAAATTGACGAAGATGCAAGGATGACACAGGAGATGATAGCGGATGAACTGGACTTGAATGCCATGGCTATGTCACGATTTTTAAATTATGACCTGAAATATTCGAAGAAGTCAGCTCAATGGGTTCCGAAAATTTTGAATGGATTTTGAATGCAAAAAGAGGCTCGTGTTCGTTTTGCTCAATATTTCCTGGATAAGTCTTAAAATGGAGAGTCAAGCTGCTTCAATAAGATCGTTACAGGTGATGAATCTTGGGTTTACAAGTACGACCCGGAAACCAAATAGCAGTCCATGGTATGGAGTTCAGAAGGTGCAAATCATCCAGTAAAAGCCAAACACCAAAAGTCAGCGACAAAAGTTATGATGTCGATGTACTTCCCACCAGGGCGAAAATGGGCGCCGTCATCCCGCTTAAAACTGGCCAGACAGTCACTGCTAATTGGTATACTGAAACTTAATTACCACAAGTTTTCCAAAATTTACTAGGACACCGACAAAAAGAGGAGCTGCGCCGCAACTTTTTGCATCAATAAAATTCGCCCAGCACCTTATTCTCCGGATCTAGCGCCGTGTGACTTTTGGCTGTTTCCAAAAATAAAAAAAGATTTGAGGGGAAAAATCTTCACATCTAATGAGGAGATTATTAATGCAGTCAATGTAGAAATCGAAAAGCTCCAAAAAGAGGATTTTGAAGGATGGATCTATCAGCTAATGAAATCTATTGAAATAAATGGGAATTAATGTGGAGAAATTATAAAGAGATGAAGATTAAATATCTAAAGTTAAAATTATTTTTGTATTATGTTTTATTATTCAATCAACTAAGCGAACTTTTGTTAGTCCGTACTATATGGTGAACTGCAGACTTGAAGCCGTCCCAGACAACTTGTACTGAAAGGTAATTTCTAATCCATTGAAGAAGAGTCTCATTGACGCCATATGCACGCATTTTTGACAAAAGAGCCTGATGCCAAACTTTGTCAAATGCCTTTAATATATCAAGCGAAACCATCTTAGTTTCGCCGAAATGATGTAGAGATTGGTTCTACTTTTCGGTGAAATATGCTATCAAATCACCAGTGGACCTGTTGCTAAGAAAACCATACTGTCGGTCTTTGAGGAGTTTTCGTGAATCGAGATATTTCATAAGCTCACGATTATCAGCATTTCTATGATATTTGAAAGAAGGGACATAAGTGCAATGGGTCGCATTTTTAGGTACGGGCTGAACAAATGCTGTTTACCATCTCCTCGGAAAGAGCTCATAAGAGTAGGATGAACAGAAAAACTTACGGAGAGGTTTTGCCAGCGTCGAGAAACACCTCTTCAGAACTATGGGGTGGTACCATGTGGACCAGCGGATTTATATATGTTAACACCTTTAAGTTATCCTGCAACTGTACAGGCGGAGACAAAGCACTATCTGGCAGCGAGGAATTCGCGGCAAACTGAGCAATAGGCAGACTGGAATATCATTGTAAATGAGCATTGGGATGGTTGACGAGGCAGAATTTTTTATATTTTTGACGAATGACCGAACATTTTTACTACCTTTGGCTTAAATTTTTTGTTGGCGCGATATTTGGTTCCTTCGAATTAGCATCCATGTTTCTACCTTTATGCACTTCCAACTGAATTTCCATTCCCGATGGGTTCTAAAATAATATGGGTTCTAAAATGATATAAGAAATGGCCAACGAAACAAAAAATTCTATCAGACACTAAAAGTTTGCTTATCTTCATATACCACTTTCTCAAATAAAGATATCCTAAGGAGGCACAACACAGCCAAAAATCCCGGCCAAAATGTCGGGAAAACTAGGGTATCATCACTTGAACTTCAAATAAAAAATTGTATAACAAGCCTTATGTCTTATGTATGTACCTATATGTATATTAAATTACTTCCCGCAAATGTGGTTATGGGTATATTTTCTCATATTTCACTAACGTAAATTCACTGTTTCTGGGAGGTTGATACCCATATTTTGATTAAATTTTAAATCATAAGGATGAGTTCACAGTTTTCTTACGATCATTCTTTAATAGGGTTTCTTATACCTGATTGTTTTTTTGTTTGTCCTGTACATTGTTAACTATGCAAATTCAGTAAAATCATATTTGTGAGTCTTATATTCCACCAGACTCAGATAGTGCAATTTATGAAACTCTTATCTATAATATTGTAGCATAATAATAACTACGCCCCTAAAAGTATGATGCACAAATTCCGAAGTGTCTTTTCATTCTGGCAGAATTTTGGTTCGAAGTGTCCTTTCATTCGAGGTTCGTGTCTGCGGTTTCCACAGTTCATGTCTACGAAAGAGACGGATAATATCACGGATGAGAGGGAATTATAACTGCAAGAATGATTGTCATCTTGGAATTTCTCTTGTTCCAGTGGTCGAAGAATTTGCTAGAAGTTTCTGGCTATCAGAAGGACAGATGGCGATCAAAAAGGGGGCAGTAGTTTTTAAACTGTGGCGAAGTGATTAGGAAAGTGATAATGGGCGAAGTTGTAATTTTGTGATAAATTGAAAGTTGAGATTTAACAAGAAGAAGTAATTAGTTTGGATTTGTGAATTAAGTAATCGAAAGGAGATAAAGTGATTTGAGAGGACAGAGACCTTGTAAGAAAAGAATTGCGAAGTGTGAACCTGAATTGTTCTATAGACTAGAAAATAAAGAAATAATTTCACAGAATATTGTTTTATCTACTCGAGCCGTAGCTCGCATATTACATTGGTGTCAGAAGCGGGATAAAACTTATTCTGGGAATAGCTATTTCCGTGGTGTGAAATTGCACAATAAAAAAAAAACCATTTCTGTGTTGAGTTAATTAGTTGCGCAAAATGGGTCGCAAATTGGGAAAACTAACTATAATTCAACTAAAGGCAGAACTCAGTAAGCGGAACCTCGACACAACTGGGGGAAAAGATGCCCTGCTGATTCGTCTGGAAGAAGCAGTAACGCAGGAAGGTGAAAATCCGCACGACGTAGAGTTTGACGTGGAAGAGGAACCAGCAAGTACAGCAGCCGACCCGGGTATAACGAGTCTGCTCCTGCAACTTAAGTTAGTCATGGACGAACAAAAGAAAGCAATAGAAGACCAAAGGAATTCTATAGAACTTAAGCTAGACGAACAAAAGAATTCTCTAGAACTTAAGCTGGACGAACAAAAGAAAGCAATGGACGAACAAAAGAATTCTCTAGAACTTAAGCTGGACGAACAAAATAATTCTCTAGATGCTCTGAAAAGCAAACTTGATGAGCAAAACAAGAACTTGGAATCCAAATTCGAAGCGATCGAAGAGAAAATCGAGAAGGTCGAGACGCAACTCGAAAAAGTCGAAACTAGATTCGATGAAAACTTTGAGAAGCATGAAACTAAGTTCGGGAAGATAGAGACTCAGTTCGAAAAAGTAGAAAAGCAAGTCGAAAATCTTACTAAAGAACTCAGCAACGTGAAGAGACAGAAAGCACGGGAATATTCCAGTGATGGTCTGAGAAGAAAGGAGATGCAGCCTCCTATCTTCGATGGTCAAACATCATGGCCAATTTATAAGAGGCAATTCGAAGCGGCCGCAATGACCAATAGCTGGGACGATGAAGAGAAGTCCATTGCACTCACACTTGCACTGAGGGGTCCAGCTGCGGAGCTCTTGCAGACCATCCCGGAAGATAAACAGCAGAACTACGACTCTCTGGTTCAGGCTATCGAGATGCGGTTTGGGGATGAACACATGCAGCAGGTGTATAGGGTTCAGCTACGTAGTCGAGTCCAGAAAAGGGGGGAAACGCTCCAACAGTTGCAAGCGGATATAGAACGACTAGCCCATCTCTCATACCCTAAAGCCGGTGAGGAGCTTATCAACGAAATGGCGGTGGAAGCTTTTATTCAGGCCATAGAGGACAGACAACTGCAAATGGCTGTAAGGATGGCTGAAAAGCGAACACTCCCCGAGGCATTGGCATTCGCTTTGTCAATGAAGGCTGCGGACCAAGCATTCCCGGGAATACACCGTGTCAGGGAAATGTCCGTCGTGGAATGCTAATGCCAGAGAACAGCCGTCATGGATGAAGACAAAGCTCGCGGAAGTCAAATCCGTTGCTGGAATTGCAACCAAACCGGACACCTATAATGGCAGTGCAGAAGTGCACCTAGACGAGGAAATTGTCCACATTGCGGAAGTAGGAGAAGCAAAGAGGAAGCATCCGGCGGTGATAACATCCATCCTGTCGGTCAAGACTTCCCAAAACCAGCAGTCGGGAAATGCGTAAGGACCAACTTCGCGGGTCAGAAGTTGGTTACTGGAATCGAGGCCCCCAGGACCACCATTCAAGTTTCGCAAACCAAACGGGGTAACAAGAGCCTGACAGTGGAGGCACTAATCAACAAGAAGAAGTGCGTAGCCACCATCGACACAGGCGCCACTGCCTTCATTGTAAGAAGAGATATCGTCAGAAGCGCCTGGCTGCACAACACCAACAGCTACTGCCTGAAGACTGCAACAGGGGAAATGGCGAAGGTGTTTGGAGAAATTCGTCTTACGATTACTCTGGCGGGACTGACGTTCTCCCATGCGTTTCTGGTGGCAGATATATGCGACGAGTGCATCATCGGAATAGACTTCATGAAAGCAAATGGAGTAATCTTGGACATCGGGATGCAAGTACTGAGGTATCGAAATATGGAGATTCCGATGGTGTACGGAAATGAGAATGCCGTAACTCTCAGGACAGTCATCAGCAAAGACGAAGTTTTGCCGCCGTCTTCAGAGACAATCATTTGGACGAAGCTGGAAGGTGATCTTGGGAGCCACCGATTCTACATAGTAGAACCAGACCCAGAGAAGAATTCTCAAGACTACATCGTGGGAAAGACGTTAGTCGAACCAAAGAACACCATGGTTCCAGTGAGGGTTTTGAACGCAAGACCACACACTGTCAAACTAAGGCGAGGGGAGGTGACTGGAAAATGCACGCCGATTACCGCCGTCGCAACAATATCTGAACGTGATGCTCCAAAACCTCTCCCATCACCTTGGACAGCGGAAACGAGAGAGACGATTCTCCAGTCCAGTGAGCTGAATCAGGAGCAGCGAACTATGGCAGAGAATCTTATCAATGAGTACGCTGATGTATTTGCCTCACAGGACGGAGAATACGGCCGAACACACCTGGTACAACATCGAATAGACACTGGTGATACTAGACCAATTCGTCAGCCTGCTAGGCGCCTTCCATTGGCAAAGCAGACAGAAGTTGCAGAGATGGTGTCGGCAATGGAGAAAGAAGGTCTGATTGAAAGTTCCAAAAGTCCGTGGGCATCACCGGTTGTACTGGTTAAGAAGAAAGATGGCAGCACGCGGTTCTGCGTGGACTATCGGCAGCTCAATTATGTCACCAAGAAAGACAGCTATCCTCTGCCACGGATTGACGACACGCTAGACACACTATCAGGAGCCCGATGGTTTTCCACTCTCGACTTGAAGAGTGGCT
Organism: Pocota personata; assembly: GCA_963082735.1. Taxonomy (NCBI): domain Eukaryota; kingdom Metazoa; phylum Arthropoda; class Insecta; order Diptera; family Syrphidae; genus Pocota; species Pocota personata. Next base: position 68,894,122 of record OY720431.1, read on the forward strand.
ACTGGCAGGTACAGATCCATCCAGAAGACCGGGAGAAAACCGCCTTCACCGCAGGAAATGGGCTATGGCAATTCACGGTAATGCCATTCGGGCTGTGCAATGCTCCGGCGACTTTCGAGCGATTGATGGAATGTGTCCTGCAAGGGTTAACATGGAAAACCTGTTTGGTATACTTGGATGATGTCATCGTCGTAGGAAAAACGTTTGCGCAACACCGAGACAATCTAAGGGATGTGTTTCAAAGGCTTCGAAGTGCCCACCTGAAGCTCAACCCCAAGAAGTGCGCCCTGTTTAGAGCGGAAGTCAAGTACCTGGGGCACATAATTTCAGCGAAAGGAGTGAGAACCGATCCAGAGAAGGTCGAAGCGGTGAAAAACTGGCCAGTCCCCAAGGATAAACACCAACTAAGGAGCACCAATACAACGTGGGAGCACCTTTCGAACGAATCGCCATTGACATCGCAGGGCCCTTTCCGGAAACCGACAATGGTAATCGGTATATACTCGTAGTGATGGACTATTCAGTAAGTGGCCGGAAGCGTTTCCGATCCCTAACCAGGAAGCCAGAACCGTGGCGGAGCAGATCGTCTACAATTGGGTTAGCAGATTCGGTGTGCCCTTGGAATTGCATTCTGACCAAGGGCGGAACTTCGAGTCAAGAATCTTCCAAGAGATGTGTCAACTACTCCGAATCAAAAAGACAAGGACAACCCCGCTTCATCCACAGTCATGGTGGAGCGTTTCAATAGGACTTTGGACGAACATCTCTCGAAGGTCGTAGGTGACTACCAACGGGATTGGGACCGGCAGATTCCCTTGTTTTTGATGGCCTATAGAAGTGCCGTGCATAGCAATACTCGACATACGCCGTTCGAAATCTTATTTGGTGGAATAGCTCGTTTACCCAGTGAGGTGAAATTTGGATCTCCTACCAATGAGCCCAGAAATGAAGAAGAGTACGTGGCGGACCTTAGGGAAAGGCTTAGGGACATACACCAAAGGACCGGAAGCCAGATTAAGATGACGAGCGACCGCATGAAGACCAGGTATGATGCCAAGGCAACAACGTCAGGATTCCAGGAAGGAGATCTGGTGTGGCTGTATAATCCCCATCGCCAAAAGGGGAAATCACCTAAATTACAGCGGAATTGGGAAGGTCCCTACAGAATAGTAACCCGCATCAACGATGTTGTCTACCGCATCCAGCGAGGACCGAGGGCCAAAATGAAAGTGGTTCATGTGGACCGACTGAGTCGATACAATGGCCGAAATGAGGATGCACTTGTTCGGGACGAACACGTCTAAGAGGGGGGCAGTGTAGTGTAGCATAATAACAACTACGCTCCCTAAAAATATGACGCAACAAATTCCGAAGTGACTTTTCATTCTGGCAGAATTTTGGTTCGAACTGTCCTTTCATTCGAGGTTCGTGTCTGGGATGAAGTCTCCACAGCTCATGTCAACGAAAGAGACGAATAATATCAGGGATAAAAGGGAATTATAACTGCAAGAATTATTACATCAGAATTTCTCTTGTTCCAGTGGTCGAAGAATTTGCTAGAAGTTTCTGGCTATCAGAAACTTCTGCTATATAAGGACAGATGGCGATTGAGAAAGCAGCAGTAGTTTTTAAACTGTGGCGAAGAGATTAGAAAAGTGATAATGGGCGAAGTTGTAATTTTGTGATAAATTGAAAGTTGAGATTTAACAAGAAGAAGTAATTAGTTTGGATTTGTGAATTAAGTAATCGAAAGGAGATAAAGTGATTTGAGAGGACAGAGACCTTGTAAGAAAAGAATTGCGAAGAATAATATAGTGTGAACCTGAATTGTTCTATAGACTAGAAAATAAAGAAATAAATTTCATAGAATATTGTTTTATCTACTCGAGCCGTAGCTCGCATATTACAATATTTTGTTTGAGGATCCAGAAACTTGACTTCTTTTACGCTTCATTATCTTTTTTTTTTTCTCTTTATTTTATTTCGAAAACTTATAGCTAACAATGTTTTTTTAAATTCATACATCACTAAGAGATACTATAAGATATCAAAAAAAAAAAAATAGTTAGGAACATCCGATTGCCCGCAGGACAAGTGTGGATGCAACATTTATTAAATTAGAAACAAAAATGATTTACTATTGATGGGGATCAATTATTAATGCATAACGAATTGAAATTTAAGTGTAAGCAAAAAATTAAAGAATTACAATGATATGCAATTATTAATAATTAATTACAAACCAATTAAATCAAACAATGACATTCAACAACATATTTATTTCATCATGGTTACACGAAAAGAGAAAAAGTTTTACCTTACTTAAGAAAAGTGTTTTGACTCTTTCGCATCTTAGACTTTCTGGCAGGCTATTAAATAAACGAGGTGCACTAACATTATAAGAGTGAGAAAAGTACGATTTATTTATGCTAGGTACAGTTACTAGATTCCTATTGTTGATCCGTAAATTATAAGATCCATATAATCTTGCAGTTGTATACCCCGAACTTTCAAAAAATATTCTTAATACTTTATAAAAATATAAGTGCTTTAGGGGAAGAATATTTAAGTTTTTGAATAAATCAAAGCTGCGAGTTCTACGACTAACTCTACAAAGAATCCTAATTGCATGTTTTTGCTTGATAAGCAAAGGTTCAATTTGATTGTTATGAGTACCACCCCAACATGATAGACCATACTGCAGTCTAGATTTAAATAAACCGTTGTAAACTAACTTTAAAATTGGTTGACTACAGTAAAGACTGAGATGGTAGATTTGCTTTACAACCTTGTTAAGGTATTCCTTAAGGTCAGAAGTGTGTTCTTTCTAGCTCAACCTATAATCTAACATAATACCTAGGTACTTGAATCGTTCAACTCGTTCAATTCCAAAGCAACTATCTGCGCACTTTAAGTTGTCGTTGTAAGTTGTGGTATTATCAATATCATGAACATAAACATTATTTAGCCGATATCTAAGACAGTTGGGTGAATGATAATTGAGTACAGCATCTTCACAGATTGTGCCCATAATATTGAAAACCATAAATTTCGTCTTGTCACTTATAACAAATCTATGCACATAAAACCATTTCCGCAGTATTTCTAAATCATAATTCACATCAGTAAATAAAGGGAAATTATTTTTTGAAGAATATGTAAGTGCAGTATCATCAGCAAAGGTTGTTATTTTGCCCTTAAAGGGTTGGCTAAAATGCGAGTTTACAAAAATTAAGAATAAGATAGGGCCCAAAACGGAACCTTGTGGAACACCTATATTTATACACCTTTCTGTACTTAAAATATCCTGAATTTTAACCTTTTCTTTTCTGTTCTTTAAGTAAGACGCAAACCAATCATGGACTATACCTCTGAAACCAGCTTTAAACAACTTATCAAGTAGAAAAACATGATCCACCATATCAAAAGCCTTTGTTATATCAATGAACAAAGCAGCAGGTACCTCCGAATCATTCAAGCTATTACAAATTTCACCACAAACTTTCAAAACCACATCCTCAGTAGATCTACCACTCCTAAAACCATATTGGTAAACGCTGAAAAAGTTTGATTTATTTAAAAAGTTAATCATTCTGGACTTCATGCCTCTCTCAAAAACTTTTGAAAAAACTGAAAGGAGGGATATGGGACGATAATTGTTCAAACACGTAGTTGCACCTTTTTTATGTAGTGGAATAACTACTGCAAGCTTAAGATATTCAGGAAAACTTCCTTTTACCAAGCTGAGATTGAAAATATAACTTAATACATCAGAAATATAAAACGAACTACACTAGAAATAATATCCTCAGGTGATGAATTCGAGGATTTTAAGGACATTATAATTTTACGTATTTCCAATGGAGTAAAATTTTCAAAGAAAAAGCTGTTGGGGAGAAAAGGATCCTCAATAAATGAGTTATCACTAATCCGGTTTACAGGTGTAAAATCAATCAAATTTTTACTAATGCTTGAGAAATAATCATTAAATAAATTAGCAACTTTAAGGGACTCAGATACAATCGTGCCATCAGTTTTAATAACGATATTTCCCTTTGTTTTAGTCTTATTTAAAATTTCATTGACAACTTCCCAATCTTTTTTCAAGTTTCCTAAATTTTCAGAGAGTTTATTTTTAAAATAAGTGTCCCGACAGACAGGAATATCAGTTTTGAGTTCATTAAAGCTTTTTCAAAAAGCTTTTTCTTTTTAATTATTTTTCTTAGAAGTGATAAATTCATCCACGGTTTTAGACATGTTAGGTGTTTATCGCTTGTACTTAAAAGTTGACTGTTGTTCGAAATTAATAATTCAAGTTTGCTCAGAAATAGATCGAAAACAACTGATGGATCCTCAGCAATATAAACATCATCCCAAAACTCAAACGTTAAAGCAGATTTTAGTGCAGGGAAATTGATTTTACGATTTTTTTTCGAATAATACTGTTTTGATTTAGAAACAAAAGAGTCAAATTGAAGGCTTGTTAAACAGTGATCAGTTATTTTAAGATCAAATACATCTGCCTTATAATTCAAACTATTATTTCTATGTAACTTTAAAAAAATATGGTCCAAACACGAAGGTCCTCTGGTTGGTTTGTTTACCAAAGAGGAAAAGCCAAGGGAGGATAAAACAGTAAGAAAAATATCAGCATCAGATGAATTTGACAAAATATCAATATTAAAATCACCTAAAAGGGCTTGGTTCTTGCATTTTTAATTTTCCAAAACAACAGAAAACTCATCCACAAAAGCCTTTATCGTGCACAAATGCAATCTGTACACAGCAATAAAACAGAATCGGGCACCAGTTATATCACAATTTACAACAATTAAATCAGCAGTTTTAAGTTAAGGATAAATAATTTCACACATAATATCACTCCTGTAAAATACTGCCACCCCACCAGATGCATAAGAATTATTACAACATGCTGCAAAAGTAAAATCAGGAATCTTAAAGTTATCGGCTTCAAAATCAAAAATCCATATTTCGGAAAGAAATATGAGATTAGGTAAATGGTCCAAAGATGCGAGATGAGCCAAGAAAATGTCAAAATTCTTTCTTATGCTGCGAATGTTTTGATGAATTATGGAAAAACAAGAAAATGACTCTACGTTAGGATGGTCAATACATAGATATTTTAAGTCATCAGAATTTGAACAGGAAATACTAATATTACTCATAATATTAAGAGGAACTTCTAAGATACTATTATTTGCGTTAATTACAACCATAGGAAAATGACAAATTATTTAAATGATATCAAAAATCATATTTAGAAAAGTCCTCATAGCTATTAATTTTTATCAACCTGTCACCTTCCTTCCTTCTGAGTAGTACTGAAGAGTTTCTTATCCAGACGTATTTGCATTTATTGGTTTGTTTCAGCTGTTTAGCCTTTAGCAGAAGAGATCATGTACAGTCACTGGCAAAATTATTTACACAATGTAATACTTACACAATATCATTTCAATAAAGTTCTACAGTTTTTGAAAAATTCAATATTTCACTTATGTTTTTGTTTATTATTAATCTTTTAAATTATCTTGAAACAGTAAATAAAAAAAACAAAATCAAATTTCTAACAGTAAAAGTAAAAAGCATAGAAAAGAAAATGACAAAATTATTGTTACACCAATAAACACCGGCGAAATTATTTGCGCAAGTGCAATTAACTTCTGCTTACACTTCTGAAAGCCGAAAATGAAAATTATTTTTTACACTGAACACAATGGTTTTGTTGACATAGTATTACCTAATAAGTTGTGTTTCCTCCTTTTGCCGCAATAACTTCTGCGAGGCGTCTTGGCATTGAGTCTATCAAATGTTGAATTTGCTCTCCCGGGATGGTACTCCACGCAGTTATAAAATCTTTCCATGCTTCATCTGCAGATCTTCCAATGTTTTGTGGAATTTTGGATTTCACAAGATGCCAAACATTTTCTATGACATTTAAGTCAGGGTTTTGTGGAGGCCATTTTAAAGCTTCTTGTCCTACTTCCGATAAAAACTTTTTGATGTTCCAAGCCGTGTGTATGGGTGCATTATCATGTTGAAGGATGAAATCGCTCCTGATGAATAATGAGCCTGCCACCAGTGCATCATCATTTAGTATCTCTAAATAATGTAACTGTGTCATATGGTCAAAGCACTGCACAAGTGGTCCCACACCACAATTGATATGCATCACCATATCATAATTTTGCCTCCTTTGGAATGCCTTGTGGGTTGTGTAACGGGGTGCTTGGCTCTTGTTCTTCAATCGAAGTAATGCAATTTTCGGTCATAGCTCCCATCCAAAGAACAAGCAGTCTCGTCAGTCCAGAGCACACTTCTCCAAAAAGCCGCTGGTTTGTTAATATGCTCCCTAGCAAATTGTAGCCTCAGCAGCTTATTTTTTGATGTTATATGGGGCTTTTTTTGTATGACGTAGGCTCGAATTTTGTTTTCTTTCAACCGTCTTCGTAATGTTCTTTCATTAATATTATTCTCACGATTGTTGTTTAAATCCTTTAACACATTTAAAACTTTTGCACAAGGGTTACTTTTAAAAGAACGAGTAATTATACTGTCTTCTCTTATCGAAGTAACCCTTTTCCTGCCTCTACCTGTTCGGTTTTTTACACTTCCATGCTTTTTTTGTTTTCCAATTTGATAGTAAATTGATCTTCGACTGCAGTGATATTTTGCCGAAAGTTCTGCTGCCGAAACACCGGTTCCAAATTCAGCAACAATATCCGCCCGTTTCTCCGTAGTTAGCTCTCTAGTTCTAGCCATTTAAAACAAACAAGTTGTCTGAAGGAAAGATGACGTTCAACTACTAACAATGACTAATCGATTTGTATTGACTTATCGAAGAATTTAACTATCGGTACATATCCAGAACAGTTAATTGCACTTGCGCAAATAATTTTGCCGGTGTTTATTGGTGTAACAATAATTTTGCCATTTTCTTTTCTATGCTTTTAACCTTTACTGTTAGAAATTTGATTTTGTTTTTTTATTTACTGTTTCAAGATAATTTAAAAGATTAATAATAAACAAAAACATAAGTGAAATATTGAATTTTTCAAAAGTTATACAACTTTATTGAAGAGATATAGTGTAAATATTACACTGTGCAAATAATTTTGCCATTGACTGTATATGCAGTAAGACTATTGTTGATAAATATTTTGCCTTTGTTTTTATGACGCTCACCAAATATATTAGCAAACAATTTAACTTTATTCAACCGCAACGTATTCATTATTCGCTCTTTACATACATTCAAGAGAACTAAACTTGAGGCATACGATGTTTGATACAGCATCATTATTTATGGAGACATTGCTTTTACTCTTTATAGTTTTAACGTAACATGATTTAACGTCATTTCGCTCTATTACCTCACCCACACCGTTGGTTATAAGTTGGATAACTTTCTCACGTGCATTGCCATAATTCAAATCTGGGATACCAACGATATCAACGGCACACTGTTTTTCTCCTTGTTCTAATGCATTTAATTTCGATTCCAAAACATTAATCGTGGCGGTAAGAGTGAGATAACGATCTTCAAGAGATCGGATCTTAATGAGCGCATCACTGTTAAGATTCTGAAGTTTAATAATTTCGGTGTAAAGCATATCCAGCGTTATTATTTGATGAGTGGCAGCAGCAGAAGTTGTTAGATTGTTTATCTCAATAGAATCATTTGAGGAGACACCGGCGACATTAGCGAGTGCCAAATGATGAGGCAGTACAGTAGAAAGAGGCGCAGTAACAGCAGAAACAGAGCTAGGTGTTGTTGAGGTGTTGGATTCAGTAGACCTCATAGCTGAATCAAGAGTACGAGTCGAACAGAGGTTTGGCCTGGATGGAGATGGTATTTCCAAAATAGATCTTCTTCGTTGACCAAGACAAGACTCACATTTGTGACCCTGTTTACTCTTTTCGAGAAATTCAACGTCTTCGCGCACTTAGCGTGTGAATATTCGTCGCACATCTTACACATTATTTTAAGTTCATGTCTGTCAACTTTATAATTGCACAGTGGGCACTTCATTGTTGAATTAATTTGTTTGCTTTTCTTTTAAAATTACAAACAAACTTATTATATATTTTTTTTTATTATTTAATAAACAAGATTTAAATTAATAGAAATAAAACTTGGGAGTAATTCTCAAACGACGTGACCCCATCAACACTCCTCGATGTTTGGTGTCAATGATGTTGTATTGATTTTTAAAATTGACTGAAGTTGTTCATCTGTAAGTCTTTCAAGTGTTCCGTCATATCTACTAAGAAGGCAAAGTTGAGCCACCATTCAACACTGTTCCTTCGGTTTACCCTTTTGAGGCATAAACGTAACAATATGTAGGGTGGCCGTGGTGTAGTGGTAACATCATCGCTTGTCACGCTACAGGTTCACGGTTCGAATCCTGATGTCAATAATCATCTATTTATTTCGCATGAAATAAATAAAAAAAAGTCGATCAATTGCGAAAGCTTATGTTAACTCTACTACGAAGGCATAACACTGGCAGTAGGACGGTCATATGGCTAAAATGCAATTTGATCGTGGTGATGACATCAGGAGGACGGAAAAAAATACTGTGAATCATGAGCAACGACAAAAGCAAAAACAAACAAGCTCCCCAGTTATCTGGACAGCCACCCTTGGAGTTCACTGAAACTTAATACCAGCTGAGTTTCAAACCAACTACACCAATCTGTCTTTCTCTCTGTCTCTTCCGCTTTCCTCAAAAACGCCCGTGTCCTAAAAATTAGTATAAGGGTATTCATAACCCCTTTCACACGTGCAAATTATAAAAAAAAAAAAAAAAAAAAATGTTTACGCAATTCGAAAAATGGCTTAAGCATTGATCCACCACTAAGCCACCGAACTTCTGCAAATTAGGGAATGTCTGAAAATTGTTCATCAAGATCTTTTAAAAATTGTGTGAATTGACTTCTAATAAAATTAACTGTTTTAATTATGGGATTCATCACATGATCCATTTTCAGCACTTTAGAGCCCAGGGCTTCTTGATGTACAATACAATATATTCCAACGAATTTTGGTCGTTCACTCTTAATTTCATTTAAAATTTTGTTCCGTAGTTTCGTCATAACACCAGCATTTTTACCGACCATGGAGGGTGCACCATCTGTGGTAATACTGCAGGACTTACTCCAATCCAACTCATAACTTGGTACTTATTGCTCAATTGCTGAGTAAATATCTTGACCTGTGGTAGTACTCTTCAAAGGTATGCACTACAGCAACTCTTCTATGATATTAAAATCTTTATCAATTCCACGAATAAATACAGCAAGCTGCGATGTATCTCTGATATCTGTACTTTCATCGGTTGCTAAGGAATACCAGATAAATTCTTTAATTTTATCTTTAAGTTGAAAGTCCAAATTATCTGGCAACTCGTTTACCCTGGAAGCAATTGTATTTCTAGTCAGGGGTATTTCTTGATTGACTTGTTTCTGTGATGGGAATGAAATATCGGCCACGTCTAGCATACATTCTTTAAAAATTCGCCGTCACTAAAAGCTTTTGATTTTTTGGCAATCTTTAATGCGATCGAATAACTAGCTTTCTTTGCATTCTCGCTATAAGTTTTTGATTTTTTAAAAAACGATTCCCGCAAGTTTAGTTTTGAAAGATACCAGTTTTTCTTGCCTAATTTCGTCGATAAATAACTCAATTTTTCACATTAAATTCTTTACAAACGGAAATAATCTGATTGCAAATCAAACAAAGTGGTTTATCTTTCCATTCAATAAAAAAGTACGAAATTTCCCACTTTGACTGGAAAACTCGGCACTCACTATCGACTTTTCTTTTAGTTGACATTGCAATTTAACAATTTTTAGTAAATACACTTTATTAAACCGAACTCGCCACCAATAAGTTAAACGGAACAAAGCCTCTCTAATCACGGAAGTGATTTAAATAATTAAGGCAGACAAACGGCTTTACGCGTTTACTTACGAGTAAACTAAAACTCCATATAAAAAAAGTGTGGGGAACACACAATCAAGGAGCTGGTGTGGTTCCCCTTCCTAGGGAAAAACAAAACAAAATAGGTAAATACTTTGCGCAGCCAGCAAACAGTGCTGCACTTTTCAATTCTTTTTTGCTCTGTTCTTTTCGGGGTAGTGTGTATTCACAGATAGTCATACACTCACCGTAAAAAAGGGTTCAAATAATTGTTTACATAGGTATTTAAAAACACAAATTAGGTGCGGCCCAAAAGTAATTCAAATGAAAAACACATGAAATTAAAGCATTATTGAATTGATGTCGCGGGCCTTAGTTAATTGTCTCGCGGGCCGGTCATGGCCCGCGGACCGTATCTTTGACATGCCTGGCTTAAACGTTTCTTCTAAGTGCAAAGCAAAAAGATCCGGCTTTTCTTTGTCGCTCTTGGCCCAATTTCCATCGTTTTTCCGAATTGGTGGAGCTTCCATTTGAGGTTTCCGGATGCCTTCTAGCGCTTTCCAAAGTGGATAATTTGATTCTCTTTCAGCGGAGAAATTTTCAAGGTAGGTCACTATCTTATTGCTTTTAAATTCCCGAATACTATCTCTAAGACGATTACATAGTCCATTAAGGACTTTTTATGCTGCGGTGCAAGAGTGATTTGCCATTTCTTTCGTGCTTTTCTTTTCTCCCTCACCAGTTCAATGATTTCTCTGGGATACTTTTCGTTGCGGTTAATCTTATAGCTTCTAGAAGGAGTGTTTTTCCATGCCGCTCTTGGGATTGCTTCCATGAAACGATCAACTGCGTCCTCCAGTTCTCAAGGTGTTTTAAGTCATACATTTAAGGCGATATTTGTTTCTCAATCATTTCTAAAGCCCTCCCAGTTTGTTCTATTGCTAGTAAGTCTTGGAGGTCCTTCTTTCTTGATCAATACTTCACCAAGTAATAAAATTACCGGAGAGTGGTTAAAAGAGAGATCAAAACTATCTTCGACTGTAATAAACTTCTCGTAAATGCCTTTTGAAACGAAAAAACCAATAAGATCGGGAATTTTTTGTGAGTCGGTTGGCCAATAGGTGGGTTTTCTTGTCGAATAAAAACAACAACCGAATTCACTAACCACTTAGTAGAGAAATTTTCCTTCATCTTGAACCCCAGAAGGTGGTTGATCAAACATATTCGTTAAATTTTTGTAAGAGTCCGTTGGCATTCCATGTTATAATTTTAAGCAAAGAGTCCATATCTACTTAGATTTAGATATAAGGTTAGCCCTACAAAAGCTTTCGACTTTACTGAGTCGTTCGAGAATTCGTTTGTTCGTTTTACATGGTTCCTCGAACTTAGCGTGAATGCAGTTCAGAATTTCTTTCAACGGATCAGAGGGTGGCCCCTCGTTTCGTTTGGTTGCTTTGACTGCAGCCTTAGAATACGTCAGAAAACTGGGATTCGTTGGCTTATCCGATCTGCTTAGAAGATTGATTCAAGAGTATGCACTGCTGATTCGAGCCTCCTTTCAGTCGGCTCAGGAGTCTGAACAACTGGCTTACGAGCCCGCTTAGTCTGCATAACAACACGCTCTACCGACTTAGGAGCCCGATCGACTGATTTCGTTCCACGCACAATCGGCGTTGTAGATTTTCTCCGTCGCATCAGTAGTTCCTTTGCGACCTCGCAACCGCTATAATTTGCTGGGTGCCTTCCTTTGTAGTTAATGCAAGTTGCTTTTTCATTTTTACTAAAACAGCAATTTTCAGAACAGTGTTTTCTAGCGCACTTAACGCATCGCGGCTCTTCCCGACAGTACGCCTACGTATAATTAAATTCTTGGTAACGCTTGCATTGAGGGATTGCCTTCGTGTTGACATGTAGCGGCTCGATTTTAACGATCATACTCATGATTGTACGAATATTGTATATCTTTGCTGGCTTTCCATTTTATCGAACGATAGCACAAAAAGCGGGAGTTTGCGTTTCACTACAGCTTCTTCTCTACGGTCGGGGTGTTTTGTCTCTTTTTTTAAAAAGTTCATAGCGTCAAGAATGTTATAACTTCGGGCGATAAACCGGCCTTACGTTTTTTAGATGGTCTTCGTTTAAGTATCCAATCCGTTTCGCGCGTGATCGCGTAGTGATGGCTACCCGGAGAAGGATCACTATGAATAACGATCTGCATTTGTGAAGGCTCCTTTTGAAGCAAAGATACTTTATTCTCTGATTCAAGTTTCTCAACTTTGCTTTTGAGCTCCCGACACAATAGTTCCATTTCGTCGAGCCTCTTTCGGAGCACGATATTTTCTTTTTCCAGAGTACTCTGGCTTACGTTTCCCGAATCCGGGTTCGAGGGACTCTTATTTTCCGCTTTAAGAGAAGTCTTTTGAGACGGAGATCTTTGTAGCCTTGTGGTTTTCCTGAATGGGTAATTAAATATTGATGCAATAAATAGCTCTCCCCAGAATCCGTAGAGCATGCCTCTTGCGAGTGTGGATTTTCCAGTTGAACTCGGCTGCCACCTGGGGTATCAATATCGTTCGTTTTGTTCATTGCATTAATTTTTTTTTGCCGTAATCTCAAGAAAGACGGCGGGTTGGAATTTTAGTCGCCTTGTACGACATGCATGTCTACCGTGGGTATATTCTGTCCCCTAACCCGCAGGGGGGAACTTAAGATTTGATTTTATTAACGCGAATTATGATTTAATTAATTCTAACTTATCTATAATTAATTGGCATGATGTCCTCAATTCTTCAAACTTATTTAGAATTTATTCTATTTTATTAGAAACAACTATTTCTAGGTATGTGCCGGTGAAACGGGTAATGCATTCTAATCCCATCTGGTTTAATAACATTCTAAGAAGATTAAAAAATGCTTTTCTGAAAACGTATAAAAAAGGTAATCTACATCTTTACGAGGAAAATTTCGTCAGTTGAGGAATGGGTATGAATATCTGAATAAACATGTGTATATAGACAGTATATCCAAAATTGAACAGGATTCCAAAACATGTTGGTCTTATATTAACACCAAACGGAAAACACTTCGAATCCCATCTACTATGATAGGGTTTCAAGTGACAACTTAAAGGAAATATGTGATATGTTTGCTTAATTTTTTCATTCGAATTTAATAAATGATTCAATTGATTGCAGCGCAATATCTGGGGAATATGCTGGATGAGGAAGAAGTTCGTAGCCGACTGCGGACTTGTGCGCCGGTGCATTGTCCTGGTGAAAAGGAACTTTTTTCTTCGCCAAATGCGACCGTTTTTGCTTCAATCGGCTTGGAATTGATCCAGCAGCTCTGCAGCTCTGCTCTTCAAGCTAGCGCACTTTCACTCGCTCGCCGATCGTCCATTATCAAACCATGGGTTTTGTCGACCATTTCTGGTGTGGTGACCTCAATTGGGCGACCAGAACGTTCGGCGTCACTTGTACTTGAACGACCGCACCGATATTGAGTAAACCAGTGGTTAATGGTTCCAATCGATGGTGAAGAGTCCCCATAATATTTGTCAAGCTTTTGTTTGGTTTGCGTGATAGTTTTTTCTCGCAAAAAATAGTCTTTAATGAGCACTCGAAATTCCCTTTTTCCATTTTAACGAAAATGCCAGCAGGCGTCTATATAAAATGGCTGCCACAACAAAACTATTTGACAAATCTGTCTGAAAATTTGGGTGCGTTCTTTTTAAAGATGATTCTTGACAAAAAAATTTAAGGTGACGACACAATTTGTGTTTATTTTCAGGGACTTATTGGCCCACCCTCGTAGTAATGCCGTTGTGCATTATATTTCATTTATCTTTGTGCCGCGGTGAATTTTTAGATTGCTGGAAGAGTTCTTTTATTACTCCTATTTACAAAACTGGGTCGACAGCTGTAGAAAATTATTCGAGTGGACCTATAGCTACACTTCCACTGATACCTAAGATATTCGAAGTTGTTGTGAAAAGAAGTCACAAATCCGAACCGGATTTTGAGTTTGTCTGAAGTTCCCAGGTATGGACCCAGAGAACCTGGGAACTCCAGACAAACTCAAAATCCGCTTCGGATTTGTGACTTCTTTTCACAACAACTCTCTCTGTTCTTCATTAACGATTTGCCTACATACGTTTCAGGTTCAAACTGCCTCCTATACGCTTACGATTTGAAAATTTAGAAATCGGTAAAGTCATTATCTGATGCATTAGAGTTGCAAAAAGATATTAATAATGTAACAAGATTGGTGTTTAGCCAATGATCTTAAGTTCAACATTGAAAAATGCGCAAGTGTAACATATTACAGAATTAAGTCACCTCTAGTACATGATTATACTCGTACGATTCTGGGCTCTAATTTGAAAAGAGTTACTAGTCAAAAGGATATAGGAGTCATTTTTGATACTGAGCTAAATTTGTCTGCTCACATTGGCTACAGTATTTTAAGGGCTAGTTCTATGGTGGGTTTTGTCTCTCGTATCTCCAAAGACTTTCAGGATCCATATATTCTAAGGTCGTTATACATTTATTTAATTCGCTCAATACTTGAGTACTGATGCATAGTTTGGAATCCATACTATTGTAACAGTACAATACGCATAGAAAGGATTCAAAGGCTCTTTACAAGATTTGCTCTCCGAAAATTATCGTGGAACAGTAATAATATTCCCTCTAATGAAGCCAGATGTGCGCTAATGAATATTAAACCTCTTATTAAGAGAAGAATGTATTATTCCGTCCATTTAGCTCACGATGTGTTAATTGCGCACATTGATTTTAAAGGGTGGTTAAATTTTAAGGGCCGATGTTGAATGTGAACCACACCTAAACGTCAAGTTTTTTTCTGCATTTCATTTGACATTTCTCAATTTCAGACTAACTCAATTTGAACCATGGAAAGATACACAATCGAGCAACGCGTTAAAGTTATTCAGGCTTATTATGAAAATGAGCGTTCAAATCAAAATGCATATCGTGCATTTCGTGATTCTTTCGGTCAATTTAATCGTCCAAATGTGCGTACAATCGGAAAAATCGTGCAAAAATTTGTGCAAACCGGGTCTGTAGGAGATGTGAAAACACCAGTGCATGCTCGTACAGCTCGTACTGCAGAAAATATTGCTGCTGTTCGCGATAGTGTGGCTGAAGAGCCGTCCACCTCAACTCGTCGTCGTGTCCAACAATTGCACCTCTCACGCTCGTCGTTGATGAACATTATGCATAAAGACTTGCATTTACGCGCTTACAAGGTGCAATTGACTCAAGAACTAAAGCCTCTTGACCATTTCAAGCGTCGTCAATGGTCACAATGGTGGCAAGAAATGGCAACAGTGGATGATCAATTTTCGAAGAAAATCATCTTCAGTGATGAGGCACATTTTCACCTCAGTGGATTCGTCAATAAGCAGAATTGCCGCATTTGGGCGAATGATAATCCAAGAGTGATTGTCGAAAAACCAATGCACCCACAAAGAGTGACTGTTTGGTGCGGTTTAGGGGCTGGCGGCATCATCGGGCCGTATTTTTTCCAAAATGAGGCCGGTCAGGCAGTTACTGTGAATGGTGTTCGCTATCGTGAGATGATAACGAACTTTTTATGGCCCGAATTGGAAGATATGGATGTGGACGATATGTGGTTTCAACAGGATGGTGCCACTTGCAACACAGCTAACGAAACAATTGCTCTTTTGCGCGACAAATTCAATGGCCGTGTTATTTCACGTGGTGGCGATGTCAATTGGCCGCCAAGATCATGTGATTTGACACCGTTGGACTTCTTTCTTTGGGGTTATTTGAAAGAAAAGATGTACGTCGATAAGCCAGCAACAATTCAAGAGCTAAAGGATGAGATAATTCGGCACATTAACGGCATAGAACCTCAATTATGCCTCAGCGTCATCGAAAATTTGGACCATCGGATGGAGGTGTGCCGCCGAGGTCGCGGCGGCCATTTGGCCGATATTTTGTTCCATACATAATTGAACCATACCAATATTATCATAATAAATAATAAATAATTTGTGTTTTATTCAAAATCAACATCGGCCCTTAAAACTTAACCACCCTTTACAATGCTAATCTCATTGCTTAATGTTTATATCCCGGCTAGCGATTTACGACCTAGAGAGAATAATTTCTTTTATGTTTTCAGGCATAGAATAAATTGTGGTGAAAATTACCCAATAGGTGTTGTTTGTATTATTATAATTATTACGTACTTGATCATTGAATTTAATATGAATAGAATGGATTGTAAAATTATTATTATTATGAATTCTTTATTTTTTTTTTTTTTTCCGATGGAAATCTTCAAAAGACACTCGGTAAAAATCGGTACCAAGTAGTGTGTGACTCGTATTCTAAAACCACCGGTGAATCAGGAGCAATCTATGAAAGATCGACAAAAAGTTAGAACACTTTCCCATAGCTTTTAGACCATCAGCTCATGAGGCTTGGTTCTTCTTAATCTCCGAACATTGTTTCGTACATTTAAGACAGTCTCCATTAGGAGTTGGTATGACTTTGCAGTCGCTGATTGTGTTATACAGCGTGTTTTTTAATCACTTCTGTAACTATTTGAATTTGAAGGTCACGATGTAGATCGCTATTTCTTATATACCAAGGGGCATTAATTATTCCACGAAGCACTTTGCTTAGAATTTTTGGATGGGTTCAGCATTTGTTTTCTTTGTACAGCCCCATTGTTGGATACCATATGTCCAAACGGGTTTCAGTACTTGCTTATATAACATTAGTTTGTTCTGGATAGATAGGTCAGAGTTCTTTCCTAGTAACCAGCACATTTTTCTGTACTTCAAGTTAAGTTCTTCTCTTTTCTTTTTGATGTGCTCTTTCCATTTAAGCTTTGCATTTTTGGCGGTATTGGAGTAAGGTACTACTGTACTGTTTATAAAAATTGGAACATTATTTATGTGTTTGGTTGTAAAATTTATATGCATCGATTTTGTTTCGTTTAATTCGATACGCCATTTTTGCGTCCAATCACTAACTTTATCGACTTCATTTTGCAATTTTTGAGTAGGCTTCGTAACTGATTTATCTGGCACCAATATTGCAGTATCATCAGCAAAGGTGGACATGAAAGCGTTGATGTCCACTGGAATATCCCTTGTATATAACAGATACAGGGTTGGTCCTAGGACATTTCCTTGTGGTACACCGGCTTCAATTTTCTTTAGTTCCGAGTAATTTTGGTAGTACCGTACTCCAAAGAGTCGGTTCGTAACGTAGGATTTCAGTACTTCGTAGTACTGCCTGAGGAGCTCCCTATGCAGTTTGTACTCAAGTCCCAAGTGCCAAACCTTGTCAAAGGCTTGAGCAACATCTAAGAAAATAGCAGAGCCAACTTGTTTTTCTTCAAGTGCCTTTTCCACAACATCCGTAATTCGATGCACTTGGTCTATCGTGGAATGTTTATTTCTAAATACAAACTGATGGCTCGGAATTAGTCTTCTTACTTCTATTATTTTGCTAAGCCCTTTCAGGAGCAGTTTTTTGAAAACTTTTGCCATTGTTGGTATAAGCGATATTGGTCTGTAAGATGTTACTTCTGTTGGTGGCTTACCTTGTTTAGGTATAACAATGACTTCTGCAATTTTCCAATGATGTGGCACATATCTTAGTTTAAGGCATGCGTTTATTATAAATTGGAGTTTCTTGAAGGCTATTGAAGGCATTTCTTTCAAAACCTGAGCAGTTATTAGATCGTACCCTGGTGATTTTTTGTTAGACAACTTATGTTGACACATGCTTCTTACTTCTTTGAGCGTGACAAAAGGTATTTCACATTCGTCGTTTCTATCAACAAACTGTAAGGGATCTGTAGCTGTGTTTGCTGGGAATGGCTTAAAAACATTCGCGAGATATTCAACGAAGAGATCAGCCTTTTGTTTCGGGTTTCCGGTCCATTTACCATCTTGAGATTTTATTGGCAGGTTTTGTGTCTGAGGTCTTTTTAGGCGTTTAGCTGCTTTCCATAAGGGGTATTCGGTAGAAGCATCCGTCGTCAGACTTTTCAGGAATCTACTAAGTGAATCATTTTTGAACTCACAGATTCTTTTTTTTAAATCGTTGTTAAGACATTTAAAAACTGCCTTATCATCTGGGAATCTCGTAGTTTGCCATTTTCTTAGAGCTTTTCTTTTTTCCAATATCAACTCCTTTATTTCGACAGGATATTTTATTGCTGTTTCTCTCGAGTTCGAAATAGTTGGAGTACTTTCTTCTGCAGCCTGTTGAACATCAGCAATAAATTGTTCTACTTCATGATCAATTTGTTTAATTGTTTGCATAGGAGATCATAGATTTATAAAACTGTCAAGTTTGTCTCTGAATTCGTTCCAGTTTGTTCTCTTATTCACTAGCTTAGGATTACTTTTTGCTATTATTTCTGCTTCGCTCAGTGATAAAATTACTGCAGTATGATGTGACGATAAATCGTAATTACCTTCGACACTTATATGATTTCGTTCAATACCTTTAACTACGAACAAGTCTATAAGGTCCGGTATTTTGTTAGTATCAGATGGCCAATATGTTGGCGAACCAGAAGAATAAAATTCGCAGTTGAATTTGCGGCCTGCTTGGTATAGCCATTTACCTTTTATAGTTATGAGCCTAGATCCCCAGTGGGTGTTTTTAGCATTGAAGTCGCCACCAACAAGAAAGTTATGTCCTAACAAATTTAGGAGTTCTGCAAAGTATTCTTCAGTTGGAGAGCGCCTCGGAGGGCAGTATATAGCTGCTATTTTAAACTCTTTCTTTTTTATAATAATACTAATTGTAGTTACTTGCATGTTTTCATTAGTAAACATTGGTTCTTCATAGTGTTTCAAGCACTTTTTTATAAGTATTGCTGATCCTCCCCTAGCTCTGTCAGCTGGGTGCGGAGCGTGATAACATGTGTAGTTTGGTAGTTTGTTATCAAGACTTTGTTCTATAGCGAGGTGAGTTTCGGACACCAAACAAATGCCTATCTGCTCTATGTCTAAAAAGATGTTTAGTTCTGATACATGTTGTAAAAGACCGTTTGCATTCCATGTTGCGATTTTAAGTGTTCTGTCCATCATAGTTTTTTAAGAGCGACTTCTTCGCTTAGCTGTTTTATGTTTAAATCTCGTTTGTCAATCCTTTTTAGGATAAGTTCCAGCATTTCTTTTATAGATGTTTCCTCGTTCTTCCGAACATTTTTTACAATCTGGGAATAGGATTTATTTTCATCACTTTTGCTTATTGCAATTGCAGTGGTTCAATTGTAACAACTGTGCCCATAATTAATTTAATACTTTAAATCTTTTCCAGACTTTCTTTATTTTCGAAAGTGAGAATAAATAAAGGTAGAGATCTTTTTTTTGTCTTTGATATCCCAGTGGAGTCTTTGATTATCTCATTTTTAATAAGATTATTTGCATCGAGAGCTTGAAAGCCTTTTGTATAAGGTCTTCGACAATTTCTTTGGCATCACATGAAGAGTGAAGGCCTCTTGCTACTACTTTTATCGATCTTGTAACTTTATTTTCATACGAGTGCCACATCGGCGTCTTCAACAATGACTTTCTAATTGTCTTTATTGTATGATGTATTTTCACATGTCTTATTCGTGCATTTTTTAACTATGCTCTTAAGCTCGCCAAACATTGCCAATCCGAAAATCATGATTGGAGGTGGTGCAGTTTGCTTAGTGCCTTTAACAGAGACTTTTGGGGTGCATCTCCTATTTCTTTATTGAATGTTTTCATTATTGTAGCAATTTCTGCTTTTGAAGCTGTCTGCTGACTTATTAGAACAGTTTCTGGGCTACCCTCTGCTTTTCGTTTCTTGTTTCTTTTCGTTTCTTGTTTCTTACGTTTGTTTCTGTTACCATAAGTTTCAAGAAGGAGCTCTTCTTCATCAGTATGAAACTCAATTGCAGTTTTTTGTGGGCTTTTCACTACAAGTGTTTTTGGACTTGACTGGTTGTCATTAAAGGGTGGCCGTGGTGTAGTGGTCAACGCTTGTCACGCTCTTGGTGCACGGTTCAAATCCTGATGTCAACAATCATCTATTTATTTCGTCTGAAATAAATAAAAAAGTCGATCAATTGCGAAAGCTAAGTCAACTCTACTGCGAAGGCATAGCACTGGTAGTAGAGCGGTCATATTGCTAAAAATGCAACTTGATCGTGATGATGACATCAAGAGGACGGAAAAAATACTGTGAATCATGAGCAACGACAAAAGCAAAATAAACAAGCTCCCCAGTTATCTGGACGCTACCCTTGGAGTTTACAGAAACTTTATACCATCTAACCACTACACTAAATCTTTGTTTCTCTCTCTCTCTCCTTCACAAACGCCGGTGCCCTGTAATAGTATAAGAGTATTCATATCCTCTTTGGCGCGCGGAAATTATAAAAAAAAATAAAAATTTAAGGTCTTCTTGTCTAGCAAGCTGACTTTTTCTTCAAGTCTCTTAACTTGTTCCTGAAAACTTTCAACGAGGACTTCAAGTTGTTTTCTGGCTAAAATTTCTTTTTGTCATTCCTCGTAATAATTTTTGGATTCAACTTGGTGGATCTCGTTATTTTCTTTTGAACACTGCTGATCTTTTCTGTCGAACTTTTCATAGTTATTGGTTCCTTTTTCGTTAATGACTTCTATGTCATTTGATTTTTGTGTAGGGGTTATCGATGGAATAACCCTTGAGGAGAATACATTTGGTGGAGTTCTTGGTGTTTTTGAACTCTTTCTATTTCCTATGAGCAAATAATTGGCCCTCCCCAGAATCCGCAGGACCGATCTCCGAAGAGAGTGGATTCACCAGGATTAACTGGATATTGTATCTGTTTGTTTTACTCATTGCCATATTTGTTTTTTGTAACTTTTGTTTGTTAACCATAAATAGCTTAGTTACTTCTTCTATTCAAGGTTTTTAATATAGCCGCCCCTATGGGATCAGACCCTGACCAATGAGCCGCACAATATATGTCAGACGCTCTTGGGTTTCTTGGAGAGCGGGTTCTTTAGAGCGATGTCTTATCTTACATTTTGCTCCTAGTTCCTGAGAAGTTAACTCAGGTGTTACAACTCTTGGATCCAATAGATCCAACGCTCGTCGTTAGTTCCCCTAACGGCTATCCAGCGGGCACCACTTGGATGTAACGATGCGATTTTGCTCCACCAAATTGAAATGAATTCTTTATGAATATTTTTTTATATCACCTTTTATATTTGGTTGTAAATATTACATTTAACTGTAGTCTATAAAGTTTATAATACTTGGAGACGAATAAATGAATACTTAAATATATTCTCAGCAGTTTTTACTCGTAAATACAAAGGCACAATTACTCAATTCTGCAATCTAATTTGACCTCCGAAAAGTAGTCGATTGCTATAACTTTAACCTTGGAAGAATCGTGTTTAGGTTAATTAAAATCTGCATTTGAATTTTACCTCCGAAAAGCAAAGAAATTGAGTTTTGTTTGAGGAAGATGATGTCAAAATTAGGATTTATTACCTAATGCCAATTGCAATAATTTAAATGCTGAAGAACTCACGCTTGAGTGCTGAATTTAAATTTGCATTGGAATTCTATCTTCGAAAAGCAGTTTTCGAGAAATTTAGTTTTTTTCCGACCAAGGTGATTTCAAAATCGGATTTTTTGATTGTTACAGTTTTAATATTGAAAGATTCGTGTTTGGGCTTTGAATTAAAATTACATTCAAGATTGACCTTCAAAGTGTAGGTTTCGAGAAATTTAATTTTTTAAGCACACGCACCGCGTTAGATTGGTTTCATGCTAAGCGATTGTGGAATAAACGTTCAAAATTAGTTTCCAAATGTGAATTTCGCCTACTTACATGCAATAATCCATTGAAAACAAGCTATCTAGTTTTAGGAGCGATAATCTTTAAATATTTGTGTAACCAAAGTTATACCAAAGATGTTTTTATACCAAAAGCTTGTACTACATTAGACCTGTAAATAAACAAATTAATGGTTAACAAAATGCATACCTGCTGTAAACCTGCACACAATAGCAGTACCTAAATGAATTTGTTCATAATAGCAAAGTTTGGGAGGTGACAATACATCTAATAAAAGTGAAAGTGTTTGTCTTACTTGGTGAATAAAACAATAGTTGCACTTTAAAATTAAAAGTATACTAGCACAAACTCATTTCCCCCCACATTTCGAATTTCCATCTCCTTGTCGCTAAAAGCTGTGTCTCCTGCCCACTAGAAATCAAAACTATCTCGCCACTGCACCAGTTGGCCGCAGTATTTCTTTGCGTTCGCGCCAGTTTCAAATTACATTCAAGAATTAACGTCTTTTTTTTACTTACATCACTATGGAGTCTAGATTAGTACTCGCACTCGGATTTATACTTGCTCTTGGGTTCGCCGCGTGTGTAGATATTCAAGTAAGTAATATAAAAGACATTTTGTGAATATGAAGGCTTCATTACCTAAATTTTGGAAATGGGTGGCGTCAAAAGCTATAAGGGAAGCACCCTTTTCTTTGATGATAGTAGTTTGCTTGCAAACCGAAATAACAGTCACTCTTAATTTCAAGACATTAAATATTGAACTAGTAATGAATTTGCTACATACGAGTATGTGTGCATATTACTCTTGAATTATATTTAACTATAAACCTTCATTTGTGCTTGTCGAAAAAAGGAAAAGTGTTCAGCAACAAATTTGTCCGACATTCACTTCTGACCTAAAATTCCCGCCAGATAGTGCAATAGGTTGTGAAGTACATACGTACAATAATATGAGTATCAAACTGGTTAAAAGCGAATGGGATTAGTGAACTCTTTTTCATTATGTAGCATAATGTAACAAGACCGTAATGTTTCTATGGTTTACTATCGTTCTCATTTCAACCGGTTTAAATGAGAAACTAAATCGTGGGTATGAACTCGATTATATAACATGTCATGTCTGCACGATATGAAAATACTCGTAATTGAGATAATAATTCATAAGTTTTTGTGATTGTATTTCGATTTTTCATTCATAGAAAAATAAGAAAAAGTGATTCACTGTACAAAACTGGTCCACTGTAGTTTTAGTAGTCGTTATAAAGTATCACTTTTTTACTCCTTCTTTATGAAGGGTAATGGTATTGCATCTAGTATTTTGATTCTATCTACACCAAATCTGTACCAATTTCAGCCCGTCTTTTTTTTAATTGAAACCTAAATTGATAAGTGCTTAAAATCGGGGACCATTTCGAAAACATTTTATTTAAATTTTCCTCATATCTCCTCATATCTAGATATTGAAGGCGCTTTTAACAATGTCTACTCATCTGCGATAATCAAAGCAAATCAAATCTGAAGATAGATAGCTCACTTGGCGAGCTGATTAATTTACTGTTTAATAGTCGGATTATCAACTCAAAGCTGGGTGGGACATCTGTTAGAAGATATGTCAGCAGGGGTACCCCTCAAGGGGGCGTCCTATCCCCAATTCTTTGGAATCTGGTGGTCAATGAACTACTGTTAATCCTGGAAGCTGAGGGTTACTAAGTTACGGTAAACACCTCACTACCTTAACAGAGCTCCTACAAAACGCTTTGAATAAGCTATCTAGATGGACAGCTCGGTGTGGTCTAGAAGTGAATCCACACAATTGACCCCCCGTCTCTTAATGGAACAAGCTTAACTTTCTCCAACGAAGCAAAATATCTGGGTCTTATTTTGGATAGAAAACTAAGCTGGAAACTTAATATACATGAAAGAGTTAAGAAATCCACTGTCGCACTCTTCTCTTGCAAAAAAGCCTTTGCTTCCTTATGTACAGGGTAGTTGTATGGTGGATTGCCTTGGACAAGGCGATAAACCAGGAGTTATTAAGCAAAGTCCAACATTCAGCTTGTTTGTGCATTAGCGGAGCACTGCGGACGACACCTTCTGCAGCTCCTTTTCATTTGACACCCCTCGATATTTATGGCAGGCAAATTGCAGCTAACTGAGCTATTTGTCTTAAAGCTACTTCACAGTGGTCCAAAAAAGTATATGGCCACGCCTCCATCTTAAACAAATTTAATATTTTACCTGAAGACATTGACTACACCATACCCAAATTAAAATTTTGACAAAAACTTCCAAGTTACCATCCCTTCCAGAGCATTCTGGGTAGAAGGTGATGACATTTCTATACCGACCGCGAAGGTTCAAAACCTAACGACGGGGTGGGTGGTGGTGTCTTCTCTGATAGGCTTAATTTAAACCTCTCTTTTCTTCTCCCAAACTATTGTAGCGTGTTCCAGGCCGAGATAATGACAATAAGGGAAGTCGGTCTTGGCTAAAGAAAAACGTGATATCGTCCATTGATATCCGCATCTTTTCAGACAGCCAAGCCGCAATCAAATCCTTGGAACCATCCTCAATAAATTCTTTAACAGCTCTAAACTGCCGATCGTCTCTTATAGAGATGGCGGCGCAGTTTAATATTCACCTAATTTGGGTGCCGGGGCATAGGGATATTCCAGGAAATTGTAAGGCTGATGAACTTGCCAGACATTGAACAATAATACCCATCCTTCCAAGCAAAATTTTACTTTAAAGTTTAAATTAAAGCTGGATGCTATCGTAAAGACAAATTCTAGGCAGACAAGGAAGGAAGCTGCATGGACGAGAAGGAGGAAGAGTAAATTCTTCACCTTCTTTGCACCTGCCCAGCTCTCTCCTAAAGAGGGAAACTCCACTTAGGAGCCTTCTGTTTCTATTATTGGTCTAAGTGTGTTGGCTTCTTTTTTTGCTGGCAGCCACTTCAACCTAACCTAACCTTTGTCTCTCCTAAATCAAAATTCACTGTTTCTACGTCCGATATAGTTCCACATAAAAACTATTTAAATCGGACTTAGTGGAGTTAGGATGAATATATTCAAATCAATTGTCAACTAATTATTTCCCATTCGCCTATCTCAACAACCAATTGATGAATTTTGATTAATGTTTAGTTCGTTACTTTTATCTTGTGTGCAGATTGTCCTGACATCAAAATTTAACAATGTGATATTTTAATTTGTAAGTTTGGAATAAAAAATTGGCAAATTGTAATTGATTACCGATTACGTGATTACATTTTTATAACCTGTAATTATTTTAGCAAATTAACGGTAAATTGTAATTGTAATCGGAATCGATTACAAGTAAAATTACATATCAGTTTCAAAAAGATGTATGAGTTGGGTGAATATGTGAAGTTTATATATAGTGTGAGATAATCGCTTAGAAAATGTAAGGATGGATGTGTGGCAGAGCTCGGAAATAACTCTCAACCTTATTTATTAGAGATATTGCATTAGGCATTGACATTTAGGTCTTGCTCCGAGATATATTTATATATACTCTCTTCTTTTGCACTTCGCTTGAAATTTATTTTTTATTTTCAAATATATCGCTCATCTGTTGACTTTTTTTATAAAAAATAAATGGAAATGATCAACCTAAAACCACTTTTGTCGAGAATAAATCAAAAATCTTTAATATATAGAATTCAATCGTTGTCTTTATTTTACATATATTATAAGTATAGGAGAACGCTTTATACATGGGATGTCATAGGGTCAAAGGGTATTAAGAATTATTATATTAATTATTATAATAATAATATTAATTAATATTTTAAGAATTCATTTTCACTAATAGTAAACTCTCAAGGGTTTTAGAACTTAAGCTATACCTTTTCTCGATTAAAATAAAATTCAAAGAAGAAAAAGCTCTTTCGATAGTTACTTGCGTCGCCGGAACACCAAGCACAACCAATGCGAGTTCAAAAATATCAAGAGATTTTAGCTTTAATTTGTCAAAAAATGGAAGGATATTGGTATCTAACGGCAACCGTGGGTACGCTTATTCAAAATTTTCAACATCTGCATATATTTTTGATAAAATCTCGCTACTTCTATTAACGTCATTGCTTCGATTTGCACCCCGTTCTTGTTCTTTAATGCTATCTAAATACAAGCTTAGAAGTGAGTCATCTGCCGATGTTTCGTTAACTTAACTAGTTGAAGTAGTTGGAATATTATCGCGGAGTGTTGCATTTGTTTCTTGAAGAACTGAGGAAAAACTCTACATAGAAAATAATACATATAAGGTTTAAATTAAATTAAATTTGTTGAGATCTTTGATGACGAAACAAACAAGAACATAAGATGGAAGAAACGATTTTTAAATTGATATTTAGTTTTGTACCTGTTTCATGTTAAATATATTCTTCGCAATTTTCTTTAAATGAGTTTTTGCCAATGTTTTTTTTGTCTATTGGTCAAAACCTAGTTTAACCGAGGATCCAAAAAGATTGCACTCAACATTGCGGCGTTCTCCAGAAGCAAACCTTCACGTTCATTTAGAGAATCTAGTAATTTTCTTTTCAGGTTGCATGAGCTGTTCTCGTAGTTCAATTTAAGCTCCATCCAAATTTTAAAAAAATCACTTAGAAAAAGCTGCTTTTGTTGCATTTTAAGAGTAGCGATCCATACAGGCTCTAAAGAGTCAATATACTCTCCTATGAATTCCCAATCTATTGTTACTTGATCATGTGTTGTTCCTCAAGAAATGATTTTATTTCAATTAACTTTTTGAGCATCAGATAGGTGGAATTCCATCTGGTGGAAACGTGAAGTGGAGGTATACATTTACTGATTGGTTTAATATGCGTCTATGTAGGAGGTACAGCACAAGCCATTGTAAATTGTTTTCAAATTATAATACAGCAACTAAACAAATACTTAAAAAATTTATTTACGAATATGTACCTATTTTTTGTAGTTCTTAAAATCTTGCATAGTTTCCTTCTACTTTCAATTTTTTGGCAAATATTTATATCCTTATGTATGTCATTAACACACAGTTGGAGTGTATGAGCTGGACAACGTATTGAGTGAATACTGGGAAATGTAACTGAATCCATAATTTCCTCTAACTCCAACTCATCGTAGTCTTCGCTCACATCGGGATCTTCATTAAGAATTTCTCTTGCCTTCAGCATATTTCTCCCGTTGTCTGAAGTAATACTAAAAACCGAAATGAATAGAATAAGCCATAGAAGTAAGAATTACTTCTCGAAACCTCTAGCTAGTTATTTATTGAAAAACTTACCTGTAAATTTGACAAAGCTGAATTTGAGAATCCGCCAGAATTTCTAGAATTTTTTCTTTTAGGAATTGCCCCGTATGACGCTCAAATAACTGCACCATTCCTAACGTTTTTACAGCAATATTTATTGAATTCGGCTTAAGTTCAATAAACTGTAAATTTACGCGAAGAATTGATCTGTCCATTCGAGTCAATCAATTTTCATAGACAAAAGTCTACCTTTTGCACTCCTTCGAATTTCATTTTTCAAAGACTGAAGTTTTACGTCAACATAATCCATGATATTATGTGAGGATATTGGCGAAATTCCCAATCCTGTGTATATTGGGTTAAGTATTTCCCTAAACCCTTCACCGTCTAAATGTTTAAAAGGTCTCCCATCATTTGTAACTATTTCAATTATTGAATTTATGAAATTTTCCTTGTTCACTTCCAAACATATTTTTATTTTCTTTTTAGGCACTTCGTCTGTATTTTCGATGCCATTTTTAATAACTGTATTTTCCAAAATTTCCTTATGTTTCACCTCTAAATGCCTTCTTAAATTAGTTAAATGACGCCAACACAACTCCAAATCACAAATACTGTCCTTCGATTTTACTGTGCTCGCATTATATTGAAAAAAAATTGTAACTGTATTATCAGATCTTCTGCCCGTAGTCACTTTCATTTGCACTCACTTCCACTGAACTTTCATAATTGCATAAACTCATAAAGACATTAAAGCCACACACATTCGCCTGTTACAAATGAGATTTATTTTTTCTCTCAGTGATATCTCTCATTGATTGACCAGAACCTAAAAAAAATAAAGTAAAAGTTTCTCTCCGACCGAGAACGAAAAAAGTACGGTGATGCAAATGGGTTATTAAGTGATCTTATTTAAAAATCTCAACAACAGAGAGTAATTTAAAAACCTTTGAAAAGGTTGCGAGTTATTTTCGGGCTCTAGTATGGGGTAATTGATTGATGTGTATGTTTACTGAACGGGAGACTCAGGGTGCCAGAAAACACCAACAATTTTGTTCACGGTCCCACCATTCGCGAACGCCTTACAAACATCTGAAAGTAAAACTCTAAGGAAGATGCGTCGAATTCAGAAATTTGTGTATTTTATCCTACATTTCTATTTTTTACTTGCACCTAGAGCCCGAAAATAACTCTCAACCTTTTCAAAGGTTTTTAAATTACTCTCTGTTGTTGAGATTTTGAAATAAGATCACTTAATAACCGATTTGCATCACCGTACTTTTTTCGTTCTCGGTCGGAGAGAAACCTTTACTTTATTTTTTTTAGGTTCTGTTCAATCAATGAGAGATAGAAGTGAGTGCAAGTGAAAGTGACTATGGACAGAAGATCAGATAATACAGTTACAATTTTTTTTCAATATAATGCGAGCACAGTAAAATCGAAGGACAGTATTTGTGATTTGGAGTTGTGTTGGCGTCATTTAACTAATTTAAGAAGGCATTTAGAGGTGAAACATAAGGAAATTTTGGAAAATACAGTTATTAAAAATGGCATCGAAAATACAGACGAAGTGCCTAAAAAGAAAATAAAAATATGTTTGGAAGTGAACAAGGAAAATTTCATAAATTCAATAATTGAAATAGTTAATAGTTGCATCTCTGACAGAGGATGTACCCTTAAAGCAACTTTGCGCACATGTAGCCCAACCAGTCTTTCCATGCTTTTCAGCAGGAAGGACGTCAGACTAATAGGTCTGAAGCTCTTGGCGAGAGAGTAGTCATCTCTGCCGATTTTCGGTATGAAAGGTCGCCAGGGGGTTGGTATATATGCCAGTGCCAAGCCGGCAGTGAAAATTCTCTTCAAAGTTAGCAGCAACTGACTAATACCTTGTTTCGTATGTCAGTGCCAGGTGACTTGAAGCTGTCAAAAGATGCGACAGCATATTTGATAACTTCATCCGTCGCCACGCCCGATGCAGTATACCAGCTGCGCCGAGTTGTTCAGCTCAGCCCGCTAACAGCTTCGCTAGTTGAAACCGGTTGCGAACCGATGGTGACCTGATTTCCTGGGAAGGAAAGTGAGTCTCCAGCAGAAGACTGAAAGCATCCGCTTTCGACTCAGTGAAAGTACCATCAGGTTTCCTGAGCGATTCCGGCTTGATTGGTTTTCCATTCTTGAGAACTTTGAACAACTTACTGGTTTCACCGAGAGTTTCGATCTTGCCACAAAAATCTCTATACGAGGTACTTTTCGAAGTTCGAATTAACCTCTTACATTCTTTTTGCTTCGATCGGTAAAGATTCCAGTCCACCTCCGAATTTGTCTTGAGTGACCTATTTAGAACTTTTCTAGTTTCCTTACAAATTCGTTGCAGATCTGAGTTCCACCACGGAACTGACCTTCTGCAGGGGTTTTTTGTCAGCGGACACGTTAGTTCAAAACATCTGATAAGGGTGCTGTTCAGGTCTTGAACGGCTTCTTCGAGATTTGCCTAACTCTTCCTTAAACCGTATCCAGTTGGTTTTTCTCGGATTCCTCCTCTCCTGCAAAGGTGTAGCTTCGCATTCGATTTGGAATTCAATGTATCTATGGTCTGAGAGGGAAATTTCTAGCAAAACTTTCCAGTTGGTAATAGGCTTGAAATACCTGTTGGACAGGGTCAAGTCAATCACTTCCTATCTTTGCGCCTTTGTTGAAGATGATCTCCCCATGCATTGCATTTGCTACTGCCACAAACAGAGTTTTGAGCATTAGCATTGCAACATATGACAAGATCTATCTTTCTGGTATCACAATATTCTATGAGCTCAACCACTGCCCTTGGTGGGGGCAGTACCGATCATAGGGGAAGTAAGCAGATGCAACGACGTAGTTTTCCCATTTACCTTTCGTCTTGTAGCTTATAGCTGCAGCTGAGAGGAAATTTGGTACAATGAGACAAGCCCTAGGCCTTTCGGACCACTCATCATAAAGTACCGTGATATCACGCATACCTCTAAGGCCACAAATGCGCTTGTTCCGCACCCAAGCCTCCTGGATGTGCTAGGTTTTTTTCTACTAGGTACTTATAAGAGCGGTAGCAGCACTGCAATGTTGTAGGTTGATCTGAGTAAATATCATTAAATACTAGGGGTTTTTTTTGTCGACCATTGTTCGCACTACTTGGTATCGAAGGGGGCTAAGCCTTCCGATAATCAGTAAGTTATGCAAGTTGGCAGCGGAGAAAAACGTATTGCATTTTATTGTTTATTCATATGCTTCAAGAATTGAGGAGACTTTTCTTTGAAAAAATTTAACTTTCATCAGATGAAGTTCTTGAATATCTACGAGTACATGGTCGCACCTAGTCAACGCTTTAGGCGTAGAAATACCAATACAAAATATCAAATTGAGAATTTTGAAAGTACTTGGCTAGTTGTGTCTCATTAATATTAACGAAGCTTCAAATGTCAATTCTGGCAGATGGCTTTAGGTTATGCCAACAAAATTTAGAAAACATTAGAAAACATACGATTTTTGAAATAAATCCATCTAATCTAAGTATATACTTTTAGGAGTCTATCGTTATTATTTCTATTTACTTATTTATTTTATTAATATTGCATAAAAAGCGGGAGGGTTCTGGAGTTTCTGCAATTCGGCCAATTGTTTTCTCAAATATTTTTAAAAAATGCAGGAATTAAGATTATAAAAATTTCATAAAAATCAGAGTAGCGCTTCATTGTTTATTAGAGCAATTAAGCAAAAAATATAAACAATTTCAATTACAATGGAGCGAACCCGAAGTCGGAACTTCTAAATTCAAAATGACACATAAAAGCCCTTAATAATGAACAAATTTAATTTATGTGTAAAGTAAGTCAAAGGAAAATATAGGCAAAACCATTTTCAAGGTTGCTGAATCCGAATCTGAATGGCATACTCAAAACGTCACCCAAATCGGCGATAATATCAGATTATAACATATGAAATATCCGATTTTGTAAGTGATAAATGAAAGGTCATCATTTTAAAGAATACAAGTTTAAGAGTTATGTATTCCATAAGAAATTGTTCAGACTCCGAAAAAAATGGTGATCTGTAGGCAAAAGGCCAGTTGAGCATGGTGGACGAGGGAGACCTTCGTATCCCAACTCTGCAAGTTTTGTCACGATTGTTATGCAGGGTACTCATTCCGTAATTTTTGTGACGATCATCGTTCGAACGATATTAGTGAACGCTGCTTCACATAACTCTATCACTATCGTCTCGTCTATCGTCCAAAGTTTGAGAAATTGTAGTAGATTTCACTGACTGCCAAACTTTAGTTCAAACGTATTTTGATTGTCATCAATTACATTTGTGCCAAAAATATTATTTTTTTCTGTATTAAAATTATTAAAATTTAATAAAATTATTTTCAAAGAATGCCCTTTCATTTGAATGTTTCCATACTAAGGAGTCGTGAGTATAGCGGATTTATTGCCATTATTTCCATTTTATGGGCAGATCTTAGGGACAAAATAATATAAGATACAAATATGTTCTGTTTCCGATATTACAACCATCGCATTCAGACTATGTTCACCCTTTCTGTTGAAATACATTTCTTCATTTCGTCGTATTCTTTGAGAAACAAATGTGTGCTGTTGAACAAAATTATGGTGATTTTAAATATTAGAATCAAAATAAAATTGAGTTTATTACTTAATGTACTAACATGCGCGTTTGAAGAGACAAATGATCTGTTGCGTCTTTTAATTGTCTCCGTCTTCATATTGCTTGTAATTTGTTATCATTTTCATCGTCAAAAAGTAAAATAGTGCAACGTCAAAAAAATTGCAAGC
Organism: Pocota personata; assembly: GCA_963082735.1. Lineage (NCBI taxonomy): Eukaryota > Metazoa > Arthropoda > Insecta > Diptera > Syrphidae > Pocota > Pocota personata. Next base: position 68,925,999 of record OY720431.1, read on the forward strand.
ACTGACACTGAAACTATTCACTTTAAAATTCCAAAAGACAGCTTAATTTGCTTGCAAAATATACAAACAAACGCAAGACGATACCTCTTTAGCTATCGTTGAAACGATGTCGTCTTGACGACAGTCTTTGACAGTTTTTGGGGTTACGTGAAGCAAGAGTTGAATCGTCAAAACGATATCGATAGTGATTTTTAATTCTACGTGAAGCAAAACTATCGTCAAAACGATATCGTCTGACGATAATCGTCTTACGGAATGAGTGCCCAGGAGAATTGGTCTACCCCTACTGACAAGAGCCGCCTGTAATTGGCTTAATTTTTCCTATGTATAATCGCGATTTTTCTGTAAAAAGACCCTGCTTTGATGGTTTCACTGGGTTGCAAGAAAGAGTAGTAAATTATCCATTCACTAGTCCACCATACGAGTACGCTTATCATAACCTTTCTCGAATGAAGTGATTGTCGGGCATGCCTAGGAGCAACACCGCGGTCTAGCCACTATCCTGATCGTAATACGGTTATCATACAAAATCCAATCCAATTCTGTTCAAGGTTTATTGTTCCTGTGGACATTCCGGCAAGGCATCATACAGTCATCGATGAATCACTCCCTGAATTTGGTAAACCAGCGTTTTGTTTTTTTCCCGAAATTTTGTCACTGCGTTTATTTGTCTTTTAAATTAGAAAAGGGAAAGCACCCTAATACTTCTAGTAGTAAGCATCCCTGTAAAAAAAAATATAGATGTTTGGTGGTTTATTGATAACGAAAATACTGCCAAAAGGAAGTTAATTGGGCACATATTTACAAAAACAATTCTCAAAGTAAATATACAAATGTTGCCACACTGACATCTGAGACGTCAGTGTGGAAACCTGAAGGTAAAACAAATATACGACTTCATACATACTGTCTTCGGAATTTCGATGGAAATAAATCAATAAGAAACAAGTTGAAAATGTTGGATGGATTATTAATGCTAAATTTTGAAAAAAAAAAAAAAAAAACATATAAAATGTACGAACTATAACCTTCCGAAGTTTGATCATAATAGTGGAATCACCCTGTATTACAAGTTTTGTTTTCACGGAAAAAATATTATCGGGATACCGAACATTTTTCTTTCTACGTATGTATGTACAATTCCATTATATATGAACATCTTCCCGCATACATCCAGAAGACCCCAGAGGATCTAGAAAGCTAAAATGTGACTGACTCATTGGAAGTGAATAAAAAGGAGCTGATTATCAGGATTTCCATGTACAGCGTGTTAGACAGACCATTTATCTTCTGGGTTGAACACAATTTTCATATTTGTATGCGTCTTCCCATACCTCTCTAGACGTTCTCGAATGACTTTAAAATCTGAAACTTTGCAAAGTTAGGGCACAGCTAACGTGGAATATCATAGTGTAGTCAAAATTTGGATTTTCCTAGTGCTGGTTGTCGCAGAGAACATTTTGCATGTTTCTTTCTAACGAAGTTCTCGAATGACTTGACAAATTCGAACACGATGACCTTATAGCATGGAAAATCATAAAATTAATTTCAAAAAACAGGGTGCTGCTCATAATATATTTCGTCTGATTTGTACAGAATTTGTCTATATCTATGCGTCTTCTCACATCCCTCTAGAAGTTATCGGATTACTTAAAAAACAGAGACTTAGTTGACTTATAAAGAAGATCATGTAGAAGAATACAGTATAGCCCAATTTCTCATTTTCGAAAACAGGGCATTATAGAACACGTTTTTTTTCAATTTATATACAATATTCCTAAGTGTGAGCATCTTCTCACATTCCTCCAGAAGCTTCCGCATGGCGTCAAAAGCTCTCGCTTTGCAATCTTATAGCAAGTACACACAAGCAGAAATTTGTAAGGAATGTTCAGAGTGTGCCCTGGAATGAAAATAATGAAAATGTCCCAAAATATTATCCTTGGGGAAACGTTGCCATTTTGGTTTTTGCACCCACATTGAGTATTGTTTGTTTTTCCCATTTACAAGGCAACGAAAAAGTGACCCATTGTTTTCTTTGTTTTAGTTCTATTGATTGTTATTTCAATTGTATGGTATAATAGAAAAAATTGTTTTACAATTGCCCAAAACTTTGTACACCATAACCTTTTATATGTGAAATATTGCTTATATATTGATTTCGAACAAAATCGGTTGAGCCATAGTCGAGAAATGACAAATTTCCAGAAACAGCTAATAAATAAGGTGCCATTATAAACATCTATTTGCGAATATCTGGTACGAATATGAAGTTTCAAGCAAATCCATCAAGGCGTTTAGGCTGCAGTTCACCGCACATACATACAGACAGACAAACGGACTGTCAGAATTAAGAGACCCACTTTTTGAATTTTCCTTTTATAGTAAAGTCAAGTTTGATCAAAATCTCGAGTCCGAAAATTTTCAAGAAACCAAAACTTGCCCTTATAGGTACGCATTGAATAGCGTTCACATTGAAGAGCCTTCATTCAGCATCTATACCAGCATCATTATGAGTAATATTTTTTAAAATATGCCTCTCTTACCTCTCGAGATGCTCGGGTTTGAGCGGGAATATCTTTAACTGTTATATAAAGGGTGACCAGATAGTAATGATAGTTTTTCAAATTGTTATGATTTAGCAGCTGTTAAAGTTACCAATGACATCTAGCTGCCAAAATATTCAGTGAGATTTGCCATTTTATTTTACATCGTTTGACGCTTCCCGAACGTGTGAAGTTGTAAATACGCAACGTGAATTTCGTCGTGAGATCGGTCGTCATCATGGCTTCAGGGAGCAGGCAATTCGTCGCACCGTGGAAAAGTTTGAGTACACTCTTTTGGACCTTAAGCCATCAACGAGACAGAAATCGGTGCGAAGTGTAGAAAACATAGACGCGTATCGGACAGTATCGAAGAAGACCAGAGAGTCAACCAGGCTTATTTTGAGGTTGGATTTGGGCCTACATCAATATAAGATTGTGCTGACGTAAGAATTGAAGCCGGACGACCATAGACCATGCCGTGAGTTCGCTAATTGGACGCCGGAGATCCAGATTTTGGCCAAAAATCATCTTCTCGGGTGAGGCCCATTTGGCTCAGTGGCTAAGTCAACAAGCAAAATTGCCGTTATTGGAGCGACCACAATCTATAAGCATCAATGCATCCACAAAGATTGACTGTTTGGTGCTGTGGCATCATCGGACCTTATTTCTTTCGAAATGAGGAAGGAGACACCATTACCGTCAATGGTCGTTGGTATAGTGCGATGTTAACCGACTTTTTGTGGCCAGAGCTCGACAACATCGATATATTCGAGCTGTGGTTCCAACAAGATGGCGCGATGCAACGCTCGAAGTGGTGAAGGAGAAATTTGGCGACTGGGTCATCTCACGGCGAACGTTCATCAATTGGTCGCCGCGATCATGCGGCTTAACATCCCTCGATTATTTTCTCTGAGGCTACGTCAAGTCTTTAGTCTACGGTAACAAGCCAACTACTTTGGACGAGCTCGAGGCCAACATTCGAGACGCTATTGCCGGAATAACGCCGCACATATTGGACCGAATCAACAAAAATTGGACTGGCCGCTTGAAGCACTGCCAGCGAAGCCGAGGTGGCCCTCCAAATGGTTCAACGAGTAGGCTAGAGGCCGCGTCTCAAACCCATGTGGTATCACAATGGACCTATTATTGGTCTAAGTGTGTTGGCTTCTTTTTGCTGACAGCCACTTCAACCTAACCTCACCGTTAGTGCCGTCAGCGGTTAGAGGGAGGATTCCTATTTTGCCCCGAATTGTGACCCTACCCACCTCATATATGAAGTTTGAGCAAAATCTGTTCAGTATGGCCTACTTACACATATAGACACAGAATTGGCAGATCTACTTTTTTGAGGCCTTCTAAACTTGTCGAACATTTTCCCGAAACCAATACTTGCCCTGTTGACAACAATATCAACAGGAGGCCAAACCTAAATGTGTTCTACCTCAACTGTCAGTACCTACCTGACAAAAAAGTACTCTACAACCGTTGAAGATATATGAAAGACTTCTTATCAAAGCGTAACTGTCTTAAGACCATATGGCAAGTTGTTTGCGGAGCATGCGGACATTAATTTCTTTGCTTATGATGAAGAGCAAGTTGGTTTCAGATTTATCTTCAGACACTTAACTTGATATTCTTCCATCCAACATTTCATTCTCAACCTCAATTCGTAATACGCTAATTAGTAGCTGGAGGAGCCCGGCAACATGGTTGTCTGCAGATTGCAGATGTCACGTCCGGTTACCAACTACACTCAAAAAACAAACCCTTGGTATGGTGAAACATCCACACAAAGAAAAATCGTTACAAATACGGAACCAAAAGTGAGTGATGTCAAAGGAAAGGAATCTAGTAACGCTGGAAGCTGCCTCATTTTTCATGGGTCAGGCTGTTGATAACGGTTTAGCTTGTTCTTACACTTAGTCTAAAAAGTCTCCGTACAGATACCAGGTTTTAATACTTACATAGAAGATTTCATAAATTGCTGCTATTAAAGGAAATAATATTGAGGGAATAGTTAATTGTAATAAACTGAAACTTAGGTAATTGAATTCAACTCCATAAAAATAATGAGCCATAAAGTCTCCATATAGTATTTACAGTATTTGTTTTAAATAAAAATACCATATATTCACTAAAACCATATCGTGGCCAGTAATTGGTTGGTTCTGAATTAACTATCTTGGAGATAATCTCTGGGCCAATTTTTGTCTATTCCTCCATTAAAACGGCTTTGAGTTGATTTTTACTGGTAATGGTATGCTGTTGAATTTCCACAAATGCTCAATGGGGTTTAGGTCAGGTGGCTGAGCTGGATGACTTACAGCATTATAAAGCAGCCATCCCTTCACCAATCCTGATGTGTGCTTGGTGTCGTTGTCTTGTAGGAATGAAAATTGTTGGTCAGGTGCAATTTATTTGCGTTCGAACAACGATTTCCCCTCAGGATGGTTAGATACCCATATTTGTACATTTTGGTTTCAATGAATACCTTGAGATTTCCGCCTCCTTCCCTTGTTTATATTAATTTCTGTATTCGGTTTTCTCTATTCCATACGACGTCCATTTGACTAAAGAATTTAGAATTTACTTTCGTCAATAAATATGACCTCATCCTAAAATGAATTGTCCTTGTCTATGCGTCCAATGGCAAACCCCCATCTGGCTTTTTGGTTGGGTTTTCTGATATAAGTAATCTTCCGGGTCACCCGACCGTTATATCCATTTCTTTTAAACACATTTCAGACAGTTTGAGCACAAACACCAACATTGTTAATTTGTTCCAGTTAGCTGCTATTGCACAGGCACTTGTTTAGAGTCTTCTGTCAGAGTTGTGATGGTGCTCTTCTCTAAGCTACGATCAATTTGTTTCGGTCTCCCAGATCTCGGTTTATTTGCTACCGTTTTAATTTTCTTTTATACTATTGTACGACATATTGCACTGATGATCTCAAATTTTTAACAATTTGATAGATTTCGGGTAATGATCTGCCTTCTTCTTTCAACTGTATGAGGTTTCTTTTTTGTCGTCAAAGCAATTTGTGAATTATTCTTCGCCACATTAATAAAAACTACTTTTTTATAATAGAATAAAGAAGCACAATTGATTGCTATCGAAATTCTTCACAAATATAATTTATGTCTGATACAGCAGGCAGAAAGTACCATTAGGTCGTCGAAAGGGTGGGTGTCCGGAGACTTTTTTGCTGTTTGTTGTTATGATCATTTTTTGTTATCATGATCATTGCCTCTATGTTATTGAGTAAATATTGCTAATCTTTCATAAACAAGTGTTCTTTTTTTCAAATTTGATCTGTTTATATTGAATTTAAAAGATAAATGTGAAAGTAAATCACTGTATGGAGACTTTTTGGACTCAGTATATGTACATATATGATTTACATAACCATTACGAGTATGATAAGTATATGGTTTTTTTCTAAATATTCCAAAATAAGAAAAACTAACTCTAAAAATACTTCTGAACACATTTTATGCACTAGTATTTTGCAGATATATATATATTTTTTTTTTTTTGTAATAAAGGAGAAAATCCTGAAGAAATTAGTCTTGATTTTCAGTTCATTATACAATCAGGCAGAAACCCCTTTTTTCTCGACTGGTGAAAATGAGCTGTCAGAAACCATGGGGAGTTGACACTTTATATTGTGACTTGTGATTCTACACCAGCGACTTACTATCGCATGACACTTCTGTCGATCGATCAGAGGTCATTGTATACCTCAATACACGAGCGATTAATTTAGGTCTGACATTTTTATATTCCTTTTTTTGCAAAATATTGACAATTTGCTCATTCAGTTGAAGAACATCGCTGCAGCTGCTTCCTGTCATGAAAAATACTTTGGAATCGCTTCAATATTTTGCAAGCTGAACTCCACCAATGAAGAGGAGTGTGATAGCTGCTTAAATAAAATTAAAACTTCAACAACCCAAACAAAAATCAAAATAAAGTCGTTGTCATCCTGTGTGTCTTCTCCCACATAATCCCTAGGGTCGCAGATCAAACGACAAAATGTTGCGAGACAATATGTAGCTAGCATAGCCCGGGCCCCAAATTGTTTTAAGGAAAGTAAAATAGAATTCAATTCTTGAAAATTCTTATTATTTCGAAAACGAAAACGGTTAGTTAAAATGAATATAGGTTAGTCATCAGGGATTTTAATTTGGAAGTAATTGCAATTAAGCTGGAAATGGTCTAAATTGCTTTATTATAGATGCGTAGACAAAATGTCAATTTTTCCTCCTCTTGTAGAGTGTGCGTTCGGCACATTTTAGTTAAATAAAGGCAATAAAAAAAATTAAGATAAAGATTTATATTTCGTGCATCTCTAGTGAAATCGTCGACTTTACGCTACTGGGTAAAAGGCCGATCGCCTAATTTCTTCTATCCAATACGACATTTGACGTTTCGCCTTTTCTCACAACATTATGGAGAGAATATTAATAATTGGATCTTTTTCAAACATTTTCCACATTTGTGGCACATATTGCGCATACAACCAAACAAAAATAATACATTATGGTAGATTTACATGGTTAAGAAATGCAACATGCGAAAGCTGGAGAATGAAGTTAATTTTATACCATCCATTCTAATTCTAAAGTAAGAGTGAGATGAGTAATCATTCCAACAATTTTATTTCCTGTAAATTACGGGCATTTTTTGACAGATGCAATTGCGCCACTCCAAATTCGTTGAAACTAATGCTGTTCCTTAGGGTAGGTAGGTAGGAGTGGCGGTTCCAAGAACCCAATTAGCACTAGGTGCCGTTTGTAAACCTGGCTATTAAAGCGTGTTGATGAGAAGTCTCTAAATCCAGCCTGTGGAATTTAAGAAAGTTATTAGTTCTTTTATTATTATTATTATTTTTCCCTGAGATCTCCTCGAGTAAATTGAAAAATAATTTGCCTAATGCTCGTTGTCTGGCCCTAGCTAGAGCCGGACAGGCGCATATATAGTGGGTGAGGGTTTCTTTTCCTCGCAACTGCGGCAATGTGTATCGGCAATGGGTATCCCACATACCTAATCTGACTGCATGGTCTCTTATCGGCCAGTGTCCCGTGGTGATCGCTGTTATTCTGGCGATATCTTTACGCATTCTGGTTAGGAAGTCGTCTGTCTTTGCCTTATTGTAGTTTGGCCACATCTTTCTAAATATGACACAGTTTGTTAGCCCAGCCCATCTGAGGTTGGCTTTTCTAAGGAAGATTGAGGAGATTTTTGTCTTGACTGCTCCCAGCGGAACGTGAACTGGTTCTTCGAGTGAACAGTGAAGGGCTGAGCCTTGCTTAGCCAGTCCGTCAGTTTGTTTGTTCCCATGAACGTTACTATGCCCTGGAACCCAAAACAGGGTTATCCTGAATTGACCATCTAACGAGGGTAGCTCCCTTCGGCATACTTTTACTTGTTGGGATGATGTAGTAGCCGAGGCAAAAGCTTTGATAGCTGCTTGGCTGTCAATAAATATGACGATCTTTTGTCTTGGCTTTATATTTGTATGTAGTTTGATCTGGCGGCAGGCTTCACGGATAGCGAGTAATTCCGCCTGGAAAACACTGGCGGTGTCCGGAAGTCTATATGATTTTGAGATATTCCAGGACTCGGAAAACACACCCGCACACACTCCACAGTCCATCTTTGAACCGTCTGTTTAGATTGTTACTCGTAGATCGAAATCCTTGATCACATGTTTATCTTGCCATTCTCTTTTTGAGGGGAATTGTACGTCAAAACGTTTTGTAAAGATCATTTTGGGGGTAATGTGATCTGTTGGAGTCGATACGAGTTCTCTCGGTAGAGAATCCAAAATATCACTATGGGCGTAGGGTTTCGCAGTCCAGCATCCAGATTCTCCGAGTCTGATCATGCTATTTGCTGTAATGTTTGTTATGTGTAGATCTAAGAGATGCAGAGAACCGTTAGACTCTCCGAGTCTGATCACGCTATTTGCTGTAATGTTTGTTATGTGTAGATCTAAGAGATGCAGAGAACCGTTAGAGCTTCCTATGTTGTTGATCGCAACGCGCCTGTGATACCCATACATGCAGTTTTCTGAATCTCGTTAAGTTTGGTTATGTTGTAGTCTTTTCTTAGAGCCGGTCACCATACTATTGAGCCATATGTGAGGATAGGACGTGCCACGGCTGTGAACATCCATAGGGTTGCAGGCCCCATCTTTTGCTGAAGGTCCTGTTACAAGCATAGAAAGCTTTTTTCACCCGTTGTTCTATATTTAGTTTCCAGTTAAGTTTAGGATCTAAGATAACTCCTAGATACCTGTCACTGGGTGATAGGGAGAGTGGTTGGCCCTTAAGTCGAGGAAGGGTGAGGTCAGGTATTTTGGTTTTTGTGGTGAAGAGCAATAGTTCAGTTTTGCTCGAGTTGACGCCAAGACCACATTTATTGGCCCAGGTGATTACCTCACTCTGTTCTTACTGGCAGCAGAATTTTCTCTGCTTATCCATGTAAATCAAGCAATAACGAAGTGGTGATTTTATTTTGTGTGAACATAACCCAAATTCAATTTAATCCTTTAAGCAAACTCTAGCGTTGTTCAATTGCACACCCCGCAAAAAGAAGAAAAGTTGATATGTTGTTTACGGACTTATAATTGAAGTTTACATGTATTCACAGACAGGAAATGCCATTTTGAGGAAGTTAGTGGGCAGGGTACTGTGGAGTTGGGTATTTCTTTATAGTTCATCTCTGGCTGAACCATCTCAGAAAGAAGACGTTAAGGAAAGTGTAAGAAAAAACATTTTGTTTGTAAAAGATATAAATGTACATTAACTACTTTGCGCTTAAAATCACAACTCTCCTTTTAGAAGGTAGAATTCAACTAGTGTACCAAGCTTCATCTCTCTAGGAATTGTAGAATTAATGCAATGCGCCACATCGTCGCCATTACCGGATGTGGCAACATTTTAAGAGAAAAATGTGTTGCCATCACTGTTACATAAAATCTCAAGGTTCACGATATTAAGCAGCAGTAGAAAAAAATCCCCATCAACTTGGGTGAATACGCAACCTTTTCTTAACATAAACCAATAAACTAGAAAACTGCAGAACCGATTTCAATGCAGGCACCAGTAAATGACCAAAACGTGTGGGCAGAAATGAATAACGAATTTACAAACGTGTTGTTGTAGTCAATTTTCGGTATATCTTTATCTAATGCTTTCGCACTATTCCTGTTTGTATACGAGAGTGGGCCAATAAGTCCCTGAAAATTAACACGAATTGTGTCGTAACCTTAAATTTAATTTTTTTTTGTCAAGAATCATCTTTCAAAAGAACGCAACCAAATTTTCAGACAGATCTGGTAAATAGTTTTGTTGTGGCAGCCATTTTATATAGACGCCTACTAGAATTTTCGTTAAAATGGAAAAAAGTGAATTTGGAGTGCTCATTAAACACTATTTTTTGCGAGAAAAAACTTCACCATCGATTGGAATGGCACCATTCACCACTGGTTTACTCAATTTTGGTGCGGTCGTTCAAGCACAAGTGACGCCGAACGTTCTGGTCGCCCAATTGAGGTCACCACACCAGAAATGGTCGACAAAATCCATGGTTTGATAATGGACGATCGGCGAGTGAAAGTGCGCGAACTTGAAGAGGCCACAGGCTTATCACATGGCTCAGTGATTTCGATTTTACATAAATATTTAGACATGAAAAAGCTTTCCGCAAGATGTGCTATGTCACAATCGACAACAAACGCATCCGTTTGACAACTTCAAAGGTGTGTTTGGCGATGTTCCAGAAAAATTCGGCTGAGTTTTTGCGCCATTTCATAACCGTGGATGAAACCTGGATTCACCACAATACACCAGAAAACAAGGAACAGTCAAAACAATGGGCTTCTCCTGGTGAATCGAAGCCGAAGAAGGCCAAGGCGGGTTTGTCAGCAAACAAAGTCATGGCCACAGTTTTTTGGGATGCGCGCGGTGTTATTCACATCGATTACCTTGAAAACGGTAAAACGATCACCGGCGCATATCACGCAGAGCTGCTGGATCGTTTGGCGAAGAATAAAATTATTTTTTACCAGGACAACGCACCGGCGCACAAGTCCGCAGTCGCAATGGCAAAATTGCATGAGTAAGGCTACGAACTCCTCCCTCATCCAGCATATTCCCCAGATTTAGCGACCTGCGACTATTTCTTGTTTCCAAACATGAAGAAATGGCTCGGAGGTAAGAGATTTGGGTCCAATGAAGAGGTCATCGCTGAAACAAACGCTTATTTTGATGGGCTCGAAAAATCGTATTATTTCGAGGGCATCAACAAATTATAGAGCTAAAAGGAGACTATGTTGAAAAATAAAATGTTTTTATACCGAAAAGAGTGTTCTTTATTTCATTTTTCAGGGACTTATTGACCCACCCTTGTATACGTATACAATCTGAATTATTTTATTATAATTTTCTTTTTTTATTAAAACGGGAATCTGCCCGTAAATGTTGCACCAACATATTTCCTGTGAATGAATGTTTGCTCTGGCTTACAGGACCTTGATATTTTGTCTCAGGTATCCGATGTCGATATCTGGCATTTGTTTACATTTCCGTACGTTCACTCCTCCATTCTTAATTTCGGACGTCTTCGTTTGACTTTGTTATGAATAATGGGATTTGGCTAATTACTGCAAGGGTTTGAAAGGGATATTGATGTCCTTAAATTGTTTTCATTCCTATTTTTCTCGGGTGTTGCGTTTTCTGATGATATCGCCCTTCTTGATCTATAGATTGAAAATCAACGGAGATAAGAATGACGACCTAAGCTAGCAGGTTTAAGTTAGCTATTGATCTCAAATTATTTTCTTTTTCTAGTATTTTGATGGTTCGTGTTTTATTGATGTTAATTTACTTGATCATCTCCAGGGATAGCAGTTCTTCTAATCTACCACGTGTGGCTTTCAGTTGTACTAACGAGGGTAATGGTTTTGATTTGAAACGCATTTTCGGTTGCCAACTGTTAAATTGGTGTTGTGATGCTGAATTATAATGTTCCATTTAGGTTTAGTGTATCTTCTTTGAATTGTATGGATTTGTTCTAACTCGGGGATATGCTGATTGTTGATCCTGGTATAAGTACGTAGGTGCTCGTCTATTCAGCAGATTGGGTATGCAGGTGGTATTGCTTATATTAACAATTTTTTTTGTTATTACATATGGATAACTTATTCCAGGTTTTAAAATCTGATGTGACTCCTGACATTTTTTTTGTAAATATAAAATATTCTCGTAAGGAATTTTATTTATGTGTGTTTGCTTTTTTACTGCTTAAATTAACATTGTTTTACATAATTCTATTCCTATTGTGGGTAAACTTATTACATAAATTATTGTAGATCCATTTGAGGATCCATTGAGTAGATTCATTTGAGAAGTATAAATAACTTCTGCAAATTCAAACGCCTCTGCAATGTTTACAAATCATATGTGTTCTTTTTCTGAAAGATTTTTCATTACATTAATTCCTGGATTCGACAAAATGAAGAAATTACATAACTATTCCCGCTTTAGCCCAATGTATGGCATTATGTCTTATTTTATTACCCCTTGTTTAAATTACATTTGTAATGCTAATTCATTGTATACTTTTACAATTTTAGTAATTGATATGTTACTTTAGGAATTAGTGTGAGAGCGTTCAATACAACTTGGCGAATAAGTTTTGGGTTAGGAATTACAACAGACTTTATGCTATTTTCATGTGATGTAATTAAACTTATGTTTAATCTTGGAAGTATTCCGATTTCTTTAAGAAGTTTTTTTTTTGGTAATTTGATTAATAAGTACGATTTAAGGCACTGGTAGTTAGCACTTCTTATGGGCTATTTAGAACACAAGTCGTTAGCACTTTTTGGCGTTTACACGCGCTTACAAATTAAGAGCACTTCTTTTGGGCTTTATAAATCACTTTCGCATATGTTGTGGAGAAATTGTTAATATGCACTATTTAAGGACTTATCATTTTCCATAATTGCGTTGGAATCTCGGAGTCCCTGCTCGGGCGCCAGTTAACTCATTTTATTATTATTTTTATTAAGAAAATAATCTTTGTTCTTTGAATGCTAACTGACTTTTTACCATTCGAATGATAAACTTAACACCTAATTCTAATTACACTGCATCTGCCCGTAGTCCTTGTATCAGCATATTTTCTGGTGACGAATGTTTAATCTAGCTTACACAACCTTGATGTTGTGTCTCAAGCGACCGATGTCGATGTTTGGCATGTGTTTGCATTTTCGTACATTAACTTACATATATGTATAGCTCGGAGTTAATATTGAAATGGAGAGTAAAACAAGGGAGACCTCGATGATGATCTTAGAAGCAGCAAATAACACGCCTCATTGCTTAAGAAACAATTTTCCTCTTTTTACATTTCGGAACGATCTATGTATAACCTACAATTCACAATGAAATATTGTTCGATTTTGATTTCCGTTAGATGCTATACCTATGTACGTAACTGTTACGTTTTACCATTTACATCTTCTTTGTTCTGTGTTAGGAAACTACACGGAACACCGTACACAACAACTCTAAATTTGGTAAACAAATGAATAAGTCTAAAGGAATTGAATTTTCTACTACAGACAGAAGAAAATTAAATTCAGCTTAAAACTATCACTCGCAACTAAAATTTAATTTTTCCTGCTTTGTGAGAAAATAAATGCAACACACGCATTTAAAGCTTGACCAGCATCCTTAAGCGAACGTACGAGTATCAGTACTTGCATATGTACGGGTATCTCTTTTATTTTTCTAAAATGCCAGCCTTACATATGTTTTACAAGAAAGGGATGAGATGCAGATAACAAGCAACAATTCCCATTAAAGCAACAATAAATTGGGCAACTCCCAAATAAAGTGGGCGTTGTGAAATTTGTTATTCAAATGAAATTACAGTTTCTACTCAAATGATATTTCTGCTATTTTTAAAACAGTTGTTACTACTGAAAAAAGTAGGCGCAGCTGTCAGCAGTTGTAACTGAAGTTTAAGAGAGATATCATCATATTGTAATATGCGAGCTACGGCTCGAGTAGATAAAACGTTATTCTGTGAGATTATTTCTCTATTTTCTAGTCTATAGAACAATTCAAGTTCACACTATACTGTTCTTCGCAAATTCTTTCCTTACAAGGTCTCTTTCTTCTCAAATCAGTTTATCTCATTTCAATTACTTAATTCACAAATCCAAACTAATTACTTCTTCTTGTTAACTCTCAACTATCAATTTATCACAAAATTACAACTTCGCCTATTATCCACTTTTCCAATCTCTTCGTGCGGTTCAAAATCCAACTGCCCTGCCTCGATCGCCATCTGTCCTTATATAGTCGCATTTCGGATAGCCAGAAACTTCTAGCAAATTCTTCGACCACTGGAACAAGAAAATTCTGATGTAATAATTCCAAGATGACAGCTGCAGCCAATAATCTCTTGTGGTTATAATTCTCTCTTAATTCCGCGACGTCGTCTTAGACATAATCCTATTCTATCCGTGGACACGAACCTCGAATGTGTTCAGAAGGAAGACACTTCGGAATGTGTTGCCTCTTTGAGGGCGTAGTTATTATGCTACATTATGTTACAATATAAATAAATCACACTTTAAAGTTCTCAATAAATTTTGACAAATTTTTGCAAACGTGTAGATATATCACTTAGAATTTGCCACTCTTTATATTGGACTCTGTCCACTTTACGCATAGCACCCGAAATGGTTCCTGCAGTGCCCCATTTTTTTTAAATTGCAAATGTGTCAAATTGGGTACCATTTTCAAGGACCACGCGAACAAGGCAGCGGTCAATTGAGTCTACGTTGAGGACATATCTACATGTGAGCAAAAATTTGTCAAAATCGGGTAAGGCTAAACGCCTGTGATGGAACAAACATTCAGTCAGGGAAATGTTCAACAGATTTATTTGTATGGTAATAGCCCCACAAACCGAGTGAAAACTAGAATAGTTGTGCTGGAATAATTTTGTCCACCTAGATAGTGTACACTTTGAGGAGCATACACAGCTCTAAATTATTATAGGTATTGAATGGAAGCATTCAAGTTGGACAGGTTGGAGGGAAGTGCACCTAAGTGCTTATCACGGGAGCGGCGGTTTTGAAGATTTGGGCAATCGCATAACAAGTGTTTGATGGTTTCTGTCTCCTCTATATCTTGACAGCTCTCTCAGTGGTCGAGTGTGTTGATGCCTAGTCTAGCAGCCATTTCTCCTATCACGCAGTGTCCTGTTAGCGAGCCTATCAAGATTCGAATTTCTTTTTTATTCACCGCCAGTAGGCCATAAACTCTAGATATGACACAGTAGCTTCTGCCGGACCATGCGAAGTTAACCAGTTCTCTTGCTTTTAGGTCTATTTTCCTTTTTAGTTCACCTATTGGAGCTTCTACTGATATCCGAGTATGTTGAAGATCCAATGCTGATCCCTTTTTAGCTAGTTCATCTCCTGTAACATCGTTTCCAAATTCCATGCCTTTACTATATTACACAATTTTGTACTTATATTAGCGTTGAACATGTGCATATAATTATATTATTGTTATAGACTTTTGGTAGCCTATTTCACCCCGAAAAACCCTATGAAGAAAGAAGAAGGGAAGAAAAGCAAGATTTGAGCAAAATTCCTGGCGTGCCGGGTGTTGATTATCCTCTTTACCATGAAGTACCACATACAAACTTTAATTGCGAAAAAGTACCAGCTGTACCTGGAATATATGCTAATGTAGAAACTGGATGTCAAGTAAGTTACGAATAGAAATAAAAACGGGAATTTCTTAACCATATATTTTGTGCAGGCTTATCACGTTTGTCACGACGGCAGAGAAGGTCATCAAGGAGCATCTTTTCTTTGTACAAATGGAACAATTTTCAATCAAAAAGAGTTCGCTTGCGATTGGTGGTATAACGTAAATTGCGCTGAAGCTCCAAACTACTATAAGTATGTATTGACAACATTAGTAAACCAAAACAAAATTCAGGGAATAAAGAAAGTAAATGGTTATTCATTTAGAGGTTGGGATGTCATATGGCAGAGATGTGTACTCTGCCATATGACATCTGTCAAATGCGTCTGTCATCCATAGCGACATGTAGTTAGTTCTTGCTTTACCATGTTACAATATGGATCGTTTAACCACCGTTCAACGAATTAAAATTGTTGCATCTTACTACAAAAATAACAATTCTGTAACATTTGTGCATCGTGATTTAAGGACAGATTATGGTCGTCATAATGGCCAAACTGAGGAAGCAATTCGAAACGTAAATACCAAATTCAAACAAATCGGTAGTGTCTGTGATGTCGTAAGGCCTGTGCGTTATGGTAATCCTCTATCAACTGAAGACATAGCCTTAGTGGCCGAAAACCTAAATTGTCAATTCCATGTCGTTTTCAGCAATTGGGCATTTCCCAAAGCTCCGTTTGACCTATTTTAGGCTTCGATTTGCATTTACATCCCTATAAGGACCGGATAAACACAACAACTAAAGCCTGCTGACAATAGAATGCGCTGGATATACGCCGATTGGATCAACAGGTTTTTCGAATAAAATCTTCTTCAGCGATGCGGCTCATTTCTCACTAGGCGCCTACGTAAACAAACAAAATTGCAGAATTTGGGATTTTGACTGAATCTAAATGTAATCGTTGAGAGGCCATTGCGTTTGTAGTGCACTGTGGACCAGCGGCGTGATCGGACCGAACTTTTTTGACAACGACGAAAGTGCCACTGTTACGCTGAATCGTCTGCGCTATGGTTAAATGATAACCTACTTTTTTTGGCCTGAGATTGAAAGCCAGTTCCAACAGGACGCCACACAACATAGGCAAATTCGGTTCTATTGCACGAAAATTTCTCCGGTCGTTTAATGTCAATATTTGGCGACATCAATTAGCCACCAAGATCGTGTGATCCAACCGTGTTTTATTCATTTTTGTAGAACTATGCTAAAGATTGAGTTTATGCAAACAATCCCCAAATTTGACAACACTTAAAAACCAACATCCGTGAAGTTATTGCAGCTATACAGCCAGAAATGTGCCGAAATGACCTCACAAGAATCGAAGTTCGCAAAAGATCCCGTGGTGGCCATTTAACCGATGTTGTATTTCACACATAATGGCATAGTCCAAAATTGAAAACAGTAAACAAATTTAATTGAAATCTTTAATATTTTTTATTTTATTTAAATTAAAATCCTAAAGCACAAAACGTATAACACATTGTACATGCCTAGCGTAATTTTTGATCACTAAAATTACGATTGACCAAAGTGGACCTGTCTTCCTTAATGTGACCTAAAAAATATAAATATAATTTTTAGTGATGTAGCAATTTCTCATGACAGTAGTTGATAACAAATATTACTTACTTCTCTTTTTAGTTTAAACGCAGATCCTGCTCATAATCCATATACTCCAAAGAAAAAACTAGAAGATAAATTTGTAATTCATGCTTAAACCAATACGAAGTATTTCAATAATTTGGCGTTATTTATTCCTTATAACAACAACTGCAACAAACACATTAATAAAAAGTGTGAGATTATACGAAGAAGAAATCAAAAAAAAATTGTTTGCCTTTTATCCTTTTGTACCTTGCCAAAGTAAAAAAAAAAATGTAATGTTTATTTCATATTTTCGAATAAAAAATGCATTCTTAATAAAAAGAAAGTAAATATGATCTTACCTGTTGAAGCTGGATGCCTTTATCCGGTCTTGGTTCTAAGAATTTTGTCGTAGTGGCATAAACGTTTGTATCGATTATGCCTTAAACTTACTGAACAGTTCTTCAAGCAGACTCACTTGAAGTAAATTAAAGTCTTGGGTAACCGTTCCGATGCAACTGTTTAAAATCGACTGGATAAATTCATTTGATTTTCTCTATTTAAATGCAATACTTCAAGCTAAAACTGCTTATTCTACAAAAATACACAATAATTGCTTAAATGACTTAAAGAATAAATGACAAAGGAACATTCCTTAATTTACATTAGTGCAAACAATATGAAAAATTAAGTGTGCAATTTGATCCTCGGTGTGATAGCGTTCGCACTACGAGGTTGAACAACCTCGTTTGACAATGAACAATGATTACGCTGAGTTTAGACAAATGATGTTTAACATTAGCTTTCGACCGAAGTGGGAGTTCTCAGTGCTACAAGTTCAACATCTTGAAAATTGGCCGGATGCAATAAATAAAAACTAAGTTAGTGATAGAAAAAAAACTGCAAATCCACGACTTGCAAACAAATTTGTAATCATAAGACAAAACGTCAACGACAGGTAAAGATTTCGAATGGGATATTTATTCATTGTAGTAAGACAACATCAAGCAAAAACATGCCAATATACTTTCAAGCGTATTTAAGCTCAGTACACATTTGCCGACAAACACTTGGACAAATGTACATATAACGCGTAGGCCATCTGCTGGATTTTGACACTGACAGCGCTTTCACGCTCAAAAAATTGGCACAAACTCAAGAAATTGGCAAAATGGGTCGATTTACGCTTGAAATGTTAGGAAATATTGAAGACTTATTTCCAAAGTGAGTGCTGTGTTGCCGAAACAGTGATCATTCTATCATATGATGGTCGAAATAATGCAAGTTTGTGAAGAAAGTTGGCGCTACGTGCCATACAAGCCGTCCAACAATCGATCTTTTGCGCACTTAGTTTAATAATCGTGTAGTCAGCCGTTTTTGTGATGTTGCTTGCTCCCCGCAGAGCTGCGATTCGACGCTGTTGGACTTTTTTTTTGTAGGGTGCCGTTACAGATTGATGTTATGCTGACACTCCAGAAACGACTCAGGCACAATATTGGTCGAGGTATTCGTCAAATACTCGTAGAGTTGACTACTGCCAAACCAGTCGTGCCAGCCATTTAAATAAATTTATTTTCCATAAATAACCGAAAAATGTACTCTTCTACAAAATACGTTTTTTTTTTTTTTTTTGATTTGAAAAAGAAAATAAACAGATAGCCCGCCCTTTACATATTGTAACATCGTCTAAAAGTATGCAACAATAATGTAGAATAATAACTACGCTTCTACAGCCCATTCCAAACTGTACTTTCATTCGAGGTTCGCAATAGCTGACAAAGCCACGGATAAAGAGAGAATTATAACTGGAAGAAATGATTGTCATCTTGGAATTATTTCCAGTGGTCGAAGAATTTGCTAGAAGTTTCTGGCTATCTGAAACTTCTGCTATATAAGGACAGATGGCGATCAATAGAAAAGACAGTGATTTTTAAACTGTGGCGAAGAGATTAGAAAAGTGATAATAGGCGAAGTTGTAATTTTGTGATAAATTGAAAGTTGAGAGTCAACAAGAAAAAGTAATTAGTTTGGATTTGTAAATTAAGTAATTGAAAGGAGATAAAGTGACTTGAGAGGAAAGAGACCTTGTAAGAAAAGAATTTGCGAAGAATAGTATAGTGTGAACTTGAATTGTTCTATAGAGTAGAAAATAAAGAAATAAATTTCACAGAATATCGTTTTATCTACTCGAGCCGTAGCCTGCATATTACATTGGTGTCAGAAGCTGGGATAAAACTTATTCTGTGAATAACTATTTCCGTGGTGTGAAATTGCACAAGAAAAAAAAAAAAAAAAAAAAAAACGATTTCTGCGTTGAGTTAATTAGTTGCGCAAAATGGGTCGCAAATTGGGAAAACTAACTATAATTCAACTAAAGGCAGAACTCAGTAAGCGGAATCTCGACACAACTGGGGGAAAAGATGCCCTACTGATTCGTCTGGAAGAAGCAGTAACGCAGGAAGGTGAAAATCCGCATGACATAGAGTTTGACGTGGAAGAGGAACCAGCAAGTACAGTAGCCGACCCGGGTATAACAAGTCTGCTCCTGCAACTTAAGTTAGTCATGGACGAACAAAAGAAAGCAATAGAAGATCAAAGTCATAAGCTCGATGACCAAAAGAATTCTATAGAACTTAAGCTGGATGAACAAAAGAAAGCAATGGACGAACAAAAGAATTCTCTAGATGCTCTGGAAAGTAAACTTGATGAGCAAAACAAGAACTTGGAATCCAAATTCAAAGTGATCGAAGAGAAAATCGAGAAGGTCGAGACGCAACTCGAAAAAGTCGAAACCAGATTCGATGAAAATTTAGAGAAACATGAAACTCAGTTCGGGAAGATAGAGACTCAGTTTGAAAAAGTGGATACGCAATTCGAGATAGTAGGAAAGCAAGTCGAAAATCTCGCTAAGGAGCTCAGCAACGTGAAGAGACAGAAAGCACGGGAATATTCCACTGACGGTCTGAGAAGAAAGAAGATGCAGCCTCCTATCTTCGATGGTCAAACATCATGGCCAATTTATAAGAGGCAATTCGAAGCGGCCGCAATGACCAATAGCTGGGACGATGAAGAGAAGTCTATTGCACTCACGCTTGCACTGAGGGGTCCAGCTGCGGAGCTCTTGCAGACCATCCCGGAAGATAAACAGCAGAACTACGACTCTCTGGTTCAGGCTATCGAGATGCGGTTTGGGGATGAACACATGCAGCAGGTGTACAGGGTTCAGCTGCGTAGTCGAGTCCAGAAAAGGGGGGAAACGCTCCAACAGTTGCAAGCGGATATAGAGCGACTAGCCCATCTTTCATACCCTAAAGCCGGTGAGGAGCTTATCAACGAAATGGCGGTGGAAGCTTTTATTCAGGCCATAGAGGACAGACAACTGCAAATGGCTGTAAGGATGGCTGAAAAGCGAACACTCCCCGAGGCATTGGCATTCGCTTTGTCAATGAAGGCTGCGGACCAAGCATACCAGGGAATACACCGTGTCAGGGAAATGTCCGTCGTGGAATGCTCATGCCAGAGAACAGCCGTCATGGATGAAGACAGAGCTCGCGGAAGTCAAATCCGTTGCTGGAATTGCAACCGAACCGGACACCTACAACGGCAGTGCAGAAGTGCACCTAGACGAGGAAATTGTCCACATTGCGGAAGTAGGAGAAGCAGAGAGGAAGCATCCTGTCGGTCAGACTTCCCAAAACCAGCAGTCGGGAGATGCGTAAGGACCAACTTCGCGGGGCAGAAGTTGGTTACTGGAATCGAGGCCCCCAGGACCACCATTCAAGTTTCGCAAACCAAACGGGGTAACAAGAGCCTGACAGTGGAGGCACTAATCAACGAGAAGAAGTGCGTAGCCACCATCGACACAGGTGCCACTGCCTCCATTGTAAGAAGAGATATCGTCAAAAGCTCCTGGCTGCACAACACCAACAGCTACTGCCTGAAGACTGCAACAGGGGAAATGGCGAAAGTGTTTGGAGAAGTTCGTCTTACGATTACTCTGGCGGGACTGACGTTCTCCCATGCGTTTCTGGTGGCAGATATATGCGACGAGTGCATCATCGGAATAGACTTCATGAAAGCAAATGAAGTAATCTTGGACATCGGGATGCAAGTACTGAGGTATCGAAATGTGGAGATTCCGATGGTGTACGGAAATGAGAATGCCGTAACTCTCAGGACAGTCATCAGCAAAGACGAAGTTTTGCCGCCGTCTTCAGAGACAATCATTTGGACGAAGCTGGAAGGTGATCTTGGGAGCCACCGATTCTACATAGTAGAACCAGACCCAGAGAAGAATTCTCAAGACTACATCGTGGGAAAGACGTTAGTCGAACCAAAAAACACCATGGTTCCAGTGAGGGTTTTGAACGCAAGACCACACACTGTCAAACTATGGCGAGGGGATGTGACTGGAAAATGCACGCCGATTACCGCCGTCGCAACAATATCTGAACGTGATGCTCCAAAACCTCTCCCATCACCTTGGACAGCGGAAACGAGAGAGACGATTCTCCAGTCCATTGAGCTGAATCAGGAGCAGCGAACTATGGCAGAGAATCTTATCAATGAGTACGCTGATGTATTTGCCTCACAGGACGGTGAATACGGCCGAACACACCTGGTACAACATCGAATAGACACTGGTGATACTAGACCAATTCGTCAGCCTGCTAGGCGCCTTCCATTGGCAAAGCAGACAGAAGTTGCAGAGATGGTGTCGGCAATGGAGAAAGAAGGTCTGATTGAAAGTTCCAAAAGTCCGTGGGCATCACCGGTTGTACTGGTTAAGAAGAAAGATGGCAGCACGCGGTTCTGCGTGGACTATCGGCAGCTCAATTACGTCACCAAGAAAGACAGCTACCCTCTACCACGGATTGACGACACGCTAGACACACTATCAGGAGCCCGATGGTTTTCCACTCTCGACTTGAAGAGTGGCTACTGGCAGGTACAGATCCATCCAGAAGACCGGGAGAAAACCGCCTTCACCGCAGGAAATGGGCTATGGCAATTCACGGTAATGCCATTCGGGCTGTGCAATGCTCCGGCGACTTTCGAGCGATTGATGGAATGTGTCCTGCAAGGGTTAACATGGAAAACCTGTTTGGTATACTTGGATGATGTCATCGTCGTAGGCAAAACGTTTGCGCAACACCGAGACAATCTAAGGGATGTGTTTCAAAGGCTTCGAAGTGCCCACCTGAAGCTCAACCCCAAGAAGTGCGCCCTGTTTAGAGCGGAAGTCAAGTACTTGGGGCACATAATTTCAGCGAAAGGAGTGAGAACCGATCCAGAGAAGGTCGAAGCGGTGAAAAACTGGCCAGTCCCCAAGGATAAACACCAACTAAGGAGCTTCCTGGGCCTAGCCACCTACTACAGACGGTTCGTGAAGGATTTTGCCGGGATCGCAAAGAACCTGCACCAGTTGACGGAAAAGGGAAAACAATTCAAATGGACAATTGAGTGCGAGAAGAGCTTCAAGGCACTTAAACAACGGCTATGCGATGCCCCGATACTGGCTTACCCCACTCCCGGGGAAACGTTCATTGTGGATGCAGATGCTAGTAATGTTGGGGTAGGAGCCGTACTCTCCCAGGTGCATGACGGCCAAGAGAAGGTGGTTGCGTACTTCAGCAAGGTGCTCTCTAAACCAGAAAGGAACTACTGCGTGACAAGGAGAGAACTTCTAGCTTTGATCTTGGCTACGAAGCATTTTCACAAATACCTCTACGGGAGGAAGTTCGTTCTTCGCACAGACCATGCAGCCTTAAAATGGCTATTACAGTTCAAGAGTCCTGAGGGTCAGGTCGCAAGATGGATCGAAAGGCTGCAAATCTACGACTACGAAATACAGCATCGTAAAGGAAAACTCCACTCTAATGCGGATGCACTGTCCCGGAGACCATGCAGAACGGATTGTAAACATTGTGCGCGTCAGGAAGAACGGGAGCTGGTTTCCATCCAAAGAATGAGAGCCGAACCTATCGCCGGCTGGAGCGTAGATGAGATCCGGAACGCTCAGAAGGAAGACCCGGATATCGAGCCGATTCTGGCCTGGAAGGAGAACATGGAGAAACCGGATCATCAGGACATCTCTCACAGAAGCCCGACCTTAAAGGCATATTTTGCGCAGTGGGACTCCCTCCATGTCCAAGAAGGTGTTCTGAGAAGAAAATGGGAATCCTCCGACGGAAAGTCGTTTGTAATGCAGCTTGTAGTACCGCGGACGAGGGTCAAGGAGGTGTTACAGGAAATGCATGGCGGGGCGTCCGGAGGCCACTTGGGAGCGAATAAGACGCTAGAAAAGGTACGAGAACGTTTTTATTGGTTAAAAGCGAAGGAAGATATCGAAGACTGGTGCAGAGAATGCGACGTGTGTGCAGCTAGTAAGGGTCCGAGAACCAAAACTCGAGGTAAGATGCACCAATACAACGTGGGAGCACCTTTCGAACGAATCGCCATTGACATCGCAGGGCCCTTTCCGGAAACCGACAATGGTAATCGGTATATACTCGTAGTGATGGACTACTTCAGTAAGTGGCCGGAAGCGTTTCCGATCCCTAACCAGGAAGCCAGAACCGTGGCGGAGCAGATCGTCTACAATTGGGTTAGCAGATTCGGTGTGCCCTTGGAATTGCATTCTGACCAAGGGAGGAACTTCGAGTCAAGAATCTTCCAAGAGATGTGTCAACTACTCGGAATCAAAAAGACAAGGACAACCCCGCTTCATCCACAGTCGGACGGTATGGTGGAGCGTTTCAATAGGACTTTGGACGAACATCTCTCGAAGGTCGTAGGTGACTACCAACGGGATTGGGACCGGCAGATTCCCTTGTTTTTGATGGCCTATAGAAGTGCCGTGCATAGCACTACTCGACATACGCCGTTCGAAATCTTATTTGGTGGAACAGCTCGTTTACCCAGTGAGGTGAAATTTGGATCTCCTACCAATGAGCCCAGAAATGAAGAAGAGTACGTGGCGAACCTTAGGGAAAGGCTTAGGGACATACACCAAAGGACCAGAAGCCAGATTAAGATAACGAGCGACCGCATGAAGACCAGGTATGATGCCAAGGCAACAACGTCAGGATTCCAGGAAGGAGATCTAGTGTGGCTGTATAATCCCCATCGCCAAAAGGGGAAATCACCTAAATTGCAGCGGAACTGGGAGGGTCCATACAGAATAGTAACCCGCATCAACGATGTTGTCTACCGCATCCAGCGAGGACCAAGGGCCAAAATGAAAGTGGTTCATGTGGACCGACTGAGTCGATACAATGGTCGAAGTGAGGACGCACTTGTTCGGGACGAACAAGTCTAAGAGGGGGGCAGTGTAACATCGTCTAAAAGTATGCAACAATAATGTAGAATAATAACTACGCTTCTACAGCCCATTCCAAACTGTACTTTCATTCGAGGTTCGCAATAGCTGACAAAGCCACGGATAAAGAGAGAATTATAACTGGAAGAAATGATTGTCATCTTGGAATTATTTCCAGTGGTCGAAGAATTTGCTAGAAGTTTCTGGCTATCTGAAACTTCTGCTATATAAGGACAGATGGCGATCAATAGAAAAGACAGTGATTTTTAAACTGTGGCGAAGAGATTAGAAAAGTGATAATAGGCGAAGTTGTAATTTTGTGATAAATTGAAAGTTGAGAGTGAACAAGAAAAAGTAATTAGTTTGGATTTGTAAATTAAGTAATTGAAAGGAGATAAAGTGACTTGAGAGGAAAGAGACCTTGTAAGAAAAGAATTTGCGAAGAATAGTATAGTGTGAACTTGAATTGTTCTATAGAGTAGAAAATAAAGAAATAAATTTCACAGAATATCGTTTTATCTACTCGAGCCGTAGCCTGCATATTACAATATATTTAAAACTGTACACAAACAATATAAAACCTGTTTGAAGACCAAAAATCGAGGGCATTGCAATTCTCTTGCAACGTGACTTCAATAAGATTCAGCGATATTGCGATGACTGGAAGTTGAAGATCAACTTCCAGAAATCGGAAACTATTCTTTTTAGGACGCCGTTGTCTGGGGCCTCTAGGGATACCAGGAAGAATTGGCGAAACTTCTCAATCGTTGGACCGCACGGACAACCAGTTACGAGTCGAAGTGTAGTCAGATACCTAGGGCTCTGGTTAGACCAATATCTATATTTTAACAAACATATAGATGCTGCTCTTGCCAGAGCCAAAGGTGCTTTTGCGCTTACAAAGAGACTTTTTTTATAGCAAGCAACTTGATGCAAGGGTAAAGGTAAAGGTAAGTACAGTACGTCGAAAGATATAGTTTTAAGTATTAGGTTTAGCTTAGGGCACCCGCATAGGGCAAGTAAGTTAGAATAACATAGTTAAGTTAATTAAGCTAGGATTAAGCGTTTTGTGTCTAGCATTTAAGTTATAATCGAATTGAGTTAATAAAAATGCATTTAAAATGAAAAAAAATTAATGACCTGTTTGAAGACATGTGGTTAAAGGCATTTAAACGGATATGCCTTGTATTTTTCGTTTTTGTTGGATGGGAAACAAACTATTTTTGCACTTACAAATATTCAATCCAGTTCTGTACGTATTTTCGTCAAGTGACGTCTTTTATAATAATAGAAATAACAATAATAACATAAATAACAACATTTAGAACGACCAGTAAATATACAAAGTATTCTGTCATTACAGCAGACGTAGAATAATATTCGAGCTGAATTGTATAAAATAATTATGGATTTAAATGAATGAATTATTATCGTTTTCTTATCTTTTTATCGACAACAATGTTAAATTTGGTTAAATCGATTTCCGCATTCACGATAAAATTAATTAAAAATTTACATAAAAAAAAAACAACTTTCACAGCTGTCAAATACCGCATTTATACCATTACAACCAAATCAATCTCGATTTATATTCCATTGTGCGAGACCTGAAAGCAAAATCTGAAGTGCCGAATGAAAATCTACATAAGATTTGTAATTTTATAATTTTAGTCCAAAAGTGACAAAGCAGACCTAGCTTTTCCTATTCAACTATTTTAAATAGTTTGAATAGCTTAAACAATAAAACTTGGAACGCACTCTTGATTTGTTTTTGTTTCAGTACATCCCTTAAAAATTTAGTTACATATGTATATCTGTCTTTCGAATTTAGTTTTCAACTAATGGCGAAAAGAAATAATATCAATTTAATAAAAGACAATTGGAGGAGGCTAGAAAAGGAACCAGGCATTTTCAAATATAATTTAAATGTGCTGAACCGCAAATGCTTAGAAGGAAAATACAACTTTTACAGTGAAGTATGTCATATGTGGATTATCGAGATTCGGTGCTAGCTGTCAAAAAGACTAACCGTTTATCTGTCAGTAAATACAGGAGACAGCATTTTGGATTTTAGCTACAACGATTTCACGGGAAAGGATATGAAATGCGATGAATAAAGACAATATTCACTGATAAATATATTCTTTTTAAGTTTCATTTTCAGATAAATGGAGTTATCGAAGTTGAAGAAAGGTCTAGATGAAGAAACCGGAAGGTACTTAGAGAAATTTCTTCTGTTATTCGGCGAAACCTGAGTTATTTGAAAGTGGTTAATAATCATTCGTACGGCCAAACTTTTGCCCTATATATTTTCGGGCAGTCACACAGTTACCCTGTACCTAGACACAGGTATAGTGGCCACTGGTTTCGATATTAACAGTTTCCTTGGACTAATTTGTTGAATGTAAATATGTATTTGAGGATGGTGTGAAGTAGCCCTCGATGAGGTACAATTAGACCAAAAATAGATCATTGTGTTGCCACCGGGTGTTTCTCACTGTCTTTCCTTGAAAACATTTTCATAATTAAATTTTTAATTTTAACCGTGTAGACGTTGAGATCATTATGATCATTGGTACACCTAATATTGCTTTTCTAATGCAAGTACACAAGAAGTGTGCTTCTGTTTCTTCTTCTTCCTCATCTCTGCAGCTTCTGCAGTAATCATTTTGGGGAACGTCCGAACTTTGAGCATGCCTACCTATTGTACATTGGCCTGTTATTACGTCGGTTAGTTTTGAGAGGATTCCTTTCTCTCTCTTGTGCTTCAGAAGTCCGTAAGGCTTTTTTTGATCTAGTATTGTCCATAGTATCCTGGCGGATGATTCCACCTATGATATGCCTTATACAGCGGTAACTTCGGTTTGGAAAATGCTACAATGGCTCTGAAAGTTCAGGGAAAAGTGAATATGCGGATCCTCCGAAAAGACTCCAGCATCGACTGTCCTTGCTTTTGTACCCATCCGTAAAAAATGACAGCAATGTGTCCATGCTATCTGTCTGGTATTGAGCGTTTGTAGCCCAAATTAATTAATTAAAATTTAATTCGAACAGAAATATAAAAAATCCTAATCGATAGAATCTCGACGTCTAAAAGTAGCACACGATACCAAAAGAGAATAGCGTAGTGTCTTTCATTTCGAGTCTCCGCGTGTAGAAGTCTCTATTGGAAAAAAAATCACTTGCCTTAATCGAAGCTCGAATTCACAAAAAACTGACACCAACACCTCGACCAGATTTCTGAATCGGTTACTGGTATTCTTTCCCACAATCCTAGTTGGTTTTCCCACTCTAAACCAACAAAACCTAAAGGTTGCTATATGGAGATTTTCGCTGAGTAGAATAACCTTACTGGGGCTGTAGACGTCCAATACACTAAACCTGTTTCTTAGCTCTCTCGGACAACTCCCAGTTTCTGCCTTCCTTGGAGGGTCGGACAATTGCCTTGACTGCGCGTTCTAAGATTGAAAAACAGATCATGACCAATAGCTTTATAAAGTTATCTTTGACAAAACCAAACAAAAAACAACCTTCTCCAAACAGCCTGTCATTGACTGCACCCATAGAAGTGCAGCTTATCTGGCTTTATGCAGCTAATCTGGCTTTAACGCATTGACAGATATGTTTGTATTTTCTTGTACCTTCTCTTGGTTTCTCTACATCTAGCCCTCTCTGCTACTTCCGTAACTCCATTTGTCTAAAAACGAAACTTAGAATGTACGTATTTCTTAATAAATATTACTTTTATTCTTCGCTATAATCCTAATTTTCCCCGACCCGACTCCCAATATTAAGTCATAAAACACGACTACTTTTCCTTATGTGACATCGTTACATTTTTGGAAACTCCACCTCCCCCATCATCACAAATCATCACATAGGTCAAACCTCTTCCCCTTTTCCCAATTCCGATCGTAACGTAACTTCTGGATAACTCGTACGAAGCGGCCTGATTTTTTTCATTCTCGCCTTCTGCATCTTCCGTCTAGATAAGTCCATAAAACCGTACAAAATCAAACCACAAATATTAGAAAAGTTATCCTTCCAAAAAAATCAGATAAATCAAAATAGATCTTAAAGAACTTTCAAAAAATTACAAATTTTCTAATTGAACCTGGATATTTGTATATTAAAAAACCATAGAGATTATTTTTTGAAACTAACAGCTCTTGCAGGTCCTGACCTAGCTTCTTGCAGCCACTGGTGCTATGTGTGTTATATTTTTTCACACTAATGTAAGTATCAGAAGGGCCTAATTGAGAAGCTATTTCATTACAGTTGAGGTATTACAGCGAGAGGTGTAACCGTAAAACACTTATTAGTGTTTCTGGAATTCGAACCTTGGTCGCCCACTCAATGGTCCACTGAAATTACTCGTATACATATAATAGGAACACTATTTTCTTTCAACCTTCATCTGGGACTAAATCAGTAGTGCCAAATTTCAATACAAAATTGGAAATCGTTTTTTTGTGAAACTTAACTGAACTGTGTATAATGTTACAAAGAAACACGTCTTATAAGTATTTATAGAATATGTAACCTTTTTTTAGCAATGAAAAGTCAGCAATTTTAATTTGGAGATACGTATGCATTTGCGTTAAAGAAAACTCGTCAACACGCAACGGCAAGCGCGGCGTTTCAATAGACAAAACCCTTCTAAATGAATGAATAAGTTGAATAATTAATCTAACAAATGAATTAATGTCAATCTCTGAAAATATAATATCCCAGGCAAGTAGAACACGACAATGTTCAAGATCTTGCACTAAATTTATCTCAGTCTGTCCCGCGGATTCTGCGGAGGACACTAGATTGATAAATACAATTAGAAATATTAATACAAACATTCATAAAGTGAAAAGAAACGCAAATAGAAAAACACTAAATATCATCACATACAACGTAAGATCTCTATCAAATAAAGAAAGGCCACTTGAATTAGAACATGAACTAAAATTCTTGAACTGGGACATCCTAGGAATATGCGAAATAAGGAGAAGAGGAGAGAAACAAACAACACTACATTCAGCACATGTCCTTTATCACAAAAATGCATGTAATTCAAACGGAGGCGTCGGCTTTCTTATACACAAAAAGCACGCTAAGAAAATCGAAACATTAAAAGTGTATCAAATCGAGTTGCTTAACTAATTATAAACCTAAACACCCGATATAAGCTTAAAATAATACAAGTATACGCACCAACCACCAACTATGATGATGAGGAAGTAGAAAACTTTTACGAAGGCATAGAGCGAGCAATGAAGGAAAATGTATGCCATTTTACACTTATCATCGGAGATTTCAATGGAAAAGTCGGCAGACCAGAAGATGAAGCTGAGAAAGCGATAGGAAAATTCGGCCTAGAAGGTAGAAATGAGAGGACAAATGTTGATCGACTTCCTACACCAACACAACTTGTACCAAACAAACAGCTTCTTTGAGAAAAAGCAACACAGAAGATGGACATGGGTAAGCCCTAACGGAAACATTAAAAATGAAATCGATTTTGTTATTGCAGATAAAAAACAATTAATAACAGACGTTACAACACTAAACAAGTTCGGAATAGGAAATGATCACCGAGCAGTAAGAGCCACAATGAAGATAAATCTAAAAAGCGGAACAAGCAGGATGATAAATAGAAGAAAGGCAACGAAATGGACAAATCCAACAGATCCCGCAAGGTTTGAAGAAATTATACTCAATCAATATCAAAGAGGCAACATAGAACACTTGAACGAAACAACAGAAGCGATAATCCTAGCACAAAACAATTACTGCAGAAGTACTAATAGAGGAAACCTACGCGAAAAACTAAGCATTACAACCAAACAGTTCATAAAACAAAGAAAAGAAGCCAGAAAGATACAGGAGTTCACTGAAATACGCAAACTAAACAAAATAATATCAAAGGAAGTACGCAAAGATACCAGAAGATACAACAAGATAATGCATAGAAGAAAATAAGAACATGAAAGTTATGAGAAAAATTACAACAGGCGGACAAAATTAAATAGTAAAACTCAAAAACGAAAACGGAGAAAATATACAAACAAAAATTAAATATTAAATATTACGGAAACTTTTTGCAGAAAACTGTACACGAGCCAAACAACACAACCAATTAACAGAGAGACAACCAGGCACGAACTTACAAATGTTGGGTCAGAGGAAACGCCAGAAATAACAGAAGAGGAAGTACGAAGATCCTTAAAAAAAATTAAAAATAATAAGGCACCAGGTGAGGACCAAGTAGTAGTAGTAGATGCCATAAAAGCAGGCGGCTTCAAACTCCTGAGAGAAATAACGGGGCTTTACAACATGTGCTTAGAGCAAGGAGAAATACCAAAGTTATGGAGAAACTCGTGTATCTATCTAATCCACAAAAAAGGAGATATAACGGATTTGGATAACTACAGACCGATAA
This sequence comes from Pocota personata, assembly GCA_963082735.1. Lineage (NCBI taxonomy): Eukaryota > Metazoa > Arthropoda > Insecta > Diptera > Syrphidae > Pocota > Pocota personata. The sequence goes on from OY720431.1 coordinate 68,956,685, forward strand.
ACCTCCTTCCACACCTCTACAAACTGCTGACAAAGATCGTTACAAAAAGAATAGAACAAAAACTCGACCGATACCAACCACTGGAACAAGCTGGCTTCAGGAGAGGCTTCAGTACGAATGATCATCTGCAAGCAGTAAAGGTACTAATTGAAAAATCAATCGAATACAACCGGCCACTGGTCCTAACATTTGTAGACTTCCAAAAAGCCTTCGACACTGTGGAAATATATAGCATAATGGAATCGCTAAAGCAATTTAGGATAGACGGAAGATATCTTCAACTCCTCCAACACATATACTATAAGGCTACCGGATGTGTGGTACTGCACGAAAAAACAAATAAGTACCGAATAGGAAGAGGTATTAGACAAGGAGACACCATATCAAAAACCTGCAATGGGAAGAGCAGAGCATCAATATTGACGGCGAATACCTCAGTCACCTCCGCTTCGCGGATGACATTGTTATCATAACTGATAACGTCAAAGATGCTAAACTGATGCTAGATGAACTCGGAGCAGCTTCAAAAACTGTCGGCCCAAACATCAACTTCACGAAAATGAAATTCATGACCAACTTAGTCTCCAATGGAAACCTGAAGACAGCGTACGGAATGTAGATCAAGCAGGTGTTCGAATATAAATACCTCGGTCATGGTTTAAGAATATCGAGAGACAATCAAACTCGCGAAATCCAACGTCGTATCGGACTAGGTTGGGCAGCTAAGAAGTGATATAGCCATGCGGCTAAAAAGAAAAGTGTTCGAGCAATGCATAATGCCAGTTATCACATACGGTGCGGAGACCTTAACCCTAACAAGGTATACTATCAACAAGCTTGAAATAGCGCAAAGAGCGATGGAGAGAGCGATGCTGGGAATAAGCAGAAGGGACCGAGTAAGAAACGAGGAAGTGCGAAGAAGAACACGAGTATCGGATATAACTATACAAATTGCAAAAGCGAATTGAAGGTGGGCAGTACATGTGGCGAGAACAACAGACAATAGGTGGACAAAACGACTCCTAGAATGGAGACCAAGAGAAGACCTGAGAAACAGAGGGAGACCACCATCGCGACGGAGTGACGATATAAAGAGAGTAGGAACAGAAAATTGGATCTGTACAACACAAGACAGGACAGGATGGAAAAATTTAGAAGAGGCCTACGTCCGACTTTGGACACAACAGGCTGCATGATGATGCATTTGCGTTAAAATTTCTCAATGGAAGTGTAAATGTATGTATAATGGTTTTGCATTTTGATCAATTTTCTGATTGAGTTCGAAATTAAGCTATTCAGGAGTTAAAAACACAAGGATTCGTCCTTGAAAAATGAAAATACATACCTTAAATTCAAATATTAAGAATAACCTGTTCTGTGCTCATCGTTCGCACCTTCTTCTTTTTCTTCATTTCTGACGAGTCATTCATTCAGTCCCTGTATTCATTCGTACTTTACAAAAACAACAATACAATACAAACAATATTTTACGAAGTCAACAATGATTCTCATTTCTCCTCTTCGCCCCTTTCTCACCATTAAACTATTATCTTCTACTCTTTAGTTTTTGTAAGAAAAAGCCACCTAAACGACGCACGGGAGGAAAAAAAATATCGCTCGATCATAGTACTATTAGTTTATATACAACGGTAATACCAAATGAAATAATGGTTAAAGTCAAAGCCAGAATAATATTAATGTCTTGGTGTTGATTAGTGATTGTGTCTCGTCTCATTTTGAAGCGAAGTGAGTGCAACTTTCTCTTTGTAGCGATTTTTTTTTTTTTTTTTTTGTTTTGTCTTCCATCGATAGAGGCGGCACCGTCGATCTCCTCAACTGATAATCTTTGCCCTTTTAGATGCAAGTAAAAATTGCTGGTTCTTGTATGTGTTATCGGGAATACATAAATTTACATACACCTCAAGAATTTGGCTGATGAAGTTTCAATTAAATTTTTGTTAAATTGGTTAAATTTCTGGAAGCCTTTGAACAATAAGCTATTTTGCGATGCTGCTCTGGTCACAAAATGTATTCTTTTATCCTCTGCATTCCTGAAAGGGTAAGGCTGACACACTCTGGTACCATCACTGCCAATCCTGACAAGTACCAGAGTGTGAACCTATTTTTAATTTTGTATACAAATACACATTCAAATCCATCCTTTGCCTTATATTCATCCACTTTAGTGTCAGAAGCATCGAGTTAATCGGTGTGGATCTGTTGCTCCTCAAGATGACTCTCGTGGCCCTGTTTTGCAACTTATGTAGCCTCACTATCGAACCCTGAAACCCTGATCGTATTCGAAGTGGGGTTCTATTATGACATTATATATTTTAATTAAGCACAATGTGGATACATTATTCCTGATTCGATTAAGGAACCCAATTTTCGTTTCCATTTTTTTACATACATATTCAGCATACTCATTAAATTTCAGTTCGTTATCGATTATTACCCCTAAATACTTTCATTCGAAATACCTAATTTCTATGTTTTCTCCTCCGATTTGTATTTGTGTTGCAGACCTTGGAAACAGACAATCGAAGCTTTTGTTTTGCTGACATTTAACTTCAATTTATTTTGTATTAGCCAATTTTCGATCGAGTTTAGATGCTTTTGTAGAAGCCTCCTACATTTTTCTGAGTTACTACCTGACATATACAAGAAAGAGTATCATCTGCGAACAGCATCACCCGGCTATGTTTTATCACGAATTTGATTTCATTTATGTATACAAAAAGAGCGTGCCCAGCACGGATCTTTGTGGTACACCCAATTTGATTTCCTTCGCATCAGAGTAATGATCTTTGACTTTAACTAACTGTTAAACTATATTAGCTGTATATTATTTATTCCGTATTATGACAGTTTTTTCTTAATAATATTCCCCTATCAATAGTTTCGAAAGCCCGCTTAAAATCAAGGAATACAGAGATTACTCCATTATTTTTTTCCAACTCCCCTTTCCATTTTAGCATCAACCAATTTATCGGCGTCTCACAAAAGTGATGTCTTCTAAATCCGGACTGTTCCTCATTCATTAGTCCATTGCTTTCTAAGTAACATGTACTCACATTTTATTGTCCTAGATAGAGACCTTTGAAACAGTCACATCCTTCCAACATTCCGGAAAAATGCCTTGTTCTAGTGATATATTAACTAGCTTCGTTAAACTATAAGCAAAACCTTCCTAATGATGTAGGACGCTAAGATGCGTTCATGTGCCCCGTTATTTTTTGTAGATGATGGCATAGCAAATTTTTCAAAATAGTCAAAATAAATTGTTTTCTTTTAATGGATTTTTTTTTTAAAAGACCGTATACTCGTAACTACATAAATTGTTTAAGCTTTAAGTCTGAGTGATTTACAAACGAACAGCATTGTAGGTACCAATACGTGCGATCCAGTCATGTCAATTCTAGAGATTGAAAGTACTTCTTCATTTTCTTTAAACTTTTTTGTGCTCATAACTTGAGACTGACTTAGCCGATTTGAATGAAATTTAATTTGTTTTTAGTGTTCTAATCAACTGCTAAGTAATAAATAATAAATTGTATTCTACACTTATGGCAGGAATAGGAGACAACGACTTTACGTATACTTACTTAGGTCCTATCCCTGTAACCACTTATGGGATACATAGCACCAACGAAATTTGCGCACCATCGTGTTTGGAATTCTGCAACGTCTTTTAGCTCTCTCGAACTTATTCTCAAAGCTCTTTCTACCTATCACCATTCTACCTATCACCATAAATACCTATGTATGTATATGTTTATACAGAGTGCCTCAGCAAAAACAAAAAAAGACAAGTGTGATATGAAGAGAAGGATTTTCACACCCTATGTTAGTACGGTTACTTGAAGTTTAAATTTCTTTAAACAGGAATGTGACCACGCCCAAACGGTGTGTAGGCACTGCGACCAGAGAGATCTATTGTGCCAGAGTCCACTTTTTATGGCAGCAGTACTTCTACATTCCTTATGAAAGCTATAACTGCGGCTGCGGAGGAGTTCCTTAAATTTAATGGATATTATCTCCTTAAAGAAGATGCTTCTTCTACTTCTACACAGAGCTACATACTCACATAGTACGTGTTCTGCAGTTTGGTCCTCTTCTAGGCAGAAGCGGCAGGTGATATCCTCTGAAATTCTCATTTTTTTAGGTGGTAGAATAATTGGCAGTGACCAGTAAGGAAGCTCACAAGCCTTCTTATGTCGTTTCTGGTATATTTTAGGATATCAGCTGCCTTTTTTTGGAAGGGTTGGATAGCTCTTTTAACTTGTCTGAGAACTTGGAAGTTATTCCAGTGGGAAATGCACATGTTGCGTTCCCAACTGTTTAGGGTCAGTTTAAAGGCAGAATCAACCAATGAACAACTCAGAGGAACCTTTTCTGGCTAGCAGGTCTGCAGTTTCGATGCCGTCAACGCCTACCACAATCCGGTATCTACCACAATTTTACTTTACTGTATCGGGCCAAATTTTGTCGAAGCAGCTTAGAACTGATTTTAAACTGATCAGGAGGGAGTTCAGTGCTTTAAGCGCCGCTTGGCTGTCGGTGAGTATGTGTATAGCGGCACCTTTGATGCCTGAGTGCAAGTTTATATTAGCACAGGTCTCGATATCGTAAAGCTCGGCCATACACACAAGCGCCATCTCCTGAATCCATTTTTGATCCATCGATGTACCAACCGATTCCTTTTGGTTCAAGCAACGGTCCGCCATCTTCTTCTTTATAAAATTAAGTGGCAAAATGCATATGTTCCCTCTACCGCCCGTAATTTTCAACCAATTTTGTTCGTTTTTTTTAAATGCAGACAATTACGGTACAAAGGTGGTAGTCAAAAAAAAAATCAAAAACATTGAAAAAAACACTTAGACATTTTTGTGCGGAATACCGTTGTGGTACATACAGCTGAGTACAACAACTCATGCCTGACGAAGCGGGCGGGGTTTAAGTTAGTTATTCCATACATCACGGCTTGAGATCTCAATCTCAAACCTTCTACCAAAGTAGAGTGATTTGGGCGTAAGGTCAGAAACCATGCTGAGCATACCTAGCTCGGGGAAGTCGGTTAATAGATCCATGAGATCCACATGATCCCATGTACTGTTAACACCAGACTTTCGAAGATTAACTGCACTGCGAATTATCACAAATTTGGCTTACTCTCAGATGTTTATCAGACGTTCGCTAGAGGTGCGAGTGTGAAAAAACTTGTTGGTGTTTTTGGACTTGCGTCTTTCGCTCAGTAGTCCACGCACTTAACCACTGGGTCCACAAAGTGCTTCATCCGTTAATTTTATAAAAAAAACACTTAAGGGTTCGCACGCGGGCCATTATTAAAAGTAATGTGGATTAGTATAATTCATTTAATTTTCTGAATTCATTATGGTAAAAAAGACAATAAATTTGATTCTGGCTTTATTTCCAAAGCTAATTTGATTGCCTCTTTTATTCTTTCGAAGATGAATGCCAACAATTACAAATGGGTAATGTGTTTACTTGTGATCCAAGCTGTGCTCGTTTGAGTCCGAACGGGGGACAGCAACCAGGAGCCACCCGAGCATATAAGGGAAACGAATAAAATCTAAGTTTCTCCAACCACTACACCAAAAAGGGGTGTCTGCTTGGTAGTACAATGGACTGAAATCGGGTCTAGGTGCCCCGGGATTTGGAAATAAAATACTCCACCAACTTTGTTGTGTGATTTTCCAAAAATAGACAGACTTTTAAAACGATGTAATTTAAATATGAACTCTTCAACGTGACGCGCTAGTGTTGCTAATCTAGAATCAGGCAAATATAACTCAGTACTGAACGAAAGACTCACCTTAATATTGCTTTTAGTAAAGAATTGAATGAGCCAGTGAGGTCTGTGAATCAACGCATAAAAGAATCCACTCCACAAACTCAAAATATCCAAAAATCGGCGCGATTGACCTGAAAATGTCGGAACCAAAAAGATATTGGAGCGTAATTTTAGGTTCCAAGCTAAGCTTAAATCGACAATCGCTGCAAAAAACGCATGCGTGGCTTACTGTACATGTAAAAGGGCCCTTAATGATATTTGGGCATTTAAAATGAGTGTGGCACACTGTTTCAAGATGGCGGTTGTAAGATCCATTCAACATATGGCTCTACGATATGAGGAAAGTTGAGAATAAATGCAATCTTCAAGCCTGACACGGATCCAAAGGGCAACCTGCATCGGGATAGCAGGGTCCAACGGCACTGGGGACTATATTAAATCTCATCATTCTGGATGTATACCTATATAACTCTGAGTAACAGAATTTTATCAACACCTTATGGTCACGCTTTTATTTTTTATTTTTATTTTTTCTTTACAGAAAACGACTACCTAGCTTCGGCGCTAGCTTCTGACAAGAGATTTACTACTAAAGCCAAAGCACGAAGAACTGGTTTTCTACTGAGATTGAGTTTGCTAAATCCACAAAAACATATAACTTATCTGAAAGGCGCAAGCTTTTTCATTTGAAAAATGATGGGATAGTGAAACAACTTTTTAAATGTTTTATTAATTATTATTCGAACCCTGAGCCTCCCGCTGAGTAGTTCATGCACTTAACCACTGAATTAAGGCGCCCATAATGCTGAAAAGTTTTATCGAAAAGCTGCGACCGTGCTTCTACTTCTACTTCTGTATGATCTTGGAGTTCTTACACTTTAGGAAGATACTTCCTCTACATTATTATATGTATTCGCCACCACTTTGCACGTTCCCTTACTTACTTAAACCATACGTACGTTTTCTAACAATCTATCTCAAATCATTTTTATTTCTAGTTAAATCCAGATCGGTCCAAGCTACGGCGTATTCCTCAAGTTATCCCATCATTACATACAAGCTTCGATCGCAATAAGTTTAATTTCAACAAAATCAACCCTCGTGAAAAACTTTTGGATATTCCCTTTGAGGACACTCTAGTCACTTTTATTATCAACCAAAGCCCTTTAACAGTCTACCATTCACTGATATGCCCCGATTTGGCGAAATCACAACCACAGAAAATTACTGAAAAAGCTTTAGAGTTCTGCCTGCAGTTCCTTCTGACAACAGATGATCGATGCTTTCGCATTGGATACAACAGTCCTGGAGCGTTAGCATCTGTAAATCATCTACATCTTCACCTAATGTACATTGATTACGACTTGTATATTGATAATGCGGTACGGTTTCAATTGACATAGATTCTAGTGCAAATTAATCGTTTTCGTTATCCTAGGCACTTCAATCTATTGGTAAAGGAGATATCTACCGCTTGCATAATACCATGCCAACTGATGCTATTTGCTTTATAATAAATAACGACATAAGCAAATCGATTGTGAAATCAATTTATGAGTTAATAGAGTTTCTTTGCCAACAAAATATACCACACAACCTATTCATTACACAAGACAGGACGCATACGCTTAAAAGACTTAAATTATTTGTGTACGCTCGAGAGAAGCATTGCAATATTAAAGATTTAACTGCATTCAATGTGGCATTCTGCGAATTTAGTGGTTACATTCCCCTGGGAGGTAGGTCTATTATGCAATTAACCTGTACTAGAAACAACCCCTTTCTTTTAGATACCGAATTCTACGAGAATCTTACAGAGGAGGCAGTTATAAAGAAGATTAGAGACGAAAATGGAAATGTGTACAATTTAATATACAAGTTTTTAAACGAACTATAGACTATGGTCCTGTACAATTTTAGTTCTTAATATAGAAAAATTAAAATCATAATACTTTCATTACGTTGTTGCCATTTCCTTAAACATAGCCCTCTTATCGTCGTTTTTACTTTCTAACTTGGGTAATTCTTTTATAGAATAATCCACAGTCTCTTGGGTTCCTTGGAGTCTCAATAAATCAATAAGATCTGCCAATGAATCGTTCGCAATAGAGGATCTAATTGCACTGAAGAACTCCATATAGTGGTGAATGTTGTGACTATAATTAGAACTACAGTATATTCGTTGGAAGTTAACAAGTAGCACTTACATCATGAGAAGTATCGGTCCTAGGAGCTCTCTTGTATTGTACAAGTGGTGAACGTACGCCTTTGTGTGTTGTTTACATGCTACACACTGGCAATCCTCAAGGAATGGTGAAAAATCTTCTTTCAATCTGAAAAAGTATGTTTTATTGAGAACTCAATGCCATAGCTTTTTTTACCCCTTATCCGCAATATCCACAAAAGGTTTACTTTTTGTCTCTCTCGACAAGTCAAAGTTGAACGTGAGTGCTTTAAAATTCACAGCAGCTACATACGCGTAGGAAGTATCAAAGATATCAACACCTAGACGTACTAATTCCGCAACAGCCAATGGATTATAGGCGCCCACCATTAGCTTTGGTTTAACGGCATCAAGTTCACTCACACAGTGTGATACGACGTCAACCAGGGATTCCCGATTAATATTTGTTGCACTAATGCCATTGTTATGGAACCCATCAAGCACATACCCCGCAATGTCGGTTTTTTCATTTGCATTTTTAATTGAAAGCGTTCTCGCGAATTTGTTGTACCCACCGACTATAGGAGCTTAGAGGAAATATTACTAACAAACGCAAGGAAAGCTATTACACAGCTGACTAACCAAATATTGACCTTGTCGAGAGATTCTTCGAGCTTCGATGCTTTTCATAGCAGTAATTGAAAAACTCTTCAGTTCTGTTTACCGATTTTTGTACCCGCTTCTTGGAACTTTCCTCATTTGTGTCGGAGTCGCATAGTCCTACGTAAATATCAGGTGAGATAGTTTCTACCAGCTCCATGTATCTAAAAAAAAAAAAAAAAAAAGTACTTTTAACCACATACATGAAGTCTTATGTTAGCCTAATCGTACTTACTGCTCAGGAGACAAAAGCTCTTTTCCTCGTCGTGTAAACAATGGAATATTGTCCTTGTCATTAAAACCAGATGGTGTTGCTTCACACACGTCTCTGATGGTAAGAATGCTCGGTGAATTAGCATATCCCACGAAGCATGACACTCCCTTTTTGAAGACTTTTAGTGCCTCTGCCATATGAGCTATGGTCGACAGTGAAAGAAGTAATACTTGAGCGTCGTTTGAAATATAGCCAAATACCTCAGCGCTTAAATGGGGAATACTGCCACCCTAGAGCAAGAAATAGATGTAAACAAAATGTTGGAGCACGTGCAGATCACTTACCTTTGTACATTGAATTAGGAGCGGGGTTTTGAAAGACATGCCCGTTCCTTGGTGCAATAAATGACCAATTCTGCCTGAAGATTTACTTATGTTTTCAATGACAAATTTCATTTTGTACCTTTTTATAAAATTCCCCTTTGAGTCAAATCTAGGGAACCCTGGCGTAGTTCCGCGAAATATTAATTCACCGGAGGGGCGTTCCAGGTTTAAGCAAGAGAAAATTGACAGTTCTTGAAGTGTCATTTCGAACGTCTTTGAAGTAACAATTCGTGGCGAACTCAACATAAAAGATTAACACATAGATGTCGCACCAAACACTTCAGAGGATTCAAGAAGATTCTCAACGGCGGAAATTACTGCGACATACTACTTCTGTCCTTTCGACAACAAACTAATCGTTTAAATTTTCTTTTACTTAGTTTTTCAGGCGCCGCAAGATTCCGTCATATTTTTGTCTTTAATTTATAAGTAGAGTAATTCCAAGTAATAAAGTTTCAATTCTAACGTAGTTGGTTCATTTTCATTTGACATTGGCACACCTAATAGTGGAGACAGACTGATAGTATTGATACCATGGTATAGTGAATACTACGACCCCTGACAGACTGCATTTCGTAGTATTCGATGACTTTGGCGTTAAGTAGTACACTTTGACGTTTGTGTTGTCTGTCATAACAAATAAAAATAGAAAATTCGAGACAGGATGAATAAAAATGATTCACTTTTGTGCCAAATGATGAATATAAAGAAAACTCAAATACTTAAAAGCGAAAGTGCATACCTAAGAATTGTCAAAGAAGCTACGAAGACTAGCCAATAGAGAGAAATTGGCGCTTCAATCAGTAAGATGGTGGTATACCAGCAAAAATTTCCGAATCTCAATATCAAGTATGTTTCATGGTATACTAGCTTTTTACGTAGCATTGCAGTGACAGACATGTGGTATAGAACGTAGTATTGCTATACCATGGTATCAATACCAGCAGTCTGTCTCCCACATAACAGACATGTGGTATAGAACGTAGTATTACTATACCATGGTATCAATTCCAGCAGTCTGTCTCCCACATAAGTGTCCATAACTTAAACAATGGCCAAGAACATTATACCCGAACCACACTAGACAGTAGTTGCCAGAACGTAATGGTGAAGATGAGGTAGAAACGTGAAGCGGACTCTGACTGCTGAAACACTATTTGGTCTTGTATTGTTGAAAAACTGGGTACGGACCTTCGTGGTACGATGTACATACGTGGTTGATGTTCGATGTTCGAGGATATAATTTCGTCGTATCTTGAAAGCCACCCCATACGATGTTTTCACAGTCATATTCATAATTTTGTGTCATTCACAATTTTTTTTTACGAATTCTTCGAGCCCCAAATTACTTTTATCGCTATCAGAACACTGCTCTTGTTTAGTTTTCTATAAACGGTGAAAACTTTAATATAATTCGACGACGACGAACTGCATTACGAATTTTCTTGGGTGAATTCTCATATCCACAATGTTCGTAATAAAAGTATGCTACACCATTGCAGCAGATCACTGGCAAACCTTTGGCTTGGGTTTTTTTTAAGGCTTTCCAACTTATCGAGAAGAGCGTTCCGAATTCGATTTGGTGAAGAATGTAAGAAATAAAATTAGGAACGTTCCCTCTCGACAGGTAGGGAGAACCTTACAAAACCAAGCTGCTAGTAACGATTAAAAATCAAACACGCACACATTTCTTCTACGATATTTTTCATCGACCAGTGGCTTGATTTTGTACGGCTTTTTCGACTTGTCAAAAAGGAACCTTCCGAAATCGATTTCGTAATAAATGTATGAGATAACCAGGGCCTTATTATCGTTATCTGCATTAGTAAGGTCGAAATCGGAATTAAGTGTTATAATTTCGGGCTCATTTATTTATTCTAATTTTTTTATATAATTTTCACGTGTTAAAGGGGATATGAATACCCTTATACTAATTTTATCACACGGTCGTTATTTGTGAAAAGGGGAAGAGACAGAGAGAGAAACAGATTGGTGTAGTTGGTTTGAAACTCAGGTGATATTAAGTTTCAGTAGACTCTAAAGGTGGCTGTCCAGATAACTGGGGAGTATTTTTTTTTTTTTTTTGTTTCACTATTATTGTCGTTGAGTGTGATTCACAGTATTTTTCCATCCTCCTGATGTCATCATCACAATCAAGTTGCATTTTAGCCATATGACCACCCTACTGCCAGTGTTATGCCTTCGCAGTAGAGTTGACTTAGCTTTCACAAGGGATCGACTTATTTATTTACTTCATGAGAAATAAATAGATGATTCTTGACATCAGGATTCGAACCGTGAACCAACAGCGTGACAAGCGACGATGTTACCACTACACCTCGGCCACCCCACATTTATGATTATGGTTACAAGAATGGCAACTGTCACACCATACCCCACAGCACATCAAATGTAATTAAAATAAAAGATTGTGAAAATATTTAGTTTGGTTTTTTTCTTTTCCAGGTCTAACAACAACAAGTAGAAAATCCATATTTTTGATAGAAGAGTAACTCGCTTTCTTCTTTTTGTTCATTTGTTGATGCAAATTATGTGTATTTTGAGTAGAAAATATTTTCAATAGCTAATAATGTTTCTGTCAGACACGGTTGGTTATGCCATATCAGCAGGGAAGTCTTGCCCAATTCCATCAGCTAGAAACCGTAGAGTTGCACACAACATCAACTTGGAACTACGAAGCGGGGTATAAGTCTCATTCAAAACATGTTTATATACATCTCGATTCAATCGCAAAATTATTTAGGACTTAAAAAAAAAAGAACTGAAGTGAGTATCATCTGGAAACATAAAATGTGTAGTAAAGGAAATTATATAGAATCTGAGAGACTCATTGGTTTAAATGCTTTACTGATATGTCTTCTTGAAGCGTGGTAATTTTATCTTCATTATCGCTGCTTAAAAACTTTTTCCACAATAACTTAACTTGCTGTTACATTTTCTTCTTTTTGACACATTCCAGTAAAATCGAAGTTCTTGCGCTTCTAAAAACTTCATTTTGTCATTGTTCTCGTTACAAATAACCATAGCAAGTGGACAGTATTGCTATCTGCAAATCGTTTGTCATTCCTTTAGTGTCGAAAGGAATGCGAATACCTCCCTGTTTTTAATTTAAATTGACCCTCCTGACAAAATAATCGTTGTGTCTTGTTAAAAAATTGCTTTATTTTTGTTCATTTCTGATATTTATTATTTTGTATTTCAATTTTGAGTTTTATTTTGTAATTATGAGATATTTTATAAAATGTTTTAAAAAAATGTTTTAAGCAACTTTTAGAGCCTTTAGGTCCTCTAAGCAACGATTTTGGCTTATCAAATATTATTAAGGCTGTTTAACTATAAATAGTCCTTAATATATATTTATAAATCAGAATAATAATATGCAATTGCCTTCCACTACACATTTACGAACGGTGATCTATTATTTCAAAAATCCTCTAGTACTATTGTGTAAGCACAGTAATGTTTGCACGTTGTCACACCCCTATTTTTAATTCTCAGTACATTTTCCCCATCATTTTTGGCGTTTCATTTCCCCTCCATTTAGCAGTGTTGCCACTCTACAAATCTATTTTGTAACATGTCCATTCGCGTATACCTTGTGTTAAAACACGTAAATTTCAGTAATTGGGAGTGCTAAACGTCAATTAAAATATCAAAACCCTATAGTTCTCTCTAATGTTTCGAGTACGCAAATGAAGTTTGCGAAGATTAATGAACAAGTTTGTTCACATATTTCTTTATTTGAACTTTATAAAACAAGTTTCTTTAAGAACAAATTTGTATTGGGTGGAGGAATGACCAAAGCCCAAAACAGATATTAGCGTGTAGCTAAATTGAAATACTCATGCTTATATCAATCCCGCCACGCCAATTCTGCACTTCTTAAATATCTGCATGCATCGATGTGCGTATCTGTTTTAGGCTTTACTCTCTGGCTCTCTCTCATTTTCGAGTGAATATTAACAAGTTTGTTCATATAGGAAAAGTGTTGTTGACACGCGAAAGGTTCTATGTTTTGCGCATTCAAAATTGCTATATTTGTATGAAAGTTATAATCACTGAGCTGTTAAAATTAGGCATCATTCACCCCCATTGACTGAATTGTGAAGTTAATTTTATTTTCACAAAGCCGCAAACTTGACATTTATGAATTTAAATGTGAAGGTTGTACTTTCATTGAAAATGGATGTAAAAAAATAAATTGAATAAGTGGGGAAAAATGAATTTTTTTTGAAACTTATCCAATTTCAAGTATTTCAATTACGATTTAGAAAAGGAAATTGAGCGGAGGAAGGCCGCGGATACATAAATAAATGAACAAGAGAGGTTGAGTGAAAGCTGATTTAGAACTTTCATTTCAACTGGCTAATAGATTATTTTGAAAAACCTAGTCCTAGATAACACATTATCAAAATATTAATAATAAAAACAATTTATTTCCCTTAGTTCATTGTACTTTTCAAAGGTAAACATACAGAATATTTTACAGCTTCAAATTTGACCGCTGCGGCAACATCGCGATTCAGACTCAGATGCACATTCTGAACAGCCCTTCTATTCGGTTGTTTTACGGCCCAATATTGTTTTCATGTCCTCTGTAATGACTGCACATTTGTCATTCATTTTTTATGCAAAACGTCACCAGGATGGAAACACACACTGGCAACTGCATACATATTTTTAAACAGTTTTTATACAGACATATGTTTAAGTGTTTTGGTCAAATGTATGTAAGTTTGTACTGAGCTTAAAACTGCACGAGTCCTCCATTGGTTTGCTGCACAGCATGTGGCTGCGAGAAGCTACAGACTAGGCTCTATACGGGCGGGTTTCTAATATAGGAAATTCGCAACATTTTTTTTTTTTTTTAGTTAGTCGAAAATGGTCTAAAAAGCATAAAAAAATGTTTTTGAGAGGAAGTTAATAATACTATAAAAAAATGTTTTTTTTCTTAAAATTTTTACCTTGAACTATTACTATTCTCAATTTAAAATATTTTATTTTATTCCGAAAAGCTAACTATATATCCAATAGTGGGTAAGTGGCGCACTTCGCGCGATTATTTTATTAAATTTCACTTTCCGGAGTGGTTTAGACGCTCACGCGACTTTGTCGCTCCTTTAAGGGTATGTCAACAACTGCCAGGGAGGTGCCTGGGGCTAAGTTTATTAGAGAACAGTTTTGTGCCGGCCAACAATGGATGAGGAATCAAACCCTAAATATATATATATAAAAATTCTCAGAAAAATGCTTGCTATCACATATTAAAATTTCATATAAATCTGAAAATATTTACATTTCTAAATAAAAACTATTAAAACTTATAATTTGTTAATTTTAACACCCCGTAAAGAAATAAAATTATGTCCATTTATGTTAAATTGGATACACTTAGTAGTACAAGTCCACTAAACACCCTTTTGTTGAGTTAATAAGGAAGAAAACATGCATTTTACTAGTCAAAATCGAAAAGCCGATTTCCTATATTGGAAACCTCAACCCTCTATACTTTTTTCAAATTTCTTTCAGCGACGAAAAGCCAAATTTACAATAAAGTAGTAGTTTTTCGCACCAAACATACATCAAATTTATTACTTTTGCTACGATAGGTGTGGCATCCCTGATTAGACATTGCACACCGATGTGCCACGCTGAGGATGTGTAAAAGAAAATTTGGTTGACTGCCTCAGTGTATGTGCGCGACGTTTCTACGGGTGGTGGAAAATAAACTGTTTTTCGCTTTGCTCTCGGATTGTTTCCTAATTAAGTTCATAATTAAGATTAATTGAAAAATTAGGTGTAAATTGAATTATGATTACGTTAACTACACAGTATTACCCCTCATAGCACTAAAAAGAAAAAAAAAAAAATTAACAAGAATTTCAAAACAAGAAAACCTACAAACCAGCAAGGAGGCAGATTGTTCGGCGAAGATTTTTTCAAGCAAACGCAAAGAGAAGTATAAAATACTTGGAAGGAACCAGCACCAAGCGAAGAAAAGCCAAAGAAAAGAAGGAGAAGAAGCCACAAAGAGAAAAGAGTGCCACACAAGGAAAGGAACAGCAGCGGCAAGGAGAACGAACGACAGAAACAAATCAAATTTCGGTACGCGAGTGTTGCAAGACGAACGACGATGCATTCGGGAGAGCGAAAAAGAGAAGCATATGGGGTTAAATTTTAAATAAATTTCTATTCATAAAATTCAACAAATAAAATAAGTCGGGGGCCAGAAAGGCCAATCAAAAAGAAAGCGAACAAAAAATTGTTGATCAAAAAGGAAGAAGAAATATATCGGAAAACTTGATATTTCTGTGCTGGTACTCGCATAAAAGGAAGAAAGAAGAAGAGGTCATCAAGAAAGGCGACGAGTGGATTTCTATTTCTCTCCGTCTCCACCGCCAGCAGCAGCAGCAGCAGCAGCAGCAGTAGCAGAAGCAAAAGGGAAATTTCTTGAAGACCAAAAATAAATAAAATTGCTGCAGGGATACACCTATCCTATTTGTGCTGTTCTGTGCTGTACTGTGTCGAGCTTTGCTCTGCTTTTGCTTAGTGTTCTGTTCTGTTCAGTGTTTTCTCTTGTGAACGTATAAATTTCCGTTTTAATGCTGCTTTGAAATACAGCCAGTAAGTGGGGGAAAATGTCGTGTATTTCGAGCAATTTCAGTTCATTTTTCCTCGACTCCTTGAACGATCCATCGGAATTTGCTAAATATCTGAGTAATGGTGAGAACAAGGTGCAGTCGTTAGATGATTTCCAGGTTTTTGGTAGTAGTGGGAGCAGCAACGGAAGCTATAGCAATAGTTCCGGCATAAATAGTGCTGTTAGTGTAAATGGTGATAGTTCAATTTATGTGAATGGAGAAAATCAGCAACAACACCCAGGAAATCTGCAACACTATTCTGGTATGAACCATCAACATGGTTACCATCAGACGCAGCAGCTTTCTGTTCACCAGCAACAGAGTGTCCCTACTACCCCGCAAACATTTAACCACCAGCCAACTGCACGATGGAACAATTCGCAGACACCTGCAACACCCTGTAGTACCCCCGCTGGTACCCATCCTGGCTGTGCAGATCACAGCAATCCTCATCACCATCACCTGCATCATAACCCACACTCGCAACAGCAGCAGCAACAACAACAACAACAACAGCAACAGCAACCACAGAATACTTCCAATCACCACCATCATTTTGATGGTTCCTTTGAATTCCTGAAATATCTTCGTCATACTGGCGATTATGGTGAAGAATCACAATCGAACAACACGCCTACACCAGCAACACCTTGCTCCAATAGTAATTTAATTGACTTAGATAGTAGTACATCAATGACACCACACAGCCATCGCACTGGTACACCTCTAGCTGCGGCAGCAGCCACCGCAACCCCATTGAACCGTTCCTCGCTGGACATCGATACTTTTGACCACGATTCCAAGCACAACTTGTTCGATCTACAACACCAGACTAGCAACAATTCAAATGAGTCTTCCTGTGACCCAATGGGCGCCTTCGCTGGAGTTCATCTCAACGCCAGCAACTCGAATATCTCATCAGAGTCAGCGGGTAGTGACAATTCGAACAACAATAATAATCAAAGCAATGCTTCCAAACCGTTGGTTAACTTTAGTATTAAGGATAACTTCGAGGTTCATCCGGCGCACAAGGTCGAGGAGGGCATCTTCCAGCACATGAACAAACTACCAGTGAAAAAGAAGGACACTCTGAAACAGCATGGTGTTCGGTTCACGGGACAAATGACTTTGGCCGACAAATCGATAGTGGTGGAGAACTTTATCAAATTCTGCCAAGTACGTGGTGTAAATGGAATGCATAATGAAATATATATACTTATAATCGCCACCCATATCCTACCTCCCTATCACCCACCCCTCTACATACTACCATCTCACACCCTTAAGCCATTAAGCATTGCTACATACGTATACGTCTTGAGAATTATGTAAACATGAAATAAAATTTGTATGTTTCATATTTCATATGAGAGTGGCAACGATACATGTTCACAAAATATCGATTTTTAAAGTAGTACTCATGTGGAAAATGCGTTTTCGGCTTAAGTGTGAAACTTTTGTTTTTAATTTAAATTTTATATATGTATGTATGTTTTTTTTTTTGTTTTTTTTTTTTATATATTTCTTTTTTAGGAGTATGATGTGACTGATCATCGACCGTTTTTGGCCCTCAATCAGAGCGGTATGAACAAGCCGGAGCAAATAAAATTTGCAAGATACCTGGGTCAGGGATTGCCATCGTTTACACTATTTTGCATTTACAGTAATTTCAAAAATCTCTTCTGCACTAAGCGAACAGAAACGTATGTTAGAAAAAAAAAAAAAAAAACTTAACCTTAAATCTTGATATTTGTTAATGACGGCTTTAACTATTCTAGGTACGAGAAAGATGGCTATAATTTGCAATACATTTTGGACAAGACCAAACGCTTCCTATCGAAAGCAACAGCTGGTGAGTTTAAAACTCTCTGCATGCACTTTGTATGGTATTAATCCAGGTTTGCGGTTTGTTGACACTTAAAATAAAGCAAAATCTTAATGCATGGCTTATTAGGTTATTCAGTTTTATATAAGTGGATATTGTAAAGTAGTTACCCTACCCTTTTAATATTCGCTGGTTTTAACATTTTCCAAAAAATCATAAATTATTTATGTACAGTTTAACTCCTTTTAAGCAGAACCTTGATCAGATGGTTGAGCTAAACATATTGAAAGGGAGTTAGGAAATGTAGTATTAGTATAAAAAAAATTTAATTTGTATTATATTTTTGAAGACGTAAGAGGCGGCATATAAAAGCAATTCATGAAAAAATTGTGTTTCAAAAAGCTATACTAACAAGAACGATATATGGAGATAACGATGTAACACTGCGTCTCCACAGGCAATATTTCAGGCAATGGCAATGGCAATTGCAATTTAAAATTTAGGTGGGTATTTCATTGCTGGCAATATACAAATGTCAAATGTAATTATGTCAAACGTGTGCGTGCCATTTTTATTTTCCGCCAGAATTTTCTTTTAAAAAACGTTTTTTTTGCCACACGTTCTTCTTTTTTACTTTCCGCCATTTTGAAAACATCGAAACGTCAAATTCATTGCCTTTGCGATGGAAAGCAATTATTGCCTTCCATCTGGCGGGCAATATTGCCATTGGCCTTGCTTGAGCGTCTACACTAGGAAATTTTAAGGCAATGGCAATTTATTGCCTCGAATATTGCCTGTGGAGACGCAGTGTAAGGCAGGAACCGGTTGGAATAGTCTACTGTTATATGCACCGATTAAAAGGAACACTTATGGATTAAACATGGTGTCTGTCTGTCCCACTTGTGAGCCTTTTATACATACAACGTAATGATAGGTTCGTTCCCTTGTTTGGGAAAATTCGTATGAATTTTAACGAATTCAAGTCCAATTTCTTTCGATAAGCCAAAATAAAGTGAATGACTGGCACCTACATATGTACAGTGTTTTCCAAAACTAAAGCACGAAATGACCTCACTTGGGAAAAACGCTAAAAGACTATGAAAAACCTATGATAATTTTATAGTTTTTATTTTTATTAAATGACAATATATTAGTATTAATTTTACTATACCGCTTAACATATTAAAAAAACAAAATAATTCAAGACATGTTAAAAATAGCTGGACAAAACTAAAGCGAATGCACCCTATTTCGTTCGTAGTTAGTAAATTTTACCGTTTATTTTCAATATGCTGCAAAGTTTACTGTTTTTATTCTCAAGAAAGTTCTAAAAAATGAGAAAGAGAACTAGTTGTTCAAACGGTTCATAGTGGCGGTAGACCCCAAATAACCAGCAGTCGCTGTGATGAAAGAATCATCAGACTTATCAAAAAGGACCCCTTCATATCATCAAGAAGTATGCAAAATGAATTAGGCCTAGAGACATCAAGCAGGACCATCCGGCGAAGAGCCGTTGATAGTGGCTTGCTATCTTATCGTGCAATAAAAAAGCCATTCATTTCCCAAAAAAATCGACGTGCAAGACTGGAGTTTGCAAGGCACACTTAAACTGGACAAAACAGTACTCTTTTCTGAAGAGTCGAAATTTAATTTGAAGGGATCTGACGGAGTCCGTACGGTACGAAGACCGAACTTCTAAGCCCCGATTTACCAAGGGCACAGTCAAGCACGATGTAGGCAATATTCTTGTCTGGGGATGTTTTTCCAGTCAAGGAGTTGTGCCAATTCACAAGATTAGTGGTATAATGGGTCGTTTCATGTACCGGGAGATTCTTCAAAATGTCATGCTTCCCCATGCTGAGGAAAACATGCCGTTGCGATGGATCTTCCAACATGACAACGATCCTAAACATACCGCTAAACTTGTGAAGGATTGGCTTAACGAAAGCGGTATTGCTATTATGAAATGGCCAGCACAGTCCTTGCTTCACCAATCGGAAATTGCCTGGAATAACATCCCCATACATATAATTGACAACCTCATTGCCTCATGCCTCGGCGATATGCTGCCGTAATAAAAAAATAATGGTTACGCCACGAAATATTAGCATTAAACATTTTTTTTAATTTTTTTTTTATTCATGAATTCAAAAATGTGCTTTAGTTTTGTCCAGCTATTTTTAACATGTCTTGAATTATTTTGTGTTTTTTTTAATATGTTAAGAGGTATAGTAAAATTAATAATTGTTAATTGAAGACTAATATATTGTCATTTAACAAAAATAAAAACTATAAAACTATCATAGGTTTTTTTAATGGTTTTTAGTATTTTTTCAAAGTGAGGTCATTTCGTGCTTTAGTTTTGGCCAACACTGTATATATGTATGTATTTGAATTTAAAAAAAAATCGTTAGGATGATGGGAAAGTATTGGTTTCCTGAAAATATTCGATCTAGATATTTTGATCAAATTGGACATTACTGTCATAGAGAAACTGAACATGGTGGATCTCTCAATTCTATCTGTGCGCACGATTGCAGGCTAAACGACTGGACGGATTCAGTAGGGTCATAATTCGAGGCGAAGTCGGAATTTTCATTCCAACCCCAAAATTAACGATACTTTACTAATGGCCGATTTTTTTTTTTTTTTTTTTATCGAATTACACACGCCAGTTGTTCGGCGTTACCTACCCCAGTAAAAACAGTGAGTTAGGCTCGACTGGAGCACAGTGCATGTTCTGTGCCCTTACGAAAGTGTAACGGAGGTGAAAAATCTCGAAAGAAACTTGGTAGTTCACAGTTACCAAGTAGTGTGGGACTCTAACGCCACTAAAAAGGAAAAAAAAAAAAACATCCTTAATCAGGACCGATCTATGTAAGATCGACAAATGATTTTTCTTTCTTATTATTTAAAATCACGTTGGGGAAAGTTTAAAATTATAAGTACTTTCCATAGCTTTTAGACCATTAGCTCGTGAGACAGTTTCTACCTCGGAGTTGATGTGATTTTGCAGTCGCTGATTTTGGCCGCTTTTGGAGAAAAAAAATCGGTTTTGTTGAAAACGACTAACGATTTCCATCAAATTCGATATTTAAGTTATGGTGAATATAAGGAACACTCTTTTCGGTAAAAAACATTTTATTTTTCAACATAGTCTCCTTTTAGCTCTATACACTTTATCCAACGTTTCTCCAATTTTTTGATACCCTCCAAATAATACGATTTCTCGAGCCTCTCAAAATAAGCGTTTGTTTCAGCGATGACCTCTTCATTCGACCCAAATCTCTTACCTCCGAGCCATTTCTTCATGTTTGGAAACAAGAAATAGTCGCAGGGGGCTAAATCTGGGGAATATGCTGAATGAGGGAGGAGTTCGTAGCCTAACCCATGCAATTTTGCCATTGCGACTGCGGACTTGTGCGCCGGTGCGTTGGCCTGGTGTTTTTGCTTCAAATCGGCTTGGAATCGATCCAGCAGCTCTGCGTAATATGCGCTGGTGATCGTTTTACCCTTTTCAAGGTAATCGATGTGAATAACACCGCGCGCATCCCAAAAAACACTCGCCGATCGTCCATTATCAAACCATGGATTTTGTTGACCATTTCTGGTGTGGTGACCTCAATTGGGCGACCAGAACGTTCAGCATCACTTGTGCTTGAACGACCTCACCGAAATTGAGTAAACCAGTGGTGAATGGTTCCAATCGATGGTGAAGAGTCCCCACAATATTTGTCAAGCTTTTGTTTGGTTTGCGTGATAGTTTTTTCTCGCAAAAAATAGTGTTTAATGAGCAGTCGAAATTCACTTTTTTCCATTTTAACGAAAATGCTAGTAGGCGTCTATATAAAATGGCTGCCACAACAAAACTATTTGACAGATCTGTCTGAAAATTTGGGTGCGTTCTTTTGAAAGATGATTCTGGACAAAAAAAAATTAAGGTGACGACACAATTTGTGTTAATTTTCAGGGACTTATTAACCCACCCTCGTATGCTATCGGATGGTGTACAAAGTTTTTTTTTTCCAAAAAGATCGTTTAACGGTACTTTTGTTATTCACCGGTTTCTGAAAATTTGCTATTTCTCGGCTGCCATCCGATTGGTTGTGTTAGAAATCAAAATTTGAACCATATTTCACATACACTTGTGCTTTTACAATTAAGCCACATAAACACGATCATAATATTTAGTGTAAAACAAGGCTTTATTAGTCAATTACGATTAATTGACTTAAATGGATTGTTTATAATTATTTGTAAAATTCATATTATCTTGGATTTTTTATTTAACAAATCATAAAATGTAAAATTTGCCGATATTCTTTTATATCGCTTTAACCTCGGTTGACATATAATTAAGCCACTTACTTAATAAGTTAAGATTATAGTTACTATAGCTATTAAAGTAGGTCCTACCTCTTTGAGAGTTAGTACTTGGTTGGGAAACCTTTTTGCCTAATAACTTAGGCGCATCTATTGGTCACAGTGTTGACCAGCACTTCACATTGGGCGAGTGTGATCTTGTTCCGCTCCTGTTGAATAATTTGCCACAGAGAGGCTTTGTATGTAGGTTTTCTTGCAACAACTGCACTTTTTATAATGCCCCATAGATTTTCTATGGGGTTTAAATCGGGACTTTGAGCTGGCCACTGACGTGGGACGTAGATGCGGTTGGACTCCAACCATGATTTAACTACCCTAGAGCAAAGCTTTCCATATGGTCTTCTATCGTTTTCAAAGACGTTAAATTTGGATTCATCGCTCCAGTCGACCAATTTCTAAAAATTGATGTCTTTAGGAAGATGTTCTTTTGCGAATTGTAATCTTCGTGCAATATTTTTTTTCGACACGTTTGGTTTACGTCTCGCAATTCTTCGATTTAAATTATTTTCCTTCAGGTGCCTCCGGAATGTTTGTACGGAGATTTTTACGCCATAGTCCGTGTCTATTTGGGCTCTTAGCTGAGATAAAGTCAGAAAAGGTTCAGACCTACTCAGTCGAGTCAGCTGTCTATCTTCCTAAAGTGTGATTTTGCGCGGTTTATTACGGGGAAGATTATCAAATGTTTTATTTTTTTTGGTAATAGTGAATTGCATTTTTCACTTTACCTCTTAAAAAACCTAAAAAATCGACCACTTTTGCAATTGATCTGTATTTTTGGAAGGCTTTCCAGATGATGTTTCTTCGCATGGGTTGGAGCTCTTATTCTTACCCATTTTTACTAGCTTTTTTTCTAAATTTCGATCAAAGTGTATGTGAAATTAATAAATTTAAGTAAATAAATTTCAGTAAAAATGGTAGTAGAAAAGTAGTCAATTTCCTTTAATCGCACAAAATGGCTTAATTATATGAGCACTAACCTTACTGATTTTTCACAAACAACTACTCACTGCTTGTAACACAAATGTTTTTTTTTCCTCAACGTCCTTGTGGCATTGAAGTAAAGATAACAGTACTTTAGAATCACACAAAAACAGACGCATAAAACAAACGAGACAATATTTTTTCGCAAAAATGTTGCTGTTCTACATCCATTGGCTTAATTGTATGAGCACAAGTGTGCATATACATGCATATGTGTGTACATGACTATGGTATATCAAGTTTGTAAAATGTTAACAAAAATATTTATTTTAACGCATTTAAAAAAAAATAATATTGTTTAAATATTAATACTTGAGTGTTTTACAATTATACAACATATACCTACATACATGGGTGCAAATGCATGCGACTCAGACGTGCACTTTTTTTTATATCCGTTAAAATTAAAAAAAAAATAATGTTGACATTTTTCAAGAACTATTACATTGCATATGTCAAATATTGTTTAGATATTGATTTTGGACAAAATATTCCGTTATTCGTATTTTTTTTTTGTCAAAAAACGTGACACGCCATCGCATAGCATACACTGCCGTCCATAAGTTTTCGGACTATACATTCTGTCAGAGACAATTGATATTTAAATTAAATTGACATAAAACTCATCGTCTGTTTCATTTTAATAATCAAAATTTATTGTAAATAGCTTCATCAATATTATATTTGTCTAGTCAAATGAACAAATTAATTGAACCTAATAAATTGGGTAATAAAATAGAGTTAGAGTTCTTTTTTGTCGAAAAATCCACCTCGTACTTGTACCACTTTGGCCGTCAATCTAGGCATTCTATCAATCAGCTTCTCAATAGTTTTCAATGTTACTGATCTTCAGGCTACTTGAAGGATCTCCCAAGGTTTGTCTTTCGATGTTGGACACTATGTCTTCGAACCTTTCTGTCAAGTTCCTTTTAAAGCAACTCTATTGGGTTGAGGTCGGGTGATTAGGCAGGCCATTTCATATTTTTCATTGTTCCTTCTTGTTTTTCTTGGTCCACGTATCCTCGGCAAAGGTTGGAATAATGTTTCGAATTTGTCTGTATTTCTTATTCATGATTCTATCGATACGGATGAGGTCTTCAACACCGGCAAGAGAGTAACATCTCCAGACAATTATTGGACCACCGCCATACGCGATTGTTGTGACCATACAGCTAGGGAACATATTTTCTTCAGCAGACCGCCGAACGTAAACTCTCCATTTTTGTCCAAAAACTTCAAATTTGGACTCGTTCGTCCATACTCGTAAGATTTTCGAACAGTCGGTTGTTGCCAAATCCTGGTGCTCTCTTCCCCAATCTAGCCACTTGAATTTGTTTTGAGGTCATAGTAAAGGTTTTCGTACTACTACTCAACCATGAAGGCCTCCGGCAGCTAAACGCCATTTTGTCGTTGTCACAGATATCTGCTTTGAGTGCGAACGGTTGAACTCTGCACAGATTTCTGGAGCTGTAAGCCGTCGATCCCTCTTGCCTATTAATTTTATAGTCAGGTCCTTGATGTTAATCTGTGCCTTCTGCTTCTCTTCCGGCTCTTAAGAGTCGATGATTCTTTAAAGAAGTTTCAACACTAACTGACGCTGGAAGAATACACAACCTGGGGTCGAATTACGACATCAGTTAACGAGTGAATGAAATCCATACGCTACCGAGTGATCGAGTAACTACATTGGAATGATCACATAAGAATGGTCACGTATCGAGTGCACTTTGAAAATTGTACTAGTGCAATTCTACTACATTGAATTGAGATGGCTGACAAATGTCAAAACTATTTATTTTTGTGTGAGGAAAAGTTTTGTATTTATTTAATTAAAAATTGAATATTTACTTAATTTGTCATCCTCTGAATCAGAAGATGAAAAATAATCGTTATGAGTGTATTGAACGAAGCCTTTAAAGAGATAAAAGCGATCCCTTCTCTTTACAAGACTGCGTACGTATACAAAACTATAATTTTCTGAAAATATTTTTCACAACATACACTTTTGATTGCAGTTCTATCAAAATAGTCAGGGCAAATAAGAATGCATTTTTATTTATAATGGAAAAGATAAATTTTAGAGGATGCACCTAAACCGCTCATAAAATTTGCCAAAATTTCCTTTTGCAGACTCAACCTGAAATAAATTTAAACAAACGCAAACATAATAAACAAAGATATTCTCACATATTTTCTCCCAAATGCACCTCAGCTCGTCAGCAGAAACCATATCGAATAAATAAATAGACGATCACTGATGACAGAATGCCAAATTTCGATACTCGATACTCGATCTCTTAAGCGGTCATGTCAAATCAACATTTATCAGTCACGTGTTGCTCGATAACTGATGCGGTAATTCGACCCCTGTTTTTATTGTTAGAAAACAAACCTATTTTTCCCAGAAAATATCTGAATTGCAGTTCTTTTGGAAAATGTATTTTACAAAAAACTAAATTATTTGCGTTTTATGGTGGTTTTTGTGATAAGTTAATAACGTTTGCAGTTTTGTTTTATTACTCCCTATGTTGGTCTATGCCTTAATTCGCTTCCTTTTTTTTAAAACACTGCACCTGTTTTAATACGTAATAATATTTACTATCGACCTTAACAGGTTTGACCACATTAACCCAAATATGACCAAAATCGTTAGAACCGTTTTCGAGCAAATCGTGCTCGAACTAATCGGCCATTAGTAAAGTACCATTAATTTTGGGGTTAGAATGAAAATACCGATTTCACCTCGAATTGTGAATCCACCGAGCCCCGATATGTAGTTTAGGCTGCAGTCTTCCATACATACAGAAAGACAGAATTAAAAGGCCCACTTTTTTGAGTTCTTCTATTATAGTAATGTCAAGTTTGATCATAACCACGAGATTGAACATTTTCTGGAAACCAATACCTGTCCTTCTAGGAGCAAGTAAAAATCATGAAAGAGAAAGAATAAGAGAGTAAAACATTTCCTCTCAATGGAAAAACTTGAGGATTTTTGTCCAACAAATGTGGTTAACTGTTAAGTCGGATTATATAAATTTCAAATTGCCTATTAAGTGTATTTTCTGGTTCATTTAATATAAAGTAGATGAAAATATGCGTAAAATGCTCTCTGAAATCATTCTAGTGCATGAAAATTAGTGGTTCCTTACATATATTCCTGAAATCTCCCTTTTGTTGTTGAACGCGTTTCCTAACTTTTGTGTAATTTTCACCTTTTCTTAGGGATTTTTTTGAAATTTGTTATTTTACGAATTTTAGTGCTGAAAGTAAGCGAACAGATATCTTATTAGATATCTGTTCTCTAAAGAAACGAAAATATGATTCCCGTCATCTAAATATGTACATAAAGAAACTTGTCCTGACTGATTCATCATCGCCGAACCGAAACCGCTGAAGCTAGAACTAGGCAGACTAGGCTATAGAAGGGGTACCTGCCTATTCGCCAAAATTTATTTCGCAAATATTACTTCGCATTTATCGAAAAAAATTTTGTTTGTTTCGCAGTAGTTGTTTCGCAAATTTTCATTCAGTCTTTGATTTATCTCGCGACGAGATCATTTCGCAATACTTTTCCCGCGCTTTTACATTTCGCTTATGATTGGGCAGCAATTTGTTGTTTTGAAGGAATTTATTTCGTTAACTGTTAATTCCCATTTTGGTGCATTGTCGTTTATGTAATTGAAAAAATGACACTTGACATTCATTGGTTTTGCAAACGCCGGATGTGTCTCAAAGTGTAGTTCCGAAATGAAAAACTTGGTGTTTGGTTACACGCTGCGTAGCGGTGCCCTGAGCGCCTGCATGTGAGGCCGAAGGCCGTCCGATGGATGAGTCGAAGAGATGTCCCATAGTGTGAAATCCTTTTATCCCGCGAAGCGGTTTATCCAAGTACTGTTAAGATACAGGCGCCTGCCAGACAACAAACATTTACAATTGTACCCAACCAAATTGTTCGAGATTTCGAAATAAGTAAAGCTTATCAAGAAAACGCTAACTTAGGAAAATAACATAATGCGAATTGATCACAACGCAAGACAAAAATTGAGAGATAATAAATACGAAATGATATTTTTTCGGTATGATAACATGCCGAAATAAGAAGCTGCTAAACAAAAATTGCGAATAAATAAAATGCAAAATGATTATGCAAAATGATGATGCAAGACAAATAATTGCGAAATGAAATGATCCGCGAGTAGACCCCTACCCCTATAAAAGTTTATATAGGAACAAATATTTTTCGGTCGGATTTACTTGAATCTTAGCATAACTACTCGTACTCTAGAACACTAATAATGAAACACTGATTTCAGCATTTCACAAAATTCAACCCCAACAAATAGAAAATCCATGCTAGCGAAGTCACGGGCATCAGCTAGATTGACATATGAAATAAAAGCTGAAAACTTAACCAATTTACATAATATAGAAAATATTTTTTCTAATAAAGTTAGTTGAACATTTGTATCGGGAAATATTAATGTGAAAAATATGCTGCCAAATCATCTCTTAGGTGAACGAAAATCACGTGATATTTCATACGAACGATCGGATTGGGATTATGGAATACAATCGCTCATGTGACGTTGTTTTTTGGTTCGAAGTGAGAATTGCATTAGAGGAAACGTCGAATAGGTGTCATTTGGTTATTCAAAATAATACATATGTCTATTAATTTGTGATCAAAGGGATTTGTGCAGCCTTATTTTTTTTTATTTAATAACTATCCGATTCGATAATGAGAAGACTGTCTGATAAAAGCAACAAATTTTATTTCCCGAATAATGTTGGGATACTGTTTAGGATTTCGTAAGTAGATCACACATCCCTCGCTAGCTCGTCCGTCATTTTCCCTCTAGATAGTGTCATACGCTGTTGTTAGGTCAATAAATGACAATGATGTCTTCAACTTGGAATTAGAGCGGGCTTCAGTAAGAGTTGTAAGCGCTTACACTTGATCCACACAGTTGAAAAATTCAGCCTTTTTTATAGATTACACGGCGTTAATTGCGGGTTTGATTCGGATATATATTAATCTTTCAAAAAGTTTGTACACCACACTAAATAAGGTTATCCTGTCTATCGTTTGGCTTTCCAGGTTTAAATAAGGCGATTACTTTAGCTTTCTTTAGTTCCAGTGTGTCCAGTTTCCAAAATATTGGTTTAAAAAGTCCGGACTCGCCTGCTTTGAGCAACTTCTACTTCCTCGACACTGAATGGACTTGAGAACTCTACCAGTTCATCTGACTCTTTTTTTCGATTTTGACAGCTATTACATTCGGTCTGATCGAAGGTTTAAGAGCCGCTTTGGGCGTGCTGTTTCCTAGTTTGCGAAACAGGTTCCAGGATTTGCGGCTGGAATGCAGTTGGTATTTTTTACCGTGTGTTGCCATTTTACGCTGTCGAGGGACTTCAATATAATAGTTCGTCCGCTATTTCCACATTTCCAATTTTGTTCGAACTCTTTGTAGGGACGCTCGCTTTATTCGGACCAACGAAGGATGTATTGTTTGCGGTACATGTCTTTTATCTGTGGAAGTACGATGCCTAGTTTATAGTTTTATAGTCGTTTATAGTTTTTTTGCTGTTAGTTGAGTCCATCTTATAGCGGCATCGAGGTCTTTCGAAAACCAGATGGTTTGTT
Source organism: Pocota personata (assembly GCA_963082735.1). Lineage (NCBI taxonomy): Eukaryota > Metazoa > Arthropoda > Insecta > Diptera > Syrphidae > Pocota > Pocota personata. The sequence goes on from OY720431.1 coordinate 68,985,416, forward strand.
GAAGTTCCATCCTGGTTGGGCTACAGATTTAACTAAGAGTATTAGTATAGGAGAGGAGTGAATTCTTTTTTATATCTTTGGAGAACTTGAAGTGAAACTTTGTTTAGAAATATGATCAAATTTGTTAAATAGCTCTTAGAAATCATAATGAACACATCGAACTCAGTTTTCTACTAATCTGAGCTATATGCTCTCGCTGACTTTTGTTTATAGAACTTCTCTTGTTCATACACCAATTTGACGTATCTCTAATAATTTAGCCGACACATCAAATTTAATGGGTCAGGCAAATAATTTTCTGCCGTCTTGTATAATATATTTCTTGAGTGTTGAGCTTCCTGGTGTCAGTCATAATGTGTGTGCCAATAATAATGTGAAAGAAAACTGCATTGAAATCGGTTAAGCCGTTCTCTAGTTATATGGTACGAAATAAACAACGGAAAACATACAAAGTCCTTATTGTTAGCTATCTAGTAATATTAGGTCTATGTCCAAGCGTGCACGTGTTTGCCTAGTAGATGCTCAGAAAACGTTCCAATACATTGAAGAAAACCGACAATTCCATTTGAAAATCATACAGTAGTGGTTGTTTTTTGCAAGAAATCTTCAAAAATCGTCTCCGTCGCACGCCTAACTTAAGAAGAACCATTGTATGGATTTAGATGAAATTTGATTTGTTAGTTTGTAACAATGTGTATATACTTCCATATGCAAATCATCAAAATTGAGTGTAGTAGGGTGGAAGACATATGAGAACAAGAGAATTAATATCTTAACTTAAATTGTAACTTTCTCGTACAGTATGTACGAGTATCCTATAAACATTGCTAAAGTTCATTTAATTTAAGGTTTATTCAAGAACTACATATCTTGTTGTACCTGTTTGCACCCGGTAGGATATCAATTTTAAGCAAAAACCTCAGGAGAATCAGGGAAATAGCAATTTGGTGCAAGTTCGCTAATGTGTAAAGTACCGTTATGCGAATTTTTAACCAAAAACTGAGTACGCAAATGGATATGCTTGTATTACCTTAAATATCGATATTAATCGTTTTCGAGAAGTTCGACTTTCCGAAGTCGGCCCTCAATAAAGTAACGTTACTTTTAGGGTTAGAATGAAAATTCGGATTTCGCCTCGCATTGTGACACCAAAGACTCCAAATGTGAAGTTTGAAGTTAATCATTCTAGCATCAAAATTAACGGTACTTTACTAACAGCCAATTTTTAAAAATATCTACTTTTTCGAAAACAGCTCTTACATATGCTAATAGATGGCGTACCAGGTTTCAATAATTAAACAGCATTTGATATACAGCTTGTTCCACGGAAACGTGTCATCTTAAAATAAACTATGAATATTAATGAGTCCAGTCTCCGTTATTATCGATTATTGCCTGGTATCTATTTGTACAACTTTCACTGAATTTTTGCGCGTATTGTTGTAAAGAAAGTTAAATAAAACGACGGAACTCCTGAAATAAATACATTTATTCATTATTTTCAACACATATTCTGTACATAACCCTCTCCAAATTTCCTCCAAAACCAGTGTAAGTTATCATGTTGTAGATATTTTTTTGTTTTCCTTTAAGCTTTTGCTTCTTTCGTGACTACACATTTTCATTTGATACGCATCAGGACTCTGCGATGTCCAATCTAACTAGTAACTTTTCACCTTATTTTGTCCAGGGTTTATTCCAATAATTATTGACGAAAAAGAGATGCTCCATCCGTAAATACAATGTCGCTTTAATCATGCGTTAAGTTCTGTGTTGTCCAACTCAACCTTTTGTTGATATGGTTTACAGTCAGTAATGCTTAAAGGTTGGTACGTCTGTTTTTGATCCCAGATTTTGCTAAGCGGCATCTTATCTTGTTGATGGATACTCTAATTTATCTTCGAGATCATTTTTCTGCAGACTTATTGTTGGGATTTCCGGAACAATTCACAAACCACTTTATTCTTTTTATTTTGCCGACTTTGTTGTACCTTCAATCTTATCCACTTTTTCACAAACGCCATTGATGTTCTCATATATTTTGCTACCGATTTAACACTCATTTTCGGTCCTTTTGGATGAGTTCACTAGAAACACTTTCAAAACGCTTTTTAAAGGCGTCACTCATTTTATAATAATCTTTCCCCACCAAAGAAACAATAATTCGATTATAAACATGTGGTTGCGAGTAAAGGAAAATACATAAATACAGTAACGGACATAGAAATCCGGACATAGTGAAAAAATTAATTTTAGCAGAACAATTTTGGAGGTTTTAGAGATAATCAAGATCCATCTTTACCGAACGTTAATTTGTTGAAATACATTTCAGATTCGAAAAACAATAAACCAATTTCCAAAAAAAGGCTTTATACAAACATTTTCAAATTGTTTCAAGTTTCATTGAAAAAAACAAGTTTACACACTACTGATAGTTTTTATTGCTATACGTGTTTATGATTTTTTTTTTACGGGAAACAGACTTCTCAAACTTCCGGGAACTGAAGATGTTAATGCTTTGTAGTCCCCCCTTTTTTTATTACGGTTTTTAATCCCTTCGGGCATTGATGTAATCAGGCTGTGTAAAGTATCCAGTGCGATTTCCTCATACCACACTTTTTCAATGAATTTGTCCAACTCGGTTATTGTCCGTGGCTTCTTCTTCGCTACCTGAGCCTTAATTATGAACCAAAGGTTCTCAATCCGGTTCAGGTCAGGGCTGTTTCCTGGCCACTCCAATGTTGCAATACTATTCTCGGTTAGAAAATTTTTGCCTTGGAATGAAAAAATGCATTTACGAACGTGTTGCTAACGCCCACTGGAGACGTTTTAGGCGCATTCGTTTATTTAGAAATGTTTTTTTGGCAGGTCTTCTTGCGTTCAAGTCAGCTTCTTGAAGCCTTCGTCTTAAAGTCCGTGAGCTTATCTCTGATCCTCAAGCCTCTACAAAGTCTGTCCTTAAATTTTCAGCAGTTTTGAATAGATCACGCAGGCTTATTCGTTTTAAAAGCCGATCTTCAGCGCTGGTGGTCTTCCTTCTGCGACGCGTCCTCTTTTTTCTTTGCAATGAGCCCGTTGCCTCGAATTAAGCCACTGACGTCTTGCTGAGTCCCACTTTTCGCGCTATATCACGAACACTTAATTTTTCATTTTTAAAGTCATTATTTCGACTTTTGTTTTTTCACTCATTTTCTATATTAATAACATTACTTCCACTCTCACTCAAACTACTTTTTTTTTCAATGAACTATTACAAAGTGAACTAGAATCACGTCATCAAAGCCTCTTTATGCTAATTTCAAGATAATTGAAGTTAAAGAATTTGTTTCTTCATAAATGCATACATACGTAATTTTGTAAATTGTCAAAATATATATTTTTTCGATTTTTGACAAATTAAAATATAATTTAAACGATTTTGTTGGAATTCAAAAAATAATTGAGAAGTAAACAATATAAAGGGTGTCCCAAAATTCACGCAAGAAGTCATTTTGATAGAAAACACAAGTTTTTAATTAAAAATTGCAAATGTCTTATTGATTCATAAAGTAAACAGTATAGGGTTATGTATGGAATAGCATATCGTGTAAATGGCCTCCACGACTGTTGGCACACACGCACTCTTTTGTCAAATTTTCCATGACCGTTTTGCATAAATGTGGCTGAATTTCTTTGATACAGCGCTCAATTTGCTCCTTCAAGGCGTGGGTGGTCGTGGGCTTGTTTGTATAAACCTTAGACTTCAAAAAACCCCAAAGTAAAAAGTCTAAAGGCGTTAAATCGCATGATCTAGACGACCAATTCTGATCACCAAAACGGGAAATTACACGACCAGGAAATGATTCATGCAGTAATTGAATTGTTTCTCGGGCTGTATGGCATGTGGCACCGTTTTTTTGAAACCACATGGCGACCACATCCATATCGATGATGCCTTCAGCTCAAAATTTGTACCAAACAGTGACACGTTGTGGATGCATTTGTTTCTCAACAATATCTCGTGGATTTTCTGAACCCCAAAATGGACAATTTTGACGATTAACAAAGCCATCAAGATGAAAATGAGCCTCAGCGCTGAAGATGATTTTGTTTCAAAAATCAGCGCCCATTTGTTATTGATCCATAATCCATTCAACGAACTCTCTTCGCTGTGCGTGGTCAGTAGGCTTTAGTTCTTGAGTCAATTGCACTTTGTATGCATGAAGATGCAAATCTTTCGTGAGAATACGCTGTAGAGAGCTTCTCGAAATGTCCGGAGTGTCAGTCTCCCTGAATTTTTGAATTAATCTCTTCACATTTGATGAAGTTAAATCACTATTCCGACCATATTTTGTATAAAAATTGCGAACTGTAGCTGCCAAACCTTCATTATTTTTAAAATATTGCTCAACAATGAAACGCGTTGTTCTTTGTAGCACTCCACTTTTAATAACTCTGAACTGTCAGCTGCCACGCTGTCGTTTTTTTTTTTTTGTTGGCAACACTTCACCGCACAAATGGCGCAAAATTCAAATCTTACGTGAATTTTTATGGCAGCCTTTATAAGTGCAAGTACGTGCAGCATTTAAAGTTTCCATATATTTGCGTAATGATACCGCACACATAAGCAACATTTGCGGGGTGTAGCAATGTCTGCCAGATCGCAAGCGCGTCTTGTCAAGCAAAATGGCCCCAAGGCATTCAGTTACAATCCATATTTAATACTGTTTTGCATTTTTTACATTTCGTTTTATATATACATAAGTAATAGCGAGATATACATAGTATTAAATTTATCATTCTTATAAATAAAGTTAGGCGACAAAATAGGTTTGACAGCAATTTTATCATTATTTAATGTAATGGTTTAAAAGAAACATACGAGGGTGGGTCAATAAGTCCCTGAAAAATGAAATAAGGAACACTCTTTTCGGTAAAAAACACTTTATTTTTCAACATAGTCTCCTTTTAGCTCTATATACTTTATCCAACCGAAATCTCTTACCTCCGAGCCATTTCTTCATGTTTGGAAATAAGAAATAGTCGCAGGGGGCTAAATCTGGAAAATATGTTGGATGAGGGAGGAGTTCGTAGCCTAACTCATGCAATTTTGCCATTGCGACTGCGGACTTGTGCGCCGGTGCGTTGTCCTGGTGAAAAAGAACGTTTTTCTTCGCCAAATGCGGCCGTTTTTTGCTTCAAATCGGCTTGGAATCGATCCAGCAGCTCTGCGTAATATGCGCTGGTGATCGTTTTACCCTTTTCAAGGTAATCGATGTGAATAACACCGCGCGCATCCCAGAAAACCGTCGCCATGACCTTATTTGCTGACAAACCCGCCTTGGCCTTCTTCGGCTTCGATTAACCGGGAGAAGTCCATTGTTTTGACTGTTCCTTGGTTTCTGGTGTGTTGTGGTGAATCCAGGTTTCATCCACGGTTACGAAACGGCACAAAAACTCAGCCGAATTTTTCTGGAACATCGCCAAACACACCTTTGAAGTTGCTAAACGAATGCGTTTGTTGTCGATTGTGAGCAAACCCGGCACCCATATAGCGGAAAGCTTTTTCATGTCCAAATATTTATGTAAAATCGAAATCACTGAGCCATGTGATAAGCCTGTGGCCTCTTCAAGTTCGCGCACTTTCACTCGCCGATCGTCCATTATCAAACCATGGATTTTATTGACCATTTCTGGTGTGGTGACCTCAATTGGGCGACCAGAACGTTCAGCATTACTTGTGCTTGAACGACCGCACCGAAATTGAGTAAACCAGTGGTGAATGGTTCGAATCGATGGTGAAGAGTCCCCATAATATTTGTCAAACTTTTGTTTGGTTTGCGTGATAGTTTTTTCTCGCAAAAAATAGTGTTTAATGAGCACTCGAAATTCACTTTTTTCCATTTTAACGAAAATGCTAGTAAAAAAAAAAATAAATGAATATTTGGCGCAACAGCTCTTTAAGTGCCAGGGGGCCTAGCTTCTCGCAACCACTCGTGTTGTGTGCGTTATATTTTTCACACGAATAGAAGGGACCTACCTAGTGCCGTATCCGAACGGCAATTTGTTTTGAGAAGCTTTCTCGTGACAACAATACTCTCGGATGTTTGTCAGACGTTCGCGAGAGGTAGGATCGTGAAAAAACATTTGTGTTTTCTGGGATTCGAACTTGGAACCTCTTGCGTAGTGATCCGACACACTAACCACTACGCCACGACGCCCACGCCCGAAAATGCTAGTAGGCGTCTATTTAAATGGCTGCCACAACAAAACAGATCTGTCTGAAAATTTGGGTGCGTTCATTTGAAAGATGATTCTTGACAAAAAAAAAATTAAATTTAAGGTGACGACACAATTTGTGTTAATTTTCAGGGACTTTTTGACCCACCCTCGTACCTATAACTAGCTTGTGAGCTTATCGCTCACATATTGAAGATATATTTTAGATGATTTTTTTTTATTTAGCTTTAGTACCTATGTTGTATTGAAGCAAATAAATAGGAGTCTGAATTTAGGAAAAACAATACATACTCGTATTGATCAATTTACTAATAATTTAATAATTCTAAATAAATATTATGTCACAGAAGTCTTCTACCATATTTATTATATACGTATGCAAATCGAACATCAATTAAAAGTGTATAATATTGTAATATGCGAGCTACGGCTCGAGTAGATAAAACAATATTCTGTGAAATTATTTCTTTATTTTCTAGTCTCTAGAACAATTCAGGTTCACACTATACTATTCTTCGCAATTCTTTTCTTACAAGGTCTCTGTCCTCTCAAATCACTTTATCTCCTTTCAATTACTTAATTCACAAATCCAAACTAATTACTTCTTCTTGTTAAATCTCAACTTTCAATTTATCACAAGATTACAACTTCGCCCATTATCACTTTTCTAATCTCTTCGCCACAGTTTTGAAACTACTGCTTCTTTCTCAATCGCCATCTGTCCTTATATAGCAGAAGTTTCTGATAGCCAGAAACTTCTAGCAAATTCTTCGACCACTGGAACAAGAGAAATTCTGATGTAATAATTCTTGCTGTGGAGACTTCGTCCCAGACACGAACCTCGAATGAAAGGACAGTTCGAATCAAAATTCTGCCAGAATGAAAAGTCACTTCGGAATTTGTTGCATCATTCTTTTAGGGAGCGTAGTTATTATTATGCTACAATATAATAATAAATAAATTTATAAACAAATAGGTAAATAAATAAATATTATAAATAAATAGATGGGTCGCGGAATATGGGTAATTCTGCAAAAGGCGAGGTTCAGGCTACTGGACGGATCCACAAGTTGTGGATGGTAGAACAGCCTTTAAATATAAAGATTTGCTGTGATTAAGTGTGTACATATTTACTAATAAACAGTCCTGACCAAGCATCGAATATTGGACAAGTGTGGAGGAATTTGCAGTTGGGCTCTGTATATTGCCTCAGTTTAATACCTACAAGACGAGCATATGTCGCCTTCAAATAAGCATCAAGTCGTGATCCATTCCGCAGCGTATGAACCAAAATGGGTGGCTTCTAACGGCGTTTGTTTCTCAAGGCTAGAAGCGGCTGAAATTACGAACTCGCCAACACACAGGGCTAGCATTTAACATAACATTTTTAATCTCAAAATCTATCCTTTCTACTCTAATCTTTAAATCTCCTCTATTAACCTTTTCTCTCCCCATCACTGGGTTATTAAACTTTAAAAGACATAGGCCACTAGTAGAATTGAGCATAATCAATTGCAAAAAGTATTTAATTACTCTAATAATTACATTAACTAAAATTACAAAGTAATCGAATTATTTGATAATCAAATCAAAAGTACACCTAATTAATATTTTTGATTAGTAATTGCACTGTTAACTACAAGTAATTTTGATTATAGGCCATCATTAATTAATTACTTTAATTAATATTGTTTTCGCAATTCATTTACTACAATAGGACCCTGTAATTAAGTTTCGTTAATATTCATTTGGCGGACTTTCATGACCCTGCAAGTTGAATTATTAGTTCCCTCCCATCACACACTACATGGTTAGTGCATTATTTATTCATTTCGGTGACTGTCACTTTAAAACCGACTTAGAACTACCGATTTGGAGTTAGAGCTGACTTTAAGATAAACGAAAGTTTCAAATTCGTCTTATTCTTAAATGATGCGGTATATTTAAAAAAAGAAAAAGTTTTATGTACAATAATGAGATAATTTAAAAGTATTGTATAAATGTACGAGTATAATAATAATGCACTTACACTGCCGTCCATTCCGGACAATCAGAGAATTTGATATAAAACTCTTTGGCGCAAAATTATAGTCATCTGATTTTAAAGAATTTTACTAACAGTCATTTAACTTTAAAGCCAGTGCTTAACTTAGAATTGAATTATAAATAATTTTTAACCTACCTGCAACTAGTATCGACCTTAGAACTGACTTACAGCAAATTTTAGTCAAACAAACCCAAAAATTTAAAGTTTGAGAACAAAAACACAGTTTAAGGGATAGTGTTGTATTAAATTTAAACGAATTTGACAGATCGAACAGACATCGAACACATTTCTTGACTGTTTACATCCGTTGGTTGGCTGAAATTTGAATTTGAAAAAATGACAGATGACAGATTGTTAAAATCCCACTTTAAAAGTTAAAAGGCACTTTTGGTGGTTTTAAAGTTAGCGCGAGCTGATCTATGAACTATAAAGTGGAGTTATGTCGAGTATAAATAGGAAAACACTAACCTTGACTTTGTTACATGCTAAAATCCTTTTAAAGTGTACTTTATGCGACTATAATTTTGCGCCTTTGTCTTTTTAATTTTAATAACCAAAATTTATTGTAAATAGCTTCATCAATATTATATTTATCTACTTTAATGAACAAATTAATTGAACCTAATAATTAAAAAAATACTAATAAAACAGAGTTAGTGTTATTTTTTGTCGAAAAATCCACCTCGTACTTGCACCAATTTGACCGTCAATCTAGGCATTCTATCAATCAGCTTCTTAATAGTTTTCAATGTTACTGATCTCCAGGCTACCTGAAGGATCTCTCAAAGTTTGTCTTTCGATGTTGGACACTGTGTCAAGTTCGTCCTAAAGCAGCTCTATTGGGTTGAGGTCATCTCATATCTTTCTGTGTTCCTTCTTATACTTCTTTGCCCGCGTATTCTCGACAAAGCTTGAAAGAATGTTCGGATCATTATCTTGCATTAATGCTAATCCATGGCCAATTTATCGCAAACCCGATGGTAAAGTTTGTTCTTCTAATATTTGTCTGTACTTCTCCTTATTCATGATTCCATCGATACGGATGAGGTCTCAAACACCGGCGGAGGAGAAACATCCCCAGACCATTATTGAACCACGTTATGCTTGATTGTTGGGACCCCATAGCTAGGGAACATTTTTTATTTAGTAGACCTCCGAACGTAAACTCTCCTTTTTTGTCCAAAAACTTCAAATTTGGACTCGCCCGTCCTTAGACTTTCAACCAATCGGTTAATGTCCAATCCTGGTGCTCTCTTTCTCAATATAGCCACTTGACTTCGTTTTGGGATCGTAGCAAACGTTTTTGTACTGCTTCTCGACCGCGAAGTCCTGCAGCAGCTAATCGCATTTTTATCGTTGTTACTTACATCTGCTTTTAGTGCGAACGGTTTAACTCTGCACAGATTTCTGGAGCTGTAAGCCGTTGATCCTCCTGTTTTGATGTTAATTTGGGGCTTCCTAGTTTTTTTTCCCTACATCGTTTTATTTTATTACTCCCTACATCGGTTTATGCCTTAATTCCGTTTCTTCTTCTTAAAACCTTTTACCTATTTCATATAATGTCTACTATCGACCCTAACTGGTTTTGAAAGAACTTTGTTTGTTTGAATCCTGCAAATGTATATAAACTTACAATTAAATGGTTTGTCCTGAAACTTAAGGACGGAGAAGTATATCGAAGACGCATTAAACAGTTTAAGATTCATTCAATGTAGCTATTCACCCCAGTCTAGACAGAAATATTTCTCCGGTCTAACCTTCCAATCTTTTTCATAAATTGCCATGCTATACATTCAAACAGCATTCGATATACTATACTAGAATACATATGCAATTGATTCAGTATATTTTTATAGACAGCGAGTCTGTAAACGTGGTAGATCGTTTTAAAAGGCCCTTAATACTAGATTATTATTTAGAAGATTTTTCCTAGTCAGATGCATTCTGGCCTTTTCAATATGTTTGTTTTTGTGATTGTTGTACTAGAGGAACTGGTCGAATTGTATTCCAAAATATTTTGAGCAAGTTTTAATTGCCACATCACACTCGAGATTTTGAATTTCTTCCAGTTTCTCCTTACTATGTATTTCACTTCGCATTTACTTACTTACATGCTTAAGGAGACGCTACAGTTCGAGTCGCGATCGAGAGTCGCGATCTTCCTCTACTGCGCCGTCCCTCGGGAACGGATTCGAAGATTTTCCATGCTCTCTACATGACCCAGCTGCCTCAGTCGTCGGACCTTCACTTTCCTGACTAAGTCGATGTCGCTGAATAGCCCATACAGTTCGTCATTGAATCTCCTCCTCTACTCACCATCTATGCAGACGGGACCAAAAATCACTCGAAGAATTTTCCTCTCAAAACAGCCAAGAGCAACCTCATCCACTTTTGATAAAGTCCATGCCTCTGTGCCATAGAGTAGGACTGTGATGATTAGAGTTTTATAAAGGCTCACTTTAGTTGTTCGAGAGGCTTTGCTATTCAATTGCCTTCTTAGCCCGAAAAAGCAGCGGTTGGCAAGAGTTATTTTTCTTTTGATCTCAGCGCTCGTAGATCCTAGGTAGACAAAGTCCCTAACTACTTCAAAGGTATATCTGCCTACGGTGACGTTCTGCCCGAGATGTCGATGTTGGTTGTCCCTTCTTGTTGACAGCATAACTTGGTCTAGCCCTAGTTAAGAACGATTTTAAAGAAATCGCATGACAGCGCGTCGTCTTGTCTGAATCCTTTTTTGACATCAAAGGTTTCGGTGAGTTCTTTACCGACCTTGTTGGAGCAGCGTGCATTCTTCATCGTCATCCTGCACAAATGGACGAGATTGGCAAAACTAGACATTGCTCTACATAGCTCGTCTCTATAAATGCTGTCATACTCGGCCTTAAAATCGATGAAAAGGTGGTGGGTATCGATTTGAAACTCCTGGGTTTTTTTTTTAAGATCTCCCGTAGTGTGGATACGAGTATTTGATCGATGGTGGACTTTCCTGGCCTAAAGCCACACTGATATAGACCGATCAGGTTGTTGACGAACGGTTTCAGGCGTTCACACAACACGGCAGATAAGATCTTATAGGCGATGTTAAGGAGACTGATGCCTTTGTAATTGGCGCAGGGTAAACAATACTGAGGTTCCATTCATCGGGCATACTTTCATCCGACCATATTTTACAGATGAGTTGGTGCATGCTCCTTACCAAGTCTTCGCCCGCCACTTTGAACAGTTCGGCAAGTAGGCCGTCAGCTCCAGCAGCTTTGTTGGACTTAAGTTTAGATATGGCTATCTTCACTTCGTCTAGATCGAGTGGACGGAATTGTTGATCTACATTGTCCAGGTTGAATGGTTAATTTTGCGGGATTCGATTCGTCGTCGTCATATCCTCAGTATCGCCTGCGTTTCTAATTGAATTTGTTTTGAAGATCGTGAGAGTAAATTACAATGTCGTCTGCTTATGCAATGGCTATATCTGCCCTTCAAGAAATCCCATATAGAAAGAGAGTAGAATAAGCGAATTTATTATGCCCTGTTGGCGAATATTTTCCGTACTCATGCTGAAAGTTCTAGCTGTCACTGTCGATAATGTGAACTGCTCCATAACATAATAAACGTACGAGTATACGTTATCATCTTTATAATGTGAATTTTTGAATTTTGTACGAGTAAACTATAATGTGGATGTTCGCTTCATATTAGTTCGTTTCCTTCTTATTGCATTCTCTTGTTATTTGGAGTTATCAATGTGCATACGGATATGTGCGCTGGACTGCAACTTAAACGGTTGGACGGATTTACTTTACGACATCTGAACAATATTTCACATATGAAAAGATATACTAAGTTTTGGAAAACTTGGAAAACGACCCAGTCGCCAAACCAACTACCTCATAGAAACTTTGATGATCTTTCATATTGTTCTTATGTACCATTTTTCAAAGATAGCGGGTAGTCAGACTTTTAGTATATTGTTTAGAAAGGAAATTACAATGATCCTATCAACAAAATTTAGGTTATTAATTTTGCCACCGAGTTAGTTGAAAGTATTTCTAATGCGCCTGGACTATGAAGAGGTAAACTGATTAAAGAACATCTAGGGTGAGACACGATGCTAATTTTTTACAATTTGATACTTTTCACCTCGAAGAGACAACTGTGGCCGTGCTCATTTATTGATCTTTGATGAAACGTTTCATGGCATTCAGATACGAGTATGATATAAATAAATAATTATTTTGGCGCAACCACTCGTACTGTGCGCCTCACAAATGGTTGGCACCTACAGTCTTATGCCGTTTCTGAAGGGCAATTTTTCGATTGAGAGAAGCTTCTCATGACAAATTTTACTCTCGGACGGGACCGTAAGAAAACTTCTTTTTTGTTTGTGATTGTTTCTTCCCTCTCCTTCTCTGTGCTCGCGCACTTAACCACTGAGCTATGGCAGCCACATTGAGAAATGATGCTCGTATTTTTTTTTCAAAAATCGCTTAACCATTTGAGTTAAACGAAACTTTAATAGTTGACGTTCTCAATTCGAGGGAACAACAATGAGTCGTTGTCGTATAATCTCTATTAGACAATCATTTTTCCCATTTCACTGTCAAAATGTTGAATGAAAAGTATCGTAATACCGACCGGTTTGATTTTCTAACGCACTTTAAAACCTATTCTACTTTCATATTACACCTTTTTTTATTGTAGTTCTTCTGTTGTGTAAACAGGGGTAAACACTATCGTGAAGGGTCTAGAATCAGATAATATGAAGGGATTTTGAATCTAACAATGTTCATGCACGAACATTTCATTTTCCATTTCGAAACAACTTCCATGGCCTTTATTTTTTTCCAAACCATATTTATGGTCCAACATTTTAAAATAGCCTATTTTGAATATAGAAGAATAAATTTCCTATTAATTACTAATAATAGACTTAACTTACAAGAAATTGCCGAAAAAAGGTGTGTGTAGAACATAAATGATGCTAGCAATGATTAAGTAGTCGTTATTAGTAAAACACAATGGTTGTGGTGTAGTAGCGAACCTTTCAAATACATTAAGTACCTAGATGATATGAAATGCAATTATTTTCTCTCACGCAGGCAATCCCAAATCGCCAATATTAAACACACCACAATTGTGAAAGTCTTCAGATTAATGCAATAAAGAATTTATCACCAGCACCTGTAACAAGTTTCATTCCATTGTATCGGGCTTTGTTCTTAATAATTTTAAATTTTCAAATTAAAGTGTCAAATTAATAAATATAGATATATTTACATTTACATGTTATATTATACACAAACATTTATGAATGTTAAAATTCTAAAGATAAATAAAATTAATTCATATCTAATTATACTTTGAATATAACGACTTGTCCATAAAGAATTAATTTATTTCGAAAGATAATGTTTACAGAAATTGTTTATATGTAGCATCAGAATAGAATTATGCATTTCTTGTGGTTGAGTGTATTATATATGTACATACGTACAAACATATATATACTCTCGATAAAAATTGCGATAAATACAAATGAGTCATCATGGGCTAAAAATAGAAACGTTTCAAATTGCTTGGGAATTAATTATTTCGATGAAATTTTAATAAAAGCAATGTGAGACGATAAAATGTTTCGAATTTAAAATAACATTGAGATTCTTCATTGAAAAACCATTGAACACGGAAACATGTGGTTAGTTTACAAGATTACTGTTGATTTTAATGGACATATGGAATATTAATAGCTAGTACAAGTATTATTTCTAGAAAGTATGAGGGTTTTACAAAAAAAAAGTGTATCTTCGCAAAGTCTTTTATTTTTTAATTTGAAATAAAATTGCTTTCACCTCATTAAGCAAAGATAATACAACGTTTTGAGCATATAACAAATCTTTGGCGCACTAATGGTTGAGAATATTAATTTGAAGATATTTTGCGCAAGGAGCCTTTCTATGTATCCGTATTTTTTTTTGCCGAGAGGGTGAAAATCTTCTAAAGACGCCATAAGGCCCGATCGCGCGTGCTTATGATAGTGTGAGATTTTTACTCACTAAAAACACCACTCTTCAAGATTTATACTACAACAAAGCCGATGCTTATCAAGCAGTTTTATTTTCTCTTACGAGACTCGTGATTTTTGGAAAAAAATGTTCGTATGTAATTTAAAAAGAATGTAGCGCTTTAGGCAGGTTAATTTCCAATGAAAGTTCCTGTGGTTTTCACGACCGGCATATACTATGACGCGAGGTCAAAAGGTTTTGTCCTTTGCAGATGATGAATTGAATTGTTCGCGTTAAGTAATTGAATGACGGTACGGTTACAATGGCCGTGAACACGATCTTTGTGTTTACGAGCAAATTTTGTTATCTCTTCAACGACGCTGGGAATTCCCAGATCCTGATGAATATCTTCGATACGTACGTACCACGATGCGCTAACGATCGTTCTAAGAACTTTATTTTCAAAAGTTTGAAGGATGTTTCTATTGCTTTTTCTGGTACAACCATACGTCCACACTGGCTTAAGTACTTGCTTATAGATAAGCAGTTTCTTATGTAGGCTCAACTTCGAATGTTTTCCGAGTAGCCAGTACATTTGTCGGTATTTGTTTTCGAGCTCGTCGCGTTTCTTTTTTACATGCGATTTCCAGCTTAACATCTAGAGTCATTCCTAGATATTTTGCTTCGTTCGCATACGGTATTTGAGCCGAGTTTAAATATACGGGTAATCTATCCACGTTGTTGTAAGTAAAGTTGACGTGGGTAGATTTGCTTTCATTTAGCACAATACGCCAAGAATTCGTCCAAGCGTGGACTTTATTAATAGCATGTTGCAGCTTTTCAGTTGCTGCTTCAATTGTATCGCCCGTTGTCAATATCGCCGTATCGTCTGCAAACGTGGCGATGACGCAGTTTCTTTCCTGCGGGATATCACGCGTGTAGAGTACATATAGAAGCGGGCCAAGGACACTTCCTTGTGGGACTCCGGTCGCAATCTCCTTGAACTGAGAGTAATCATTCCCATGCTTAACACGAAAAAGTTTTTCGGTACGATCGTTGCCGTGGCAGTAGTAGTTGCAATTTATACTCCAAGCCTTCGTACCAAACCTTATCGAAAGCTTGTGAGACGTCAAGCTATACACCACAACAAATCTTTTTTTCTTCGGGAGTTTTCTCAATCACGTCAGTTATTTTTTAGAATGTTCGATTCTAAATTCAAACTGATGGTCGGAAATGAGACGTCTTTCGTCGATTGTTGTCGACGGGCTGTAGTCGTTTAGAAAGTAGTTTTTTTTTTTGAATATTTTAGAGATAACCGGCTATAGGGAAATAGGCCGATATGATTTCCTCTCATTCAGAGGTTTGCCTGATTGAGGGACCATTATAATCTCGGCGACTTTCCATTGTCTCGGAACGTAGAGCAATCTGAACGAAGCGTTATATAAAATATAAGCAGTTTGATAAGAGCTTTAGTCGGCAATTCCTTGACAACCTGCGCCGTTATCAAGTCGTAACCCGGTGCTTTTTTCGTCTTTGTATGTATGTATCCGTATTTGCGTTTTTTTTTTTTTTGAGTTTTCCTTATCAAGTAGTTTAAGCTTCGAGGAAGATTTTCGGCAAAAACACCTGCCGTCATTAAATGCGGTTACTTCTTATTGAGCTAAATTGAACGGTTTCGTTCTTTGAAGTCGGCCCACAAGTTTTCTCACGTGCAATGTTTGGAGTATGGTGTGGTTGCAATGACCATGAGGGCGAATATGGAGCTTACGAGCGAAGTTTGTTATTTCGTCGTCCACGGTTGCGATCCCTAAATCTCTTTGTATATTATTATTTCTAATATACCAGGGAGCATTCATAATTTTTCTTATCACTTTATTTTGGAAAGATTGTATAAATTCTCTATTGCTTGCTTTGGTACAACCGTACGTCCATATAGGCTTTAGCATTTGCTTATATAAAGCAGTTTGTTATATATACTTAGCTTGGAATGTCTTCCAAGTAGCCAATACATTTCTCTAAAGCGATTTTCAAGCTCATCGCTTTTTTTGACGTACGATTTCCACTTAAGTTTCGCGTCTAGTGACATCCCCAGATGATATATAGCTTCATTTGTATACGGTATTTGTACCGAGTTAATGAATACGGGTAGATTGTTTATTTTCTTGTATGTGAAGTTAACATGTGTCGATTTGGTTTCGTTAAGAACAATGCGTCAAAGTTGCGTCCAGTCGCAGACTCATTGGAGTTTTTTAGTTGCTGACTCGATTTAACTTTCCGTTGGCAAAATAGCCGTATCGTTCGCGAACGTAGCTACTATAGTGCCTTCAGTTTGGGGTATATCTCGAGTGTACAGCAAAAATAAAACAGGACCAAGGACACTTCCTTGCGAAACCCCAGCGGCGATTTCCTTGAACTCGGAATGTTCAGTTCCGTGTTTAACACGAAATAATCTGTTTTCAAGGTAGGATTCTAAGATCTTAAATAAGTGTTCTGAAAGAACCCGTCTTAGCTTGTACTTCAAGCCATCGTGCCAAACCTTGTCGAAGGGTTAAGAGACGTCAAGAAAAGCGCTAGAGCAAATCTTTTTTCCCCCTAGGGCTTTTTCAATTTCATAGGTTATTCTATAAACCTTACCATACCTCTATCAATGTTTGTCCATCAAATGGCTTAAACGTTTCTTCTAGGTGTTCGGCAAAAAGATCTGCCTTTTCTTTGTCACCCTTTGCCCATTCGCCATTGTTTTTTCTGATTGGTGGCATTTGGGGTTTTTTGACAGTTTTCATGGCTTTCCAGAGCGAGTAATTTGTGAATTTTTCGGCTGTTAAGCCTTCAAGATAAGCAGAGGTCTCGCAATTATTTATATCCTGAATCGCTTTTCTAAGTTTATTACATAAACAATAAATTTACCAAGTTCTACTTCTATCTCGAGTGGTGTTTTTAGCGACACATTTAAGATAATATTTTCTTCGCAATCATTTCTAAAGCCGTCCCAGTTTGTTTTGTTGTTAAGTAATCTAGGCACACCTTCTACTTTCATTAGCCGGTTACTTATTGTCAAAATCACCTGTGAGTGATCTGAGGAGAGATCAAAGCTTTCCTCTACTCTCGCAAAATTAGCAGACACTCCTTTTGTTACGAAGAAGTCTATTAGGTGAGGTGTTTTTGCTGCATCCGAGGACCAATATGTCGGTTTCCCTGTCGAATAGAAATCAACCCCAAATTGCATACCGATTTCGTACAGAAGTTTGCCTTTCGGTGAATTGTATCTCGAACCCCAAAAATTTATTTTTTGCATTAAAATCACCACCAATAATGAAGTTCGTTCCAAGCGAGGTGAAGACACCTATAAGGTCGTTACTTTTGAACGTGCATCGCGGGGCCCAATACATGGACGCGATGTTGAAATATAACTTATTGTTTTTAACACGAACTGAAGTTGCTTGCATTGTATCGAGTTCAGTCGTTGTATTCATGGAGTGCTTAATGCAGTCTTTGATGAATAAGGATGATCCGCCCCTGGCTCTTCCGGAAGGATGGTATGTGTGATACGCACGAAATCCTCTTAATTTTACTTGAGATTCCTTTGTAAGGTGGGTTTCAGAGATCAAGCATATGTCAATGTTGTCGTTCCGCAAGAATACCTCTAGTTCGCTGATTTTTTGTTGGAGGCCGTTTGCGTTCCACGTTAAAATTTTTAGTAACCGTTTCATATTCATGTGAGAGTTCTTTTATTGCGAGGTTTTAACTCAAGCTTGCTCAATTTGTCAAATATGACGTTGTTTATTTTTGTTTGCTATTCAAATTTCGCGAGAATTATAGCGAAAACTTGGGAGATTGGGTCTGCCGTAACACCGCTCTGTTTGTGTACTTGTGATGCAGCTTGAGCATATGTTTACGCTCCTGAGAATTCTGACTTTTCCTTAATTTGGAGATATTAACTGTGTCAATAATTTTCAAGCCTTTTGCTTTATGGTCATTTATAATGTCGTCTTTGGTGCACAAGGGCTGGAAGCCCCCTGCTATAACACGTAGTGGTCTTTCTGACTTACTTTCATAAGTATACCACTGGATCTTTTCCGCGTTTAGTTTTTTGAATATTGCTCGAGAGCCGTCAGAGTCAACTACGTTAATTTTCGAAGCATTATTTCGGAAAGACGTTACTTTAAACTAAATGCCGACGACGTTTATTGCAGGCGGAGTACGTAATTTATTTTGAGATTGTTTCTGTTTCGACTCATTTTCTTTATCCTGTTTTCGTGGTTCAATTTCGGGCGAAGAGCTCTCCATTTTTTGCTGGGTTTTTTCTTTGAGACCCAATTTGTTTCACGTGCTAGCTCTTCTTCGTCCGTGTAATATTTGGGACTAGCTGCTCGGGGTAGGGTAACTTCGTTTTCCTTTTGCGAAAGTGAGTTCTTTAGAGCCTTGCTTTCTTCTTTTAGTGAATCTACCTCTCTTTTAAGCTCTTGGTAGAGTATATCCATTCTATTTAGCTTAACACGGAGTTCATTGTTTTCCTCCTCAAAGCTTTTAAATTTCACTGAGTCCCGTTTCTCTTGCGCTTGCGCTTCCGGCGGACTTCTTTTTCCGGAGACATTCGGTCTTGATGGTGGTGACCGAGTTACCCTTGAATTTTTTACAAAGGGGTTTATTAAATGCCATAATTGGCTCTCCCCAGAATCCGTAGAGCCTACCTCCGAAGAGGGTGGATTTTCCACTGAACCTGGACTGCCACCTGGGGTATTATATCTATTTATTTTACTCATTGCATATTATGTATACATCTTATCCCCGGTATACGAAGGGTGGATTTTAGTCGCCTTTTACGACAGGTATGCCTACCTCGGGTATATTCTAACCCCTACCCGAAGGAGTGCTGGGAAATACTGGAAACTTATTTCCAAAGTGAGAGTGAGGGGCGGCTGATCACGGCCAAAGGCATTAAGTAAAAGAAGAGGTTCGATTAAAAAATTGTATTTCTCAATATAACCTCTCTCGAGAGAAATGCATTTCTCACATCGAAAAAATATTCCTTTTCTTTGCCTTCAAAATGACTTTCTACAGCCGCCTTAATCTCGTTCTAATCTGCAAATCTCCGGCCTCGTAACTCCTTTTTCAAATTGGAAAAAAGGAAAAAGTCGCTCGCTTGCGTAATATTGACCATTCATCGTAGTCCCCTTTGGCAGACAATCAATCAGCAAAACACCTTCGCTGTCGCAAAAAACAGTCGAATTTCTTCGGCGGCCTCTCCCCTTTTTCAATCCATTGCATATACCTTGATTGAACTCCGGATCGTATTGGCAAACGCAAGTCTCATCTACAATTATGCAAGTTTCGTCGAGATTGTCCCCGGCTAACTCCAAAAAATCTTTGCAGCACTCGTGTCGTCGTTATTTGTCAAACGGCGTGAGCATTTTCGGTACCCAGCACGCACAAATTTTATAACTTTAATAATTTTTCAACTATTCCGACGTTTTCTTCAGTGACCATTGACACGGGACGCCATGAGCGAGGGCCGTCTTCAAGGCTCTCTCGCCCTTGTTGAAATAATCGAGCCCATTTTTTGACCATGGTAAACGAAAGCCCAGAATCCTGAAGAGTCGATGACACGTCTTCGAAAATTTCTTTATGCGATTTTGCTTTTTCCACGAGGTACTTTATCACGGCGCGGTGCTTAAAATTCCGAGAATTTCCGATTTCGTCTGATTTTTTTTTATATATATATATGTATATGAATACCATTAAGTTATTTCAGGGCACGGGCGTTTGTAGAAATTTGAGAGAGAGAGAAAGAAAGATTGGTGTAGTGGGTTTGAAACTTAGGTGGTATTAAGTTTCAGTAAACTCCAAGGGTGGAGTCCAAATAACTGGGGAGCTTGTTTGTTTTGCTTTTTGTCGTTGCTCATGATTCACAGTATTTTGTTTCCCTCCACCTGATGTCATCATCACGATCAAGTTGCATTTAAGCCATATGACCACCCTACTGCAAGTGTTATGCCTTCGCAATAGAGTTGACTAAGCTTTCGCAATTGATCGACTTTTTTATTTATTTCAGACGAAATAAATAGATGATTGTTGACATCAGAATTTGAACCGTGAACCAAGAGCGTGACAAGCGTTGATGTTACCACTACACCATGACCACCGTCACCATCACCGTCTGAATGGTGATAATAACAAAACAAAATTATTATTGAAACGAGACGATATTAATACTACTTAGTGCTAAAAAAGATAATTTTTTCGGATGAGGCGCAATTTCATGTCGGCGACTATGTAAACAAGCAAAACTGTCATATTTGGTGCTTGGAAAATCCACACATAGTCGTAGAGAAGCGAATGCATCCTCTTTTGGTGTGTTTTGTGGAATAGGGTCATTATTGGCCCATTTTTCTTCGATGGCAATAACGTTACAGTCAAGGGAGAGGCATGATAACCGTTTTTTTTTTTAGCCAGAAAATGATGAAATGAACTTGGACGTCCAACAATCGATTTTTTGCGCACTAAGTTCAAAAATCATGTAATCAGCCGTTTTGGTGATGTTGCATGACCTCTACAAAGCTGCGATTTGACGTCGTTGGACTTTTTTTTATGTGGGGTGCCGTTAAAGATCGATGTTATGCTAAATATCTAGAAAAGACTCAGGCACTTAAGCACAATATTGATGGAGCTATTCTTGAAACCCTCGAAAATATACTGCAAAATTGGGTTGATAGGATGGGCTACTGCCATTTAAATGAAATTATTCTCTACAAATAATCAGAAAGCGTACTCTCTTCAGTAAAGCAAACAACTTTTAAATATTAATAAGAGTACGCTTTCTAATTATTTGTAGAGAATAATTTCATGGATCTTTTTTTATCAACGTATTTTTTGTTAAAGAACTGCAAATTAAAATCCGAGGAATCAAATAATTTTCAAGTAGGGGCTTAAAGTTTTAGAAACGCATACATATTCGTAGTATACGAGAGATGTGTGTCGCCTACTTCCTGAAAACGAAAAGGATTAATTCTTCTTGCAAATCCTTATTCACCTGAACTCCGAATATGTCGAAGTGGGTCATATAAGGTATTCGCTAAACTGACAACGCCACCGTTGATTCCATCGAGAGAATTCTTCTGCAGCAAGTCCTCCTTCTAAGATGCAAATTTCAGCCCATTAGGTCAACAAGAGATGCCTCGTCCGGTTTGTTACATGTACGAGGGTGGGTCAATAATTCCTGAAAATTAACACAAATTGTGTCGTCACCTTAAATTTAATTTTTTTTGTCACGAATCATCTTTCAAAAGAACGCACCCAAATTTTCAGACAGATCTGTCAAATAGTTTTGTTTTGGCAGCCATTTCATATAGACGCCTGCTAACATTTTCGTTAAAATGGAAAAAAAGTGAATTTCGAGTGCTCATTAAACACTATTTTTCACTCGTATGCTGAAGATCACCCAGTTATGGTTAACGCAGGTCCGAGTGTCCGGTTATACACGTCATCATTAGTTCATTATTAGATTTTGGCGCTTGTGTAGAAATAAACCCCAGAAAAACTTATATCGGAGGTTTTTTTTTTTTTCGTTTTCCGATAAATTTTTGAATTCGCTTCCTCACTCGCTTCCGTTCTCTGGAATTCAGAGAACATTATTTTGACGTATAAAAGTGAGAAATGAGAGCTAATGCGTTTGGAGGAAGAAATTCTCAATTCAGAAAGTTTTAGCTTTCATTTTATTTTGGCTTTATTTTAATATGAAGTATCTATGATACATAAAATGCACAACACAGAACAGAATACGTCTTTTATTTATTTTCTTGAAAAAAAAAAATTAAAGTCAAAGCTAGTACATATATTTTTGGCAGGCAATATTGTTGCTGCTTGAGACTATTAAGATTTAATATACAGATATGACAATATTATTTATTTACACGTAGTCGAAGACTATTTGGCTGCCTGGTTGTCGGTCCTACTCATAAAATAAAAATTTGGCGGGCAATAATAGCATAACATATGACCCATAATTATATTAAATACGAGTATAGTCTAGTCTTATTAAAAACCGCACATGTTTAATGCAATAGGGAGGGATGTGGTAATAAATAAATAGAAAAAAATATTTTGGCGCTAACATACAGGCTATTTTTTTTCTGTTTATTTATCCACTTAAACGTTATTATGTACATCATGGTTTAAATAAACTTAAAAACTACAACAATATTTGTGATTTAAAATAACTGGCCTTCAAGGTTCTCAATACTTATACTATGATATTGTAATATGCGAGCTACGGCTCGAGTAGATAAAACGTTATTCTGTGAGATTATTTCTTTATTTTCTAGTCTATAGAACAATTCAAGTTCACACTATACTATTCTTCGCAAATTCTTTCCTTACAAGGTCTCTTTCTTCTCAAATCACTTTATCTCATTCTAATTACTTAATTCACAAATCCAAACTAATTACTTCTTCTTGTTAACTCTTAACTTTCAATTTATCACAAAATTACAACTTCGCCGATTATCACTTTTCCAATCTCTTCGTGCGGTTCGAAAACCAACTGCCCTGCCTCGATCGCCATCTGTCCTTATATAGTCGCATTTTTGATAGCCAGAAACTTCTAGCAAATTCTTCGACCACTGGAACAAGAAAATTCTGATGTAATAATTCCAAGATGACAGCTGCAGCCAATAATCTCTTGTGGTTATAATTCTCTCTTAATTCCGCGACGTCGTCTTAGATATAATCCGTCTCTTACCGTGGACACGAACCTCGAATGAAAAGACACTTCGGAATGTGTTGCATACTTTTGGAGCGTAGTTATTATGCTACATTATGTTACAATATTTATACGAACTTAAGTCTATCTTATATAAATATTTTTTTTTCCTTATGCAGGATTTACAATATTTTACTCTTTTTTCTATTTTAAAGGAAAATTTGGAAAAATCTTTTAGAAATACATACATATATAAAAAAAAACTAAACTCAGAAATAAAATAACTAAAACTAACTTACACTAACCTAACCTACTGTAGGGCTGGGCCCTGATATATGATCACCAGACCGTCGATACGAATGCCCAGCAAATGATGAGTACATTTACTTAACCACTACATCGGCGAACCAGAGATCGCATATCAGGATCCAGTCCTACTTAGCGTAAATGTTGGCTTCAACCCAGTCGAGCCACCAGTATTTGTCTCAATTAAACCTTTCAGCGTTAGTTACATCCCTTTCAGGTATGCTAACGCAGTATCTTAGGTCAACATTTCCATCACCAGACTCAATAGGTTCATAAAGGATGCGTTTATCTGTCGCCTTTCTAGCAAGATGTTAAATAATTGGCACGTTCGTTGAGTCTGATAAATACCCGTGTGCATCCAGATGCAAAAATGCCTCCGGAGAAATGTATCCACTCTCCATATATGCATACCCAGGATTAGGGTAAAACAAGCCCGACAAAAGTACGTTCTTCGTAACGTTTTCTGATCGCGCGAAATGATTCCTCACAAGATCCAGAGTGACATTGTCGATTCTGGACACACCGGTAGAATCCAATAGCCTCTTATTAGAGACGTAATGCCGAAAGTCAGAATGCGCTTCTGTACATCCGCATGCATGCATTCCCGAAGACATTTCCTCTCAAATAACCAGCCCATAAAGGGTCAGGCCTAGCTCCTCACTACCATTCGTTCTATGGCCACACGAATGGGAGGGACCTATTTTTTTTCAATTGAGAGAAGCTTCTCATGGCAGCAATTTTACTCTCGGATGTTTGTCAGACGTTCATGAGAAGCCATTTTTTGATGTCTTCATATGAGCGGAACTGCTGATGAGCCAGACCATATGCCATCGAACGGAACAAGTAATAATCGGATGGCGCAATATCTGGGGAATATGGCGGGTGGGGTAGGACTTCCCATGTGAGCGTTTCCAGGTAGGTTTTAACGGGTTTGGTAACGTGAGGCCAAGCGTTGTCATGCTGTAGAATCACTTTTTCGTGCCTCTGTTCGTATTGTGGGCATTTTTCACGCAGTGCTCGACTCAGTCGCATCAATTGAAGTCGATACCGTTCCCCAGTGATGGTTTCGTTGGGTTTCAAATGAAACCGACCTGGTCCCACCAAATACATAGCATAATCTTCGCAACGTGAATATTCGGCCGAGCCGACGACGTAGAAGCATGACCGGGCAGCTCCCATGACTTTCTTTTCTTTGGGTTTTTCATCACCCGTCACGATGCGATGAAGAAAACCCTTCCTTTTTTGCCGCTGGAGCAGTTGTTCACAGGCGAAAAAAGGACGCTCAACGTCCCTTGGCTTCAAATCATAAGGAACCCAAGTTCCTTATTTTTAAATCATTCCAAACGCATGCAATTGCTTGGAAATGGCTTGACGGGTAACTCCTAATGCTGAAGCAAGCTGTTCTTGCGGTTGGCACGGATCCTCATCGAGCAATGCCTCCAATTCAGCGTTTTCTAAGGATTTTGGCCTTCCTCCACGCGGACGGTCTTTTTGGAGCTCTCGATGCGCTTCAGCCCCCGTTTTCTTCGAATGAAAGAAGAAAATCAACACTTCCCGCGAATGACGATTATTTGGCTCAAAATCAGACATTTTCACACAACCAAAAGTATATGACGCCAAAACAAAATCACTAATGTGTCAAAACAGTTTGTTTACCATATGTCTAAGCTCGGTTCATGACGTTTTGGATATGTCAAAATCGACCAGCACTTACTACTGGAGCCATCTATTGAGAACCTAGTTGCACACTTAATAAATACCAAAAGAAAAGAAAATTCGCGAAAATAGAACGCGGAAATTCGTTAGCTTGAAAGAAAGAGCAGAAATTAACGTGCTTCGGCAAAAGGTTACTAGGCTGCGGTCCAACGTACCATTACACCAAAATTGATTGTCTGTGTTTCAAAACTACAATTGACGACCTGAGCAATAGATTGGAGTGAATAATCAAAATGCCTATACCATAAAAGGAATGCCATTCACTTATAAAAATTATAACAAACATTTAAAATACACAATTTAAACATCCTATTTTCCGATATTATTCTGAAATTCAGAAAAGGCTATGTTTGAAGTAGTAGCTGCATACATGTTTTCTTTCACATTTTAACAAAATTCTTATATTTATTATAATCTGCATACACTGCCGTCCATAAGTTTCCGGACAATACATTCTGTCAGAAAAATTAATATAAAATTCTTCGTTTTCTTCATTTTAATAATCAACATTTATTGTGAATAGCTTTATCAATATTATATTTATCTAGTCAAATGAACAAATTGATCGAACCTAATAAATTGGGTAATAAAATAGAGTTGATTTCTATTTTGTCGAAAAATCCACCGCGTACTTGCACCACTTTGGCCGTCAATCTAGGCATCCTATCAATCAGCTTCTTAATAATTTCCAATGTTATTGATCTCTAGGCTACTTGAAGTATCTCCCCAAGTTTGTTTTTCGATGTTGGACACTGTCTTCGAACCTCTCTGTCAAGTTCGTCCGAAAGCAGGTCTATTGGGTTGAGGTCGTGTTATTGGGCAGGCCATTTTATATTTTTCATTGTTCTTTCTTGTTCTTCATGGTCCACGTATCCTCGGCAAAGCTTGGGAGAATGTTTCGAATTATTATCTTGCAATTATGTGAATCCAGAGCCTACCAATCGCAAACCTGATAGTAAGGTGTGTTCTTCTAATATTTGTCTCTACTTATCCTTATTAATGATTCCGTCGATACAGATGAGGTCTCCAACACCGGTGGAAGAAAAACATCCCCAGACCATTATTTAACCACTGCCTTGCTTGTTGGGACCACACACCTAGGGAGCATCTTTTCTTCAGCAGACCGCCAAACGTAAACTTTTCGTTTTTGTTCAAAAATATCAAATTTGGACTCGACCGTCCATAAGACTTTCAAGCAATCGGTTGGTGTCCAATCCTAGTGCTCTTTTTTTCCCAATCTAGACAGTTGACTTTATTTTGTAATCGTAGCAAAGGTTTTCGTACTACTACTCGACCGTGAAGTCCTGCGGCAGCTAAACACCTTTTTGTCGTTGTCACTGATATCTGCTTTGAGTGCGAACGGTTGAATTCTGCACAGATTTCTGGAGCTGTTAGTCGTCGATCTCTCTTGGTTATTAATTTTATAGTCTAGCCGTACTGTTTTAATGTTATTTTGGGGTTCCTAGTTTTCTCAAAAAATGCCTGAATAGCAGTTTTTGGGAAAATTGTGTACAAAAAATCAAATTCTTTCCGTTTTGTTTTATTATTCCCTACATCGGTTTATGCCTTAATTCCGCTCCTTTTTCTTAAAACCCTTTACCTGTTTTGAGATGTAATAATGTCTACTATCGACCCTAAGAGGATTTGTTCATTTGAGTCCCGCGCAGATAGGTAAACGTATACTGGTTGAAAAAAAATCGTTTGTCCGGAAAGTTATGGAGTGTGTGTCTAGCGAAAATGGTACATAAAAAATGTTAAAAAGTATTTATAAAATATTTTTTTCTAATTTTTCAATATTCAAACAAATTTCGCTAGCTGCGTCAACCCTAGACTCAGAATTAAGTTTGTTCAGTTTTTTTTTTTTTAAGTTTCGTGAACATTATTATGAAACAATTATACTTAAATGAGATTAAAATTATGTGCAGCGATATCTCAAAAATAACACTTTGATTTTCACAACAATATGGGAGCCGTGGCTCAGTGGTTAAGTGCGCGATCATTTAGCGAGGTTCAAGATTCGAATCCAAGAAAAACACAACAAAAAAAAAGTTTTCTCACGGCCCTACCTCTCGCGAACTTCTGACAAACATCCGAGAGTAAAATTGTAATGAAAAGTTTCTCTTAATCCAAAAAAATTGACCTTCGGAAACGGCATAAAGCTGTAGGTCCCAACGATTCGTGAGGTGCACAGCACGAGTGGCTGCGAGAAGCTAGGCCAGGCCCTGCATTGGGCTGTTAGCGCCAAAATATTTATTTATTTATAGGAACCCCCCCCAAGATGCTATATCTATTCCTATAAGTGAACGGTCTCATTTTTGTCATGTAGGCATTTTGTATTTCGAAAAAAAAAAAAATGTTTCACTCCACCACTAATGGTGGTACGGCGTAAATATGGCGGGTTGCACCATAAATTTGGCATAATTTCACGGAACTTTGAATTCAGAACGATCAACAGGTAAATTCTGGATACAATTTGTATGTCGTTCAATTTTATCGACGTTGCAAAGAGTGCAGCAAAAAAGTATTTTTTTTCAAATAGGGACACATCTAATAGGAAAGAAGAAAATAAGTTCAGTTCAGATGTCCGACGTGTCTATAACTATTATTTTAAGAAACAAACACGTTTCATCAAATGAAATGGTAGAATTGGAGTTCTAAGGTATGAAGAGCTATTTCATATTATGGGACTATGGACTCAGGTTTCGCCGAAGATCAGAAGATATGTGCTTATTCAGACAAAATAATACTGGAGAATGCATTACCATCATTTGCTTGTTGATTTTGTTTGTCTGCGTTGAACGTTCCCATTAGTATACAGACGCTGTAACAATAAAAAAAATAACTTAATTTGAATGGATCTCTACGGCAACCATGGTAACCACTGTATTGTACAGACCTCTTTATTAAATAAATCTTTAATATAGGGAGTGAACATCAATGTGAGAACCAATGTTGCCATGTTAAGGTTTTTTTCGCGAGATTTGAGTGATTTTTCCAGCGTTAGGGTCAAATTTAGGGGGACAAAATACTTAGAATGTCTGAGGTGTTCTCTCATCGAAATTTCAAATCGAATTAGATTGTTATACTATACATCATAGGCAACAAATAACCTATGTGCAACGTCGTACTAGAAAACATTTTGCAATTCTGCAAATCTTCTTATAAGCTCTGATATGGAAAACAATACGCCCTAGGTTAGATTAGGTGACTGTCCCCGCTCAATCAGGGACACACTTAGACCAAGGATAGGTCCATTATGATAGCACAAAATTAAACGGATTACCAGCACCAGGAACCCTACATGACTAGTTTCTTCCTAAAGGAGGATAAACCGTTGCGGTGTTAACCCTTTTCTGCTCCGCATCTATGTGCAAAACCATCTAAATCCAAAGACAAAACTTTCTATTTTGTAAATATCAATCCCCTATGGTTTTCCTTCTCAACATTGATAACGCAGGACATGTGCTCAAAATGTGAGCCCTCCTCGCCTCTACAGCTTCTACAGAAATCGTTGTAGGGGACATCTATTCTAATAGCATGTCTACCTATCAAGAAGTGCCCTGTGAGGGCTCCTATGATTATATTAATGCGTTTCATATTTATGGACATACATAAGTCTTTCCGTTCTCTTCAGGTGCAGGTTAGGCCAGACCTATTTCGACGAAAGACAAGTTCTGATACTATTCCACCTGCTATTTGCCACTTTTCTGGCTTCAGTATCAAGGCGGAACTTTATTGATTTTAAGGGAGCGGACGGTTCCTCTCTATTTTCAGTGAAGTTCCGATGCACACTCTCTTTTGCCAGCTCATCCGCTCTGCAGTTGCCCGGAAAGTCTCTGTGTCCTGTAATCCAGCACAAAGAAATGTCGCAACTGTAAGCGATCTCGTTAAGAAACCTGCGGCATTGCTTTACCAACTTGGATCGTCTTTTATCGCTGACTGACTGTCTACGAGTATATATAGTAGCGCTACCCTCTACCGCGTTAATTGAAAGACAAGCCACATCTTCACGGTTTGCCGTAATTTCTGCTTGAAATACACTACAGTGATCCGGTAGTCGTCTGGTAATCTTTACATTAGGTGCACTGGAGAATACTCCTGCACACGTACCATACGCTGTCTTAGATCCATCTGTGTATATCTTATCGCAGAATTGTTCAAGATTTCTCCAGATTTACAAGCGCTTCTGCTAGGAATTTGGTCTATATCTGACATCAAAACAATGTGAGGGACAATCTAGTCCGTCTTACTAGGAATAGTATTCTTACCGATCAGAATCCTGGAGTGGCCCGTAATAGCATTAACCAACTCTGAGGATTCCCTAAGCCTTATTCCTGCTTCTGCCGAAATTTGCTTCATTTGGAGCATTGTCTCTAGCGCAGCGGTAGGAGTTGTTTTTAAAGTACCTGTTATACAGACGCATAATAACCTCTGAACTTTCCTTAGAAGATCAGAATTTGTTTTCTTTTCCAGTGCTGTCCATTGGATCATTTTAGGCTGAAGACCCCACAGGAATAAAGGGCAACAGAGGCCTTCCTGACACGGTCTTGTATATTCAGTTTCTAACTGAGTTTCTTGTCGAGAATAACCCCAGAGTATCTGGCATGGTCACTGGGTGGCCACGGTGTAGTGGGTAGTGTGTTCGCTTGTGACCCAAACTGTGCAGGTTCAAGCCCGGACGGGAAACAGCAACCACAGCCACCCGAACATAAAAGAGAAACGAATAAAATCTAAGTTTCTCCAACCACTACACCAAAAAAGGAGTTCTGCCTGGTAGTACAATGGACACAGAAAATTGAGTCTGAGTGCTCCCGGATTTGGAAAAAAAAAAACTGGCATGGTCTCCGAAACCAAGCATCGTGCCATTTCGCTTTTGAGGGACGTTATATGGTACATTGTACCTTCTTGTGAACAGAATAAGCTCGGTCACCCTAACAAGAAATCAGATTTGGCAATTCCCGGGTTCAATTCTCTTTGCAATGTAAATCAAGAGGTAAAATGAAGTAGAGAACGCCAAAAAGCACAAAGTATTTCATTTCATTCCTTTCAAAAGAACAAATATTGCTGTCGTGCAAATTTTCGGTCTCAGGCAACTCGACAAAGTGTGTCTCTCAATTGTATCCTCAATGTTTGTCTGTCTGTCTGTATCTCGAACTACAGCCTAAACGCCTGGACGAATTTTCTTAAAACTTCATATCTGGGGTCTGTGTTGTTACAATTCGAAGGGAAATCAGAATTTTCCCTACAACCCCAACAATAACGTTACTCTACTGCGGGCCGATTTTAAAAATTTAGATTTTTTTCAAATTAACGAATTTTTTGGAGGGCTTCTTCCAAAAAATACCGATTCTAGGGAGTTTCAAAATTTGTCTAGGCCACATTTTTTTTAACCATCTGGCAACACTGATGAGAACGCAGAAGGATAAATAAATGCAATAAGAGCAGCTTGGAAGAATATCTTTACCCATGTTCTGGAAGGACTTCATACCAAATCATATTTTTAAGGGAATTATTCTGGTGACACACTAAAATTATGTATTTCTAGTTTTTTCTTGCAACAGTTGCTCACTTAAAGGTCTTGCTTCTAGCTACAAGATGACATCATATGTTTCATAGTTTTAGACCAATATTTTAGGAAATAGGGTGACGCTATTCTGGTGGTAATGAC
The DNA here is from genome assembly GCA_963082735.1 of Pocota personata. Classification (NCBI taxonomy): domain Eukaryota; kingdom Metazoa; phylum Arthropoda; class Insecta; order Diptera; family Syrphidae; genus Pocota; species Pocota personata. Next base: position 69,016,066 of record OY720431.1, read on the forward strand.
TATACGTAAGGATGTAGGTACTAGTATAGTTATTATTTCGCATGAGATTTTAATATACAGTCTGTTCAATAAAAAAAACGGATTCATTTTGAATCCTGAGAAGTACTCTTCATTTCAGTTTCTTTCACGCCTTCAGTTAAGCAGGTCATAAAAGCGATGAGTGCGAAATACAAGAAACGATTCGAGGCTTACTTTCTAACACACCATCCGATGGGACCAAAATAGAGTCCAACAAAGGCAGCAAAATACCTGGAAACTACAAACAACTTCATTACAAGATGGTCCAGGTAGAGGATTAGAACGGCAAGACAAGATAAGATGATCGTCGAAATGTTCTAGCAGAATACCAAACTGCAGCTAAGACAAGCCAGATAAGAACTGTTGACACGAAGTATCAATGTATCTCTAAGCACGATTAGGCAGCGACTGTAAGAAAATAGTGCCTCTTTTGAGAGTGTAGTAAAGAGGCCCTTTCTTGGCGAAAACCACGTTCAAAAACGACTTCAGTGTGCTCGATAGAATGTCGATCGTGATTGGAGCAAAATTATCTTCACAGATGAGTCTTCTTTCTGATTGTTTAGTCCAATTAAACGTGTTTGGTCAAAAAGGGTGTGGAATTTGGTCAACGCACTGTTAAACATCCCGCAAAGGTGTACGTTTATGGGTACTTCTCGGCACAAGGATTTGGAAGTTTGATCTGCTTTACGGAAATTCTAAATGCAAATCGGATGTGGAAATTGTACAAGTCTGGTTTGTTGAAGTCTGCAGAAAAACTTTACGGGACAAACAATCGGAATTGGGAGCTCCAAGAGGATAATGATCCAAAGCATCACAGTAGACTCTATACCCAGTGGCCATCACAGTCACCGGATACCAATCCAATAGAAAATGTGTGGCTCCAATGGAGTTGAAGAAATTAAACAACGACGCTTCAACTCATACCTATACCATTTATTCCAGACTACTCCATGACCAACAGTATGGGAGATTGGACTAAGTATTAAATGCTACGTCAGACATAGGTACACTATGCATTGTTATAAAAAATGTTGAACTAAGACATTTTCTTTGACTTACAATCGCTTACCGTTTTTTATTGATCAGACTGTAGACTGCATCAAACTGAAGAACTGTATAGTTCTAACTATTGGGTTGTTCAATAAGTTATGCTATTTTTTAGGGTTAAAGTTAAACACACATTTTCGGTATAAAAGCTTACATTTAATCTATCAGATATTCTCCATCATGGTCTATTACTTTCTTCCAACGTTCTGAAAGACATAATGCCTCTTTTGTAAAAGTCACCAGATTTATGAGTAAAAAAGTTTTCCAGGTACGTTTTGATCTCATCTTGGGAATTAAATTGCCTTCCGTTCAAATTGTTTTGGAGAGAGCGGAGCAGGTTGTAGTCAGAAGGCGCAAGATCTGGAGAGTACGGTAGATTCTGCATAACTTCCCAGCCAAAGGAATTCAGCTTTTGTTTTGTCACCAAAGCTGTGTGTGGTCTGGCGTTGTCATGGTGAAAAATAACGCCCTTCCTGTTCACCAACTCTGGCCGTTTTTCTTCCACTGCCTGCGTCAAATTATCGAGCTGAGGACAATATTTAACGGCATTTACTGTCTGATTGCGTGGAAGCAACTCAAAGTACAGTATACCTCGCCAATCCCACCAAATGCTCAACATAACCTTTTTGTGATGCAAATCTTATTTACCGACCGATTGCGGTGTTCCACCAGGAGCGCACCATGAGCTCTTACGCCGAATATTGTTGTAAATGATCCATTTTTCGTCCCCCTAACCACTCTTTTCAGGAAAGGCTTAAGAGAGTTCCATCTCAACAAAGACTAACAGACCATCCATAATGTTTCTTTCACTGATTTCATGAGGAACTCAAACATCCACCTCTTTCGACATTCCGAGCCTTTTCAGTCTCTGCGAAACAGTTGCATGGGCGATGTTAAACAGCTAAGCGATCTCCCGTGTCGTCAAATGCCTGTCAGCGCTAACTGCAGCCAAGATTTGATCGTCATCTGTGGTGGTTGGGCGTCCAGAGCGGCAAGCATCAGAAAGGTCTGTATTTCCTGAACCGAAAGCGTGTAAACCAAGGCTGACAAGTGTCTCTGTCGCTTTGACACCTTTTTTAAAGAAAAAAACAAAATATGCCAAAATGCACTTTTTATCTTCCATTTAAAAAAAAATATTGACCACTTAACACATTGACTGCCATGGCTATCATATTTGTTTCCGTTGTGGCCGTTGCTATCAATTATAATAGCCACATGTGCGTTAATACTATGCCGTGACATTCAAAACTGATAGCTACTAGGAACAAAATTCAATATAAAACAAAAAGTCTGGCACCCCGGGTAGTGCTAAGTAATCTTGGATTCAGATGTTTGTGATTGGTTTACATTTTATAGCTTCTTACTTTAGGAAACAATAAAAAAGCATGAAAATTAGAAAACAAAACTTTTCAATTCAATAATAAAAATTCAATTTACAAAAATATGTTTTAATTTTGGGGGAAAAAGTGTTAATGAATAACATTGAAACATTCCCGGCACATTTGGGGTTGATTCACAAAAAGTATTAGTTTGCCTTGATTCTTTCCGAGCAAAAATCCGACCCTTTTCTTTGGAGATTCTGTTGTAGCAAACACTGCAATTTCCGGAATCATTTACTCTATCCTTCAAGTAATGAACTTTGGCACGGCTATGTTTTGCTCGGGTCGAACCTGTTGCAATGTTGAGAATATCACTTACCAACATTTCTCTATATTTGCGTATACAAATTTTGCTTTTTGTTGCATGCTTGTATACGACCCAAGCATTGACAACTGAAACTCCAAGTAAAATTTCTTGTACCATTTGATACCTTTCTGCAGAGTTGTGGCATATGAACCCATTTGGTCAGACAGATCAATTCCAGCTTTTCCTCTATTGTAAGCTAGAATTGCTTCAGGCTTGAATAATGACCTCTGAGCCTGTCGCCTTGGCCTAGGAGCTGCAGGTGGATTTGAGCTGGTGGAGGGCTGAGTACTTATTTGTGATGTTCTTCTATTTGAAATTGACAATAAAACTGAAGCGTGTTTTGTAGAGAGCATACGAACATCCCGTGTGTACACTTTAAAACGACGATTCCGTCATCATCTTCCCGAGAAGCAATTTCGCCCTTTTGTACCTTCTTCTACAAAATGAATTGAGTACGAAATGGCGGCTTTATAAATCAAGATGTCTAACTAGCTTGCAGTAAGTGCTTCTTTCATTTCACTCACTACTCGTATTAGGCTGCAGTTAGTATTTGTTCCATTTTACTATTACACTGCGTTCAACACACGATGCTTACACTCAGTGCAGATCGGCTACTTTTTTTGATGTTTTGATTTACAAAGACCACATTTTCGCTCCATAAATTTTGTAAAACATGTTTCAATTTCTCACTGGTTTATAATCTAGGTTTTTTGAAATTTGCAGCAGCTTACAAGTCAAGAATAATTTATAATGAGCAAAAAAACTCTTTCACAAACTGAATCTCCTGGCTATCAAATATGATAGCCATAGTCCCGGACAAGTAGAGAGAAGTCTAAATCTCGTACGGGGCCATGGCTATCACATAAAGGGTGGTTAAGTTTTAAGGGCCGATGTTGATTTTGAATAAAACACAAATTATTTAGGAAATTACTGTCATTTCTTTTTATTATGATAATATTGGTATGGTTCAATTATGTATGGAACAAAATATCGGCCAAATGGCCGCCACGACCTCGGCGGCACACCTCCATCCGATGGTCCAAATTTTCGATGATGCTGAGGCATAATTGAGGTTCTATGCCGTTAATGTGCCGAATTATCTCATCCTTTAGCTCTTGAATTGTTGCTGGCTTATCGACGTACACCTTTTCTTTCAAATAACCACAAAGAAAGAAGTCCAACCGTGTCAAATCACATGATCTTGTCGGCCAATTGACATCGCCACCACGTGAGATAACACGGCCATTGAATTTGTCGCGCAAGTGGCACCATCCTGTTGAAACCACATATCGTCCACATCCATATCTTCCAATTCGGGCCATAAAAAGTTCGTTATCATCTCACGATAGCGAACACCATTCACAGTAACTGCCTGACCGGCCTCATTTTGGAAAAAATACGGCCCGATGATGCCGCCAGCCCATAAACCGCACCAAACAGTCACTCTTTGTGGGTGCATTGGTTTTTCGACAATCACTCTTGGATTATCATTCGCCCAAATGCGGCAATTCTGCTTATTGACGAATCCACTGAGGTGAAAATGTGCCACATCACTGAAGATGATTTTCTTCGAAAATTGATCATCCACTGTTGCCATTTCTTGCCACCATTGTGACCATTGGCGACGCTTGAAATGGTCAAGAGGCTTTAGTTCTTGAGTCAATTGCACCTTGTAAGCGCGTAAATGCAAGTCTTTATGCATAATGTTCATCAACGACGAGCGTGAGAGGTGCAATTGTTGGGCACGACGACGAGTTGAGGTGGACGGCTCTTCAGCCACACTATCGCGAACAGCAGCAATATTTTCTGCAGTACGAGCTGTACGAGCATGCACTGGTGTTTTCACATCTCCTACAGACCCGGTTTGCACAAATTTTTGCACGATTTTTCCGATTGTACGCACATTTGGACGATTAAATTTACCGAAAGAATCACGAAATGCACGATATGCATTTTGATATGAACGCCCATTTTCATAATAAGCCAGAATAACTTTAACGCGTTGCTCAATTGTGTATCTTTCCATGGTTCAAATTGAGTTAGTCTGAAATTGAGAAATGTCAAATGAAATGCAGAAAAAAACTTGACGTTTAGGTGTGGTTCACATTCAACATCGGCCCTTAAAATTTAACCACCCTTTATAATAGCTAGGGGAAAATCCTTCCAAAGACCTTCTTAATTAATAAAAATACATCTAAATATCTAAAATGTACTTTAATCCAAAGAAAACACAATTATAGGGAAAAAAACTGGTTGGCCCCTGGGTAAACATTTCGAACATTACCGTGGCAGTCAATGTGTTAAAACATGTCCGATCAAAACAAATTCTCGTAACAATGTAAAGAATAACCCTCCCTATTGGAATAAACAAAAAAAAATTCCCATAACGGTATACACATCATTTTTCTCAAGCGATAAACGGTACTTCCAAGAAAAAAACCACAGAACTTATTGAACAATCCAATACAACACTAACTTTAGGTTACTAGAAATAATATTTTGTTCAACTATTATTTGTGCTTTTGTTTTATTTGTTCTAAAATTATTTATCATGAATTAGTTCATTCGTTAACCTTTATTAATGGACAAATTAAGTTGTCGTACGGATAAATGTACAGCAGCATATATTCTTACTTTGTAAATATTAGTCATCTTCCCTTTTTTTAATGAATTATTTTTTCATTACCAATGTAACGATTCCTATTTTTAACTATGTAGATACATAATGTTATATTGTTGCTCCAATTTATTTCGCATGTTTTTTTTTATATCCTTGAACCTTGTATTATAGACATTATAATTTGCATGACATTGCTTTGTACTAGTAACAATTGAGAATATCAAATTAGTGACATGTGTCAAAAAGAAAAAACTAAGCGAAATATCTCTTTCTCTCGTATATTCTTCCAGATCTTAAGAGTCTCACAACACAGAGCCAATCTAACGATGGTGTAGAGTTCCCCACTAATAACAACGGTGCAATTGTTGTGAAATCAGAAATGCCTAAAGTATTAGAACGATTAGTGATATATGAAAACTTTGATGTTCACGAAACCCATAGGATTGAAGATGGTGTCTGTACGCACATTACTCGTTTGCCACCTAAAAAGCAGGAACTTCTTAAACAGTTCGGTATTCAGAGCAATCAAAGTGTAACCTATTACGAAAAATACATAGTCATCGAAAATTTCATCAAATTTTGCAATGTGAGCAAAGAAATCAAACCGAATTCGTTTTATATTTAATGTTGTAGTCACATAAAATGATTAAGTCTAATTATTTTTATTGACTATCGACTTTTTTTGAAAAAAAAAAAAAAAAAAAATATTTACTACATCACACATGAATTAGTTTTTGAATAATTGTAATATTTATGTTCACAGGAATATAAGATCACAGATCACAGAGCCTTTTTGGACTTCCATGAGAGCGGGCTACCGAAGTCGGAACAACTCAAGTTTGTTAGATACTTGGGGCAGGGGCTACCGAACCTTACACTAAATAAGATTTATTTGGCTTTCAAGGACGTGCTTGGTCTTAATCGGATTGAAAAGTGAGTATGGCTATTTTCTAGACTAGATATATTTTAAAGGGATATAAAAGGTAGAAACTTCTTTCATAATTTTATGAAACTCATAAACTAGACTTCGTTTATTTTCTCTAATTTGATCGAATCGAAGATAAAATGAAACCCACAGCTATTTTCGCTGGTAAGACACACATTCCCTCGCTGGCTAAGTGCCAGCAATATTTTTAATTTCGGTTTCTTAGCAAGCGTGTAATTTTTCTGGAATACTGATAACGAAATCAGTCTGGCAGCCGTGATTCAGTCATTATGGCAACCCTGAGCTCTTAAAGCCATTAAAATTACGTCATAGTAGCAACAGATTTGAAGTGTTATATAATAAAAACAGGCATTGTCAGTCTACTTGATGAATTGTAAGGTGTTGCATCGAAAGGCCAAAAAATGTTACATTAAATTATGTATGTATATACAGGGTCTTCCAATAGGGACTTCCGAATTTTGACAGTTGATGGCGGCCATATTGTTGAAGCTACATCTGTCAAATTGGCTGTCATTTATTCAGTTTGTTTTGCCAAATCACCATGGACGGATATAGCGTTCAACAACATGTGTAAATAATAAAATTGTTTTATCAAAGTGGGTGTTCTGTTCGGGCAACATTCCGCGCGTTTCGCCTATTTTACGGTCGCCATAATCGTCCTTCCGAGAGGACTATTCGCAGTGTGGTGGATAAATTTGAGTCCACTGGTTCTGTAAACGATCAACCAACACCCGTACGTCGACGAAACGCAAGATGTGCCGAAAACATCGCCGCTGTCCGTGAGAGTGTGCAGAATCTGAGGCAGTCGATTTCGCGTCGCTCACAAGAACTCGGCCTTTCGTAGATCACAACTTGGCGAATTTTGCGTCGTGACTTGGGCCTGCACCCGTACAAAATTCAACTGACCTCACGACGTGTGTTCGCTGAATGGGCTTTGGAGCAGTTGGAAACTGACCCTAATTTTCATCGAAAAATCATCTTCAGCGGCCCATTTCTGGATAAATAGGTACGCCAACAAATCCAAGAGCGTCCAATGCACCCTGAAAAAGTCACTGTTTGGTGTGGATTTTGGGCTGGCGGCGTCATCGGTCCATATTTCTTTGAGAACGACGTTGACCGTCAACGGTGAGCGCTATAGGTCGATGATTACCAACTTCTTTTGGGCTGAATTGGATCATATGGACACCAACGATATGTGGTTTCAACAGGACGGCGCTACGTGCCACACAGCTCACACTACATTGGAAATTCTGCACGAGCGAGTCGAGGGCATGGTCATCTTACGTGGAAGTGATATGAACTGGCCACTGAGATCGTGCGATTTAACCCGGTTAGACTTTTTCTTGTGGGGTTTTCTGAAGTCGCAGGTCTATGCGAATAAGCCACAAACCACAGCGGCCCTCAAAGCCAACATAACCCATGCCATCGGTCAAATTCAGCCTGATTTATACGCCAGAGTCATGGAAAATTGGACATTTGGGATGCGCGCCACCCAAAGAAGCCGCGGCGGACATTTGAACGATGTTACATTCCATACATAATGGCATCGATAGACCTTTCAAACGAATAAAAAATGTCGATGATATCTCACACACACTTTGTTTTATTTAAATTTAAAGATAAGAAGCGCTTAATGAAAGACCCTTTATGTATGTACATATATACTTTTGATGCAACATTATAATGGCGTAACACTTTATGAGTTTTAGGCAGGGTCGGTCGACAATGGATACCCTTTTACATATAGATCAGTTTAAACAGTCATGGACAGAATACTGCCAATCTATTGAGACCCTTAAGTACTCTTCAAGACTCAGTAAAATTTCATCGAAAGAACACTCCAATCTATCCCTCCTGTGGAAGGCAGATGGGGAATAGACTGAGTTAACTGCAGAATCTTTAGAACTTCCAATAAACATCCATTTTCCCGGGTGCAAAGATAACAGAACAGAGCTCTCAGCGTCTGCAATCTAGCGCCTGGGAAAATAAAACATCCATTATTACCGAGGAAAAGCTTTCCTGGGCTTTAAATAGCTTCGCTTCTTATAAATCGCCGGGCCTGGATGGCATTCTGCCTATTATGCTAAAAAAAAAAGTCGCAGGACCTAGCAATTTCATGGCTTACATCGATTTTCAGGAGCTTTTTATTAAATAACCATGTACCCCAATCATGGAGACGAGTTAGAGTGGTTTTCATTCCAAAGGCTGGTAGGCGCGGTCATGTAAACTCGAAAGATATCAGGCAAACCAGTCTAACTTCCTTTGTACTGAAGACTCTCGGGCGACTCCTGGGCAACCATCTGCGGAATAAAATAGAAGAACCATCCCTCTGCAAATCGCAGCATGCATACCTCAAACGAAGATCGACAGAGAAAGCCCTTCATGAGGTAGTGCGAACTGTTGAAAAATCTATACACTACAAAGAATACACTTTAGCTACCTTTCTAGACATTGAAGGAGTTTTTCAGTGTTCACAGACGAAAAAACTACGCAACAACAACATCCCTTGGCTTCAAATCATAAGGAACCCAAGTTCCTTGTTTTTGAATAATTCTAGACGCATGCAATTGCTTGGAAATGGATTGACGAGTAACTCCTAATGCTGAAGCAAGCTGTTCTTGCGTTTGGCACTGATCCTCATCGAGCAATGCTTCCAATTCAGCGTCTTCGAAGGATTTTGGCCTTCCTTCACGCGCACGGTCGTCAACATCGAAATCACCGTATTTGAAGCGACGGAACTAATCACGGCACGTTGTTTCACTTAGAGCAGCATCTCCGTAAACTTTTTGGAGCTCTCGTGCGCTTCAGCCGCCGTTTTCTTCGAATGAAAGAAGAAAATCAACACTTTCCGCAAATGACGATTATTTGTCACAAAATCAGACATTTTCACACAACCAAAAGTATATGACGCCAAAACAAAATCACTAATGTGTCAAAACAGTTTGTTTACCATATGTCTAAGCTCGGTTCATGATGTTTTCGATATATCAAAATCGACCAGCACTTACTGCTGGCGCCATCTAATGACAAACAGCAATAACTTAGTTGCGCACCTAATAATATACTGGACTCTCTACCGAGAGAACCCTGGAAAAATGAATTTCACAAAGCCATTCGATCAGAATGGCAAGATGGGCAGGTGATTAAGGACTTTGGCGTAACAATCTACACAGACGGTTCAAAGATGGACTGCGGAGTGCGGTGTGTTTCCGGAATCCTTAAAGATCGCAAAGTCTTATTATACTTAATTACACACAAATATAACGCCAAGGCAAAAGATTGCCATAGTAATGTTTGTGGAAACGAACTTGCTGATGAACTGGCCAGACAAGGCTCAGCCCTTCACCGCTCACTTGCGGAATCAGTCCACGTTCCGCTTGGAGCGGTCAAGGCAGAAATTTTCTCAATTTTCCCTATAAAAGCCAACCTCAAATGGACTAGGCTAACAAACTGTGTCATATCCAGAAGGGTGTGGCCAAGCCACAACAAGATAAAACAACCGACCACCTAAATAGAATGCGTCGCCAGATTAACAGCGATCACTACGTGTCACTGGCCTATAGGAGACCACGCAGTCAAACTAGGTATCCCACACAACACACACTGTCGCAGTTGCAATGTTGCAACAGAAAGAGAAACCCTCATCCACTATTTATGCGCCTCTCCGGCAGCTAGTGCCAGAGAACGACCATTAGGAAATTCCTTCTTCAATTCCCTACAGGAAGTCTCAGAGAAAACCATCAAAACTTAATACTTTTTTGAATTTCACAGGTTGGATCTAGAGACTCCTCACCAACACACAGTAACACCCAGGTTACATGAGTTGTGGTAACAAAGCGGCACCTAGTGCTAATTGAGTTCTTCCTAACGGAACCGTCACTCCTACCTGCATACCCCCGCCCTTCATTCTAGTAGAAACCATTGATAGATCTTTTGAAACAAGGATTTCCCTAATTTCACTCTGTAAAATGACTTCAAAAATAATTCATTCTGTTCATTCTCCCTTTTTTTCTCCGAAAAAGAAAAATGTATTCCGAATAACTCTTTCGTGAATAAAGAAGCAGGAAATGATAAGAACAGAATACTCCTAACTATCATTCAGGGGCTAAATTGTCTCGTCCGTAAACGGGTGACTCGTGACGTAAAAGTGTGTTGGTAGACCTATGTACCACGGATTTCACGGATGAAACTATTTGATCACAGAATATTCCAAACGAATAAAGAAGTTCTCCCTTTAACTGCTGCAGTTCTCAACCTGAATGTTGTCATTTGCCTTTGCTATTGAATCGAGCAAATGCTAAAAACCAGGCACATCCGTGCTTTTGCCTCATAACAGTGAATGAAATGCTTATTGTCAGAGATTATATTTATGTTTCATCTTTTCTTACTGTCCTGGGAAAACAGAGGGACAATGTTATAGAGTATGCGGACGATATTGTGATAGCTACATACTCGTATATCATGAAAGTTCCTTCTCAAAATAAGAGACGCAATCGCAACAGTTCTTACGAGGGCAAGGTGAAAAGTTCTCGGCCTGACAATGAAAGACTGCGATTTTCAGTTAAAAAAAAATGATTTTATTTTTCTACATAATCTCCCTTGACTTCAACACACTTGGTCCAGCGTTTCTCCAACATCAGTATTCCTTCTCGGAAGTGAGAGTCTGGAAGGCTGTGAAAATATTCATCTACGGCCCTTTCAACTTCTGCATTGGATGCGAAGCGCTTCCCAGAAACAAATTTCTTCAAGTTTGGGTCTGAGGGTGCCAAGCCAAATCAGGTGAATAGGGGGGATGACCGAGCAAATCGTACCCCAAAACCCGCAGTTTTCCCATCGCCAAAGCATACTTGTGTAAAGGTGCATTGTCCTGGTGAAAGATGATTTTTTTCTTCTTCAAGCCAGGCCTCTTCTCCCGAATTTTGGCATCCAGCTGGTCAAGAAGGTTGGACTTCGCTTTCTTTGGCGCTGAACCACCGGCTTCCACCCGCTGCTTCGACTGCTGTTTCGTTTCTGGCGTATAGTGGTGGACCCATGTCTCATCCATGGCGACAAATCGCCGCCCAAAATCGGTCGGATCCCTATTGAATCGGTCCAAAGATTGCCGCGAAAATCGTTTGCGCATTTGCTTTTGATCGGCATTCAGCAAATGTGGCACCCATCTTGCGCAGAGCTTTCGCATCCCTAAGTTTTTGTGCAAGATGTTTCGCACCCTCTCTTCCGATATACACACAGCTATCTCACTCACCTTAACTCGCCTCTCGTCCAACACGATATCATGCACTTTTTCGATGGTTTCGGGTGTGGTTGCGGTTTTTGGCCGTCCTTCACGTGGGTCATCTTCGAGGGACGTGCGACCACGTTTAAATTCAGCTGCCCACTTTTTAACGGTTGACATGGAAGGAGCAGAGTCCAACTTTGGATGGATTTCCTTAGGGGTTAACCCATCCAAAACGAAGAATTTTATCACCGCACGATATTCAAGTTTATCCATTTTAACGAAAAACATGCAAGACGTCTACTGCAAAAATTCGTGTAAAGAAACTACTTGAGAGAACAAGTTGAAAGTTGTCTTACGAACTAATGAGAAGTGCACCCAGGCAGGAAACATAAATTTTTGCTGATTGGATCGCCATCTCTGCGTCAGGCCGAGAACTTTTCACCTTGCCCTCGTAATAAACTTGTTAAGTGGACCTGTGACGACAAATTATCTCAATTGCTCAATAAATTACAGGTCCCTTCCATTTGTGTGAAAAAATATAAAATTAATGGTTGCTAGAGTTCGGCTTTTATTTATAACGTTTATTATTAATTGAGTTTGTATGGTTTTGTAATTTCCTGTTTCAATTTCAGAATAACAGCAGATGGATACAACTTAGATGTTATTCTTAAGAAAAAGAAAAAGAATCTGTATAATCGCATGCACGCTGCAGGTAAACATCTCAATACTCTCTTTTGACCAACTTGTTAGCTTTAAATAAAAGTGAAAATATGAATTGAACTACTTACAGTGCACAGAGAAAGTACTGAGGCTGCAAAACAGGCGCACCGAGAAAGTCTAGCATCTTAACAATTGAGTTCAATAATCGAGTTGATTTGATTACAGTGTGCTAAATTAGTAAGGGTAGCTCATATGTTGCCTCAAAAAGTATTTCCTGGGACTGGACCAGAAACTGTTGTGTCTTTGAAATTAATGCTAATTGTAAGTTCTAAAGAAGTAAAATTGTAAGGAATCAAACGAGCAAAATGACAAAAAAAAAAAAAAAGAAGAATTATACAAAACACAAATATTTATTTTACATTACGTAAGTCATAAAACAAAAACAAAAACAAAAAAAAAAAAAAAAACAGACTCGATACCCATTATCAAATTCAACATAACACTACACTTAACATTAACACCTTGAGTAAAGAGGCCTGAAAGGCGCGCGCAAAGTATTTTTATTTTTAATATGATATTGTTGATTAAGCGCTAACGCAATCACTATTCTAAATTTAAAAATTAATACATTTAATGGCATTTTATATCACAAACATATATATTAATTTGTTTTTTGTGTACTGAATCGTTTTACAAGTTTGCATGTTACTTTATTGAGAATGATTGTATTGTATTACATACATATGTTTAAAAGTAGTCTAATTTCATTTTCGTTACTAATGAGTTTCAATCTGTATTTGCCATTGTCCCTGAACCTTAGTTAATTATTTACATTGACCTTGAAATCTTTATTTGTTATTATTCAAATAATTGTTTATTCATCACATTTTTAGCAATGCAACAAAAGTTTATTTCTATAAATTTTACATTATTTAAATCATTAGAGACATCAGCGGAGATTACCATTTCGTTTTAAAAACGAAAATAAGATAACTTATATAATTATAGAAATGCAATTCAATTATTGCTGCACTAAATGAACTGTATTACTTGCACTTTACTATTGTGTTGTATTATTTAAATGATTGTTTGTTATGAAGGAGGACTCTATTATTGTATCTATTTTTTTTTTTTACTTTATTTAAGGAGCATTCAATAACTAAAAGATTTACGGGATTCGAAGTGTGACTGACACGAAAAAAAAAAGAAAGTATAAGATCAGTGAGATTAAACCGCATTTAACGTAATTTGAAGCTTGCTCAATATTAGTTTTTTTTTTTTTTTTTCATGATAAATACATATGTTAATAAATTTTAGAAAATTAAGCAAAAAATTAATTTAAGGTGTCTAGAGAGCCGGCTTCATACTTTCACCCAAAACCGACATAGCATAGGTAAGATTAAACTTACAATTTAGTTGTCCTTGTTTTTTAATCGTTATCGATTTTGACACAATTCTATGGGCGATTTTAGAAAAATATGTTTATTTGTATAATAGATTGTTCTATTGATAAGACTATTGGCCGAAATTGTTTGTTCTCGAATATTTCTATTTTGGATTTTATTATTTGCTATTAATAAGTTAAAATGTTTTTTTTTTTTTAGACTGATTTATTCTAAGCAAATGCGCTCATCCACCATACATTTGCACACCACAGAACAATACTTGTAAATAGTATTTTAATAATAAAGTATTTTTAAACTCAAACAGATACATCATAGTAGCAAATAATTTACTGTATGTATGTTTTTTTTTTTTTTTTTTTTTAATATTATAATTCATTACTTGCCTTAACGTTTGGGAACATTTGTTTCCATACTGGGATTGGCCAAAGAATTTTCGATTTAGGTCGGATAACGATACCATAAACGTTCACTGAAAATTTGTTTTCACAACGAGTACAGCAGGTCTGGAACTATTGTACATACATGCTCCTTCCCCTGTCGATGAACGATCTCAAAGACAAATTGCCGCAGCCTCACTGCCTAGGACGCCATTCTTCCCTACGGGTGCTTGAGATTATTGAACCAAATCAACGAATAATGATTCATTTAGCGCCTATTTAATGATGTACTTAGGTAGCAAACTCTTTGCGAAAATGCGGCATCGATTATATAGTCTTGGACAATAAATGGCCGATGAAAATCCGAACATGTCAATATTGATACCGCTACTAAAGGCTTTCGTTTTTCTAAAAGTCTTCTCGCATTCCTCGGAGCAAACTCTAGTTTAATAAAAAGAAATGTTAAAAGCCTAACTAAGTTAGATTGTAGTGGCTGCCTGTACTTGAGTACAGACACCCTTAGACCAAAGGTGGTGCATTGTGATACCACGAGATCTATCGCTATTTTAACTATCTAAAGGGCTAATTGACCCAGCCGAAGTTTCTTAAGAAGCAGAGGATGATTCTGACGGCCTAATGAACATTCGGTACGAACCGCCTATAACAAGAAACTGTCACAATAAATCTATTAACTTCATTCACGTTTTCGGTTGTTTTTCAGGATCTACAAGTAACCCATTCTTATCAGCGACATACCCAAGGAAATTCAACGAAGGTCTGCAACCTTCAAACCCGTCTCAAACAAACGTCGAAAGACGTCTCTTAATATTTCAATGAGTTTTTGAAAAGAATTGGTGACAATGAAATACTGTTTGCCACGACGCAAGCGCACTTTGTTAGCCAAACGGCATTCTCTTGAACTGGAAAAGTTTCCTATTTCGAGGAGCCATGAACGCGGTAAGTGCTCTTGATCCATTTTTCACCACAATCTGTCAAAATGTCCACTTGATGTCGCGTCTCGAAGTTTGTCTAACACCGTTGAGATACACGGTGGTGAGTAAGCATCCCTGTTGGTGACCTTATTCAATTTCCTATAGTCGACACAGAACCTATAAGAGGACTAGAGGTTAAGAAATGCAGTAGAGCCAGAATGACAAGGCATTCTAAAAACACGTACTTCTGCACTTAAAATGATAGAGACAGCATCCCCAAAACTCCTATTTCAGCACCGTTTGCAAGAGCTATGAATCAATATTTCCCCTAACTAAAATTAGCCCTAAATCCTTTAGTATCTTCCAACTGTTCCTACTAATCACAAAAGCCGATAGGTGGATGTAACATAGACGTTGAATGGGTATAATTATAATCCCGCAGGGTTTTATTCGGTGGATTGGTTGATCCGAGTCCAAAATAAAATAGATCGGGGTTGAATGTCAGATGATAGAAAACATTTGAAAGAAGGAAAACGGATCACATTCATATCATCCATTAGCTACAACGCTACAAACATTCGAATCCGGTGAATATGAGTAGATTGATTCATGTGACTACGGCGGATCTCTAGGGTGAAGACCCTTTCGAAAATTATCCGTGAAATTATGAATGCATTGGAGAACATGATTTGTTCAGAAGTCATTAAACCTATCGCTCCTAGTTGTTAGATTGATTGAGATGGTACACATCCGTATTTTAATACAAATCCGTATTTAAATTAATCAATCAATAAATAGAAAGAGTAAGTACAGCTTGCCTGCCTTGGTTGTCGTCCGCCTCAAATGCCCCTGCCAGTGACAAACTGCCGAATATGTATTTATTTGCTTTTTAACATTTTGTCCTTTAAAGTTTGTTAACCCAGTGATGGAGAGAGATGAAAGGGAGAGTATAAAGATTAGAGAGGAAAGTATAAATTTTTGGCAGATCTAAAATGCCACGCTAGCCTGCTAGCGAGTTTCTGATTTCAGCTGCTTCTAGTCTGGAAAAACATGTTGTTCGCAACCGCCGCCCTCAGACGCTACGGGGAGGGCTTGATGTTCATTTCAAGACTATCCTTTATATTTAAGGGGCCTTCCACCACTCAGAACCCATGTGCCCGTCCGGCACATTTCACAATCCGGGTGTTTATTTTAGATACCGCTTTGTCTAGAGATAAACTAACTTGTATCGCTCTTCTAGATGACACAGAGGAATACTTTTGGAAGGACCGCCACCAGTATTAACCATTTGTTTGAATTGATTACTACGTTTCATTCTTTTTCTGTATTTGAAACCTAACCAGACCTACATATAAACAAGTAAAATGCGTTTTTAACAAAGCCTAAGAGACTCACAGCGTCTATACAATGTCCACATAAGCGTGCTTTTATGGTTTTTGAGCAGAATTTTATATAATATTCTCCCACCACACAAGTAAAGCATATTTAATTTTAGGGAAAATAATGATGAGATACGAGTACGCTCAATAAATGCCCCTAATGACAACCTATAATAACTTATTGTTTACAAACACAAAACAAACAACATCTGAAATTTGCAGATTGCTGCAACCATGAACAAAAATTGCTGTGAATAACGTGTCAAGATTGGCGACTATTAGCTCTTTCGCATTTTGTCAGCTGCGAACACTACTTAAAAGAATGTTTCTTGCGAACTGTCAACCTTTATTCGCAATCCACAATTGTAGAATGCATTCCACATTCTTGTGAATTAAAACATTCGCTCGAGTTTAACCTCAGAATTAATTTGTTTTGATCGGTCATAAAATACTTTCAATACCAATTATGGTTGCATTTATTGATAAGAAGTTTTTTTCTTTAATATTTGTTGGCTCACTCCCATTGTAGCAACTGAAATTCGCAGATTGCTACGACCTTGAATAAAAATTGTTGTGAATGACATGGTCAATATTAGCTACTATGCGCTCGTTTGCAGTTCGCCAGCTGTGAATACCCCTTATGAGTGAAGGATTTTGGATCTGAGAGATATTTTTGTAAACTTTTGGGATCAACACTGTAATTTACATTGCGTCAAACAAAAGTTATACCTGCATTCGTCTACTCCACGTTGCTCTAAAACTGAGTTATCAAATAATTTGCCGTCATCGGTTATCGAGTCCAATATATAGTTATGGTCTTTTTATAAAGATTTTATTTTTGCTTTCCTGATAGGCTGATAGCAATGGTATATTTTTTATATGTGTGTATATAAGATGATTAGATATGTCACTTTTAGCACAAAATCATCAATACCGGGTTGGTCCTCCTTTGGCGGTAATAACCGCTTTTATTCCAGAAGGCATAGAGTTTACTAGAAGTTCAATAATATCCCGTGAAATTTCAGTATCCCATACATGTTCCAGAACTTTATTTAGCTTTTTTTTACTCTGATCTATGTTCAGCCACCTTACGTTTCATTACATGCCACAAGTGTTGAATTGGGTTGAGATCGGTAAAGTTTGCTGGCCAGTCTAGTCTGGAAAATCCGAGGTCATCAAATGTTGTATTGAGATTGAAAGACTGTGGTTACTTCTCTATTTATTATTTATAAAGTAGACTTCTAGAAGTTCATTTATAACACTTGTCTTACCGATTTGACTCGGTGACAAGGTGCATAATCGTCTTGAAAAATGCACTTTTCAGTATACGAATGATGCTGTTCAATGGCTGGTACCAAAAACTCCCTTATTACTTGTCCATACCTTTGAGCGTTCATAGTTCCATTAACAAAGTGCAAAGGGCCCAGAACGTAAAAAGAAAAACATCCCCAAACCATATGGCTTTGAGGAAACTTCATTGTCTTAACTATGCACTCATTTTTAAACCTGCTGACCGTCGTACGTATGGCAAATTGTCGGCACACAACAAATTAAATTTACTTTAGTCGGACCATATCATATCCTGCGTCCAATCTTGATATTCGCCCACGTCAAACGAGCTGTTTTAATTTTTTTGGTTAGGGGAGGCTTTTTCGCTGGTCGTCTTCCACATAAACCTATCTCCCGTAGCCTTCTGCATATCATTTCGGCACTTAGGTCAACTTCATTAAATTCATGCAGCTCTGCTCTTATACGGACAGCATTCTTTCATGCTAATTCTTTGTAATACATTGTCCGTCTTCTGGGTTGTTTTGCGTTTTCGCCCTGAGCCTTTTTTTCTTTTTTCTTCATCAGTCGCACGATGGTTGAATGAGAGCATCCTATTTTAATCGCAATCTGACGAAAGGATAGCCCTTCCTCAACCAAAGTCAATATTTTAACTTTTTTGTCTCGAGTCAGTTGTTGATATTTACTCTGGACATTTCACTTTTATTTACTTATCACAGTCACAACTAAATTCAAACTTTTTGCACTGAATAGGAAGCCAAATGCCGCTGTGGGAAATACCATTCATAACTATTGGAAAAACCATTGCACTCTAGTGTAATTACTCATATTCTGAGAACTCATTATGTGGTGCGGTTTTTATGACCGCAAGTGTATATTGGAACTTATAAGAAAATTAAGGAGTGTCTCAACTCTGTTGATGTTCTGGTTCCTCATATTATGGGGTGGGGTGCGTTTGCGTTCCATCCCAATGAGGCATCTTTGATTTTTAAAACGTCTTTCTGTGGCATGGGGTCACCAATTAAGTCCTTACTAATAGACTGAAATGGAAAAAAAAAGTTTATTTGATTTCTTATAAAAAAGAGTCCTATGTTGAGCGGTCTTTATCAGACCCTTAGAGCATTCATACATTTTTCGTTTTCTGCTTATTCCTTCATATAATTATCTGTCCAGGATTCCTCCTAATCCGCAGGCAGAAACTGCATTCAATAGATGTCAAGTTAAATCCGGACACCCCTTCGCGGGCTCTTTCTGAGGCTAGTGTACCGCTCAGCACCCTATAGAGGGAGACAGACATCGAGTCTAGTGAGGAAGCTAATGAATGCTGGTGTCGATTAGATACATGCGCTACAGCCAAATCATTATGGCCAGTCTACGACAAAAAGAAATCTATCGATCTTATAGAACTAAGTCGAAGGGATATCCGCATAGCTGTTGGCGTCGTGACAGGACACTGTGTGATAGGTAATCACGCAGCACGGTTAGGGTTACCTCATAACGACTACTGTAGAAGCTGCAGGGACGTTGAGCAAATAGAATCCGTTCATCATCTCCTGTGTGTCTGTCCAACTCTGGTCAGCAAAAGAAGCTGTGCTTTTGGCAGATAGTTCTTTTCAGAGCTGGATGAGCTAGGTAGCATTGAGCTAAGAAAACTCCTGAGATTCATACATTTATCTGGGTGGTTTAGCCTAGCAGTCGAAGATTGAAATTTTTTAGGTTCCCAGGGTTCTAAAAATTGGGCACAATGGTCTCAGTGAGCTATTGACAATCCTGTTAACAAGGGCACCTAGTTACCTAACCTAACCCAAACCCGGGCACGGGTACATTCAACAATTTATTTAATTTCATATCAATCATATCATCTCATTGTAGTATTCCTAACTCAATGTCTTCATTGATTGTAAATATAAATCATTTAGCTACACTTACAGCGAGACATAAGTTGAAGCAATATGACGTATTTTCCTTAAATATGTTTGAGATCAGAATAAATAACGCTAATAAAGTACAGCCATTAGAATACTTCACGATTTTGTCATATACGTGTATCTATTCCAACTAATCGCTGAGTAAAACTGATTATCGTCGCTTATCGTTTGGTTGGAAATTTTACTCATCATACCCATCAGGCTTTTGTATTTGTTAAGCATTGAATTACGTTATGCCAAAATAATATCACAAATAAACAAAAAAAGATGATATACACAAATCTAAGCGACTTACAAAATATTTTAAAATTGTGGCCTTGAGACCTTCACTTTAACTTTTAATATTTGCTCTTCAAGAATTTGTAAAAGAGGAATGTGGGTCTTGATACTAGTATATAACCATTTTATAACACATTTATTAAATGCAAAAAATGGAATGTAATACAACAAACAAACCAACTTCCTGATAAGTTACTTATCGCAAAATTTTGTTAATGAAAATTGAACGTATCGCTGACTGAAATCGCTTTGAATGAAGTGTAATCATAGTGCTAAGTGATTTCTGATTAAATGATGGCAGCGATTAGTTGAAGTTGGAGATACACCCAATGTATACTTACTATATATATATATGCTCACTTCTCGGTGATGATAAATGTTATAGGTAAAGGATTTTATTTATGATATTTTATTATATTTTTATATTTGCTTACACATTCAATACAATATTAATTTGCCAATGGTAAGGCCAATTCAACACAGTTCTCTTCAAAATGACTATTCATAAAAAAAAAACATCAAGTGCCGCTAGTGTTTAGTACCGTTATTTTAACTTGTTTTTCATCCTCCGTAATCCGGAGAATAGTAGTATGCTATGATCGGATTTTGAACAAATTTAGGCTGTAGCGATTGACATGATAGTAGTTCCCCTTGAAAATTATCAAAAGCTTAACTGATTACTGACTTCGGTTAGGTTGTACGGGTTGGTCGCACATCGCAAAACATGCCGCCTCACTCGGATCTTCATGAACCCATTGTGGTGAGATGGATAGAAAAACCGTACCGTAGAGAAGGGTGCAAGGTAATTCTTCTTCTTTTTATTATTAACTATCGGGAGTTGAGAATTAATTTCAGGATAGTTTTTGGCTGGTATATTGACAGTTCGCTCAGGCCGTTGAAGAAGTATTTTACGAGGCCCATCAGTCTGGGCGTCGTGGCGTAGTGGTTAGTGTGTCGGATCACTACGCAAGAGGTTCCAGTTCGAATCCCAGAAAACACCAAAAAGTTTTTTCACGATCCCACATCTCGCGAACGTCTGACAAACATCCGAGAGTATTGTTGTCATGAAAAAGCTTCTCAAAACAAATTGCCGTTCGGATACGGCACTAAACTGTAGGTCCTTTCCATTCGTGTGAAAAATATAACGCGCACAACACGAGTGCTTGCGAGAAGCTTGGCCCTGGCACTTAAAGAGCTGTTGCGCCAAACATTTATTTATTTATTTTTTATCATTCTGGCCCTGCTAAGGCTTGGGGATTAGCAGAGAAAGTGTGCTGTGCCCTCTTCTACAACCTAGTCGACAAGTGCTGTGGCCTCTTTAGGAACTTTAGGAAATTCATTCTAATGCTAAATTTTGAAGTTCCATTGATCAGGACTGATTGATATACAATTGCAGGGTTCAGTTCTGAACCTCTTCTAACTTCTTCGTCGACCTAGCAGAGTGTTGGTTTGTTTTGTGAGCCGATAGTCCTCAACTCATTGCTTTGTGGATGATATGGTTTTGATTGCTGCTTGGACATTAGTTAGTGCACTTTTGTCTAACTCTACGAACCCCTACATCCACTAATGGTTCCTAACGTTCATCTGTTATTAACATCTCAGAGAAGCTTGTAAAAAAAAAAAAAATTACAAATGTGTTAGTGAGGTCAGTTCTCGATAGTCATCGATGATAGCTAATACTTTCGCTTAGAATATATTGTAATGGTTTGGCAGTTTTATTGACCGGGCGATGGATTACGGACATAAGTTAAGTCAAACGTCGATATCTGGGGTTCTGAGGACGTGTAAGTTAGCTGGCATACTCAAGAGTCGAATCGTCTCATACGTTAATGGATAACTCGCCACGTAAAGCATGTATTTGGTATCATGCTATCAGTAATAGAATAAGGAAGAACGTAATTCGTAATTATATCTTCCGTAATCGTATGTTTGAACGTCTATGTTCTTTCGAAATGTCATTCGGCAGACATCATACCTATAAATCTATTTTGAAAGCCATTGCACTTAAATGATAAAATCGATTTTAATGCTTCACACATTTTGGGAAAGAGTATTTTATTATCGTAGATTAATTTAATCATCATCACATGTGTTGTGCAATCAAAGCTTACAGACTTCGAAAGAAATACTTTCAGGACACATATTTGTTCATACATCTTCATACCTTTTCTATCTGTAATGTTAATGAGGACGTTCGGCAACATGATGGTATGGCGTAACAACTTCTGATGAATCGCCAAACGCCACTTCCTATATCACGCGAAGAACAGCTGAGACTACCAAGTAAAAAACACAATTGAAAGTTTCAAATGTTCTTATTTTGCCTATATTTCAATAGGTCTGTTCTCGTTCACATTTCATGCCTTAGCTCCGTTTCCACATCACCACATCATTTGAGGTAGGAGCTCCAAAGCGTTTTTTTAAAAAGGTTTCCCCATGAGGCCTAATCCTCTATATATATTTATATAACAAATTTATAGACAAAACAATAAAAAATAAAAGAGGGAATTACATTTAAGTGAGTTCCACGCGCCTCTCACTCTAAGGGTGCTTTTTTAATGTGAGTTCCAAATGACTGCAAAAACCATCGAACAATTTTTCCAACCGATGCGATGGTTCAAAGTCCAAACAAGTGAAAAAAAAAAACCATTCATTCGTTCGACTGCAAAAACCTTCGAACAATTTTTCCAACCCTTACGATGGTGCAAAGTCCAAACAAGTGAAAAAAATCATTCATTCGTTCGATGAGCGTTGGTCACACAGTGTTCATACTAAGTTACCCGGGTACCCGTATTTTCGGGTATTACCCGAACCATTCATTCGTTCGACTGCAAAAACCTTCGAACAATTTTTCCAACCCTTACGATGGTGCAAAGTCCAAACAAGTGAAAAAAATCATTCATTCGTTCGATGAGCGTTGGTCACACAGTGTTCATACTAAGTTACCCGGGTACCCGTATTTTCGGGTATTACCCGGGTACCAAAATAACGGGTACCCGTAAGATTTCGGGTACCCGCTATATTTCGGGTACCCGCGTTATTTCTCGTATGTAACAGTAAAACGATTGAAACATAGCTTAAAAACATTTTGTTTTGAAAAAAACTTAACGATTAACACAAAAAATAAATTAACCATATTCACAAAAAAAATGTAATTAACAAATGTGTTCCTATTATGTAATACTTGGTTGTAACAAGTTTTGATTCCTCTTCAAAAATGTCAACAAGTTTACGTTCTCTGGCAGAAGACAACATCGCTTTGGTGTTACAATGTTTCCTACAGCGATGAAAACAACGTTCCGAAGACACCGATGTCGGTGGTATGCATAAATATTTTTTGGCCAGCAATGCTAGGTTTGGATATTTTGCAGCATTATTTTTCCACCATTTTAATGGGTACCGAACATTGTGATTTAACTGTGGTTCACGCAGATACATGTCGAACTCATTAACGGTTTCACCATCTGATTTGGCTTCTAATAAAAAATCCATGGCGCTACATCTTTCACTCACAACTTCTCTACTCCTATTTCTACCAGATTCCGCACATGTTTTCGAACAAGTACTCTCACTTCTTCAACCTCGACTTCCAAGTTTTTATGCCTTGGGTCCAAAAAAGAGGAAACTTGTTCTGTGAGAACTTCTTCGAATTCTTGCCTATCCATTTTGAACCTGCGTTGCAAGCTTTCTTTCATGCTTCCCATGAAGCTGGCAATATTTCCATCATCTCCGATGTTTGTTTCTAAGTGCTTATTAAGTAGGCCATAGATAATCGGTCGTAGAATGGAAATTGTTATATTTCCTTCGCAAATTATTGTAGTTGCAACTTGGAATGGCTTCAAGACCATTGCTTTTATTTGTGTCCATTCTCTTTCGCTTACTTCAAGTTTCAGGGCGATGTTTGAAGGTGTAATATCTCTATCTGCCAAAACCGCAATAACAGCACCGCGATTTGCCAAGAGCCTTTCGCACATTAAGTAAGATGTGTTCCATCTTGTAGGGCAACTTTGAATTAATTTCAGCTCTTTCAAGCTCTTACGTAAAGCGGAAGCTGCAATATTGGAGTGGTGGAAGTGACTTACTAAATTATTTTTTTTTTTTTTTTTTAGTAAAATAGAGTATGATTCCACTGGTTGCAAGGCATGTTTCACACAGATTTGTAACGTGTGTGCTGCACAGCAAATACTACTCTGAACTTCTTCAACATATCGAACTGAAGATACGACATTCGCAGCATTATCCGTCACACCTTTGCTGTTTTACGCAATTGTCAATCATGTAAACGCAATTTTATTGAGCTCATATTAAAGCTAATAGTGAAAACATGTAATGCCGAATGCCGATGCAGACGTAGCTACTTACAATAATTTTAATTGCAATTCGTTGTCTAATATGAACTATGTTTTCAAACCTACGTTTTCATCGCTGTTTTCCCTTCTCTCCCGGTGGCATATATTGACCACTAGAGGTGTACATTACCAACTTTTAAATTAAATTATAATATTTGTGGCCCTTGGGTACCCGTTACCCGGTATTGTCGAGTACACGACAGCTGACATTGCGGGGTACCCGCGAATTCGGATATTACCCGCATTACTCCAGTACCCGGGTACCCGGGTAAAATCAAAAGCACTAGTTCATACACAAAAGGGCAGAGCAGCCGTCGCCAGAGTCAGACAGTGTACATACACAAAAATCATTCAATAGAAGTAAACTATCGAAGGTTGAATGTTTTTTTTTTCATTCGGATGAAAATAGTAATGAACGATTTTGACTATCGAATAAATGAACATTTTGCAACCATCGAATAAGTCGATTGTTTTTATTCGATAGTTCCCAACACTAAACAGGATTTGGTCAAAATTCAAGTACGGGGACAGACCTAATGAATATCTGATCTATAAATGAATTATACAGTTACTTAGAGTGCATTCAACAATCTTATTTAATTTAATAATCTGACTTTAACAATTTAAGAGAAATAATAAATTTTTCACATTTTGACAGCGCCCAATTCTCAATAGCCGTAGCAGATACGAGTATATTCTGCTATGGCTATTGAGCAGAGATATACATATATATCTCTGCTGCGGTCTATAGCAAAGTAAAACTATCAGATGTTTGTGTTGCCATTCGTATTGAGATAACAAAAATCCGTTCGTCCGTGTGACGTATAATGTAACTTTCATTAGGAAGAATGTCAATCTATTCAAGATTAAACAATGATTCGGCCCAAGATTTTGACTTAAAAATTTAAATAAGTACCTACTTTAACCAACTTAGACAAATTGACTGCGCGAGAAAGATATAATACTAATTGAATTTAAAAGTTGTTATTAGATATCTTATTAAAATTTTTGTTATTGAATGCTCT
The DNA here is from genome assembly GCA_963082735.1 of Pocota personata. NCBI lineage: Eukaryota > Metazoa > Arthropoda > Insecta > Diptera > Syrphidae > Pocota > Pocota personata. The sequence continues at coordinate 69,041,223 of OY720431.1, forward strand.
ATATTCTATTTTCATTACTAGAGTTCTTTAAGTATTGAGAAATTAAATCAAATTATGTGGACGTTTTTATGTAAAAAGAGCAACTGAAAAAATCAAATACTGGTAAAATTATATATGCATTATATATTTAATTATAGACATAATTATTATTATAGAAAATTCACAAGAACCACAAAAATCATTAAACTGAAAATGTTGTCATTGCATTAAATGGCAGTAACAACAATAACAATAATAACAGAAACAAATAAAAGATTAACATGTAATTCCTACTTTACAATACGATTATTATATTATAACATTGTAAATTATATATATATACTATATGAAAATAATGAATAAAAGCAGAATAAACAAGTGTCAAACAAATTATAAAATATATTTATTCATGTCAATAGAACACAATATCAATAAACGAGTGTTTTTATGAGCTCTAAACATATTATTTACAGTTTTGCTGTATGAACCTAGGGGTTCATATTAGCTCATTAATACCATGTGCGATTTGTTTACTTTAAAGAAAGTCTATATTTCAGCCGGGTTTCCAAAAAGGTAACAGCAAAGAAATTAAAATATTAAAAATTCTGCCTCGTCTGCCACCCCCACGCTCATTTACAATGACATTCCAGCTGTCAGCTCCTTAGACAAAGCTAATCTGCTTGCTGCTCACTTTGCAGCGAACTCCACGCTGCCAGATAATGCTTTGTCTCCACCTGTATTTGAGTGCGTCAAATTTTCCATGGGACAAGTCCACTTTCGCACTCGTACAGTTGCAGGAGTACTCAAAGGTCTTAAAATACACAAATCCGCTGGTCCAGATGGTATCCCCCCCCATAGTTTTGAAGAGGTGTTCTTCTACGCTGGCAAAACCTCTGCGTAAGCTTTTCTGTCTATCCTACTTTTCAGGGCTCTTTCCGAGTAGATGGAAAACAGCATTTTTGTCCAGCCCATCCCTAAAAAAGGCGAATCTTCCTCCCCGTCCAATTACCGACCCATTGCACTTACGTCCCTTCTTTCCAAGGTCATGGAAACGCTGATAAATCGTCAGCTTATGAAATATCTCGATTCACGAAAATTCCTTAATGACCGGCAGTATGGTTTTCGTAGCAACAGGTCCACTGGTGATTTGATGGCATATCTCACCGAGAAGTGGAACCAATCTCTCCATCACTTCAGCGAAACCAAGATGGTTGCGCTTGATATTTGAAAGGCATTTCACAGAGTTTGGCATCAGGCTCATGTCGAAAATGCGTCCATAAGGCGTCGATGAGTCTCTTCTTCAATGGATTAGAAATTCCCTTCAATACAAGTTGTTTTGGACGGCTTCAAGTCTGCAATTCACCAAATAAATGCTGGTGTTCCCCAAGGCTCTGTTTTGTCTCCGACTATCTTTCTTATTTTTGTAAATGATCTCTTGTCTGCAACTTCTAATCCAATCCATTCCTTCGCTGATGACAGTACCCTCAGTTTTTCATATTCGTTTCCTAACTCACGTCCTTGCTCTTCGGCGGTAGAAAGGGAACGGCAACGTATGTTAAACACATTAAATTCCGACCTGGACAGCATAATTAAATGGGGTTCAACCAACAGAGTGGAATTTAATGCTTCCAAAACACAATGCTGTCTTCTGTCTCTCAAGCGAAACCAAAACCCTCAACCATTGTCCATGGATGGTACTTGCATCATTGAAACCCAAAGACTTGCCATTCTCGGTATGTGTATTAATAACCATCTTCGATGGAACGATCACATATTCGAGGTCGCCAAAAATTCTGCAAAATGTCTAGGATTCCTTAAACGGTGCAAGAAATATTTTACCCCGTCTGATCTGGGTTTTTTTAATTCTTAAAATTTTGAATAGCTTGGCACAAGAGCTCAAGTATAAATATGTGATTCGTTTTGAACGCTAATCTTAAAACCGAAATTGTAGGAACATAGCCCACGTACAATTCAAAAGAAAACTATTAGAAGGTTCTACAACCGCATTTCCCCCTTCTACTGAATGTAAGAAGAAAACCACTAAAAAAATACGAAACTAAAGGCATGATTTTTTTTCCAATTCTTGAAATTGCACGGCTGCACAATTATTCAACAAATTTCAGTTTTGAGGGAATACCATGCTACGAAACTTGTGCCTAGAGAGATATATGAATACGCTTATACTATTACAGGGTACGGACTTTTTTATAGATAGACAGAGAGAGAGAAAAAAAGAAAGATTGGTTGGATATTAAGTTTCTGTAAACTCCAAGGTTAGCATCCAGATAACTGAGGAGCATTTTTGTTTTGCTTTTATTGTCGTAACTTATGATTCACAGTATTTTTTCCCCTCCTGATGTCATCATCACGATTAAGTTGCATTTTCAGCCATATGAATATAACCACCCTACTGCCAGTAGCTTTCGCAGTAGAGTTGACTTAGCTTTCGCAATTGATCGACTTTTTTATTTATTTAATGCAAATGGTTCTTGACATCAGGATTTGAACCGTGAACCCACAGCGTGATAAGCGATGGTGTTACCACTATACCAAGGTCACCCTTATTTTGTCCATACAAAAAACTAGATTTTTTGAATTGTGACGTTAAATCGTACATGCAATACGAGCCAAAAACCAAAGTTGAAGGAAAATAGACCACGTATCATCCGACCTCAAATTATTGATCATCCTAATCCACCTTGGAGCGTTCAAGTAAAAAGATCATTTCAATGATTATTTGCAGCACTACTGTAAATATAGTATTCTGATTTTCATATTAGTATATACTAAGTGTAGGCGAAAATGCACACGTACATATCGCTACTAGTACTTTGTCCAAAGTCCTTTATTATTTATGATACTTCTTACGCTTCTAAGTATAGATTCAACCAATTTTTTAATGGTTTGGTGGGGAATTTTTTTGACTTTCAGCTTGAACTCTGGTCCAAAGCTCATTTAAATTTGGTGGGGGACTTTTATAATGGAGAAGATGTCGTCTTTCAATGACCCACAAATTTTCTATCGGATTCAAATCCGGACTCTGTGCTGGCCATTGCAATGTTGTAAATATTTGCCCTGACAATCATTCCTTCACAATTTTTGCTCTGTGTTTTGGATCACCATCATGTTGAAAAATGATCTCATCAACGGTATAAGCATACTCTTCAATGAAATCAAGCAAATTTGACTGGAGGATATCGAGATAGTTCTCCTTTCCTGGACCAACGTACCACCATGTAAAACATCCCATTACCATCAAGCTTCCTCCACCGTGTGTTACCGTTTCCTTCAGTTGGTGCTTTAAAATTCGTATGTGTGATCTCATCAGACATACGATAGACTCATCAGACCGAATTCCAATTAATTCTCCACCGTCCAGTTCTTATGAACGGCGGATACAAGACCGATATTTCTCCAGGTTCCTAGAGATCCACTCGCTAATATTCTTATTTATAGCCTTAACTGTTTCCTTGGGCTTTTGGATTTTTGCGATCTCATTAAACGTTTCATTAATTAAAAACTGAATAAATGGAACAGACGATACAATTACCTTACTGAAATCTACAAGCCATTATTTCGTTATATCCTGGTATTGCGTTCAAAAATAATGTGCCACTTGAAGAAAAAAAACGCTATACATACTCGTACTTATGTGCTATGATGAAAATGATATTAAAGCATTTATGCAATTTAATACTTAGTATCAAGTTTTGCTCGCCCACTGCAACATGAAAAATCTTCGCGGAAATGTATCATATTGTAATATGCGAGCTACGGCTCGAGTAGATAAAACGATATTCTGTGAAATTTATTTCTTTATTTTCTAGTCTATAGAACAATTCAAGTTCACACTGTACTATCCTTCGCAATTCTTTTCTTACAATGTCTCTTTCCTCTCAAATCACTTTATCTCCTTTCTATTACTTAATTCACAAATCCAAACTAATTACTCCTTCTTGTTAACTCTCAACTTTCAATTTATCACAAAATTACAACTTCGCCTATTATCACTTTTCTAATCTCTTCGCCACAGTTTAAAAATCACTGTCTTTCCTATTGATCGCCATCTGTCCTTATATAGCAGAAGTTTCAGATAGCCAGAAACTTCTAGCAAATTCTTCGACCACTGGAAATAATTCCAAGATGACAATCATTTCTTCCAGTTATAATTCTCTCTTTATCCGTGGCTTTGTCAGCTATTGCGAACCTCGAATGAAAGTACAGTTTGGAATGGGCTGTAGGAGCGTAGTTATTATTCTACATTATTGTTGCATACTTTTAGACGATGTTACACTGCCCCCCTCTTAGACTTGTTCGTCCCGAACAAGTGCGTCCTCACTTCGACCATTGTATCGACTCAGTCGGTCCACATGAACCACTTTCATTTTGGCCCTTGGTCCTCGCTGGATGCGGTAGACAACATCGTTGATGCGGGTTACTATTCTGTATGGACCCTCCCAGTTCCGCTGCAATTTAGGTGATTTCCCCTTTTGGCGATGGGGATTATACAGCCACACTAGATCTCCTTCCTGGAATCCTGACGTTGTTGCCTTGGCATCATACCTGGTCTTCATGCGGTCGCTCGTTATCTTAATCTGGCTTCTGGTCCTTTGGTGTATGTCCCTAAGCCTTTCCCTAAGGTTCGCCACGTACTCTTCTTCATTTCTGGGCTCATTGGTAGGAGATCCAAATTTCACCTCACTGGGTAAACGAGCTATTCCACCAAATAAGATTTCGAACGGCGTATGTCGAGTAGTGCTATGCACGGCACTTCTATAGGCCATCAAAAACAAGGGAATCTGCCGGTCCCAATCCCGTTGGTAGTCACCTACGACCTTCGAGAGATGTTCGTCCAAAGTCCTATTGAAACGCTCCACCATACCGTCCGACTGTGGATGAAGCGGGGTTGTCCTTGTCTTTTTGATTCCGAGTAGTTGACACATCTCTTGGAAGATTCTTGACTCGAAGTTCCTCCCTTGGTCAGAATGCAATTCCAAGGGCACACCGAATCTGCTAACCCAATTGTAGACGATCTGCTCCGCCACGGTTCTGGCTTCCTGGTTAGGGATCGGAAACGCTTCCGGCCACTTACTGAAGTAGTCCATCACTACGAGTATATACCGATTACCATTGTCGGTTTCCGGAAAGGGCCCTGCGATGTCAATGGCGATTCGTTCGAAAGGTGCTCCCACGTTGTATTGGTGCATCTTACCTCGAGTTTTGGTTCTCGGACCCTTACTAGCTGCACACACGTCGCATTCTCTGCACCAGTCTTCGATATCTTCCTTCGCTTTTAACCAATAAAAACGTTCTCGTACCTTTTCTAGCGTCTTATTCGCTCCCAAGTGGCCTCCGGACGCCCCGCCATGCATTTCCTGTAACACCTCCTTGACCCTCGTCCGCGGTACTACAAGCTGCATTACAAACGACTTTCCGTCGGAGGATTCCCATTTTCTTCTCAGAACACCTTCTTGGACATGGAGGGAGTCCCACTGCGCAAAATATGCCTTTAAGGTCGGGCTTCTGTGAGAGATGTCCTGATGATCCGGTTTCTCCATGTTCTCCTTCCAGGCCAGAATCGGCTCGATATCCGGGTCTTCCTTCTGAGCGTTCCGGATCTCATCTACGCTCCAGCCGGCGATAGGTTCGGCTCTCATTCTTTGGATGGAAACCAGCTCCCGTTCTTCCTGACGCGCACAATGTTTACAATCCGTTCTGCATGGTCTCCGGGACAGTGCATCCGCATTAGAGTGGAGTTTTCCTTTACGATGCTGTATTTCGTAGTCGTAGATTTGCAGCCTTTCGATCCATCTTGCGACCTGACCCTCAGGACTCTTGAACTGTAATAGCCATTTTAAGGCTGCATGGTCTGTGCGAAGAACGAACTTCCTCCCGTAGAGGTATTTGTGAAAATGCTTCGTAGCCAAGATCAAAGCTAGAAGTTTTCTCCTTGTCACGCAGTAGTTCCTTTCTGGCTTAGAGAGCACCTTGCTGAAGTACGCAACCACCTTCTCTTGGCCGTCATGCACCTGGGAGAGTACGGCTCCTACCCCGACATTACTAGCGTCTGCATCCACAACGAACGTTTCCCCGGGAGTGGGGTAAGCCAGTATCGGGGCATCGCATAGCCGTTGTTTAAGTGCCTTGAAGCTCTTCTCGCACTCAATTGACCATTTGAATTGTTTTCCCTTTTCCGTCAACTGGTGCAGGTTCTTTGCGATCCCGGCAAAATCCTTCACGAACCGTCTGTAGTAGGTGGCTAGGCCCAGGAAGCTCCTTAGTTGGTGTTTGTCTTTGGGGACTGGCCAGTTTTTCACCGCTTCGACCTTCTCCGGATCGGTTCTCACTCCTTTCGCTGAAATTATGTGTCCCAGGTACTTGACTTCCGCTCTAAACAGGGCGCACTTCTTGGGGTTGAGCTTCAGGTGGGCACTTCGAAGCCTTTGAAACACATCCCTTAGATTGTCTCGGTGTTGCGCAAACGTTTTTCCTACGACGATGACATCATCCAAGTATACCAAACAGGTTTTCCATGTTAACCCTTGCAGGACACATTCCATCAATCGCTCGAAAGTCGCCGGAGCATTGCACAGCCCGAATGGCATTACCGTGAATTGCCATAGCCCATTTCCTGCGGTGAAGGCGGTTTTCTCCCGGTCTTCTGGATGGATCTGTACCTGCCAGTAGCCACTCTTCAAGTCGAGAGTGGAAAACCATCGGGCTCCTGATAGTGTGTCTAGCGTGTCGTCAATCCGTGGCAGAGGGTAGCTGTCTTTCTTGGTGACGTAATTGAGCTGCCGATAGTCCACGCAGAACCGCGTGCTGCCATCTTTCTTCTTAACCAGTACAACCGGTGATGCCCACGGACTTTTGGAACTTTCAATCAGACCTTCTTTCTCCATTGCCGACACCATCTCTGCAACTTCTGTCTGCTTTGCCAATGGAAGGCGCCTAGCAGGCTGACGAATTGGTCTAGTATCACCAGTGTCTATTCGATGTTGTACCAGGTGTGTTCGGCCGTATTCACCGTCCTGTGAGGCAAATACATCAGCGTACTCATTGATAAGATTCTCTGCCATAGTTCGCTGCTCCTGATTCAGCTCACTGGACTGGAGAATCGTCTCTCTCGTTTCCGCTGTCCAAGGTGATGGGAGAGGTTTTGGAGCATCACGTTCAGATATTGTTGCGACGGCGGTAATCGGCGTGCATTTTCCAGTCACCTCCCCTCGCCTTAGTTTGACAGTGTGTGGTCTTGCGTTCAAAACTCTTACTGGAACCATGGTGTTCTTTGGTTCGACTAACGTCTTTCCCACGATGTAGTCTTCAGAATTCTTCTCTGGGTCTGGTTCTACTATGTAGAATCGGTGGCTCCCAAGATCACCTTCCAGCTTCGTCCAAATGATTGTCTCTGAAGACGGCGGCAAAACTTCGTCTTTGCTGATGACTGTCCTGAGAGTTACGGCATTCTCATTTCCGTACACCATCGGAATCTCCACATTTCGATACCTCAGTACTTGCATCCCGATGTCCAAGATTACTTCATTTGCTTTCATGAAGTCTACTCCGATGATGCACTCGTCGCATATATCTGCCACCAGAAACGCATGGGAGAACGTCAGTCCTGCCAGAGTAATCGTAAGACGAACTTCTCCAAATACCTTCGCCATTTCCCCTGTTGCAGTCTTCAGGCAGTAGCTGTTGGTGTTGTGCAGCCAAGAGCTTTTGACGATATCTCTTCTTACAATAGAGGCAGTGGCACCTGTGTCGATGGTGGCTACGCACTTCTTCTCGTTGATTAGTGCCTCCACTGTCAGGCTCTTGTTACCCCGTTTGGTTTGCGAAACTTGAATGGTGGTCCTGGGGGCCTCGATTCCAGTAACCAACTTCTGCCCCGCGAAGTTGGTCCTTACGCATCTTCCGACTGCTGGTTTTGGGAAGTCTGACCGACAGGATGCTTCCTCTCTGCTTCTCCTACTTCCGCAATGTGAACAATTTCCTCGTCTAGGTGCACTTCTGCACTGCCGTTGTAGGTGTCCGGTTTGGTTGCAATTCCAGCAACGGATTTGACTTCCGCGAGCTCTGTCTTCATCCATGACGGCTGTTCTCTGGCATGAGCATTCCACGACGGACATTTCCCTGACACGGTGTATTCCCTGGTATGCTTGGTCCGCAGCCTTCATTGACAAAGCGAATGCCAATGCCTCGGGGAGTGTTCGCTTTCCAGCCATCCTTACAGCCATTTGCAGTTGTCTGTCCTCCATGGCCTGAATAAAAGCTTCCACCGCCATTTCGTTGATAAGCTCCTCACCGGCTTTAGGGTATGAAAGATGGGCTAGTCGCTCTATATCCGCTTGCAACTGTTGGAGCGTTTCCCCCCTTTTCTGGACTCGACTACGCAGCTGAACCCTGTACACCTGCTGCATGTGTTCATCCCCAAACCGCATCTCGATAGCCTGAACCAGAGAGTCGTAGTTCTGCTGTTTATCTTCCGGGATGGTCTGCAAGAGCTCCGCAGCTGGACCCCTCAGTGCAAGTGTGAGTGCAATGGACTTCTCTTCATCGTCCCAGCTATTGGTCATTGTGGCCGCTTCGAATTGCCTTTTATAAATTGGCCATGATGTTTGACCATCGAAGATAGGAGGCTGCATCTCCTTTCTTCTCAGACCGTCAGTGGAATATTCCCGTGCTTTCTGTCTCTTCACGTTGCTGAGCTCCTTAGCAAGATTTTCGATTTGCTTCCCTACTATCTCGAATTGCGTATCCACTTTTTCAAACTGAGTCTCTATTTTCCCGATCTGAGTTTCATGTTTCTCAAAATTTTCATCGAATCTAGTTTCGACTTTTCCGAGTTGCGTCTCGACCTTCTCGATTTTCTCTTCAATCACTTCGAATTTGGATTCCAAGTTCCTGTTTTGCTCATCAAGTTTACTTTCCAGAGCATCTAGAGAATTCTTTTGTTCGTCCATTGCTTTCTTTTGTTCGTCCAGCTTAAGTTCTATAGAATTCTTTTGGTCATCGAGCTTATGACTTTGAACTTCTATTGCTTTCTTTTGTTCGTCCATGACTAACTTAAGTTGCAGGAGCAGACTTGTTATACCCGGGTCGGCTACTGTACTTGCTGGTTCCTCTTCCACGTCAAACTCTATGTCATGCGGATTTTCACCTTCCTGCGTTACTGCTTCTTCCAGACGAATCAGTAGGGCATCTTTTCCCCCAGTTGTGTCGAGGTTTCGCTTACTGAGTTCTGCCTTTAGTTGAGTTATAGTTAGTTTTCCCAATTTGCGACCCATTTTGCGCAACTAATTAACTCAACACAGAAATCGTTTTTTTTTTTTTTTTGCTTGTGCAATTTCACACCACGGAAATAGTTATTCACAGAATAAGTTTTATCCCAGCTTCTGACACCAATGTAATATGCGAGCTACGGCTCGAGTAGATAAAACGATATTCTGTGAAATTTATTTCTTTATTTTCTAGTCTATAGAACAATTCAAGTTCACACTGTACTATCCTTCGCAATTCTTTTCTTACAATGTCTCTTTCCTCTCAAATCACTTTATCTCCTTTCTATTACTTAATTCACAAATCCAAACTAATTACTCCTTCTTGTTAACTCTCAACTTTCAATTTATCACAAAATTACAACTTCGCCTATTATCACTTTTCTAATCTCTTCGCCACAGTTTAAAAATCACTGTCTTTCCTATTGATCGCCATCTGTCCTTATATAGCAGAAGTTTCAGATAGCCAGAAACTTCTAGCAAATTCTTCGACCACTGGAAATAATTCCAAGATGACAATCATTTCTTCCAGTTATAATTCTCTCTTTATCCGTGGCTTTGTCAGCTATTGCGAACCTCGAATGAAAGTACAGTTTGGAATGGGCTGTAGGAGCGTAGTTATTATTCTACATTATTGTTGCATACTTTTAGACGATGTTACAATATCTAGGAATTGTATAAAAATGCTCTTCTTAACCTCACTATAACTCGAAAATTATTCATCGAAAAAAAAAAATGTTTAAACAATTATAATATGTATGAAAATGTCTCCACAATATTTATCGTCATAATTTTTGTCCTTGTACGTACTACAGGGGAGATATTGCGAAAAAACTAAATTGGGCGCCATTTTGTTCAGAGAGCAGTTTGGGTTGTAATAATTTGTTCGTCAAGTCTAGCTCTATAAAGCTGCCAAAATTCAAAACTACCATTCTTCTTGAAAGGCAGAACTACCTATTGACTGGATTCAAGTGAATAAATGTAAGTGAAGAACTAAACTTTCTCAAGTTCAAATTGAGAACAATCGATTTCAAGAGAATACACAATTTCAAACTCAAACTTAACAAATTCAAATTGGATTACATTTATACCACAGTGTAAGTTAAACTAAATAAACACTATGTTAGAAGCAGTTGCATTCAAAAATTCTTAATTATATAAAATAAAGCACAATTTAAAGGGACAAATTTAACTCTAACAAGGGTGGCCGTGGTGTAGTGGTAACATCATCACTTGTCACGTTACAGGTTCACGGTTCGAATCCTGATGTTAATAATCATCTATTTATTTCGCATGAAATAAATAAAAAGTCGATCAATTGCGAAAACTGGCAGTAGGGCGGTCATATAGCTAAAAATGCAACTTGGTCGTGATGATGACATCAGGAGGACGCAAAAAAAATACTGTGAATCATGAGCAACGACAAAAGCAAAAACAAACAAGCTTCCCAGTTATCTGGACAGCCACCCTTGGAGTTCACTGAAACTTAATACCAGCTGAGTTTCAAACCACTACACCAATCTGTCTTTCTCTCTGTCTCTTCCCATTTCCCCAAAACGCCCGTGTCCTAAAATTAATATAAGGGTATTCATAACCCCTTTCACACGTGCAAATTATATAAAAATAAAAACCAAATCTTATGACAAATTAATTAGATTTCAAAACTGGATAAGGAAAATTGGATCGGATTCAGGATAAAATTAACCGCACGTGCTAATAGCGATGCTGTGGGATATAGTCTGTCTCTGAACTATTGCATCATTGGCTTTTCTAATATCAGCTGCACGCGACGTTGTAGATTCCTCGGTTACGATCTTCGCAGGGCGAAGCGCGTTCAGGTAACTAGGCTGCCAAAACCATTATGAAAAACGTGAAACATACTTACAATTGCAGAAATTCAAAATTTGATGCCAAATACAATCGGTGATATTGTTCGAAGATATAAAAACGAAAGAAGAATAGAAACATTAGGTTTGTTTGATGAAAAAAGTGTTGTCAAAAAACAAAATTGTTGTCTGTCATTCGGTTGTGATGTTGTGTTTAAGATCAAATACTTTGCGGTGTATATTAAAATATTACTAAAAATGTGTAAATATGATTTAAAGCTAAACCGCTTCACTAGTAAAAATCAAAGAATGACACATTTCATGGCAGAATATTTGTGTACGATGTAAAATTAATTTCTGAGGTGGCTCTAGGGTTCTTTTTTACAGCAATGAAAATGCACTGACATGTCCACGATAAGAGACGGATGATGTCTAAGACGACGTCACGGATAAGAGAGAATTATAACTGCAAGAAATTATTGTAATCTTGGAATTATTATATCAGAATTTTCTTGTTCCAGTGGTCGAAGAATTTGCTAGAAGTTTCTGGCTCTCAGAAATTCTGCTATATAAGGACAGATGGCGATCAAGGCAAGGCAGTTGGTTTTGAACCGCACGAAGAGATTGGAAAAGTGATAACAGCCGAAGTTGTAATTTTGTGATAAATTGAAAGTTGAGAGTTAACAAGAAGAAGTAATTAGTTTGGATTTGTGAATTAAGTAATTGAAAGGAGATAAAGTGATTTGAGAAGAAAGAGGTCTTGTAAGGAAGGAGTTTGCGAAGAATAGTATAGTGTGAACTAGAATTGTTCTATAGACTAGAAAATAAAGAAATAAATTTTACAGAATATCGTTTTATCTACTCGAGTCGTAGCTCGCATATTACAATATATTTGATTATACTAGAAGAATAATGGTGTGTCGCAAGGGAAATAAATCGCTGGAAACAAAGAACATGAAATCAACCGTTAAACATAGAGGAGGTCACATAATAGTATAGGGTTGTATATCGGTTAAAGGTGTTATAAATCTATTGTTTATAGACGAAATCCTATTTAAACATTTTGAAGCAAAATTTAAAAGTAACTACTGAAAACATGGAAATTCTACAGCCGTTAAAATTTTATCAGGATAACAAAGCTCTTAATATTCGTCAATGGCTACTTTACAATAGCCCTAAAGTGATCAAAACACCTCCATAATTTCCGGGCTTAAATCCAATCGAAAATCTTTTGTCGTCTTGGTGAGAATCCCGTTTCGTCCGCAAGCGGACTGAAGGCAACATAATACAATATACACAAAAAGTTGTTAGGAATATGCCACAGCGTCTCAGTGTAGTCTTAAAGAATCAAGGATATCCAACAAAAGATTAAATCACGTTTATTATTTTTATTAACTATTTTACAAAATGTTGTTAAGAAACCGAATATTAATTTCTGAGTTACTTTGTTTTTTCCTTGCTACCTTACTTTTGTTTTTATTGAAACAAAAATTGGATTTATATCATAAAATAAAAGTCATTTGATTAAAAAAAATATGTGTCCTTTTAATTTCCATAGTTCCTGTTTTTACAAGAATAAAACAAGTAAGAACGAAACCATTATAGTAGGAGTAGATAAGTTGTCTGTCACAGCCTCGTAGAAGTTAGATTAGAAGGTTAAAATTTGGCAAAAAATTAGTTTTACTAACTCGCAGACAGTTCTTAAGTAAAATTTAGAAAAGTGAATTCGCTACATGCTGCAGCATCCTTGATTCCTTGGGAGCACTGTAGGCTTAAGTCTGATCCCAACGACAAACTGAAATGTTTGCAATTATTTTTGGCTTATTTATATGATACATATGTACCAATAAAAACTGTTTCCATTCGGAATACTGCATTTCCTTGGTTTACTTCGGCAGTACTTAGTGCGCTTAAAAGCAGGAACAAGCTATATAGTAAATGGAAACAAAATAGGTCCCAGCTTAATTGGGCCGCATATAAAGTGGCACGCAATAAGGTGACATGCATTGTTCGTCAGTCTAAGCGCAATTACTACTCCTCTAAGTTGAGCACTTCCCTACCTCCAAAAATTCTGTGGAAAAACCTGCGCGATATTGGTATCGGCAATAATGGTAGTAGAAATTGTTCCTTAGATCCTGATGAACTCAACAATTACTTTCTGGCTAATAATGCAGAGTCCAGCCATCTGGAGTTTGATTGGAGCTCTGATACTCATGCGCAATATCAAGCTGAATTCGAAGCGGTCTCGGAGGACGAAGTTCTAAGTATTCTTGCATCAATTAAATTGAATGCTACGGGTGATGATGGAGTGCCTTTACGTTTTGTGAAAATAGTTTTGCCACATATCTTAAGTCATCTTACTCATATAATTAACTTCTGTATTATGACATCAATTTTCCCCCAAGCTTGGAAGTATGCAAGAGTGATACCAGTTGCAAAAAAATCGAATGCTGCCATTGCCAGCGACTACAGGCCCACCAGCATTTTGCCGTGTCTGTCAAAAGTTTTTGAAAGGGTACTGGCAAAGCAAATACAAAATCATCTCTCCGTTAATTCCTTATTAAGTCCGTTTCAATCGGGTTTTAGAACAAGACATAGCTGCTCATCTGCAATGGTCAATATCTTGGATGATGTACGCCTAGAATTTGATAAGGGTTTCGTAACTTTGCTATGCCTGTTAGACTTTTCTAAGGCTTTCGATAAAGTCAATCATAGTATCCTCTGCTGGAAACTTAAACACTTTTTTGGTTTTGGTGAAAGAGCTGTAAGACTATTGAAAAGTTTTTTGTCAAACAGGTGGCAAAGAGTTGTTGTCGAAGAAAAATGCTCCACACTAAAACCCCTTACTCAAAGTGTACCCTAGGGTTCAATCCCAATTTTGTTCTGCATTTTTATAAACGACCTGCCCTTGGTATGCAAACATGTCTCAGTATATTTATACGCTGATGATGTTCAACTCTGTCTATTAGGATTTGGCTGCCATCAATTACTGGTCTGAAAAAAATGGTTTGTTTCTTAACCCAGCAAAATCCCAGATTATACCTATCTCAAAAAGGCTCTTCGATTTGAGTTTCGTCCCTGACGTATGGCTATCCAACAACAAGCTGCAGCTGGTAGAATCAGTCACCACCCTTGGCTTTGTAATTAGCCGCAACTTGTCTTGTTACAACCACGTCAACCTTGTAATAGGCCGTATCTACGGGTGTCTGCGAAAACTTTGGCTCACTGCCAGCTTTACTCCGATTGAAACTCGTCGAAAACTTGTTCGTACACTAATCATCCCAATAATAACGTACGCTGAGGTCGTGTACTGTAGCCTTGACTCGTTATCACAACATAAGCTTCAAGTTGCTTTTAATGATGAAGTGCGATATGTTCATGGTCTTCGTAGGTATTATAGAATCTCAGTTCTCTCTAGGAACCTGCTAGGTTGTACATTACAGCAGTATTTAAATGCCAGAGCTTGTATATTCCTTCACAAAATTATCACATCAAAATCACCACCTTATTTATTTTGCAAGCTAGAATTTTCCCGTTCTCGCAGGACTTTTAACATCAATATACCATGCTTTAAGTATCTTAACTCATCTAGATTGTTTTTCATTCACGCCATTAGGTTAGGGAATTCCCTACTTTTGAGCCCCAAAGGTACGTTAACAACCGCAAACTTTAAAATCGCTATATTTAATCACTTTTCGTCGCAGCAGTAGAAGAATGTCATCAAATTGTTCTCTCATTTTCTTTATTCCTTTTCCTTCCTCCTTCTTTTTTTTCTCTCTTCTTTCTTTTTTTTTAGAATAAGAACTCTTTGTTTAAGAATATTATGTTATTATTGCAATTTCAACAGTTATATGATATAATTGTAGTAGTATTTCTCAGTACTATAAGAGACATTGTCTTAATGTATACACTACAATACAATGAAATAAATTGAAATTGAAATTGAAATTGAATTGAAATTGAATGGCAAACAATTTTGGAGGTTAGATAGAGTAGACGTCAACATTTATTATTTTATTTTTTTCCTATAAATACAGAATGGGTATCAAATGAAAAGTAACGGATGAACCTAATTTTCCAAAAATCGCACAAAAACTGTTTTTATTTTGATTAGAGATAGACAAAGCGGTGTCTACTGCCCATTTTGCCTTTTCTGATCCTCTAAAAATGTGCCTTATTTGCGGACAATAATATGAATCTTTTGATAACTCTTCCATAAAAATCGGCCCAGTCGTTTAGGCAATAAAAAGTAAAATAAAGGGTGATTCAACTGGAGGTTGCAATTTAAATTTTAAATAAAACACATTGCATTTTGATAAACTGCTGATATATTGTTATGTCAACATAATGTTGAGCGCCGTGGCTCAGTAATTAAGTGCTTGGCGTTCAAGGTTCGAATCCAATAAAACAATAAAAAAAAAATTCTCATGGTCCCACCTCTCGCAAACGTCTGAAAAACATCCAAGAGTAAAAATTGTCATGAGAAGCTTTTCTCAATCGAAAAAAATGCCCTTCGGAAATGGCATATAACTGTAGGTTAGGTTAGGTTGATGTGGCTGTCAGCAAGAGAAGCCAACACACTTAGACCAATAATATGTCCATTGTGATACCACATGGGTTTGAGACGCGGCCTCTAGCCTACCCTAACGTCAATATTATTCAGATCATTTAGGTCGTTGAAATAGAAGGCTCCTAAGTGGAGCTTTCTTCTTTGGGAGAGAACTGGGCAGGTGCAAAGAAGGTGGAGAATAGTTTCTTATTCCTCCTCGTCCATGCAACTTCTGCAGAAATCGTTAGAGAAGACGTCAAACCTTGTTCCATGCTTGCCTATTAGACAGTGTCCAGTTATGACACCTATAACAGCACTAATATGCTTTCTATTTAGAGAAATCAAATTCCTAGAGCTTTTCAGATCCAGCATAGGTCAAATCTGTTTTGTCGCTAGACAAGTTGTACCCCTTGTCCACCTAGAATTTGTCTACGATAGCATCCAGCTTTAATTTAAGTTTGCATGTAACTATAGGCATACCCAGTAAACTTTTGCCTGGAAGGATGGGCATTGTTGTTCCATGTCTGACAAGTTCGTCAGCCTTACAATTCCCTGGAATATCCCTTTGCCCCGGCATCCAAATTAAGTGAATATTAAACTGCTCTGCCATCTCTACAAGATCGGCAGTCTAGAGCTGTTAAAGAATTTATTGACGATGATTCCAAGGATTTGATTGCGGCTTGGTTGTCTAAAAAGATGCGGATATCAATGGACGATATCACGTTTTTCTTTAGCCAAGACAAGACTTCCCTTATTGCCATTATCTCCACCTGGAACACGCTACAATGGTTTGGGAGATGAAAAGAGAGATTTAAATTAATCCTATCAGAGAAGACACCACCACTCACCCCGTTGTTAGTTTTTGAACCGTCGGCATAGAAATGTACCGACTTATCTTCCGTAAAGCCACCCACTTCCCAGAATGTCAAAATTTAACTTGGGGATGGTGTAGTCAATATCTTAATGGAAGATATTAAACTTGTTTAAGATGGAGGCCTGGCCATATACTTTTTTTGACCACTGTGAAGTAGCTTTAAGGCAAATAGCTGAGTTAGCTGCCATTTGCCTGCCATAAATGTCAAGGGGTGTTAAATGAAAAAGAATGTCCAAAGCTGCGGAAGATGTCGTCCGCAGTGCTCCGCTAATGTACAGACAAGCTGAACTTTGGACTTTGCTTATAAATTTCTGCCTTATCGCCTTATCCAAGGCAATCCACCAGACAACTACCCCGTACATAATGAAGGAAAGGCTTTTTTGCAAGAGAAGAGTGCGACAGTGGCTTTCTTAACTCTTTCCTGTATATTAGGATTCCAGCTTAGTTTCCTATCCAAAATAAGACCCAGATATTTAGCTTCGTTGGAGAAAGTTAAGTTTGTTCCATTAAGAGTTGGAGGATCAATAGGCGGGATTTTATATTTCCTTGAGAAGAGGACTAGTTCGGATTTGTGGGGATTCACTCTTAGACCACACCGAGCTGTCCTTTTAGATAGCTTATTCAAAGCCTTTTGTAGGAGCTCTATAAAGGTAGTAAGGTGTTTACCGGAGACTGCTAAAGCAACATCGTCCGCTTAGGCGATAACTTCACAACCCTCAGCTTCCAGGATTAACAGTAGTCCATTGACCACAAGATTCCAAAGAAGTGGGGATAGGACGCCCCTTGAGGGGTACACCTGCTGACATATTTTCTAACAGATGTCCTACCCAGCTTTGAGTTGATAATCCTACAATTAAGCAGTAAATTAATCAGCTCGCCAAGTGAGCTATCTATCATCAGATTTGATTTTATTGACTAACGTATGCAATGCTGTTTCTACTGATTTGCCCTTACAGTATGCATGTTGAGCCGTGGACAGTAGTTGTGTGTCAATACTGTCACGTCAATCAGTCGTTCTAGTATTTTTATGATTGAAGGAAAGATGATAGACTAAAAGGTCTGAGGTCTTTTGGACTGGCGTGTGAAAAATTACCAGCCTTGGGTATGAATACGACATTGACTTCTCTCCATACATGCGGAATATGAACCAGATCCAGACAGCTCTGAAATATATTTTTTAGAACTGGCAAGATAATGTCATTTGTAGTTCAGCAGGTATTGTGCCGTGTGGTGCAGCGGATTTGTATGGTTTGAAGCTACATATGTAGCGCCCAAAGGAGTTTGTCCAGCGCAATCAGACTTGAGAGGTTGGTTTTTTGAGTATTTGACTTGATAGAGTCAATATTGTTGGCGGTCAGGGACTTACTTGGGAAGTGTGCATCAATAAGTAAATTTAACGTATTGTAATATGCGAGGTACGGCTCGAGTAGATAAAACGTTATTCTGTGAAATTTATTTCTTTATTTTCTAGTCTATAAAACAATTCAAGTTCACACTATACTATTCTTCGCAAATTCTTTTCTTACAAGGTCTCTTTCCTCTCAAATCACTTTATCTCCTTTCAATTACTTAATTCACAAATCCAGACTAATTACTTCTTCTTGTTAACTCTCAACTTTCAATTTATCACAAAATTACAACTTCGCCGTTTATCACTTTTCCAATCTCTTCGTGCGGTTCGAAAACCAACTGCCTTGCCTCGATCGCCATCTGTCCTTATATAGTCGCACTTCTGATAGCCAGAAACTTCTAGCAAATTCTTCGACCACTGGAACAAGAAAATTCTGATGTAATAATTCCAAGATGACAGCTGCAGCCAATAATCTCTTGCGGTTATAATTCTCTCTTAATTCCGTAATGTCGTATCCGTCTCTTACTGTGGACACGAACCTCGAATGAAAAGACACTTCGGAATGTGTTGCCTGCTTAAGAGCGTAGTTATTATGCTACATTATGTTACAGTATCTACACTAGAAGGTGTCCAAGACCCATCTGTTTTTAATAAACAGCTGGGCACTGAAGGATTTGTGGAGAAGATTTTTCTCAGCCTAGGCGCCTCAGAAGATTCTTCTATTTTGCCACAAAAGAGCCTCCAAGAATTACGTTTGCCTTTCCTCAATTCCCTTTTATATTGTAACATAATGTAGCACAATAACTACGCCCTCGAACAGCCAACAAATTCCGAAGTGTCTTTTCATTTCAGGTTCGTGTCTGCAATTAGTCTTCACAGTTCGGATAATATCACGGATAAGAGAGAACAAGAGAGAATTATAACTGCACGAAATGATTGTCATCTTGGAATTATTACATCAGAATTTTTTTTTGTTCCAGTGGTCGAAGAATTTGCTAGAAGTTTCTGGCTATCAGAAACTTCTGCTATATAAGGACAGATGGCGATGCAGACCACGCAGTTGGTTTAGAACCGTGGCGAAGAGATTGGAAAAGTGATAATGGGCGAAGTTGTAATTTTGTGATAAATTGAAAGTTGAGAGTGAACAAGAAAAAGTAATTAGTTTGGATTTGTGAATTAAGTAATTGAAAGGAGATAAAGTGATTTGAGAGGAAAGAGACCTTGTAAGAAACGAATTTGCGAAGAATAGTTAATGTGAACTTGAATTGTTTTATAGACTAGGAAATAAAGAAATAAATTTCACAGAATATCGTTTTATCTACTCGAGCCGTAGGTCGCATATTACAATATGTTTTTAGGGATTCTTTGTACGAGTCCCAGTCAGATGCATCTGTTGTTCTTTTGCCTTTGTTGAAAAGTTTTCTGCAAGTATTTCTGAGTGGTCCTAGATTAGAGATCCACCAGTGTGTTGTTTTCTTGCCCCTAACCCTAACCAAAGGACAAGAGGAAGACATCGCTTTATTGAGGGCCAAGGTAAGGTCCTTAACCATACAATCAAGCTCTTGAGTATTATTGGGAAACTTTAGAGTGTCGGAATTAACCAATTTCTTTAAAGTTTCCCTACATTTGAGCTAGTTAGTATAACGGATATTTTTGTAAACCAATGGGCCTGAAGCAACGTCGTCAAGACTAAATTGAAGGTATCGGTGATCAGAAAAAGAGTGTCCACCAGATACCTTCCATTTCTTGATCATTTGATCAATGTTATCAGAGACAAGAGTTATATCTAGAACCTCCTGTAGGTTTCTAGTTATAAATGTATGTTCGTTACCGATGTTGTACAAAATGAGGTTAGGTTTTAAAATATAGTCAAAAAGCAACTCACCTCTTTCGTTAATGTCAGAGCTACCCCACGCGGAGCGGTGAGCATTAGCATCACAGCCAACTATGATTCCCGTTTTACTTTTTTCAACGTCTGCAACCAGTTTTGCCATATTGGGTCCAGGAAGGTCTATATTTTCGCGGGCGAGATAAGCCGATGGTAGATAATAGGGGCGCTTCCTTGTTTCTAGCAACGCTACGGGTATATCCCGATCACTGTAATTACCAATATGCACGATCTAGGTTTACCTTTATCCTTGACATATAGGGAATAGTATCCAGGTTGTTAACAACCCAAAGTTCTTGGATCAAGACAATATCTTCCCTATTCTTTGAAAGACGGAGAAGAAGGCCGGCCGAAGCCGTTTTGGAGTGATGGAGGTTAATCTGATCTAACTGCAGCATTGTTGCTACAATCAGGCAGAGAAACCTCCACCACAGTAATAATCAAGCCCTCCGAGTCTGAGGACAAGCCAAGAAGTTCATCCTCACTAAAAGGTGGATCCATATAACTGTAGGCCCCGACCATTCTTGTGGCGCACAGCATGAATGGCTGCGAGAATGGCCCTGTATAGGGCTGTTAGGGCCAGAATATTTATTTAAATCCTTCGGTAGTTCATAAATAACGCGTCGAATGTCTTCGTGTAGCACTGGAATCGTTTTGGGGTCATTGGCATTTATCGTGTGCTTCACATAATCCCAAAGGAAAAAATCCAACGCCGTGGCATCGCATGTTCTTAATGTCTAATTTTAGTAGCTGAAACACGATATCGAGGAACTTTATGTGCAATAACTGCATTATTTCTCGCTGTATGTGGCAGGTGGCATAGTATTGTTGAAACCACATGTCTTCCACATCAATATCGTCCAATTGATGCCAAAAATAATTTGTTATCATGTCCCAACGCCCACTATTGACTGTTACAGCAGCACTCTTTCTCTTCTTCACAACGCTCGTGTCCTGTAATAGTATAAGAGTATTCATATCCTCTTTGGCGCGCGTAAATTATTAAAAAAAAAAACCAACAGAATTTTCGAAGAAGAACGACCCAATCACACCGCTGGCCCAAAATCCGAAAAAGACAATTTTGTTTGTTTACGAGCCATTCTGTTGAAAGTGAGCCTAATCGCTGAAGATGATGTTGCTCGAAAAATCGGCATCAACTTGGTGGTTCTCTAATACCCACTCAATGAAGTGGATCTTGTAACCATGGAGAAGCAGATCTTATGTTTAAATTCACTGCTTGGCAGTAGGAAAGGTTCAACTGCTGGGAACTATGACGAATGGATTTTTGTCACGAACACTGTCACGCGTTACGGGGGTATTTTCGTGTGGCCGGCCACTATGAGCATGCACTGGACTTCGCACATCTACGTAATACTTATCCAGTTCAATCGAATCTTTCCATCAATTTCTTAACCGAGGCACGAGATAGACGGTTATATGTATATGTATTGTAATATGCGAGCTACGGCTCGAGTAGATAAAACGATATTCTGTGAGATTATTTCTTTATTTTTCCAGGCAATAGAACAATTCAAGTTCACACCATACTATTCTTCGCAAATTCTTTTCTTACAAGGTCTCTTTTTTCTTAAATCACTTTATCCCCTTTCAATTACTTAATTCAGAAATCCAAACTAATTACTTCTTCTTGTTTACTCTAAACTTTCAATTTATCACAAAATTACAACGTCGTTTATTATCACTTTTCCGTGCGGTTCGAAGACCAACTGCCCTGCCTCGATCGCCATCTGTCCTTATATAGCCGCACTTCTGATAGCCAGAAACTTCTAGCAAATTCTTCGACCACTGGAACAAGAAACTTCTGATGTAATAATTCCAAGATGACAATATTCTCTTAATTCCGTGACGTCGTCTTAGATATTATCCGTCTCTTACCGTGGACAAGAACTGTGGACACGAACCTCGAATGAAAAGACACTTCGGAATTAAATTATGCTCGAATGAAAAGACACTTCGGAATGTGTTGCATCTTTTGAGGACGTAGTTATTATGCCACATTATGTTACACTGCCCCCCTCTTAGACTTGTTCGTCACGAACAAGTGCGTCCTCACTGGAATCCTGACATTGTTGCCTTGGCAACTTCATGCGGTCGCTCGTTATTTTAATCTGGCTTCTGGTCCTTTGGTGTATGTCCCTAAGCCTTTCCCTAAGGTCCGCCACGTACTCTTCTTCATTTCTGAGCTCATCGGTAGGAGATCCAAATTTCACCTCACTGGGTAACCGAGCTATTCCACCAAACAAGATTTCGAACGGCGTATGTCGAGTAGTGCTATGCACGGCACTTCTATAGGCCATCAAAAACAAGGGAATCTGCCGGTCCCAATCCCGTTGGTAGTCACCTACGACCTTCGAGAGATGTTCGTCCAAAGTCCTATTGAAACGCTCCACCATACCGTCCGACTGTGGATGAAGCGGGGTTGTCCGTGTCTTTTTGATTCCGAGTAGTTGACACATCTCTTGGAAGATTCTTGACTCGAAATTCCGCCCTTGGTCAGAATGCAATTCCAAGGGCACACCGAATCTGCTCACCCAATTGTAGACGATCTGCTCTGCCACGGTTCTGGCTTCCTGGTTAGGGATCGGAAACGCTTCCGGCCACTTACTGAAGTAGTCCATTACTACGAGTATATACCGATTACCATTGTCGGTTTCCGGAAAGGGCCCTGCGATGTCAATGGCGATTCGTTCGAAAGGTGCTCCCACGTTGTATTGGTGCATCTTACCTCGAGTTTTGATTCTCGGACCCTTGCTAGCTGCACACACGTCGCATTTTCTGCACCAGTCTTCGACATCTTCCTTCGCTTTTAACCAACAAAAACGTTCTCGTACCTTTTCTAGCGTCTTATTCGCTCCCAAGTGGCCTCCGGACGCCCCGCCATGCATTTCCTGTAACACCACCTTGCCCCTCGTCCGCGGCACGACAAGCTGCATTACAAACGACTTTCCGTCGGAGGATTCCCATTTTCTTCTCAGAACACCTTCTTGGAAATGGAGGGAGTCCCACTGCGCAAAATATGCTTTTAAGGTCGGGCTTCTGTGAGAGATGTTCTGATGATCCGGTTTCTCCATGTTCTCCTTCCAGGCCAGAATCGGCTCGATATCCAGATCTTCCTTCTGAGCGTTCCGGACCTCATCTACGCTCCAGCCGGCGATAGGTTCGGCTCTCATTCTTTGGATGGAAACCAGCTCCCGTTCTTCCTGACGCGCACAATGTTTACAATCCGTTCTGCATGGTCTCCGGGACAGTGCATCCGCATTAGAATGGAGCCTTCCTTTACGATGCTGTATTTCGTAGTCGTAGATTTGCAGCCTTTCGATCCATCTTGCGACCTGACCCTCAGGACTCTTGAACTGTAATAGCCATTTTAAGGCTGCATGGTCTGTGCGAAGAACGAACTTCCTCCCATAGAGGTATTTGTGAAAATGCTTCGTAGCCAAGATCAAAGCTAGAAGTTCCCGCCTTGTCACGCAGTAGTTCCTTTCTGGCTTAGAGAGCACTTTGCTGAAGTACGCAACCACCTTCTCTTGGCCATCATGCACCTGGGAGAGTACGGCTCCTACCCCGACATTACTAGCATCTGTATCCACAATGAACGTGTCCCCGGGAGTGGGGTAAGCTAGTATCGGGGCATCGCATAGCCGTTGTTTAAGTGCCTTGAAGCTCTTCTCGCACTCAATTGACCATTTGAATTGTTTTCCCTTTTCCGTCAACTGGTGCAGGCACTTCGCGATCCCGGCAAAATCCTTCACGAACCGTCTGTAGTAGGTGGCTAGGCCCAGGAAGCTCCTTAGTTGGTGTTTATCTTTGGGGACTGGCCAGTTTTTCATCGCTTCGACCTTCTCTGGATCGGTTCTCACTCCTTTTGCTGAAATTATGTGCCCCAAGTACTTGACTTCTGCTCTAAACAGGGCGCACTTCTTGGGGTTGAGCTTCAGGTGGGCACTTCGAAGCCTTTGAAACACATCCCTTAGATTGTCTCGGTGTTGCGCAAACGTTTTTCCTACGACGATGACATCATCCAAGTACACCAAACAGGTTTTCCATGTTAACCCTTACAGGACACATTCCATCAAGCGCCCGAAAGTCGCCGGAGCATTGCACACCCCGAATGGCATTACCGTGAATTGCCATAGCCCCTTTCCTGCGGTGAAGGCGGTTTTCTCCCGGTCTTCTGGATGGATCTGTACCTGCCAGTAGCCACTCTTCAAGTCGAGAGTAGAAAACCATCGGGCTCCTGATAGTGTGTCTAGCGTGTCGTCAATCCGTGGCAGAGGATAGCTGTCTTTCTTGGTGACATAATTGAGCTGCCGATAGTCCACGCAGAACCGCGTGCTGCCATCTTTCTTCTTAACCAGTACAACCGGTGATGCCCACGGACTTTTGGAACTTTCAATCAGACCTTCTTTCTCCATTGCCGACACCATCTCTGCAACTTCTGTCTGCTTTGCCAATGGAAGGCGCCTAGCAGGCTGACGAATTGGTCTAGTATCACCAGTGTCTATTCGATGTTGTACCAGGTGTGTTCGGCCGTATTCTCCGTCCTGTGAGGCAAATACATCAGCGTACTCATTGATAAGATTCTCTGCCATAGTTCGCTGCTCCTGATTCAGCTCACTGGACTGGAGAATCGTCTCTCTCGTTTCCGCTGTCCAAGGTGATGGGAGAGGTTTTGGAGCATCACGTTCAGATATTGTTGCTTCGGCAGTAATCGGCGTGCATTTTCCAGTCACCTCCCCTCGCCTTAGTTTGACAGTGTGTGGTCTTGCATTCAAAACTCTCACTGGAACCATGGTATTCTTTGGTTCGACTAACGTCTTTCCCACGATGTCGTCTTGAGAATTCTTCTCTGGGTCTGGTTCTACTATGTAGAATCGGTGGCTCCCAAGATCACCTTCCAGCTTCGTCCAAATGATTGTCTCTGAAGACGGCGGCAAAACTTCCTCTTTGCTGATGACTGTCCTGAGAGTTACGGCATTCTCGTTTCCGTACACCATCGGAATCTCCACATTTCGATACCTCAGTACTTGCATCCCGATGTCCAAGATTACTTCATTTGCTTTCATGAAGTCTATTCCGATGATGCACTCGTCGCATATATCTGCCACCAGAAAGGCATGGGAGAACGTCAGTCCCGCCAGAGTAATCGTAAGACGAACTTCTCCAAACACTTTCGCCATTTCCCCTGTTGCAGTCTTCAGGCAGTAGCTGTTGGTGTTGTGCAGCCAGGCGCTTCTGACAATATCTCTTCTTACAATGGAGGCAGTGGCGCCTGTGTCGATGGTGGCTACGCACTTCTTCTTGTTGATTAGTGCCTCCACTGTCAGGCTCTTGTTACCCCGTTTGGTTTGCGAAACTTGAATGGTGGTCCTGGGGGCCTCGATTCCAGTAACCAACTTCTGACCCGCGAAGTTGGTCCTTACGCATTTCCCGACTGCTGGTTTTGGGAAGTCTGACTGACAGCCAGATGCTTCCTCTCTGCTTCTCCTACTTCCGCAATGTGGACAATTTCCTCGTCTAGGTGCACTTCTGCACTGCCGTTGTAGGTGTCCGGTTTGGTTGCAATTCCAGCAACGGATTTGACTTCCGCGAGCTTTGTCTTCATCCAAGACGGCTGTTCTCTGGCATGAGCATTCCACGACGGACATTTCCCTGACACGGTGTATTCCCTGGTATGCTTGGTCCGCAGCCTTAATTGACAAAGCGAATGCCAATGCCTCGGGGAGTGTTCGCTTTTCAGCCATCCTTACAGCCATTTGCAGTTGTCTGTCCTCTATGGCCTGAATAAAAGCTTCCACCGCCATTTCGTTGATAAGCTCCTCACCGGCTTTAGGGTATGAAAGATGGGCTAGTCGCTCTATATCCGCTTGCACCTGTTGGAGCGTTTCCCCCCTTTTCTGGACTCGATTACGCAGCTGAACCCTGTATACCTGTTGCATGTGTTCATCCCCAAACCGCATCTCGATAGCCTGAATTAGAGTCGTAGTTCTGCTGTTTATCTTCCGGGATGGTCTGCAAGAGCTCCGCAGCTGGACCCCTCAGTGCAAGCGTGAGTGCAGTAGACTTCTCTTCATCGTCCCAGCTATTGGTCATTGCGGCCGCTTCGAATTGCCTCTTATAAATTGGCCATGATGTTTGACCATCGAAGATAGGTGGCTGCATCTCCTTTCTTCTCAGACCGTCAGTGGAATATTCCAGTGCTTTCTGTCTCTTCACGTTGCTGAGTTCCTTAGCAAGATTTTCGACTTGCTTTTCTACTTTTTCAAACTGAGTCTCTATTTTCCCGAATTGAGTTTCATGCTTCTCAAAGTTTTCATCGAATCTAGTTTCGACTTTTTCGAGTTGCGTCTCGACCTTCTCGATTTTCTCTTCGATCGCTTCGAATTTGGATTCCAAGTTCTTGTTTTGCTCATCAAGTTTGCTTTCCAGAGCATCTAGAGAATTCTTTTGTTCGTCCAGCTTAAGTTCTAGAGAATTCTTTTGTTCCTCAAGCTTAAGTTCTAGAGAGTTCTTTTGGTCGTCTATTGCTTTCTTTTGGTCATCGAGCTTAAGTTCCAGATACTTCTTTTGGTCTTCTATTGCTTTCTTTTGTTCGTCCATGACTGACTTAAGTTGCAGACTTGTTATACCCGGGTTGGCTACTGTACTTGGTGGTTCCTCTTCTACGTCAAACTTTACGTCATGCGGATTTTCACCTTTCTGCTTTACTGCTTCTTCCAGACGAATCAGTAGGGCATCTTTTCCCCCAGTTGTGTTGAGATTCCGCTTACTGAGTTCTGCCTTTAGTTGAATTATAGTTAGTTTTCCCAATTTGCGACCCATTTTGCGGAAATAATTAACTCAACACAGAAATCGTTTTTTTTTTTTTTTGCAATTTCACACCACGGAAATAGTTATTCACAGAATAAGTTTTATCCCACTTCTGACACCAATGTAATATGCGAGCTACGGCTCGAGTAAATAAAACGTTATTCTGTGAGATTATTTCTTTATTTCTAGTCTATAGAACAATTCAAGTTCACACTATACTATTCTTCGCAAATTCCTTTCTTACAAGGTCTCTTTCTTCTCAAATCACTTTATCTCCTTTCAATTACTTAATTCACAAATCCAAACTAATTACTTTTTCTTGTTTACTCTAAACTTTCAATTTATCACAAAATTACACCTTCGCTTATTATCACTTTTCCGTGCGGTTCGAAAACCAACTGCCCTGCCTCGATCCCCATCTGTCCTTATATAGCCGCATTTCTGATAGCCAGAAACTTCTAGCAAATTCTTCGACCACTGGAACAAGAAACTTCTGATGTAATAATTCCAAGATGACAATATTCCCTTGTGGTTATAATTCTCTCTTAATTCCGTGACGTCGTCTTAGATATTATCCGTCTCTTACCGTGGACACGAACTGTGGACACGAACCTCGAATGAAAAGACACTTCGGAATGTGTTGCATAGTTGTTGGAGCGTAGTTATTATGCTACATTATTTTACAATATATAAGTCTGGACGTGGCGGTGACTTAGGTCTTTGCACACAAGCCGCTTTAATATTCAATTTTTCTTCTTTGCGATGAAAAAGCTTCTAGAAAAAATAAAGTAACTCTATCTTATGGCTGTATTTTAAGAACCAAACATATAGCTCCATTAAGTTATTTCCTATGGTTTGGGGCATAATAGACCATGAGGTCGCAGTGCAAGTTAACCCTACACAAATAATAATAATGGTCTGTACTATAAGGGTCTACGATTCAGCTTTCCAGCTCATCCGTGGGCGAAGAGGTTTTTAGAGTTTTATATATAGGTACACTTCTTTACTTCCCTATAACTCAAAAACTATTCGTCTGACAAAAAAAGTGTTAACATAATTGTATTAGACCACAATATTGATTATTAAAAAAAATTGGATTCACTCGAAATGACTGCCTTTTGCTTTAACACAAGCTTCCAAACGGTGTGGCCATTGGGCTATAGCGACACGTACGTTTTCCATGGAGATCGTGGACGCTGCTCTGGTTAATGCTGTTCTAAGGCTTTCCAAATTTCTGTGGAGAGTCTTGCAGGCCATGTTCTCCAATTCTGACCACAAACCATAATCCAGTGGATTCAGATCCGGACACCCCGACGGCCAATCTTCTGCTGCTATAAAGCCAGGAATATTGACTCTGAGCCACTCCTGCGTGGTTTTGGCTTTGTGCGCTGAAGCAGAGTCCTGTTGGAGGATCCATCTGTATCCATTGAAGAGGGTATTGGTCAAACCCTTCACAACACCCTCTAGCACATTTTCTTGGTAAACCTTTGCACAAGTTTTTACACCTTTTTCACAGAAATGGAGGGATGTGACACCCTCCTCAAACCATTACGGAAGCGGGATGTTGGCCACGTTGAACCCTTGGAACAACTTTTTTCGCTTCCTTAGATGAAGTGGCATAAATTTTGTCATTTTATTTGTTGAAAACTTCTTCCACGGTAAAAATTTTCTCATCCGTAAACAGAATGTTTTCATGGCCATTGTCCGCGTGCCACTGCAAAAGTCGCTTGCATCTTTCAGCCTAATTTTTTTAGTTGAGGAGTTAGAAGATGACCCGTGGACCGACGATAGGCTTTCTTTCATATGCAGATCATCCCGAATCAGCCTAGACATGGATCTGGTTGATATTTCCAATTTCTTGGACATGAACTTCTGCTTCCTAAGGGGATTTCTCCGAATTCGTTCACGCTCTGTTTTTACTACAGCACTCGTACGGACGATGCGCGGGCAATAGTCCGATAAACGAATATTCTCGATATTCCGAGTGGTTTTAGCAACTCGAAAATTTGGCCAGCACTCTTTCCGCACTTATGCAACGCTATTACCGCGACTCGATTCTCTTTAACGCCCCAATCCATGTTAATAGTTTGCAAACTGAAACCAAACTGACTAGTATTCTTCACTGATCAGTGCATGTGTTCTGAAAAAAAAAGTTAACGGTTCTATTCCCGCAAGTAGTTTTGAACGATGAGCGGTGGAAATTGTGTAACAGAACTTATGGCAGGACTAGGTATATATGACACTGCCAAAAATCTTCCGTTATTCAGTAAATAATTGTTTGATTGCATAATTTGTATAGCAAATGTTTAAATTAAAATAAGAAAACATTTTTTTTTCAACTATTTTAACGTTTAATAAAAAATATTGGTGAATATCGATATTCATGCAATACATTCAATCATATACCTAAACAATAAATGCATTTATGATTTTGTTTTAGTAGAAGTTGAAGTCTCCCTTTCTAAAGCCCGCTGTTTTGCCTTCTCATAAAGTGGAGTTAACTGACCTTGCTCGCCGAGCATCTTTAAAAGTTCAACAATGAATGGCAAATAATTATGTTTACGCCGGATGTTCTCAATCTGCAAACAAAAGAATAAACAAAATTATAAAAAAAACAACAAATTGTTGTGTTCATTTCATACCTTGTATCGTTTACGTTTAGCGATTTCATCTTCAATCAATGATCGCAGTCTGGCCACTTCTGTTTGTCTGTCATCTGTATCCATAGCATCTTCATCTGCATTCTGAAGTTTGTCGATTTGCTTCTGATAAATCATTTGTCTATCCGAAACAATCGCCATAAGATTGAAGTGAATTTCTCCTTCGCTGTACTTCTGCATTCTCTTCTCGATGATGGGACGAACCACGTCTATCCAATTTTGGGATGGTCCTACTGCACCCAAGTCGATGGGACCCTCTTTTAAACCATCCAATTCATAGAGACGACCATCAATAGGAATATAACCAATAAAGTGGAACACATCTTCGTCTTTGTTTTGATTTTTAGAGTCGAGTTCGAAAAGTGTTTGTCTTGCAAATGAATTATGAACGGTGCGAATTTGTGAAGCATTGCTCAGCGTTAGACCTTTGTTATACGGATCGAAGCATTGACAGAATTCCTAGAAGAACAAAATGAAAGTATTCCACTTTAAATCAATAGAAGCATTTTGAAAGCATTCGACATTCATATCCGAGAAAGCATTCTAGAATCATTCTTTAGATATTTTTTTAAAGAATCTTTCGGATATAACGTTCTTCTCTTCCCGTCTACACATTGAGTTCTCGACCTGCTGTCGTTCCCTCTCCAGCTTAGTTTTGTGTGACTGAAACTATTTTTTGAATAGCCAAAACCCTTCTAATTAACAAATTAATGAATAAATCAAATTAACAAATGAATTTAATGTCAATCACTGAAAATATAATACCCTAGGCAAGGTTCAAGATCTTGCACTGAATTTATTTCAGTCTGTCCCGCGGATTCTAGATTGACAAATACAATTAAAAATAAAAACACAAGCAATCATAAAATGAAAAGAAACGTAAACAGAAAAATATTAAATATCGTCACATACAATGTAAGATCTTTATCAAGTGAAGAAAGGTCACTTGAATTTGAACTGGGAGAGGAGAGAAACAAGTAACACTACATTCAGGGCATGTCCTTTATCACAACAATGCAAGTAACTTTAACGGAGGCGTCAGCTTTCTCATGCACAAAAAACACGCTAAGAAAATCGAGAACATACAAAGTACATCAAATCGAGTTGCATATCTAATTATAAACCTTAACACCGGATTTAAGCTTAAAATTACACAAGAATACACACCAACTAAAGAGCAAGTAATGAAGCAGATGTAGCCATTTTACCCTTATCATCGGTGATTTTAATGCAAAAGTTGGCAGACCACAAGATGAAAAGGCAACGAAATGGACAAACCCAACAGTTCCCGTAATGTTTGAAGAAATAATATCCTCTAAACTGAACCAAAATCAAAGAGTTAACATAGAACACTTAAACGAAACAATAACAGATGCGATAATCCAAGCACAAGTAATAACAGAGGAATACCTAAACGAAAAACTAAGCATTACGAGGCTGGGTCAAGTCCCTGAAAATTAACACAAATTGTGTCGTCACCTTCTTTCAAAAGAACGCACCCAAATTTTCAGACAGATCTGTCAAATAGTTTTGTTGTGGCAGCCATTTTATATAGACGCCTGCTAGCATTTTCGTTAAAATGGAAAAAAGTGAATTTCGAATGCTCATTAAACACTACTTTTTGCGAGAAAAAACTATCACGCAAACCAAACAAAAGCTTGACAAATATTATGGGGACTCTTCACCATCGATTGGAACCATTCACCACTGGTTTACTCAATTTCGGTGCGGTCGTTCAAGCACAAGTGACGCCGAACGTTCTGGTTGCCCAATCGAGGTCACCACACCAGAAATGGTCGACAAAATCCATGGTTTGATAATGGACGATCGGCGAGTAAAATTGCGCGAGTTTGAAGAGGCCACAGGCTTATCACATGGCTCAGTGATTTCGATTTTCCATAAATATTTGGACATGAAAAAGCTTTCCGCAAGATGGGTGCCGCGTTTGCTCACAATCGACAACAAACGCATTCGTTTGACAACTTCAAAGGTGTGTTTGGCGATGTTCCAGACAAATTCGGCTGGATTCACCACAACACACCAGAAACCAAGGAACAGTCAAAACAATGGACTACTCCTAGTGAATCGAAGCCGAAGAAGGCCAAGGCGGGTTTGTCAGCAAACAAGGTCATGGCGACAGTTTTTTGGGATGCGCGCGGTGTTATTCACATCGATTACCTTGAAAAGGGTAAAACGATCACCGGCGCATATTACGCACAGCTGCTGGATCGATTCCAAGCCGATTTGAAGCAAAAGCGGCCGCATTTGGCGAAGAAAAAAGTTCTTTTTCACCAGGCCAACGCACCGGCGTACAAGTCCGCAGTCGCAATGGCAAAATTGCATGAGTTAGGCTACGAACTCCTCCCTCATCCAGCATATTACCCAGATTTAACCCCCTGCAACTATTTCTTATTTCCAAACATGAAGAAATGGCAAGGAGGTAAGAGATTTCGGTCGAATGAAGAAGTCATCGCTGAAACAAACGCTTATTTTGAGGGGCTCGAGAAATCGTATTATTTGGTGGGCATCAACAAATTGGAGAAACGTTGGATGAAGTCTATAGAGCTAAAAGGAGACTATGTTGAAAAATAAAATGTGATGAGTGTTCCTTTTTCATTTTTCAGGGGCTTATTGACCCACCCTCGTACAACGAAACAGTTCATAGAACAAAGAAAAGAAGCCAGAAAGATGCAGTACATCTCGAAAATACGCAGATTAAACAAAATAATATCCAAGGAAGTACGCAAAGACACCAGAAGATACAACTACGAAAAATTACAAAAATGCTTAGAAGAAAATAAGAACATGAAAGTTCTGAGGAAAATTACAACAGACGGAAAAAATGAAATAGTAAAACTCGAAAACGAAAACAGAGAAAATATAACAAAAAAAAAAATTATATACTACGTATTATAAAAACTTTTTACAGAAAACTGTAGCACAAAATTGTAAATGTTGGATCAGAGGAAAAAACAGAAATAGCGAAAGAGGAAGCCGCCAGGCGAGAACCAAATAGTAGCAGATATTATATTCATCAGACTTCTGAAAGAAATAGCGACGCTTTATAACATATGCTTAGAGTAAGGAGAAATACCAAAGTTATGGAAAAATTCGTGTACCTATCTAATCCACAAAAAAGGAGATATAGCAAACTTGGATAACTACAAACCGAAAAGCCTACTTCCACACCTTCACAAAATGCTGACAAAGATCGTTACAAAAAGAATAGAACGAAAACTCAACCAACGCCAACCACGGGAATGTACTGGTTTCAGGAGCGGTTTCTGTATGAACGACCACCTGTAAGTACTAATTGAAAATGCAATTGAATATAACCGGCCACTGGTCCTAACATTAGTCGACTTCCAAAAAACTTTCGACACTGTGGAAATGCATAACATTATGGAATCGTTAAAGGATAGACGGACTCCAACTCCTTCAACACATATATGACAAGGACACAGGATGTGTGGTATTACACGAAAAAACAAATAAGTACCGAGTAGGGAGAGGAATTAGACTAGGAGAACCTACATATATCACCGAAGCTCTTTACAGAGGCTCTTGGAATACGACTTCAAAAACCTGCAATGGTATAACAAGAGCATCAACACTGACGGCGAATACCGTCCGCGCTTCGGGGATGACATTATTGTTATGACTGATAACCTCAACGATGCTAAACTGATGCTAGACGAACTCAGAGCAGCTTCAAAAATTGTCGGTAATCAACTTCACGAAAACAAAATTCAGTACCAACTTAGTTCCCAATTGAAGCCTGAAAGCAGCAGACAGAATAAAGATCGAGCAGGTGTTTGAATATAAATATTTCGGTCAGGGTTTAAGAATAATAAGAGACAACCAAACCCGCGAAATCCAACGTCGTATCAGACTAGGCTGGATAGTCTGAAAAGAAAAATGTTCCAGCAATGCATAATGCCAGTTATCACATACGGAGCGGAGACCTTAATCCTAACAAGGCATACCATCAACAAACTCGAAGTAGCACCCCTTTCCACAAAAACACCCGTGTCCTAAAAAGAAATAGTATTCGTATAAGGGTGTAAATTATGTGTAAATTATAGAAAAAAAGAACGATGCTGGGAATAAGCAGAAGGGACTGATTAAGAAACGAAGAAGTCCGAAGAAGAACTGGAGTATCTGATATAAACATACAGATTGCAAATGCGAAGTGGCGGTGGGCAGGACATGTGGAGTGAACAGCAGAAAATAGGTGGACAAAGAGACTACCAGAATGGAGACCAAGGGGAGACCTGAGAAACAGAGGGAGACCACCATCACGCTGGAGTGACGATATAAAAAGATTAGTAGCAGAAAACTGGATCCGTATAGCACAAGACGGAACAAAATGAACAAATCTAGAAGAGCCCTACGTCTGACTTCGGACACAACTGGCTATATGATGATAATGGAGATGATGATCCTACTAAAATTATCTCTTCTAGAAAACTTCTTTCTATGTTTCATTGCAAAAAAAAAAACAATTCTAACACAATAGAAGAGTTCGAGATTTTTTGAGAAAATTGCCCTCAACTCACCAATACAAATGAATAGTCTTATCAAATGGAAATGGAGGAGTTTTTTTTTGTTTTAAGATAATAATTGCATTTCGAGATAAACGACTACAATTTTTAATTGCTCCTTTAAAGTGCAATTATTGTTTTCGTGAAAATGTTCGAAAAAAAGGTCTCAATTCTGTCCGTCTGTACCTCGAACTGCGGTCTAAACAGTTGGACAGATTTACTTCAAACTTAATATCTGGGGTTTGTGAGATCTCCGAGGCATAATCAGAATTTTTGTTCTAACCTGAAAATTACGGATACTTTAATCGAGTCTAGTTTCAAAAAAGCTTAATTTTCTCTAACGATTTTGATCAAAATTGATATCGAAAATAATGTGGTGTGGACGTAATAATAAAAACAATTTCTTTATTTTCATATAAATTCGTGCAATTCATTTTAATAAGTTTTGCACTGTGTCCGTCTGGCCTATGTGTCATTTACATCGTGGTGACTTTGGCCGCAGTTCAAAGCGAAGCGCAATTTCATTTGACTCTTCTTCGGCGGCTATATAACTAGCCCACTCACTCTGAAGTGCTTGTGATCTCTTTTCATAAGACCGCGTGGTAAACTTCTTTCGGTTACATACTGTTTTCCGCTCCGCGCTCACTGGGCCCCGGGACCAAGATGAAAGGCAATAGATTCAGTGGGTTGTCTCCCGAGACGCCTTCGACATCCTGCCTCCAAGACTATACAAATCTCCCTACTAGTTCAAACATAAAAAACCCTAAACTTGTGCTTTTACGCCAAAAGATGAAAGGAAACCGCTTACAAGCGTGAGCATATTTATCCTAAAAAAGGCAATGCAATACATGCAATCAGCAATGGCCGTATCCGAACTAAAAAAATCAAAAAGGAAATACTCTGCACGGAGTCTCTATCGTCAATATTAGCCATTGTCAACCCTACTAATAACGACTGCTACCCAAGTCTAATAAGAAACACTCTATCTGATTACCACCCAATCATAAGAATACCAAGTAACGAGTTTTCAAATCAAGCTGCCAAAAACGCCTCCAACTTCCCTTTAATATGCACCCCGAACTTCAACCCTCAGGATATACAAAAATGGTCAAACCTCCTAAACATACGATGGACGGCTGATAAGTTCACGGCCTAAGGCATTAAGTGAAAGTAGAGATACGATTAAAAAATGTTATTTCTCAAGTGAAATGCATTTCTCACATCGGGCATAAAGTGTCTTATTAATACCACCGAAAAAATATTATTTTTCTTTGCCTTCAAAATGATTTTCTACGGCCGCCTTGATCTCGTTCTCATCTGCAAATCTCCTCATCAAATTGGAAAAGAGGAAAAAGTCGAAAAAGGCCTGTCTCGAAACCCGCGCCATGTGAACAGGAGCGTTATCCTCCAAAACAACACTTCATGCCTGAGTTTCCCACGTCGCGTCCGTACGACCACTTCACATGCCTTAGTCAATATTGACCATTCAATGTAGTTCCATTTGGCAGGTAATCAATCAGCAAAACACCTTCGCTGTCCCAAAAAACAGTCACCATAAGCTTCGAAGCCGACTTTTCCACCTTAAATTTCTTCGGCGGCCTCTCCCCTTTTTCAATTCACTGCATAGAATCTTGTTTGGACTCCGGATCGTATATGCGAACCCAAGTCTCATCTACAGTTACGATTCGGTTGCAAATTTCGTCGACATTGTGCCCAGCTAACTCCAAAAAATCTTTGCAGTACTCAAGTCGTCGTTGTTTGTCGAACGGCGTGAGCATTTTCGGTACCCAGCGTGCACACATTTTTTTCATGTTTAAATGCTCGTGCAATTTTCTCCAATCCATTATTTGCTTATGTGCAACTTGTCCGCTATCTGCCACATTTCTATTCTTCGGTCAGTCAGAACTATTTTTCAACTTTTTCGACGTTTTCTTCTATGACCACTGACACAGGATGCCCTTGTTGAAATAAGCGAGCCCACTTTTTGATCATAGTATACCAAGGCCCAGAATCCGAAAAAGTCGATGACATGTCTTCGAAAATTTCTTTAGGCGATTTTCCTTTAGGTACTTTATCACGGCGCGGTGCTCAAAATTGCGAGAATTTCCGATTTCGGCTGACATAGTGATATTTGTACTACCACAGATAATATAATAACAAAATGAGATTATTATTGAAACGAGGTGATATTTATACTACTAAAGAGTGCCGCAGTTAGTGCTATCACCAATGAGAAGATGATTCGTTGTTGAGTATCTCAGACCACGAACTTATCAGCCGCCCCTCGTAAAACCAATATGGAACAACACTGGATAACTCTTCCAACTGGTACAAAGTCGTGAACAGCTCCAAATTCAACATTAATGATTATCTAAACAATAAAACAATATCCAAACTAATTCGACTCCGATTACACACATTACAGCTCCTCACATTGCCCACATTCCCGAGTCCTGTCCCCATTTGGGATACATAAGGAACCGAATACGAGGGTGGGTTAATAAGTCCCTGAAAAATGAAATAAAGAACACTCTTTTCGGTATAAAAACATTTTATTTTTCAACATACGCTCTACAACTTTTAACTCTATACACTTCATCCAACGTTTCTCCAATTTGTTGATGCCCTCCAAATAATACGATTTCTCGAGCCCCTCAAAATAAGCGTTTGTTTCAGCGATGACCTCTTCATTCGACCCAAATCTCTTACCTCCGAGCCATTTCTTCATGTTTGGAAACAAGAAATAGTCGCAGGGGGCTAAATCTGGGGAATATGCTGGATGAGGAAGGAGTTCGTAGCCTAACTCATGCAATTTTGCCATTGCGACTGCGGACTTGTGTGCCGGTGCGTTGTTCTGGTGAAAAAGAACTTTTTTCTTCGCCAAATGCGGCCGTTTTTGCTTCAAATCGGCTTGGAATCGATCCAGCAGCTCTGCGTAATATGCGCCGGTGATCGTTTTACCATTTTCAAGGTAATCGTTGTGAATAACACCGAGCGCATCCCAAAAAACTGTCGCCATGACCTTGCTTGCTGACAAACCCGCCTTGGCCTTCTTCGGCTTCGATTCACCAGGAGAAGTCCATTGTTTTGACTGTTCCTTGGTTTCTGGTGTGTTGTGGTGAATCCAGATTTCATCCACGGTTACGAAACGGCGCAAAAACTCAGCTGAATTTTTCTGGAACATCGCCAAACACACCTTTGAAGTTGTCAAACGAATGCGTTTGTTGTCGATTGTGAGCAAATGCGGCACCCATTTTGCGGAAAGCTTTTTCATGTCCAAATATTTATGGAGAATAGAAATCACTGAGCCATGTGATAAGCCTGTGGCCTCTTCAAGCTCGCGCACTTTCACTCGCCGATCGTCCATTATCAAACCATGGATTTTGTCGACCATTTCTGGTGTGGCGACCTCAATTGGGCGACCAGAACGTTCGGCGTCACTTGTGCTTGAACGACCTCACCGAAATTGAGTAAACCAGTGGTCCCCATAATATTTGTCAAGCTTTTGTTTGGTTTGCGTGATAGTTTTTTCTCGCAAAAAGTAGTGTTTAATGAGCACTTGAAATTCACTTTTTTCCATTTTAAAGAAAATGCTAGTAGGCGTCTATATAAAATGGCTGCCACAACAAAACTATTTGACAGATCTGTCTGAAAATTTGGGTGCGTTCTTTTGAAAGATGATTCTTGACAAAAAATAAATAAATTTAAGGTGACGATAAAATTTGTGTTAATTTTCAGGGACTTATTGACCCACCCTTGCCAACACAAAACCAAAGGATCTCTATGCAATCCAACCATACAAAACATCAATACTTTCATGAATTTGTACAAAAACTGCAACTTTTATCATCTAATATAAGAAAAAAAAAAAGCTTAATTGCTTTAGCTTTACTCTGCATTATAACCTCATGTTGTAATCAGATATTATAAATAAATAAATAAGTAAACAAGTTAGTGACGTTTGCAGTTTTATTTTATTATTTCCTACATCGGTTTATGCCTTAATTCCGCTCCTTTTATCTTAAAACCCTTTACCTGTTTTGAGATGTAATAATGTATACTATCCATTTGAGTTCTGCACTAATAGATAAACGTATAATTGTGGAAAAAAATGGTTTGTCCGGAAACTTATGGACGGCAGTGTGTATATACGCATATACTGTGGCCGAAATAAGTATAAAGACAAACGTTCTTAAACTGTTCAACTGCTTACGTTATGCTAAAATAATGTTAACCCAAACCGTAAGTAAGTCAATTCTCTCTCATATAGAAAAAATAATGCACCGTTACATACAATAACAGTTTAGAAACAGATTGAGTTGTCATTACTGATTAAAGAAGCAGTACAAAAAACGCGAAATAAGTATAAAGGCACTGTGTTTAGCTTACAATATTCAAGTTTTTTGCTAAAATTTTTTTTAGTTAAAGTGTGTGAACATATTTACGCGGTAATTTCACAGGTAAATTCCACTTTTCTTGATTCGAAATGAGAATAATTGAATCTTAATTTAGCCATGCCCCGCAGCACCCATTTGACCACGGAAGAAAGGGCAATTATCACAACATATAAAGAGCACGGCCTATCAAATCGGTCAATTGCCACGAAGATAGGACGATCCCCTACCGTTGTGAGTAATTTCCTGAATTTGGGTGAAAATTATGGCTCTGGTAGAAGATCCGGTCGGCCAAGCCTTCTTAGCGCCCGTAACAAAAATGTTATTGCACGCGAAGCCAGCTGAATACGGGGTCAGATAAGGTGCAAGTTGGATCTTCCAGTAACTGTAAGAAGAGTGCAACAAGTGTTGCAGGGAAATCCCAACCTTCGATACACAAAGATGATGAAAAAGCCGCAATTGCAGCAGCATCATAAGGATGCCAGGCTAAAGTTCGCTAGAGACCACATGGCATGGACCAGAGAGTGACAATCCGTTATTTTTACTAATGAAAAAAAAATTTAATTTGGACGGTCCCGATGGTTTCAGCTTTTATTGGCGTGATTTGCGAGACGAAAAAGCTGTAAAAATGAGCCGCCACTCCGGAAATGGAAGTGTGCTGATTTGAGGTGCGTTTGGATTTAATGGAAAAATCCCTTTGATGTGGGTACCAGCCAGAATGAATAGTGAACAATATAGAGAG
Organism: Pocota personata; assembly: GCA_963082735.1. Taxonomy (NCBI): domain Eukaryota; kingdom Metazoa; phylum Arthropoda; class Insecta; order Diptera; family Syrphidae; genus Pocota; species Pocota personata. The sequence continues at coordinate 69,080,142 of OY720431.1, forward strand.
ATGCTGGAATATGCCATATGAATTTGGAGAAATTCCGGCGGGTGAAAACTTCATTTTTCAGCAAGAAAATGCTCCCATTCACACGGCAAAAGAGTCTGCGAATGGTTTGAAGTCAGCGGGACAAGATGTTTACCGTGGCCATCACGTAGTCCTGACCTTAACCCAATCGAAAACATGTGAGGGATCATGGCTAGAAAGATTTATTCGAATGGGAGGCAGTACAGGAATGTGGAAGAGCACCACGGTATAATATGAGAATCACAGACCTTCACCGCGACCATAAACTGTACCAGAAACAATTGAAGAATACGCAGGAGTCCATGATCAAAGGCTGAGACGATACATAAATCCAAAAGCAATGAACCACACCGATACGAACGGACGTACTCAAAGCCTCAAGCACATAAAACCATCTTATATGTTTGCAAATTTGTATATAATGGCCATAAATAAAAATCATCCCCTATAAAATACGTTTTATAAAAAACTACTGCAGGTATGTGAATATTTTTGACTTCACAGGATCCGTTACCCATTAATGCTTAAATTATGGGGAATTTCCGCGATTTCTAACTCTGGATTTTTTGTGTGCGGTAAAATTGGTACAATTGGTATCATTTCGGAAATAGTAGTGAAAGTGTGCATATCAGTTTTTTTGCGGATATCTTATTATTCATTCATAGTTTTTTGTGTTTAAGTAGTAAAAGTAATCAACCTAAAGATGGCTAAGCCAAAAAGACACGAATTAAGTGAAGCTGAGCTCTTGGCTTCTCAAGGCATGTCCCAGCAACAAATTTCAAAAACTCTTAAGTATTCGAGTGCAGACGTTCAATATGCCTTAAAGCTATACAGGTAGACTGGAGAGTACATTAGCCGCACCCAAGCAGAAAAAGAAAGTCTCGTTAAGATCGGATTCTTGCCCGGTAGTCTTTAAAAAATCGTCAAAAGACCTCTTCTGTACTAGATCCTTCGCTTCAGGAACGCCAAAATGTTACGCTATCTGCGAGAACGGTTAGAAGAAGGCTAACAGAAGCCGTCCTTAGAGGTTGCAAGACCAGAAAAAAAACCCTGGCTTTCTAAGGAGTACAAGGAACGACGTCTTGAGTGGGTCAAATTGCATATGAAGTGGACCATGAAGATTGGAGCAATGTCATGTGGTCAGACCAGGCAAATTTTGAGGTAAGTAAATTGCATACTTCTAAAAACAAAATCAAAAGCGGATTTACGAAAACATTGGACATTTTTTAATAAAAGTGGGTCCGAACTGAATACTAAATCAAAATGTGTCTTTACAGATTTTCGGGACTCCTGGCGCAGTCTACGTTCGCAGGAGGAAGGGAGAAGAGTACCACACCGATTGCGTGGTACCCACAGTCAAGTTTGGTGTTTGGCTACATGGCGACAAGAAGCATAGAAGAGCTATTCACGTGCGAGGGAAGAATGAATAGTGACAGCTATATTGATATTTTAGGGACCTCCTTAAAGGCATCCTATCGTAAAATATCCGGGAACAGGTCCCACCGAAGGATAATTTTTCAGCAGGATAATGCTCCATGCCATAAATCCTGAAAAACGATGGAATGGTCTTCAAATCAAAACATTCAAGTCTTGGAGTGGTCAGCTCAATCGCCAGACCTGAACCCGATTGAACACCTGTGGGCACTTCTAAAAAAAAGAGAACAATAATCCAACATCCTTAGTAGGCCTGAAGAGCGCTATACGACGAGAATAGGAAAAAACAGCTCGGAAGAATGTTTTAATTTAGATGCTAGCATGCCTCATAGGGTTCTTGCGGTGATCAAGGCCAACAGGAGGGTCAACTAAATATTAAATTATAATATAAATAAATGAAGCAGAATCATCTGGATTCCATATGGAATTCTGGTGATTCAGCTTTGGAGCGGCAGAGTCAAAAACTTCACACCCTCAACTCTCTCACTAATGACTTTGCACGATATAACCCAGTTTATATTGTCACAAAGTCCTCTCGAACTACACCAATACTAAAGGTTCTTCAGTTTAATCTCAATGGTTATTTTAAAAACCTCCAAGAACTTCAACTATTAATAAAGAACCACAATCTATCAATCATACCTCATTAAGAACCTCACCTTCTGGCCAATGTTACCCCAAAAACGCCCGAAACAGTACATCAATAGCCCAGCGAAGCAAGGGATTGGTTTACTGATACATTAGTCAATTCCTCACAGGCTCTAACTCGAATATTTCCACAGTTGCGATTGAAATTGCATAGGTAATGAAATTACAATTATATCTATATATATATATATATATATATTTCAAACAAAGCGTGCGGATTTCGCCACTTTTCAAGGTAAAACTTGAGACTTTTTCTTGCCAAAACCTGGTCTACTCCAGCGACTCAAACTTTCCCTTGCAATTTTTAGATTCCAAAAATTTTTTTTTCTTTTTATAATTTGCGCGCGCCAAATGGAATATGAATACCATTAAATTATTTTAGGGCACGGGCGTTTGTAATTTTAATTGAGTGAGAGAGAAAGAAAGATTGGTGTAGTGGGTTTGAAACTTAGGTGGTATTAAGTTTCAGTAAACTCCAAGGGTGGCGTCCAGATAACTGGGGAGCTTGTTTGTTTTGCTTTTTGACGTTGCTCATAATTCACAGTATTTTTTTTTCTCCTCCACCTGATGTCACCATCACGATCAAGTTGCATTTAAGCCATATGATCACCCTACTGCCAGTGTTATGCCTTCGCGTCGTTCACAGACTTTCATAGTGTGCAGACGTGTTTCGGCTTCTCGTTTAAAATCATAGTGTTTTAAAGTATAGAGTTAATCAGTGAAATTTCAAGTGGCGAGTTAGCCTAGAGGTAGTGGTGGTGAATCGTGAATCCAGGGACTTGTTTTCAATTCGCAACCAGGGAAAATTTCAATACAGACTTTTTTTTTATAATTTATACGTAAATAGTAACAAAAAATTACAAGTAATTAGAAACACGCGATGGAAAGTAAGCGGCTCCCATTAGCGGGACCAGCTGATAACAAAGTATCAGCCGATGAGGCAGTGCAATCAGGCCACCAAGCAACAGTGGCTGCAGATGGTACGTCGAAGAGGAGAAGGAGATTGAAACCATCTCCCAATTTGGTTGAGCGTCCCTCCACATCAGCTTCAGCTGTAAAGCTGCCGGGTGGAGTGTGGGAATGGGCGCCGACCACAACAACAGCAGCAGCAACAGAGGTCGGAAGAGAAGCGACAAAGGTCGGATGACTCTGTCGACTTCCTGTACATCTCCGACGACGGGGAATGCCGCTACGTAGGAGACGATAAGAATTGTTTCGCAGTTCTGGCAACCTCGGAATCAGAGCGTGAACCAAGAGCGTGACAAGCGTTGATGTTACCACTACACCATGGCCACCCTTCCAAACATATTTCAATAAATAGCTACAACCCGTCATCTCAATTTCCTCAGCGAAATCGATTGAGCTGCCAATAAATGTGCTTGAACTGGAATGCTGTCTTAGCTGCAAGCGGATCTCCTATCCGATGTTAAGAAACGCCCCACCTATACAACAACATTTTCTACCATGGGATCCTCGGGCATGGAAAATTGCCTACGCAATGTAAAACAACTAACCGTAACAAAAGGATATAGCCATATTTCCCTGCCGTCATGCACCAGCAAGCTATTAGAAAAGATCATTTCTAAAAGACTACTTTGGTACATAGAAAGGAACAATCTCACAAAATAATCAAGTAGCCTTAAGAATGGACGAAGTACAACTGACTCGCTGCTGCACATAGATGAATACGTTGCTTCGGCCTTGTCCTGCAAAAACTACGTTTCAATCCTATTTCTGGATTTCGAAAAGGCTTTCGATGGGATTCGTATTCATGTCGTACTTAATAAGTTATTAAAATGAAAGACTGGCCCCAAGATAAAGTCCTTTCTATCAAATAGAAAGTTTCGATCCAATACTCCAAAATATATAGCTTAAATAACGGCATACCTCAAGGTTCCCCGCTTTCACCAGCGTCGTTTATCGTTGCATATAATGATATCAGCGAAATAATGTCAAACTTCAATAAAGTTGATAACATTTTCTATGCGGATGACCTTTTTATATTGTCTAAATGCAACGACGGAAATCGCACTAGAGAAATTTTGCAAAACATCGTCCTGGATCTTCACAATTGGTCACAAAAGTAAGCTTCTACACATTTGCAAACAAATAAATTGTTTCAATGTAAATATCGATTTTATGAATATTCAAATACCAACTGTCAATAAATTAGTTATCCTGGGAATAACGTCCGATAATAAGTTTAGCTTAAGGAACACTGTTTAAACCTAAGAAAAACATTAGCTGTCTAAATTAAAACAGAACAACACCAATAAGAAACATGCTCATCGAATATGGCCTCCCATCGATCGAAGATCGCAGGGACACCCTAACATCTCACCTTGCAGTAAAATTCTGCGAATCATTTAAACAAAAAAATTAACGTAAAGAAATACCAAAATGTGCCTCAAGTGCACAGGCCTCCCACTAGTTTTAAAACTGCCGTCCTCCTATAATCACCCACATTGACTGCTACCACGAGACGCAATAAACATGAATAATTCAAGTTCACACTATACTGTTCTTCGCAAATTCTTTCCTTACAAGGTCTCTTTCTTCTCAAATCACTTTATCTCATTTCAATTACTTAATTCACAAATCCAAACTAATTACATACTTCTTCTTGTTAACTCTCAACTTTCAATTTATCACAAAATTACAACTTCGCCTATTATCACTTTTCCAATCTCTTCGTGCGGTTCAAAACCCAACTGCAACTGCCTCGATCGCCATCTGTTCTTATATAGTCGCATTTCTGATAGGCAGAAACTTCTAGCAAATTCTTCGACCACTGGAACGAGAAAATTCTGATGTAATAATTCCAAGATGACAGCTGCAGCCAATAATCTCTTGTGGTTATAATTCTCTCTTAATTCCGCGACGTCGTCTTAGACATAATCCTATTCTATCCGTGGACACGAACCTCGAATGTGTTCAAAAGGAAGACACTTCGGAATGTGTTGCCTACATCTGTGGGCGTAGTTATTATGCTACATTATGTTACATTATTATAAATTTATTAACATGTAATTAAATTACAATGACAACACAGTAAGCACTAGCTACCAGGGCTTTCGGCTTGTTTACTGTGAAGGACTAGAAATATTAAGTATTAACTGTAATATTTAATTCGTTAAGTAGTTGGTAGATATCGTTACTCGTAATATTTTTTCTCTTTGGAATTTGAAATATATTTGATAAAAATCTGTTTGGAACTAGATGTTTTGAAATGGACTTAATTTGATAGATAATATGCTTCAGGGACATTGTTTCGCTGTTGTTACAGATCAGAAATTCTGTGAAGCATGAAATCTGACTATCTAAATCGAAGTTCTTTGCCTCTAAATTCAAGTCAGGGTTAAGCACAAAGAAAGCCTGGGAAAATGTCAAAGAGTTGGGTATAAGAAAAAATCTGGCTGCGAATGATAATGAAATTGACGTCAGAGATCTTAATGTCAAATTTTCTGCTGTAGCTTTTAATATGTTATAGATGAAGACTCAGTCATAAACCCATTGTTAACCCGCGAAACACCCAAAAATTTTGGATTTAGTAGAGTCTGCCTACCGGATGTCCTTAATGCGGTTTTTGCCGTTAAATCGGATGCAATTGGTTTGGACTGCGTGTACCCAAAATTTCTTAAGACCATTATCTTCGAAGTACTGTCTCCCCTGACGTGCATTTTCCGCAACGTGTTGTCCTACTCAGCTTACCCGAAATCCTGGAAGGTTTCGAAAATAATCCCGGTTTTAAAAAGCACGGTCGCCGAAGAAAAATAATATCGTCCTATTTCCATACTCCTCTTTATTTCTGAGGTGTTCGAGAAGCTGATGAGCATGCAAATATATACATACCTGAACCAATTCGATCTCCTTTCACCGTTCCAATCAGGCTTTAGACAACAACATAGCTGTACCACCGCCCTGCTGAATCTGGTTGACGATTTTCGCTCAGCGATGGATAGGAATCATATTACCTCACTAGTTCTGCTCGACTTCTCGAAAGCATTCGATATAGTTCCGCATGAGATTCTCTACTTAAACTTAAACATTACTTCAACTTTGATGGATAGATAGATAGATGATAAGAAGTTATTTAGCAAATCGCACTCATGCTGTTTCATCCAATGGTAAGATGTCGGACTTTCTCGAATCCAAAGCTGGGGTACCACAGGACCGTTACTTTTCTCTATGTTTAATAACGACTTACCCTCAATCATACATAGCTGTAAAGTACAGATGTACGCCGATGACGTTCAATTGCACCTCAGATACCCCCTCGGACTGATAGAAGATGCGACTTTACGTATATGTAAATGAGGATTTAAGATTAGTGGTTCGTTGGGCCCAAACAAACAGGCTTAAACTCAATTGCAACAAAAGTCGAGCTATCATTATAAGCCGTACTAGCTTAGATGTATCCTGTTTTCCCCTTACAGAAGTAGGTAGTGTCCACCTGGTATATGCTGAGCAGGTAAAAAACTTAGGGCTAAACTTTAATCGAAATCTAAACTGGGACGATCACGTGGCTACTACTGTGGGCAAGGTATACGGTGGTCTACGCACATTGTACCAATCTGGCTACTGTCTTCCAACTCAGTGAAGGCGACACTGGTGAAGACCCAATGTTGCTATATGCTATATGCACACCCAGTGTTTTGTGATTTGAGCAGCCTTAGTTCACGAAAATTAAGGGTTGCATTCAACAGCGCTGTGAGATTTGTGTACAATGTTCGCCGTCATGATCATATTTCTGGATATGTTAAAGATTTTCTTGGCATGGGATTTCAAGGATATTTGGATTTCAACGTTTTAGTCTTTCTTTTCAAACTCAAACAAAATAAAATTCCGGAGTACCTTTAGCATAGAATTCAATATGCATCTTCAGAAAGAAGTCGGGTCTTTATTTTGCCAACCTTCAGGTATACCACTGCCGAAAAACAATTTTTTGTATATGCTGTGCGACTATGGAACTCACTTCCAGCCGATTTACGGCGATACCAGGGAATCGGTGACTTCAGGAGAGGGCTCAAGTAGCATCTGAGTACATGAAAATCAATGATTTACGTCGTCGTTTTTGTAAGGGAGTAAGCTAACATTAAGGCTAGGTTACTAGGGATATTTTTTCTACATTAATTTAAATGAAATTTGTATGTTTATTTTAGTTTTTAGATTTGTTTTCAACTTTTTTTCACTTCCACTGTTTAACTCTGCACAATAATGGATTTTGTATCTAAGTGTATGATTGTTTTAAAATAAATTGAAATTGAATTAAAAATTGAAAGTTACATAGGTGGCAGGGAGGTGACTCATTTTTCGACATGAGGTGGCTGTGTGTAAGATTTGTATGTCCTAAAATAAGTCGCAAGAATAATTTTATTTTATTTTTTGAACAATTTACTGGGTAAATAGCCTCTTTAGCGTTAGATTTATTGCAGCGTAATGGTAGGTATATTGTTTCCTTTTGTCCTCTTAGTCGATTGGATTGTATATAGAAAGAAACTAATGGTTTCGCCTATTATGCATCCTTATCTGCTGCTTCGTTTCCTTTTTTACCTACGTGTCCCGGTATCCGCATAAATAGCTTGTCTCGGATGGTTTGGAAAATTCTTCGAGCAGTCCTTTACAGATAGTTTTTCCGTCTTGATCAACAACTGCGGAAGCTGATCCAAGGTTAGTTTTCGACCCGTCTGTAAGCAGAAAGCTCCGATGTATTTGTTTACGTTCCATAATTTTGAGGAACATTTGTTTGTACATTTCATCCGTAGTAGATATTTTCGGGAAAGTATTAAGGCAGGTGTTGATGAATTCGTGCTTAACGGTCCATGGAGGGTGAAGTGTTTTAGTTGGAATTGGGTATGCCGATATTTCTTGTGCGTAATATACTCGTAGCGTTGTAAATCGACGATGGACACTTCGGTATTTCCATGCAACCCAAAGTTTTTTATGTGTTGATGGTGATAGGTGTTTTGTAGGAGGGGGTTTAACTTTGGTATCAGGATTGAGGTCAAGTGATCAAATCGCAGTTCAATGGAAGGAAGTCCGGCTTCAGTTAAAATATTTTTGATGGGCGTACATCTGAAGGCTTTTAGGCTTAGTCGTATGGATGCGTGGTAGGCAAGCGATGATTTTGAACATTTCCCATATATTCTTAATCCATGATCAATCTTTGATAATATAGTAGATCTGATGATGTTGATGAGTGAATCAATGTGACAGAAACTAATTTTAGAGGCTATGTACTTAATAATATTGCACCTGGTAGCGATATATTTGCCCCAGATTCATTACACTAGGTGCAAATGTATTTGCATGATCTTTGCATTTAGAGAACAAAGCGAGATCATCTGCATATAAGGAATGTTCGACTTCTGTATATCTAAGAACGATCTCGCTTAATTCATCAATTGTAATAATTAATAGGATAACCAATATTTTCCATCGAAGCTATAGCGCTCCTGAAAGCCGCAGATGCTATGAATAAATCACGAATAAGTCAAGTAATCTGCACCGATAGCCTCTCCGCTTTAAACACAATACGGTACATTTTTAAGAATATATACATCGAAATTAATAATACTAAGGGTACCAAGATATATGGGAATCAAAGGAAACGAACTAGCAGACCTGGCAGCGAGACACGCTTCAACAGAACCGAGTATATGGTTCAACACCTTAACCCCATCGAAATTTCATTAAGTAAATGCACATTTGGAACTCAAAAGAAAGGAAACATGGAACCAATACACGCACATCATATCCAGGTTAGGTTAGGTTAGAGTGGCTGTCTCTACCTGTGTACAGACACACTTAGACCAAAGGAGGCAGATCTATTGCTATTCTAACTACCTAAGGGCTAGTTGAACCAGCCGGAGTTTCTTATGAAGAGGAGAGTGCTTCTGATGTCAATATTCGCCAAGTCGACGGTATTTTCGTATAATAAATTTTGTGAATTAAGGATCGAGGATCTGCGCTCACAGTGCGAGTCGAAGTCCGGTGCTCACTGCTGGAAAATGAAGTATTATGCTTAAAAGATAAAGTTGATTCAGTTGAACGTGATAAGCTGGCCACTGATATTATCATTCATGGAGTGCCGACGACTAACAACGACGAATCTCCAAAGTGTTTACAACCGACTGTGTACAGCTGTCGAATGTACTCAAGCACCTACACTCAAAGCGATCTTCAGAACCAAACCTAAAGGCAAACTAGGCAGTTCTTCGATAATCGTAAAATTTCCATCGGTAGGAGACAAAATCACTCTATTAACTTCAGCAAATGCCGCATTCAAAAAAACCAAGAAACGACTTTGTTTACAACAGATCGGGATTCAATCAGACAAACTAATTTCTGTCAACGAAAGCTTAACAACAAATAATCTCGCTATATTTCGGAAAGCTCACGAGTTAAAACAACAACATCAGCTGTCTTCTGTCTTCACACGAGGGGGACGGGTGTATGTACGCCAAAAACCAACTGGCAAAGCTTTTTTGGTCGACTGCATCACATTCTTTTGCCGCTGCAGCTACCAACCACGATGAACATCGAAATGCTACCTAATCGAAGCTTTTTTAATAACCACATATTTATTTTGTATATTGTAATTAGTAAGTATCTTTTGTATCTGCGTAACTTATTGTCTGTTAGCCATTTGAGAGTTTACATGTTTTGTGTTCTGAGTTTTCTTGCACTGGAGGAACATTTATTTATAATTTTCACCAATGGGTGATACCAGCAATTCTTCCGTTGGCAGTGGCACGAATGATAATTTGCGTGTATTGATTAACATCCTCTGTACACAGCGCGCGGGCCTGAAAGTATGCCACATAAATGCTCAAAGTTTGTCCAAATGCAAATTTGATGAATTTAGAAGTTTGTTTGTCGGTTCCAATGTTGATATAGTATGTGTTTCGGAAACATGGTTTGATCCGAAAATACCTGATTGTGCATACTCAATGCCAGGATATAACATTTTTCGCGATGATAGGCAAAATCGAATCGGTGGGGGTGTTGCAATTTACGTCCGTAGGCCGCTGCCTGTAAAGCTAATTGCAACCTCACCTTCTGATAGTCCGTTCGAGTATTGTTTCATTGAACTTGCATGTGAGAGAAGGAAATATCTACTGGGTGTCGTTTTTCGACCAAGAAATTACATTGACCTTTCACAGCTTTATTGCTTTCTTGAAAATAATACAACATCGTTTTGGAAAATTATTGTTTGTGGTGATTTCAACTGCAATATTTTAAATCCTGCTATTTGGTTTTCCCTAATTGAAAATATGAAAGCACTAAATCTTGATCTTCTTAATTCGACCATTCCGACTCATTTCACTGACTCAAGTAGTACCCTCCTGGACTTATTTCTTGCAAGTGACACTCTGAATGCTTTTTACAGCAAAGTTTCCGCGCCAGTATTTTCTAAACACGATCTCCTCTTTGCCTGTTTTGATATCGCCACTTGTATAGAACAATTGAAATACTCATACAGGGATTTCAAAAATGTGCGAGCGGATATTCTTGAGCGAGACTTACAACGTGTAAACTGGCTACCAATATATTCGGAACTTTCAACCGACATGCAAGTTGAATATCTGCAAAGCGTGATTACACAGTTGTTTGACTGCCATGTTCCTTTTAGAACTAAGCTTGCAAAATGCAACATCAATCCATGGTTTACCCCAGAGATTCTCAGACTAAAAAATGAACGAGATGCTGTATACATGAAGTGGAAATATTTTAGGCTCCCTGAATTTTTCTCGTCTTATAAAGCACTAAGAAATCTTGTATGTTCAAAAATAAGGCAAGCCAAGCGTATTTTTTACAGTGAGCATCTTAACTATAAACTTCCCAGCAAGATATTATGGAAGAACTTACGTCAGCAAGGCATTTGTGGTAAAATTGATTCAGGAGTTGATAATGTTGATCCAAACCAGCTAAACTGTGATTTCATCAAAATTCAATCGACAAACACTGGAATATCTCCGGTAATCGCACCAAGCGGATCCTTTGAATTTTCCAGGGTTGAGCAAACGGATGTTGTTAGAGCTGTCCTCAAAATAAAGTCGAAAGCTATTGGTGTTGACGGGATCCACCCCTATTTTATAAAAATGATTCTACCATACATCCTTCCAGCAATAACTCATCTTTTCAACACAATCATAACAACATCCAATTTCCCTAAGTCCTGGAAAGCTGCAAAGATTATCCCAATCCTTAAAAAGAAAGCAACACAAAGAGCCCCAGCAGAATACCGACCTAACGAAATACTTCCATATTTATCCAAAGTCTTAGAAAAAACTGTCCACTATCAAATGTCTGCTTATCTTCGACAAAACAACCTTCTTTGTATGTACCAGTCTGGTTTTCGGTAGCATCACAGTTGTACTTCAGCATTGCTTAAAGTAACGGACGATATAAGGGCAGCAACTGATAAAAACTACGTTACTTTTCTAACTTTGCTAGACTTTTCAAAGGCTTTTGACACGGTTGATCATAGGCTTCTTGTCGCAAAACTTCAAAATTTGTTTGCTTTCTCCTCATCCGCTGGAAAATTATTTTTTTCCTACCTGACAGGTCGCGTACAAGCAGTTTTCGTAAACGGTGTCCAATCCGAATTCTTAACGAGTTTCACCGTTGTCCCCCAAGGATCCATATTGGGCCCACTGCTTTTCACATATGTATGCCGACGATGTGCAACTGTACATAAGTAGTGCACGCGGTCTTATCGATAATGCTGCTTATAAACACAATGAGGATCTGAAGAATATCCTTACTTGGTCCAAGGACAATTTTTTAAATATAAATCCAGATAAATCCAAATGCCTTGTAATCAGCAGAAATGTTCATGATTCAAATATTTTACCCCCTATTTATCTTGGAAATGCTCAAATTGAATTTGTCCATAAAGCCAAAAATCTGGGGGTTTGGTTCAGTGAAACGCTGTGCTGGGATAACCATATCTTGACGTTAATTGGCAAAATCTATGGATGTCTCCGAAATCTATCTTTATCGCAAAACTTCACACCGACAAATACAAGACTAATTTTGGCACGAACTCTACTCGTGCCCCTAATTACATACAGCTGTCAAATTTTCTGTTGCAATAACGCTATTATAACACGCAAATTACAAGTTGCATTTAATAATATAACGCGTTATGTTTTAGGGTTAAGAAGATACGACCATGTTTCTGGCCTATGCTAAGAAAATACTTGGTTGTACACTAGAAAAGTATCTTGAGTTTTGCACAATCAAGTACTTACATAAAGTCATAACCACCAAACAGCCTCAATACTTATACGAAAAACTAAAATTCGCACAACCACAACGTTCTTTGACGTTGGTTCCACCTCGCGTTACTTATCAGGTCTCGGAACGCCAATTCTTTATTCATGCCATTCGCCTTTGGAACGCACTTCCTCTCAGCGTAAGACGACTCCACGACGCGAATAATTTTGGTGACATATTACGTCTACATAAATTGCAGATACAAATAATACTATCTAATATTAAAAATTGTCTCATTTCTCTATTGAAATTATTTTAACCGCAGAATTTAACAAGAAGTTTTAAACTAAGTAATTCTAATTTTGTCATGTCATCTCAATTCTATTATTATTATTATTATTATTTATTAAACAGGTAATTACAAATTACAAGTTAATTTTATAAAGAGAGAGCAACAAGCTGCTGGGCTTTCGGCTCTAAACAAAAATAAATATAAACTACTTAAAATGAAATAAATCAAAGTATAGATGTGAAATAAATTCAAGTGGCTCTATATGGTGAGACGTGTGCGGCTGATAAAATCATTGACTTTAGATATGTTAGAATGGTTTGCTATCCTAAGTATGTCGTACGCTGATTGATTTGGTTGCAGGATTTTATTAAATTCCTTGGATACCGGGCATTGGATTAGTCCGATGATGTGATCAATGTTTAAGATGTTGTTACAGGTTGGACACGTAGGAGGTGTTTAATTTTCATAAATGTATTTGTGTGTAATTATAGTGTGCCCTAGGCGCAACCTGGTAAAAGTGATGTTAGCTGCTTTCGATGTTGTTGTGGGGTAGATGGGCATGCTACCGTCGATGTTAATTTTGGAGTAGTGATGATGGTAGTTACACCAGTTTAAGGACCTTTCCTTTTTTACCTTTTGGTTGACAAGGTTTTGAAGGTCTTTTTTTGAAAAAATGTCGAAGGTGTAGACCGGCGTTCTATAGCATAATTTTGCGGCCATGTCGACAAACTCGTTGCCTTGTATCCCACTGTGGCTTGGTACCCAAATAAGTTTTATTTTATTGGAATTCTTTATCAAGAGATCCCTGATGTTAGTTATGAGACCAGATTTATGGTATGGATTAAGGATAGCTTTTAACACCGACAGGCTGTCTGAACATATTACCGATTTAGAGCGGAGTTTTACCAAATATTTAGTTGTCTCGAGTATGGCGATCGCTTCTGCAGTAAATATTGAAGTGTAATCTGGCAAAGTCCGATTCTTAAAACGGTCCCGTTTTCCAAAGCGGCGGCGAAGGATGTGTTATTAGCAGATTTAGAGCCGTCAGTAAAGACTGGGTTCCAACCATCTGATTTTAGGTCTGCCATGGTTTTAAGGAAGATAGCTCGATAGATATCGCAGTTTGTGCTTCTTTTGCAGAGTAGAGACAGATTGAGTAGTATGGAGTCAGGTTTGATGCACCAAGGTGGATAAGTGGGGAAGTGGTCCTTTGAAAGTTTTAGGGGGAGCTCCATTTGCTGTGCGGCTTGAATGGTTTTAGCTATTGAAGACTGAATCCGATATGATTTTTTGGCGGTGATTGCGGATGCAATGTATTTGTCGATAATGGAGTCGGTGGAGAATGAGAGTTTAGTGAAAAGATTGATGAAAACACTTGATTGTCGTTCTTCTAGAGTTGGTAGTCCCGCTTCTGCCATTATCTTCTGGATCCGCGTTGTACGAAGTGCATTAATACTCCTTCTAGCAGCATGGTGGTATGGTGTTTTTAAAAGATTAAGTGTTGACTTAGCGCATTTACCATATATGTTGAAGCCATAATCAATTTTACTTAGAACTAAAGATCTAGTAATGTTACAAAGGGTATTAACATGAACATTAAATTTTTTACTAGCTAAATAGTTAATGATATCGGCCCTAGCAGCCAGGCTCTTTTTTAATTCTAGACAATGTGTTTTCCAATTATATCTATGATTTATAGTTAATCCTAGGATTTTTAGAGTATTAGTGTTTTGTATATTAACACTATTTAGGTGTATCGTAAGTTGCGGACAAGAAATTTTCCGACAAACATGTAATAATTTACATTTCTCTAAGGAGAGTTTGGCACCCGAGGTACTGGACCAAGTTAATATATCTTTCAGTACATCGGTTAGAATTTGTTTGCACCTTTCAATATCGTTCAGTTTACACAAAATGTAAAGATCGTCCGCATATATGCAGTGATCTAGAACGCTATGATGAATAGGACCACCGACAGTGGAGGCCCTTGCGGGATTCCGTTGTGGAGTGGATGAGAGGACGAGAATTCGTTGTTAACTTTGACACAGAACTTTCTATTAGAAAGGAAGGACTTTATGTATTGGAACATTTTTGGCCCAATGCGCCATGTTTGTAGTTTGTGCAGTATTAAATGTGTGCCTACTCTGTCGAAAGCTCTTTCAAAATCTAACGAAAGTAGCGTTACGTGGTTCCGAGCCGATAAGGCTTTGGAGATGTAAGCGTCAATGTATAACAGCGCGTCGGAGCAACCCTTATTGGTTTTAAAGGCTACTTGATTGACGTTGATAAGCCTATTAGATTCGATGTACCAGAGTAGAGGTCTTGCTACTATTTTTTCTAGACCCTTTGACATGCAGGGAATGAGTGATATTGGGCGGTAGCTCTCGATGTAGTTAATTGCCTTCTTGGGTTTAGGAAGGGGTAAAACTGTGGCTGATTTCCAGCTCTGAGGGATGACTCCGGTTTCGAATATATTATTATAAAGACCGATAAGACGTTGTTTGGTCGGAGGAGGTAGAATTTTGAGGTAGATATCCGGTCCCTGCTTGGTGTTTTACCTTTTAGTTTCCTAAAACAATTATCAAATTCTAACTCCGATATGAGGCCTTCGATATGCCTCGCTGATGGGCTGCAAGTGTCTTGAGAAATTGAGGTCCGAAGGCTATTATATTTCGTTGTGTTAAAATTTTGGGAAAAATTATCGTCGTTAGAGAGGTTGGACCAAGTTTGTGCGAAAAAATTACTGATGTCTAGAGAGCAACAGATGGGTCCTGTTGGAGTCCCCATGCAACGAATTTGTCGTGGCACATAAGTACCAATGAGGCATCGAATGTTTTGCCAGATCTTTGCCGGAGAGGAGTTAGGGCCAATCATTGAGGTAAAGGCCATTAGGCTTTTGGTTTTGTTAATTTTGACTTCTCTTCTGAACAAAGCATTAGCTTTTTTGTAGGCAATTAAGTTTGATTGAGTTGGGCGTTTTTTAAAATACCTCCAGGCATGTACTTTCTGGTCCCTCAAATTTTTCAACTCCGGGTTCCACCAAGGGACTGACGGTTTAGTGGTGAAGTGAATGCTTTGGGGAATAGATTGATTGGCAGCGGATCGAATAGCTTTTAGAAGAACAGCAGCTTCTTTGTTATTATTGGAAGATAGGGGGATTTCAGACAGATAATCTTTAATGCTTTTTTGGAATTTATCCCAGTCGGCCAAGTCAGTTTTAAACTTGGGTGTGGAGAGCGTATTAGATTTAACAGAACCCATTGATATGGATATGGTAATCGGGAAATGGTCGCTATTGTGGAGATCTTCTAGTATTTTCCAAGATGTGCGTGGAAAGAGCGTGGGCGAGCAACAAGACAGGTCGACGTGAGTTAAAGTGCTGTGTGTAGAGAAGTGGGTGGCGCAGCCGTCATTTAGAATCATCAGGTCGGAGTTAAGGATAAAATCTTCCCACAGGGAACCTCTGTAGTTAGCGGATGTTGAGCCCCAGAGAACGCTCCAGGAGTTAACATCCCCAACAAGTAATACAACGCGAGAGAAAGTCTGTTTCGGATGTATATAAATTGAGATAATAGTGAAAGTAAAAGACAAATTAATTTCTATTGCCAATGTTAGGATGTTAGAGTTGATGTTTAGTTGCTTGTGCGGAATGTTTTTTTTTTGATTAGGACCCCAATACCTTGCTTAGCTGTTACGTTTTATGGGAGGTTATTGAAGTAACCAATACATGCTTTAGGGGTTAATGGTATAGACTGAAACGCGCAATGTGTCTCTTGCAGAGATATAGCACAAGGCGATAGTTCTTTGATTAATATGTTTAGCTCGTCGAAGTTGTTAATATACCCTTGTATATTCCACTGGAGAGCTTTGAATTCCTAAGGTTTGTGTGTATAGATAGGGGGTGAAGAGTTACGGGTGCGTGATCTATGTTGACTCCACTGCCATGATGTTGGCGCATTCGGACTCCCTGGAGCCACCAGAGTCCGGGTTTGGAATATGCATATTATTATTAAGCATCATCATCCATTGCTGGATTGTTGAGGAAGTATTCATTCCTTTGTAAAAGATTTTGTGTAACAGTTGATATAGGTGAGTGAGTAATTGGTGAACTATTTGTGTTAGATATTTTGGTTGAAAGTTGAGTTTGTGTACAGGGTATGGTGGGTGGAGCAAATGAATTTTGGGCAACGCTTATTGAATTGCCCTTCTGGACGGATGGCGATTTTCTTAGGTGAGTATTGTGGGTTAGGGGTGGAGCGGGGGTTAACTGGTGTGTTTGTGATAGTGGGGGGAAGAGTTGGATTCTTAGATTTATTGGGTACTACGTGTCTAGTTTTTATAATTCCGGCTACGGTGGGTTTAGCCGGATGTTTTCTAGGAACGGGTAGTTGGTGTAAGCTGGGGTTCTCGTTAAATATTTGCCATGCCTCGCGGACGGTGCAACGCCTATCTATCTTAATCTTGTTCACTGCCTTGTGGCGAAGAGTGTGGTTTTCTGCATCGCAGTTAATGCAATATATTCGTGTACACTTATCGTGAGGTGGGGGGAGGCAACATTCTTTACGTGGCCCAATTTTTGGCATAAGATACACCTCATTGGATTTGGGATATATTCATCGACTATACAATTAACCCATCCTACTTTAATATCTTTTGGGCGACGGATTAGATCGAATGTTAAGATTGCAGCGCCTGTAGCAACAAGGTAGCTGCTTACGTTTCTTTGATTTTTTTTTACACCAATCACTTTGTATTTTTTTAACTCACTTAACAACTCGTCTTCAGGTATGTCGATAATATGCCTGGAAAAAATTCTGCCTTGCACTGAATTCAAACTAACGTGAGATGTTATTTTAACTGGTATAGAGTCAATTAACTTAGCCTTTAGGAATTTTTCTGCTGTATTGAGGTTAGACACTTTAACCAAGAGGTCGCCCGATCGCATGGCTTTGACTTCCAAAACGTCTTTAGAAATAAATTCCAAGGCGCGATTAATTTGGAAGGGATTATATGAGGAGAGAGGTCGCAGGTTTTCACCTTTTTTTTCCGTTCCCGAAATCACTATGTACCGGGGGATGCCGTCGTCATTTGTGGTAATTGCCGGTAATGTCGGAAAACTTTCGATCGTCTTTTTCCGTTTAGGTTTGGAATGCCGATTTATAGGACCGTCCGAATCAAGTTCCATAAATCGGTTTTGATATGGGGGATCCGTACCCCCCCTTCATATTGGGTAAGGTCAGAAAAGTATATATCAATTCGTTTGAAAGTTAGTTAGAGATAAATGGGATTTGTTTTATTGGGACCACGTGTGTGGCAATAGAAAGATAAGGATATCGGTCTCAAACACGTCTATACACGGCGTTCGCCAGAATGCGACTGCGCATCTCAATTCTAATTTTAAATAATGTAATGAAAATGTCAACATTTATGCCTTAAAGACTGTTAAAGTCTATTGTAAGTGTTGTTGAAAAGTTGAATAAATGAAATGAAATGAAATGAAATGAAGGAGTGTCCAGCTAAGAAGTTGGACCACTTAGAGGAGGCTTTTAGACGGATGGTTGTACTGGCGGCCATGTGTGAAATGTGTTCGGAGACAAGTTTGATGTTTAAGACTTCTTGTCTGTCTCGAGTAATAAAGGTTTAGAACCCAAGTTACAAAATCGTTTCATATCAAACAACTATAACATCTAAAATGAAAAGATGCTTCCTCAGACTTAGTCTTGAACACACTCAGTTAACGCACACGCATCTTTTAAACAATGGAAAGCCCCCACCTGCCACCTGGTCACGTCCTATCAATAAAACACATTACTTACGAATGCACAATAATAAACAAGTTTTTAAAAAAATGTTTAATCTATTATTAGCTCCTTCAGATCAATATATTAATGTTTACAATTTACTAGCAAAATTTAACCTCGAAAATAATATTTAATGTAAATTCCGTTAAACCCCTTGCCTGGGGGTGCGGTAGAAGGAGGACAGTGCTATGACCTAAGCAAAAGCATGTGGCTCTAGCCACTCTAGACCACAGCCGAAACCCACGTCAGCTAGCACTGTATCCTTTTTCGATTAAGCTGTACATTTTATTGTACTGTCCAAAGTAATAATAATAATAATAATGAAAAACTATTTATAAGGGCACCAAGCAATAAAAGGCTGAGTACTGGAGCAGGCATACCCGACAATGGAAGAGTACTTCAGTTCTTAAACTTGAATCACCGATTCGTTAATAACTTAATATTTTTTGCAAATCATTCAAAATGCACTCACCTTAAAATTGCTTAAAGTCTCCCCAAGTTTAATGTCCTCGCCATTACAATTGAGCAGAATGCTTAAAATAGCTTGAGTGGCACACGCATTGTTTATTACTTGTTTTGCAAAGAAAATCTTTTCTGTTCTATTGTCCGAAACAATGGAACCGGCTGGCTCATCGTCTTGTACCCATTTGAAAAGGAAGATGAGTCCATGGATGGGCTCCAGATTCTTGAATGAATCTGAATCCAAGCTCCATATCTCCTCAACTTGGACTCCCTCGCAACCTAAAAAAAAAAAAAAAAAATTAATTGGATTTTTAGGAGACGCGCTGTGCCGGCTTTGCAGCTTGTTTTGCAAATTATGTACCAAACTCGCGAATTAGTTCAGTAAATACGCCAGGGTCGCTTTCAATTAAGCACCAGTTGCCTGCGTTTTCACTCATTATTTAGTTTTTAAAATTATTTTCAAGTAGAAGCTAATAATCGTTTAATAAATTCGCTGCCGATTGGAGAACGCAAGTTTTGCAGTGCAGAATGAATTGACAGAAATGACATTTGCTTGGTGTTTTTTTTGTATGGTTTTTAAAGCAGAAACATAGAAAAAGTGCATTCAGCGACAAGTAAAATTAAGTTTCAAAGTCCCTGTTCACATTTACAGTTTTTCTTAATCGTGATACACGCGCTGATTCTCGGAAATGCAATTATGTAGGGTAACATGTATGTGTCATATTTTTGAAAGTTTACTTAATTTATATCGAACAAAATATAAGAAATAAGTGTTATTTCTGTCGGGCAGTATATACACATAGACACATCCTGTCTCAAGTCAAAAATTGAAAACAGAAGTTATTTAAACGTTAAACACTGAATTCGAAGTTAATTAAACGTTGCTTTATAAATGTTAATGAATAGAGTTTCTTGTGTTTAAGTATAAAATATCCTCAAACACGTGACAGACCAAAATTTATCGCGATTAATTGTGGAAGCGGGATAAAACATAGAGAGAAGTCTTAAGCCAGTAAGGGACAGCAATATGAGTTCCAAGGAATTTAGGAGTCGTTCTTTAGGTAGGCAGGTGATAAAATACATTATACGTTTTTGAGTTATAGCGCAATTGTATCTGTCAAAGATTGCTCATAATTTATTGGAAATACACCTTTTCGGTATGATTTGTTATCTCTCACTTGATATAGAGGTAGCATGGATCGTAAAAAGCTTAACTTAATTTTCTTGTTTGCCGTGGAAATTACGTGGCGTGACCCTGTAAATAGACCATAGCTCTCGACCCCGCTTAACTCTAATCCCTATTAGCAATTTATACACCGAAACAGGATGAGCTTGCAACGCTCACATACCAGTATTAAATTAAGTTAATTGTTTTTTTTTTTAATTCTAAATTTAATGCCAAAGGTACGCCCTGATTTTCATCATTAAATATCCACATTCAACTCACTTTTTGGTAGGTAATAGGCGAATTTTAATATTCTCATAAAATATTTCAAATTTGTTAAAACAAAGAAAATATATTGTAATATGCAAGCTACGGCTCGAGTAGATAAAACGATATTCTGTGAGATTTATTTCTTTATTTTCTAGTCTATAGAACAATTCAAGTTCACACTACACTATTCTTCGCAAATTCTTTTCTTACAAGGTCTCTTTCCTCTCAAATCACTTTGTCTCCTTTCAATTACTTTATTCACAAATCCAAACTAATTACTTTTTCTTGTTTACTCTCAACTTTCAATTTATCACCAAATTACAACTTCGCCCATTATCACTTTTCCAATCTCTTCGCCACGGTTCTAAAACCAACTGTGTCTTTTTTTGATCGCCATCTGTCGTAGCAAAAGTTTCTGATAGCCAGAAACTTCTAGCAAATTCTTCGACCACTGGAACAAGAGAAATAATTCTTGCAGTTATAATTCCCTTTTATCCCTGATATTATTCGTCTCTTTCGTTGACATGAGCTGTGGAGACTTCGTCCCAGACACGAACCTCGAATGAAAGGACAGTTCGAACCAAAATTCTGCCAGAATGGAAAGTCATTTCGCAATTTGCTGCATAGACATAGGAGCGTAGTTATTATTATGCTACAATATTTTCAGGTGAAAAATGAAAAAAAAAAAAAATCCGTTCATATATGTATACAGTGTTACCTGAGAAACAGTTTTAAAACTAAAAATATTATTCCATACAAAAATCAGACAGAGCATTCTGTACGTCATTTTACTGAATAACTTCTGAACCGATTTTATCGAAGTTTTTTTGTTGGTTAAAAGATTTTCTTACGACGTATCGAGATAGAATGGATATGAAATAAACTATCTGTTACTTACATAAGAAATGTGATACCTCGCGAACTAATAAGAATATCGAAATCAGACTTATTTGTCGTTGTTGGTCCGGAAATGTTCTATTAACATATTTTTTTAAGTTTTTGGGTTACATACATTGGAAACGCAAGGGGAGACAGGATTTTTTTATAGATATTTCTCAACTGTGAACTCAAATTTAAAATTTTCAATTCAAAAGAAATATTTTGGATTCTACACAAAAAGCGATATACGAATAAAAAGAAATTATTGTGACATTTGCTTATACTTTAACCGCTTTCAAAATAACGATCTCTCAAAAATTGTGTTCCTGACATTGTTCTGCATAACTTGTGTGAAAATCGTTTATATGGCTTTTATAGTTTAGGAGCTAGAAGGTGGTGTCAGACGGACGGACGCGCTTGTTTGAGCAATAGGGTTCCGTGGCCTGTATTTAAGAATATCACCTGTGAGGAAATTTTAGTTTGCTCAGCAAAATCAGCATTAATAATTTCGGCCATGATACAACACTAAGCCGAATAAGCGTCTTTGTAACGAGCTGCCAAAAATTAAGAATACGTGAAGTCATAGTACAATAAGAGTAAAGCTCTAGCTTGAATTGTGAAGTTGAATATACTCGTATATCAACTTCTTGCAGCGCCTCAAATTTAAAGTATAAGAATATAAATATAAATGTGAAAGTTGTCCCTATCTGTTTAAGTTTTTTGAAAATAAATATAGGAAATTGGATCAGTTTGCAATCTGTCCACTTTTAAATATGAAAGATTTAGAAAAGAAAATCGAGTACTGGAAGGCTTCATATGCGTAAGATATAAGTAAAGATATAAATAAATCAACGGTTTTTGTGTGAAAGCTGACTTAGAATTTTCTTTTCAACAGGTGAAAGTTTATCTTCAGGACCAATTCCAATTCGATCGTTTTACATAACAGAGGTGAATACAAGAATAAAAAAATTTGACATCTAATTATATGTTATCTCTTAGCATATTGTGTAAATTCGTAACGCGGCCATTGATCGAAAATATAATCAAACAAATTATTATACGAATTTCTACGAATTTGTAACAATTCTGGTCCAATTCCGTTTCCTAACTCAAAAGTTAGTAAAAGAGAGGTAGACGGAGAGTAAAACATTCCTCCCAATGGAAAATCTTACGAATGTTACCCAACAAATTTCTGTGAGTAAACTGTCAAGTCACTCATATGTAAATTTCAAATTGTTTAATGCTTATTACGAAATAACATTCAGAACGTTCCTTCTAGACAAGTTGGAAAGCCAATCCTTTTTTTGTTACTTTTGACGTTTTTATTGCTTTATTCCAAAGCAACGTTTACAATCAGTTCCTATGCTATTTTTTTATTGAATATAAATTGTGGAATTTGAATGCAAGTTTTGAGATTTGATTTTGCGACTTTCTCGACTTGTCGACGACTAAATAGTTAGTGTCTATAGAATAATGTACGTGCACAAAGTCATTCGACTTTAGTTTCAAACAATTTTGGGAGAGCTATTTGTTTTAGGTTGTGTCCGTGTTCATGGCTAAATTCTGACATTTGTGTCATAGTTGAAAAAATTTAAATTTGGTGAAAGTTCACTGTACGAATTGGTTAAAATTTTGACAGTACTTTATCGCAGGCTAATATTTAAGCTGCTGGGGCTACAAAATTACAATTCACTGCTGTTTTCTTGGCCAAAATATTTTATTTTTTCGATAATATATACTCGTACACTACCAATATTTGACACGAATGTAATTTATCTTCCGAAACGATTTTTTTATGACATTTGATGTTTTTTATTGCATTGATTTCAAAACTTATAAAAAAAGTCGTACTCTTTCCGTTTAGCAATTATAGCTATTTTAATGTTCATTTCAGTGCGAAAAGTACTGCGTACTTCACATTGGAACGGTAAGCAAAAAAATCGAAGATTTAACAATTACCATAACCTGAATGTCCACTACAACACATCAATTTTTGGCTGAATTATTGGAAACCGAATTCGACTCTCTCTCACCTCCACCTCCTCTTGTACTACGGACTGTTCATTCTGCTAAATCATTCCAAGAGTCCGAAACCATTTCAACTTTTTCCCATCTACCGCTCCCGCCTCTCGCTCATCAAACATTTTGGTACAACATGGACACCGTCTGAGTGGCGGTGTAAGCTGGATGAACTAAGCTCAGAAGACCATCAGAAATTCGAAATTCTTAAAAATTCTTAAAAAAAAACCAAAGGTTCCTATGGTTATTCCGAAATTTTGCCGGTGCTAATTCCAATCTTGGAAAGATGCGTATCTGTAAATGGACAGACAAACCTATCAAAAAACAGGATACAATTAATCTTAGTTCTAAACATAATTCTAGAAACAAGCTACCAAGACCTGTTTCCGATTTCCGCCCTAAATCTGACACTAACTAGGGCCTCAAAACTAACATATTCCCCAATTTTGCCCCTCTCACCCGCATCCCTAACCAGCCCCCCTCTAATGCTAATTTTGCTTCCATTACCCCCAAGCCTCCGCGTCAACGCGTTTCTTTCAATTAACCCCCGACCCCCACACTGTCTCCTCTCAACCATCTACGCCATCAACTAGTAACTCTTTCCCTAATTTCGATTTCAAAACTGGTGCTAACTACTCTAATTTCATTAGCTCCAATATTCTAAACCCCACGTCTATTGTCTTATCCAATCCCACTACAAACACACCTTCCTCTACAATCTCTGTATCCTCTACCGCCGTTCTTAATCCTTACAGTCAAATTAACGAACCGAACCATTAACTCCACTGAATATCGTTATGAACTCTCTAGGCTTAAAAAAAAAAAAAAAACAGAATATAAATCCCTTGTCAACATGGCTTTCTGAAAGGTAGATCAAATACTACAAATCTCGTCGAATTCGTCTCCTTTGCCATCTCTGCCTTAGAGAAGCTTTCGGCTTTGAACCCATATTGCTAAAATGGATGTCTTCTTACCTGAAGAACCGTTTTTATAGTGTTAATTTCAGGTCAATCCTTTCAGTTCCTTTCTTGGCAACCTCTGGTGTTTCCACAAAGCTTCATCCTAACTATAAACGATCTTGAGTGGATCATTAAACACTCCTTCCACTCTCTCACCCCAAGACTCTAGTCTTCTTCAACATGACTTCGATAGTTTTACAATTTGGCGCCTCAAAATTGGACCCCATTAACTTAAATACCCTTGAAGAACGCAGAGACGTAAGTTGAACACCCTTGAAGAACGTAGAGACGTAGCAAATATTCTCTTCATTCATCGACTCTTCTCAGATTCTGTAGATTGCACATCGACGGTTATATAACTCTATATATATATAACTCTATTTTCTTCAACACCAACCCTCGTAATTTACGATGTCCTCCTCTATTCTATCTATTGATCCACCGCATCTGTTATGGCTCCAATGAACCAATCTCCCGTATATACTGGGGATGGTTAACTCAAACGTTGTAATTTTCGATTTCAATCGCAGCACTCCCCGCCAAAAAATCAATCTACTCCACTAATGTTAGTTTTTAATCTTAGTTTTAAGGCTTAGTTTTTAAGTTAGTTTTTAGCTTATACTAAACCGAATAAATGCGTGCGTTCTCCCCCACCAAAAATAAATTAAAAATTCGCGTTATGAGTGTTTGAATTTTTTTTTCGTTCAACGCGTCTTAATATTAATGCAATAGTTGATGGGTGAGGAACAAAGCAGAAGTTTCAGAGACCTAAATGAGATGGTCACAAAAATGCAACATTTGAACGTTCAGAATAAGTTTTTTTTTCAGCAAACTTTGGAGTGTTCACAAAGGTAGTGTCCGAATTTAGCTTTCGGCTAAAATTGGAAACCAATTCGAAGCGGACTTAATTAATTTAATCGATAACACCGATTTCTATCACCGATTTTCTATTTTTCATTCTATCAATGACATTAGAATGTTTAGTTAGGCTAATCGCAGAAGATTTGAATCGAGGAGCAAATAATTTTGAGCATTTATTTTACGTATTCATAATTTTCTATAGTAAACGATAGTTTTGTTTAAACAAAATTGATTGTTTCCGTCTTTTATTCGAAGGCTTTATCGCCAAGAATTGTATTTTAGTTTAGTGTTTAAACGAAAAATGTCTCCACTATATCCCGTCTCTGAAAGTCTTGACGACCCTGTAATTTTGCTACATTCTAGTAGCGTGCCTGGAACGCGCTGATTTCTCACGTTCACACTATTTTGCAAAATTTTATCAATTTTCTTGTGCTGTCGGATATATTGAAATTACTCATATAGATCCGGAAATAAATTGCTTTGTTCCTTTACTCTAAACACTATATATCGCTGTCTTTAATTATCACAAAATTATTAAAGAATTACTTGCAACAGCTATTCTTTGTTATTGTAATTTCTAAGCTTTTTTTGTTGTCAGAATGTTGGTTGGAAATAGTCCCAGTCAAATTTTTCATCCAAATCTCTAACAGACATTCAAATTTTCCTTTCACACTACAAGATTTCTTGACACTCGCCATGTTGTGTGCATGGTATTTTGTGAAGAACTTATAAGAACTTTGTCATATCGTAATCGTAGAAAACGAGCTTTCATACACGACCTATCCGGTGTCTCACCTTACGAACATAACCAAACATTGTCAACGAACAGTTTGAGTGCCACAGATCCCAGTGCAAAGCGATAGCGCCGAAGAATAGAAAAAAGTTCGTGTGATGTGATGTCGTCGTGTTAAAATTTTCCGAAATAAAATGTTCAATTTTGCATTTATATTCCAAAAAAATCTCCTATAGACTTGAGTAAACTCTTTTTAAAATGGGTCAGTGCCCGTATATCAAATAATTGAGTGAATCAGTGCGCGAATTCAAGTGAAAATGTAAACGAAAAACTAGAGAAAAAAAATTTGCAGGAAAATTGAGGTTCCCGTTTTTTTTTTTTTTTTTTTTTTTTGTTGTTTTCCGCAGTGAAAATATTTTTATTTTGATCACATCAATATATTTCCCAGCAAAATGGTGGTTTCCAAAGACTCCAAGAGAAAGCGCAAGGAGTCTCCGCTCATTGAATCGTCACCAGAAATGCCAAAAAGGTAAAATCCTATTGCAAAAAAAAAAAGAACAAATGTGTAGCGCCCCCAACCAACTTGAATAACAAGCATTAATTTTTTTTTTTTTTTTGCTGAAAATGTCGCAACTTTGTCGTAAGCGCGGAGCGGTATTCGTATTCTGTTAACCTCCAGTTGTCGGTATGGGATGAAGAGTTCATAGAAACATTATTTTTATATATTTTACAGAACTTTATACATTTTACAAAAAATTATGCAGGGTGTGTCTAATAAGAATTGAATATTTCGCGACACAAAAGTGGAGTACATTCATTGTCAGCAAAGCAGATCCTTAACGAATTACAAAAATTAGTGTGTTTAATTGTTTCTCTGCAAACCTGCATGTATGCATGTACTTAACTGATGTACATCGACAACATTGCAATTGTAAATGCAAAATTTAATCAAATTTCCTTTTGTTGTAAAAAAAAGTGCGTACTCTCTTTGGGTATACACATTAATTGAAATGGAAACAAATATTGAAAATATTTAATAAACATTTTTAATTTTGTGATAATGCTTTACGACATTTCGCGGAAATCCTAGGTAGGCCCTTACTGAAATGAGCGATAGATTGAACACGAATTGTGATATCGATCTGCTGTTAGATTGATGATTGAGTAGAATGAGCCGCAATTTTTATTCAACTAGTACTGTGACCACCCAACAGAACACCCACTAGATGGAATTTACCCATCCTTTTGATCAAGTTTTTGTTTGCTATTAACGCGTAAGTCTATTTGTGTGTTGCACCTAAACTCGTCAAATAGTAGTTTGTTCTAGAACTGATGTTGGTGTTGGTGTGCACTAAGAATGGCTTGACTATTTCAATTTTGTTTTTATCTTTTAAATTTTCCGCGAAATATGTTCTATATACTTCGCAATACAATAAACAATCATTTTCACATTTAAAATGTCTTCACTTTTATTTAATAAAACAGAACTATTTTCTTCATAAACATATGTGTTCCACACACGGTGTATTGTTCATGAAAGAGGAACATTTTTTTTTGTTTTTGAGCGAAAAGTAACAAATTTTACTTGATAGGATTGTGTTGAAGTACTAAAGAATTCATTGGTAGTGAAAGAATCTGGGTTTAATAATGAAAAATCAAAATCGTTTGAGTCGTGAGTGTCGTGACTCCCGCCTATGCATCTGTAGTATGATGGTCAAGGACGGTATACGAATGCGTAATAAAACCTATCATCTTGGCCAGTGATGAGCAAAAAACTATTCAAGAGACTTTCTAACGAAGGTGCAAAGTATGGTCTGCCTGGGTATTACAGGAGCACAATCCTCAACACCAACCGCGGCCATGGAAGCGATCCTAAACATTCTACCAGTGCACCTCGAAGCGAAAAAGAGAACTATTGGCCATTTCATCGATGGCGTAAATACGGGACATCGAAAAATCATCGAAATGATAAGAGTAGTATGATGGTCAAGGACGGTATACGAATACGTAATAAAACCTATCATCTTCTACGGTGTAGTTGTACGGTGGCCAGTGATGAGCAAGAGACTTGCTAACGAAGGTGCAACGTATGGTCTGCCTGGGTATTACAGGAGCACAATTCTCAACACGAACCGCGGCCATGGAAGCGATCCTAAACATTCTACCAGTGGTCCTCGAAGCGAAGAAGATTGCCGGCATTTCAGCCTCATGGCTTTAAACTATCGGCCATTTCATCGATGGCGCAAATACGGGACATCGAAAAATCACCAAAATGTTAAGAGTAATGACACCACTCATCGATTGCCCCAGTGATGTTGAAAAATCGTATACGTTCTCCAACAACTTCGAAACAATTTTCCCCGCAAGAGAATATTGGACGTATGAAAGAACGACAAGAAACTCCAATGGTGTATCGGTATATACAGACGGCTCTAATATATCTGGGGAATCAGGGGTTGGCATCTTTAGTGCTAACCCACCGATTGAACTTGCTATTCACCTAGAACCATTTGTATAGGTGTTCCAAACAGAATTCTATGCAATTATGAAGGCAACTGAAATACTCGCAGAAAACACCAGCGAAGGGAGACAAATCGACATCTGCTCGGACAGCAAAGCAGCAATTAGGGCGATTACAAACCCCATGTCGAAATCACGACTGGTAAGGGAGTGCAAAACTAAATTGAACTTACTTGCCAGACGCAATAGAGTTCGTCTTACATGGATACCGTGTAACGAAAAAGCAGACGAGCTAGCAAGGAAAGGAGCGGGCAATACAGACCTGAACCCGGATAATACAATAGAGGTCCCTCTGACAACTATTAAAACAATAATCAATGAGAAGATACGACAGAAGTTCAATAACTACTGGACGAA
This sequence comes from Pocota personata, assembly GCA_963082735.1. Taxonomy (NCBI): domain Eukaryota; kingdom Metazoa; phylum Arthropoda; class Insecta; order Diptera; family Syrphidae; genus Pocota; species Pocota personata. The sequence goes on from OY720431.1 coordinate 69,108,784, forward strand.
TCTAGACACGTGCAAAGTGGCTAGATCAGTAATAACAAAACCGAGTAACAACACAGGAAAAAGAGCTCCTAAATCAAGCAGAACACAATTGAGATTGATGGTGGGACTTTTAACAGGGCACATCAATCTCAACAAACATTCGTTCAGACTCAGGATAGCTGATACAACAATCTATATCAACTGTGAGGAGGAGGAAGATATAGAACACTTCCTTTGCCACTGCCCTGCTACAGCGAGGTTAAGACTGAAAATTCTGGGATCTCCAAGGATTCCGGATATTACACACCCCAGTAAGAAAGAAATCGGGGATATATTGGAATTCGCCAGACGAACACTACTATTCCCCGATCAGTATACGATATAGTCTCCTGTTGATACTCCCCATGATCTTAATCCCCTCTCAACGCATAATTCCCAAAGCACAGTATTATTCCTTACAGTTCCATAGACGAGGGGAACACAACGGGCCCAATGGAGGCCTAAGTGAAGAGCATAAGTTCACCATCTTAATAAGCTCACCAACCAACCAACCATGGTCAAGGACGGTAGTTAAATCGATCTTTTCTATATTCACCACTACTACTCAGACTGTGTGCACACCCTGGCGACGCTCTAATCGCTTTGCTTAGTTTCTAACACCGGACTTAACCGTTCAAAAGGAGGCAATAAAAGGAATTTCGGAGCAATGTTCTTTGGTAGGAGATATAAAGTTTATTTCCCTGAGATGATCAATTGAAAAAATGTAAATGATCTTTGAGATTTCACTAATGTCTTACACAGAAACCAAATTTTCGTTGGCTCTGGGGAAAATAGCGGCTGTCTTTTAAATGTAAATTTTTGTCATATTCAGAGTAGAAAACTGAGGTAAGAGAGATGGTGTTGCAGAAGTATCAGCACTTGCAGTGACAGCCAAGCTCACTCAAGGCATTCGAGACTCCCACAAATCACACTAGTCATCGCTTGTCACGCTGCAGGTTCAGGGTTCAAATCCTGATATCTAGAACCATTATTTATTTCGTATGAAACAAATAAAAAAGGCATAACACTGGCAATAAGGTGTTTATATGGCTGAAAGTACATCTTGATCTTGATATCAGGAGGACGGAACAAAAATACTGTGAATCATAAGCAACGACAATAACAGCAAAACTGGACGCTACCATTGGAATTTACAGAAACATACTACATACCGAGTTTCAAACCACTACACTAATCTTTCCTTCTTTCTCTCTGTCTATCTACAAACACCTGTGCCCTGAAATATAATCAAAAAAAAAAAAAAATGTAAAAGCAGACTAAACGTAAATCGGGATTGTTCTACTAGGGTGTACAGGGTTATAAAGGAATTTCTTAATAAAATGTCTGACGCACTAGCGTAAGAGGGCTCAGAGACTGCTTGTCTAAGTCCGGAACAAGTAAATCTGTGCTGGATCGACTATCATATTGTTTCTATATATAGTTTCTAGTTTGGTTTCTTGATAAGAACATTGCAAAATTCCGTCTCAATTTGTGTAAGGACTCCAGAACTAGTTTCTAAGGGCAGAACACATGTGAGCACAACATGAGAATAATAGCAGAAACTAGATATGAGTCCTGTCTCGAAAGCGAGGACACGATCGAGCACTTCCTTTGTGAATGTTGTGCTTTTGCGAAAATGCGATTGCACACATTGAGCTCCGATGTCAAGGGAATGGACTCAGTTCAATTTCTATCCTTGGTCGATATTTTGCGTTTCACTAAGAGTGCAATGATTTTTTAGTAGGTATTTTTTCTGGGATCAATGGACCATTTTTGTGACTTGAGTGTTTGGGATAAATTAACTTTTATCCACCGCACATCAATTCATTCATTGATTCGTTCATACGTATTCATTAATTAAATTGTCATTGCAATCACGACAATCGTTTAGAATCTTATCTTAAAGCTGTTGTAAATGTCCCCATGTATGTTGAGTTATACCTAGTCCTGCCATAAGTTCTGTTACAAGTGCAAAACATTATAAAAACTAAACAACAAAACATTTTGGATTAGTATTTATAAAATTTATTTGCTTAAATAGTAAACAATTAAAGAAAAATGCGGTTTATTCAAAGTGATTGCCTTTTGCTTTAACGCAGGCCCTCAAACGGTGTGGCCACTCGAGTACAGCGGCACGCACGGTTTCCAGGGGTATAAACAAAACAAAGCTGCTGTAGTTAAAGCACTTTTGAAAATATCTAAATTTCGATGGGTTCTCTTGCAGGCCATACTCTCCAACACTGACCACGCACAATAATCCAAAGGATTCAATTCAGGGATCCCTGAAGACAAATCTCCGAATGCAATAAAAGCAGGAATATTTATTCTAAGCCCCTTGCTAAGTTGCTTTGGTTTTAAGTGCCGGAGCAGAGTCTTTATTGGAAAACCCATCCTGATCCATTAAAAAGGGTATTCGTTAAGCCTTTAACGACACCTTCTAGGACATCTTTTTAGTGCACATTTGCCAGAGTTTTGATTCATTTTTCACTCAAAATGGGGGGCAGTAACTCCTTGATGGGATACGCACCACCAAACCATGCCGCGCTAAACCCTAGGAACTGTATTTTTTTTGCTTTTTAGATGTCCTTGCATACATTTTATCGTTTTGATTATTAGAAACTTCCTCAACGGTTAAAATCTTTTTTGTCCGTAAAAAAGGATATTTTCGTAGCCGTTGTCCGCGTGCGAGTGCAAGAGTCACTTGCATCTTTCAAGCTTAATTTGCTTTAAATTAGGCGACAGTTCAGTTGACCGACGAAAGGCTTTTATGTTGAGATCATCCCGTATTAGCCTTGACATGGATGTGGTGGATATATCCAACTTACGCAACCCAATTTTCTGTTTTCGAATGGGATTTCTTCGAATTCGCTCGCCTACAGCTTTTACTTTTACGCGGACGACCACTTCTTGGACTGTCTTCTAATTGAGACGTTTTAACAGATCGGTACACAATCATTTTTGATAACCCGAGCGGTTTTAGTAATTCATAAATATGGTTAGCATTTATTCTGCGTTTATGCAATGCTATGACAGCAATACGATTTTCTTTTATGCCACACTCCATGATAATTAATAAGTGTCTGAAACCAAACTGGGTGATATTTATTGCGTTTTGTAGTATGTGTACTATTCCTAATGTTATCTTTATACAGTTTGCGCTGGAAGTTTTGTAACCGAATTTATGGCAGGACTAGGTACATAGGTACCCGTTCAAGGTTAAGCTGTGCGGGGTCAAAATGCTATATTTATTTTGGACACTTGGGTAAGTCCTTGAAATCTTCATGGGAATTAAATTTGTATCTTACTAAATCATTTTCGTAAAAAAGAGACTTAATATTAGTAACGTTTGGATCGGCAGTTTACTTTAGAGTTTTTATTGAGGTATATTTTAAATTACGAGTATAGTCCTTAGAAAATGTATGGCTTAACTCTATTACCTCGTAAGGGAACGGAATCTTTCGAGTGTAAAGGTGTTAGTTACATACTCGTACATATATGGATTTCGCATCAGAAATGTGGTCAAAAATGCATATAATGTGGACCATGTTTAACACGGATTAAAGGTTCGAATCCTAAAACAAAAAAGTTTTCTCACAATCCCAGCTCGCGAACCTCTGACAATTATCCGAGAGTAGAATTGTCTCTCAATCGAAAAAGATTATCCGAGAATAGAATTGTCTCTCAATCGCAAAAAAAAATATCCTTTGGAAACGGCATGAGACCGTAGTGAGGACCTGTATGGGCTGTTAGCCCTAAAAATGAAAAAAATGGGTGCATATAACAGTACGTGATGGAGAAATTTTAATTAAGCAATTGTATACGGCAAAAAGTTCTGCCATACTATGATATATTTTAATTTAATTTAATTTTGGTGGGGGCGAAAGCCCCCATTTATTTGGCTTATTTCAAGCTACAACTAACTTAAGGCTAAAACTTAAAACTAAAACTTAAAACTAAGACTTAAAGCTAAAGAGAATGGTAAAGGAGTTCGGTTTTGAGGCAGGGGGTGCTAAGGTAAAAAATCAAAATGGGTGAGGTTTGAGTTAACTTTTCGCAGCATATGGGAAATTGGTTCATTAGATCCATATGAAGTGCGGTGGGACGAGGGCATCGTAAATTTCGTGGGTTGGTATTGAAGAAAATTGAATTATAAAGAGATGCGCAGTCGACAGAGCCTGAAAGAAGTCTGTGAATGAAAAGAATGTCTTCAACATCTCTGCGTTTCTCCAGAGTACTTAGGTTGATGAGGTTGAGGCGGTCTTGATAGGGAGGCAAGATAAATGGATCGTTCCAAGGAAGACCTCGAAGGGCAAATCGAAGAAATCGACGTTGAACATTCTCATTTCTGGTCACATGAACTTGCTGAAAGGGTGACCACGCTTGACTGGCGTATTCAAGGAGGGGGCGAACAAAGGTAATGTAGAGGGATCTGGTCACGTAAGGGTCGGAGAATTCTTTGGACCATCGTTTGACAAAGCCAAGTGATGAGTTAGCTTTACGAATTATCTCATCAATATGTGAACGGAAATTTAGTTCCCTATCGTACAATATTCCAAAATCACGGAGAGATTGAACGATGGATATAGGTTGACCATGGAGAAGGTAAAGGCGGGCGGAGGACACGTGGTGCTTACGTGATAAGGTAATGGATTGACATTTGGCGATATTGAGCTCTAAGCGATTTTGTAGTTCGAAAAACTATCAAGGTCTTGTTGAAGGAGACAGTAATCATGTGGTGAAGAGGTGGTTTTGAACAATTTGGTATCATCAGCGTACAGAGAGAGGGAAGAGTGTTTAATAACCCTCTAGACATCGTTTATGGTTAGAATGAAGAGAAGTGGACCTAGATGGCTGCCTTGTGGAACACCAGAGGTGGCCAAGAAAGGAGTCGATAAGACGGATCTGGGTTCGAAACCGAGGGCAGACAATTTGAAGAGGATTAAGTTATGAAATATCTTATCAAAAGCCTTACTAAAATCAGTTGCAATAACGTCGACTTCTTTGCCATTCTCTAAGGCAGACAGGGCGAAGGACACGAATTCGACTAAGTGGGTGGCCGTGGTGTAGTGGTAACATCAACGCTTATCATGCTCTTTGTTCATGGTTCAAATCCTGATCTCATCAATCATCTATTATGAGCAACGACAAAAAGCAAAACAAACAAGCTCCCCAGTTATCTGGACGCCACCCTTGGAGTTTACTGAAACTTAATACCACCTAAGTTTCAAACCCACTACACCAATCTTTCTTTCTCTATTTCTCTCAATTTCTACAAAACGCCGGTGCCCTGAAATAATTTAATGGTATTCATATCCCATTTGGCGCGCGCAAATTATAAAAAAAAAAAAAAAAAAAGTTTGTGGTAGTTGATCTACCTTTCAAAAAGCCGTGTTTGGCGGGATAGATAAGAGACTTGCACTGAAAGCTTAAGGCTTCGTATAAAATACTTTCGAAAAGTTTGGGTAGATGAGAAAGTTTAGCAATGGGGCGATAGTTTATTACTTCGTTCTTTGATCTCTTTTTGTGTATGGGGGTTATGAAAGATGTCTTCCAAATCTGAGAGAATTCTTCTAGTGATAGAGACAAACGGAAGAGATGAGAGAGGGGGAGGGAGAGAATGGAATGGATCTGGGCCGGGTGAGAATTCATCATTAAGATTTTGTAGTTTATTTTCAATTACAGCAGGATCAAAAGGCAGGGATAAAAAGGGACCAATGAAGAAGTTAAGAAGGTGGCTGAAGTAAGAGGGGTCTGGTTCAAAAGAGTAGTCGGAAAAAGATTGTTTAAAATAGGTGGTAAAAAAGTTGGCAATGGTTTGCCGATTAGTTGATGATACGTTTTCAAAAGAGAGGGACGGAGGGTAACAGTTAGATTTTTTTTCATAGTTGACGAATTGCAAAAATGGCTTGGGGTCATTTATAAGATTTGCTGCGCATTAATTAGGTGCCGTTGGTAGAGAGAGCTATAAAGATAATTGAATTGAAGGTAGGAACCGAGATAGTTGGAATAGTTCCAAACAGAATTGGTACGAAGGAATGCTGCCCATAACTTGTTAACTTCTTGTTACGTAAGGCGCGAAATTTATATACGATTATACCAAGGGGGGGATGAAGATGAAGTTTTATGACGAGAAAAGGGGACATAAAGAGAAATAGAATTAAATATTTCTCTGTAAAAAATTGTGAGGGCTTCGTTTAAGGATAAGTTAGGAAACTCAAAGGAACATATACTCAGATAGGCATTTATTTTGCGGAAATTAGCTTTATGAAAGTCGTAAGAAGTGCGAAATTCAGGAGGAGTAGATTGAAGTGGTCAATTGAGGAAAAGTGAAAGAAGAAGGGGGGTAAAAGTTATCAATAGTCGACAGAGATAGGGGACAAAACGAGACTGAGGAGTTAATGGGATCAGTTGTGAATATACGAGGACAAGGTGAAAAGTTCTCGGCCTGACAATGAAAGACTGCGATTTTCAGTTAAAAAATGATTTTATTTTTCTACATAATCTCCCTTGACTTCAATACACTTTTCCTTCTCGGAAGTGAGAGTCTGGAAGGCTGTGAAAGTATTCATCTACGGCCCTCTCAACTTCTGCATTGGATGCGGAGCGCTTCCCAGAAACAAATTTCTTCTAGTTTGGGAACAGATGGAAGTCTGAGGGTGTCAAATCAGGTAAATAGGGGGGATGGCCGAGCAAATCGTACCCCAAATTCCACAGTTTTCCCATCGCCAACGCACACTTGTGTACAGGTGCATTGCCCTGGTGAAAGATGATTTTGTTCTTCTTCACGCCAGGCCTCTTCTCGCGAATTTTGGCATCCAGCTGGTCAAGAAGGTTGGAGTAATATTCGCCTGTAATTGTTCTACCTTTCTCAAGGTAATCAATTAACAGGATCCCTTTCGCATCCCAAAACACACTGGCCATGACCTTTCCGGCAGATACGATCGACTTCGATTTCTTTGGCGCTGAAGCACCGGCTTCCACCCACTGCTTCGACTGCTGTTTCGTTTCTGGCGTGTAGTGGTGGACCCATGTTTCATCCGCACAAAATCGGTCGGAACCCTATTGTATCGGTCCTAAGATTGCCACGAAAATCGTTTGCGCATTTGCTTTTGATCTGCATTCAGCAAATGTGGCACCCATCTTGCGCAGAGCTTTCGCATCCTTAAGTTTTTGTGCAAGATGTTTCGCATCCTCTCTTCCGATATACACACAGCTTCAGCTATCTCACTCACCTTCACTCGCCTATCGTCCAACACGATATCATGCACTTTTTCGATGGTTTCGGGTGTGGTTGCGGTTTTTGGCCGTCCTTCACGTGGGTCATCTTCGAGGGACGTGCGACCACGTTTAAATTCAGCTGCCCACTTTTTAACGGTTCACATGGAAGGAGCTGTGTCCCCGTAAACTTTTGTCAACTTTTGTCAACTTTGGATGAATTTCGTTAGAGTTTAACCCATCAAAAACGAAGAATTTTATCACCGCACTATATTCAAGTTTATCCATTTTAACGAAAAACACGCAAGACGTCTACTGCAAAAATTCGTGTAAAGAAACTACTTTAGAGAACAAGTTGAAACTTGTCATACGAACTAATGAGAAGTGCACCCAGGCAGGAAATATAAATTTTTGCTGATTGGAACGCCATCTCTGCGTCAGGCCGATAACTTTTCACCCTGCCCTCGTAAGGTCTAATTGCCTTCCCATGTAATTTAAGACATTACTAACTTGACATAGACTTGAATCAGTTAGCCGATCTATGAAGAGACATTCCTTAGTGGTGTTGGCATTTGAAGCGATGAAAAAGGATTCATGATCGGAAGGAGTCCACTGCAGCAGAGGCAGATTAAAGTCGCCAAAAATAAGGATGTCATCGCGGGAATCAGATAGGTCAATTATTTGATCAATCGCGTCTATAGCAAGTTGGTAAGATTCGATAGATTGATTTGGTAGAATGTAACAACATATAACGTACAGGGATCTGTGTGGAAAAGTTATTTTTATTGTAACAAAGTCGACCTTAAAAGAGGAAGAAATGGCAATGAGAGAAAAGTCAAGGTTATTATGGATGGCCAGTAGCACGCCTCGAGAGGGAGAGTCAACCAAGGGTTGGGTAGGGTCGTCGTCTCGAAAAACATTAAAAGTAGGGGGGAATAATTCTTGGCTCTTTATGTCGGGGATTAGATTGGTTTCAGTCAGAGCATAGATATCGAAAGGGAGAGAATGGGAGCATGGCGCAAAACAGCTTGGGTTTTCGAGCGTAGGCCTCTTACGTTCTGGTAGTAAAATGTAAGAGGAAAATTGTTGTGTAGAGACGAAGGGGGAGGTGGTTTAAGTGCTGATGATAGTGGCATTTTATGGACGAAAAAATTTGTTGTGGTCACTTCGGCTCCGTTGGAGATGTTGCGTCCTTTTAGAGTGTACGTAGTTGCCAAAAGCATCAAGGTTATCCATCCGCTACTTTTTGAGTAGACAAATTAAAAATCTCGTGGAACTTGATATAGATTTTCTTAAGACGGTCTATTTCAATGGGGAGGCCTTCCTGCTGAATGGAAACCATGACGCTTGTTTTGGTTTTACCCTCATAACAATCTGAGTCTGCAACTGCAATCGCATAGCCTTTGACCGTCATTAGATGGAGACATTTCACTACGCTAAGACGATTGCTTATGCGTAAGAAGAGTGAAGGGTAAGGACAGTCATAAAGAATCAAGATCCATATCCAAAATGTTCCATTTCTATTAAATTTATTCAGTACCAGCTCGATCTTGGTAAAGTTCACATTTTCTCTTAAACAAATTTTTTTTTTATTTTTATTAAAAAAGGAAATTTCCAAATCCCAGAACACTAGACTCAATATTCGGTCCATTGCACTGCCAGGCAGAAACCTCTTTTTCGTGTAGTGGTTGAAGTTGGTTGCTTTTCCCCGTTCGGACAATCAAACGGATTACTATCTTTGCAAAAGAATTGCGACTTGAGGCCACATAGCACTACAGAGTGTGCTCACTACGTAGTGAAAAGTCACGAACATGATTAAAGGACTTTATTGGGAAGATAGAAATTTCTTTCGTAGGGAAGCGATATGGTATAAGCTTACATAAGGAACGTAATGTCTTGCAAATTAATAAGAATATCGAAATCAGACTTATTTGTCGTTATAGGACCCGAAGAGCAAAAATTCAAATGTCCCCATTACATTAAAGAAGCTAAATGCGGCAAAAAGCCTGATCAATGCTTAATGGCAAAATATTATCAGTAAACATGAGATTCCAACTTCATCTAAACACAAAGTATATCATGCCATCTGTGATGTGCTATAGCTGTCAAACTTGGGGATAAACAAAGGTCATACGAAGAAGTAGAAAAACGCTTCTTTCTTAAAAAAGCTGTTCGCTTACCCTCGACAATACCTACATAACTACAATACACTACAGCGGTAATATTTCTTCGGATGACAAACTTGAACAAATTTAATGAAGTAAAAGTATGTATTTTAACATGGACACTTGGTTACCCTTATCTGTAAAAATAAAAGAAAAAACGAATGTTTTTAATATTTTTTTTTTGTTGTTAATATTTTGTAGGTCCTCCGTTATTGCGTACAACTTCAAAAAGTCTATTTTCTAAGGATCGATATAAATTTTTTAAATAATTTAATAAGACTTCCTCTATTCTTGAATTGTCTTCCTTCTGTGAAAACTTTTCGCGACAGGCATCCCCAAATGTGTTCAATTAGATTTAGATCGGGAGATAGAGGTGGCCAATCCAAAACATTCACATTGTCACTTGTAAACCACTATTTTACACGTGATGCTGTATGGATGGTTGCGTTATCCTGCTGGAAAATCCACCGTTGACCCTCGAACATTTCGTGGAAATTGATTGTCTGCGTTTCAAGAACCTCGATGTAATCCGCTGAATTCTACCGACCTTATAAGACAACCAGATCAATTGCATCATGAAAATTGCAGCACATACCATGATGGCAACAACAGCAGTGTGACGACGTGACCTCAAATCGTAAAAGTAATATTGAAAGCTATCAGGGCCATTCAAATTAAATTTGTTCTCTTTGGAAAAAATCACGGCTTCACATTCTTCCTTCCAGCTTAAATGAGTCCGGCAAGATTCTAATCTACTATCCTTATGGCGCTGAACTAAATGTGGCTTTTATAATTTAGGTAGTGCTTTGCCTCGACCCACCTTCACACAAACAATTTTAATAAACAAAAAATAGCAATGAAACAACACAATTTTATTAACTTTAAAGGACCTTGTGCTTTGAATGTTGTAAACAAAATGATGAGGGTAATCAAGTGCCCCCGTTAAAGAAGGCAAAAAACCAAAAATATGGATTTCCCTTTTTGAATTAATAAATTTGTTCAAGTTTGTCATCAGGTAGCAGAGAAAAAGTCAAAATAAAAGTTTAAAAAATGGATCCGAATAAATATTACCGCTGCATAACGATTTAGGTCGAAATGTATATACTACTGCTCGAAACAAGCCTACCAACCCTTTTCATCTATACGAGGGTAGGTCAATAAGTCCCTGAAAATTAACACAAATTGTGTCGTCACCTTAAATTTATTTTTTTGTTTGTCAAAAATCATCTTTCAAAAGAACGCACCCAAATTTTCAGACAGATCTGTCAAATAGCTTTGTTGTGGCAGCCATTTTATATAGACGCCTACTAGCATTTTCGTTAAAACGGAAAAAAGTGAATTTCGAGTGCTCATTAAACTTTATTTTTTGCGAGAAAAAACTATCACGCAAACCAAACAAAAGCTTGACAAATATTATGGGGACTTTTCACCATCGATTGGAACCATTCACCACTGGTTTACTCAATTTCGGTGCGGTCGTTCAAGCACAAGTGACGCCGAACGTTCTGGTCGCCCAATTGAGGTCACCACACCAGAAATGGTCGACAAAATCCATGGTTTGATAATGGACGATCGGCGAGTGAAAGTGCGCGAGCTGAAGAGACCACAGGCTTATCACATGGCTCAGTGCTTTCGATTTTACATAAATTTGGACATGAAAAACTTTCCGCAAGATGGGTGCCGCGTTTGCTCACAATCGACAACAAACGCATTCGTTTGACAACTTCAAAAGTGTGTTTGGCGATGTTCCAGAAAAATTCGGCTGAGTTTTTGCGCCATTTCGTAACCGTGGATGAAACCTGGATTCACCACAATACACCAGAAACCAAGGAACAGTCAAAACAATGGACTTCTGGTGAATCGAAAGCCGAAGAAGGCCAAGGCGGGTTTGTCAAACAAGGTCATGGCGACAGTTTTTTGGGATGCGCGCGGTGTTATTCATATCGATTACCTTGAAAAGGGTAAAACGATCACCGGCGCATATTACGCAGAGCTGCTGGATCGATTCCAAGCCGATTTGAATCAAAAACGGTAGCATTTGGCGAAGAAAAAAGTTCTTTTTCACCAGGCCAACGCACCGGCACACAAGTCCGCAGTCGCAATGGCAAAGTTGCATGAGTTAGGTTACGAACTCCTCCTTCATCCAAGATATTCCCCAGATTTAACCCCCTGCGACTATTTCTTGTTTCCAAACATGAAGAAATGGCTCGGAGGTAAGAGATTTGGGTCGAATGAAGAGGTCATCGCTGAAACAAACGCTTATTTTGAGGGGCTCGAGAAATCGTATTATCAATCATCAGCATCAAAAAATTGGAGAGACGTTGGATGGAGTGTATTCAGCTAAAAGGAGACTATGTTGAAAAATAAAATGTTTTTGTACCGAAAAGAGTGTTCCTTATTCCATTTTTCAGGGACTTATTGACCCACCCTCGTACACTTAAACTGGATTTCGATTATGTGTTGAAAGTGCTTAAATTTTACAAAATATATTTTCGACAATATGGTCGAGTGGATTGGCGAAGTAGAACTTAGCAACCAATGCAATGACCATATCTTGTTAAAACAGCAGCTTTATAGAATATTGGAAGCAGTTTATGTTCAACAATGGAATGAAAACATTCAACAAGCAATCTCGTCTATAAATATAATAATATACCCTGAGCTTAGTTGGGATCTACTTTGAAACTATGTCCATGATAACCACAGCCTAAGAGCGATATGCTTGATTTGAAGAGCAAGGAGCGATATCTTAAACTTAAATGGTTCGCTGTACAAGAAATCCACCACAACTCACTCTATGTGTGTCCTATATACAAAGAGTTCAGCTTACTTCACTTCAGTGTTCCTACGCTAACGATGAAACAAACAAAAAATATAATGAATGATGGGAATTGTTTATTCTTCTATAATTGCTTAGAAGGAGCATCTGTATATAGGTATAACATTTATATATGAATATAAATAGATTAAAATATGGTTTTTATAGTTATGTTTCTAAAATAATAATATAATATTAATTAAATTATGAATTTTGTAAATGTAGTATAATGCTTCAACCAAGCAGTCGGCAATGCTATAACCTTTTTGTATTATTTATTTTATTCCAAAAAATCGACTTAGAGGAATGTATTGGTTAATTGGAAGATATACCAAGCAAAGTATATACAAACAAACTGCTTTTATATAAGCAAGTGCTTAAACCTGTGTGGACGTACGGTTTACAACTCTGGGGTTGTACGAAACCAAGCAATAGAAATTTTGTACAATTATTCCAAAATAAAGCAATCGTGAATGCTCCCTGGTATATTACCAACAATGACATCCACAAAGATTTAGGGATAGCCACCTTGGAAGACGAAATAACAAACTTCACTCGCAAGTTTCGTATTCGTCTTAATGGTCATTGCAACCATGCCATACTCCAAACTTTGGAAGTGACAAACCTTGCGCACCGTCTTCAAAGAAGGAAACCGTTCGATTTAGAACAATAAAAAGTAGCTGCATGTATGTACTGACGGTATCAGCAGGTGCTTTTGCCGGAAATCTAACTGCCTCACACGAATATTTTTTATTTGAAGATTATACTAGCAGGTTGGCAACTAAGTAATTGCCGATTTTTCCAGATAAATAAAACATATTTTTTTAAATACAACGAATAAACTTTAATCGATGATGTATTTTCCATTTTGTTCGATGACTTTTTGCCATTTTTCTGGGAACTTCATAATTCCACGTTCGTAGAACTTCTGATCTTTATCGGCAAAAAACTGAATCAAGTGCGATTTCTTTCACAGCGTCATCATCATTGAAAGTTTTACCATCCAAGGAGTTTTGCAAAGATCGAAATAAATGGTAATCTGATGGAGTAAGGTCAGGGCTATATGGTGGATGTAACATTAATTCCCAACCAAGCTCCAATATTTTTTGGCGAGGGACCAAAGATGTATGTGGCCCAGCGTTGTCCTGGTGAAAAATGACACCTTTTCGATAGACCAACTCTGGCCGTTTTTTGTTGATCGCTGTATTTAATCTGTCCAGTTGTTGACAGTACACATCCGAATTGATCGTTTGATTCCTTGGATGCAGCTCAAAATGACCACACCTTACCAATTCCAACAATTCCAACTTTCGATAGACGTTACTGTAAAGAACCCATTTTTCATCGCCAGTAATGATTCGTTTCAAAAAAGGGTCGGATTCATTGCTTTTAAGATGCAAATTGCAAGCGTTGATGCGCTTCGTTAAATGTATTTCTTTCAAATCACGTGGAACCCAAATATTAAGCTTTTTAACGAGTTTCATACTTTTTAAATGTTTCTCAATCGCTGAATGTGACACTTAACTTTTTTGCTATCTCTCGTACAGTTACATAACGATCCGAATCGATTATGGCTTTAATTTGATCATCATCAAGCTCATCTGGTCGACCTGATCGTTGTTCAGTTTTCAGTGAAAAATCTCCGGAACGAAATTTGTCAAAACAATTCCGGCACTATTTACTTACTTAACGGGCTCCCGACCCGTGAAGAGTCTCTGCCTGAGACACTGCAGCCTTCCATCCTCTGCGATCTCGGGCACGTTGTTTCCAGTTATCCAGACCAAGCGCTCTGGCATCCGCGATGGCTTGGTCTTTGAAACGGAGGTTCGGTCTTCCTTGTCGTTTCGAACCTGGCGGCTGGGATTCGAAGATCCTCTTAGCTGGAGCATTGTCCATTCGCTCGATGTGGCCGAGCCAATGTAGTCGACGTATTTTGGCCTTTTGGACAACATCCACATCTTGGTACAGCTCATAGAGTTCGCGGTTGTATCTTCTCCTCCATTCGCCCTCCTCGCACACAGGACCAAAAATCCGCAGAAGAATTTTTCTTTCGAAGGAGCCCAGTATCAGCTCTCCCTTCCTGCTTATCGTCCAGCACTCGGCGCCATAAAGCAGAACTGGCAGGATAAGGGTTCTGTACAGCATACATTTTGTCCTTCGAGTTACGAGTTTTGAACCCAATCGTTTTGCCAAACCGGAGTAGCAGCAGCGGTTTCCTAGGGTAATTCTTCGCCGGATCTCCACTAGGATGTCATTTGTGGATTTCATGTTTACTCCGAGGTAGATATACTCCTTAACTACCTCGAAATTGCTGCTATCAATAGTGACGTTCTGTGCTAGGTGGTGGACAGATGGTTGTTTGTTTGTTGATAGCATGTACTTAGTCTTATCCTCATTTACTACAAGGCCAACAAATTTCGCCTGTTCTTCAATCGCCGTAAACGCCTCTTATCACGGCACGCTGGGAGCGACCGATGATGTCGATATCGTCTGCATACCCCAGTAGCTGGACGGATCTGTTGAAGATAGTGCCTTCCGTGTTGACACCTGCCCTGCGCACTATCTGCTCTAACACGAGATTAAAGAAGTCACATGATAGTGCGTCTCCTTGCCGAAATCCGGTGCATGTTTGGAATAGTTCTAAGGAACTACTTCCAAATTGCACGTTGCAGCGCGTGTTATCCAGCGTCACGCTACAAAGCTGGTTCAGTTTTGCCGGGATCCCGAATTCGGCCATCGCCACATAAAGCTCCTGACGATGAATGCTATCATATGCGGCCTTGAAGTCGATGAATAGGTGGTGAGTCTCGATTTGAAATTCATTGGTCTTTTCCAGGATTTGCCTCAGTGTGAAAATTTGGTCTATAGTCGATCTGCCGGGCCGGAAGCCACACTGGAACGTGCCGATTAGTGTGTTGCAGAATGGTTTGAGACGTTCACACAGTACGTTGGATAGGATCTTGTATGCGACATTTAGCAGGGATATGCCTCGATAATTCTTGCAAGACATAGAATCGCCTTTTTTGTAGATGGGGCATATGGAGTCCAGTCATCGGGCATGTTTTCTTACACCCATACTTGGTTGATGATTTGGTGCATGCGCCTTACCAAAACATCACCACTGTATTTGAAAACAGCTGGTAAACCATCAGAGCCGGCGGCCTTGTTGTTCTTAAGCTTTTTTATTGCTAAGCCAACTTCTTCTATACTGGGTGCTGGAACTGATTCTTCATGTGGGTTCTCTTCTTGCTCTATCACTCTCTCTACATGATGCCCATTTAGCAGCTGCTGGAAGAGTTGCTTAAACACATCTACTATTCCCTGCGCTTCGGAGACTAGATTTGCTTCGCTGTTTCAAAGAACCTGTGTTCCGGCCTTGAAGCCAGCAGCCAGTTGCTTGGCTTTCTTGTAGAACTTCCGGCACTGTCTTTCTTTTAAGGCTTCTTCACCATACACATCTCGTAATTTTTTACCAGCTTGAGCTGCGTTCTTTCCTTTACGGAAATAAAAAAGTAAAATATGATGAAAATGCTCGTTTTTACACTCCATATTAAAACTGACGCCAAACTAATACCTTTTCACAAAAAAACGCGCAATTTGCTTCTAAAGCAAAGTAAGACTGACAGCTAACAAATGTCAAAAGGACAAAAATATGTCATTGACAGAAGTCATTAAAAAATATGGTTAAAGACATCTACATATGTGTGAAATCGGCAATTACTTAGTTGCAACCTGATACATAATTTAGTTTTAGTAAACAAGAAGAAGGGAATGGTGTTTTTTAGTCAGTATAAACCTGACTAAAAAACTATGAGTACACGGTGTCTCATAGTGTCTATGAAAATTTTCATCTACCCACGCAAAAAGAAAACTGTACTGAACTGTATTAAAATCTCAATAAATAACATCTTGAATCTAGACTCTAAAATGTTCTATTACTATAATTTTTTTAAAGTCTTTAAGTCACATACTTTGGAAATGCGTGGGGGGATCCATTTTCCGCAAACATTCATCCATTGTGAGCGCTAGTTTGAAATGTTTAATTCGATATATTTTTGGATTCTACCCAAAGAGTTCTATATATAAAAAAAAAACCTTTGCTTGTACGGGAGCCACATCCAAAATAACGTTTTTATTCAAAAATAACAACGGCATTGTGTTTGGGTTATTGTCATTTTTAATGCATTTTTATTTGATTAAACAAAAAATGCTTAAAACTAACTTAACTATGTTATTCTAACTTACTGGCACTATGCGGGCGCTCTAAGCTAAACCTAATTCTTAAAACTATGTGTTACTACGTACCTTACTTTAATCTTTTTTTTTATTACCTGTTGACAATGGCTAAGCATTTTAGCTTTTATAGTTTAGAAGGTGGAAGGTGGTGATCGACAGAGCTAGCGAGATTCTTCCGAAAAAACACTTCTAAATTGAATGAAGCATGAAGTAACCGGGAGCAACACGCCGGAAATAAAAAAAACTAAGCTTAAGTTTTGATTACATACAAGTACACTAACATGCAAACAAAAATAAGCCGCATTCGAGTAAAATAGGAAATTTTGACCTACTCTGTTTCCGTTTCTCTTTATTGAACGAAGAAAACCCTTTCATTATCGAGTAATTAGGTTTCTTAATAGTTCTTTTTGTCCCAGGTTTCCTTGTTTTTGAAGTCGGGGTTTTTTAATCGTTTTTCGACCGTGAAGTGAAAAGAGCATGATGAGCTGGAGGCAGTTAACAAAATTTGAAAATAGTCAAATCATGGCTTAAGAATGAAAGAAATTTCTCGTCGATTATGATTCAACGAGTCGACCATAAGAAGATTTTAAAAAAAAAAAATACCAAGAAAGTGGTGTTTTATAGCGAAAAAGTGGACGCGGCCGTAAAAGATTCACTGCTCTTAGAATCGAGCAACATGTAAAGAGGACAACGTTAAGAAACCGGTTCGTTACTGCACCGCAAGTAAGAAGAGAAATTGTGGAAACCACTGAAATAGACTTCTCTGTGGCAACGGTTCAAAGACGCTAGAATTGGATCCGAGGAGTCATATTCTCCGATGAGTGCAAATTCAACCTGGAATTTTCAGACGGAAAGACCACAGTTCGACGTCGACCTGGAGAACGGTTGAAGGAAGAACGTGTAGAAGCTCGAATCATACTCGTAATTGCCGGTGGAGTGGCAATTTTTTTTGATAGTGGATGGATCCATAAATGCTGTAAAATACACCATAGAGAAAGTTAGCCAGTACTACACGGGTGTTATGTTTCAGGACGCTTTCGGACCTTGCCATCGCGCTAAAACCGTAAGAAAACCATGAATTTTGAACTGTTATTTTGATAATTTTATTAATCTTTGTGGTGTTTTTAATCGATTTTATCCAATTCTTTTTTCTAGGTTCAAAGTTACAAACACGAATTAGAAATAGTCCGGCATCGAATGGGTGTAAAATTAAGGAACAAAAAGCTAAAAAATTTGCAGGAATTAAGAAGTCCACATTGGAAAAATTTGGTATGCTACATCACGATTCCATGCCAGTAAGGATTGAAGACCTTATAAAAGTCAAAGGCGGCCACATGCCATATTAAAAAGATTTTTTTTTTTAATTTTTACAAAACCAACTAATTAATGTTAAATCTACGTATTTTGTAAGATACAAAACAATAAAACACAAAGACCATACATTAATTTTTAAAGGGTTAAAATTACCAACGAATTTTTTTTTTTGCTGGAATAATACGATCCTATTATTGGTTTTTCTAGTTAATTCACTTAAGATTGGCCTTTCAGCACCATAGTGAACAGAGCAGGCAATGTCGAAATTTCTGTTTTACTCGAGTGCAGCTTTTTTTGCATGTTACTGTACATATGTATATCTGTACTGTAACCAAAACTTTTCTACAGCGTTTTCCACGTTTAAAATCTTTTAAAACAATGCAATGTCTCACGTATACTTACTCGTACTTAATAAGGTGGCGCTATAGCCACCAAAACGCCTCTCCAGTTAGTGCGGTCTTTGGCCAACTGCCTCCATTTGCGCACTCCAAGTTAGCTGAGGTCCAAGTCCTCTATTGCGTTGTCTCTCCGGGTTGGAAGAAAAGACGTTGGTGTTCATTCGCGCTACATGTCCTAGCCATTTTAGACAACTGATGCGCACTTTTCTGACCAGGTCGATGTCGCTGTACAACTCGTACAGTTCGCTGTTAAATCTCCTCCTCCAAAGCTCGTCAACGCAAACGGGACCGAAAACCACTTGAACAATTTTGCGTTCAAAACGACCAAGGATATCCTCATCCGCCTTTGCTAACGACCATACTTCTGGGCCATAGAACAGTACTGGGAGGATGAGGGTCTTATAAAGAATCTCCTTTGTGTTTCTTGACAAGGCCTTACTACTCAATTGCCTTAAGCCAAAGAAACAGCGATTGGCAAGTGTAACTCTTCGCTTGATTTCTGATGTGGTGTCGTTATCAGAGTTTATAGCGGAGCTGAGGTATACAAAATCCTTTACTACCTCAAAGTTATAGCTGTCTATTGTGACGTTCTGCCCGATTAGTCAGTGTTGGATGTCCTTTCTTGTTTACAGCATATACTTGGTTTTGCCCTCGTTAACCGCTAAACCCATTTTAGTGGCTTCTGTTTCTATACTCGCAAACGCACCGCTGACAGCTCGCTTTGTTCTAGCAATTATGTCAATATCGTCGGCGTATGCAAGTAATTGTACAGACTTTTGAAAGATCGTACCTCGTGTATTGGCTAGTGAGTTTCACATGACAGTGCGTCGCCATGTCTAAATCCTTTTTTGACATCGAAGGTCTCGGTAAGGTTGCTACCGGCTTTTAATGTTCAGTGAGCTTTATCTATAGTCATCCTAAACAGGCGGGACGAGTTTGGCAGGAATTTCAAAACTAGACATGGTTCTGTATAGTTCATCTCTATAGATGCTGTCATAGACGGCTTTGAAGTCGATGAAAAGATGGTCCGATTTGGCCTTCTTGGGGTTTTTTTTTCTGGATCTAAGTGTGAAAATTTGGTTGACAGTGGACTTTTCTGGCCTAAAACCGCATTGATAGGAGCCAATCAGGTTGTTGACGAAAGGTTTCAATCGTTCACACAATATGGCAGATATGATCTGGTACGCGATGTTGAGAAGACTGATTCCTCTTTAATTGTTGCAGTTGAGGGAGTCTCCTTTCTTGTGGATCGGGCAAGCGATCTTGGAAATGAGTTCATGTCACGTATTATTCATAAAAAAATAATGTAACTTAAAAACAGTAGATGACAGAAGAATTTGGTTTTCAGACATGCTCCTTCCGAAAAGTACTCCCGAATTAAATGAGGCATGAAGTACGTGTAACAATGACCGGAAGCAAAGCGCTGAAAATAAATTAAAGTTTTGTTTACATTTATCGTCGCCTCAGTTCGTTTTTGTTGCACAGGCCATTTTTGTACATTTTGAGTTATCTATATAGTCACACTGATTTTAAGGTGATCTTTCGATTGCGCCTATTCGTTTTTTTCTATGTTACGTAGTACCTGTTCTGTTCTATGAATTCTATTTGTTTTTATTTGTAGCATGTTGTAACCTATTGGTTTGTTCCATGTTCGAAAGAGAGGTAATAGTCATTGCAGCTGCTGTGACTGGTAGTCTGTCTGTATGGAAGCGCTGAATCAGAAAGTAGGGAAATAATTGCTATTGATGCATGAAAAACTTATTTTGTCGCGAAAACTATATGAAATTTAGCGAAACAGTGTATGAAATATATGCAAGTGATCTATTTTCAATAGAAATTGCCTTTTTTTTACCTTTTTATCAAAAAATCGTCGGAGATTACCGCTTTGAAGTAAATTTACCTCAATCAATGCAAAGGGTTTAATTTTATATCTTACCGTAAGCTCAACAAATATTTTATAGCCGCGCTAAACAAGACATGAACTTAGTACCGATATGAAGTGCTCAAAATTATACGCGCATGGAAAACATTCGTGTCGTCCAAAGTTTCAGGAAAGCGCAAAAAATGTTACTAAAAAATATTTTGAAATAAATTAATAAACGGGTTAATTTTTTTATTGGTTGTCGCATCAGCATAATCAAATTAAAACTTATAAATATTCGTTATAAATTCGTCCACACTTATATGTGCCATATGCACACTTTTTGTTGTATATCCATGCATCGTTGGAAGTTCGCTGGATATACACAAGGTTTGTTGCATATCCATATTGAGTCATTTTGTTTTGTTAATTTATTTTGAATGACTTAATTGACTCCAAATGTGAAGAATTGGTTACTACGAGGGCAAGGTGAAAACTTCTCGTTCTTACAATTAAAGACTGCGATTTTCAGTTAGAAAATGATTTTATTTTTCTACATAATCTCCCTTGACTTTAACACACTTGGTCCAGCGTTTCTCCAACATCAGTATTCCTTCTCGGAAGTGAGAGTCTGGAAGGCTGTGTAAATATTCATCTACGGCCCTCTCAACTTCTGCATTGGATGCGAAGCGCTTCTCAGAAACGAATTTCTTCAAGTTTGGGAACAGGTGGAAGTCTGAGGGTGCCAAATCAGGTGATGGCCGAGCAAATCGTACCCTAAATCCCTCAGTTTTCCCATCGCCAACGCACACTTGTGTACAGGTGCATTGTCCTGGTGAAAGATGATTTTTTTCTTCTTCAAGACAGGCCTCTTCTCGCGAATTTTGGCATCCAGCTGGTCAAGAAGGTTGGAATAATATTCGCCTGTAATTGTTCTGCCTTTCTCAAGGTAAACCCATCTTGCGCAGAGCTTTCGCATCCCTACGTTTTTATGCAAGATGTTTCGCACCCTTCCGATATACGCACAGCCTCAGCTATCTCACTCACACGATATCATGCACTTTTTCGATGGTTTCGGGTGTGGTTGCGGTTTTTGGCCGTTCTTCACGTGGGTCATTTTCGAGGGACGTGCGACCACGTTTAAATTCATGCATGGTACGTATTCGGATCTTCCTTCTTAAGGAGGTGATGGTGGGTAAACATTGTGTGACCTAATCGTAGTCTAACAAAGGTCGTGTTAATCGATTTAGAGGAAGTGCTGGGATAAGTTGGATGGGATCCGTCGGTGTTGATGATTGATTAAGTAATGATGACTATAGTTGCTCCATTCCAGAAGTTGTTTAGACTTAAGTTTGTGTTTGATGAGTCGCAATAGGTCGAGTTTGGTATGCTAAAAACTGGATCGAGGTGTGCAAAATTGTCGGTTAATTTCCTATTATTCATACGTGACTAGAGAAGCCACATTAGCATCAACTTGTTAGGTAATCTAACCAGACTGTCTGTGATTTTGCTATAGTATCCCTATAGTTTGCTGCCACCATTTTCGTGAGTGGCAGCAAACGATACTGTCCTTGGTTTCTAATCCGTCTGTGAAAACCAAACTTTCATTACATTCAAAAACACATTTTTTGTTTTAACGACGTCACTGTGTTTACTCAGGATGTATTTACATCTGCGTAGATTAGGGTTGTGTGTTGAGCTAAAAGTTTGCTAATATCCTCAAAAGCGGTAATAAATAATACCACCGATAATGGCGAGCATTATAAAGGGTGTCCCAAAATTCATGCAAGAAGTAATTTTGATAGAAAACACAGGTTTGTAATTAAAAATTGTAAATATACAATAACGTCGTTGCTCTTTTTTGTCGAAATTTTCCATGACCGGTTGCATAAATGTAGCTGAATTTCGTTGATACTGCGCTCAATTTACTCCTTCAAGGCGTTAGTGGTCGTGGGCTTATTGGCATAAATCTTAGACCTCACAAAACCCGAAAGAAAAACGTCCAACGGCGTTAAATCGCATGATCGGGGCGGTCAATTCTGACCATCAAAACGGGAAATTACACGACCAGGAAATGACTCATGTAGTAATTGAATTGTTTCTCGGGCTGTATGGCTTGTGGTACTGTCTTGTTCAAACCACATGTCGTCACATCCATATCTTGCAACTTAGGCACAAAAATCTGGATTATCTTGTCGCGATAGCTAGCACCATTAACTGTTATTGCCTGATCAGCCGCATTTTCAAAAAATAATGGTCCGACGAGGCCTCCAGCCCAAAATCCGCACCAAACAGTGGCATGTTGTGGATGCATTTGTTTCTCAACAATCACTCCTGGATTTTCTGAACCCCAAAATCGACAATTTTGACGATTAACAAAGCCATTAAGATGAAAATGAGCCTTATCGCTGAAGATGATTTTGTTTCAAAAATCAGCATACATTTGTTGTTCCATAATCCATTCAACAAACTCTCTTCGCTTTTCGTGGTCAGTAGGCTTCAGTTTTTGAGTCAATTGCACTTTGTATGCATGAAGATGCAAATCTTTCGTGAGAATACGCTGTAGAGAGCTTCTCGAAATGTCCAATTCTTGACCACGGTTCCTGGACTCTGAACAACACTCTCACAAACTGCTTCGATGTTTTGTGTTGAAGGACGGTCAGAGTGTATAAGATCACTAATTGATCTAGTCTCTTTGAAGTTTTGAATTAATCTCTTCACAGTTGATGAAGTTAAATCACTATTCCGACGATACTTTGTACGAAAATTGCTCAACAATGAAAACGCGTTGTTCTTTCGTGTAGTACTCCATTTTTAATAACCCTGAACTGTCAGCTGCCACGCTGTTTTTTTTTTTTTTTCGTTGGCAACATTTTACCGCACAAATGGCGCAAAATTCAAATCTTGAGCTTTGCCTTTGAGGTTGTTAAGACAGCAATCAAATTCTAATATTGTGATTTGTCCTTCAATGCATCTTGCTGATGAGCAGATATACGCTAACTATGGAGGGAAGTGCCTAGAGTAACATATTTCTTGTTGATGAGACTGGGGTGGAAGTTTCATCCTTCGACAGACTTGACCAAGTAAGGGCGAAATGGGAACTAATTTCAGCTGAGGTTGATAAGGGTCCAGTGGGAGGTTCTATGACTCTAATAGTTGCTTGAGTATAGTCGGAGGTTAGGCAGCAAATGTTATGCCAGATCTTACAACAAGATGAATTTGGGCCTAGTGACGAGGTGACATTTTGCAAACATTATTTTGATAGGGATAAACACCTTTTGTAACGCCTCCATGCTTTGACTTTTTCCTTTCTAAGGAGGTTTGCTATTGTGTCCATCATGGAACAGTAAAACTTTAGCTGAACTTTGAGGAATGAGGATTTGTTTGTAGTCGCACGAATTGCTTTCTGAAACAGCGCAGTCTCTTTATTTATGATGGTCGAAGGATTATATACTGTTAAATAATCTGTAATGTGCTTACTGAAATAAGTACAATTAGCATAAGCACTTTTAAATTTGCGGATTACTGGTGTTTAAGGGTAAACTGGACTAATGGTGATCGTGGAAATAATACGAAAGTGATCGCTATTATAAAGATCGTCTAAAATTTGCCAAGAGGTGGTTTTTTTTTTGTTGATGAACGGAATAGTGGTTAACAGGATAACTGGATAACCATTATATTTATTTCTATCAGTTTATACAAGTAAGACGTTTTGTCTTTTGTAGTACACTGAAAGGGATATTACACAAATGTGGTTAGATTTAAATACTTTTCGATATTGAAACTAATAATATTTTAACAAACAATTCTATAAAATAATATAATACGTTGGTAGAAAGACAAAGAAAAGTGTAGGAAATAAGGGAAAAGATGAACAAACAGTTATAGAAAGAGAGATGAGAACAAGCACTGACTAGAAAAATAGTTATATGTATGACATATATAATTTGTAAAACTTGTGAAACCTCCGATTTATTTGATGTTTATTGGTATAATTCCAATGAATAGCATGTTAAATCGATATATGTCAAGGTGTTGTGTGTGGAAAATTGAGTGGGATACAGTTTAAGTCCGATACAATTTTTCTAAGATGGCTCCTTTGGGATTGGTCTTAGGTGAACCCCAAAGAGAACTCCAAGAGTTGACATCACCTGTAATTATAATTGTAGTCATCAGTTGACCAGGAATATTGAGTAAGTCATTTCCTGTGAACATTTGATCAGGGATGATATATGTAAATACAAACTACCGTAAATTTACGTGAGAGTTGTATTTCAAAGGCTAAGATTAAGATGTTCGAATTTATGATTATTTGCTTGTGTGGGATGTTGATTTTTGTGTTGAAATACCGATACCTTGTTTGGATGTTAAATTTCTGGGAAAATTGTGAAAATACCCCGCATATGTTTTTGGTATACATATTTCGTTTGAAATTAATGGCGCAATGTGTTTTTTTTTTTTTTAATACAAATAGACTAGGGACTGTATTCTTTTATTAGGATGTTAAGTTCGCCGTAGTTGTTTATATGTATATGTACCCCTTTAAATTCCATTGTAATATTTTTATTTTGGATTTGTGTGTATTAAGTTGTTGCAATTTTCACTGGCCGGAACGAGGGCAAGCAAAGCCAGAATTGGTTGCCCTTGCTCCCACCCCCGTTAGTGAAGTTCCCGACGATTTATTAATAATTATGTTGTTTTTATGCATTACCGTCCGTTTCGGATGTGTTGGTGAATTTAGAACTTGAATTTTAGTGATGCTTGTTGATGGTGGGTTGGAAGTATTTGAGATGATAGGGGATTCTCAGACTTTGTGTTGTTGGTATTGATTCAGTTATAGTTTGGGCTTGTGGCGGTTGCGAGCGAATTTTAGAAGGTAATGTTATCCTTGACTGGTTTCGGTTGAGAAACTGGGGTAACAATGTCACTGGAGTTTAATAATGTAAAGGAGTTCACGATAGTTTTTGAAATTTTAATTTGTGTGGCTTTTTGGGCTTGTTCTGACTTGAAATTGTGTTGAATATGAATGAAGGGGGGGGACTGATGGATTATAGATTAATGATTAGATAGATTTATTGATTTTTAAAATTTCTTGTTTTAAAGATATTTCGGGCAAATTTTTGAAGAAGAGGGCTGGGCATCGGAACAATTATCGCACATGAGTCGTGTGCAGTCCGAGGGACTACATGTGGCGCATGCACTATTTTTATTACACTTTTTTTTTTTGTGACCGAGAAGCTGGCAGTTTTGACTCTCATAAGATTGGGAAAATATTCCTGCACTTTTACTTTATACCATCCAATTTTAACCGAAGCCCGGAATTGTTAGAGATCAAAAGTAAATAGCATTAATTGGTAAACGTAGTGACACCTTGTGATTTGATCTCAGATATAATTTCCTCTTTTTTGGTGTTTATTAAACAGGGAGCATATAAGCAAATTCACAGTGACTGGACACTGGTCTGCTAGATTGGTAATAAGTATAAATTTGTCCGCAACCATTTGCGATTTCTTTATTTTCATATTCAGTGCGAATAGCATCTACTGCTTTCCTTAACACAAAAATGCGAATAGATGTAATTGGTTTAGCAGTCTACTTTGCGGAAATCAGAATGAATCTAGGGTCTTTGAAGTTGGGAGACAGGGGAAGACTTGGAAAGTTATCCTGGGTTATGGATCTATTAATTTTTGTTTGGGGTTCAGTGGTTTGCAGATCAGCAAACTCACTAAAACTGTTCCCGGGTTTTGTTTTATTTAGTCCCGGGGCCAAGGTTTTATAATTGATCACTTTGTCAATTAAAGAACGACAAAATGTACGTGGATTAAGCGGGTCAGATATACCGTCTATTGGAAGGAAATTGATCAATTCAACTTACATGCTAGAAAAAAAATGCTTAAAACTAGCTTAACTAACTTAACTATGTTATTCTAACTTAGCGCCGGCTCAGGGCCAGCGCTCTAAACTAAACCTAATACTTAAAACTATGTCTTTCGACGTAACTTACTTCAATTCTTTATTTATTCAATTATTTTACTACAGTAATTTTAACAATTACTAAGAAAAAATATTTAATAAAATTAAAAAACTTAGCATATGAACTTATTTTTCTTTTTGTTCTTATACATACAGTGGTGGCCAGAGAATTAGCACATAGTACCTCAATTTACTACCTACCAAGTTAAATCATTGTAAAACAAGAATTCTTTAAGAAAATTTTTGTTTCCAAATACGTGCATATGTGCCCTATATTTTTCTGGAAAAGTGCCCTTGATAAAATGTAACCATGATTTTTTTTGCGAAACATTACACGATCAGCCATAGTAACGTGGCCACACAATTAGCACATTGTAAAATTAAACCGTGTATCATTTCGTTTGCTGACTGATCAATTGAAAATCATTTGAATTTCACAGTAAGTTATTTCAAATATTGTTTTTTGTTAAAAAAAAAAATACAGAAATATATAAAGGGTGGTTAAGTTTTAAGGGCCGATGTTGATTTTGAATAAAACACAAATTATTTAGGAAATTACTGTCATTTCTTTTTATTATGATAATATTGGTATGGTTCAATTATGTATGGAACAAAATATCGGCCAAATGGCCGCCGCGTCCTCGGCGGTACACCTCCATCCGATGGTCCAAATTTTCGATGACGCTGAGGCATAATTGAGGTTCTATGCCGTTAATGTGCCGAATTATCGCATCCTTTAGCTCTTGAATTGTTGCTGGCTTATCGACGTACACCTTTTCTTTCAAATAACCCCAAAGAAAGAAGTCCAACGGTGTCAAATCACATGATCTTGGCGGCCAATTGACATCGCCACCACGTGAGATAACACGACCATTGAATTTGTCGCGCAAAAGAGCCATTGTTTCGTTAGCTGTGTGGCAAGTGGCACCATTCTATTGAAACCACATATCGTCCACATCCATATCTTCCAATTCGGGCCATAAAAAGTTCGTTATCATGTAACGATAGCGAACACCATTCACAGTAACTGCCTGACCGGCCTCATTTTGGAAAAAATACGGCCCGATGATGTCGCCAGCCCATAAACCGCACCAAACAGTCGCTCTTTGTGGGTGCATTGGTTTTTCGACAATCACTCTTGGATTATCATTCGCCCAAATGCGGCAATTCTGCTTATTGACGAATCCACTGAGGTGAAAATGTGCCTCATCACTGAAGATGATTTTTTTCGAAAATTGATCATCCACTGTTGCCATTTCTTGCCACCATTGTGACCATTGACGACGCTTGAAATGGTCAAGAGGCTTTAGTTCTTGAGTCAA
Source organism: Pocota personata (assembly GCA_963082735.1). NCBI lineage: Eukaryota > Metazoa > Arthropoda > Insecta > Diptera > Syrphidae > Pocota > Pocota personata. Next base: position 69,136,104 of record OY720431.1, read on the forward strand.
TTGCACCTTGTAAGCGCGTAAATGCAAGTCTTTATGCATAATGTTCATCAACGACGAGCGTGAGAGGTGCAATTGTTGGGCACGACGACGAGTTGAGGTGGACGGCTCTTCAGCCACACTATCGCGAACAGCAGCAATATTTTCTGCAGTACGAGCTGTACGAGCATGCACTGGTGTTTTGACATCTCCTACAGACCCGGTTTGCACAAATTTTTACACGATTTTTCCGATTGTACGCACATTTGGACGATTAAATTGACCGAAAGAATCACGAAATGCACGATATGCATTTTGATTTGAACGCCCATTTTCATAATAAGCCTGGATAACTTTAACGCGTTGCTCGATTGTGTATCTTTCCATGGTTCAAATTGAGTTAGTCTGAAATTGAGAAATGTCAAATGAAATGCAGAAAAAAACTTGTCGTTTAGGTGTGGTTCACATTCAACATCGGCCCTTAAAGTTTAACCACCCTTTAATTAGATGGGCAAGGAACCGTCATGTACACCTGAGCTCCGAAAAATAATTATAAACATGAAAAATAACGGAAAAACAATAACGGACATCACAAATGACATTGGACGTTCAAGGAATTTGGTAATTAATGCAATTAAGTACTTTGAAAAGCACAATACCACCGACGCAATTAAGAGGAAACCACCTCCAAGGAAGACAATTTGTGCCGAAGATCGTTTAATTGCGACATGTGCACAGAAAAATCCGTTCATAACGTCCGCAGAGGTTAGAGATGAGTTGAATAAAACTCATGGCATAGCTGTTAGTAGTAGAACAGTTCGTAGAAGGCTGAACGAGAAGAATTTGATGGGATACGGTGGCTCAGCATATGTCATTAGTGTGAAAAAAAAATATAACAGCAAGGCTTAAGTTTGTTAAGCTGTATGGAAAGAAGCCTCCGTCATTTTGGAAAAACGTCTTATGGAGTGACGAATCAAAGTCTAATCGATTCGGTTCGGATGGAAAGCGACATGTTTGGCGGCCCCCGAAACAGGAGCTTAACCCACGCTATACAGTCAAAACGGTGAAGCATGGAGAAGGGTGCATAATGGTTTGGGCAGTGTTTTCATGGCATGGTGTAGGACCAATTGTCAAAATTGATGCAAAAATGGATCACACCAATATAAATCCATATTAGAAAATTATATGGAACCTTTTGCTGGCGAAAATTTGCCATTAAACTGGACTTTCATGCATGACAACGATCCTAAACACACGTCTCGGCTTGTGAAACGGTGGATTAGTGATCAGCAAATTAATATTTTGTCCTGACCTTAATCCCATCGAGAACCTATGGAACGATGTGGACTACTAGATTGGACTGCGAAAATCCAACAATTTGACTGAACTTTGGGAAGCTGCTAGAGATGGGTGGAACTCTATTCCTACGTGCCGATGTCGACATTTAGTTAAAAGTCTTCCCCGGCTATTAGAAGCCGTTGTACGTCAAAATGGATTTTCTACCAAGTACTAATGTAATTTCAGTTAAAAACAAAAATTATGTATATATTTCGAATTTGTGCTAATTCTATGGCCAGCAATATTGCAGTACCTATCCGAAAAAACGTGTGAATAAACTCAATTTTTTTTTTTTTAACATAATCTACAATATTATATTTTAATAAAAAAATAAGAAAAAACCTTTACATTATCAAGAGATTTGTATTTTTTGGTTGCGGGTAGAACATGTGCTAATTCTCTGTCCAACACTGTATATAAAACTCAAAAAACTACCTTAAAATAAATATTAAACTACCTTATTCTACCCTATTCTATTTTACTCTAATTATGTAATTAAATACGTACTTTTTTTTTTTTGATTCATCAAGTGCTGTTATAATTTTTTTTTTTATATATATTTTGTTTATACAGTGCTGGTCAAAATAATAAGAGCGAAACCATTTTGCTTGATTATTTCGATATAACAACTATATTTTATTATGTATGATTCTGAAATGTATTCGTATTTTTTTAAATAGAAGTTATTTCTGTAATTTAGACAAACTTTCATTTACAAAAATTATTGTTTAAATAGCAAAATCTTTTCTGCTGGTCAAAAAAAAATAAGAGTGTTTCTTATAGCTCTCTAAAAAAAAGAATAAAATATCAGTTAAGAGGCAATTTTATTAAGAGAATGAGTAAGGGGTCACCTGATAGCCTAGTACTTTGTTGCGTGACCTTTGTTTTTGAGAACTGCTTCACATCTTCTTGGCATAGAGTCGATAAGATTTCGGCTCGTTTCGATATAACTTTTCTATTTCTTTCCATAACGCCTGCTTATTAGATGTTTTTTTGACAGAAACCCTATTCTTTAAATCTTTCCATAGATTTTCGATAGGGTTTAAGTCTGGCGATTGTGATGGCCATGGCAAAACCGACACATTACGCTGCTCAAACCACCTAGTCACCACCTTGGCAGTGTGTTTGGGGTCATTATCTGGCTGGAAGGTCCATATTAAAGGCATATTATCCTTTGCATAAGGAAGCAAATGTCGAGGTACAGTTCTTTGTTCATATTATCTTTTATCCAAAAAATAGGACCAACTCCATCATATGAAAAACAACCCCAAATTTTTATGTTACCACCACCATGCTTAACTGTTTCCTTGGTGTTCCTAGGATTGAGCTCTTAATTTTTTCTTCTCCTAACATACGTTCTACCATTAGATCCAAATAAATTTATCTTAGTTCCATCGTTGTATAAGATATTCCTCCAATTGCGTGTGTTCGCTGATGCTTGGTTTGCAGTCTCAAACTCAATCCGTTGCTTTATGTTCTTAGCGTTAAGCAATGGAACCTTGTTTGCGATTCTTCCGTGTAAATTCCTTTCCTGCAAACGTCTTCGAATCGTTCGAGAGCTGATATCCAAAGATAAATTCATCTTAATCGAGGTAGATGTTGTAAATGGATTTTTATGAGTGTCTCTATCAATTCGTTAAAGCGATAAATTGATACGATTTGCCTTGATCTCTAAGTTGGAGGATCAAACGCCGTTCTTCCTCCGAACAATGCTTTCCGCGTCCCATAACGATTTAAAAATAATCTGCCAACACACTTAAATATAATTCTTGTAATAAATTGAATTAAATAATTGAAGATCAAGGTGAAATATGCCCGAATTACAGGAGATCTACACAGCACTCTTATTATTTTGTCCACAGTAAAAAATGAGTTTCATACATGAAAGTAACGGTGCTTTGACAAATGCTCATGGAAATTTACCGGTGTCACTGGAAATGTGTTACAGGTAATGCAATGAGAGTTCGTACACCTAATTTGTTTCAGTAGTATAGATTACAAAGATGGGATTTATGAAGCTTCGAGAGCATCACCATTCACTCTTATTATTTTGACCACCACTGTATGTATATATTTTTTTATGTCCAAGTGTTGTGGAAATTTTTTTTTTTTTCCAAAAAGCTTGCTCCTACGTTGATCCACACGGGACATCCAAATACGAGCATTGGGCGAATGAGGACCATGTAGCAGATTACCTTTACCCTTGCTCGAGTTGCTTGCTTTAAAAAAGTCTCTTTGTAAGGCAAAAGCACCTTTGGCTTTGGCCAGAGCAGCATCTACATATATGTTTGTTAGAATATAGATATTGGTCTAACCAGAGCCCTAGGTATCTGACTACACTTCCGTGCTGTCCAACGATTGAGAACTTTTGCCAATTCTTTCTGGTATCCCTAGAGGCCCCAGACCATGGCGTCCTAAAAAGAATGGTTTCCGATTTCTGGAAGTTAATCTTATCGACCGGAGATTTGCCGGATTGGAGGTGCCCTTACCCATTTTGGGGATGGGTTGTATCACTGCTGTTTTCCAATGTGCTGGATAATGTGCATTATTTACCGCATTGTTAAATAGATTGGTGTAAATGTCCACCGCTTCTAGAGGGAGATGTCGAAGCACAATGTTCGATACTCTGTCGATTCCCACAGATTTCTCCTCCTCAATGAGTCGAAGATCGCTTGGAGCTCCATCTTTGATATGTACGGGGGATGTCCCCTTTCATCGGCGATGACATCGAACTCGGTAAAACCTATGTTCTTGGATCGCCGGTGCACTATATCATTTCGAAGGTAGAAGTTGTGCACAAGGAGTCGGTGTAATTATGCATCTTTATATTTGCGTGCACGGATATACTCGTATTTACCCGGACATTTAGTACACGCCGCTCGAGTGTTAGTCACGTGGCATTGTAATTAATGCATTTTCGTTTTCTGGTTTTGCAGTCCATTGAAGAGGCTAAACTTTTTCGTATATATGCCTATGTTTACTAATACCTGAATTATTTCAAGTGAATTTTGCCTATTTCTAGTTATTGTTTTATCTCGACCCATCTTCGTTAGAATGCAACAAAAACATAAACAATTTTAATAAACAAAAAGCAGCAATAAAGCAGAACACAATTTTATTAAATTTAAAGGACCTTGCGCTTTGAATTTAGTAAACAAACTGATTAGGGTAATCAAGTGTCCCTGAAAAATGGGTATTTCCCTTTTTGCTTCACTAAATTTTGTCAAGTTTGTCATCAGGTAGCAGAGAAGAAGTGAAAATAAAAGTTTTAAAAATAGATGCGAACAAATATTACCGCTGCATTATGATTTAGGTTGAAATATTAAGTGTGGGTAATCAAATGACCTGTAGTGTTATTAGATTGTTTATGAGTCTTATATTTTCATTAAGCATATTGAAAGTTTGAAGCATTATATAGAATACTTCTCTCTGCTCGTACTGTCCTTGTCCTCTGTAAGTTGAATTCTGTTGACGTTCGTAGTTTTTTTTTGTTTTGTTTTGGGGTAGGTTGTTCAACAGGCACTATGGACACAAGTTGTTTTTTTGATTTTAAAGACGAAGTTCATAGCCAATTATGTAGAGTCTTTGGTTTATGTGAAACCAGTTCAGAGAATTTAATAATGTCGAAATTGGAGTGTATCTATCGCATTTCAATATAGTTCGCATAGCTCTGTTTTGGAGTTTTTGGAGTCTATTTTGATGGAAGTTTTTGATAAGAACAGCAGACTGGCACAATATTCAAAGCTTAATTTATTGTCAAGTACGACACCAGGGTAATTTATGGTATTTTATGGGCGACACTGGTTCGATAAGTTTGAAGTTTTTTTTTTTATGGTGATAGGAACTGTTTAGTTTAGTTAGTATTTATTATAATAAGTTTGTTCATTTTTAGTATGGAAGGCCTCTATCGGGAGGAAATAACGTCTTCGGCGTCTGATAGGAACCAGGCTGTCCAGGAGCTTCGACAAAACAACTTGAATAAGGGAGCAACTATCTTCAAAATAGCCGCCCAGAGAAGAAGAAATGCCCAGGAGATTCGTTCCCCAAAGTTCATTAAAAATGCTCAAGGCCAGCTTCTTGTGGAAGACGACAAAATTCTCCACTGATGGCGACAGTATTGTGAAAGACTTCTGAACGAACAGTTATCCGACATTACTGTCGAATTATCGATTAGGAATGCCGTCAAATACTCCAAAAAAAGAAAAGCGGTTGGGCCAGACGAGATGCCCTCTGAGTTCTGGAAAAAGATGGGAGACATCGGGTCCAGATGGGTCATGATTCTTATCTCCAAACTTATGAGCGGTGATTCAATGCCTAATCAGTGGAGGGAAAGTTATCTTCTTCCTTTGCACAAAGGGAAGGGCGATACGCGAAACTGCGATAACTACCGTTCTGTCAAGCTGATGTCACACACCATGAAGTTCGTTGAGCGGGTATTAGATGGCCGACTGCGGAAAATAATACGGCTATCTGATGACCAGTGCGGGTTTGTCTCGGGTAAATCAACAACAGATACAATCCAAAGTATAAGGATCATAATGGAGAAACATCGTGATTCCTTAAAGGACTTGCATATGGTATTGGTTGATTTTGAAAAAGCCTTTGATTGACAACCAAGAGATCTCTTATGGGTGGCGCTAAGACAAAAAGGAGTTCCAGAAACCTACGTGCGCATGATCATGGACATGTATGAGGGAGCAAGAACAAGTGTAAGATGTCCCGCAGGAGTCACCGAAGAGTTCGCAATCAAAGTCGGTGTACACCAGGGAAGTGTCCTTAGTCCTTTCCTATTTATTGCAGTCCTTGAGGGAAAAGTGACATCAGTTATTCTTTGCTACGATGGAACTATCATAAGCGAAGATCAAATGGCCTTGCAACGAGCACTTGATGTATGGGTGGATGTTTTGGAGGCAAATGGGTATCACCGTATTAGTTCGATAAAGACAGGGTATCTGTGCTGCCCGTTCTCTGATCCACACCGGCCTATTCCAGACATTTACTTGAATGGAAAAGTGCTTCCCAAGTGTGAAAAGTTCAAATATCTGGGATCTATGATCAATAGCGAAGCAACTTGTGATGATTACATCAATCATCGCGTAAGCGTAGGGTGGATGAAGTGGCGGGAAAACTCCGCTATCTTCTGTGATCGAAAAATGCCCCCTAAGCTTAAAGGAAAACTCTACACCGCAGTTGTACGTCCGGCGCTCACATACGGTTCACAATGCTGGACAATGTACAAAAAGTATGAGGGCAAATTAACGGCAGCTGAGATGAAGATGCTTCGCATGACAGCAGCAGTAACGAAGATTGATAGAATAAGAAGTTCAAAGATTTGAGGAAGCCTTCACGTAAAAGAACCAGCAAAATAGAGCACGACCGGCTCAATTGGTATTGTCATGTTCAAAGGAGAGATCCTTCGAACCCCATCAAAAAGGCAATATCAATCAACGTTCCTACGCAATCGCGCAAAAAAGGCAGATCAAAAAACAACTGGATCACACAAATGCAAAAACACCAGCATTCGGTTGGCCTCAGTGACGAAGTGATCCGAAACCGGAAAGTCTGCCGGTACTTCCTGAGGTCAAACCGGCAAACCCCACAGGCGGACCTGTAGCGATGCAGTAAAGTGGGAGGGTTGTGATCCTTCTACTCCGGATCATAACTTCGCCGTAAGAAGAAGAAGAAGAAGTTTGTTAATTTTTAGCCGCAAGTCTATTTCTTTTAGGTCGTTATTTATTTTGTTTTCGCATTCAGTTAAGTTTTTTTTTTTTCGTATGCTATATTGTCGTAAATATTGTTGATAAACTACAAGTATTTGGTTTTTTCCCAAGGCTTATTTTCTATATTCAATAATAAAACAAACTTAAATTATAATTCATTAATAAAAAACCAAAATGATCAGAATGTAAAAAAAAAAAAACAATTTAATGAGCTGGACACATAAATGGCACAACCTGGAAAAAAAGAAAAAAATTGTGCTAAAATTGCATTTGTTGATTTTTGTTATGTACAAACATTTAAATAATTAATATTTTGTGCTGTAGCCTTTGTTTTTGATAACAGCTCCACACCTGCGACTCATACTTTCCACGAGTTTTTGGCATTTTTCTTTGGGTATAGCATACCAAGCTTTCTGTGTGGCAGACCAAAGATCATCCATGTTTTTATAATTTTTTTTGGCAATTTCAACCTTGACTTCATTCCACAGGTTCTCGATCGGATTTAAGTCAAGGCTCTGGGCTGGCTAGTCCAAAACGTCGATCTTCTCCGCATGAAACCAAGTCTTCACCAGTTTGGAGGAGTGCTTGGGGTCATTGTCTTGCATGAATGTCCACTTAATTGGAATGGACTCGAAGGCATATGGTTCCATATGATTTTTCAAAATGTCCAAATATTGAAACTTGTCCATTTTGCCATTGATTTTTATAAGCGGACCTACGCTATGCCAAGAAAATGCACCCCGCACCATAATGTTTCCACCTCCGTGCTTTACTGTTTTCTGGGTGAACCTAGGACTATACTGTTGACATTTAGGACGATGAACAAAGGTTCTACCATCTGGTCCTATCCTATTGATCTTGGTTTCATCACTCCACAATACATTTTTCCAAAAATTGATGGTCTTTTCTTGGTGGGTTTTGGCGAAGGTTTAATCGCTTTAAAACATTTTTTTTTTTTTAGAGCAGTGGCTTTTTTCTGGAAATGCGCCCAAACAAATTTGCCTCGTTCAATCGTCTTCTGACAAGCCTGCTGGGTATTTCCAAGTCTAATGACTGATTGATATCGGATGCTATCTGCCGTGATGACTTGAATGGATCCTTTTTCGACATTCTAACTATGGCTGCATCTGTTTTTTTAGGCCTCGGCTTCCGAATTTTGCCTTTGGTCAGTACATCCGGATTGTCTACGCATGATTTAATTGCATTGTACACTTTTTTTCGAGAACAATGCACAAGTTTTGCAAATTCCGTCACTTTTTTCCCTTCTTCATGCATGCTCCATATTATCCGTCTTTCCTCAAAAGTGGTATGTTTTCCTGATCTCATTTTCAATTAATTTTCACTTCACAGTACTCTTAATAACTTATTTTTCAAATACAAAAAATATCATGATTCAATTGAAAGCTACGCGAGTACTGCATATTCTAAAATATTTGTGCCATTTATGTGTCCACCTCAAATCAGCATTGTTTAGGAAAAATTGATAACGGTAAATAATAAGCAGAACATAACGGAACATTTATGCGCCGTAGACACCAGAGCTATTGTAGCACCAAGCTGAATGCAAAAAACATTTGTTTGAAATCTAATTTTGTGCCATTTATATGTCCATGGCTGTAGATATTAAATAATAGAACACCTAATATTGTTCATTGAGGGACACCTTTGTCAACTCTTATTGCACTAGATGTTTTATTGTTTACTATTGTACGTTGTATTCTCCCGGTAATAAATATAACAAACCAGTGAAGTTCTGTATTTTTGTATTACTTTTTTAGTTTGTTTCCTAGTATTTTGTGATTAACTATTTAAGGACCGCTATTACCCTATTTTTGTTGTCTATTTCTCTCCGTGAATGTTTGAACCGGAATCCCGATTGATTTACAATTATCATGTTTTCACTCTCGAGGTGTTCTTGGAATTGTAGCATTGCTATTAAATTGTACTTCCAAAATATCTTCTTTGTGTGTTTTTTTAAAACATATTTTCTTAACTGTCTCCGCAAGTCTTTTTGTGTGTTAGCTCTGTCTATTTTGTTGGAAATAAATATAGATTTTGTATTGTTTATTATACTTTTGTAGTATTTTCTAAATTGTTTATATGTTTGATAATCGTGTTCTTTATTTGCAATCACAGCTTTCATTTGTTTTATTTCACTCGTGAGTCACTCTGCGTTTAGATAGGCAACCGACTTTGTTACAACCATTAAATTAATGACAGACGTTTCTTATTTTCTACAAATGATTTGCAAGTGAAGTGGCAAATACATACATCCAAGACCACAAATGGAACAGCTTTCGCAGTAGTTGATGAAACAGGCAAAACATAATCCAAAGGGCTAGTCGCAGATGCTGCCTCTGTGTTCTCAGTTGAGGCTATAGCAATCTGGAAAGCCATATAAGTTGCAAAACACTGTAAAACCATCATTTGCACAGACAGCCTTTCAGTTATAGATGGTACTAAAAACATCAACAATAAAACACCTGTCATTGAATCTATACGGGATAAGTTAATCCACAACAAAGATATATTGAGGATTCTATGGGTACCAGGACATTTCGAGATTAAAGGGAATGAAGATGCGGATACTGCTGCTAAAGATGCTCTCAAAGAACCCCTAATCTATCATTACATCCACAATAAGAGCGACCTGAAAAAAGAAATATTACGTCTTTGGGAAGTCCATAAAAGGGAAAAATGGAAGCATTACACCCATCATTATGCTACAATCAACCCTGATGCACGTATAGCCATCTACCCACCTAACTACTCCAAGAACGCAATCAAGGCTTACATCCGTCTTCGTATAGGTCATACATCACTGACACACAGTCAGCGCTTTTCCAAAAATACTCCACCCATTTGTCATCTATGCCCAACTAATGAAACACTAACAATTCAACACCTAGTCCACGAATGCACCAAGATCCAAACCACAATACAACAACTTTTTCCGAGCTCTACATTTGCCGATCTACTCACCAACCCCTCAAAACTAAATATAAAATATACTCTTAAGCTATTGTCATCATTAAAATTAGAAAATGCAATCTAAATCCAATTTTGTTCACGTTTCAGTACCCCCACTTATATTTATTTTTTTTACTATTTAGATATGTACATGAACAGCCGTAAACTCTCGGGTTAGTGCTATTTATATGTATTTACTTTGTAATTTATTTATGAGTTAATAAAGTCATAATAATAATAATAATAACATACATTAATACACACTTCCAATAAGAGCATTATTGACGCTACATGTAATTTATTAATCAATGCTATTTATTCTACAAATTTTCGACGGTGATAGATATTTTTCCATGGACCCCAAACTAAAGTGAGTGACGTCCTTAAAAGTTATTGATCTATTATTGTTAAAATAATAATTTATTACGAAAACGTTGACAACGAAAAAAGGGAAAAAAGTAGAAAGCTGCACAATTTACATTTAAGTGTAAAAAGGAATGTTTAGCATCTGAAAGTATACAATCCCATGAAGTCTTTTCACAAAGTTTCTAAAACCTTAACGAATGTAAATAATAAAACGAAAAGTTATACATGATTCAAATTATCGTTTTCGCTGAAAAAGATACGTTGTTGGAAAACGAAAAGTGGGTTTCGTTTCGTTTAATACAGAATCTCACTCCGGCTTCTAGATAAAGGAAGTTGTTAACTTTCTCGATCTGCTTTCCGGCAATGTTTATTCGAAGCTGAGTGTTTTTGTTTAGGCCGTATTTATTATCAGCCCCACTTTGCCTGCTTCGCCTTCTAAGTTATGGGTCATTTGATGCTGTCTGTGCGAAAGTAATCAAATTTCATCAACCTGGTCAAGATGTTTTAGATTATTATTATACGTACAAAAAAAAAAAAAAAAAAACAAATCAAATACAATTAAAGTAATTTAATTGAGATATAAACTATTAAACCATTAAGCTGTGATTGGGTCGACTTGCGTCACATTGGTAGCGTATTCAGGTGCCGAATAAACTACATACGAGTATGTTGAATCCATCACTTCGCAGGGTACTTACTGATGCCCCGATGATATACCAGCTAGCTTGTGGATGATATTGATTCTTGTCTTCTTTTTTTAAAATGCACTCCCTTAGAACTGTGTTCTTTGAAATTTGTAAAACCCAATAATGAGTTTTAAAGGGCAGATTTAAAGAGTGGACATATACTCGTACAGAGAGAAAGGTAAAGATGTGCGTTAACTTGAAATCTTTGCAAATTATAGATTTCTGGAAATACTGAGTAAGGTAGGTTATTCCACATTCGTATTTAATAGCTAAAAAAAAAAATCCTACGGTGAAGAGTATGGGCGAAAGCAGGCTCTAAAGTAAGTACATGCATGTGCATAATAGGCTATATGTGTATTACGTTTAAACAGATGGACAGGCCGGACACAACTATGTTTAAATTTCATCCGAACATTTATTGTGCAAATTCGGGTACAGAACCGCTAAGCATCCAACATTCCGTCGGTGTTCAAGCGAAGGGATTCTATTGCATATAGACTGATCACCGATCCTTGATCACAACATCGCTCCAAAATCGGCAATCTCGTATTGACAAATTGTTCTTCTGGGGAATTTGTTTGTTAACTGAATGCAGATGCGTGTGCTAGAAATTAGCTGACACAAGACAATGACCCGACTTTCTAAGATGAGTAGAAACTGCAATCGCTTATTTATTTGGAAGAGAGGTTTGAAACAAGTCTAGAGTGTGTTGGCCGTGACTGTCAACATAAGGAATACGTGTTGGTTTGTCCACAAGCTGAGTTAGGTGTTGTTATAGCAGAATGGCGAAGTCAACTAGTATTATGGAGAATAAAATCTCTTGCGATAACGATTTCAGTTGTGGGATTACGGGAAAGTATACTAGAAATGGAATCAATGGTTAATTTGACCCAAAAGAATTGGAAGAATGGGTCATCTGTTCTACCAAATTGGGCCTGCAGTTGAAAGCTCACTTGATTTTTTACACAAAGCGCGATACCTCTATGTGCTACTAATAATGGCACTAGTGTATAACGCGTTACAGCAGATTCACTGGGATCAATGTCTTTGCAAAGTTGAGTTTCACTGAAATCGATATATATACTGCTGGTCTATTTTACACTGTCGGCCATTTTTCGGACGTGTTTGTGAGGTGTTTATTAAAAGACAAGGTGTGATTAAGTGTGACCCTAGGATGAGAGTAGTGATTAAGCCAGAGACAAATTATAGAGAGACTTGCAATGACTTGACCCCTAAATACCCGCAAACAACAATTGACAGCTCTCTCTTTGGCTCGGGTCTGTGTCACCAAGATCAAAAACAACTATAATTACATCCCAGCCAAAAAGTAAATAAAAATGGATATGTTCTCCAAGGATTGCTAAATCGGCAGAGAGGGTTGCCTCGGTGTATACCGCATTTTTGTTCTGCGCAAACGGACAAAGATCATATTGTAACATAATGTAGCATAATAACTACGCCCCAAAAAGATGCAACACATTCCGAAGTGTCTTTTCATTCGAGGTTTGTGTCCACGGTAAGAGACGAATTATGTCTAAGACGACGTCGCGGAATTAAGAGAGAATTATAACCACAAGAGATTATTGGCTGCAGCTGTCATCTTGGAATTATTACATCAGAATTTTCGCGTTCCAGTGGTCGAAGAATTTGCTAGAAGTTTCTGGCTATCAGAAATACGACTATATAAGGGCAGATGGCGATCGAGGCATGGCAGTTGGTTTTCGAACCGCACGAAGAGATCGGAAAAGTGATAATAGGCGAAGTTGTAATTTTGTGATAAATTGAAAGTTAAGAGTTGACAAGAAGAAGTAATTAGTTTGGATTTGTGAATTAAGTAATTGAAATGAGATAAAGTGATTTGAAAAGAAAGAGACCTTGTAAGGAAAGAATTTGCAAAGAATAATATAGTGTGAACTTGAATTGTTCTATAGACTAGAAAATAAAGAAATAATCTCACAGAGTAACGTTTTATCTACTCGAGCCGTAGCTCGCATATTACAATATGCATATGAAAATTTTCTAACCGTAGACATGAACAGTAAGAGGTCCAAAGCATATTGTTTATCAAAGCTGAAACTTTAATACATATGACCACTTTTACCAATTTGTATGAGAAGTCAAGCCATCTATTCATACCGTATCGTACCAGCTGTCAGGTCACTGAGTACTGCCGATGTTTTTAGCTGTTCTGGCATCCCGTGAAAGGATCTAGTCTATGTTCTGAACTGGTATTTGTGTGTTGATAATCGGTTAAAGACGGTATTATAGCAATCCTTTTAGAAGTTTATAGCACACGCTCAGCAGAGCGATAGGACGGTAGTTTTCAGCTCTTTACTTGGTTTTTCAGGTTTCAGCAACGCTATCACTAACGAGTAAGCCAATGCCTTGTGTCTCGATTACGGTAAGTGGAGGGGCAGATCTGGGCATGGAACTGATGAAATTTAAAGTTCCTCTGAAATGGCTTTTGTCCAATTTTAATCTGAAAACATCCACAATTCTGTTAACAATAAGGTCCATATGTGACTTCGCGTTAAGTAAAGAATTACCGCCGCCTAGTTTCCTTAATAGATGTAATGTTTTTTTTCTGTGAAATCCAGTCTATCAGTGGTTAATCTCCATTTTTCCGTTCTGACTTTGCAGAGAGAATCTGTGAATTTTGTTGCAACTTCTTTATTATCTCTTCCGATGAGCTCTTTGTAAAGTCCGCCGTTTTCTTTTCCTGATAACAGGTCTCCTGAAGAGAGGGTAGAATAATGTCCTAAGCTGCAGCCTGCATAGGTTCAAAAACCATGAAAATTGGTTATATTTATTCTAATAATGAAAAGTATAATAAAAACTCAAACAATTCTTAATTAATTCTTTTAGACTTATGAAACAATGGGTAACAAAAAGTTATAAACAAATAAATAAAATTATTAAACACATTAAAATTTTTTCTTGCTGTGCAAAATAATACGAGTAGGTGTGCTAGTTTTAAGTGAATAGTTTTGAATATTTAGCCATATGTACTTTGCATCAATATTTGGTTCCAAAACCGTTATTTTTTTCACCTCTTGACATCTCCTTGGCATAGAATCGATCAGTTTTTTATACCTTTCGACAGGGATCGATTCCCAAGCGGCTCGCACCGATTGCCATATTTCCTCCTTATTTCTATGCCTGGAATGACCAAGTGTCCTCTTGACGTCGGCCCATAAATTTTCTATGGAGTTTAGGTCTGGAGATTGCGCCGGCCATTCCATTGTGTTTGGGGTCGTTGTCCTGCTGGAATATCCAACGTAATGGCATCTCTTCTTCGGCGAATGGCAGCATTACGTTCTCCAATATGTTGATGTAATCTCCGGCATGCATAATGTTCTTTATCCAGAAGATTGGACCAACGCCGTACCAGGAGAAACATCCGTAAAACATTACACTTCCGCCACAATGCTTAACGGTTTTAAAGTGTACCGTGGTGAATAATCTTTGCCTTTAGGTCTTCTAACATACGTTTTGCCACTACGAGTATCTGCGCCAAATAAATTGATCTTGGATTCATCAGACCATAAAATATTTCACCACTTTTCCTTTGGCCAATTAAGGTGTTCTTGCACAAATCTCTTTCGTCGTTGTACGTTGCGTTTGGCCAATAGTGGGCATTTTCTTCGACTTTTGGAAAGTGATTTATATTCGATTAACCTCCGTCTTATGGTTGAAGTATTGACATCCAATTCCAGATCTTTCTTTATTTCCGTAGAAGTGGCAAACGGTCGGGTTTTCACCAGCCTCACTATTTGGCGATCGGTTTGTTGCGTGGTTTTTCGCGTTCTGCCTCTAGTTTCCTCAGTTTGGAGCCATTTTAAGGCATTTGTGACCATATTTTCCGAACAGCCAATAATTCCCGCAATACATTTGTAAGTTTTGCCCTCCTGTCGCAAGAGTCTTATGAGATTTCGGACTTCTTCGGAGCAATGTGCCTTACGTTCCACTTTTAATTCATTTGTGTTTTTACACTTACAAATTTAAGAAATTCGAATAAATAAATTATAAAAACTTAATTTTAAGGTGAAATACTTACGACTTTTACCAATCTATAAGAATTAATGCCACTTAACAACAACGCACCTATTATTTTGCACACTCAAATCTGATTTGAGGGTGGCCGTGGTGCAGTGGTAACATCATCGCTTGTCACGCTGTTGATTCACGGTTCGAATCCTGAAGTCAAGAATCATCTATTTATTTCGCACGAAATAAATAAAAAGTCGATCACTTGCGAAAGCTAAGTCAACTCTACTGTGAAGGCATAACACTGGCAGTAGGGTGGTCATATGGCTAAAATGCAACTTGATCGTGATGATGACCTCAGGAGGACGGAAAAAATACTGTGAATCATAAGCAACGATAGCGAAAAAACAAACAAAATACTCCCCAGTTATCTGGACAGCCACCCTTGGAGTTTACAGAAACTTAATACCACCTGAGTTTCAAACCACACCACTCTGTCTTTCTCTCTGTCTCTTCCCCTTTCCATAAAACGTACGTGTTCTAAAAAATTAGTATAAGGGTATTCATATCCCCTTTAACACGTGCAAATTATAAAAAAAAAAAAATGTCCGCACACAAGAATGAGCAGGGAAAAGGAAAAAATGATGACAACACTCATTGGAAATCATACAACGCAATGCAAAATTTACAGTTAAATACTGCATTACCGTTTTCGAGAGAATTTTGTAGCTAACGTCTGAGAAAAATTGTATTCATTTGAAAGACAGCCTATTACACCTATTATTTTACACACCACTGTATGTATTTCGATAATCAAAAATCAGGCTAAGTGCGGTTATTTTTCGTAGTCCATTTTATAAGAATACGGAAAAACCCGCACTCACTGAGACATCAAGGCTGCAAAGCTTTATCTTTCTAGGCCACTTAGGAGCTTCTGGAAAGATGCGAAAAGATACATACACATTGTAAAATTTAATAATTGGAGGAGAAAGCATTTCCTAATTGACACCCTGTACTTTGAAAATAAAAAGTCAGGCTATCTTGTACTATAAGGCTACGAACAGAGTGCAGCTGCGTGCTGTGCTGAGCTCAAAGCCATTTTGTATGCTGAAAAAACTGTGCGCATACAAACAAATGAGAGCGGTCAGAGTGAAGCAAAGCTGTGTGCTGTGCAGTTTTTCATGCTGTTTCGCTTGCGATTTACTGCAATTTGTTTTTTTCTTTTTTAAGTGTAGTGTAGTTAGGGTGGCCGTGGTAAGTCGATCACTTGCGAAAGCTAAGTCATCTCTACTGTGAAGGCATAACACTGGCAGTAGGGTGGTCATATGGCTAAAATGCAACTTGATCGTGATGATGACATCAGGTGGAGGGAAAAAAATACTGTGAATCATAAGTTAGCATTTGAAAGGAGATTAAATATAAGAATTCCTGACAGAACGCACTGGAGGAACCTGAGAACCATGAAGAAAAAGGAACTGGCGTTCTATACCGACGATTCTAAGATGGACGATGGCACGGGAGTCGGAGTTTATTGTGAGGCCCTAGGAATAAACAACTCCTTTAGAATTAGCGACGACTGCAGCGTCTTTCAGGCCGAAATCACAGGCATCATACAGGCTGCGGAAATTATACGCGAGAGGAATATCGTTGGTAAAACGATAACTGTCTATATAGACAGCCAGGCAGCCATTAAGGCTCTGGACTCTGTTGTAATTAGATCAAGGCTTGTGAGAACCTGCAAATCGGTCTTAAATGAAATATCCAGAGCCAATGCGGTGACCCTTTGCTGGGTTCCAGGGCATATGGATATCGAAGGAAATGAAAGGGCTGACGAGCTTGCTAGGAAAGGGTCTGCGCTGCACTTTTTGCGGGCCCTCCCTTTTGTAGTAACCCCAATCAGTTCCCTACGAAAGAAAATAGAAGACGAAACCACCGATCGAGCAAATAGACGATGGATTCATTTAGAAACATGCGCAACGGCCAGGGCGCTATGGCCGGCCTTTAGCACGAACAGATCAACTTCTCTGGTGAAACTTAGTCGTTATAATACACGGGTAGAAGCTGCAGGGACGAAGAAGAATTGAATCAGTTCGTCACCTGCTGTGTGATTGTCCTGCCCTATCCGTTAAAATAATGAGGACTCTGGGAAGTTACTTCTTCTCGGAATTGGAGGACTTAGGTAATATAGAGTTTACGGACCTCCTGAGATTTATATCACTATCTGGGTGGTTCTAACAGCGGACTTTTAACGTTTCCAGGGTTAAACGATTGGGCTCAATGGACCCGAATTTGTTGGTCTAAGTGAGCAGTGACTCTATTTGTAACAAGGCACCCATCTACCTAACCTACCTAACCTAAGCAACGACAATAATAGCGAAAACAAACAAAATACTCCCCAGTTATCTGGACAGCCACCCTTGGAGTTCACTGAAACTTAACTACCACCTGAGTTTCAAACCAACTACACCAATCTGTCTTTCTCACTGTCTCTTCTCCTTTCCACAAAAAAAAAAAAAAAAAACGCTCGTGTCCTAAAAATTAGTATAAGTAAGGTATTCATATCCCCTTCAACACGTGCAAATTATATAAAAAAAAAAAGTAACTACGTACGTTGATAAAAAAAAATCCAACCATAATCGACAAAAATTGGGATGAACTTTCAAAAGAACTGAAAGAAGAAAGTACATACATAAGTAAACTTGTTTAATATTTCATTGCATTTTATTAGTTTTAATATAAATAAGTTTACAAAATGGCATTTCTATTGCGGCAGACAAAAACAGACTTTTCTGGAACTTTGATTAGAACTTTGATCGTTTTGCGATAGTTTGATAAACTTAAAATATTTAAATATAAACTTTTCATATTTTTTCCCTGCTTATAAATAGCATGAAAACAAAGCTTTACTATGCACACTCACAACATTGCTCAAAGCTTGAAATAGCACAGCACAGCACACAGCTGCACTCTGTTAGTAGCCTAACAATGTACCATGTCAGCTTTGGAAGATAAGTTCTTTAGGGGCTTCTGGAGAGATACAGAGAAACGCAAGCATTGAGGAAATGCTATAAACGGGATGTTAATATTAGCAATTTCGAGAATATTTATGTAAACGGAACCGGAGATAACTCGGGGTTGTACCTTACTTTGTGCTTTGTACCTAGTATATCATAAATACTGTTACAACTTTTAACGGTTCCCTACAGCCTCTGGTATTACCCGCACTCTTGTGTTGGCTTGCGTCATTTATAGTTGCATATTCGGTCTATTCACACGCAAATTTAAATTAAGATTCATCAAGTTTTTACCATGGAGTGGAGCGATACAGAAAACAGGATTGCCATTATTGCCCTTCATAAGTGCGGTATGGAAAAAGCGCTTATCTTCAAAACGCTGCAGCCGCTAGGAATCAGCCGTATGTTCGTCTATCGTGTCATAAAGTTATTTGAAGATACTGGTGATGTGAAAGACAGGCAAAGAACGGGAAGACCACGTATCGTTAGAACGACAGAAGCCGTCAAATATGTGAGGGCACGAATAGGGCTTAATCCAGTGCGGAAACAAAAAAATCTTGTCTCGTGAAATGGGAATTTCACAAATTTCAATATCTCGCATCATAAAGCAAGACTTAGGTTTGGGGGCATACAAAAGGCATACTGGCCATTTGCTGACTAACGCGTTAATGGAGAAAAGGAAAGAAAAGTCGAAACTCCTGTTAGCTGATTACGCTGGTGCAGAATACCGCCGAATTCTCTTTACGGATGAAAACATTTTTTCGGTGGAGAAAACATTTAATAAACAAAACGACAGAGTTTATGCCCGGTCATCTAAAGAAGCTGCAGAGCTTGTGCCAAGGGTACAAAAAGGGCATCACTCTGCGTCTGTCATGGTTTGGTGGGGAGTAAAAACTTCAGCAGCAGTCTACCAGGAAACTGTTTTGGAAAGTGTAGTTAAACCGCTCAATCAGTCCCTCTTTCAAAACAAATCCGTGGACCTTCCAACAGGACTCTGCTCCCGCCCATAAGGCAAAAACCACACAAACTTGGCTCACGGAAAATGTTCCTCGCTTCATAAGCATTGAGCACTGGCGATCAGCAAGTCCGGACCTTAATCCTTTGGATTACAGGCCCGTTTTAGAGGGCATGGTGTGCATTGAAAGCCATCCAAACCTGGAGTCGCTAAAAATTAATCTAAGGAGAGCAGTGGACAGTTTTCCAATGGAAATCGTGCGTGCTGCGATTGACGAATGGCCAACTCGTCTCAAGGCCTGTATAAGGGCAAATGGAGGTCATTTTTAGTAAAATTAAGTTTTTAATGTTCAAAATAAATTAATAAATATTTGTGGAAAAAATGAATTTAATATCGTTTGTCTCTATTTTTTGAGACCTATTTACATTTGTAACAGTATTTATGATAGTACTAGGTAGTACTTGAATGCACAAAGGAATTGTTCAGTCTCATCTCGGGATAATTCGGAGCGTTCTTCAGTACACAAGAATTCAAAACTCGTTGAAAGCCCCTCACCTTTTCGTAATTAACATTTGAGTGGTTCAAAAAATATATTTTTCCAATAATTGAATTGAATTATTATACAGTCTCCCTCTAAAGGACACCCTCAAACGGACAAAATTGCACGCCCCATTGGCTTTCGTTTGCGAGATATCCCACTACGATCACTATCTCAAATTTGTATTGAAAAAATTATAAATTGAAAAGAAAAACTTCATATAATAGTTAAGGAACACCCTAATGTACATACATACATACAGCATATGTACAGGAAACGGAGGCTGTTTGAGGACAAATTAAAACAAAACGGAAATGCTAGTAACTTATGCAAAAAAAAAAACGTTTATTCGAATATAATTTGGCACATAAATACATATACATACAGTAGGCATCAAAAATAAGTTTCCATAGCCGTTAGTTTATTTTAATTTTCAGTTTTGTAATTTCTTTTTATTTCATTGTGTGTTTATATAATTTTTCGGTAAGAATGTTTTATAATTCTGGTCTCAGTTTGATCTGCAGTAGTAAAAAGCCCTTGTTCTAAATATTTTAGGTTTTTGTTCTATAAAAGTGCTAAAAATGGCTAAATTTAAGCAAATGACGACTTCCGAAAGAAAAGTTATAATTAATATGCATCATGAAGGCTATTCCAAACGGAATATAGCGAAAGTTTTAAGAAAATCCCATATGGCAATCAATAAAGTGGTTTTTTTCCGCAAAAAAAAAAGGCCAAGAATAACAACCAAAAGGCTTGATACGAATATAAAACACACCCATTACTTTCTGCTAAAAAAAAAAATAAAAGCCAAAATAAGCAACGAGGCTACCAAAGTACCATCGGTTGACACAATTCGCAGGCGTCTATATGAAGATGGGAAACACGGTCGCGTCGCCCAAAAATTGCCGTATGTAAGCAAGGTCAACATTGGAAAAAGATTACAGTTTTACCAGCAGCATGTCTTAAAAGGCGATGATTTCTGGGATAAGGTCCTTTGAACGGATGAATCCAGATGGCAGAGTTTGTGCCTTCACTAAAATCCGTTCAAAGTGGGGTTATGGTATGGGCTTGTCTTTCCTCATAAGGCGTGGGCAAAATTGTTATTTTGGAGGGAAAAGTAAATGCTTCTGTTTATCTCAATTTGCTACGAGAAGTTATAATTCCCGAAGAAAAACGACTTATTGGAGAAGACTTTGTGCTGCAGCAGGATAATGCGCCTATCCACAACGCCAAAATAGTAAGGGAATATGTGCAGCAGGAAGGTACTAATCTGATGCCGTGGCCACCACAAAGCCTTGACCTCAATTGAGAACTTATGGGCTTTACTGAAGATAGGGATAGCAGAGAGGCAACCAAGAAAAGTAAACGAACTAAAAATGTGCATCAGTGAGTTATGGTCTCAGTTTACTCTAGAAGGATGTCAAAAGCTTACGCGTTCCATGCCTCATCGATTAGCGTCCATGTCGCTCAATAATGGCGGACATTTTTTTTTAAGGTTTTTATAAAATATTCTTATTTTTTGTTTATGTTTATTTTTTTTTATATCTGTTACGTTTTTTTAATTATTATATAATGAAAGTAAAAATATCCATTATTACTTTGATTAAAAATATTGAATTTAGAAAAATCAGTCAACATTTACTTTTCTTAAATGTGTGGAAACTTATTTTTGCTGCCCACTGTACATATATGTATGTACGTCTGTATAACAGCCTCAATTCTTGAACGGAAACGTGAACATGCCGGTATTAAATAGTTCTTGTTGATGTTGACTATCACTTGGATAATGATATCCTTTAGAGCTTGGATGATATTGTTGGGATGTTTGTCGGTTTTATGTATAAATACGCCCTTACAGAATGTAATCCAATGGATTAGGGTCTGGTGAGTTTGGTGACCATAAGTTTGGTGTGAATTAGTCACTCGAAGTTCCAGGGTCCTTGTGAATACGATGTAGCACTTGTTGAACAAATTCCGTGCTTTTCTTTCTGTCCGAACTTGTTGAATGCTTTTTACGTTTCGTAGCAGGCGAAACGAACGATCGGTCGACTTTCAAAAAGAGCGATATTTCGTAATCAATATGGTCTACACATATGGCAACAAGCACGGCGTGTCTTTTCATTTCTTGTGTTAGGTATTTATCAGACAATGCACCCGGGAAAAACTTGAACGTTTGATATCAACGCGATCAACACTACGACTGAACAAAGACATGTCCTCAAATAGCCTCAACACCTTTTATATAATCTATACTTTAATTGATGATTTATTGCAGAAAAATTAATTAATCTTTTTTTTTTTCCCACTAGGACCAAGGTGCAAGCACAAAGAAAATTTGCTCAAGGCCAGAGTGCACCAACATCATCATACAGTTCTGCATTGGCATCATCTTCAAATGCAACCGCTAGTGGCAGTACATCTTTGGGTAATTCATCAACTCAAGAAAATCGGGAGCCTCCAACAGAAATTTTGCCCAATAAGAGGCCAAAAACTGAAGACTTTCTAACATTCCTTTGCTTTCGGGGTACATCGGCATTGCCAGCTCATTTAGATTTTCTAAACCAAAACACACCCCAGGCTCCAAAAGATGAATCTCCATTAACTCCAGATGAAAAAGCAAAAGAAGATGAAGAGTCTCCATCGAAATCTAATGTGCAGAAATCTACTAGATCAGCAACCAACAAAAAAAAGGAAAAGAGTGCAACTGTAGACGAAAGTTCTACGTCAACGGTGAGCGTTAAGAAGCCTGAAACCAAAAAATCGACTGCAAAGAAGAATGATGAAGCAAAAGATGCAAAAGTGATGGCATTTGCTGTCAGGAAAAGGGCAGAGCAATTACCCGAGGGTAATCGGCGTGGCAGACCCTCGGATAAATCAAAGGAAAAGATTAACAAATCCACCGAAGGTAACCGTCGATCCTTTCGAAATAAAGACATCACCAAGTCCCTTGCAGAGCCGGATGATAATGAAACGGAAAATAATGATGTTGAAACAGCATCAATCGAAAGTGGACAAGACATCACGAAAATAGACAAAACTCCTCAACAGAAAGGGAAACGAGGAAAGCCTGCTAATTCGGCTAAGAAAAAACTAGAAACAAGTGCGACAGCTACACCAGAGACTGTTCGAAGTCAAGATCCAATGGTCGAAAAGCCAGAACCTGAACCTGTCCCGCAAACAAAAACGACGCAGGCCAAAGAAAAACCTATAAAACGCCCGCGCCAAAAAGAAGCTCCAATATTTGTCCCGTCGCCAGAGCCAACGGGACGAATGACACGTCAGCGGGCGTTTTTCGAACCAGTCAAAGTAATACATCGTGAGGAAAATGATAAAGATACTGAAAAGAAAAAGGAAAATGATGAAAACGTGATCAAAGAACCGCCTCTGCCATTGGTGGCTGACAAAGAAGGAGAAAATGCGTCGGCGGGTAAGGATGTTTTTGATTTCTCTTCAGAAGATGAACAGCCGCTGGCAAAAGCAATCAAACTTAAAAATACGAAAGTAGTACCTGCGAAGAAGACATCGCCAAAAAAGCAACAAAAGTTACCTATCAAAGGTAAAGCAGCTGCCCAATTGAGTGATGATATTGTACTAAACACACAACCAACAGAAAATGCAAAGGGTAAGAAATCTTCGCTAAAAATTGATCAAGAACAAGAAGAACCAGCCAAAGTAATTGAAACAATTCCAGTCCCAGAGAAAGAGGAAGAAAATAAGGTTTTACCTGAAAAGACAAAAAGGACAGCTGGAAGGAAACCTAAGAAAAAGTTGACCGAAGAGCAAAGCGTCATCTCCGAGAAAAGCTTCAAATGCTCAATCGAAGTTGTAAATCAAAATTTAAAAAAAATTGATGCAGAAAAGGAGAAACCAGCTGAAAGTATTCTTAAGGCGACACCGATGGCAGCAACATCACGACAGAAGAAGAAATCAATAACATCCCAAGCAGCAGCAAATTCCCAAACCCCTGATGTTTGTGAAAGTGAAATTCGAAGCATGCGACCGACGAGAAAAACAAAAGAAGCTGCAACAATTTACATGGGAATTATCGGCCAAAAACTGCAGCAGGATGAATTTGAAGACGACGAATTGTCACTGAGTAGTTTTCCAGACCTGCCAAATGTAAAGGAGATGGAGAAAATGGAATCGGAACTCAAGAAGAACGTCGATCAAAACAAACAGGTGAATAAGCAAGTAGCTGCTGCCGAAGCCCAGAAAGCCGAAAATAAACAATCTCCCAAATCAAGCGAAAAACCTCCAGCAAGAAGAGGGCGTCCACCTAAAAATGCAGGTGCAAAAATTGCCAAACTAAAACCTGCAAAACCCTCTCAAATAGAAGGAATGCTTCGAAAGAGAGAGGTGCCAAAACCCGAGGGCAGAGATGAAAAAGAAGACGAGGAAGATTTCCTACTCAATGAGGAAGTCAATGAAACCAAAAGAAAACTCGAAAAGAGCTTTAGTGATTCAGATGACGAACCACTTGCTATAAAACTAACGAAGAATAGTGAGAAGGACTCGGAACATTCAAAGAAATCGGACATCCCTCCAGTAATGAAGCTCCCACTCTCTAAAAATGAGTGCGCTGAAGAGCCGAAACCAGCTCCGAAAATGTTGAATCTTCTACCACTAACAACTCCAGCACCTACGTTGCAGTGCAATGTTCCAACATCTACTATTGTCAATCCTCCGTCGTCAGAGAACAAACCAAAGTTGGACGATAAGCCAAAAATGCCAACCCCTCTACACACCCCTGCATCCCCGTATATACCACGACAGCCTGTCGTCAAATCTCAACAAACTCAACCCCCTCTTCCCCAACTACCGCCAACTATTAAATATCAAACTCCGCCTACTACATATCCACCCCCAATCGAAGCATATCCGTCTCCGAAAATCAATCCAAACTTTCTCACTCCGAAATTCGACCGAAATATTGATCGGCGCATAGTGTGTCTCGATGGTTCCTCTTCGCTGTCAACTCTGCAGAGGCCAAGCAGTAGTTTCCCGTCACCGTCTCCGGTAAAATTTGAAATGTCCACCCCGAAAACCCCAAGCACGTCAAATGCAAAGATTCCTATTGTGCCATCCAATACGTCGTCGAATGCCCCTTCAGCTGATCCCCTTAAAGATGAAATAGGAAGCATTCTTGCCGCTAATCTAATGCCAAGCAAAGAGGAGTCGGGCAAAATTTTTGGAATTGCCAGTGTTAGCCTCGCACAAAGTTCTGGTCCAGATAACACGAAGTGCACACTGGGCAAGTGCGGATCCATCCATAAGCCAGTATTAGGCCCTGTGGTTCCAACTGAGTCCTATTTAGGCGAACAGCTTTCCAGCAAAGAACGACGCAAAGCCAAAGTAAACATGACACATGAGCAAATTCAGAAGTGGTTAATTGAATGTTCTTCGAATCCTGACGAAATTCAGGATGATTTGGATGATGATTTTGATGACAACCTGCGTCCGAACATATACGCCACAACCCCTCCGCCTACTAGAGATGATAAGGAGAGCACTTCATTTAGTTCTTCTTCAAAGACCACTAGAGATCTGGGTAAAAGTGAAAGCGCATGGTCAGGCAAAGGTCCTTCGCTAAAAGCCACTCCAGTGGTTGTGCTAAAGGACGATCAGCGACCAGAAGAATGTTCTCTCTCATCTGACGCGGCGAACAAAGAATTAAAAGAAGCTGTCAAAGAGTACCAGGCTCAAAAGGCTTCAACCGCAAATAAGAAAAATGACGCATCTGTTAAATCGAAGGAAAGAATTAAAATTGATAAAGCAAAGGAGGAAAAAGAAACGAAGAAACTACAGGAGAAGTTGACAAAGGAAGGTGGACCGCAAAAAGGTACAAAACCGTTGAATTCGACTACCACGACGACAGTTACCACATTATCGCCCCGACAACAAAAGAAAGTCGATGAAAGTAAAAACAATTCGACACCCCCTCAAGGCCCTAAAATGGGGACGCCGAAAAGAACAACGGTATACAACTCTAAATTAAAAGAATCTACAACAACGAGCCATAAAAAAAAGACCCCCTTTTCCTACACTTTCGGTGCCTTTTCGGCAGATAACGAGAAAAGTATTTATTCCTTTGATAAAGAAGAGGACGACACTAAATTGCCTTTATCGAAACCATTCCGAAGGCAAAGTCGTCGCGAATCGCACACTGAAGAAACCACCCAACATGATCCCTCGTCACAGAAGAATGCCACGGACAAGAAAGAAGGAAATGCATCACAGACCAGCGTATCCGTAACACTCAGCCCAGAGGAGAATAATAAACTTGTAAAAGTAAGCCTTGAGTCTGAAAAAAGTAAGCCAGCAGAGGTTGCCGAGAAACCAAACGAATTTAATTTGGGAGATTCCGATTCAGATATCCACACATTCTACATACCTCTTCAAGGAGCTGGAGTTGGAGGAAGTGGCGAAGGCAAGTCGGACCTAATCCAAGGTGTTGCTGTAAAACTAGGCCGAGAAGGACCCGATGGCCCTAATCAGAAAGTTGTAATGCACGCTACTTTGGTAACAAAATCACAGATGGGATCGAACTCAAAACCACTTCCCGATTCAATGAATGTTTCAGAAATAGTTAAAAACTTACTCAGTTCTGCAACTGTAGCAAACAACAAAGATTCAAGTGCGGTGGCACCAATAACAGCTCCGACAACATCTGCTCTATTGACAAGTACCATCGTAGTAGCTGCCCCGCAGCAAAGTACGTCCAATGTCCAGAATACAACGGCTGGAACATCTTCCTCTGTGGCAGTGGGCAGCTCAAAAAGTGTACCCGTTGGTACGGTACAACCCAGATTCAAGTCGACCGAATCTTCGGCAACGCAGCCAAATCATCCATCTGGTTCTGGTGGCGGAGGTGCTCTAACACGCGTCAATTCGAATTCCTCCCTCTTCTCTGGTTCAAATAAATCGCGCGGACAATCCAGTAAAAAAGTCAAGGACGACACTCCCATAAAAATGTGCAATAATACAGCTTTTCCTCGTCACGATGATCCAACGCAAATGGTGGAGGCTCCAATATTCCGGCCGACGGAAAAGGAGTTTCAGGATCCGATGGAGTTCATCGATAGAATTACACCGATTGCAGCACGTTTTGGAATCTGTAAAATAATACCACCACCGAGCTTTAAGCCGGAATGTCGAGTTTCTGATGACATGCGCTTTACAGCGTACAATCAGTATGTCCATAAGATGCTACACCGTTGGGGTCCCAGTGCCAAGGAACTGAGTGCAATTAAGAAATATTTGGCCACACAAAGCATTGTGATGAATCATCCGCCGTGGATTGGAGGTATGGAAGTAGATCTACCTAGACTTTATCATACCGTTCAGGAATTGGGTGGCCTCAAAGATGTAATCGAAAAGAAGAAATGGGCTCGTGTAGCTGAAGAAATGTGCATTCCCAAGTTAGCGCAGGATCGTGTAACTAAGCTGGATGATATCTACTGTAAATATCTCCTCCCATACGACACGTTGTCGCCCAGTGAACGGCAGAAACTGTTTGATGAAGTGGAAGCCGATTGGGCAAAGCGGGAGGCTAGGGCCAGGCGAAACGCTGACCGTTTTGTTAATACCGAAAGTGTGAGTAATGAAGATGATGACGTGTCGAGCGAAGACGATGAAGAGTCAGAAGAAGAAATAGACGGAGTATCGATGGAGTGCATCGTGAAAGGTCGAAGCATGCCGCTAAGTCAGTTCTTCCGAATTGCTCGAAACACGATGTCTTTGTGGTTTAAAAACACAGAACCGTCTGTGACTGAGGTGGAAGCCGAGTTCTGGCGTCATGTTGCTGTTCGTGATAGTCATGTTTGTGTCCATTCCGGGTCGATTGATTCTAGTGGCTGGGGATATGGATTTCCGTCACCTGGACCAAAGGGAAAGGGTTCAGTGTGTGCACGACATCCATGGAACCTAAAAGTGCTAACAAACAATGCAGGATCTGTCCTGCGATCATTGGGTCCGGTAATGGGAGTTACTGTACCAACACTGCATGTTGGTATGTTGTTTAGTGCATGCTGCTGGTATCGGGATCCTCACGGACTGTCGTGGATAGAGTACCTACACACCGGTGCAAGTAAATTGTGGTACGGCATTCCCGATGATCAGAGTGCAAACTTCCGAGCAGCTCTAACTTCACTCATCCCGACACACTGCCAAAATAAAACAATTTGGCTGCCTTGCGATACAGTAATGGTGCCTCCTCATATGCTAACTGATCGTGGAGTTTCATTGTGCCGGATAGAACAGAAACCTGGAGAATACGTTGTGATTTTTCCTAGAGCTTATACATCGAGTGTTGCTACTGGATATGTTGTCTCGGAAAGTGTCTATTTTGCTACAAGTTCTTGGCTTGAACTGGGCAAAGATGATTTTAGGGTGAGTAGAGTATTTATTTTTGCACTATTTCAAATAGAGAACTTTTCCGTTTTCAGGATATACACGACAGCTGTGAGCCAGCCATGTTTTCCTTGGAGCAATTGCTATTTGCCCTGGCCTCCGATCAGCGCGTAACAGCTGATGTTCTCTCTCAAATGCTGCCTATGATAAATGAGGTGTTTGAAAAGGAAGTTGCGGCTAGAGAACAACTCAAGGTAAGATACTTTGTACTATTAGTTGTATTTGTGGGCGCCGTGGCTTAGTGGTTAAGTGCGCAATCACTGAGCGGGTGGCGCACAAGTCTATGGTATGATACAACCACACCTTGTTATAGGCTTCGTGAAGTAGTCATGATTACGTTGTCACAGAGTTAAAGGTTCTTGAGAGAAAGTCATAAACAAAAGGCAACAAACCTCTCCTGCGAGTTCGATCTTTCACTAGATGTCTTAAGTTTCGCACGCCAAATTAACTGTGGTCAGTTTTCAACTGTGCAACTTAAGGTGGGATCTTACCGGTGGGGTGTCACTGGGGTAGACTGATCGACTCTCTGAGCCGGTACACTGGTGTCCATACGTTCTACATATTCTAGCCATTTTAGGCGCTGGACTCGATCGATTTTGATCAGATCGATGTCACTTTGCAGCCTGTACAGTTCGTCGTTGACCCTTCTCCTTCACACCCCGTCAATACGAACTGGATCGTATACCACGCAACGAATCTTCCTTTTGAAAAAAACAGGAATACTTTCGTCTTTTGTTAACGTCCGCATATACGACGGTCGGCTGATAAATTCTCCGCCTAAGGTATTAACTGAAAGAAGAGATCCGATTAAAAAATTGTATGTCTCAATATAATCTCCCTCGAGTGAAATGCATTACTCACATCGGGCGTACAGTGCCTTAATACCACCGAAAAAATATTCTTTTTCTTTGCTTTCAAATTGACTTTCTACGGCCGCCCTGATATCGTTCTCATCTGTAAATCTCCGGCCACGTAACTCCTTTTTCAAATTGGAAAAAAAAAAGCTTCTCGGGAATAAGTCTGGGTTGTAGGGTGTGTGGACTATTGTTAACTGGTGTGTGGACTGTCTCGAAACCCGCGCCGTGTGAACAGAGAAGTTTCCCACTTCGCTTCCGTACGACCGTGCCTGAGTAAATAAATTTGCGTAATATTGACTATTCACCCCTTTGGCAGGTAATCATTCGCAAAACGCTTTCGCTGACCCAAAAAACGACTTTTCCACCTTGAATTTCTTCGGCGGCCTCTCCCCTTTTTCAATCCATTGCATAGACTCTCGTTTGGACTCCGGATCATATTGGCGAACCCAAGTCTCATCTATAGCTATGATTCGGTTGCAAATTTCGTCGAGATTGTCTCCGGCTAACTCCAAAAAATCTTTACAGCACTCGAGTCGTCGTTGTTTATCGAACGGTATGAGCATTTTCGGTACCCAGCGCGCACAAATTTGTTTCATGTTTAAATGCTCGTGCACAATTTCTCCAATCCGTCCTTTGCTGATGTGCAACTCGTCCGCTATCTGCCACATTTTTATTCTTCGGTCGGTCAGAACTTATTTTTCAACTCTTCCGACGTTTTCTTCAGTGACCACAGACACAAGACGCCCTGAGAGTCGATGACATGTCTTGTGGGTACTTTATCACGGCGCGGTGCTCAAAATTTCGGAAATTTCCGATTTCGATTGATATGGTGATGTTTATCCTACCACAGATAAAAACAAAATGAGATTATTATTGAAACGAGGTGATTTTTATACTACTAAAGAGTGCCGCAGTTAGTGCTATCACTAATGAGAAGATGACTCGTTGTTGAGTGTCTCAGGCCGCGAATTTATCAGACGTCCTTCACATGTCGATTGTTTTGTCTACATCGCTCCTCAAGTTCTCAATCGGATTGGGTTCGGGGCCAACTTAAAACGTCAATTTTCTGACTCAATAACCATAACCACTGCTTCACAGATTTAGCTGTATGCTTCGGGCTAAAATTTTCATTTCAGTGGCATTTCCTCCTCAGCGTAGCATTCTACTTCTTAGGGGTCATCTCCATTTCGGAGTTTGGGAATCGTCATGGTAAATGTTTCTTTGTTTTTTACTCTTCTGTATATTTCTGCTATCAAAAGATTGAGCCATTCTCGTAGGTTTGATATCCAGGTCAGTCCTTGTCTACCCATAACTCTTCTTCCTTCTATTCCACCCTGCAGGATAGCTCGTTCCTTAAAATATTACTAGATATTCTAGTTTTTTCCTTTTAACGATATCCACAAGATCTTTTTTGCGGCTCGGCACTTCTTCGTTTGTCACTCTTGTCAATGCAAGATATTCGAAGTATTCTTCTGTAGATCTTCTTATTTCCCTTCTGTGTAGGGTCCATGTTTCTGCTCCATATAAGAGCACAGACCATACGTAGCATTACACTAACCTTTTCAGTGTCAAATTAATTTGTCTAGTCTAGTCTTTTTTATTTTGCACAAAGTTAACCTCGCGCCTCGCTTGTTCGACTCTACACTGTATTTCTTTGCATGGATTTGCGGTGTTGTATGTAGATCAATAATAACAAAGTTAATGTTCACTTTGGGATTAATTAAAAGTTTATTGATTAAATTTAAAAGAAAATATATAGCAAAGAAAATAAAAAACGTGTTCAACCAGACGCGATGGACTTTACTCAACGGCGGACTAAAGAGAGTGTGTCCGTTTAACCCTTTCTTGTCTTCTCTTCTAACGGACTGTTAGTTGCTAGACTTCACGTCTCGACTTTACTTCTTTACTTCTACATGTATATTATAGTACCCAAATATATAATAGTATCAACTTTTTGTAGTAATGCAGTACAAGATTATGATTTTGGGAGTTTCTGTCAGAAACTATGAACTTTGTTTTATTGGCGGTTTTTAAACCAAATTATAGAGTTAAGCTTGTTCATCAAAGTGTTTAATTTCATAATATTGTAGTATGCGAGCTACGGCTCGAGTAGATAAAACAATTATTCTGAGAAATTATTTCTTTATTTTCTACTCTATAGAACAATTCAAGTTCACACTATACTATTCTTCGCCTTATTCTTTTCTTACAAGGTCTCTTTCCTCTCAAATCACTTTATCTCCTTTCAATTTCTTAATTCACAAATCCAAACTAATTACTTTTTCTTGTTCACTCTCAACTTTCAATTTATCACCAAATTACAACTTCGCCCATTATCACTTTTCCAATCTCTTCGCCACGGTTCTAAACCAACTGTCTTTTTTTTGATCGCCATCTGTCCTTATATAGCAGAAGTTTCTGATAGCCAGAAACTTCTAGCAAATTCTTCGACCACTGGAACAAGAGAAATAATTCTTGCAGTTATAATTCCCTAATATTATCCCTAATATTATTTGTCTCTTTCGTTGACATGAGCTGTGGAGACTTCGTCCCAGACACGAACCTCGAATGAAGGACAGTTTGAACCAAAATTCTGCCAGAATGGAAAGTCACTTCGGAATTTGCTGCATAGACATAGGCGCGTAGTTATTATTATGCTACAATATCATTGGCTATTATAACAGGATCATCAGCGTATCTGATATTGTTTATTTGTACGCATTTGAAAATTTGCTCCGCATACATATTGTAGCATAATAATAACTACGCTCCCTAAAAGTATGATGCAACAAATTCCGAAGTGACTTTTCATTCTGGCAGAATTTTGGTTCGAACTGTCCTTTCATTCGAGGTTCGTGTCTGCGGTTTCCACAGTTCATGTCTACGAAAGAGACGGATAATATCACGGATGAGAGGGAATTATAACTGCAAGAATTATTGTCATCTTGGAATTTCTCTTGTTCCAGTGGTCGAAGAATTTGCTAGAAGTTTCTGGCTATCAGAAACTTCTGCTATATAAGGACAGATGGCGATCAAAAAGACACAGTTGGTTTAGAACCGTGGCGAAGAGATTGGAAAAGTGATAATGGGCGAAGTTGTAATTTGGTGATAAATTGAAAGTTGAGAGTAAACAAGAAAAAGTAATTAGTTTGGATTTGTGAATTAAGTAATTGAAAGGAGATAAAGTGATTTGAGAGGACAGAGACCTTGTAAGAAAAGAATTGCGAAGAATAGTATAGTGTGAACCTGAATTGTTCTAGAGACTAGAAAATAAAGAAATAATTTCACAGAATATTGTTTTATCTACTCGAGCCGTAGCTCGTATATTACAATATTAAAAAGTAAAGGAGATAAGATGCAACCTTGTCTTACACCTCATAGAATTTCTATTTCATCAGATTCTTTGCCTTCAATGGTGATTTTAGCATTTATGTTTCTTTTTTTTTTTTTGATCTGCACCTTATCACTTTTATGTTAATTTCTAAGTTCATTTGGATTAGCACATTAAAGGCAAAAAGTGCTTCGCGAGTACCGAAACCATTTCTGAAACCAAATTGGGTGGAACTAACGTCTTCTTCTCATTTGCTATAGATCCGTCTGTGGATAATTTTTAAGAAGATCTTTAAAGCGTGGCTGATTAGGATTATATTTCTGTAGTTGGAACATTGCTTTGGTTTGGTTTTCTTCGGGAGTGTTATAAAGATCTATTTTAACCAATCATATTTATAAATAGCATTAAACATGCTGATTAACTTCATTATATTTACTTCCTCAATTAGTTTGAAAAGTTCGATTGGTAATCCATCTGGGCCTACAGCTTTCTTGTTTTTAGATTCTATAAAAGAGTCTTCTAGACTTATTCTTCTCTCAAAATACTCGGTCCTTCAGGTCCGTTGCAAGATTTCAGTTGCTCTCTTTCGTCAAAGAATAATTCGTAGATGTACTCTTTCCTCATTTGTAGTTTATCTTGTGTACTTAAGAGATCACGACCTTCGTCATCCTTCAATGTGATGAAATGTTTCTTTCTTTTTAATGCCCGAGATCTCTTTTACTTTTTTATGTAGGCCGAAATTATCGTGATTTTTTATTAAGCCTCTCTAGTTCTTTACATTGCTCCGTTAAATGTAGGTTTTTGGCGTATTTTGCTTTTAATTAATCTATTTGATTCTCTGTATCTATTTGGGTTTGATTTTCCATCAATGACCGCATCTCGTTTGTTATCCATTCATTTCGTGCTTGTTGTTCTGGAATAAGGAGATGTTTTTCCGCTTGTTTTCCTTATTATATTTTGTATCTCTGTCCACTTAGAGTTAATGGATTCTTCACAAATTTCTTTTTCATCTACTTGAAGAAGTTTTCTATTTATCTTTGTCTTAATGTGGTTTTGTATTACTTGATCTTTTAGTAGTCCTATATGTACATATTTAGTTTTTTCATATGTAGTTTTTTCAAAATCTTTTTCATCTATATTTTGATTTTAGGTACGATAGGGTTATGATCAGACTCTTACGTCTGCGCCTGGGTACGTTTTTGATGATTTCACTATATTTCGAAATCTTTGATTGATGATAAGGAAATCTGGTTTCTTATTATCGTATTCACTGTTTGTCTTGGGGATGTCCAGGTGTACAGTCGTCTAGGTGGGATTTCGAACCATGTATTCATAATGTTTGCCCTCTTTCGCTAATAGTTTCTACACCGTAGTTGCCTACTATATCCTCTATTCTTGAATTTCCTACTTTAGCGTTAAAATCCCCCATTATGAGCGTTATTTCACTTTTATTGGTTTGATCGCTTGCTCGAGATTATTGTAAAATTGTTCAATAGTCGATTCCTCACACTCACTTGTTGGTGCATATACCTGAATGATATGCAGATTGGTATATTTTTATCATAACTCTCAAACATTCCGATAACTTATATTTTCTGTAATTAGTAATGCCACACCATGTGTATTACTATTCGTGTGAGAACATGAACAGTAGAGTTTATGACCATTTTTAACTAGCTCACCACTCCCCTTCCACTGTACATCAGCTATCCCAAGAATATGAATTTTTAGTTTTTCTGATTCCTTTGTAACATTATCAAGTTTTCCTGCCTGATATAGGCTTCGAACGTTCCACGTTCCTATATTGAAATACCCACAGGGGGTTTTTAGCACCCTCTGACTATTTAAGGTCTGCCGGGGACTAAGGGCCAATTGATTTCCTTGTGTTTCCATGATGATTGTACTAGGGAAAAATTATTATTTTATTTTTTCATTATCGTCGTTTTGAAATGCTACGAGGGCAAGGTGAAAAGTTCTCGGCCTGACGCAGAGATGGCGTTTCAAACAGCAATAATTTGTGTTTCCTGCCTGGGTGCACTTCTCCTTAGTTCGTATGACAAGTTTCAACTTGTTCTCTAAAATAGTTTCTTTACACGAATTTTTGCAGTAGACGCCTTGCGTGTTTTTCGTTAAAATGGATAAACTTGAATATCGTGGGGTGATAAAATTCTTCGTTTTGGATGGGTTAACCCCTAATTCATCCAAAGTTGACTCTGCTCCTTCCATGTCAACTGTTAAAAAGTGGGCAGCTGAATTTAAACGTGGTCGCACGTCCCTCGAAGATGACCCACTTGAAGGGCGGCCAACCACACCCGAAACCATCGAAAAAGTGCATGATATCGTGTTGGACGATAGGCGTTTGAAGGTGAGTGAGATAGCTGAGCCTGTGTGTATATCGGAAGGGAGGGTGGGAAACATCTTGCACAAAAACTTAGGGATGCGAAAGCTCTGCGCAAGATGGGTGCCGCATTTACTGAATGCCGATCAAAAGCAAATGCTCAAAACGAATTTTCGCGGCAATCTTTGGACCGATTCAATGGGGATCCGACCGATTTTGTGCGGCGATTTGTCACCATGGATGAGACATGGGTCCACCACTACACGCCAAAAATGAAACAGCAGTCGAAGCAGTGGGTGGAAGCCGGTGGTTCAGCGTCAAAGAAATCGAAGTCATGGCCAGTGTGTTTTGGAATGCGAAAGGGATCCTGTTAATTGATTACCTTTAGAAAGGCAGAACAATTACAGGCGAATATTATTCCAACCTTCTTGACCAGCTGGATGCCAAAATTCGCAATCATCTTTCACCAGGACAATACACCTGTACACAAGTGTGCGTTGGCGATGGGAAAACTGTGGAATTTGGGGTACGATTTGCTCGGCCACCCCCCTATTTACCTGATTTGACACCCTCAGACTTCCATCTGTTCCCAAACTTGAAGAAATTTGTTTCGGGGAAGTGCTTCGCATCCAATGCACAAGTTGAGAGGGCCGTAGATGAATATTTTCACAATCTTCCAGACTCTCACTTCCTAAAAGGAAAACTGATGTTGGAGACACGCTGGACC
The DNA here is from genome assembly GCA_963082735.1 of Pocota personata. Taxonomy (NCBI): domain Eukaryota; kingdom Metazoa; phylum Arthropoda; class Insecta; order Diptera; family Syrphidae; genus Pocota; species Pocota personata. Next base: position 69,171,316 of record OY720431.1, read on the forward strand.
AAGTGTGTTGAAGTCAAGGCAGATTATGTAGAAAAATAAAATCATTTTTTAACTGAAAATCGCAGTCTTTGATTGTCAGGCCGAGAACTTTTCACCTTGCCCTCGTATTACCATTTTAAGATTTTCTATTTTTTCGTTTGCCGCTTTAATATTCTTATTCTTTCTTCGTACCTAATGTTCAATTCTCTTTTCATATCTTGTACCAGATCCAACTGAGATCTAAATTCTTGTCTTAATTCAGTTTTTATATTTTCTTTAAAGTTATTTAATTTAGCCTTCATTTCTTCTTTAATCATTTTAGTTTTGCTAGATGTTTCGGTACTATTAGTATTGAAAAACAATATAAACCTAGTACTAAAAGCTGATTGCTGGATTTTCTTTGTTAGGTGTTCCACTCGCTATTCTCTACTAGATGATGTTCCACTCGTTAAGAAGTTTTGTTGCTGATTGTCATCCAAACTCAATTGAGGTTACGGACGCGGAGTCTCAATCTTTTTTTTTTTTTTTTTTTTTTTTTTTATAGAAGAAGGGGAGATCTTCAAAAGATACTGATGATCCGAGTAATCAGAATGCCTGATTTTTACTGACTAAAACCACCTCCCACATAATTGCGATCTAGTCACTTGGACTAATAAGTAATTTTTTTTCTGACATCTTAGTCTTTGTATGAGTTACACCCCCTGGTGATCCTTTATTTCGAGTGTGTATGTATTTATAAGCAAGTATATACATTTTTATTTTTCTTATATTAAGTTAAATCGAGAGGTTTTGTTCTTTTAAGCCTTCGTAATTGATTTTCATTATGCATTAGTTTTCTTGCATCTATGTTTATATGCTCTTCTAGCTTTTCTTTGTGTTTTTTTTGCATGTTTTAGAATTTCTGCAGATACACTTTCTACCTTTAGGTCTCGATGAAGGTCAGCACCTTATTTTGGAAACGTTGTATTTTGTCTATGTTTGTCTTTTTGACACAACCCCATAGTTGGATTCCATATGTCAATGTTGGTTTCAGAATTTGATTATATAAAAGCACTTTATTTCCAATTGATACGGATGAGTTTGTTCCTATCAGCCAGTGCAGTTTTCTATATTTGATTTCTAACTCTTCTTTTTTCTTTTTTACGTGCTCTTTCCATCTCAACTTTACATCTAGAGTCATACCTAAATATTTCGCTGTATTAGCGCATTGAACTATTTTTTGGTTTATAATAATTGGTATATATTTAATTTTTTTATTAGTAAAGTCAACATGGACTGACTTAGACTCGTTTAATTTGATTCTCCACTTATTAGTCCATTCACAGATTTTGTTTATGCCAATTTGTAGCTTTTCTGTGGATTCTTCATTGGTTCTTCCTACTGCTAGTATTGCAGTATCATATGCGAATGTTGCCATAGTGTGGTTTTCTAATTTAGGAATATCACTAGTATATAATAAGTATAATATTGGGCCCAGTACCAGTACACTACCTTGCGGTACGCCGGCCTTTATTTCTCTTAGATTTGAATAAGTACTCTGTTGTTTTATTCTGAAATGTCTTCCATCTAGATACGATTTCAGAATAGAAGCATATTGATTTGGCAACATACATCTCAGTTTATAGATAAGTCCTTCGTGCCATACTTTATCAAAGGCCTGCGCCACATCTAAGAATACAGCCGAGCAAACTTTCCTTTTTTCTAGTGCTTCTTCGATTTTATTCGTAATTCTGTGTACCTGTTGTATCGTAGAGTGCTGCCTTCGAAAACCAAATTGATGGTTCGGAATCAGCTTTTCCCTTTCAATTATTTTATTTAAACGCTTTGCGAATACTTTCTCAAACACTTTTGATATCATTGGCAATAACGAGATAGGTCTGTAAGATGACACTTCATTTGGCGGTTTACCAGGTTTGGGAATCATTAGGACGTCAGCAACCTTCCACAAACTAGGCACATATTTAAGCTTAAATGTGGCATTTATTAAATTTGTTATTTTTATTATTGCCTTCCTTGGTAAGTTCTTTAGTACGACACCAGATATAAGGTCATATCCAGGACTTTTCTTTGCATTTATTTCATGCTTAATTAAGTTGTAAATTTCATTAGGAGTTGTGAGCAGAATTTCTTCGCTTTCTTCTTCTGAAGGACCTATTAACGTAGGTTGTATATTTCCATTTTCAACTGGTGGTTTAAATATGTTTTCTAGGTAGTCTGCGAAGAGAATGGTTTTGTCCTCATCGCTTCTTGCCCAGTTTCAATCAGTTGCTTTGATTGGAGGTATTTGCACAGTAGGCTGTTTTAATCCTTTTGTTGCTTTCCATAGAGAGTAATTAGTTACGTATTCAGCTGTTAACCCTCTGAGGTACCTTTTCATTGAATCTTCCTTAAATTTTTTAATTTCTCTTCTTAGTTGTTGACAGAGGTTCTTTCTTTTAGCACTATTTTATTGTCACGGAAACATTTATATTTAGCTCTTCTTCAATTTGTTGCTTTATTTTAGGAGCTGTTAAAAATGGATCGAGTTTGCTTAAACGAACATTGGTTGAGTCAGTTCTAGAGGTGGTCTTTGGTGACTTGTAAGGTTACTGGCGATATGCCTTAACTCTTTTCCCCAGTTACCGTGACTGCTCCTCCACTGTTCTGCACCATGCATATCTCGGTCGACCCGCGATTCTGCCATTCTGGGTTAACAGGTTCCATTGCATCGTGTAGTTAGCTAAAGAACCATCGCCTGGTGTCCAATCATGAGTATCCAATCCAGTACCACTTTCGTCGTTGAATGGTGATGTCTATCGGTTCTTCACCCGTACTCACATGGAGCTGCTCATATAACAACAAGGATTAAGCACCGGAAAGAAGGAGTCGTGGCTTGGTGTTAAGTCTAATTGCATTGCTTCTTCATATCTTGGACAACATACCAAACGCTGACTTTGCTTTGCTAATTCGGCTGGCTTTATCCTGTTGGGTTCCGCCTTCGGTCGAAACAATACTTTAAAGATAATGTAAACTCTCTCTTCCAGTGGTCCAGGAATGCTTACTTGAACTCATGAGTTAGCTTCGAGGCAAATGATTTTTCTTTTGGTATTGTTTATCTTTAATCCCACGATGTTTGCCTCTCTCTCCACACCTGCTTTCATTTGGTGAAGGTTCATGATTCTGTGTTATAGTAGGCATACGTCATCAGCGTAGTCAATATGTTTGAGTTGAGATGTAAGGGTCCATTGAATACCTTCATTTCTCGTCAACAAAGCAGCACGAAGCACATCACTAATCAGCAATAGGCGAAAAAATGCAGCCTTATCGGACCCAACTTTGGATCTCGAATCAGCCTTCCTCTTTGCAGAACGTACAATTTTGATCCGTCATAAGTTGCCTTTATACTCGTAATAGCTATTAGTTTTTCTAGTAGACCTCTCATTTGCAAGGCAAGCTAAATAAACTCTCTGTTGAGTTTGACGAACGAAATCGATGAAATGCACTGCTCAACGATGATCCGCAAGGTGATATGATATATGAAGGTGTTGATATGTTGATTCCTTTTAGTATGACTTTTTATCTATCTATTATCAGCTCAATCTGATTTGGGTGCACATCGGTGACGAATACATCCTTTAAAAACGTAGCAAAATGCTCCTTCCATCTTTGGAGCCTATCCTGATTCGAAATAAGCAGAGAACCATCTAAGGCTATCACCGGATGTTGGCTGAAGCGGTGATCACCTATCACCTCTTTGGTGATTCTGTTAACAGTTCTATAATAGCCAAAAGTCGTCATCATTTGATCATTTGAATTCGGTAACGCAGAATGCTTACCCACGTTACATAGACTAAAAATGTTAGATCATTCGCACTTGCAATTTTAGCCTGCATGTACAAGGACTTATACATGCAGTTGCCCGAAACCACCTCTAAGAGGTAAAGTAAGCATTTCATCACGAACTCGATTGTTGCCCTGGCAACTGGCTCAAAACAAGTTTTGAGCTGTCAATAGTTTCCCGATTGATCGCAGTGCAGGGCCCTTAAGTTTCTACATGATTAATAAAATTCAAGAAACTTTCCATCTTCATCAAATCCACTTTGATTATCTCCCAACAACATTTAATGAGTATTTAAGTTGGTATTTAGTGTGTGAGTGCAAAGTTCATTATCCTGAATGCGTTTCCCGAGGTGATATCGTGTAGGCTGTGTTTTCCCGCTGTACTATCAAAGGAAGTTAAATTTCCGTTCGCATATCGATGAGATAATCCTTAAAGCTAACTCATCACTTGGTTTTGCCAAACGTTAATCCAAAGAATTCTCCAATCCTTGCGTAACCAGATCCCTTTATATTACTTTTGATCGCCCTTTCCTCCAGTATGCCAGTCAAGCGTGATCCCACTTTCAGTGAGTTCATATATCCAGATTCGAGAATATTCAACATCGTTTTCTTCGATTTGTTCTTCAAAGTCTGCCCTGAATCGACACTGTTATCTTGCTTCCCTATCAAGACGTTCTCAACCTCATTAACTTGAATACCCTTGAAGAACGCAGAGACGTAGCAGACATTATGTTCATTCATCAATTCCCTTCAGGTTGTATCGATTGTACATCTTTATACAAATCTATTTTCTTCAACACTAACCCTCGTAATTTACGATGTCCTCGTCACTTCTTCTACCGACCCACCGCACCTCTTATGGCTCCAATGAACCAATTTCCCTTCCATAATATATTTGATTAGGACTCTCCCCTTGCTATTAGCACCTTCATTAAGCAGTGCGATGATTTTACTCTCCTGAATGAATTGCTTTCCGAGGACACTTCGTCGAATAGATTTTAAAATGGGACATTTTCCTGTAAAGTGCAGAATACTCGTATCTTTTTCTTAGTTCAAGTTACACAAGATGCAGTTTCTGCGATCACCTTCACGAAACCGGTTTGCATTCAATCCGAGTAGCCCAGCTCGTATTTTAAATGTCCATGTTATGAACTTCTTGTCTACTGCGTCGTTGAAATAAGTGTGACCTATAAGATGGTTGACTTTCCAGTACACTCCATCGGTTCTAATTTTTGCGCTCTATAGATGTTGATCAATTTGATCCTTTCAAATATTTTCCGATGTTGTTACGGGTTTCAAACCAATATATCTTTTTTTCTAATTACTTCCGTTGTTAGCATTTGAGGTAACCGACTTACTGGACACCTGAATAAGGTTTTATATATGTAGGCTAGGTTAGGTAGATGGGTGCCTTGTGACAAATAGAGTCACTGCTCACTTAGGCCAACAAATTCGGGTCCATTGTGCCCAATCGTTTAACCATGGAAACGTTAAAAGTCCGCTGTTAGAACCACCCAGATAGTGAAATAAATCTCAGGAGGTCCGTAAGCTCTGTATTACCTAAGTCCTCCAATTACGAGAAGAAGTAACTTCCGAGAGTCCTTTTTCTTGTAACGGGTAGGGCAGGACAATCACACAGCAGGTGACGAACTGATTCAATTTCTTCTTCGTCCCTGCAGCTTCTACAGTAGTCGTTATGTAGCACACCGAGTCGCTCCGCGTGAACTCCACTGGCACAATAACCAGTAATTATTCCAGAAACAACCCGTGTATTATAACGACTAAGTTTCGCCAGTGAAGTGATCAGGGCCATAGCGCCCTGGCCGTTGCGCATGTTTCCAGATGAATCCATCGTCTATTTGCTCGATCGGTAGTTTCGTCTTCTATTTTCTTTCGTAGGGAACTGATTGGGGTTACTTCAAAAGGGAGGGCCCGCGATAAGTGCAGCGCCGACCTTTTCCTAGCAAGCTCGTCAGCCCTTTCATTTCCTTCGATATCCATATGCCCTGGAACCCAGCAGAGGGTCACCGCATTGGCTCTGGATATTCCATTTAAGACCTATTTGCAGGTTTTCACAAGCCTTGATCTAATTACAGCAGAGTCCAGAGCCTTAATGGCTGCCTGGCTGTCTATATAGACAGTTATCGTTTTACCAACGATATTACTCTCGCGTATAGCCTGTATGGTGGCTGTGATTTCGGCCTGAAAGACGCCGCAGTCGTCGCTTATTCTAAAGGAGTTGTTTATTCCTAGGGCCTCACAATAAACTCCGGCTCCCGTGCCAACGTCCATCTTAGAACCGTCGGTATAGAACGCCAGTTCCTTTTTCTTCATGGTTCTCAGGTTCCTCCAGTGCGTTCTGTCAGGAATTCTTATGTTGAATCTCCTTTCAAATGCTAGCGTAGGGGTCATGAAATCAGTTTCCGCCTATCTGCTGGTAGTTCCCCATCGAGATAAAATGGAGGCATGGCCGTAAAGGCTCGATGACCACAATCGGCCTTCTCTCAGTCTTACAGCGGTGTTAGCTGCCAGACTGCTACAGTATATATCAAGCGGAATGAAACTGAGCGTGGTTTCCATTGCCGCTGTAGGTGTTGTTCTTATTGACCCCATGACTCATCATGAAAGCTGATATTGCTTCTCAAGAACTATCCACCAAACTAATGAGCCCAATGTGAGAATGGGTCTTACGACCGCTGTGTATATCCAGTACACCACAGCTGGTTTGAAGCCCCACGTGTTGCTGAATGCCTTTTTTGCAAGAATAGATTTTATATATGTAGTCCATGTGTAATTTCAATGTGTAGAGATGCATATCGGGAACACCGGTTTCCAGGCTAAGTATGCACTCCGGTAAACCAAATACTTGTTTAATATAGAATACTTAAGCTGCATAGCTGTAAACTGACCTAAACACGGCGTTGAACAGTTTCATTTTGGCTGATGACTATAGGGTTCTTTCCTGTGAAAGCCTTTTTTAGCTTGAACTTATCTTTCTTTTAATTGATTAGTTATTAATAGTTTCCGTGTAGATACTTATATCTTTTGACTATTTCTTTTTCTGAGCCCTTAAGTTGCCATTTTTCTTTTTTAGCCTTTTTACCTAGTAAAGGTGGTATGATCATGATCTTCGACTTGCCGTGGTTGATATTGAAATTTCATATGCCTCAATATTTTTCCAGATTGCTGATCGTGTCTTGTAAGCCACTCACATTTTCGGCTAAAATGTATTATTATGTCATCCGCATACATTAGGACTCGTACGAGAAAACCATTTATATGCAGTTCACCTCCCAAAAAATCATACAGATCATTTAACAGCAATGTGAACAACAAGTGAGCTGAGTAAACAGCCTTGTTTTAACCCATAGTTGTCTCAAAGTCATCTGACACATGTTCACCGTCCCATACCGCAGATGTTGCGTTCGTATATAGGGTCGAATATTTTGTTGATACCTCCATACTGCTAAGCTTGAAGTATAGTGATTTTCGATCTGGAAATCCAACAAAAATGCCATGCCTTTGTTCTCTGGTTTTAATTGCTATGATGCAGGATAAATTGTAGATGTTGTCCACTGTTGAGTACTGCTCTCTAAATCCTGCTTGGAACTCATTCAGGACCTTTTGCTTCTTTTTCCATTTTGCTAGCCTGTTTTGCATGATTCCCATTAGAACTTTGGCTACGCAGTTCATGAATGGAATTCCTATGTAATTTTCCACTTCGTTGGCATCTCCTTTTTAAACTTTTTAAAAAACATTCATGTATTCTCCTTTTTGAAGCATGCGTGAATATGTTGTAATATCAATTTTCAGGGAATCAATACAGTGGTCCGCCTCCTTACGGACATCTCTCTTACAATGACAAATTTCCTGGAACCAATTTTTTTTATATTTTCGAAGTAAAATATATTCTGATAAGCGGACACTACACATTCTGTACGAAAAAACTCCTATAAAGTGACGCGTAGCACTAATAAGCAGACTAAGGGAAGTGAACGCTGGATTAAGATCGGTAGATTCCCGTTTTATATATTTTAATTTTTCAAAATACAGTTTGTTATATTTAATTCAGTCTTTTAATCGGACAAACAAAATATAGAAACAAAATATTTTTGCAAACTCACTTTCCAGGGTGCAAAGATGAGATTGCTCACTCAATTTGTCCTATGTGCAATCCTCATCTTGGAACGACATTAAGACAACAATTACAGAGGTTATACCTCTTGGGCCATTTCCAGCTTCTCCCACTATAAATCGGCTGGACTTGACGGCATACTCCCGGTAATACTGCAAAAAACACTGGATCAGGTGGTCCCTTGGCTAGTTCCGATCTATAGAAGCTGTATTCTTCTAAAGCACGTCCCCCTGAGTTGGAGGGGTGTTCGTGTTGTGTTTATTCCGAAAGCGGGGAAGCGGGGGGATGAATCTGCAAAGGATTTCAGACCCATCAGCTTGTCATCTTTCCTCCTTAAGACGTTGGAACGTATATTAGACACGCACATCCGTAATACAATAGACACATCCCGTCTATCAAAATTTCAGCATGCGTACACTAAGGGGCGATCGATTGAGACGGCGCTCCATGAAGTTGTGCGTACGATAGAAAGACAATACAATACAAAGAATTTACTTTTGCCACCTTTTTAGATGTTGAAGGTGCTTTCAATAACGTTAGTACTGAATCGATTCAGGAAGCTCTGTCCCAACTGGGTGTAGGGAGTTTAGTAGCAAGTGGTAGTGACTATGCTAAAAACCAGAATCATTCAATCGACACTCGGTAATAGTGTTTCCACCCTATCCGTTGTAAGGGGAACTCCTCAGGGTGGGGTTATCTCTCCTCCTCTTTGGCTTATGGTAATTAACAAAATTCTGTGTAGGCTTGACCGAGACGGTGTCAAATGGAAATGTGGCGCGGTGACAAACGAGTTCAAAACAACCATTTTCACTGACGGGTCGAAAATGGACTGCGGGGTAGGGGCGGGAATCTTCTCTGAATCCCTCAATATCTCTAGTTCATTCCAGGTGGAAGTTCTTGCTGTACGAGAGCCGTGCCGTCTCCTCAAACATACATCGATACAACTTAACACCATAGCCATTTTCATTGATAGTCGGGCCGCTATCAAAGCCATCGTATCTGCGACTTCCTCCTCAAAACTTGTTGAACAATGCAAGGAGGAGCTTGCCGCACTCGGTCATCGGTCTACGATCAGCCTCATCTGGGTGCCTGGTCATAGTAACATTGACGGGAACGAAAGGGCTGATGAATTAGCGAGGCAGGTATCTGCCCTTGATTGCTCCCGTGCGGAGGAGGTCAATATATTCTGTTAGGGGCCCTTAAGGGTAGAATCTTTGCTTATTTCCTTACAGATGCTGGTAATGGATGGCGAGGGTTGCAGAACTGTGTCATATCCAGGCAGATGTGGCCCAAGTATAACTGGTGCAGAACACAAGAGCTAATAAAGAACCGGACAGATATTGCTAGAGTTCTGGCAATTAGCACTGGCCATTGGCCTATAGGGGTCCACGCAGCCAGACTGGTCATTACTTTTAATGCACTTTGTCGTAGCTGCAATATGACCAACGAGCCTGAAACAATCCTTCACTTCCTTTGTAAGTGTCCGGCCCTTAATAGGGTCAGACACCGTACACTTGGCAGACACCTTTTTGATAATATTAGTGAGTTAGCGGAGACAAGCATCGGGGACTTTATCAGTTTCCTCAATGCTACGGGGTGGATTTAAATAATCCTTTCTCTCCTTTCCCACAAGTCCAACGTCAGTTTCTACAACAAATTAGGTCACTTGAGTTGTGGTATTAAAACGGCGCCTTTGCGCTATGTATGTATGTTATCACAACCACACCTACCTACCTACCTACCTAGGGGTGCTTTTACTGTACACACTTGTCCTTACAGGTTACAGTTTTTTACAACAAGTAAAAAGAAGTGCCGTTTGCCGCCACCACTAACATTCCGAAGGACTTTGAACTCGATCCCCAGTCGTGTTAGTAGAAACTCGGGCTTTACTACTTGAAGCTGACGATATTAGTCAGAGAATAACAGACAGTAGTTGAGTGAAAGCTCTCTTGACTTAATGTGATGTGCATGTTCAAAGTTTCTACCATATTCTTTCGTACAATTGTCCCCAATAATTTTTTGAATTTGTTAACTATTCTAATCTAATAACCAAAATGTGTAAATTTAAATTTTCAGGCGGCTGGTGTAACTTCGACCGAAAAAATTCCAACTGAAAAGACTTCGAAATCCAAAAAACAGCCCATCACCTCTATTCAGAACGAGTGCGATTTATGCCGAGCAAACCTCTATATATCCATGGTAAAAACGGATGAAGGGAACATCTACTGTTTGCAGCACGCCCTTAAGAATCTTAACAAAGGCAACATTCAAGCCAAACAATGCAAGCTCATATTCAGCTACAACATAGAAGATATAGAGAATCTTATCAAAACTTTAAAGGATCGACTTGTACAAAAGCGAACCGCTGCAAATAAAAAGTCAAAGTAGTATTTGGCGACTCGAAGGCGAGTCAGACGGAAACTCTATTAAATGCACAGCATAGTGCGTGCAATGTAAATATTAAGTTCTAGTTAGTAGTTAAACCAGTTTAATTACAAACAACAACAACAACAAAAAAATCTGTTTATTTTTCTAATTGACCTTGTAGTTGTAGGAATAAGTCATTGTATATAATTTGTGGAATCCTGGTAAAAACAAAAACACATTATTCAATCTGCTGGATTGTAGGTGTTTGATCATATTTTATTTTTTTTTTTCTGTAAATTATAGGCTAGGTGCAAAAAAGGTAAATCTACATTCAAAGGTAATATGATCCGGTAGCCCATAAAATCATAGAAAAGAAAAGAGTATAAAATACCCGTAAAATTGTTAAAGTAAAACTCTCGATATACATACATACGCCAGAGCGTGTATAATAATCTTAAGAACAAATATGATTTTCGAAAGAAAACGAAAAAAAAAAAAAAAAAAAACACATTTTTTTAATAATGCTATAGATTAAGAATGATATTACTAATCGAGTATATAAATGTATACATATTTAATATAATTGTGTGTAAAGGAACTAAATGAGTTAATCTATTGTCTTGTTGTGTATACCATAACGCGATATACGTGGATGCTCTCAATACGAAGATGTGAGTAAGGATTTACTCTTGACGCACCGCTTGTAGACCATGTATACTATTATTTTATGTTATAGTTTTTGTGATTGTGAATTTTTCCTTATTAAGAAGAATTATTTTTATTATTATTTCTTTTTTTTTCTGTTATTCTATTTTTATCATACATGTTTTTGTAATAGAAACGTAGCAATTATCCAACAATGTTCTGTGTATTTACTTGAATATTGAAATAAACATTTGATGTATGTATGGCTATATGTACATTATACAATTTAATTAAAATTGAGTATTTTTGTCGTTGCCGATTTTACAGGGAGGAAATGCTTTTGACCTCACATGTCTATAGGAAACCTAAGTGTAGTGACAAAAAGATTTGAGGTTACAATTCGTCATTTCAAATCTGACAGAACTGCGGAGACTAAAGTTAGGTTTCCACTTGTCGATTTGAAATTGATAAATGACGTATTTTTACGTCAAATAGAAAACTGGCAAGTGGAAATAATGAAAAACTGCTTGTCATTGAATTGAGTAAGAGCACCAGTCAATAACTGACATAGAATTTACATGACAAGTGGAAAAGCAGTTGTCAAAAAAAATTTCTGTTTGTCTTTAATTGACAGTGAAAATTAATTAGCATCATTTGCAATTGTTTGTCAATCAAAAGACACATTTTGATATACAAGGTAGGTAAATTTAAATTTATCTTTTCTCTAACCGGAAAAATTTAATAAATAAATAATTCCCATTTGTAAAATATGTAGAAAAATGAATATTCCATCCACATCGAAAGATGTTTCAGAGGAAGGCCGTGGAGAAGACATCTGTGGAATGGAGCGTGGAGTCCTAAGTTGTTCTCATCCATAAAGTGGAACAATATGAAAACATTTGGGACTCTAACTCCAAATTCTTCAAAAACCGGGAAATGAGTAACAATTCATGGAACACCATAGCTGACACCCTCGGCATTCCAAAAAATGAAATTTATGTTGAGGTGGAATGCGCTTCGTAGCAACTACCAAGTAAGAAAAACTTATTGCGGAGAATATTTTTTTTCCTCACATCAATTCACAATTGACAATGAGATGACTATTCCAAATTGACAGTGCAAGTGGAAATAGCTTTTAGCGAACTGACAAAGATATTTATCAAAATTTCATTGTCAATGAACTGACAAAAGATTTTTTGCCAATAATTGACATTAGTGGAAATGAACTGGCAGTTGTGTCATTTAATGACATAAAAGAGAGGTGTCAAACTTTGTCAATTGATTGACATGTGGAAACTCACCTTAAGAAAGGAAACCAGAAAATATTAGGTGCGCAACTAAGTTCTCAATAGATTGCTCCAGCAGTAAGTGCTGGTCGATTTTGACATATACAAAACGTCATGAACCGAGCTTAGACATAAACAAACTGTTTTGACATATTAGTGATTTTGTTTTGGCGTCATATACTTTTGGTTGCGTGAAAAAGTCTGATTTTGTGCCAAATAATCGTCATTTGCAGGAAGTGTTGATTTTCTTCTTTCATTCGAAGAAAACGGCTCCAAAAAGTTTACGGAGCTGCTGCTCTAAGTGAAACAACGTGCCGCGATTGTTGACGACCGTCCGCGTGAAGGAAGGCCAAAATCCTTTGAAGACGCTGAATTGGAGGCATTGCTCGATGAGGATCCGTGCCAAATGCAAGAACAGCTTGCTTCAGCATTAGGAGTTACCAGTCAAGCCATTTCCAAGCGATTGCATGCGTTTGGAATGATTCAAAAACAAGGAACTTGGGTTCCTTATGATTTGAAGCCAAGGGATGTTGGGCGTCGTTTTTTCGCCTGTGAACAACTGTTCCAGCGGCAAGAAAGGAAGGGTTTTCTTCATCGCATCGTGACGGGTGATGAAAAATGGATTCATTGCAGGAACCCAAAGAAAAGAAAGTCATGGGGGCTACCCGGTCATGCTTCTACGTCGTCGGCTGGGCCGAATATTCACGCTGCGAAAATTATGGTATGTATTTGGTGGGACCAGGTCGGTGTCATTTATTATTAACTGCTGAAACCCAACGAAACCATCACTGGGGAACGGTATCGACTTCAATTGATGCGATTGAGCCGAGCACTGCGCGAAAAACGACCACAATACGAGCAGAGGCACGAAAAAGTGATTCTACAGCATGACAACGCTCGGCCTCACGTTGCCAAAGCTGTTAAAACCCACATGGAAACGCTCAGATGGGAAGTCCTACCCCACGCGCCATATTCCCCAGATATTGGGCCATCCGATTATTACTTGTTCCGTTCGATGGCACATGGTCTGGCTGATCAGCAGTTCCGCTTCCGCTGAAAACATCAAAAAATGGCTTGATTCGTGGATAGCCTCAAAAGATGAATATTTTTACCGTAGCGGTATTCGAGCTCTGTCAGAAAGATGGGAACAAGTTGTAGCTAACGATGGGCAATACTTTGAATGATTCATTTGTAACCATTTTTTCACAATAAGGCCATTTTCGAAAACGTCATTTGATCGTCATTTTGATCGTCAATTTGATCGTCATTGCAGCACTTAAGGGTTGCAAACGTCAAACTGCAAAAGTTTTTTGCCACCATTGATCTGTGTCGCCTGTATATTTTTTTTGCAATCGTATTTGACGTTTTCAAACAAAAAATGGAGCCCTTAACAAAATTTATTGAGAAAATTGTGTTGGAAAATCTTAGTGAGAGTACAAGTCATAACAATAATTATAATTTACGTGGACGAAACGTTCTTACTGTTCACGAGATCGAAATTCCTCCGAGTAGTCCGATTCAGTCATTTTTCTTATTGCGCAGCGCAGATGTCTGGCTGCTTTTTTGCAGCGCAGATGACGTTTATGAATATCTGCCCTGCAAACAATGCTGCAAATGCAGTGTGATTTATAATGTTGTTTTCGAACAAACGACTTCTGCAGCTTGCGTTTAAGAACATTATGCAAAAGCAATTTGATGCAGTTACATTTTCATCAAAAAGAACTTAGTTGCGCACCTAATAATTGGTCACTAAAGACTAATTTAGAGGGGTTCTTGAATCTTTTCAGGTCAAAGCAAAAATAATATAAGAAGTTAATTCGGACGTCGAAAAGTGCTTCCTATACAGATTTTTGTGAAAAGATCGAAACACTTGGTGCAACTAGTAGATTGGTTAAAGTTCTGAAAAAAGGCAAACCGACGAAACTGGAATCTTTTGGGAAAGCTATATTCAGCATAGTTTAAATAGAATTTTAGATTTAGTATTTTTAAATAACAAAATTGATTTTAATATTTTAGAAGCTTTGGATCTTATTGATTCCAATAAAATGCATCACAAAGCTTTATTCTTAGAATTTAGAAGCTATAATAATTCTTCCGCGTTTACTTACAACTTTTCTAAGACCAATTTCGCTGCTCTGATGAATTATCTTAACAGTGTTGATTGGGATGCATTGCTGAACACCTCCTGTTTAAAAAGTAATTACGATTCCCTGGTCAAATAAAAGATTGGTAAATATACGAAACGTAAAAAGAAAAGCGTATTCAACTATTTTAAGATATAAAACAAAGTCGGGTTAGTTACACCATTTATAACTCACGAACGGCTGGACCGATTTTTATGATCTTTGATTTGTTAGATGTGCCTCCGCCCCGAATAGCAGAATAAATATTAAAACATTGGAAAAATTCACGAAAAATAAATGCATGAATAAAATTCATTTTCTTTTACATTTTGTATGGAACGGCTTTTTTGATGATATCTCGAGAACGGATTGACTGATTTCGATGAATTTTTTTTTTGTTCGGCTCAGCCTCGAGAAGTTTCCTCGCGTATTGGAAAAGTAAGAAAATCACAAAAAAATTAAATCCGTATACAACGCCATCTCTGATACAAGATAGAAGCAAAAATGAAATTGCCGTTAAACCTTCAAACGACTGGAAAACCGACATGCAACATTGCGAAACACTCAGCAATGGCCAAAGTTTCGGTAACAAGTAAAATCATCATCTGCGATGAATGCACAATTGCGCACAAACGCGCATTGGAAGCACTCAATCGAACTATGAAAGATCTGCGCGCGCAATGACTCAAGATGTTTTGGAGGCGCAATGATTCTACTTTCTGGCAATTTCCGCCGAACACTACCAATCATTCCAAGATTGACTGCTGCCGATGAAAAAAACGCTTGCCTCAAATCATCGACTCTGTGGCGCTATGTGAAGAAACTTCAGCTGATGACAAACATGCGAGTTGTATTGTTAAACGATCCATCTGCCGAAGATTTCTCCAAGCAATTACTGACTATGCCGAATTTTTGCAATTTCGTCTCAACGAAGGACGAGCTCATTCACAAAGTGTTGCCGAACATCGTTGCTAATCACAAAAATCACAATCAGTTAAGTGAACGAGCAATTCTTGCGGCAAAGAAGAAAGATGTGGATCACTTAAACTTCACAATTCAAAATCAAATCGTTGGTCCACTGCATTCCTTCAAATCTATCGACTGTGTAACAAAGGAAGACGAAGAAACCAACTATCCAACTAAATTTCTAAACTCATTGGATATGCCTGTCTCCGCCGCACAATTAATAACTGAAGGTTGGCTCGGTGGTCATCATGCTTCGAAATCTAAACCAACCAAAACTATGTAACGGAATGTGTTTGGTGGTGAGAAAACTCATGGGCAATGTGATTCACGCAACGAAACTCAAAGAAAAGTTCAAAGGTGAGGAAGTTCTCATTCCGAGATGATCCTAACAGATATGCCATTCGAATTTATTAAACGAATTCAATTTCCGATTCCGATTGCATTCGCCATGACGCCATGACGATCAACAAATCACAAGGCCAATCCTTGAGTGTTTGTGGCCTGAATCTAGAAAATGAATGTTTCTCTCACGTGTTGGCAAACCATCCCCTTTGTTCGTTCTCGCACCTGACAACAAAACGAAAAATGTCGTATATCACAAGGTGCTTCAATGAAGGTAATCCACCCGAGTGCAACCCATCCAGCAAATAGTTTAACAGAAAGTACTAGTAGTGCAAAAACTTAATTCATTTTATTTTAATAAAAAACTGAATTTAATTCAACTAATAAGTTAACACAACATTCTCCGGGTCAGCTAGTTTTAAATAAAACAAGCTCTAATCGTGCATTTTTTTTGAGATTCAGAAAAGAATATGAGTTCTTGAATAGATTTCTATATAAACAATACGTCTTGTCCGTTGAGTCTGCGATAAAGGGTAATGGTGAATTATTTTGGAATTACATTAATTCAATGCGAAATGCTCATGCTTGCCTAAGGTAATGGAATTTGAAAATGTAAGTTCAGCCGATTTGAAAGGAACTTGCGACTTATTTGCTAACTTTTTCGAGTCGGTATATAATGAGTCTCGAGTCCAATCCCCATTTTGGGAATCTGCATTGCGATTGATCGGGAAGCTACTGACTGCTCAAAACTTTGCTTGGGCCAGTAGCGCAACAATCAAGTTCGTGATGAAGTGCTTGCTTTACCTCCTAGTGCTGGTCCCCGGGTAACTATTAACCCTTATGCGTGTACGCTAAAATTGCAAGTGCGGGTTGTCTAGGGTTGTCTGCGTTACCGAACCCTAATCGCTACAGAAACCGACACTATGCCTCGGATAAGGAATGATCACATGTTGACGACTTTTGGCTATTGTACCCGGACAAAGATAGGTCTCTGGAATGTGAAGACGCTCCTCGACTCGGGAAGTGAAGGGCCTCACAATGCCAGATTCCTTCAATTGGAAAAAAGAATTCATGCGATATAGACTGGACATTTTGGGGGTAAGCGAAATCAGATGGTTAGAAGCGGGTGAGTACCAGTCCCCAACGCATAACACTGTACTACTCTATTCCGGAAGACTATATGGAAGTCCGCGGGAATATGGAGTCGGACTGCTGCTAACACCAACAGCATGCAAAGGCCTAATTTTCTGGCAACCTTATGGTGATAGGATTATGTCGGCCAGATTCCGGACTAGAGTACGACGAGTCACCATCATACAGTGTTATGCCCCAACGGAGGGCTCGTCTGAGGACGAGAAGAAGAGCTTCTACAATCTCTTAAGCGCCGTCTTCAATACAACACAAAATGGAGACATTGTTATAGTGATGGGGGATTTGAATGCCAAGGTAGGCAACGACAACGAAGGGCTCAAACATGTAATCGGGAAGAATGGACTAGGCAACCGCAATGACAATGGCGAAAGGTTTGTGGATTTCTGCAATGCCAACCGCCTTGTGATAGGTGGCACCATGTTTGAGCACAAGACCTGCCACAAAGTCAGCTGGGTTTCCAACGACAGGCAAGCAACCTCCAATCAAATTGACCATTTTGCTATTAGACGCCGCTTTAGAAGAAGTCTCCTGGACGTCCGAAACAGGCGAGGGGCAGATGTGGGGATAGTACGAGATCACCATCTTATGATAGCTACTCTTCAACTACGCACTGCTGCCGTTCGAAGATCCCACGGTTCAACATCGATAGACTTAGTGATCCCTCAGTGCGCCAACAATTAAGGGAGCACATTTCGCAAGGTATGGAAGCAATCAGCAGCTCACTGCCCACAACCATCCAAGACCATTGGTGTGCTGTGAAAAATGTTTTTACATCTGGTGCTGAAAGAATTGTCGGTCGATCACAGGAAAGACATAGGGCGTGAATTTCCGAGGATACCTGGAGACGGATTGACGAACGGAAACAGCTGAAAGCTCGCATTGCAGCCGCTCCAGCAGCAGGGAGTAATGAGCTAGAGTCCCTATATCGCATGAAGATGAGAGAAGTTCAGCGTAGCGTGCGACGTGACAGGCGCAACTACATCAACGCGCTGGCTACAGAAGCAGAAGATGCTGCACGAAGGTGCGATAGTAGGACCGTCTACAGAATCACAAAAGAGCTGACAAGTGGTCGCAGCTCCAGCCAATACCCTGTGAAAAGCCCAGACGGTTCCTTGCTTACTTCGGATGAGGACCAGCTTAAGAGATGGAAGGAGCATTTTGCTACGGTTTTAAACCGTGTATTCGCTAGCGATATGTTCCCAAATGAGAATGAGGTGTCCGAGGTAAGAAATGCCCGAATACGCACCGCGCCTCCCAGTAAGGATTAGATCACTACCGCGATCAAAGCACTTAAAACCAACAAGGCGGTCGGACTTGACGTTATTCCCGCAGAGCTCTTACGAACAGCGCCAACAACATCGGCTGAGCTTCTGCTTCCACTTATAGAGAGAGCTTGGGAAGCCGAGAGCTTTCCTGACGAGTGGAAAAAGGGAATGATCGTCAAGCTTCCTTAGAAAGGTAGTTTAATGGAGTGCGGAAACTGGAGAGGTATCTGCGTGCTGTCTGCTGTAGCTAAGATAATAGCTAAAATCATCCTGGAGCGAATCAAACAAAATCTCGAAGACACACTCGATGCCGAACAAGCAGGTTTCCGCTCTGGATCCTCCTGTGTCGACCACATCAACACCCTGCGGATTATCATCGAACAGTGCGTTGAATATCGATCGCCACTTCACCTGCTGTTCATCGATTTTGAGAAGGCGTTCGATAGTGTTAATAGGGAGTTTCTTTGGCGTGGCTTACGCATTCCTGGTAAATTAATTGCTATTGTCAAAGCTACTTTCGAAGGGTCCAAATGTCACGTTCTGCACAGAGGAAGGTTGTCTGAGGAATTTGAGATCCAAAGTGGGGTAAGCAAAGTCCGCGTTCGGGATGTTGTTTGAACACCAAGCTCCAACGTTGAATCCGTGCTGTTATATGGATGCAGCACGTGGAGAGTGACCACCGCTATCACTAGAAAGCTGCAAACGTTCGTTAATAGGTGCCTGCGCAACATCTTAAGGATTTTCTGGCCCAATCGTATCTCTAACGAACATTTTTACGAGAGAACGGGTCAGGAACCAATAGGCACAACCATCCAACGCCGTAAGTGGCAGTGGATTGGTCACACGTTCTGAAAGGGTGCCAGCTCCATAGCGAACCATGCTATGCAATGGAACCCCTTAACTCAGGACGGCAGAAGACCTGGTGGTCCAAGGAGAACATGGCGCAGAGCAGTCGAGAAGGAAGCACGGCAGTTGGGGAAAAGCTGGGGAGAGCTGAGACCGTACACGATGGCGCGTAGGCGTAGTCGAGGCCCTAGGACCCACAAGGGGATATAGGACATAAGTAAGAGTCCAATCAACGATAGCCCATTACTCTAATATAACTGAAGTGTAGGATATTGGTGTGTTGCAACTTTCGGATGATGATTTAATAAATGCGTTACAGGATCTTAAGAAATATAGTAACCCGGACCCCGATGGAGTTCCAGCGGTAATATTAAAAGTGTTTATCTTCCGTATCTCATCCACTTAAAATTATTTTTAACCAATGGCTTGTAACTGGAGAATTTCTTAGTGAATGGAAATATTTTTATTGTACATTACTCCAATATTTAAAAGCGGTTTAGGACAAAAAGTTGAAAACAATAGACCCATATCAAAGCTTTCTGCAATTTCAAAATTGTCTCAAAGCATTGGTAAGAACAAACTTTGTTTCGCGGTTAAAGAAATTATTTCCAATAATCAACATGGCTTTGTTCGAAGTATGTCATGTATATTTCATAGTTTTGAAAGACATGTACAAGTTGATGTACTCTACACAGATTTTACAAAAGCTTTTGATAGAGTACATCACACTTTACTTTTAGCTAAGCTTAAATCATTGGGTTTTCACTCTTCAATGCTAAGGCGGTTTTCCAATTATTTAAGTGATAGAAGGCAATTGGTAAAAGTTGATAGTTTTACATCTTGGATAATAAAAGTAACTTCTGGCGTCCCACAAGATAGTCATCTGGGCCCGTTACTATTTATTTTGCTTTTAAATGATGTTCACGAAGTACTCAATTTTTGTGAGGTTTAAAATTATTTGCACGGATAAATAATAGAGCTGACTGCATTCGATTTCAGTCGGATATCAACAGGTTATCGGTATGGTGTAAACACAATGCATTAGATTAAATGTAAGATTTTTACAGCGCACCGAATTATATATAACGCCGCTTTTTCGTGATTATTTTGTTAATGATCTTAAACTTCTTCGCCTTGATGAAGTCAAAGATCTCGGGGATGTATTTGACACAAAATTGAATTTCTCATTGCATTATGATTACACCATTGCTAAGTCTAGCTCTATGTTAAGATTTCTTATATGAAATAGCAAAGACTTCCGAGATGTTTATAGTCTTAAATCTATCTACTGCTCGTTGGCTAGACCTTATTTATAATAGTGTAATATGCGAGCTACGGCTCGAGTAGATAAAACGATATTCTGTGAAATTATTTCTTTATTTTCTAGTCTATAGAACAATTCAAGTTCACACTATACTATTCTTCGCAAACTCCTTCCTTACAAGACCTCTTTCTTCTCAAATCACTTTATCTTCTTTCAATTACTTAATTCACAAATCCAAACTAATTACTTCTTCTTGTTAGCTCTCAACTTTCAATTTATCACAAAATTACAACTTCGACTGTTATCACTTTTCCAATCTCCTCGTGCGGTTCAAAACCAACTGCCTGGTCTCGATCGCCATCTGTCCTTATATAGCAGAAGTTTCTGATAGCCAGAAACTTCTAGCAAATTCTTCTACCACTGGAACAAGAAAATTCTGATGTAATAATTCCAGGATGACAGCTGCAGCCAATAATCTCTTGTTCTCTCTTATCCGTGATATTCTCCGTCTCTTATCGTAGACACGAACTGTGGAGACTAATTGCAGACACGAACTTCGAATGAAAAGACACTTCGGAACAAAATTATGCCAAAATGAAAAGACACTTCGGAATTTGTTGCATTATGCTACATTATGTTACAATAGAATATTCATCCATCATTTGGGATTCCCCGTATGGTGTTCAAGAACTTAGTTTCGAAAGAGTGCAAAAGAATTTCACGAGATACGCTATCCGTAAATTAAACATGTTTGATGAACTTCCTAATTATGACGAGAGGCCAAATTTATTGGCCTGCGAACCTTAAGTTTCAGGTGTAAGGCAACTGCTGTCATTTTTATTCGCGATTTAATTAATTATTATGTTAATTCACCGGAATTTATTTTTCTTATAAATATGTACATATGCTCTCCATAGATCTCTGCGAGTGAGAAATTTGCTTTTTGATAGAATGCATAGAATCAGTTATAGTTGCAATGACCAATAACTAGGTGCATACGCACGTTTAATGATCTTTGCAGTGAAATTAATTTCAGCTTATCTCGAGTTGAATTTCAGAATTGCGTTTATTCATTGATTTTAGATTAATAACATTATTGTTTATTTGACGTGGTCTATAAGATTTAAAATCGGTAGATGATCCTTAGTCGCGCAACAAAAAACAGTTGTGTAAAGCGATACTGAGAGTACGCATTGAGAGAACGTAGGGCTCTATATGCTCTGTGATGGAAAAAATAAAATAAAATAAATCTGATGGTTCCTTCACTGAGACGAAAGCGGAGACTTTCAGTCTTCTGCTGGAAACTCACTTCGCGGGAAATCAGATAACAACTAGGTAACAGCTCAGCCCGCTCACCCACGCTGAGCTGGATCTAAGCCAGAAAACTCAGCGCAGCTGGTATATTGCATAAGGTGTGGTAACCAATGAGGTTATCAGGTATGCAGTGACATCTTTTGATGGTTTCAAGTAACGATTGAATATATCCAGCTATGCTACAACAGGGTGTAGACCAGCTGCTAACTACTCTGAAAACTTCAGACCTATAAGTCTGACTTCCTTCCTGTTGAAAACCATGGAGAGATTAGTTGAGATCCACGTGCGCAAAGTTGATTTGAGGCAGCATCCTCTATCGGAGATGCAGCATGTCTATCAGCGCGTAAAATCCTGCGAGCCTACGCTTCAAAATCTGGTTGATAGGATTGAATGCGCGCTCGATAGAGTACGCGATGGGTATCTTCATCGACATTCGATAATGCGACCTTTGACTGCATGTATAACTCTGCTAGACAACACGGTGTAGACAAAACATTAGTGTTGTGGATTAAAGCAATATTAATGAACAGAACTTTGGCTGTGGATGCGAATTGTGGCCGATATGTAATGGCAGGAGTCAACAGGGGATGTCCGCAAGGTGTAGTTCTGTCGCCAGTGCTATGGTGCATGGTGGTCGACTCTGTTGAACACTCTAAATGGTTCTAACGTCTACGCTCAGGCATATGCGGATGATGTTGCCGTACTTTTTGTCGAAACATGCCTAAAGACTGCCTGTGCTAACGGGCAATTGACTCTGGATGAATGGTGCACTCCACTATCCGGATCTCCAATGAAGCCAAATATTTAGGAGTAATCCTTGATAAAAAGCTCCTTTGGTCAAAACATGTCGAGTGGAAGACAGCCAAGGCGCTCTTAGTTTTCTGACAGTGTAAGGATGCTTTCGGCATGACATGGGGCTTATCACCGATAAAGGTTCTTTGGAGCTATACGGCTATGATACGACTTTCATAGCATAAGCGTCGGTTGTCTGTGGGAAGGGGCTTTCACGTAAATATTTGACTGCCTTTTGCACAAAACTCCAAAGAACAGCTTGTCTCGGCTGCACGGGGGCTTTTCTGAGTACGCCTAGCTCTGCTCTAGATGCACTGCTCAATCAACCTCCTCTTAATACTTCTATCATAGGCAGTAGTATCAAAGCAATCCATCGTCTTAGGCGAGGTGGCTTTTGATATAACCCACACTGGAGTTTTGAAGACATTGCGCGACACTTGTTGAATAAGACCCCTCTCTTATGGACATACCGTCTGACGCAATGCCACCAGAACTTCGGTTGTTGCGCAAATTTAAAGTCGACTTCCCTTGTGTTTAAGTCTGGCTTCGGTCAGAATCTGAACGTAGAAGGAATTGTAGCCGAATCTTCAATGATGGCTCTAAAACCAGTCAGGGGTTCGGTGCTGGTGACTTCTTGGAGGAAGACAATATCAGGCAGCATTTTTTGTTAGGCAAATATGCGTTTGTTTTCCAAACGGAGATTTATGCAATCCTAATGGCCATGACCTATTTTGTATGGAAGAGGTGGAAGGGTAGGAGTATTTGTGCCTGTAGTGACAGTCAGGCTGCGCAACCCTTTAACCACTTCCAAGGTAGTTTTAGAATGCAAGAACTCTCTGAATTCGGTCGCAAGGCTGTACTCTGTTATTCCTGTCTGGGTCCCAGACTGCACTAGAGCGGGCAGACTAAACAAATGCTCCCGGACGTCTGTAAGAAATATGCGGCATTCTTGCTGTCCCTCAGCAAAAAAGACTGCAGGCTGATAACGCCACACCTTACTGTGGTGTGCTTAAGTGTACAACAGTCTGCGACGTTTGTGGAGAGAGCGGTGACACTGCTAGACACTTCCTCTGTGAATGTCCAACTTTTGATCGCATCAGGTGGCAGATTTTCGGCGCTAATGTGATGAGTGCTGATACCACAAACTCATCAACACTGAAGCGTTTATTCGACTTTCTCCGGAAGACGAGGAAATTCCATTAAAACGGGAACAACAGGGTTTGCCTCTTGGTAGTACAATGGACCAAATAAAATGTACGTTCTTGTTTCGCCTTTATATCAATGTCCCCGCACCATGACACATCTGCAGCTTGATTTTGTACAGCTTTCCCGATCTGTCGAGAAGGAACGTTCCGAAATATATTTCTAACACTTGATATCAAACCGAATTCGGAACGAATCCTTCTCAAGGCGAACAAGCCGTAAAAAACCGAGTCGCTGGTTCGCTGCCGCCGTTCCCATTCCCTCTGTATCGCATTGTTTTAGGGGAACCTTTGTACAGAACGAATTGTCACCGTATTTATAACGCCCTTGACTAGAGTTCTGCTCCCGCGTGAAAAATTAAAACTTTAAATAACGACCAGACATATATTTTATCTTGACTATAGTGATAGTTCCAAATTTAAGCTTGAATATGACATTCAATTTGCGGATTTGTAATTTATTAAATAACAATTCTATTCTTTTTACAATTAACAGTACAATAAAACCAGTAACTACGAAATCAAGTGCTTTCTGCCAAAAAGTTGGGCTTTTTTCTCAAACATTGGCGATTTGATTGGAGTATTGATCTTATAAAAGGAATTCATGGAATGCTTGATATAGGTATCATACATTTCGTTGAAGAAATTCTTGATACCCTCGTCGTTTTTGTTGTCATGGACTATGATGAATCTTATTTGACTGGCGGTCACAAAAGACGTAACAAACCATTGGTTGAACTTGTCTATGGACTTGAGATGCATGTTGGGTGTTTTCCACTTATGCTCATCCACTAAATCAAGAGCAGCGTGCGCGATAAATTGATTTAGATGTCTGTTGTCTTCTTTCTGCAATTTAATATCACAAAATTAACAAATTCATTGAGCCAGTAGCATGTAGACTGAATTGCCTTTAATTCTTTGCTAACGTTGGAGAACTCCATTTCGAAAATCGGATTATCACTATGCCCGACTATAACAAAATAGTAACTGGACATCTTAGTATTATTCTAAAACACTTTTCTAATAATTTTAAAGCAACAAATGAGTTCCACTTCGAGAATAATGAAATAAATTTTCAAAACAAAAATTATTGTCAAATGTCAAATTATAGTTTAGTTTTTTGCGCTTACATTCTTGACATTTGGTGCGTTGTCATTACGTTACGTTCCGCCTAAAGTTGCTATTACATCATTTTCAATTTTTGGAATACTGTGGCCTATTACACCATTTTCAATTTTTGGAATACCGTGGCCATTCCATACTAGTACCATGCATAAGACAGTGTTTAGCTTTTGAGCGGTATAGACGTGTTTAGAAATTGGTCTGATTATAATTTTTTTTTTTGTTGGGGGGTTCGCTGGAAAAATCACCGAAAGACATTGCAGAGCTAGTGCGCGAGGGATGCTTCTGTAATAGTGAGGGACTTTAACCCGATCTAAAAAACCTCCCGGGGGGACTGACTTTCGTCATCCCGAATTGGATGCACTTAGTCGTTCGACAAATCAGCAATTCATTTTTAAATTATTTGAAAAATAGAAAAGAAAAATCCGCCTATTGTGGGATTTCAAGACCTTTTTGTTTGAAATATTACCTAATTTCTGGCTTTAGCTAATTCTTACAGATCAAGAGGTTTTACCCGTCTTAGTCTTCTGATTACATTGTTAGTATTTAATAGTTCTGTTATTTCTGTGCTAACCTATTTAGGACGAGAACGATTTACTGGGAATTTTTCGGAAAAATTTTCAGGAGTGCATACTATAACCTTAGCAAACAATTCTGATAATTTTTTGATTTGGCCCTGTAACAGTGTGGCTCTGTTATGAAATTCGTGGTGCAATATGAGGATTGCGTGTTAAAAGAAAATCAAAGGCGTGCGTCTTTACCAAAAACTAAAATTGAATTCTTTATTACGTAGTAATATGACATAGTAAAATACACAGAAACCAATGGTGCCTAATGGCAAGAAAAAAAGGAGGAAAATAATCGACAGGTAGATGTCGTTGCGCTCACACGACCCCTTCTTGTAAAATTGACTCCTGGCAATTTACCTCTCATAGTCTTGGAGCCATCTTGGTGGTTTTCGGGAGCGAACCGGTGCTGTATCCTTCCGGTCGACGATTTCCTCAATGTCTTCTTCTTTGTCACTATCTTCCATTTGATATACTGATGACCCATCACTCGTAGAATATTGTTCAGTTGGCAACTCTTCCTCATCGCCGGTATTTGTCTCAATGATGTTTCGTTTATGAACTGGCGGTCGCTCCATGAATAGCGGTAGGGCTTTCTGCGAACTGGTATATCATCTACTGTACGTAAGGAATGTTGATCTATGGTGCAGTATCCTAAAATCTCGTTGTCTGTCGAGAAGGCTTGTAAATTGTTGCTGACTATTTCTCGAAATTTTTGAATTTGTGTTGGAGATATAGATTTCGGAAATGTTGAGATTTGATGTTCGACTTCTTTTAGAATACATGGTGGTATAGTCTGGCTTTGTTTTAATATGCAGGAATTTATATTTGTGTGTGTGGTGTAGCCTGAGTTCGTATTTTGTTTTAATTGGACATCTCCGTTCGTTTCGACAGTTATGGTAATGTTATTGGCCTTTCTCCAATCGCTGCCGAGTATCAGTGGTATTGGTGCATTGTTTACCACCGCTACAGGACCAAATGTGCAACATATGTCGCCTACTGCAACGAATAGGTCAATTTGTCCTACAGGTCTACACTCATTGTCAATGGAAGTTATTGCTGAGCCTTCGTATTTTTGAACTGCATAATCAGGTGGTATAGAACGACGATCGATTACTGACTGTTCAGCACCGCTATCGATAAGAGTGGAAATAGGTTTTCCATCGAATGCATAGGCATCTACGATGGGTAAGCCTCGATCACCACCTTTTGACTTCAATGCGCAGTTTGCTTGTTTTGGAGATGGTTTATTTGGGCAGTTGCTCAGTGAATGACCAGTTCTATTGCATGTGTAACAGGGTATTGGACATTGCGAAACGGGGTGTTGACCTTTTTTACAGCGTGGGCATACATAAGTATTTATTTTTGTATTTTCTGTGTATGCTGGTTTCTTGAAATTATTGTCTGTAAAGGACTGTGGCGTTCTAGTGTTGCGATACATTGTTGTTGTGTTGTGGAACTGTTTGCTGGTGTGTTTTGTGTCATCGTCAAGTTTTTGCCCCAGTTCGAATAGTTCGGTTATGGTCGAAGGTGTGCCAATGCGTAGAATACGGCGGTCTGTATTGTCAGCAACACCCTCGAGTAAATACGCAATTTGATCTTCCGTAGGAATATTTACATTCTTTGGGGGCTTAGAAATAATATCTAACTTACTGCTGAAGTACTGGATTATAGATTCGTTCGGCCGTTGGATACGTGCATTTACTCTGTCATTCCATTCGCGTAATGTTGGTGTCTTTATGAATCGTTTCCTGAATGAATTGAGCCATATATTCCAGTCGTCCCTTGAATCGCCTTCGAAGTTCTGCCAGTTTCTTGCAATGCCCGTTAATTTGCTGGTGCAGAATGCTAATTTAACCTCGTCACTCCATCCGTTTATTTTTGCGGCTTTTTCGATGGATTTTATGAATTGCTCGGTGGAGTTGCTATCTTCCCCGTTGCATTCCAAAATCGTTTGCGTCATGTCTGGGTTGATGACGACAGTCTGAATAACTGCTGGACAAGTCCCTACCGAACTAGAAGTACCTGCTGATGGTTCGATTTTCCTTGCTTTAAGGGTAGATAGGATTTTATTGTGTTTGATTATGATTTGAATTAACTCATCTTTTGTTGTTGCTGTTGTTTCCAGTCCTCTTGATTTGACTTCTGTTTGGAGTGCATCCTTCGTGAACTGGTTCAGAATTTCTGCGTCGATGGTCGTTTCTAAGAGTTGCTGGACGAGAGACATTTTGTTGTCGGGTGTTGGTTGTTTCTTTATTGTATGTAGGTTGAGATACCGGCTGCGCCATGTAACAGTGTGGCTCTGTTATGAAATTCGTGGTGCAATATGAGGATTGCGTGTTAAAAGAAAATCAAAGGCGTGCGTCTTTACCAAAAACTAAAATTGAATTCTTTATTACGTAGTAATATGACATAGTAAAATACACAGAAACCAATGGTGCCTAATGGCAAGAAAAAAAGGAGGAAAATAATCGACAGGTAGATGTCGTTGCGCTCACAGGCCCGCTGATCATTTAGCCGATCGAACCTGTTACCATATGGTCGCCGTCGTCCATACCGCATATACGAGTAAATGCGATTTTGCATAAAGTAAGAAATAAAAAACTAATTTGGGAAGTAAAATCTTTATTGGTTCGCTGAAATTAGATGATAACGCTCAAAACTTTTTACAAAGTAATCGAGTCGTGACCTTGCAAAATTAGTAGGCGCACCTCCGTCGTGTTGCAGAAGGTCCCACATAATGACTCAATCCGTCGAATCTTACGTCAGCATCCGAAATGTTGTATTTTTTCTTAGGCTTCTGAATGCGCATGCTTGTTGCAGTAGTGCGGTGCGATATTTCGCCGAAGTTGTTTATGGGAAAGGTTTCCTCCTCCTTTCCTATGGAGGATCCAAGCATTCTGAATACCTACATCAAAGAAATAAGACCACCACCATTTCTTCTTCCGGGTAGATATACGAAAAAATGATATGTTTTGGTCCATCCTATCAGTTCACTCATAGCTTTGTTATATTCTTTCAAGACGTTAGGTCTAGAAACGGTGATGTGGTTGAACGTCCCACGTGAATAACGTTTAGCTATTCCGACAGGATTTGCTCCAAATATGGTTGATGCCACACACACCACGGAATTATCCATCCATTTGGTAATTGAAATGCTCAATCTCGATATTGTCTTCGAGTATTGGGTACCCCTTGGCATCTTCTTCATTTGATCATTTTTAAGTAATGGACAATTCTGTGGGACTCTTCTTTCTCTTATGGTTCCTGTAGCATCATAGCCCAAATGCTTCAAGTAAGATGGAATAGGAATTCCAGTAAAGAGATTATCGAAGTAGAAGCAATATGAAAGAGACTTCAATTTCGGGGGCATGGCGTGAATCATTTCCAATAAGGGAGCTACACATTTCCCAAATTTGGTTTCCAAAACAGGGTTGATGCGGGGGTTTTTGCCTTGGTATATCTCAAAATTTACCAGATATCCTAGTGGAGAATTCAAACACCAAACTTTGTACCCAAAACGTACCGGTTTTCCGCGAATAAACTACTTGCATCCATGACGACCATAGTATGCTATCATGGACTCGTCGTAAGATAAATCTTGCTCCGGATGAAAGTTTTTTTGACAGTTTGTAATGAGCCGGTCGGATACTGATCGTAATTTCCACATTTTGTCCTTTGAATAAATTTTGAGATGGTGGTAAAGCGATCACGGGTCATTGCCGATGCTATCATCTGATTATACAAGTCACCGTCCTTGCACCAATATGACTTCGTGTCTCCAACTTGCGAATATCCGATCACTAACATTATACCAATAAAAACCCTCAACTCATTTGGAGTTATCTTTGGATTGCAAATTTCCCGTAGAGTTCCATATTCATTGCTTTGTTCGGCGATCATTTGCAACAGCTCATCATCGAAAAAACGTTTGAACATATTCCAGGCAGGAAGGCTATAATCTCTATAATCTAGAGCTGGAAATATTGGTCTAGTAGCTCAGTTTTCCATTGAAATGCATACCCCAATTGCGTGGTATTTTTTTTGGAACGTTGCTTGAAGAAGAATCAGTTGACACCTTTTCGGTTATCTCAGCAATGGATTCTGCAGATGTGCTAGGCTCCGGTGAGACCGACGCAACGCATCTCAAACGCTTCATACGCTTGGGTTGAAGAGCTTCCAACACTTCCTCGTTCTCTAACATCTCAACCTATAAAACAAGGGCATTTTAGTATCATATTTTTAAGAAGTAAGAAGTCAATGGCATACATTATTGAAAAACAAACTGCTCACGTTTGAAATAATATCAAAGATATCCCCATAAGCACTAAGGTTCGGGAGGTTATCATCATCTTCGCATTTCTCATTTTCCATCCGAAGTTCGCATATCTGTAATAACAGTGTACGATGAAGATCATCACCGGTACCTGCTTCATCTTCTTCAGACAATGCGACCGAATCCGGCATCTCTATAAAGAGTGTCATTTTTAATACATTTTTATTTTTTAAATTCATTGTAACTTAATTGCTAGACAAAAACGCTTAAAACTAACTTAACTATCTTATTCTAACTTACTGGCCCTAAGCGGGCGCTCTAAGTTAATCTATAAAGAGTGTGCTCGGAAATACATTGTCGTAAACAACCGAATTCACCATCTCCTCCAAATACTCTAGAGCTTCATCGGTAGTTTTAAATTTTTAGAATTATAACCTATATTGTATTTTAATTCTCATACCAACGATAAGAAAATATTTTAAAAAAAATTGCTGAACAAAATGTTATTTGCATGCGGTATGTACGACTGTGACCATATGGTAACCAAGATACCAATATATCCGACTCATCAAAAAAAGTTATAAAATATGTTTTCTTATATTTTAATGTTCTATGCAAATGACCAAAGTCACGAATCGCAAACAAAATCGTTATTCTGGCACGTATAGACATTCTTACCTAAAGGGACGCTCCATTTGACCTTTTTTTAATACTTCTGAAAAATACAAAATTATGCTACCTGCTACTATGTCTAGTAACGTGCGAATAAGTTTCAAATTGTATTTCAGCAGACGGGTCAACGCATACTCAGTTGCACTAATACTAGCGAGTGGCGATATCTCTTTATAACTGTTTAATAAGTATCGGTAAGTGGAACACTACCAGTGTGACCGTATAGTAACAGTCGTCTTAAATGGGTTAACGTGGTTGAGAAGCCTACTTTTGTGCCTTTGAGCACAAACTTCATCTTCAACCATTTCAATATTAAGATCTCTATGTAGATCAGCGTTGCGTATGTACTAAGGTGCATTAACTATGTTCCTTAGTACCTTATTTTGGATTTTTTGTAAATTTGTTTGGCATGTGCATGCTTATTATAGTTGGACAGGGATGAGTGTCTCCCAATAAGCCAATACATTTTACTATATCGCATGTTCAACTCATCTCTTTTTTTAAAAATATAATATGGTCTGAGTTTAGGTCATTTAATCTAATCTGCCATTTTTTAGTCCATTCTGAAATACTGTTTATTGTCATTTGAAGCTTTTTTGTTGCTATTTCGACAATTGCTTCCACAGCAAGTACAGCAGTGTGATCTACAAAAGTTGTTAGTGGTGGACCCAATACTCTGCCTTGAGGTACGCCTGCTTTAATTTCTCTTAATGTTGAGGACTCTGTTTCTTGTTTAATTATATGACTCCAGAATTTTCGAATACTGCTCGGCAGTTGCTTTTGTAATTTGTGGAACAATCCTTTGTGCCAGACTTTATCGAAAGCTTGTGCTATATCAATAAATATTGTAGAGCACACATTTTTCTCTTCAAATGCTTTTTCGATTTTATCTGTGATTATATGCACCTGATCAATTGTAGAGTCCTTATTTCTAAATCCAAATTGGTGAATTGGGACTATCGATTTTTTATCAATTATCTTTTGCAGACATTTTACCAGCATTTTTTCGAATAACTTGAACAACATTGGTAGTATCAATATTGGGCGATATGAGGTTACTTCGCTAAGTGGTTTGTCTGGTTTTGGTATCATTATTACCTCCGCGACCATCCACATGTTTGGCACTTATCTTAACTTGAATGCAGCATTTATAATCTGCACTAGCTTTTTTTAAACCTTTTCGTGGAAATTGTTTTAAAATGTTCTCTGTAATTAAATCAAATCCTGGGGCCTTTTTTATATTTATGCTTTTTTTTAATTTCTTTGGCAAGTTCTTTAGCTATAACCGGCCGAATGGATCTATCTTTTTCGCACCTTACTTGGATTCCTTGATAACCTTTATCTTCATAAGGTTTGAAGACGTCTTCAAGATAATCTGCAAAAGTGTTTACTTTCTCTTGGTTGCCTTTTGCCCAGTTACCTTCTCTAGTTTTTACTGGTGGAATTTGAGCTATTGGCCTGTTCATTGTCTTTATTGTCTTACAGAGCGAGTAGTTGGTACTAGCATCACTTGTAAGGTAGGTTTTTTTTTTTTTTTTATGATTTGCGCGCTCCAAATGGGATATGAATACCATTAAATTATTTCAGGGCACGGGCGTTTGTAGAAATTGAGAGAGAGAGAAAGAAAGATTGGTGTAGTGGGTCTGAAACTTAGGTGGTATTAAGTTTTCAATAACTGGGGAGCTTGTTTGTTTTGCTTTTTGTTGTTGCTCATGATTCACAGTAATTTTTCTCCTCCACCTGATGTCATCATCACGATCAAGTTGCATTTAAGCCATATGACCACCCTACTGCCAGTGTTATGCCTTCGCAGTAAGCGAAGCTTACTAATTAAGCTAAGCTTTCGCAATTAATCGACTTTTTTATTTATTTCAGACGAAATAAATAGATGATTGTTGAGATCAGGAATTGAACCGTGAACCAAGAGCGTGACAAGCGTTGATGTTACCACTACACCACGGCCACCCTTAAAGTTTTTTAAAGTCTCGTTATTAAACTCTCTTACAGATTTTCTGAGCTTATTATTTACATTGTTCAGTGTGGTTTTGTCACTTGGCGACTTGTCTGTTGCCATCGTTTCCTAACTTTCCTCTTTTCTGTAACAATTTCACATATTTCGCGAGGATAAGAGTTTTATTTAATCTTGTTTTTAAATATTTGCACTGCTTCTTCTAGTTCATCTTCTGTTTGAATAGCTGATGATACTTGGATACTTCCTTCCAATTTCTGTCTGAAGTAGTTCCAATCAGTCAGTCTATTAACTAGTTTTGGACTATGTTCTTTTATTATTATTTTATCGCCAAGTGTAAGAAGTATTGAGGAGTGATCTGATTGAAGATCAGGCCCGAAGATATATTTTTATATATAAAGAAGTCGACAAGATCTGGGGTTTTATTCCTATCTGTTGGACAGTAGGTAGGTTTTTCCGTTGCGTAATATTTTGCGCCATCTTCTTTAATAGTTTCATATGGTTCTCTGCCTCTAGTATTTATTACTCTAGATCCCCGATATTTATTCTTGGCATTAAAATCCCCTACCGCAATTTATCTATTGTGAAATATGAGGAAAAGACTTTTAAAATCTGTTTTCTCTAATCTATAGCTAGGAGAGCAGTATACTGATGCAACAGATATTTCCCCACTGCTCGTTTTTATACTTATAGAAATTCCTTGGATGGCACATGATTGGAATTTTTTTATATTATGGTGTTCAATTGTATTCTTTATTAACACTGCAGCCCCACCTTTTACACAATTATGAGGGTGTGGGGAGTGTGGGGAGTGGTATTATATCCTTGCAGTTTAAAGTCAGCAGTCAATTTAAAGTGCGTCTCTGAAATAAGACGTATATCTATCTAATGTTTTGACTTTTCGGTACAGCTCTTTTGTTGCTGTTCTGCCACTCTAGCAATGATATTCTATCTAATATCTAATATCGTTTCTTCAAAACGCTGCAGCCGCTAGGAATCAGCCGTATATTCGTCTATCGTGCCATAAAGTTATTTGAAGATACTGGTGATGTGAAAGACAGGCAAAGAACGGGTAGATCACGTACCGTTAGAACGACAGAAGCCATCAAAGCTATGAAGGCATGAATAAGGCGAATCCAGTGCGGAAACAAAAAATCTTGTCTCGTAAAATGGGAATTTCCCAAATTTCAATATCTCGCATCATAAAGCAAGATTTAGGTTTGGGGGCATACAAAAGGCATACTGGCCATTTGCTGACTAACGCGCTAATGGAGAAAAGGAAAGAAAAGTCGAAACGCCTGTTAGCTGATTACGCTGGTGCAGAATACCGCCGGATTCTCTTTACGGATAAAACAATTTTTACGGTGGAGGTCATCTAAAGGAGCTGCAGAGCTTGTGCCAAGGGTACAAAAAGGGCATCACCCTGCGTCTGTCATGGTTTGGTGGGGAGTATCCTATGAAGGTGTTACAGAAGTCCATTTTTCTGAAAAGGGAGTAAAAACTTCAGCAGCAGTCTACCAGGAAACTGTTTTGGAAAGTGTAGTTAAACCGCTCAATCAGTCCCTCTTTCAAAACAAGCCGTGGACCTTCCAACAGGACTTTGGTCCCACCCATAAGGCAAAAACCACATAAACTTGGCTCACGGAAAATGTTCCTCGCTTCATAAGCATTGACCATTGGCCATCAGCAAGTCCGGACCTTAATCCTTTGGATTACAAGCTATGTATGGTCCGTTTTAGAGGGTATGGTGTGCACTAAAAGGCATCCAAACCTGGAGTCGCTAAAAATTAATCTAAGGAGAACAGTCGACAGTTTCCAATGGAAATCGTGCGTGCTGCGATTGACGAATGGCCAACTCGTCTCAATGCCTGTATAAGGGCAAATGGAGGATTTTGAGTCAAATGATTTTTTTTGTTCAAAATAAATTAATAAATGTTTGTGGAAAAAATGAATTTAATATCTTTTGTCTTTATTTTTTGAGACCTATTTACATTTGTAACAGTATTTATGATAGTACTAGGTAGAAGCCCTAGTGCAGACAGCAACTCAACTTTTGACGAATTTGATGCGCTGTCCGATTCCATCACTCGAATTGTCTCCTCGTACCCTCATACTGAAATCGTCATTGCGGGCGATTTCAATATACACAATTCGGATTGGCTTCAACATTCTGGCCAGACAACACCCGAAGTAAGGTATGTTTAACTTTTCGCTGAGATAAACAATTTGACTCAACTTGCAAATGAGCCTACACGTATACCGGACATTGAAAGTCATTCCGCCAACACTTTAGACTTGTTTCTTACTTCGCACCCTGATAAATACACTATTGATGTTTTAGCGCCTCTAGGCAGCTCTGACCATAATATCGTATCAGCTAACTTCTCGTACTCCGACCACTCAGTTAAGGAAAAAACACCTAAAATAAAAGTATGGCAATACGAGAAAGCCAACTGGAGCTGCTTTAATAGCTTCTTTAGGAGGTTTAACAGGTCACTATACTTCCACGATAGCGATGTGGATGCCGCAGCTGATATGGTCACTGACACAATCCTCTTAGGTATGAATGCATTTATTCCTAACAGATAAAGAGCATTAAACCTAAGGCAAACTCTTGGTTTGACCAGAGTTGTAAAGAGTCTATCAGGTCAAAAGAAGAAAATTTTCGGTCTTATAAAGCCAACAAATTTGAGGAAAACTGAAAGATGTTTAAACAAGCCAGAAAAGACTGCAATGCCCATATTCGACGTGTAAAATTCTTACATGACCAAAAATTGAGGCAAAAAAATCTACAATGTCCCAAAGGTAGTACAAATGTTTGGCCATTCGCCAAAAATATTAAAAATTCTACCTCGTCTGCCACCCCAACGCTCATTTACAATGACATTCTAGCTGTCAGCTCCTTGGACAAAGCCAATCTGCTTGCTGTTCGCTTTGCAGTGAACTTCATGCTGCCAGTTAATGCTTTGTCTCAGCCTGCACTTGAGACAAGTTCACTTTCGCACTCGTGCAGTTGCAATAGTACTCAAAGGTCTTAACATACACAAATCCACTGGTCCAGATGGTATCCCCCATAGTTTTGAAGAGATGTTCTTCTACGCTGGCAAAAACTCTGCGTAAACTTTACTGTCTATCCTACTCTTCAGGGCTCTATTCGAGTAGATAGAAAACAGCATTTGTCCAGCCCGTCCCTAAAAAGGCGCTTCCTCTCTTTCCAATTATTAGAAGGGACGTAAGTGCAATGTGTCGATTGCACTTACGTCCCTTCTTTCCAAGGTCATGGAAACGCTGATAAATCGTCAGCTTTTGTCCTCAGGTGCTTTTGTCGAAAATGCGTGCATATGGCGTCGATGAGTCTCTTCTTCAATGGATTAGAAATTACATTTCGGGGCATTCAGTACAAGTTGTCTTGGACAGCTTCAAGTCTGCAATTCACCATATAAATGCTGCTGTTCCCCAAGGGTCTGTTTTGTCTCGGACTCGTTTTCTTATTTTTATATACGATCACTTGCCTGCAGCTTCTAATCCAATTCATTCCTTCGCTGATAACAGTACCCTCAGTTTTTCATATTCGTTCCCTAACTTTAAGTTAAACACATTAAATTCCGATCTGGACAGCATAATCAAATGGGGTTCAACCAACCAAATATCCATCAACCATTATCCATGGATGGCACTTGCATCATTGAAACCGAAAGACTTCCCATTCTAGGTATGTGTGTTAATAACCATGTTCGATGGAACGATCACATATTCGAGGTCGATAAAATGCTCCAAAATGTCTAGGATTCCTTAAACGGTGCAAAAAATATTTTATCCCGTCTGATCTGGCCTTAATTTATATGGCATTCATCCGCCCTAAGCTGGAATATAACGCTCATATCTGGTCTGGTGCACTCAAGACCGTTCTGCACATTCTTGATAGGGTATAGAATCGCGCGTTAAAACTTATAGGTGATAGAGACATTGTTAACTCCATACATTCACTTGAGCACCGACGAAATGTCTCATGTCATTCCCTATTTTATCGCTTTTTTTATAAAAAATGTTCCAGCGAAATAGCCACTTGCATTCCTCCCCTTCAAAATTTCACCCGCAATACGCGTCATGCTTCGAATGCACATCAGTTCACCTTTAAGCCCAACTTCGGTTGTACTGTCAAATATAGGGATTCGTTTATAAGCCGAACGACACGAATGTGGAATGATTTACCAGTATTTCTCCCTCACTACATCCTTCAAACATTGAAAGCCAACGTGCACAGGCTTCTTCTCTGTTCCTCTTCCTTTTGCCTTTTCTCTTGCTTTAAGGTCAATTTTCCTTTTCAGTACACCTACAGGGACAACTACCGATGCCTGGATGAATTCTTCATTTAATGCTGACCCTTTCCGTGCTAGTTCGTTCCCTTCTATATTACTATGTCCGGGAACCCAGAAGAGAGTGACTTCATGGGTATTGCATATTCTGTTTGTCGGCATGAGGAAACTGTTTTCGATCATTTTAGCCCCGTCAGTGTAGAGATGAAAATCCTGTGGCCTTGTTATTACGTTGGATTCCCACTCCAGTCTACTGGGAAAAAGAATATAGTATTTGTTGTAAAATTGTATGTAAGGTACGGCATAGTCTGTTGTTCTATCGATCCATATCTTTTAAATATGGATCCGTGTCCAAAGGAGCTTTGCTTTCATGTGCTTGATTGTTTAAGACTAATAACGCTTTTGACAGACATGCTTCGCATGAACTCATCCGACAGTACTTCTCGATTTTATTTATCATTTCCTGAAAGAAATCTGGTGTATCAGTAGCAGCACAATACCATATGCATACATAATCAGGTGTATTAGCAATCCATCACGAACGTCACTTATGAAGAAAGATAAGTAGATTAAGCATCCCTGCATATATTTGGGTTTTTTGTGTAATTCCTATCTGTAGTAGCTTGTACAAGAGTACCTTTCTATCTACAAAATCTAAAGCTAATTTAAAATTAATGAAAATACAATAACTTTTTTTTCATTCATTTTCTGCTTGAAATTCATTTAATATATTGCATTCTCAATCCCATTTCTACAGGTCTGCCCCACAGCTCTCTCGCGAAAATTGTTGGGTTTGAGTCTGAGAATGGAGAATACGAGGGATTTTACATCTCTACTTTCGGTGACACTAGACTCGAAAAGACCTCAATATAACATAAATTTACTGAAAATAATTCTTTTATATGGTCTTTTATTTACCCTCTTTTAAACAAATAGGCACGTACAAAAGTATTCAGAAAATAAGTCAGAGGCCCCATAACGTACCGATCGGCTCTCTAAAACCCATTTTTTCTGAGACGACAAGAATAAATGTCAGTCCTCCACAAATGCATATTCTAAACGAAGGAACTCCGAAATACAGAGACATCTTACACAAACCTTTAAAATAAATTAAAAAAAAAATCGAAACCGGCACCAAAACAAGCCCTAAAACCTTAAATATAATTACGCAGTTGAATCACATTAGACTTTTTAACCCCCTCCCTACATAAAGGACACTCATCGCGGTCATCTAACCACTCCAGTATGCAATGCCAGCAGAAGAGATGCCCACACGAAGTTAAGCTCGTGTTAATCCGAGGCTCCAAACACAAAATGCACTGAGGTGCTTCACTATTACTATTTCCTATTACTCTCGCGAGCATTTGGTTACTTTTACTTTCAGATGCTTTCTTTTTGGACTCCTTCCACGCGTCAAATGAGTTGACCGCAAATGTTATAGCCAGCTGAAGCAAAGTTATCCATCCGAGGATTCTGTAGCCATATAGCGAGTGATCAGGCTGCATCCAATGTCTTATTAAAGTGTAATTTACGCCAGTTATCCTCTTTGAAATTTGGTACTTGTTTGAATTAAGATAAAATATTGTCTTATGCAGAGCCTTTACGTAGGACGTGGAATTCTTCATGCATTGCAAAAGCTTGTGCAGTTTATTCTTGGCTTCTGGGATGATTTCCTCATTATTGTTAATCTCCCTCTCTAGCTTTTGAAGCACTTTAATGTATATAGCCTCTCCGCCAAATTCGAGGATAATACCCGACAACTGAAGCTGGAAATGATGTCAGTTACTTGTTAGTACAGTGATTATGGTCAACTCATTCTTACGACTTTCGATGGTACAGACATGTAATTCGAATCAGTTTGAATAATACCAGTATATTCTTCGCCAAGCGTTTGCAAATTATTCACGGATGCAAATCCATGATAAACGATTTCGGCAATAAGTTTACAGACGTTGTTGTATTTTATCCAATTACGAGGGCCGGAAATGCGAAGTATATCGGACAAATCTTCACATAGCTCATTTGTGTATGTTAAATCTTTTTGAATCGTTCGGATTGTCTCAGGCTGCCTTGCCCTTGCATGTCGGAAACTCATTTCTATTGACCTTTATTTATGTCTCGCAATTTCTTCGACCGACCAAAGTTCTAATTTGATATCATCATGACCAATATGACACTTATGAACTCTGTCTGTCATATATTGAAATGAAAGAAAAATGAAACCAATCGGTAATGCAGTTTTAGTTTAGGGATAGGTAGATTTGTTGACAGTGATTAATTCCCTTAAAGATCGAATTCGCCCTATACGTTAAGAAGGCGAAACGTTTTCGTGATGCCTTTTTACCAACGCACTTTTTAAAAGGCGAGATACAAGTATTTGTAAAAACAATTTGTACAAATAAATGCGAAATAAATATATGCACCAAAACTGGCTAATTTTTGAGACCTTTCCTCAAGTGAAAGTATAAAATAAAAAAGCTACAAAATCATTTCGCCTTGGCGTTACGAAATTATTTCGCTTTGGCATAACAAATCGTTTCACTCTGGCGTTACGTTACGCTTTTAATTCTACTCGTCTTCATCAAAAACTGCATTTTCGTGAAGACAAAGCAATATGTTAACTCGTATAGGCGAATGAAATCTTTCTCTGTACGCTTCGTTACACCTTATTTAGATGTCTCCTTCAGAGTAAATATGAGAATTCACTTCTGCGAAACATTTTCGTACCAACACGCTCCGCACAATACAATCGGATGTGTAAATAAAACATATTTTTCTCCAAAATAATTTAATTTTGCCAGTGCCATCAGAGAACATTTAATGAAAATCAACAATTCAAAAATAAAGTACAACTTAGAAAAAAAAAAGAATAGCATGGCTGAAGTATTGCATGCCCAATTGACTCCTAATAGGACAAAAGTGGAAAGAAAAATTTAAAGCATAGTGTTTTATTATCGAAGGTCTCTTACATGTGATATTATAGGGGGATACAAGGTTTATCCGTTCCGTATTTACTTAAAATAAGGCAATGTTCTTAAAGGAATCGGAAT
Source organism: Pocota personata (assembly GCA_963082735.1). Taxonomy (NCBI): domain Eukaryota; kingdom Metazoa; phylum Arthropoda; class Insecta; order Diptera; family Syrphidae; genus Pocota; species Pocota personata. The sequence continues at coordinate 69,210,784 of OY720431.1, forward strand.
AACATCATCCTTTTTTATTCATATTTTTGATTGCAATTTATTAACTATTCAATAAATAAATAATTAACTAAATATCCTTCTCCCCAAATTTCGTTGAATACTTTTCTAGAATTGTGAACAAGAACAACTATAAATAAAGTGCACGACTAAGTCGCACGTACTTACACCTACATACATATGTATATGTTGCTTAAACCACTCAAATTTAAACTTTAAACGAAATAAACACGTTAAAAAAGATTGAGTGTGTTGCACGCTAATCGTGTTTCCGTCTGTTAAGGTTAAATTGCTGACTGGGATTAATGTTAAGCGGGATCGAAAGTTAATCTGCATCAGTTTTAGCCTGCCTTGGTGGAACCCAAAGTTATAATTATTCTTACAAAAATATCCAAACTTTAATTGATTATAGTAATATTAATAGAATGTTAAAAGGATGTCTATTTTGTTCATAGAAATCAACTTATCTATCAATAAGATAAGTCAATTCTACTGTGAAGGCATAACACTGGCAGTAGGGTGGTCATATGGCTAAAATGCAGCTTGATCGTGATGATGACATCAGGAGGACGAAAAAAAAAAATACTGTGAATCATAAGCAACGACAATAACAGCGAAATCAAACAAAATACTCCCCAGTTATCTGGACAGCCACCCTTGGAGTTTACAGAAACTTAATACCACCTGAGTTTCAAACTACACCACTCTGTCTTTCTCTCTGTTTCTTCCCCTTTCCGCAAAAACGCACGTGTTCTAAAAATTAGTATAATAATGAATACCCATATCCCCTTTAACACGTGCAAATTATAAAAAAAAATGTTAGCTGTATTTTGTTATTGAACTGATCCGACTTAGCTCAATTGTTAATATACAAAACAAAATCGAAACAACAACCAGCCAGAGAACTGGTTCATAAAATGTGAATAGTTTGTCCTTGTCTGCCCTAATTTCGTGTCTGTTTAACTCAAATTTCAGTTGCCAAACGTTTAAAAACATATGCTACCAAATTACTTTCCAAGCCTTGAGATGACGCTGCAGTCCGTGATGGACCTGGACCTCAACCAACAAGCGTCTCCAGTCAGCTCTATATTGTGTTGAGGACACTTTCCGCTTGTGTACGCCACCTTAGCTGAGGTTTTTCTTTACAGCGTCATCCCTCTGGGATGACTATTCGCTCTAAATTTCAAAATCAGTAAGCTTTCACCGTGATCGGATGTGTATTCCTATTCCTTTTATAATATTGCTTTTAATCTTAAACTTTTTTGCTTTTTTTTACTAAAGTTTGAATTGGTTACCACTCAGTGCTCTTCGTGCAACCACACGTTGATTGACAGTGATTTCTTAATTACTAAAATCGAAGAAACACAGTGAAATCATTGAATTAAAAAAAAATTGTTTCGATGTCTTCATTGATAATTAGTGGCAAATCGCAAAAGGGCTACGTGCTCTCAAGCACCCGTTCTTCCCCTTCTCTTAATAAAGACTCGCAATGCTGTTCCTGCTAAAGCCAAGTCTGGTCCATCTGCTGTTACTGCTGTGTCTGTGTCCACTTAACATTTGGACCCAGAGGAGAATTCATCCAACGTCTCTGCCATTACTGAATGCTTAAACCTTTTTTTAGGACGGCTACAACATCATCTCAGCCGACTTCTGGCGAGTCTAATGCAGACTTTATTCCAAATGGTATTGTCTCACAAGTGATTACGATGTAAAGGACAAATATATAAGGAAAAGCAATCATTGGAACTTCTTTAGATGTACTAACGCATCTAAAATGGGTTCATTTATCTTCCTTTAAGCCTACTAAAGGGTGACCATATAGCAATGATAGTTTTTCTAATTATTATATTTCAGTAGCTGTCAAAGTTACTAATGACATCCAGCTGTCAAAATATTCAGTAAGGTTTGCTATTTCATTGTGCATCGCTTGGCGCTTCCTAAACGTGTAGAAATTATTTAAAAATATTGTCCAAATTCCGGTTCAGTTGTAAATACGGAAAGTGAATTTCGGTCGTCATCATGGCTTCAGTGCGCAGACAATTCGTCTCACCGTGGAAAAGTTTGAGCGTCATTCCACTCTGTTGGACCTTAAGCCATCAATCAGACAGAAATCGGTGAGAAGTAAAGAAAACATAGCCGCCGTAGCGCCCAGTATCGAAGAAGACCCCGAAATGTCGATTCGGCGCCGATCAGCTGAATTGGGCATCGCCAGAGTCAACCAGGCTTATTTTGCGGTTAGATTTGTGCATACATCCATATAAGATTGTGCTGACGGGAGAACTGAAGCCGGACGACCATAGACAACGTCGTGAGTTCGCTAATTGGGCGCTGGAAATGTTAGCCGGAGATCTGGATTTTGGCCAAAAAATTATCATCTCGGACGAGGCCCATTTTTGGCTCAGCGGCTATATTAACAAGCAAAATTGCAGTCATTGGAGCGACGACAATTAACAATTGTTCGATCAAGCATCAATCCATCCACAAAGATTGACTGTTTGGTGCGGTTTATGGCACGGCGGCATCATCGGACCTTATTTCTTTCGAAATGAGGAAGGAGACACCGTTACCGTCAATGGTCCTCAGTATAGAGCGATGTTAACCGACTTTCTGCAACTAAGGCTCGACAACATCGATATATCCGACCAGTGGTTCCAAGAAAAGAGCTCTACATGCAATACAAGCGTCGCGACACTCGAAGTGGTGAAGGATAAATTTTGCGCCGCGATCATGCGACTTGGCACCTCGATTATTTTCTCTGGGGCTATGTCAAGTTCTTAGTCTACGCTAACAAGCGTACTTTGGATGAGCTCGAGGCCAATATTTTCTATTTTCCTCGACTATAGTTTGTGGCAAAAAAGGAATTCGTATACGCAAATTTCAATTTCATCAAAAAAACGACATGAATCTACCTACAATCAAGCACAGTTAGTGCAAGCTTCTTCCTCCAGTTGTTGACGTGTTGCCCGCTAATGTGTACTGTCTTCTCTCTCTCTATTACCAAAATATGGGTGGAATGAGAACAAAAATAAACGATTTCTTCATCGCCGTAGCTGACTGTCCATATGATATTGTTGTTGAACGAAAGCTTTTTCTCCGCTGAAATGTTTGTTGCTGAGTTTGGTGTATACTGAAATAATCGATGTCCCATTTAAACTCGTTTTTGTAGAGGAACTTAGAACTTGAAAATGCCACTTACTTTAATATAAGTAGAATTGTTTGTAAAAGTTTAATTATAAAACCATTATAAATATAAATGAATACTATTATTATAGTTTGTAAATATTATATTTAATCTTGTAAATAGTCTACACATTTTATAATACTTGGAGACGAATAAATAAATAAATAAATGCCCTAGCCATTTCAGGCGATTAATTCGAACCCTTCTGACTAGGTTCACGTCTCTATACAACCGGTACAGTTCGTTGTCTTCGGGACCAAACATCACTTGAAAAATGTTGCTTTCAAAACAACCGAGGGTGTTTTCATCCGCCTATGATAAAGTAGATACTTTTGTGGTATGTAGCAGAACTGGGATGATGCAGGTCTTATATAAACTCACCTTAGTTGTCCGTGAGAGGGCTTTTTTTTACTCATTTGACTTTTTAGCTCAAGGAAACACTGGTCGGTGAGAATAATTCTTCACTTGATCTCTGCGCTGGTGTAATTGTGTCCAAGTCGCTGATGTTGACTGTCCTTTTTCCTCGTCAACCGCTAAACCCATTTTAACCGCTTTTGTTTCTATATGCACGAAAGTACCACTGAAAGCCCGCTGTATTTTTCCATTAATATTAATGTCGTCTGAGTGCGGGAATAGTTGCACAGCCTTTTAAAGTACAAGTATGATGTTAAAGAAATCACACGACAGCAGCTCAACTTGTCGTAGGCCAATCGCCAAGAACGATTCTGACGTTATAACGTGGACATTGGTCTAGGAGCTCATAAAAACTATCTTTGATAACATCGTTATTATCCTCTGTGGGGGTGAAAAGCGCATATTAGGCTGATGTTTTTTGAATTTTGCCTTAATGCAGATTGTCGTCAGGAATCCAAATAAACGCTGCTCATGCTCCTTGTAGCAGTCATCGTAGTAGATGTCAGCGCTTTTCATCCGCTTTCTGTCCGGCCCAACCCGTCACAATTCTTGGATGGCGGTGATGTTCGCTTTATAGTAGTTTAGGGCCTCCGCTAATTGTTCGGCTGGACATTCCAAGTGCAGATCTGAAGGCCATTGTCATTATTTCGTTTGCGAGGTTCGTCAAAAAAATAATCCTTATCCGAGGCTTGTTATTGGTTCATAACCAGCTTGTTTTTCCATGGTAGAGTAGTTACCCCGACGCACAACCCCCAACCTGGTGGGCCAGTTCCTTAGTTAAAACTCCTAGGACAATGGGCCGTCTAGAGTTTTTTTTTGCTGCTGCCTGGATTTAGAAAGAAAGTGCCTTAGTGGGACACTCCCCCCTTTCAACTGCTTCCAACGATTGGTTATAACCCAATCTACAGTGGAGGTAGTAAGCACCCGATGTTCACCACGTGGTTGGTTTGAAAAACCTACGGACTCTTGTTTCTTCTTGAATGAATGTATCTACTATTTAAACGTCCAATCTGAACTTGTTTAGTTTGATAGTAAAACGGTATCTATCTACCTGCCTATTTATTTATTAAGTTGCCGTAAATACACTGTATTACCTTCATATGATGTGAAGATGTCATAATTGTGACGCATGAATCCGTTCCACTACAGCCGTTCCGAAATAGTTTTCCTTGCCTTGTTGTTCGTCGCCATTTACGAAATCAGCTACGGAGGCTGGTTTTTTAAAGTTTTTCCAATTAATTTTTTCCCAAAGATAGTCGAGTTTTCACAAAATCGACACTGCTTGTCGATAAGCGTGAGAGCGCCACAAAATTTTAGAAGCTTTTCCCGTATTTTCCAACGTATTTGCTAGAAGATCTACCAACCAAATACAATAGAATTAATTTGTATTGTGTGTGCATAATAATCATGGCTCAATAAAATGTATCAACTTAAAGAATTGAAAGTGAAAACTCCATGTGGAGGAAAAATCCACGAACTAGATTCGTCGTCAGTTTATATTTTTCCTAGGCGTTTTATTTTTTCTTTTGATTTTAATTTTAATCTTAACCTATTGAGTAATGGACAAAAAGCAACAATATTATCGACAGGGTTCCAGCAAGGCCCTGTCTTCTGATTCACGAAAGAGCTCAGGTACGTAAGCTTGAATTTGCGTTGTTTTTTTTTTCTTTTTAAGGAAACTATATTCCAATGCAGAACTATTCTCTAACAAACCTTGTCCCAAGAATTCTCGTCGCCGTGAAAATCCCAATTGTGGAGCATCAAAGAACGACAGTCAACGTAACAGTAAGTGTGGTCCAACAAAAACACGGCCCTATGTTGACAAAAGACCTAAGGCCCGTGGCGGTCCCCCTGGGATCGGAAGTGGCCACTCACCATTCGAAGACTTGCCTTCTGCCAGCTCCGGATTAGCATCCAATGAAAATTCAATTCTTGAAATATCGGGCAGTGGTAGAGCAGACCACTTTGAGTATGAATTGAATTCTGTTTATGCAGCTGGCAGCAAAAAGCAGAATCTTAATCATCTCCTAAATTTCCACTACGGTCCCAGAGAGTTTGACAACTATAGTGGATTGAATGTCTTCGGCAAAAATGGCAATAATCGCCCCCAAGTAAAGAAGCATAAGTACAACAAGGAGCAATTTTTACAAGCGAAGTAAGTATCGATATTAAGCTGATTGTTATAATGCACTCATGTGCAAGCAATTTTCTAATTATGTAATATACATATGTAGGTATAGTATAACACTTATCTTTGTAAGGAGTCTTAACACAATTCAGAGTAGGAAGAGTAGGTCTTTTATGAGAATAAACAACCTTAGGCTACGGTTGCAGACGTTAGCGATTAAGCGAAATTTGCGAATTTAGGACTACACATAAAACATAACCTACCACATTAAATCCGATGAACGTGGTGACGCTGCACCTTTTCTGAAGTTGCTTTGTTCACTTTTAAGCGAAAGTAGCTGGTTCTATTTATCTAGCATATCTGCGGAATTTTCTTCTTATTGGATTTTAAATGGTCACATGGGTTAATCAACCAATCAAGAAAAATACCTAACTAGGGATTTGGAATCCGAACGCGTCCACTTCCTCGGGATAAGCAAAAAGTGCTGTCAAAAAGTAATTCTTTAACCTGGGTACAGGTGCATTGAATGGATTGATGTCAGCTCGATCTAACATGGGCTGAAAATACATGGTCCACCAGACGAGAGCGGATGTGGTGCATGGCTGCCGATATTGCTTCCAAATGCGTAGCCAACGGAACATATGAGGCGGCTACCATATCAGCGAATCAGTGGTTGCAACTCATTTTCGTCGATGGCTATCAATTGTACTCTTTCTACTCTGCCCCTTAAGCCAGTGCCTAACGCTGGAAACCGCCTTTTCCGATTGCGAGTGTGAACCTGCGACTCATAAATTTTCAACGACGCTCGTGGCATTCAGGAAAGGCGTCGCAAAATAGCTCAGATTTGTATAGCCCAATCAGATTTGTTTCTTTCGAATTGTTGTTTCAAACTCTACAAATCGCTGCTCGAGTTTAGCAACTTTGTATTTTCTCAACTTCGGAAGAAGAAAATCTTATATTAGTTTTCAATCGCTTTTGCTATACAATTGACCAACATTAAGAAATATTTTCCGGTTACAAGCAATGGCTCGATCTCCCCAATTGTGTTGAAATTTGTAAACATGTAGGAGAGAAATTCCATTCTCAGATCAGTTGGTGCTTATAGGGGAAAGCATTTTTTTCTGGAAAACTCAATTTGAACAAGTCAATTCGATTTCTTGGCGGTGGCAACAGCTGCCCGGGACGCTGCAATGAAAGCTATACCACCAGATGATATCACCTTTTTCATTGACAGCCAGGCAGCGATGAGATTGATTTCCGCCACAAAAATAAAATCGAAGCTTGTGCGTTGCTGTCGCGAAGAGCTACGGGTTCTTGGTACACAACACAAAGCTCTGATGGGTACCCGGACATAATGGCGTTTCAGGAAATGAGAAGGCTGACGAGCTGGCAAGGGAGGGTTCAGTTCTAAATCCTGAACGAGCTGACCGGTCAATTAAGACACCACCCTGCAATCTGAACCTAGAACTTAGAAATAAAATGATTGTAATAGCAAATAGCAGATGGAGATCACTAGAATCCTGTATAATTACAAGAAAACTCTGGGTGCTCTACGATAAAAATCGTACCGAGCAAATCCTACACTTCAACAGATATATCTTATCTGGTTTAGTGGGGATGATAACTGAACATAACTTGTTACGTTATCACAAAAAGAAATTGGGAATAAGCGAAGAAGATATATGTAGAGGCTGCGACAATGAGGACGTACACGAAGATACACCTCACTTCCATTGCCATTGTCCAGGACTCTACCACCTTAGATTCAAAATTCTAGGGAGATATTTCTTCCAAGACTTAGAAGAACTATCAAATGTATCGGTAAATAAGATTACCAACTTTATAAATGCATCGGGTTGGTTTAAGAACCCATAGAGTTCACGAGTGGGGAAGCTTCACTCCTATTTATATTGATCTAAGTGTGGCGTAGTTTGTCTTCCACAGAGAGTCTCACAAGCAAAAACCGCTCTTACGTACTGCCACTAATTTGAGGAGAAGCAATCAGCTGCCGCATGTGTACACAAAATTTGGCTATTCCTTTGTAAAGAAAACTACAGGTGATGATAAAGGCTTTCTCATCGAAAGCTCCTAGAGCTTATACACTGTCGCCGAAAATACTGAAGCTGACAACATCGCTTCTATTGTTCATTCTGAGGCGGAAGACATCATCATAAATATTAATTAAGCTTTTCTTTCTGTTTTTCTACTTGTAAAATTCGGTTTATATTCTTTTTTTCTTGTTTATACTTGATTGTCGATCGTATTCCTTTCACCCTGGTCCCTCTCTTTCTTTCCCTTTTACATTATAATAAATTTTGCACCTTTTTCACTTATCTCTTTTTCTGCTATTATGTTGCTATTTTTACTTAAAACAAATCGGTTTTCTAGTTGGCGGTACTATTTGTAATATTTATTGTCTTGATAATGGATAACTTGTTAACAACGAGTATTAGTCGCCGTATGAATGAAAATTCAAATCGTACAATGTTAAATGTTCTGTCGAAAAATAAAAAGGGACTATTAAAACAAGACTCGCGTGCCCTTCAAATGAATGACTTGTCGTTCTTCAATGGATTCTCAATAGTGCCTACTTCTAATCCAACATGTTTCCATCCAAATGCACAACCTAGTCGTCTTGACCTCATTATTGTGGCTGATCCACTCTCGGTTCTTCTCTGTGAGCAGCTTTCTTTAGACTTTATTTCCGAACATGATCTTCTCTTTTGTACTTTAAATATAATTTTTTCACACGAAACTTCTCCGTTAGTTTTTGAGTACAAGGATTTCACCTCAATTAATATCAATTTGCTTCAAATTGCGTCCAGATCTGTTCCCTGGGAGAACTGTAGACTGAGTGCAGATCCTAATGAAAAACTTAATCATTTCCAGATGCTTCTCCTGTACTTATATAATGAATATGTACCAACTAAGACCCTTTCTATCCGCAAGAAAACCTGCCCATTGTACATGGATGATGTTATTAGTGCACTCAAAAAAAAGAACAGGCTTTACAATGAATGGAGGCGAAATCGGTCCCCTATTTACTGGAATTATTATAAAGTTGCTCGTAACGCCGCGACCTCTGTAATTCGTGAATCTAAGCGCCACTACTTCGCATCTAAACTAAGCTCATAACCTACCTCCCAAGGTTTTATTGAAAGATCTGCGCCAATTTGGTGTGTATAGTACTGCCAATAGCAGTAGTAGTTGCGATCTTGATTTAAACGAGCTTAACAATTGTTTCCTTCTGAATGATCTTAATACTAAAACCTTCGACTACAATTCGATCACTACTACAGCTGTCGAACGTCTTGCCGAATTCGAGGTGGTAACGGAGAGTGAAGTTCTTGATGTTATCAGAGCAATCAAATCGAACGCTATCGGAGAAGATGGTGTACCACTTCCTTTTGCAAAAATAATTCTGCCAGGAATAATAAGTCATTTAACACACATCATTTATTCGTGTATAATGACTTCGACATTTCCTCTGGCCTGGAAAGCTGTAAAAGTGATACCCGTTGCTAAGAAATTGAATGCTTATACTGCCAATGATTACAACCCCATCAGAATCTTGCCTTGTCTGTCGAAGGTCTTTGAGAAGGTATTAGCAAAGGAAATTCAAAATCATCTGTCTGCGAATTTCCTCCTGAACCCGTATCAGTTAGGCTTCAGAACGGGCCATAGTTATTCAACTGCAATGGTTAATATTTTGGATGATATAAGACAGAAATTCGATAAGGGATTTATTACTTTGCTTTGCCTATTTGATTTGTCGAAGGCTTTCGTCAAGGTAAATCATAATATTCTGTGCTGGAAACTGCAAAACTACTTCGGTTGCTTTGCCTATTTGATTTGTCGAAGGCTTTCGTCAAGGTAAATCATAATATTCTGTGCTGGAAACTGCAAAACTACTTCGGTTTTAGAGATAGGGCCACTAAACTTAAAGGTAGCTTCTTGAGAGAGAGATTCCAGAGAGTCGTGATAGGTGACAAATACTAAGCTCTTAAGTCCCTTACGCAAGGTGTTCCTCAAGGATCAATTTTAGGACCCATTTTGTTCATCAACGACTTGCCTTCAGTGTGCAAACATGTGTCTATTCACCTTTACGCCGATGATGTTCAGCTCTATTCATCGCACCCATTTAGTAAGGTTAGTGAGCTCGCCTTGCGCTTAAACGAGGATCTATGTGCAATCAATAACTGGGCCGGGAACAATGGACTAGTTTTGAACAGTCAAAAATGTCTAGCTATTCTTATCTCAAACAGGTCATTTGAACTTAATCTTGTGCCCGATATACTCGTATGGCTATCTGGAACTAAACTCAAACTAGTAGAATCCCCTACTAGCCTCAGCTTTATCATAAATCGACACTTCAACATTGTAGTAGGTCGTGTTTATGGATCTCAGCTAGTTATACGAGTATACCATTAGAAACACGTCGGAGGCTTGTACAATCACTTATTATGCCTATAATAGCATACTCTGAATTGGAATATAGCTGTCTCGATTTCACAAGCTTCAAGTAGCTTATAATGATCCTATTGCACGTTGGCTTTAAATGTTTGAAGGTTATAGTGATGGGGAAATACAGAGCTTGGTAGATTATTCCATATTCGTGTCGTTCGGCTTGTAAACGAATCCCTATATTTGAAAGTACGATCGAAGTTAGGCTTTAGGGTGAACTGATAAAACGATAAAACAGGGAGAGACATGAGACATTTCTCCGATGTTCAAGTGAATGTATAGCATTAACAATGTCTCTATCATCTATAAGTTTTAACGCGCGATTTTGTACCCTATTAACAATATGCAGAACGGTCCCGGGTGCACCAGACCAGATATGGGCGTTATATTCCAGCTTAGGGCGAATGAATACGTTATAAATTGAGGCCAGATCAGACGGGTAAAATATTTCTTCCACCGTTTAAGGAATCCTAGACATTTTGCAGCATTTTTGCTGACTTCGAATATGTGATCGTTCCATCGAAGATGGTTATTAATACACACCGAGAATGGCAAGTCTTTCGGTTTCAATGATACAAGTACCATCCATGGATGGTTGAGGGTTTTGGCTTCGCTTGAGATACAGAAGACAGCATTGAGTTTTGGAAGCATGGAATGTCATTGAATTGGGATGGCAGACGAGGCAGAATTTTTAATATTTTTGGCGAATGACCAAAAGCTTTTACTACCTTTGGGACATTGTAGGATTTCTTGCCTCAATTTTTGGTCATGTAAGAATTTTACGCGTCTAATATGGGCATTGCAGTCTTTTCTTGCTGGTTTAAACTTCTTTCAGTTTTCCTCAGATTTGTTGGCTTTATAAGACCGAAAACTTACTTCTTTCAACCTGATAGCCTCTTTACAACTCTGGTCAAACCACGAGTTTGCCTTAGGTTTAATGCTCTTTAATCTGTTAGGAATAAAGGCATTCATACCTAAGAGGGTAGTGTCAGTGTTCAAGCTGCGCAGATTTGATCGTGTTTCCGTGTATTCGAAGAGCTTCTTTGACTGCACATTACAGCAGTACATGAATATAAGAAATTTTCTTCATAAAATAATAACATCCCATTCATCGACATATCTATTTGCTAAACTGGATTTCTCTCGTTCACGAAGAACACTTAACATACATAAATATTCATCACTACAAATATTTAAATTCTTTTAGATTATTTCTTATTCATGCTATTCGGCTATGGAATGAATTACCTTAGCATATTAAAGGCATATTAAATGCCAAAAACTTTAAAATTGCACTACTTAACTATTATGCTCGTATAGTATAAATACAACGCAGCAATAGCAGCCTCTTTCTTTCCTTTCCTTCTCCTCTTCCTTTCCCTTTCCCTCTCTATCTTGTCCCTCTTTTTACATAGTTTTTGACTATTTCTAAGTAAAATTAAAGTGAATTTTTTACTGTTTATAATAATAATGTCTATTTTTTTGATATTATACTCTCAGTACAATAAAGGGCTATGTCTTAATGTACAAACCTTTTGTGTCAATAAATTGAAATTGAAATTGAACTTCGACTGAATAAAAATAATTTCTCAGGTTGACAATAAAAATTCCCAAGTTGTGTTCAACTTCAAGTGAATAAAACGGGTCTAAGTCTGCTAAGGGCAAGCATTGTTTTCCTGAACATTTTTGACCTCGAGATTTTAACCAAATTTGATATTACTATAATACGAGGGTGGTGGATCAATAAGTCTCTGAAAAATGAAATAAGGAACACTCTTTTCGGTATAAAAACATTTTATTTTTCAACATAGTCTCCTTTTAGCTCTATACACTTCATCCAACGTTTCTCCAATTTTTTGATGCTGATGATTGATAATACGATTTCTCGAGCCTCTCAAAATAAGCGTTTGTTTCAGCGATGACCTCTTCATTCGACCCAAATCTCTTACCTCCGAGCCAGTTCTTCATGTTTGGAAACAAGAAATAGTCGCAGGGGGCTAAATCTGAGGAATATGCTGGATGAGGGAGGAGTTCGTAGCCTAACTCATGCAATTTTGCCATTGCGACTGCGGACTTGTGCGCCGGTGCGTTGTCCTGGTGAAAAAGAACTTTTTTCTTCGCCAAATGCGGCCTTTTTTGCTTCAAATCGGCTTGGAATCGATCCAGCAGCTCTGGCCTTGTTTGCTGACAAACCCGCCTTGGCCTTCTTCGGTTTCGATTCACCAGGAGAAGTCCATTGTTTTGACTGTTCCTTGGTTTTTGATGTGTTGTGGTGAATCAATGTTTCATCCACGGTTACGAAACGGCGCAAAAACTCAGCCTAATTTTTCTGGAATATAGCCAAACACACCTTTGAAGTTGTCAAACGAATGCTTTTGTTGTCGATTGTGAGCAAACGCGGCACCCATCTTGCGGAAAGCTTTTTCATATCCAAATATTTATGTAAAATCGAAATCACTGAGCCATGTGATAAGCCTGTGGCCTCTTCAAGCTCGCGCACTTTCACTCGCCGATCGTCCATTATCAAATCATGGATTTTGTCGACCATTTCTGGTGTGGTGACCTCAATTTGGGCGACCAGAACGTTCGGCGTCTCTTGTGCTTGAACGACCGCACCGAAATTGAGTAAACCAGTGGTGAATGGTTCCAATCGATGGTGAAAAGTCCCCATAATATTTGTCAAGGTTTTGTTTGGTTTGCGTGATAGTTTTTTCTTGCAAAAAATAGTGTTTAATGAGCACTCGAAATTCACTTTTTTCCATTCTATATAAAATGGCTGCCACAACAAAACTATTTGACAGATCTGTCTGAAAATTTTGGGAGCGTTCTTTTGAAAGATGATTCTTGACAATACAAATTTAAGGTAACGTCACAATTTGTGTTAATTTTCAGGGAGTTATTGACCCACCCTCGTAGAGAATCTCAAAAAGTGAGTCTCTTAATACTGTCCGCCTGTCTGTATGTATGGTCGACTGCAGCGTAAACGGCTGGACAATTTTTTTGAAACTTTATATCTGGGATCGGTAGGATCACGATTAGAGGCAAAATCGCAATTTTCGTTCTAACCCCAAAATTAACGGTACTTTACTAATGGATTTTGGAATAAATCGAATTCCTCGAAAACCGCTCTAACGATTTCATTTAAATTTGATATTTCAGTTACGTCGTTTTGGTGATCTTGGCTAAAAAAAATACATTAACAGTACTTTACTTATTGACCGGTTTTTGAAAATTGGTTGTTTCGGCTATAGCTCAATCAATTTTGTTTAAAATTAATATTTAGATAATATTAATTTTTTTTTTTTTATATATAATTTGCACGTGTTAAGGGGATATGAATATCCTTATACTAATTTTTTAGAACACGTGCGTTTTGTGAAAAGGGGAAAAGACAGAGAGAAAGACAGAGTGGTGTAGTTTGAAACTCAGGTGGTATTAAGTTTCTGTAAACTCCAAGGGTGGCTGTCCAGATAACTGGGGAGTATTTTGTTTGTTTTCGCTATTATTGTCGTTGCTTATGATTCGCAGTATTTGTTTCCGTCCTCCTGATGTCATCATCACGATCAAGTTGCATTTTAGCCATATGACCACCCTACTGCCAGTGTTATGCCTTCACAGTAGAATTGACTTAGCTTTCGCAAGTGATCGACTTTTCTATTTATTTCATGCGAAATAAATAGATGATTCTTGACATCAGGATTCGAACCGTGAATCAACAGCGTGACAAGCGATGATGTTACCACTACACCACGGCCACCCAAAATATATGCAAGGTCATGTTATACTAATTAAAGTGCGAACCCAAATTACATTTAATTTCCCTGCAGAACTTGACGATTTTTTTTTTGTAGTCTGCACTACCTAGCTCCTCTAGATTATTGTAAAAGTAACTGCCTATGTGTTTCATTTTAGTGCGGGCTATTCCTTGGCATTTACACAATATATGTATGAGTGATGTCCTTCTGGGTTATTAGTTTGTTCGTGGGTTACTTTTTCTGTGTGATAAATAATAGAGTTTAATATGTACGACATTCCTAGGTCTATGTACGTATGTACATATAATGTATGTGTGTATACCTATGCACATATGTATGTATATAATACAATACCTTGATAAAGTGAACCTCGGTAATGTGAATAATTCAATACTGTGAACCAAAAAAAGTCTCCAAAACATAATCTAAAATGGTGATTCTATAATGTGAACTTTGCCTACTCTTTAACATGAAAACTCTTTTTTGCCTACTTTCGGTTCTTACAGCGTAACAAAAAGTAAGAATGGAACCCTTATACGTTTGCTGTTTGTCACAGCCTCATAACTTTTGAAAAGAATAAAACTTTGAAAAAGTTTAAAAATAAAATCGAATGAAAATACTCCCTTTCGCTGGTTTTTCTTCGATCGCGTACATTTTTTGCATGGTAAACTCGTTTTGTATTTTTTTTTGCACACGTGGGGAGTTTTTTCGGTCGAATTCGATTGAAGAAAAACCGTCTTTGAATTCGAGCGAGTATTTTGAACTCTGTATAACCACGAACATCGTTGGTGGGGATGACGACCTCTTTGATTTTTCATCGTACATGATGACTTTGTTTCGCGTACGTCTTCAGTGTGGATGCATCAGATGCGCTTACCCTCAGTTTTGCCAGTGACATGCTGAAATGGTGTGGCATACTTTTATTACGAATGTGAATATGGGAATTTTTTCAAAACAATTCATATTGGAGTTTGTCGAAGAACATATATTTTACATATTTTCGGACAATTATATACGAACAGTATTCCGATCGGGCCCTGACACCGATGCCACTGCTAGAATTCTGCAACAATTCCAGCAACATCTGCCATGATAGCAGAGGCATAGGCCTGTTACCAGTCTTCGATGAGCTATGGTTGGAGATTAGAAGTTAGATCTTCTATTAAGGTGACTGCAGATGAAGAGAATATTTTGAGGAATATAAGTTACTTTACCATGTCCGTTGATACCAATACTCCCCCACAGGATTTCATAAGCATTATCGTCATATCTCGATAACAATTGTTAGATTTTCGCTAAATAAACACTTAACTTTTACACATTTCTAACACTTATGAAAGTATTTAGTATTTATTAGATCAACAATTTCATTATTTTTAGCTTCCAATTCGTTGTTAACTGGAAGGCAAGGCCGAAGATAACATCATCACCGGATACACTCATCGATTGGGATTTAATAGAGCAGATAAATATTCAGACCACAGAGGAACCTCAATGTCCAATTTGTTTGTATCCACCTGTCGCCGCTAAATTGACTCGTTGTGGTCACGCATATTGCTGGCCTTGTATTCTTCATTATCTAGCATTGTCAGATAAAACGTGGCGCAAATGTCCGATTTGCTATGAGTCTATACATACGAATGATTTGAAAAGCACAACGATTGTCCAACAGATAAATTTTAGTGTCGGAGATTATATAAATTTGCACTTGATGCAGCGTAAGAAGGGCTCATTGCTCATTGAGAAGTATAAAAGTACACATTCAAACGAGGAGCTTCCTTTATATTCAACAAATGACGACGCAGCTAAATTTGCAAAATTCTTGGTGGCCAACAGGTCTGATGTTTTGTCAATTATTGAAAGAGAACAACAAGAGTTGGCAACTTGCAACAGTGAAGATAATTGTCCTGAGTTTGTTTTTACACAACAAGCATTGGACTTGCTAAAGGAAAGAAAGGACGAGTTGAACAAAGATATGGATAAGTGTATGGAGCACACAATCGCTGAAAAACTGGCCTCGGATATGGAAAATTGTTATTTAAAGGAAAAAAGCTCAATTGGCGAGAATCAAGAAGTTGAAACTTCCAAGTCAGAAGAATGTGAACAAAATATCAAATATTATTACTTCTATCAATCTAAAGATGGGCAGAACATATTCCTCCATCCATTGAATGTGAAAATGCTACAAGCATGTTATGGGTCGCTTGATCAAGCTCCATTGCTTATTAATGCGAAAATTTTACAAAAAGAGCATCATTCGATGGATGAAGACCACCGCAGGAAGTTTACGTGTCTCGGACACTTACCACTCACTTGTCATTTTGAGGTAGTTGAGGTGCAGTTAGAACCACCTACTATATCAGAGGATGTTATGAATCTATATAAAGGTGATGTTCATTGTTATTCAATTGAAATATTTATTTATGTTAACTATTTTTTTTCAGACGATATTCTTCAGCGTAAAAAGGCACGTTTAAGGAGAGACCGAGAGGAAAAAAGGCGCGAAATGCAAATAAACGCGATAAACGACAGACAAATGGGAAAACTTCTTTCAAGCACGGCTAATATTAATTTATCTTCCTCGCATGAATTTCCTACGGTATGTATTGTATTTGTTTGATTTTTACAACTTTTGATATGTTGATATTGTTGTTGTTGTAGTAGCAACTTTGTTGATTCATATAAAGTTCAAACGTTAGGATGTTGTGTCTAGCGCGTGTCATCGATGTGGTCGAGGCCAAGAAAAGCAGCTACTTTGACTGGGTGTGTCCATAAGGATGTTGTAGTTATCATTGTGGTGTGGTTCTGACAAGTGAAAGTTATATGGTGACGAGCCGCAGTCTGGGCATTGGTCAATGATACTGTTACGTATGGGATGCATATAGTTATTCAATATTGAGCTCCAGCTGGATCTTAGTTGAGATAATATGGATCTGGTACGCTTGGGGAGAGATTGTTCACTATGATGTAACGGTGGTGGACGACCTCCTAGCACGATGTTAACCTCGCGAGTATCAAGCGCTGTTTCGACTGCATCTCGATGAATTGCATTCAGCGCTGGTTTATAACTCGCTGGATCCAGAAGTGTATGGGTTATAAGTCGATTTACTTCTGCGCGATATATGCGAATGTCGGATCGGATTTGCCTTGGAGGTGTGGTTAGACTAAGTAAATCTTTATTAGAATGGTCGGGAAGGTTGCAAACTAACAAGAACTGTTTCGACTTTTAGCAACATGGTTTTCTGATGTAGGTGATCCTCAGGATACATACGGTACGGTGGTAGCCTGTGAAATTGCGTAGAGCAGCGATCTGGTTTGTTTGAAATTGTTCCCATTGTGTATTATTGAAACGTGGTGTCTAAATTGGTGACGTATTGATATGTGGTGAGGAGAGTTTCTTTATCTTTTCCCCCATGTACTACCAGCGAGAGAGGACATTGTTTCTTGCCATGACTCTTTTGTTGATGTTTCTCGAATGAGTAGAAAATGACAGTAGATTGTTGAATAGTTGGGTGGTTGATTGTTGGGATCACTCTGCCATGTACCTCTGTGTCAAGCTAGTAGTTCACTTCTTTGTGTCAGGTGGTGAATATTTCTGGAGACAAGTTAAGATTACGACAGGCGAAAAAATTCTCTAGTACGTCCAGATAAGTACTGATGTTATTGCAGATGGAACGGCAGTCGTCAGCCTAGGATACCAATTTAATTCCAGGTGGTGGTGTAATTAATAATTAAAGATGATCAGTGAGAGGAGTCCACCTTGGGGTACTCCTTGCTTGACTTTTCTATGTTGCGATTTGCTGTTCCGAAATTATACGAAGGATTGTCTGCCATTAAGGTAATTTGCAAGCCATCGTTTGATCGAGTTTATGAGTTGTGAGTCTAGGATATCTTGAAGTAAGATTCCTAAGTCAACGGTATCAAACGCTTTAGATAAATCCAGTGCAACCAAGACAGTGCGATCGCACAGCCGTTGTTGGTTATGTGTTGTGATCTCAGTGAGTGCTGTTCTTGTGCTGCGCTGTTTGAGGAAGCCGTGTTGGTGTTCCTTTAACTAGAGCTCGAAATGAAGTGTGGGTGGTAGTAGTGCTTCCATTATTTTCGCTACTGGAGACAGCACTGAAATCGGGCGATATGAGGTATCTTGGTCTGTTGGTTTGCCTGGTTTGAGAAGTGGTATTATTCTTTCCACCTTCCAATAGTCTGGGATGTCCAATGATTCATTCATTGATAGGTTAAAAAGTTGGGTAAGGTAGACGATATCTGTTGAACCTATGTGCATAAGCGGTCCAATGGATTTAGATCGTATAGCTTTGATTATCGCTGATTCGACTTCTGATGGTTGTAAAGTACGTGGAGTATTGTCAGGAGCAAAGCTGCGAAGTTTCCGGAGAAATCATCTATCTGTATACCATTGAAGGTGATAGCTGTTAGACCCTTACGTCTGGTGGTGTTAGAGAGCTCCTTGATGTTTGACATAGCTACTTAGAGCCTTTATCGCATGTTAGTAGGTGCTCCAACCATTTTGTTCGTCGATGTTGGATGACTAGATGTTGAATGTCATGATTGAGGATGTCTATTCTGGGATTGTCGGGGTTTCTGCTACGTAGCTGGTTGCGGTTGTTATCGAGCTGGGCTGTTTCGGCTGGGAACTTGGCCCTTAAATTATGGATTCTAACTGCAGCAATGAAGTGAGCTGCTGCTTTGGGTATAATTTATCGGAAGTGTTTTTCCCCTGAGTAGATGTTGGGAGGAGGTAGGAGTTGTCTTAATTGTTGATTAATTAATTGCTCGAATCCTGTTCAATAAGCTTTTGTCGAGTTGAAGAAAATGTGTTTATCAGCACGAAATCATCAGCTCTATTCACGGCAATGATAATCGGGATATGGTCAGAGTTTAGCGCTGTGTCTGCCCTTCAGGAGTACATGCAAGTAGTTATGCGCTCATGAAGATAATATCTGGTGAACTAGAGTAGGTGGAGCAAATTCTAGTAGGAAATTCTTCGTTAATGACGCCGAGTTCCGTTGCGATCATTACTTACTCGTAGGTTGGAGGGCCAGCGCTCATGGTGCGAGTTAAAGTCGCTTAATATCATGTTCTAGGGACGAGAGGTCGCCAGAAATACAGCTGGCTACCGGTGGAATGTAAACATGTGTTATTCCAATCTGGGTGGGATTCGATCTGACTGCCAAGCTTTGTGTTTCCGGATGAGTGTCAGGTATGAGGGGTGAAGGTGTCGGCATAAGTCTATAGTTTACGGAATTGTGGACAATGAAGGCCAGACCTCCGCCACCAGCTGTGTCTGTGTTGTTTCGAATGATCTTGTAGTCCGAGCTTCTGGTAAGCATACAGGTGGAGGTGAATTTTATTTCTTGTATCGCGGCGATAAGTATTCCGTGACGCTCCATATAGTTTGTGATTTCTATTACTTTTCCTCATAAGCAATTGTAATTCAGATGCATCACTGTGAATGGTGTATAGCGGTTCTGTGTGGCATACTGGATATTTGCTGGGGGGTTCGAGTTAGGTAATGGTAGTGCTGTACTGGTTGCCGAAGAGACCTCCTATCGAGCTCGTTGGAGATATACCTAAGAGGTAGAGATATTGGTGGAGTGCGGGGAAGCGTGGTCACATGATGGACTTAATTGGAGCAGCATGGTGCTAAGAAGCTAGATATCCATTGACAGCAGTTGATTAGACGGGAGAATGTTATGATGTTGATATTGTCATATCCGTTGCTTATGTCTTTACAGGAAATAATGGAAAGTATGCTCAGAATCCCCGTTATACCAAAAAATGCCATCACGAGATATTACTTTATTTAAAGGTACTTGCTTTTGTGTACTCTGTTTACCGATGCGAATGTAAAAGCCATTTGAAAGAACTTTCCGATTATAATCCCGTTTTGTGTTCTCAAGTTTGTTTCTGGGTGGCAGTAGATTATTTAGCATACAGTGGATGTCTTGTATAACGAAAGGGTTGGCTGTATCGAATGCATTTTTGTATGAAAATCGCATAATACCCATAACAAACGAAAACAGTTACCAATTTATAAGACATTTTTTTTTTTGTAAATTCGTTATTCAAGATTCAACGTTTTCTTATTTCCATTTCAAGATAGCAATTCATCAAAAATATAATAATATATGTATAGTCTGTTCGGTAAATGATTACTACCCATCCTCTTATATGCATATGTAAATGGTTTCATTTCGAATCCTGAGAGGTACTCTTCATTTCAGTTCATAATAGCGATGAGTGCCAAATACAAGAAACGATTCGAGGCTTACTTTCTAACACACCATCAAAGAGACCAAAGTACCAAAAAGGACTACAACAAAGGTACCAAAGTACCTGGGAATACAATAATACAAACAAATTCATTAGAAGATAGTCTAGGCGTTGCGAAGAAACACATTCAAAAACGACTCCAGTGGGCTCAGGAGTATGTCGATCGTGATTGAAGCAAAATTATCTTCACAGACGAGTCTTCTTTCTGGTTGAATTAAACGTATTTGGTCAAAAAGGGTGTGGAATTTGTTCAACGCACTGTTAAACATCGCCTAAAGGTGCACGTTTATGGGTGCTTTTCGGCACAAGGATTTGGACATTTAGTCTAATTTAGGGAAATTCTAATTGTACATTGTAATTGAAGTCTACAGAAAAACTTTACGGTACAAACAATCACAATTTGGACAAGAGGATATTGATCTAAAGGATCGCAGTAGACTCTGTACCCAGTGGAAAGAGCAAAATGGCATCGTTACCATGGATTGGCAGGGGGGTGCCGGTCTGTATTTATTCTGGAGTAATGGTGGTGGTAAGAAATCCAATTTATTAGGTTTATTTTTAAGTGGGGGGTTTGTTTGATGGTATTAAGAAGGTCTTTTTTTTGGTGAGTGTTTTGAACATAAATATGTATATAGGGGCATAGTGTTTGCTAAGTTTGCGGCGGTATCTGTATTCTCGTTTCCTTGGATTCCTACATGTCCAGGGACCCACATAAGCTTTAATTTGGTAGGGTTATTAATAGCGGTGTTGTTACTATTGTTGTGTATGGAAGTTATGACCAATATACTGTCCGTAACTATAACGCATTTACCTCTTATTGGGAGCATTAGTTTGGTTGCTTCAAGTATAGCTAATGCTTCGACAGTGAAGTGGAAGCTATTTGTTGGAGTAATCCAGTACGTAGGGGACTTTAATCCACTAAAAACACCTGAAGAAGGTATGATTTATGTCATCCTTCCAATTGCCGCACCTAATCGTCAAACTAATCAGCAATTATTTTTTATCACTTGAGAGTATACATACATATATTGAGGAACTGCTTTTTGTCAGTTACCCTTTGTTTTGGAGTACCTACGTAGGTATATTAAATCACTCATTTCGTGTGATGATGTTATCCCTAGTTAACTAGTTCGAAGGGTTTTATCCTTCTCAATCTTCTAACTAATTTGTTATTATTAAGTAGTTCAGCTACTTCTAAATTCGCGTGGTTGCGAAGTCTAACTTCATGCCTTCTTGCGTCTTCTTGCGACCTTTAGATTTCAGGTTATTTGAAAATTCCTGATATAGAGAGCGGTAAATGTTGTTGCTTGTGTTGGAGTTCCGATGTTTGGACAAGTCTAGCATGAAGGAATTATTCTTTATAAGCCACGGTGGGTAGGAGGGTATATTTTTCAAAATGCTTCAATGGCAGGTTAGTTTCTGTAGCGGCTTCAACGATGCTCCAGATTGCAGATGGTATTCTTATTATTGGCTTTTGTTGGATAGTGAATTTGAAGTGGTTATCAATTATTGAACCTTTAAATAAAGAGAGATTGGCGAAGGCTTTACATTTTATTTTTGCAATTTGTTCCTCAATTGTTGGCAGCCCGTCTTCCACGAGAATGTGCTATAGTAGTTAGAAAGACTGTACTCTATATTAATCCTAGGTACGTCAACTGTAGACACATTTCTCAACGGATATACTCCATTTCTTCTAAAGTGAATATTACCACTTATAAAAACAAAAAAAAGACTAAAGCGCTTTATCGATAAAAATGTATCGAAGTGGTAGTATTTTCTCTGATTGAATAGGGGCAGTATGAGCTCAAATTTGCTTTTACATAACAGTAATCGAATTATTTTTGTTTGTACTGCAATAATAGGACTCAGGTTACTTTTATAGGCACAGCTCCAACATGTAAGTTAGCTGAAAGTAAACTATGTGGAACAAGCTTACGCAAGCGATACATTTTGTTTAAAGATATGTACAGTAATTATTTTTAGAGACATTATGTACGACTTCCAGTTTAATTTGTTATCTATTATAACTCCAAGATACTTAAACTCTTTCACAAATTCAAAAGCAAAGCATTTGTTTGTGCATTTCACCTTGTTGCAACTAAGATGATTAGAGATAATGCCTTCAATTACTATGTTCGGGTTGCACAAGAAAAAAACATCGCCTTAGACTTTGTGCTAAGTATAAGTTGATGGTAATTAAACCAGATAACTGTGATTAAAGAATTGTCTGCATATGAAAGTGATAGATCGCCTGCATAACCAATTAAATGGCCGTTGACAGGTAGACTAAATATTGAATTAATGCAAACAAGGCTCCTAGAACTGAACCCTGTTGTACATCAGTATTTCATCAGACCTGTTCCTTAGTCCAACTGTTTTTTGACCATTGCAAATTCTATTTAAAAAGGGCGCAGTTGCATCGTCAGTGCACTTACGTTTCAGAAATCCAAATTGAAACTTATTAAAAAATCGAGTCTTTCCAAAAAAGGTAAGCATTTTGTTAACTACGTAGGGACTAACAAAAGTTCGCTTAGTTGATTGAATAATAAAACACAGGTAAGATGGAAGCTATTTGTTGGAGTAATCCAGTACGTAGCACTGACACAATTTCGTTAGTGACTGCAAACGAGATGCTTTTATTTGTTTTTGAACCGTCTGTGGAAATAAGGTTCCATCTTTTCGATTTTTTTTTTGTTTGTTGGGTTTAGCTGGGTGAAAATTGTCGAAAGAACATTGCATACGAACTTTATTTTTCAAACATACGACCGTCGACCATGGAGCACCTGCATAATGAAAGCGCATTCAATAGATGCTTTCTAGACAAACAAAACGAAATTGTACAGAACAAAACAGAACGTAACAATAAAGAGCGTTCATGTTTTCAGACTCTCGAATTTGATCCGGTCATATTTTACAACCCTCTAATGAAAAATATATTGCGGTCATCTTTTCGAGGTTTCATCTTTTTGAATACGAGTAGTTCATCCTAGTGAGCTTCTATTGTATTTTATTTATTTATTTTTTTTTTACCAAATGCAAGAATTTTATTTAATTTATTTATTTCTTAAGAAAATAGTTTTTTTTTTGTATAGGTTAACGCATATACATATACACATGTAAATATTTACTTACTTTAAATGGTAATTATTTTATTTTTAGTGTGGTTTCGAGGAAACACTATCTGCTTCTCCTAATCTATTCTACACGGATCCCATTGACGTACCAGTTCAACCCAGTACATCAAAGCGTAATACTTACTCATCAGTTGCGAATTCCGTAGGTTCTCCGAAGACAGAATTTTGGCCATCATTGGGAGGAATAACAAGTTCACCAAACACCCAAAAAGAGTCTACTTGGGCAAAGGAATCGGTCCCCACGCGTCCAATGATGGCATCTGATCGATACAGCGAAAGCGACTCTTTAATTGAATGTGGAGAAGAGTTTCATCCAGCACCGAATTTGGGAGATGTTTTGGCAGAAGCAATTAGCCAAAAACATATCAATACTAACAAAAATGAGAATGTGAGTGGAAACAAGAAAAATAAAAAGAACAAGAAAATGTTGCTATTCTCTACCGGTATGAACTTCAGTGGAAAATAAATCGTATTATGCAACCATGTTATACAATACTAACAGCCAACCGCTTTGATTATTTTCGTTTTATCGTAAAGAATTCTATATTATTTTTCGGTGTTTGCTTATTAACTAAACCAATATCATTTGTATTAAAACTATTTTTCTTGAAATAAAATATATTAAAAGCAAATTATTCTATTTATGAATGAAATTTGCATTTTGTTTTTTTCCCTTTCATTCAGTTACCGATTTAGCTTAACTATTTAGCTGGCGAGTGCCAGTGGTAGAGGAGACATAGCTGTGACACAGAGCGTAGTTCCAATCCGACGTGTTCGCTCAGGGTTTTTTAATTTAACCTGTATGGGTGAGTATTGGTTTCGTAAACATCTTCTATATCGAGATTTTGATCAATCTTGGTATTACTGTAAGACATGTAATTTCCGGTTTCACATCTGTTGCGAAACAGTATCACCTTAGAGTCCCTCAGTTGCATCATTGATGTCCGCTGACAGGCAACTAAACCGTCTCCGATTCTACATAAATCGTTGGCAAATCCAGCCCCTCAGTGAAAAAAAGACGTAAAATTCGCATCCCCGATTAAGTATATACGTAAGTTGAAATTTCTCACTGAGAAACGGCTTGTGGCAATGATCAATGATGATCTGTGGACAAAAACAACCCACTTTGCAAAGACAATTCAACTGTTTGGTTCCCAGTCCGTGCACTCGCATTGTAACAGTTCCGAAATTACTCAGTTTGCAGCAAAGCACAAACTGAGTTGCGAAACTTATCAATTGCCTGTCATCGGCAGTAGCAATCGAAATAAAGGAGTTGCAGAACTGAAAATTACCTGTCAGCGGCCAGGCAAATGGATAATCTCAAAACAGAGGGTTTCGCAATTCTGTTTGACTTCATCCTAAACTGCTGGACGAATATGCTTCAAACTTTATACCTAGGATAGATGGATTTACAATTCGAGTTGAAATCGATATTTTTCATCCTAACCGCCAAATTAACGGTATTGACCAATGCCCAATTTAAAAAAAATCGATTTGCTCGAAAACGGCTAATGATTTTGATAAAATTTCATATTCCAGTTAAGACATACGCTACTTGCGCTGATATTTTTTGTAAAAACATTCGTAAATATCGTAAAACAAATTACAATGCTACTACTTTTTACAGTTCGGGAGTTTGACAACGAACTTATGTTTTTATTATTTCTTTTTTCAATTGCCAACAAAATTATTTGTTTTGTTTGATTTGCAGGAATATTGCAAATTGTTTGCTCTTTATTTTAATTAAATGGCTTTATTCATTGAAAAATGATTGCACTGATGCACGAAAATGTATTAACCGCTTAAGCTGTCAAAGCAACATTCCTTTTCACAAATAAAAAGTTACCGGATTTTTTTTTTGTACTTAGGACTAGGTCCTTTAAGATTATAAACCCAGTGATGGAGAAAAAGGAAACGGAATAGAGGAGAACTAAAGATTGGAGGGGAAAGGATAGAAAGTGAGGCGACGATGCGCGTTATTTTTGAATATTTGCAGGTTATAAGCTTCAGGAAATATTGAGGAAGGCAAGTTATTCCACATTCGTGTTGAGTGGTTAAAAACGATCTTCTGAATTTCACGGTGCGCTCGAAAGCAGGCTTTAGGAAATAAGGAAGATGCCGCATGTGTTTCGCGATTAAACTGACGGACCGGCCGGCGGGACACAACTACGAGTATATATTTCTACCGAACACTCGCGATGGTAGTACCTACCGCTACAAGAGTGCTAAGCATCCAACGTTCCGGCGGTGTTCGAGCGAGGGAATAAGATTGCAGATAGACTGATAAATCGATCAATCTACATGTGGAGGGAGCTTCCGCCCAAACAAGCGAGTTATATTCAAGCCTCGGACGACTATAAGCTTTATAGATCACAGCCAAGTCTGTGGGAGTGAAAAATCGTTTTGCACCTTTTGAGGAATCTAAGGCATCTTGCACCAGCTTTAGCAGCATCCGTGATCTGCTGATTTCAGCGAAGGTCTGAGCTAACATGCATGCCTAGCATTGACAAACCATTAGAATCCTCAACATCAGTTCCATTCATTTTGAGTTTGGCTACATTAGTATCCCGCTTCAGAGACAGGAGACAGCACTGGGTTTTTGACGCATTGAACTCAACTCGGTTTCTACATCCCGACATTCGCTGACGCTCGTACTCGACAACTTGGGGCCCTTGTCGTGGAGTTAATAATGTGCAAGCGAAGTCAAGAGTGCTATCATCAGGGAAGGAATGAATTGGATTGCGAGTAATAGAGAGAAGGTCGTTGATAAATAATAGAAACAGGGTCGGAGACAGGACTGAGCAATGGGGTACACCAGCATTAGTTGAGAAGGGAGTGGAAGTTACTTAAAAAGCTCCCAATCCATTGTGAAAAGATGCTACCAACACCATAAGATTGAAGCTTTATTATAAGAGCGCTATGCCATACTCTATCGAAAGCTTTGGATATATCGATGGCAACTACTCTGCATTCACCGTGTTGATGAATGCATTGATTCCATTTCTAGTACAGGTATACCATTAGGTCTCCTGTGGACTCAGTGTTGCCGAAAACCATACTGTCGGTCATCGGGGAGATGGTTTCTTTCGAGATATTTCATAAGAAGGAAATTGACAATACTCTCCTTGACCTTGGAGAGTACTGATGTTAATGCAATGGGTCGGTAGTTAGAGAGGCCAGGGTAGAAGAACACCTCTTCAAAACAAGGGGAGTGATCCCATCTGGACCTAAAGATTTATTACAATTGAGATCTTTAAAGACTGGTGCTACGGAACGGGTTCGGAAAAATATTTGTCCTAATGAATGTTTAACTCGGTTCAGTACAGGTGGAGGGAGAGAACTGTCAGGTAAGGTGGAATTCGCTGCGAATAGTGCAGCTAGCAGATTGGCTTACTCCTTAGAGTCCGTGATATTCTTATTATTGTGGACAAGCGCTGGGATGGTCGATGTGTCGGAGCTTTATATTTTTTTTTTTTTATAATTTGCACGTGTTAAAGGGGATATGAATACCCTTATACTAATTTTTAGAACACGTGCATTTTTGTGGAAAGGAAGAGACAGAGAGAAAGACAGAGTGGTGTGGTTTGAAACTAGGTGGTATTAAGTTTCTGTAAACTCCAAGGGTGGCTGTCCAGATAACTGGGGAGTATTTTGTTTGTTTTCGCTATTATTGTCGTTGCTTATGATTCACTGTATTTCTTTCCGTCCTCCTGATGTCATCATCACGATCAAGTTGCATTTTGGCCATATGACCACCCTACTGCCAGTGTTGTGCCTTCACAGTAGAGTTGTCTTAGCTTTCGCAAGTGATCGACTTTTTTATTTATTTAATGCGAAATAAATAGAAAAAAATAAAAAATTCTTTTTACAAAAGACCAAAAGGATTTACCTACTGCCCTTTGGACATACCAGTATTTTGTTCCTAACTTTCTGGTCTCGTGTAAATTTAGCACGTCTTAGAATCCCGTTGCAGTCATTCTTAGCCCGTTGGAAGAGATTTCGGATTTCCTCAGTAGGTGTTTGACGCCATAACGCGAAAACATCTTCCTTTTTCTGGACAGTAACCGCATATGTCGGATTAAACCACTGTTCTTGTTTTGGTTTGAGACTAACTGATTTACTTGTAATAAAGGAGCGTAATCCAAGTAGAATGAGGTCTGTAACCATGTCAGCGGCAGCATTAACGTCTCTATCGAGGAAACATAGAGACCAGTTAAAAGCCTTGAAGAACGAATTTAGACCCTTCCTTCTCGCAATTGCCAAATTGTTCTCCTAGGAAATTTCTTGTAACCCGAATGCAGATTTGAGTATGTGAATTTAGCTGACACCAGACAATGATCCGACCTACCAAGTGAGGCGGAAACTTCAACCGAATATTTATCTGGATGAGATGTTTGAAACAGGTCCTGACGTTGACAGTAATGACCAAAATACGCGGTCATTACTGTCAACGTCAGGAATGCATGTCGACTTGTCAACAAGTTGAGTTAGGCTGTTCAATTCAGAAAAGATATCGGTGTAACGACCTTCAGGTGTTGTTGGTCCAGAGTGGCGAAGCCAATTAGCATTGTGGACTTCAAAATCTTCCGCAACACCGATTTCAATTGTCGGATTGCGGGAGAAAATGCTAGTTATCAACTCAGAAATTTGGTCGAGGTGGTTAAATGTCAATTCTTTTTCCGATTTCGGGCTTCTATACAGGAGGCGGGAGTGAATAACATGCTTTCCGGTGGTAAGAAGAAAAAGAATTGAAAGAAGAGGTCGTCTGAGCTACCGTATTGGGGCTGCAGTTTAAAACTCACTTCGTTATTCACATGCCCACCCTTCGGAACAGTCGACGTCCCCTGAGGAGA
Source organism: Pocota personata (assembly GCA_963082735.1). Classification (NCBI taxonomy): domain Eukaryota; kingdom Metazoa; phylum Arthropoda; class Insecta; order Diptera; family Syrphidae; genus Pocota; species Pocota personata. The sequence goes on from OY720431.1 coordinate 69,239,001, forward strand.
TAGTCCTTTTGCAGCTGCTTTTTCGTCTTCAGTGTGGAAATCACGTCGTATAGCTTTTGGTCTTGCCACTGCATGGTAGCCACCCAATTCTCATTGGACATGTTGACATTTGAGATAACCGCAGACGCCTCTTCCACCTCGTGCTCCCCTTCTACCGGTTGTCGGCTTAGGGGGTCAACATGTGCGGCCTTCTTGCCCGGCTGATAAACCATTTCATAGTCGAACTCCTGTAGTTTGAGCCACCATCGTCTCACTCGGACAGCGTTCGTAATAAAAATAAAAAAAAATTCATATTTAATTATGTCTGTAGTTAAGTTAAGTTAAGATTTATTTTTAAGGTAGCATTTAAGTTTTATATATAGATAACAAAAAAAATAATCAGTTCTGGTACTAAGTTTTTTCCAAAATCAAAATTTTTCTTAGTCATAATTGTTCTCAAGTAAAATAGTAATAAGTAATAGATTAAGTCGAAAGACATAGTTAAGGATTAAGTTTAGCTTAGAGCACCCGCATAGGGCCAGTAAGATAGAATAAAAAAATAGTTAAGCTAGTTTTAAGCGTTATTGTCTAGCATGTAGGTATAAATGAATTAAATTTAATAAAAAGCTTAAAAAAAAACAGCTTCGCCTTCGTGCTGGTTGTGACTATGGCCACACAGTCTCTGACGACATTGAATTGCTGCTTCGCATTCCATCAGGTAGGGCATTATAAAAGGTATTGTCCGTTGATTGTGGCAGAAGGAGACGCTATACGGGAGGAACTACTGTTGGAGGACTTGGCAGTCGGAAACCTAGCCGAAGAAGACAGACAAAAGCGTAGGACGCTTGTCGATACGTTCCGTGACTGCTTCGGTTTGGTGAATGCTCGATCGACCTTCGTATAAAATCCCTTTTGAGAAGAAGGAAGTGGTCCAAAATGCTGAAGCAGGGGGTGACCCGGTCGTCGTACTTAGACTACTGTGCGCCGTTCACTCTCACCAAAAAAAGGATGGCAGCTATCGGTTGACGACACTTTCACACACAGAAGCCAACGAGCTCGTCTCGTGCACCCTCCACCGTGGTGTTTGTTTTTTCTCTCTTTTCAAGTGCGTTGCAGGCTGTGAGTCGATCCCCTTTTTCAATTTGCACTCGAGATCAGAAAACCCAAAGATGATTCCGTTGAGCTTCGAGTTTTATTATCCCACTTCTCATTTGTTAACACGGACAAGAGAGAAACCAAAACAACCAAATGATAACACTAACTTGGACCAATGTTAGCTTCGCGACTTGTCGGAGATTGACTCTACATTGTTCGTATTTGCCTTTTTATACTGACTGGTGTGCATGCACCTTTTACGCAACAAGTGGTTAAGATGATCTCTCGCTTTAAGATTTCAAGTAATCTCGCTTTGCAAGTTGTTGTCTTTGCAATATGCGGTTCATTTACTAAAATCGAGGCTTTTGATATACACTGCAGGCCAAAAGTCGGAGGCCGCCCTCAGTGCTCGAAGGAAAAATAAAATCTAACATAAAAAACTCCTTAAAAAATAATAACCATGTAAAATGAACGAGGAACGTATAAACGGTCTTTCATTAAGCGCTTCCTATCTTTAAATTTAAATAAAACAAGGTGTGTGAGAGATATCATCGACATTTTTAATTCGTTTGAAAGGCCTATTGATGCTATTATGTATGGAATATAACATCGTTCAAATGTCCGCCGCGGCTTCTCTGGGTGGCGCGCATCCGAAATGTCCAATTTTCCATGACTCTGGCGCATAAATCAGGCTAAATTTGACCGATCGGATGGGTTATGTTGGCCTTGAGGGCCGCTGTGGTTTGTGGCTTATTCGCATAGACCTGCGACTTCAGAAAACCCCGTAAGAAAAAGTCTAACCCTCGAATCGCTCGTGCGGAATTTCCAATGTGGCGTGAGCTGTGTGGCACGTAGCGCCGTCCTGTTGAAACCACATGTCGTTGGTGTCCATATGATCCAATTCAGGCCAAAAGAAGTTGGTAATCATCGACCTATAACGCTCGCCGTTGACGGTGATGGCCTGGCCAACGCCATTCTCAAAGAAATATGAACCGATGACGCCGCCAGCCCAACATCCACACCAAATAGTGACTTTTCGGGATACATTGGACGCTCTTGGATCTCATGCGGATTGGTATCGTCCCAAATTCGACAATTTTGTTTGTTGACGTACCCATTCATCCAGAAATGGGCCTCATCACTGAAGATGATTTTCGATCTGATGCGCTTTGGGACATCCTTTAAGCAGATAAACAAGGACTGCAATAAATAGCAAAGGACTGAGGACGCTTCCCTGGTGTACACCGACTTTGATTGGGAACTCTTGTCAAATATGTATATTGCTGTGAATGTTCATAAATCAAAAGAATTATGACTTCATTCTATTTTATAGAAATAAGTACAGCATTATAATATAATAATTAATAGTATCGCTAAAATTGTATTATGTTTTTAAAAAATAAAAAATTAAAATGATAGAAAAAAAATCTTTCAAAATTTTATTTATGTAGAATAAAATATAATCAAAAATGATTCAAAAGAAAAATATAACTTAGCATAGGGAGTCTCCTTATAACATAAGTGGTAATATATTGTATTTACATTTCATACGCATTAACTGCATTCCAAACAAAATAAATATGCGTACAGTACATTATTATTAGAAGCTACTATTTATGGATCGTTAGTATTTAACTCGAATCATCAAGCAAAGGATAAGCTTCAGTGGATCGCAGTACGGCAACTACTCTACCACTTATTCTACAACACCTCGCCAATTACTAAAGTCGTTTACAATTGATTCTAGGCATTGTCATTGTATTTAATAATGTTCTATATAACTAGTGCGGCTATAGGCGATATTTAATATATTGGCATTACATCCATTGTGTCGTTTATAATATAAAATTATAAACTATAAATGGTTTATTGCCATACAATACAATTGCCCCATTTTTATCATTGCAGTCCAGCACAGATAAGACCTTAAAGGCTTTCAGGCATAATCCAATGGATGTAGCGCCTTGCCACTGTTCGTTTGAACAAGTATTGTGCCATTAGTCCGTACCTTCAGTTCGTCTTTGTACTACGCAGGAATACTGTCGCAACAATAATTGTTATGGTAGGATTAAACTAACCTGCCTCGCGACAGTCTAAACCCAGATCAATTTCCCTTGCATGAGTGAACAATCCAATGCTTGGTGAATTTTGATACACAATAATAGAAAGAGCCGATATCGAAAGATCAAAAACCATTTGAAAGATGTACCTGTCCAGTCAAACTTCCTGGCAATGTCCATGCATTGAATCATACCTGAGTGTTGGGGTTATACAAAATTCAATTAATATAGCAACATATTACCACAATACTATTTCATCGAAATTTGTTTATAATTATATAACAAACTCTTGGTACTTTGATCAAGAAGCTTGCATCAAGACCAAATACCATAAGATATATAAATATATCCTTAAAATGGCTAGGAAATGATACACGTTCCATTTAATCAAGTAAGGAAACAATAAGAGCAGTGGTATTTCACGTGGATAATTAATCGAAATTAACTATCTCCCACTTATGCTACACCTCTTATGTCCCCTTATACTGCCAGACAAGCTCAACAGTGCCTCTTTCCCCCCTATTCAAAGCTCGTTCCGTTTGGATGTGGTTTCGCTAGATAGTAAATAGGGGCAGTAGGAATCTCGTTAATCCATTCATGAGCGCCACTAATTAAATTTCGAGGCATTTGGTTAGAACTATGTACATACGGTCTGCCAATTTTTATTGTTATAAAGCAAATATATATATTACGAGTACATATAACAGGCATTATGTTAAAAATTGACAACGGTGTGAAATTTTCACGGTACAGGAAGTTGTGTACATATTCTATGATGAAAACATGCAAGGTTGTTTGCGCGTGGATATATGTGTGTATAATTAGTTGTTGATTGGAAGGATTGGAGGGCATGAATCACATAAATTCCCGGTGTGCGGAACAGTTTCCACTCATGTATGTAGTTATGAAGTCGTGTCTGTCGAAATTGCTGAGTCATAGATGATGAGCCACTTGTTTTGCTTACACCAGATGAGTGGCAGGACGGACAATGTCTTTCCAGGGAAAGGCGACTGAATTTTACTGAGAAATGGTGCGGTGTTGTACATAGTCACCTCATGTCAATACTCAACATCAAGTTTTTGCGGGCCTTTACAGTATATGCCAACGTCGCTTATGATGACGGTGTTTTCATTGGAAAGCACGATGTCTGGCTTGTTCAGAATATTGCCCGAGCTTCGAATTTGAGGTTCGATCATGCAGCTCCAACCTTTGTTTATGGCGATTCTGCTCAGGCGACGAAAGACGTGATCGTGGCGTTGTATTCGTTGCCAATGAGTCAATCGGCACTGTTGTAAAATCTGCGATAGGGATTAAGTTTTACAGTGGCCGGATTTTAAAATGGTTCTGTCCTACGGGAGTTACTCTCACACACACAGTCACTATAGTCAAAAGTTGCTAATATTGAACGGCAATCAATCGGAAAATCGTAGTTTTATATAAATACAACGGGCATAAATATACTCATGTACTTCTGGCATAAATTAAATGTCAAGTGGTGAGATTATCTTATGTACATCTGGCATAAATTTGTGCCTCACCGTGGTGAATATAAATTTCAGATTGACAGATTGGTTAAAAGCAATCGTTTTTAAATCCAAATCTTAGCACTTTTAGACTCGAATTTTATTGCAAATGAAGGTTAGTCTTGGCTTTATTTTAGTTTTAAAATGCACTTGTAGCAATCGGTCCAAAAGTTTGTGTAATTTTCTATGCCTGAATAAATCATATGTATGTTATTTGAATTTTTTTCCCTTTGACATTCAAAGCACTGTGCAGAAATCGCATTTTGTCAACACCTGTTAGGTCGGATTCCCCAAGTCTGTGCTAGTTCTGAATTGATTGTTGATTGATAGTCGTTATAAATCAAAAGAAAATACCTTTCGATATAGTACGTATCTTAAGATTTTTAGCAAGAGAATTACACAATTGGTTACATAAACTACTATCCACATGAAACAAAAGTAAATTTGCTGGCACCGTCACCTGTCAAAATTGTATGGAATTATCGAACGACCCGCGTATGCGCTTCTTCAGATTTTCGATTAGCATTTCATGTGCCACTCGTTTTGGATAAGATGTTTATTTCCCAGTTTAGGCCAAAGTTTGACCCCAACCTCTGAAGCTCTGAACCAAAATAGCTCTTTTGTTTTTATCATATTCGATAGTTTAGATGTATAGTTTTTGCACCATATTCAAACAGCTATCACGTAGTTTGGAGTAAAATCAGGCAGTTTTAGTATACATTTATTTATGACATATCGTTGCAGTTTATTTACCTCTTCGAACCAAGAATGCCCCTGTACCTGCACTGCATATGTATGTTTGTACTGCTCTGCACGCAGCTAGAAACAGTTTCTATTTTTATCTAAGTGTGACCTCTTTCTTTTAAAGAAGTCTTTCCCTCTAGCATTTAGTTTCTAATTTGTTTAAAGTTATTTGCAAAGTTTTGGTATCATCGCCCAAAATAACAATATCATCGGTATACAACAGCAGCCTTGTGGTTAGCAAACGTAAATGCAGTCCCCCCCTAGACGTTCATGCAGATCATTTAAATACATCGCAAAAAGTAATGGTGAAAGCAGGCATCCTTGTTTCACACCGGTATATGTTTCAAAAAAATCTGAGAATTCACTTTGTAGAAAGTTAACTATTTTTGAAAACACTAACCATTTCGAGAAGTTTGTACATTAGGAGCTTTCTTGGCACTCTGTCGAATGCCCTTAAAATCTACAAAAAACGCATATACACACTTTTTTGTTTTCTGCGAATTTTAGTTGGATTATTGCCGTTAGATTGTAGATGTTATCTGCTGTCGAGTATTGTTTGTGAAATCTAGTATGGTATTCGTTTAATTTTCTGTTTTTCGACCCATTCTGACAACCACTCTTTTATAATACCCATCATTATTTTAGTTATGCAGTTCATAAAGGATATGCCTCTCTAGTTGCAAGGTTGACTCGCATCTCCCAAAGGTCTCATCTGCGCTACTTCTATTTAGGGTCAGATTATATGCTGATGCTAACTGTCTTACGAATTCATCCGAAGCGTTGATAAAAAATGCATATGGTATTTTGTCAACATCAGCTGCTTTGTTCAGTTTTACTTTAGATAACACACACTTAATTTCTGCAGCAGTTTATTGGTCGTCTTCATCTACATTTAGCCTTGCAGAGTACATTATGTCCATAATAGCTTTGGGGTTCATGATCTTTCGAAACAGCTGTGATTTTTCCAATATATAAAAAGGGGGATAGAAACAGCCCAGACAATTATAGAGGCATATCTTTTCTTAACTCCATAAGAAAAATCTTTGGGAGCATTTTGTTTAACCGCCTTACGGACTGGATCACCACAAATGACATCCTGAGTGAGTGCCAAGCAGGATTCCGGAAAGGATACTCAACCGTCGACCATATTTTTACACTCAACACTATTATTGATATCCGCAGGGCAGAAGGCAAAATCACCTATACTTACTTTGTCGATTTTAAATCAGCATTTGATAGTATAAAGAGGGATCTACTGTTCTACAAATTGTCGACCATGAGCATTTCTACTAAAATGTTGACACGTTTAAAGGCTATCTATCGTCATTGCCGCCGCCGCTGTGTGGAATGGGTTGTAGATGTCCGAGAGCTTTCCAGTTAACATGGGACCGCAGCAGGGATGTACACTTAGTACGCTCTTATTAGTATTATTCATAGAAGATATTGTCCAGGCTTTGAACGGCGGTGTTTTTAATAACAATGTACGAGTAACTATCAAGATTCTAATGTTTGCGGATAATATCGTCCTCTTGGCTGTTACACCAGAGAAGCTGCAAAGAATGATGACAAAACTGGAAGAATACTGCAAAATGTGGAACCTTATCTTGAACAGGAGTAAATCGCAAGTCATGGTGTTTGGAAATAGAAGGGGGAGCATACACGGAGAGGAAGATGGAGATTTGAGGGAGAACCTGAGGAGGTAGTGAAACAGTATAAATACCTTGGAGTGATTATAACATCGCGAAATAACATTAGCTTGCATCTAAAGGAAAAATTAAAAGAAGCAAAACAAGCTATTAACTCAACATGGAAAGAGTGTATGCTAAACAAAAACATCAGCCTCGCTGCAAAATACCACATCTTCGAAGCTATTGCAAGATCGGTTATGTTCTATGCATCACAAGTCTGGGGTTACCTGCGACACGAACTAGTTGAGCAGATTCTACGCTTCTTACTTAAACGAATGCTGCGCCTGCGGATGACCACGCCAAACTACATGCTGTACATAGAGACGGGCCTCCCACCGTTGTATCTAACAACGCTTAGGATACACTTCGACTACATGGTAAAGGTCCTAAATATTGTAATATGCGAGCTACGGCTCGAGTAGATAAAACAATATTCTGTGAAATTATTTCTTTATTTTCTAGTCTATAGAACAATTCAGGTTCACACTATACTATTCTTCGCAATTCTTTTCTTACAAGGTCTCTGTCCTCTCAAATCACTTTATCTCCTTTCAATTACTTAATTCACAAATCCAAACTAATTACTTCTTCTTGTTAAATCTCAACTTTCAATTTATCACAAAATTACAACTTCGCCCACTATCACTTTTCTAATCTCTTCGCCACAGTTTAGAAACTACTGCTCCCTTTTTGATCGCCATCTGTCCTTATATAGCAGAAGTTTCTGATAGCCAGAAACTTCTAGCAAATTCTTCGACCACTGGAACAAGAGAAATTCCAAGATGACAATCATTCTTGCAGTTATAATTCCCTCTCATCCGTAATATTATCCGTCTCTTTCGTAGACATGAACTGTGGAAACCGCAGACACGAACCTCGAATGAAAGGACAGTTCGAACCAAAATTCTGCCAGAATGAAAAGTCACTTCGGAATTTGTTGCATCATACTTTTAGGGAGCGTAGTTATTATTATGCTACAATATGAAAGACACTCGCCTACCAAAAATTGTTGAATCAGCCTGTTTTGAAAAGTCGAAGAGCTAGCGGATAGAGCGAATTGTCCCCTTAATATAAGTGTAAGCAACGTAGAAAATATGAAAGTTGAGCTTTACAACATCTTGAGCAACCTTAGCGATGAATTACCCAACGGCTTTATAGAGGAGGCAAGACCATTAATCCATATGGAATCCTATTGCCAACTTAAACATGACCTCAGCGGGATTAGTTATTTCGAAGATCACCAGGGACTGGATGCTATAACCACCATTTTCAAGGCGAGAGGAGAAATATTACCCCTAAACTTCGTGCCCCATAGAATGGACCTACCTATGCAATGCAATCTTTGCAACCTGACGGCTCCAGGAAATATAGTGCATTTCATAGGAATCTGTCCTATACTGAAGGAACTAAGGAGAATACACTTAGGACAAAACCACCTCTCTCAAGAGGTTCATCAGTTCCTGAATGGCAAAGACTGGAAAGCCCTGTTCAAATATATTAAAGCTGCATTTATCGTAGTCAAATTATACAAGCATTTTAACATTTAAAATATTGGATTAGTAATAAAATATTTATATGCAACTAAAATAATTATAAAAATTTGTCATCCTCGCAGACGGCTCTTGACATGCTATATAAGATTTGTAAAATTTTGTACATGTATACTCATATTTATAATGAATTGAAATAAATCTATTATCTAATCTAAATCTTTCCCAGCTTAAGCAAGCTCTCCAAATAGAATGGGATCGTGTACCCAAAGACTTAACGCAGAATCTGGTCTCTTCTATGCCACGTAGACGTAGTTTGGTAGCGTATGTAGTGGTTGTTTGTATGTACACTTAGAAACATTCAGTTTCGTACGGAGTGTATTTTCACAAAAAAACTTAATTTAGGTTAAACGAATTGCAGATCGGTTTATGAATTATCATATGATCACGTCATTTTTGCATGTTCTTCACGGAAATGACAAAAAACTGAAGTAATAAAACATAACGGTACATTTGGCATAAGTTATGTGTCATCACTCTGCAAAGAGAGCAAACATTCAATTTCGTACGACGCAAGTAAGTGCATCTACAGGTCAGGATTTTAATATTTAGAGGTATATTTTTTCAACTTTATTTAAAAGGGCGTTATTTTTAGTAAAAATTTAAGGTACTTTTTTGTTCGGATTCAGTTTTTAGGTTAATGGTTTCATTTTGTAGAATGGGTAAAAATATAACTGAAGAAGTACGATCGTTAGCAATTTTTCATCGAAAGGAAGGAAAATCGTTAGCCGAAATAGGAAAAATATTAAATCTAAAAAAGTCTACTGTACAATATATTTGTAAACGGTACTATGAGGAGGGAAGGATACAGAATGTATCTAGTAACAAAGGACCCAGAAAAATGACCAGATCTTCTGAAAAATTTATTCTCCGTGAAATAAAAAGAAATCCCAAGTTAACTTCAGTTGAATTAAGTAAAATGCTTACTGATTTTAAGGGAATCAATGTAAACCCAATTACAATCAGGCGCACACTTAAAAAAAATGGTTACTTTTCGCGTGTATGTCGTAGAAAACCCTTGGTCAGCTAGGTTAATAGAATCAAACGACTAAATTTCGCTAAGGCATACAAGGATAAGCCGCTAGACTACTGGAAAAAAATCATATTCGTCGATGAGAGTAAATTCTCACTCTTCCGAAATGATAAAAAACAAGAAAAAGTATACCGGAAACGTAATGAGGCTTATATTGTAAAAAAACTTATCGGCGACAGTAAAACACGGCGGAGAAAGTGTTATGGTTTGGGGTGCTATGAGCTGGGGAGGTGTTGGAAATTTAAAATTTATTCAAGGCAATATGGATAAAACTATGTACCTTAACATTCTGAAAGAAAATTTAAAAGATTCAGCTGACAAACTGGAAATTAAGGACAATTTCCACTTTTACCAAGACAACGATCCAAAGCATAAGGCTTGGATGTGCGTCTCTGGCTTTTATACAACTGCCCAAAATGCATTGAAACACCTCCCCAGAGTCCGGATATTAATCCCATTGAACATCTGTGGGAGCACTTGGAACGACAAATTAGGAAAACAAAGGCAGTACGAAACAAAAAGGAGCTTCAGAGACTCATACTGGAAGAGTGGAATAAAATTCATCCTGATGTTACCAAAAACCTAGTTGAATCGCTTCCAAGTAGGCTTGCTGCTGTAATAAAGCACAAAGGAAACCCAACACCTTATTAATTTTATTATTTTATTCGTTTTTGAAGTAAAATTTTAATTAACTAAACCACCGTACGAAACTGAACGTATCTTATTTTCTTACCTTCTTATTACTTAACAGTTATTTTACAGATATTACGTTGAATTTGAATTTTCTTTCTTCTTATTCCTAGTTATTGTGTTGCATTGCAATAAAAAGAATGTTAAAACTGGAGATTTTTTTTATTTTTTAAGAAAAATAACGAACAGTTTGCAAAAATTATCATCGTACGAAACTGAATGTTTCTAAGTGTATGTAGGCTGTAGGGTGTATATTCGGGTTGGTTTCTAATTGCCGGAGTTTTCAGGCTCTTAATTTCTAGCTGCCCGTTCTTCTACGAGTGGTTCCTGCATTATGCCTATGATAACTTCATTCGCAGTCTCCCAGGCTTCACTTGTCGTTAGCATCAAAGTTATCAGCCCCCTCGGTGTCACCTATCCACCTATTTTCCTTTCTAGGGTGTTTCTGGCCATAGTGCATCTTCGACATTCCATCAGAACATGTTCAGCGTTCAGGGTTTTTCCATCATATATAAGTATGTGAGCAGTATGGGTCATCTACGTGCTAATATTTGCAGAGGTACTCCCGGGAGCATCCATGCCCCGACAGGAATTGTGTCAGGTAATAGTTCACCTCTCCATGTCCTCTGCTAGTACACTCCTCTATGTTGGGTATTAGTGCCTAGTCCATCTTCCTTTGGTTGTAGTCTGTGGTCCAGCATCATGCCCGGGTATCTCGACTCAATGGTGTGCTCACTGAGGTGTTATATTCTTCTCCTGCTGCTTCCAAGGCCTATGTCTGTAGCCATGATCTAACATCGCCGATCATATGATTACATTTTTCAGAGACTTGTTCCACAACGACTACTGCAATATCGTCAGCGTTGCCGATGATATCTACTCCGCTCGACTTGGGTATTCTCAGGATCCCGTCATACATTATGTTCCATAGGACTGGGCCAAGCACTGACCCTTGAGCAACTCCTCCCATGATTTTGTACTTCTTTGGCCCTTCCTCTATGTCGTAGTGAAATGTCCTGTCTTTGAAGTAGCTGGTAATTATTCTCATTATGTAGTTCGATACCTGCCGTGGCCGTGGTGTAGTGGTAACATCATCGCTTGTCACGCTGTTGGTTCACGGTTCAAATCCCATCATCTATTTATTTCGCCTGAAATAAATAAAAAATTCGATGAATTGCGAAAGCTAAGTCAACTCTACTGCGAAGGCATAATACTGGTTATATGGCTGAAAATGCAACTTGATTGTGGTGATGACATCAGGAGGACGAACAAAAAAATACTGTGAATCATGAGCAATGACAAAAAGCAAAAACAAACAAACTCCCCAGTTATCTGGACTACCCTTGGAGTTTTCATAAACTTAATACTATCTGAGTTTCAAACCAATACACTAAAAATCTTTCTTTCTCTCTCTCTCTCTCTCTTCTTCACAACGCCCGTGGCCTGTAATAGTATAAGAGTATTCTTATCCTCTTTCGCGAGCGCAAATTATAAAAAAAGCATGCAGGTGACTTAAAGCTCTTAAAGCTCCAGCTGACTGTGTTGATAGCGTTCTTGACATCGAATGTTACGAGCCAGCCGTGTTTTTTTTTTTTGGATTGCGCCAGGGATGTGTAATCTTCATAGATACTAGTAGCCCGAGTGCTACTAGCATGCACGATTCGCAAACCTGAGTACTCGATGCCAGGAATACGCCTACGTACTAAACACACACCCTACACACTTCAACCACTCTCCCCGCGGGACTGCCGTTAGGTATTACTTCGCGGGGCTGGTTAGCAATTCATGCTATGCTTCTTGTATTGCTGCTTCTGATGCTTCTGTTGCTTCTGCTGCTCTTCTTAGCTTTTCTATTCTCCGCAACTCTTTTTGTAGAGTTGTTACGAAAGAACATATTGCCATCCAATTTTCTTCCAACCGTAACATATGGTCGAGGAGTAATGACGGTCTTGGAAGAGTAATTCTCCATGCCGTGAAACGTGTGCAGTAAAACACTGCATGCTCCGTATCCTCATCTTCACCTGGGCATTCCGAGCAGGATGGTGAGTTGTTGTATCCGAATCGGTGTAGATATTTGCGGTAGCCACCGTGGCCAGACAGGAACTGCGTTAGATGGTAGTTGCAGTCTCCATGCTTTCGACTTATCCAATCTTGGATTGTCGGTATAAGTTTGTATGTCCATCTGCCTTTTGTTGTATTAGCCCAACGAGCTTGCCACATAGCTGCTGACGCTGCCCTTTCTTCAATTTTTATCACCTTGATACCAGTGGCGACGTGATGACTCAATGCTCTTCTGTTATATATCCTCAGCATTTCATCTGCGAGAATATCGATGGGGATCATTCCAGCTATGACAAATGCAGCTTCGTCAGAGATGGTTCGAAAGCCGCTGATTGTCCGTAGCGCACAGAGTCTGTATGATGACGATAGTTTCCTTTTGGTCTCCTTCGTCCTCAGTGCCTCCGCCCAGACTGGGGCGGCATATAACAGAACTGAGGTGATAACTCTAGAGAGTAGAATCCTTCTAGCGTATCCAGGTCCACCGATGTTAGGCATGATACGCGAGAGAGCTCCCTGCATTTGCGATGCTTTTTTGGTAACAAAATCAACATGCGTTTTAAACCGTAGCCTGTTGTCCAGCATTACTCCAAGGTATTTAACTGCCTCTTTCGACCTGATGGTTTGGTTACCAACCTGAAAGTTGGCAAATTCGACAGTTTTCCGGCTGGTTATAAGAACAGCTTCTGTTTTATGGTCAGCTAGTTCTAGTCCGGCGGATACTAGCCAATCTTTTATCCGGGCAATTGCTTCATTTGTAGCTGATTCTACTGCACGGATCTGTTTAGCTACTGTCACGACTGCAATGTCATCGGCGAATCCAATTATCGTTACTCCCCCAGGTAACGCTAATCGTAGTACTCCGTCGTACATGATGTTCCACAATAGTGGCCCTAAAACCGATCCCTGTGGAACTCCCGCAGTTACGTTGTAGTATTTTACGCCTTCATCGGTATTGTACCTCAGCTTCCTGTTGTAGAAGTAGTTCATCACTATCCGTAGCAGGTAATATGGCGTATCCATCCTAGCAAGTGACCTTCTAATAAACGACCAGTTCGCAGAGTTAAATGCGTTTATAATGTCCAGCGTTACTACTGCACAATACTCCTTTGTGCCGTAGAGCCATCTTTCTCCTTCGATGGCACCTTTGGCGATATCGACTACCGCTCTTATGGCATCAACAGTAGATCATGCTCTTCTGAAGCCAAATTGGTGATCTGAGAGGGCTCCTTTCTCTTCTACTACTGCGAGTAATCTATTATAGATTATCTTCTCGAGGATCTTTCCCATGGTGTCTAATAGGCATATTGGGCGATAGGATGATGGTTCTCCTGGGGGCTTCTTTCCTTTTGGCAGTAGGACCAAATGCTGCGTTTTCCATTTTTCGGGCAAGTTTCCTTCTTCAAGGCACTGCTTCATTGTTGTTATGAAGAGGCCTTAGCAGTTCCTCGTGAGTAATTAAAGGAATATCTTCTGGATTGACTTCTCGTATAATATTGCACATAGCAGCAGGCCTTTGAGGGAAGAGGTGCTCTACTATGGATCTCAGCATTATCGGACATGTTATTTGAGGAGTCCTATAGCCCTTTAATTTTGTCATCACCATTCTGTATGCCGAGCCCCATGGGTTGATGTCGGCTTCTTGACAGAGACGTTTAAAGCATGCAGTTTTGCTTTCCTTAATGGCTCTATTTAAGCTACGTCTCGCCAGTCTAAGGGTGTCCAGGCATTGTTGGAAATCCGCCATCCTTCTTGATCGTTGGACTTTACGCCGGGCTTGTAGACATTTTGCCCGAAGTTCGTCTATTTCCTCGTTCCACCAGTAACACGGTGATGCGTTCCTGGTGTTCGCTCTCCTAGGCATTGATGCGTCGCACGCTGTGGTGATGGTGCCTGTGAGGTGGTGAGCGAGGGTCTCCGCTGTTCCGCTTGGAGCTTGATCACCGTTCAACATCTCTTCGAATGCATCCTTATCGAAAGATCTGTCATTCCATTTTGGGCCAGTAAGTTTTGGGAGCTGGACTGGTTTTTTCCCTTTTATTTCCAGTATTATCACCTGATGGTCGCTGTGTGAATATTCCTCACTGACCCTCCACTTTATGGTTTTCAGGATGGAGTTGCTCGCAAAGGTGATGTCAATGATGGACCCTACTCCAGCCTTCCGGTAAGTATTTGTCCGGCCCTTATTAGCAATGCCTATCGATAGGGGAGCGAATGTTTCCAATAAGACCTGTCCTCTGGTGTTGGTGACACAGACACCAAGCCGGGCGGGCTGGTGATGCTAAGCTCAGGCGACTGTGCGGGTCACAGGTGGCGGATAGTGAACGGCCTGCAGAAATGGAGGCTAACTGCGAATACCCAATAAGCAGTCCCCGACCAAGAGCGGCAAAGAAGGAGGGCTTGGCTGAAAAGGTTAAAGGAACCCCTATGAACTCTCTGCGACAAGACGAGTAAGCACCGTCTTCCATATATGTGCTTTCCACCTCAAGGTGGCTACGAGGGATACAGAAAGGAGAAAATGGCGAGATCCGGACAAACCTGCCACATCGTAAAATGCGCAGCTTCTTTGCCCGAAAGGGATGCTGCATATATACATACATATATATATGTATATACATAGGTATATATATATATATATAAATAACCATAACCACTACCCTAAAACATTAAGACTGAGCCCAGTAAGGTCTTAATTATGGCATACTGGAAAACGAATTGGAATGACAGCTATGAGGGCTGACGTTTGTAGTATTCTGTTACCTGAGTAAGCAAGAGTGAAATCTTGCAGAGATGGCTTTCAGGCTAATGCTACAAGCGCCTCCATCCCGTTAAAATCTTGGCAGGCCTAAAAGTACGTTCAATGTTTCGTCACCATTAAGTTGGTGGTGTAGGTCCAGATGTAACATTCCTGGTTAGCACCGATCCGGCTCTGGCACAAAACCCCATAAGGGCTTGTGTCAACCCTCGCATGGCCTCACTGCTTGCAAAGACAACCATGGGATCCTTAGGTGACTACACATTCGAACATTGATAGCGGCTTTGAGTGGGGATCCACTAGAAATGATTACAACAAAAACAAACAAAAACACCGGAGAAATTGAAGTAGAGGAGAATGAGGAGAACCCCTTCCAGAGGGGATCAAGGATGCTGAGGTCACCAATTGACCAAGTAGCAGCATCACAAAGAAGTGCGGAACGACGCGAGTCACCCGCAATACGAAAGGTGACGGTCGAACCACCAACCCATAAAACTGATTTCCACAAGTTAGGTGAGCAAATTAGAGGTCTGGTAGAAATGCTGGAAGATGGCAAAAGGCGTTCAATCCACCAAGCTATGCGAGATGCTATTGAAAGCATCAGAGCTCTCTACGAGCTCTCGGCGATTCAGCTACACGATGAGGAAGCAAAGCAAGTGATTCGCCGGAACAACTCGTCGCAAACTTCGCCATGGCTAAAAACAACATCTGAACCCAAGAGAAGGCAAGTTGCAGACGACGAACCCCCGGAGCCAAAACGAAAACAGCAACAGCTGCCGAGTGGCGCGGCAGACAACGAACCACCGAAGCCAAAACAGACGCAGAAAAATACATCAAACGATGTTGCAGGCAAAAAGCGCTCGGAGCCAAAGCGTAAACAAAAACAAACTGCATTGATAAACACCAAGGAGAAGGATGAGACCACCGGCGTAGAGACCCCAGTGGTCAGACCTAAGAAAAAAGTTACAGCCACAAACAAGAAGCAAGCGGCAGGAGAAGAAGAATGGGTAAATACCACCAAAAAGAAGATCGTCAAAAAGAAGCAACAAGAGGTCAAAAGACCTAGACCTGACGCTATCGTCATTAAAGCGACGGGGTCCCTCTCATACGCGGAGATACTACGCAAGGTGAAGGCAGACCCCAAACTGGAAACAGTGGGAAAGGCGGTAACTAAAATCAGGAGGACACAGAAGGGAGACCTCCTTATACAATTCAAGGAGACGGGAAATAAGACAAACGAATTTAAAGGCGTCATTAGTGAAGCTCTAGCAGAGCAAGCGAATGTAAGTTCGATTACGCATCGCACTACCCTTGAGATCAAAGACATCGATGAGGTCACGACTATAGACGACGTAATCAATGCAATCGAAGCCCAGTTTGGAGTGAAAGTTTCACCGGCAGATATTTTGTCCCTGCGGAGGGCGTACGGAGGAACACAAACAGCAACGATCAGCTTTCCCGCAGTAGACGTAAGAAAGCTGTTAGAAGCAGGAAGGATTAAAATCGGCTGGGTTAACTGTCGCATGCGCGAACGAACCCTCCTTAAAAAGTGCTTCAAATGTTTAGAGTTTGGTCATCTTGCCTGGCAATGCAAAAGCGAGGAAGACCGCTCCAAGCTATGTAGGAGATGTGGAGGAGAAGGCCACATAGCGAAGAATTGCAATAAGGATCCATCCTGCATGTTCTGCAAGAAAGACCACCCGGACGCCGCGCAGCATGTAGCCGGCAGTAGCAAATGTCCAGTATTTCGGAGAGCTATTACAAGCAAAATACCATGAATATTCTACAGATAAATCTTAATCACTGTAGAATAGCACAGGACATCCTAGCACAAACGGCCAAGGACGAAAGCGCTGACGTTATTATGATCAGTGAACCATATAAATGTCCCGAAGAGAACAACAATTGGATTTGCGATAAGGCAAAACAGGCGGCGATATGGATGTGTGGACGCTATGCCTTTCAAGAAACAAACGACCAAGCAGTCGGCTTCGTGCGGGCGAAAATAAATGGGATCCATTTTTATAGCTGCTATGCCCGACCCAGTTTGACGGCCAGCGAGTACCAACTAATGCTGGATAATCTAACCACGGACGCGCTCCAGAGAGCCCCAGTGGTTATAGGAGGAGACTTCAACGCGTGGGCAACAGAATGGGGCAGCAGGCTCACCAACACCAGAGGACAGGTCTTATTGGAGACATTCGCTCCCCTAGTGATAGGCATTGCTAATAAGGGCCGGACAAATACTTACCGGAAGGCTGGAGTAGGGTCCATTATTGACATCACCTTTGCGAGCAACTCCATCCTGAAAACCATAAAGTGGAGGGTCAGTGAGGAATATTCACACAGCGACCATCAGGTGATAATACTGGAAATAAAAGGGAAAAAACCAGTCCAGCTCCCAAAACTTACTGGCCCAAAATGGAATGACAGATCTTTCGATAAGGATGCATTCGAAGAGATGTTGAACGGTGATCAAGCTCCAAGCGGAACAGCGGAGACCCTCGCTCACCACCTCACAGGCACCATCACCACAGCGTGCGACGCATCAATGCCTAGGAGAGCGAACACCAGGAACGCATCACCGTGTTACTGGTGGAACGAGGAAATAGACGAACTTCGGGCAAAATGTCTACAAGCCCGGCGTAAAGTCCAACGATCAAGAAGGATGGCGGATTTCCAACAATGCCTGGACACCCTTAGACTGGCGAGACGTAGCTTAAATAGAGCCATTAAGGAAAGCAAAACTGCATGCTTTAAACGTCTCTGTCAAGAAGCCGACATCAACCCATGGGGCTCGGCATACAGAATGGTGATGACAAAATTAAAGGGCTATAGGACTCCTCAAATAACATGTCCGATAATGCTGAGATCCATAGTAGAGCACCTCTTCCCTCAAAGGCCTGCTGCTATGTGCAATATTATACGAGAAGTCAATCCAGAAGATATTCCTTTAATTACTCACGAGGAACTGCTAAGGCCTCTTCATAACAACAATGAAGCAGTGCCTTGAAGAAGGAAACTTGCCCGAAAAATGGAAAACGCAGCATTTGGTCCTACTGCCAAAAGGAAAGAAGCCCCCAGGAGAACCATCATCCTATCGCCCAATATGCCTATTAGACACCATGGGAAAGATCCTCGAGAAGATAATCTATAATAGATTACTCGCAGTAGTAGAAGAGAAAGGAGCCCTCTCAGATCACCAATTTGGCTTCAGAAGAGCATGATCTACTGTTGATGCCATAAGAGCGGTAGTCGATATCGCCAAAGGTGCCATCGAAGGAGAAAGATGGCTCTACGGCACAAAGGAGTATTGTGCAGTAGTAACGCTGGACATTATAAACGCATTTAACTCTGCGAACTGGTCGTTTATTAGAAGGTCACTTGCTAGGATGGATACGCCATATTACCTGCTACGGATAGTGATGAACTACTTCTACAACAGGAAGCTGAGGTACAATACCGATGAAGGCGTAAAATACTACAACGTAACTGCGGGAGTTCCACAGGGATCGGTTTTAGGGCCACTATTGTGGAACATCATGTACGACGGAGTACTACGATTAGCGTTACCTGGGGGAGTAACGATAATTGGATTCGCCGATGACATTGCAGTCGTGACAGTAGCTAAACAGATCCGTGCAGTAGAATCAGCTACAAATGAAGCAATTGCCCGGATAAAAGATTGGCTAGTATCCGCCGGACTAGAACTAGCTGACCATAAAACAGAAGCTGTTCTTATAACCAGCCGGAAAACTGTCGAATTTGCCAACTTTCAGGTTGGTAACCAAACCATCAGGTCGAAAGAGGCAGTTAAATACCTTGGAGTAATGCTGGACAACAGGCTACGGTTTAAAACGCATGTTGATTTTGTTACCAAAAAAGCTTCGCAAATGCAGGGAGCTCTCTCGCGTATCATGCCTAACATCGGTGGACCTGGATACGCTAGAAGGATTCTACTCTCTAGAGTTATCACCTCAGTTCTGTTATATGCCGCCCCAGTCTGGGCGGAGGCACTGAGGACGAAGGAGACCAAAAGGAAACTATCGTCATCATACAGACTCTGTGCGCTACGGACAATCAGCGGCTTTCGAACCATCTCTGACGAAGCTGCATTTGTCATAGCTGGAATGATCCCCATCGATATTCTCGCAGATGAAATGCTGAGGATATATAACAGAAGAGCATTGAGTCATCACGTCGCCACTGGTATCAAGGTGATAAAAATTGAAGAAAGGGCAGCGTCAGCAGCTATGTGGCAAGCTCGTTGGGCTAATACAACAAAAGGCAGATGGACATACAAACTTATACCGACAATCCAAGATTGGATAAGTCGAAAGCATGGAGACTGCAACTACCATCTAACGCAGTTCCTGTCTGGCCACGGTGGCTACCGCAAATATCTACACCGATTCGGACACGACAACTCACCATCCTGCCCGGAATGCCCAGGTGAAGATGAGGATACGGAACACGCAGTGTTTTACTGCACACGTTTCACGGCATGGAGAATTACTCTGCCAAGTCCGTCATTACTCCTCGACCATATGTTACGGTTGGAAGAAAATTGGATGGCAATATGTTCTTTCGTAACAACTCTACAAAAAGAGTTGCGGAGAATAGAAAAGCTAAGAAGAGCAGCAGAAGCAACAGAAGCATCAGAAGCAGCAATACAAGAAGCATAGCATGAATTGCTAACCAGCCCCGCGAAGTAATACCTAACGGCAGTCCCGCGGGGAGAGTGGTTGAAGTGTGTAGGGTGTGTGTTTAGTACGTAGGCGTATTCCTGGCATCGAGTACTCAGGTTTGCGAATCGTGCATGCTAGTAGCACTCGGGCTACTAGTATCTATGAAGATTACACATCCCTGGCGCAATCCAAAAAAAAAAAAAAAAAAATCTGGTGTTGGTGAGCACGAGCCAGCCGTGTGAAAATAAGCATATGAGCAGACGTGGACTAAAAAGTGTTTGTTTGACTTGATCCTTTTAAGCACTACCATACCTTCCTCTTTTTCCGCGGATTAAAGAGAAAACAAAATTAGGATACAGTAAAAATAAAGGTGCGGACTACTAACCGCGCGAGGCCCGACTCGCACATGATTAATTTTTTCTTAACTTTGATATGTAATTTTTTAGTTTGCCAAAGTTAACACGTTGAGTGCCATATGAGACCAAAGTGGTCTCACAAAAATTTGGATCTCCAGTGCCGCGTGAGACCAGAGTGGTCTCACAGTTGGTTCACACGCATTTGTCTACGCAACATTGTATTGGACTCACAACATGTATTGAATCTTATACCATCGTAAGCTATACACCCAGCAGACTGTTTGAGTTGCGTTGGTTTGAGGCTGTGGGGCCAATGTGTCACGATACGAAGTTTTGAACTTGCTATAGAAAAAAACAATACTTCCTAAGTATAACATTTATTAGAGCATAAATAAGGAGGTTATAAAAAAATAATAGATACTGCAAATTACATAGGAATACATTTATTATATTTTTTTGGCCTTATGGATATCAAAAAAACATTCCAAACAAAAAAATTTGTCGCAAGCAGTGCCTTTCAAGGTTGTTTGCGGAGTTCTCCTTGATGCAAGTGCTCTCCCCGATTCTGCTGTAATTTTCTGGTAACAGACGACACATCTTCGTCTATTAGCACGGGTTACATCTTCTAGTCTATGCTCTGGCTGGTTCTCTTCTTGTACACTCTGGTCATCCTCTTCGGTATTTAGCAAACCCTCAACAATCTTTTCCTTGAATTCGGTTATGCTCATTCTGTTATTTGTGTTTCCTCTGAATGCGATATGGGCATTTACAATTGCAGTTCCTGTCAACAGCTCAAACGCTAATTTTCGGTACCACTTTACGCTGCGTCGAAGGCCGGAGTTATATGACTTCAGTTGGTCTGACAAGTCGATATATGCTTTGTATTTATTGTGCTCAAGTACGTTTTTGGGCTTTTGTTTTTCTTTGCCCCTGTTCTGCATAGTTATGACCTCACCTCCGTATCTTGTGCTGAGCTTGAGGACATCTCTCTTGTCCTTCCACTTTTGGACGACGATGCCTTGCTTACATTCCTGAGCAATAGATTCTCCAATTTTTAATTTTTTTTCAATCACTTGTTTTGGGTTAAATTTCCTATTTGTTCTCAAAGTCCCAATTAGATGGGTTTTGCGCTGCAGGAGAGAGCATGCCAGGCTTACGGATGTATAATAGTTGTCAGTGCACAGAGTACGTCCTATGTCCAAGAGATTCTCCATCATTTCCATTACAACCTTTGATGGTACCACTGTATTGGTATCTTTTGATTTGCCACAGTACACTTGAAAGTCAAACGTGTAACCATCTTGAAAGTCAAACGTGTAACCATCGTTCTCAATATCGCTGTAGACTGCGTTTCCGACTACTTCGTCTATTATTTCATCCACAGTATTGATAACTTGGATACTGTTTGCAGACTCTGGTGATGCTGGTTCTTGAAGCTGCTCTGTGGACCCTGCTGCTTGGGAAGTTGATGTCACTGAATCAACTAATTGTTGCCTGACTTTTCTCGCTGGAGGTTCATAATCCGAATCCGAATCGGAACTTTGGGAGTCCGGTTGGTATTCATCAGATGTGCCATCTCCTTCAAATGCATCCGCTTCTTCAATTTCTTCATCTGACATCATTTCTTGGAACATCTTGTTCAAGCGCTTTTCTCTTTTCTCGTACGACATTTTGCCAAATTGGTAAATTCACTTTGCTTGCTACAACATAACTGTTATTGGTCAGCGGATTTTTGCAACCGGGAAAACTATCTCTTATTTATAAGAATAAAAAACACGAACTGAAGTCACTTTCTCCTGTTCGAATTTGCGGTGACATATTGGACTCATGCGGCCCTTCGAGATTTACTTCATACCTGGGGGCCGCGCGAGACCAATGTGTCACCGCAAAATAATAACGGTAAAATTCATATATAAAAGAGCAAATAAAAATTTTTAAATCAATTTCCGATTATAATACCTATAAGTCTAAATGTTAATACAAAAAAAATGAGGTGGCCTGTGGGAACTTTTTTTCGGATTGTATAGTGGCACTCAACGTGTTAATAGGGAAATATTGTCGAAGTTGACAAGTGGATATGAAGGTCATGGGCCTTAGCGGCTTGTCTAGTATGAAAGTCATTTGGTTCATCGGAGAATCTGCAATCTGCGAACAGACAGACGGATGATCGGAGAGTGGATAATATCCATGCATCGAATGATTGCAGACTAGATAATATCCATGCACGATCGCAAGGATGGAAAAGTCGACGCAATAAAATAAAATCATTCACATCTAAAAGTTCTTTATTGAATTTTTCGGTATCTAAATTGTCTAAATGCTAAAAGAAACTTGAATCCTATAATCTTATGCGCTAAGTTGAATGTTTTCAAAAATAACATATTAATTGTAATTGTGCATGATTTTTATGTAGTACATTATTTTACTAATTTAATATGTGTAAAAAGCGAAGATCATTTTCTCAAAGATTTGTCACAATGTCACTTCCTTCACGGTTAGACGTTGTCGAGATTCCAGAAAAACTTTTCATATTTATTTCCATTGATGTCAGAGCACTGGATACTTGATAAAGATTTTCTGATAAAATTGCGTATACTTCAAAGAGTTCCGAGCTGGTTTTGGAAATTATAAAGGCATCTGGAAGGAAATTAAGAAGGATTTTGTATATGTGGGACTTTCTAGAGCTATGATAATTCTGCTTTACCTGTCCGATCCCTTAGAAGTCTTTGCGAATAGATATTAAGTATAAACAGAACATCATCGTATCTCAGACGATTATCCAAATTGGTGTACGGAAATATAGATAAATTCGAATTAGAAACAGACAAATGTGATGTCCTCTTGTACTGCCGTACATGTGTAACTGCGTCTGACCACTTTTGGTTGTCCATTAATTCATGCAGAGTAGTTTCGAATTCACCGCTTGTCATTGGCAATCCCGGCGAAGGTGTAGGTGTGTGGTCCCCTTCCGTTGATGTAGAGGTATCCAACGAATCTTGTTCAGACTCATTAATTGAACGCACTAACGCTTCACGAACTAGAATAAACAACTCGGATATATCTAGCATCTGTGAAAAAAAAAGATTAAACCTGAACCTATAAAAAATAAATATTGGGTTCACCTTTTCGTTATGCCTATAGTTGTTCACTACATTCGAAGCAATTTTATGATTCGACTCAATCAGAAGCAGCAATTGAAACATCAACTTATAAAGGGCTCGCCCCAAGTCCAACACAATCTCCGCAGTAGCTGGATCGAATGGCATAAAACTTCCAGAGCTTGAACCTTCTGGTCCAGATTGATCAACGACTTCAGTGAACAATGATAACTTACAAGACGTCTTCACAGAATCAAGACACTACAATTATTTGATAAATTCTACATGTATTTTATGCATTAAAAAAATAAATTAACATACTTCTAAGACTTGATCCTTGCGGTCGAAAAATGTTTCCAAGTGCTCCTGAATTTCTAGAACATTAAAACGTAGAGTCTCAAAGAGACGCGGCGTAGTTGGCTGTGTCTGATTGCACCAAATCATCGGAGGATCTGCTCTGGAGCTAAGCAAGTCTGTAAATTGTGAAATCTGGTTTCCCAACTGCGCTCCAATGCCAGAGAAAAATTTTTTAGACTCTCTGGTAATACTGATGGACTTAAGCGTGAGTTCTTTAATCAATTTATGCAGTTGAAGCAGCAAATCAGGTGCATGAGCGGACGGTTGATTAACAAGCATTGTCTGAAGCTGCTTCCTCCAATTTTCTTCAGCTTCATCTCGTATCGGAGCACCAAAGCGAATCAATCCTGGTAAGTGTGGCGATGCATTACATGGCGTTATGTCTCCTAAATCCCCAGCACTAGAACCACTTGTATCGCTGCGTGAAACTGAATTTCTCCGGTGGCGTTCTCGCAAACTCAGCGATGTAGGTGGACCTACATGGAATGGGGATTTGAGGAACGGCTGACGATGATCCTCGTCTATGGGAGATTCCGATTCGACTTCTTCATCTGAAGAGTCGTCAGCTGTTTGTCGCTTACGCTTACTTAGTATGGGCGTCTTATCACTGTAACTTTCATCCAGGTTTGAGTGACCCTTAGATCCGCCCGCAGTGACCGTCTCACCGTCACCTTCGAAGAGTGGACGCCGACGAACGCCCCAATTGAAATTATCTGTTGATTCTCCCGCTATACTATCCTCGTATTCGAGAAAATCGAAATCCTTAAACACTGTAAAGTCAGGCTGACCGTCATCTCTACGTGAGCCACTACTTAAGTCTCCCTGTGGTCCAGATGTCTCCTCTGTGCTTGATGCGGCTGATGATTGCCGTTCCATGAGATCAGATGATTGACTAAATATAACCTATGCAAGGGGAAAATAAATCATAAGTGTACGTTTAAATACTTGATTTTTCAATGTGCATAGCAACATTTACACAAGTGGAATATATATTTAAAATCTTACACTTTGCTTAGATTTCATTGATCCTGATAAAAAAGTCATGCTAAACGTCTAAAAAGTAAAGGACATGCATTTGATTTGCTTTAAAAAAGTGTTTATAAACGTGCAATCAAGGATTTTTTTCTTTCGAAAACAATTGTAAAATAAACAAGCAATGATTTACTGGCACTGATGAGAAAAACATATTCGACAAGAAAAACGAAAAGCTTAACAGTGCTGCTGTTCGATGCAGACAGATTTACCGTTCCAATCATCAATCATATTTGCTTGATCACTATCTACTATGCTACTAAAAACAATAAGGTAAATTGTCTAGAACAATCAAATGCAAGTTGGGGTTCTGATCTGACTACTTGCATTAAACTACATACGAGTACATTTGAATCTAAGGTACAGGTTGCCTGCTCAAAGAAGCTACGTTATATAGTTTTATTTCCCAAGAATCCTGAATATTTTCAAAAATAAATATTTGCGTAAGGCAGTAGCAAACAAATTCAAAAATATTTTCTACGAGTTTATATTACATATGGCGTATACACGTACATATGTACGTGAAAAAATTGTACATACAAAAGATTAATGTTTTTCTTAGTTTTAAATACATACCGAGACCTCGGAAAAGGGCAAAGGTAATTTTCATTCCGAAATTGGGGAAAAAAGACACTGCACCACCCAAATCCCTTAAACCAATTAGTTTGACCTCATTATTATTAAAGACAAAGGATAAGGTCATAAAATCCTCCGGCACTGCACTATACCAGCTGACAAGTCTAGTTCAGGAGGCTATACGAGTAGACTGCAGAGAAACGGTCATCTGCGCTTTTCTAGACATTGAAGAAGCTTCCGACAACATATCTCATGAGGAAAAGTTCAATAACATCTAACTGGAAATGTGAGATGTTAAGGAGAATGACTTCTGAAATTGTGGAGGGACCAAAAACCATCACAATAAGCACAACTAGAGGCTGCCCACAAGGACGAGTTCTCTCACCACTAATGTGGAGTCCAGTTGTAGACGAACTCCTGCAAATGACAACAAACATTGGCATAAAATGTCAGGGATATGCCAACGACATAGTTATCATTGTGAGAGGAAAATTCGAAGAGACACTCTGAGAGAGTCACACAGTAGTGGAACTTAATGGTAGGACTAAATATAAACCCGACCAAGACCACAGTGGTACCTTTCACCAAAAAAAGGCAGTTAAGACACATACAACCCATAGTACTAGATTGAATCAGAGTAGAACCACAATAACAGGTCAAGTATCCAGGTAGAGTGGTTGAAGTGTGTAGGGCGTGTGTTTAGTACGTAGGCGTATTCCTTGCATCGATTACTCAGGTTTGCGAATCGTGCATGCTAGTAGCACTCGGGCTATTAGTATTTATGAAGATTACACATCTCTGGCGAAATCAAAAAAAAAAAAAAAAAGTATACTATCAGGTATAACACTAGATAGTAAATTTTTCTGGAAGAAACAAGAAGAAGGTGTGGTAACCAAAGCAACACTAGCATAAATGGTGTGCAGAAACATTTCAGGAAAAACCTGGGGATTCAACCCAGCCACACTAAGATGGATGTACACCATGATGGCCAGGCCCATTATAACATACGAAACAGTAGCTTGGACCAGAAGAAGCAGGCATCAAGGAAAACCATTGGAAAAGTACAAAGGCTAGCTTGCGTTTGAATAACAGGGACTATGAGAACGTATCCCACAGCAGTACTGCAAGTAATATTAGGACACACCTCTCTACACTTAGTGCTAGAAAGGATTGCCAAAGAAACCTTACTAAAAATAATCAAAGAGGGCATCGGGAAAGGAAAATGTGTCGCACACAGACAGCGAGAAACACTTTCAAATCAATCCCGCTTTTGGACTGGCCCAGGGATGATATGGTCAAGAGATACTGCTTCGTGAGAAAATTCAACAGGAAGCAACTCAAATAAAATACCATAAAGTGGTACACGGACGGATCCAAAACATCCACATGAACTGGAGCAGGTGTATACGGGCCCAGAACCAAGTACTCGGAAGCTATGGGAATATATCTCAGTATCTATCAAACAGAGGTCTACGCGATCGAAATATGCGCCCAAATTAACCTCGATAGGAAGAATCGCAGACAAGATATAAGATTATCATCAAGGCGTTAAGCACTAACCAACTAACAAATGGAGTGAGAATAACAGAGTCACCGTCTAATGGGTACCAGGCCACGTAATAGAGAAATGAAGCAGCATTTCTTTTAATTTCAATGAAGCAGCTGATGAACTGCTTATAGCAAGAAAAGGCTCAGTGACCGTTTTTACCTATCCGGAAACATACTGCGGGCTGGGACCGCATACGATATGGGAACAGCTAAGGAAGGAGGAAGACTGTAAAAGAATCAAACCTTGGGAAGAATTCCCTAAGCTAAGACAGGCCAACGAACTTCTCGGGAAATATAACCCGAAAAGAAATAATGTCTGTATAAAGATTAACAAAAACCGGCTGTGTATTCTTACAGACTTCCTGACGGGTCCCTGTAGACTTAAAGAACACCTCAGAAAACTGGGTATAGACACCAATGCGGAAACTGTAGATTTTGCGGAGATGTTGAGGAAACCCCAGGGCACCTTCTTAAGGAATGTGGAAAAGAAAGGAAATACCTGGATGCCTATCAACTATCAGCAGAAGATTTACTATCGTTGGATCCACTCCAGATATTCCGGTTCATCAAGGTAATTAGACTTGAGGAGGTGCTCTAAGTCTAGTATCTCAACGACTAGAGCTCCAAGTCGGGGGAGCACAATAGACCTACAAGGTCGCAGTGTTCTAACACCCCTAAAATCACTCTATTTACGAGTATCTATCTAGTTCTAAAGACTGAAGAACTACTTTCTCCTCGAACTTAAACGTTCTATAAATTTGCTTTTCTTTTATCTCCAACCGCTTTCGAGAAAATGAGACGGGAAATCTTGTTTACGAAACGATCAGGTATACGAAAAAATGTTTCCATGTAAAAGATAATTACTTTTTCATGGGTTCCATCTCCAAAGTACCCATTCCCATTTAAAAAAAGGTAAGCTTAGTTAATATCCTTGAAATCAAGGGCATTCAAGGTCACCAAACAACGCTCCATTCATTGTTTACAACTTCGGTCATAAGTATTTTTCTCGTATCTTTAACCCTGCATGGGTAGGTATTATACGTGAGTTCAGGGATTTAAATCCAAAAATAATTTTCATAAATCTGAAAATGGTCTCAATCGCTTTAATATAAGTGTGTGATCAACATATCAATCTTTCACCCTGATGAGGGGTGTGCGTTCGGTGCCATATTAAAAAAATATCGGTCGGAATTGGTAGAGTGTTTTTTAAGTACTTAAACTTTTTAATGGACAACATGAAATTGTGGTATAGATGTAAAGCCAATTGAATTTCCTATCTAGAGTTGTATTTTAACTATAAGGGCAGCTTTATTTATACACTTTTTTCTCCACACACATGTTTTATTGATGGTTGGGAATTATGCATGGATACATAATAGCGGACAGAAGTCCGGCATCACAAATGCGAGTCCTTTTAATAACATGTTGCATAATATTTTCACATACGGGCATGTCGGGCGATATGCCACTTATTTTATTTCGAATATTTTGTTTGAATTGCTACAGTGTTTTTCGTTTTTTATCATATACCCTACTCTTTAGATATCCACATAAAAATAAGTCGGGTCTGTTAGATCTGGACACCATTTTTAGAGACCATTCGGTCTGGAAACAGTTGATAGAGTAATTGCATTGTTGCGTTGGCTGTATGCCCGTTGGCACATGTCCGGCGGCGTGAATGGTCATATGGAAGAAGTTGTTGTGTCAACTGAATATTGTACGGGAGCAAATGCAAATCTTTCTGAAAAATTTCCATAAAGCATTTGGACTAATCCAGATACGCTGTCTCGTACAGCAGCAACGTTTTCAGACGTTGCCGCAGTACGACGTAGGCCAGACTTCGGCGTATCTGCAACAGTACCTCTTTCTTCAAATTCAAGCACTATATGGTAGATAGTCGCTCTTATTGTTAAATTATTTCGATCCAAAATGTCCTGCAATTTTCGTGTGTTTACCGTAAACGGTGACTGAAAACGTTTTAACCCTAGAATACTAATGCTCGCATGTGAGGCGCAACGTATTCGGGTTTAATTATTTTTATATAAAATAAGAATTCAATTTTAATTTTTATATTTTTTTAAACATATGTTTTATAAAGACCGAATTTAAGTTTTTGTTTAATAAAAAAAAAATGTTTAGCGAAGAAATCTGTTTTTTTTTTTTTTAAGAAGCCTCACAGGCGAGCATTAGTATTCAGGCATAAAAAAAAATCATATTAGTATTCTAGGGTTAACTAATAAACACATTAATTTATCGAATATCGTTCCATGATAAATTTACTCGTACCACGTCCATTCTTCACAAATGCCAAACAAAACCTGTCAAAACTAACCTATACCAATTTAAACTTTCCACACAATTTTTCATAATGAAAAATTTCGAGGAAATCAAGTTACTCCGGGACAAAATGATAAGACACGCCCACAAATTATTTTTTTTATAATTTGCGCGCACCAAAGGGGAGCATTTGCTATTATTGTTACTGCTTATGATTCACAGTATTTTTTCCGTTCTTCTGATGTCATTATCACGATAAATTTGCACTTTTAGCCATAGACTACCCTACTGCCAGTGTTATGCCTTCGCAGTAGAATTGACATAAGCTTTCGCAATTGAACGACTTTTTTATTTATCTTAAAAAAAAGTGTGCGTTATACTTGCCAAATCTGACAGAATTCTTAGGTAACAGGATGCACGAGTATTTAGACCGCACTGTGGTCTAGATCCTTATCCTTAATTTTCTTGTTTTGAGTGAAAAAACTGAAAACTGTGTGGGACATAAAGATAGGACATGTTGATCATTTTGTGTCTATACTTCGTTCAGTAAGGATGAATTTAAGTAAACATTGGTATGGTCTTGTTTTATTACCATCAAAGAATAATAAGGGAAGCGGGAAAATGTTAAATCCAGCTGAAGTACAAACAATTTTGAAATTTAGAAGTGAAGGCTGGAGTATTGCAAAAATATCAAAGTCAGTGAAGAGAAGTCGAACAGTAGTGACAAATTTATTAAACGATCCGGAAAACTATGACAAAAGAAAGTCTAGTGGAATACCACCAGCATTAACTCCAAGAGAAAAACGTGCGATTTTGCGGGAAGATTCAAATTCGCAGCTAGACCGGGAGTTAAAACGAACAAAAAAAAATGTGAGGAGAGTTTTTCAACAATGCGAACATCTTCAAAGGCGAAAACTGCTTCGGAAGCCACTTTTAACCGAAGCTAATAAAATGTGCCGTTTAACGTTTGCTAGCAGCCATTGTCATTCGAAGAAAAAGTGGAGTACAGTCATATTTACAGTTGAAAAAAAGTTCAATTTAGATAGACCTGATGGCTGGGATTATTATTTTTACGATCTGCATAAGGAGTTTTAAGTCGCCGTCTAATGGAAGGAGGTTCTGTAACGGTATGGGCTGGAATTGGCAACAACGGGAGGACCGAAATAAAATTTGTCAGCGGTAGAATTACCAGCACTAGATACGTGAATATTGAACTTATTAACAAATAAATTTAGTGGTTTGCTTCAATTATTGCCGAGGAAAACTTCATTTTTCAACGGGATAATGCGGTAATCCATACTTCCCGTCAAGTCAATGAGTATTTTAACTCAAAAAACATATCCCTTCTTAACTGGCCAGCAAGATCACCTGAATTGAATATAATTATGAATATGTGAATTAAAAGGTTCCATTAGTTGCGACAAGATGGATCAAAAATATATTACAATTTTTTTTTTTTAAAGTTTGAAGGAGCTTACTAATAAAATAATATTTTGAAATTGTCATGTTATTATTCAATTTTAAAATTCACCAGTCCTATCTTTTTGTCCGACCCTGCTTTCTAATTTTTCTCAAAAACAAGAAAATTATTAGATTTTGCAAATGTTACGCACACTTTTTTGTTCTTAAGAATTTGTGGGGGCGTTTTATCGTTTTGTCCCGGACTGTATATTATGAAAATTTGTGTGAAAAGTTTATATGAATGTCATCTGTTATGTATATACAGGGTGATATCGGTTTAGAAGATCAAATTTTGAAAGGTGATATGCCATTCTAAAACAAAAAAAACATTGTATGGGAGGGGGATCCTAACTTCCTCCCTCCTCAAGCTTTGGGGGCTAGAAGTTAGTTTTGACTCAATCCACTTATCCTGCTTTTGCTCTCTGTAACGGAGTAACGAAATACTTATAATTGGGATTTAAGCCGATTCAATTTCCTATCCAACGGTATACAGCACATTAACAATCCACCTCAAGTTTTCGATATGTTCTTTACTGAATTCTTCCCATCAAAATTGCCAAAGACAGTATATACATACTTAAATACAAAT
Organism: Pocota personata; assembly: GCA_963082735.1. NCBI lineage: Eukaryota > Metazoa > Arthropoda > Insecta > Diptera > Syrphidae > Pocota > Pocota personata. Next base: position 69,270,158 of record OY720431.1, read on the forward strand.
TCAAATGTGTATGTATTATATATCTAACCAGAAACAAAAATTGGCTAAGTTGTTTTGTATAAAAATCCTGTAACTATTTATCCAAGAAAAGGAGTGGAATATAAAAGTCTGTCAAGTTCAACTTGTTCCAAAGCCTTTCCAAATAAAATTTGCCATATGTATGATTCATTTATGTTCGCTTTTGGATCTAACTTACTATAGGAATCTGCCATTTCCTTTTACATAAGTTCTAAATCGTAGCGAAATGACAGAGAAAACTTTGATTTCTCGAACATTGAACAAATTTCTGACGAACTCCGACTGAAAGTTTGTAGAACAGGCTAATCTACGTAATCGCATTTTTCTTTGTCATAAATGTTGTGTGTTGATTGAAACAATGTCTGAAACAATTTATTTGAAAGATTTGTTCTTACTTGTGGGTGACCGGCCTACTCCGAAGCAATTTGTTCGAAACATGTGCTTTGACCTGTGTGTAACCGTCCTATAGGAAACTGCTTTCCAATGATATGGCTTTTATTTTACTTGGCCTGCTTATTACAATTAAAGAATTACGGAAAAAACACATTAACTTGGTTTGACCAGTATAAAGATAAATTCATCAGCATTCTTCCAGCAGAATACAAATGATTATAACACTTCTCCTGGAGTTATATAAAAGTGTGGTACAACACGAGAAGTAGTTTTGATTTTTGCTGAACATCTCTTTCCAAAGGTCAACTCTTTTTTTAAGATTTAAAGTTGCTACTAAAGGGTGAACCATCTGTTGGTGTTTTAAAATTGCTATAAATAAAATCCATTCAATATTTTTCAAAGTTGTTTGCTTTATTGAAGAGAGTACACTTTCTGATTATTTATGGAAAATAGTTTCATTTAAATGGCTGCTGGGTTGGCAGTAGCCCATCCTGTCAACCCAATTTTCTAGTATATTTTGATGGTTTCAATATTGTGTTTAAGTGCCTGAATTGTTTCTGGATTGTCAGGATAACATCGATCTTTAATGACACCCCACAAAAAAAATCCAAAGCCGGAGGCAAAACAACATCACCAAAATAACTGATTACATGGTTATTGAACTGAGTGTATAAAATATCGAATGTTGGACGATTTGAATGGCCTGTAGCGCCATCTTGCTGGAATCAGAGATAGCCCAAGTTCATTTCCCCAGTTTCTGGCAAAAAAAAATCGGTTGTCATGCCTCTGTAGCGCTCTCCGTTGACCGTAACGTTGTTGCCATCTGCATCTTCGAAGAAAAAATGGGACAATAATGCCGCCATTAGGTTATCGGGTTTAGGCGCACACTTTCAGCAACAGCAGCCATACTGTCGGCTAAGTGCACAAGACGAACATGAGGATAACTGTTTTTTTTTTTTAGCATGCCAATCTCACGAACTTTCTTCACAAACTTGCATGTATCAGGCAGGGTTGGTGCATTATTTCGACCGAAATTTCTTTTCAAAATTCGCACTGTTTCGGTAACACAGCAATCATTTTGGAAATAAGTTTTCAATATTTCCCAACGTTCTTCAAGCGTAAATCGATTCATTTTGCACCGCAGAAATATGATACTGTGTTTCTGTCAATTTTTTGAGCACGAAAGAGCTGTCAGTGTCAAAATAACATGTAATTTATAAAGAAACCAGCAGATGGCCCACACTTTACTACTTTCGTCATAAAATTTGAATTTGCATGCTGCTATATTTCGGTTTTCAACTACGGTTGTAAAAATGTTAGTCTTGTTCGTTATAACCCAGAAAATAGTTAATTATAACAGGGTTCGTTTTATAAAGCTTCAATAGGGAAACCAAACAAAAGCACTGGTTTTGTTCGTAATATCTTGGTGTTCGCTGTAACCGAGTTTGTTATATTCGATTAATGCCGTATGTATGAGAGAACCACGCAAAGACCTGGTCCATAAACTACGACATACAATTTTAATGAAGTGTCCTTTCAATGTTTCACTTAATAAAAGATAAATGTAAGGTCGATTCTTCATAAGAAATAAGCGTCTGCAATTTGTTGAGAGAATTACCCTCAATTGACCAACACATAAAATTGTTTTGTCAAATGTAAAAAATAGAAGGGTAATTTTTGATTTTAAAATAACATTTTCATTGTATTTGAAGACAAAAATTTGAGAATTTTATTTATACCTAGGCTTTCTTGCTTGCAATATGCTCAAACCATACATACATGCCGCGCCCTGTATCTATGTACATGATGTAAACATTTTTTAGCTTCTTTGTTTGCGAATGTTTCATCTTTCTTTTTTCTATTTTACAGATTAATTTAAAAATTAGAACGCTACACAATTGCGCAACGAACTAAGATTGTTTTCTACTCCTTGAAAATAATAGTTCAATAATTAATACTCAACGAGCATAAAGGAGATTATGTGGTGAAAGAACTGTTCCAACGGGTTGAACCATTCATTAGCTGGTGGATAATTTTACTGTTTGTCTGTCTTCGGGACTGTTGGGAATTCAAGACGCAGGGGCAGACCTCGAACTAACAGACCGGTCGAAAATATTGAAGTTGTGAAACAGAACATCGCAGAAAACGCGGAGCCATCAACGAGAAGACGATCTGCCCAGTTGCAGCTTTCTGACCGCACTCTTCAGCGGACTTTGAAAGAGATTTGCACCTCTTCCCGTACAAAATTCAGATTGTCCAAAAACTAAATCCTGGGGACCTCGCATTGCGCTTGGAATACGAAAGACCCAATTCGTGTTACTGTTTGGTATGGCATTACCGCCGAAAACATTTACGGCCCATCTTCTTTTTCGAAAATGATCGAGGTGAAAGCCTAACAATAAATGGAGAACGTAATAGGGCAACGCTCCAACATTTTTTATATCCACAATTAACCATGCAACAGCTCATACATCACGTACAACAATGGAGTTATTGAGGCAACAATTTCCAAATCGGATAATTTCCAAATACGGCGATTTGAGTTGGCCACAAAGATCGGCTGATTTGACTGCTCCAGATTTTTTCTGTGGGGCTATCTCAAGGAAAAAGTTATGCGAATAAGTCCCAAACCTTGCAGCAACTAAAGAAAAATATTCATGAAGAAATTGGTCTTATACTGCAAGAATCACTCCACAAAGTTATGGAAAATGCCATAAAAAGAGTAGATTTTTGCGTTCGAGAAAATGGTTCTCCTTTAACTGACATTATTTTTCATACATAATGTAAAAAAATATAGCATAAAATAAATTTTTATTTCAAAATTTAAACTTTTTGTATTCATTCAATACCTATTTTAAAAAAACAAATCATATAGCTACTTTTGCCGCACCCTGTATAATATGTGTGCCACGTCAACTATTCTCGAAAAATGTGACGGATGTTTCACTGAAAAATTCACTTCAAAGTTTTGAAGGCAATGCGCTCGATTTTCAATAAAAAAAAGCCATAAGTAATTGTTTAAATTGGTAGTCTGTGACTCTAACTACTTGTTAACATACAGTTGGTCAAAAAAGAAATCGAACTTACCTTTCCCCTCTCTAAACCGCAAAATAAAATAAAAACAACACTCAATCGATTAATGTTAATGCATTTTTTGATAGCTTATATTATAGGCTCGCAATATACAACAAACAAATTTCAATCCATACTAACATGTTTGTTTAGAAATTAATTTAAAAAAAAATCCATCAAACTTTACTTCAAAAAAGAAATCGGACACTTCATATATACAATTAAGAGAAAACCAAAAAATAAAATAAAAATAAAAACAAAAAATTAATTAATATTTAGAAGGTAGGCCTTTGCTCTTTTTCACCGCATCCAACCTATTTGGCATTGATTGGACCAATTGTTCACAGTAAGAAGCTGGAATTTTGTCCCATTCACATCTTAAAGCAAGCTCTAAGTCTCTTTTGCTTGAAATGGGGTAGTTCTTCAGCTGATTCTTCAATAGCTCCACACGTGTTCTATCATGTTTAAATCTGGTGATTGTGGAGGCGTTTCTAGCACATTTGAAAAGTTATATAGCATCCACAACCGAGTATTATGAGCTTTGTGCTTGGGGTCGTTGTCCTGGTAAAAATAGTATTCATCCCTAATTCCCAATTTTTTAGCACTTTGGTTTAAATTATCTTTTTAAAATTTGTATGTTTTTATACTGGTCCATGTTTCCGGTAATAAAAACGAGATTTCCTGGCCCAGCCGCGGACATACAACCCCAAACCATAACTGAGCCACAACAATGCTTCACAGTTGGTCGCAAATACCTCTCTGAGTTCTTCGTTCGATTATCTCCATCTGTCCATCAGATCGAAATAAATTGAATTTACTCTCGTCTGAGAACAAAACACATTTCCAGAACGAAAAATCCTTGCTTTGATGACGACTAACAAATTCCTTTCGTTTTATTCGATTTTGCTTGCTGATGTACGGCTTCTTTCGGGCGACTCTTCCAAGGAAATTGTTTTTTCGTAAACCTATCCTAACGGTAACTTTAGTGCACTTAGTTGAGGATTCTTTTGCACCTACTTCACAATCCAACGCTCATCCGCCAAACTGAATTTCTTCGGTCTTCCAGATTTCGGTAAATTTTCAGTTGATTTTGTTACTTTATACCTTTTTATAATGTCGCCTACTGTAGAGGGACTTCTTTTAATTATTTTTGCAATTTCGCGCACAAATTTTCCTTCTTCAAAATGTTTTATTGCGATACTTCGCACTTCCAGCGTGGTGTAACCACATTGTCTTACCATCTTAACTTGCTTTTCCAAATTGAATGTATTTTGGCTTCAACTGACATCACAAATGTGTAACGGCATATTACAGACAAAAACAATATTATTTTTCCGTTAAAAATTTGAGAATAGTGAAGTGTTGCCACGTGACCGATTTCTTTTTTGAGATAAAATTTTATGGATTTTTTTTACATTAATTTTTAAACAAACATGTTGGTGTGGATTAACATTTTTTTGTTATATATTACGAGCTTATAATATAAGTTATTAAAAAAATGCATTAACATTAATCGATTGAGTTTTATTTTTATTTTATTTCGCGGTTTAAGGAGGGGAATGGTAAGTGTCCGATTTCTTTTTTGATCAACTGTATGAGATCAAACTCAAGAACTACTAAGTGAATTTTGATGAAATTTTGTTAGATGCACATGTGCTATTATGAGTATATAAAGAGAATATCTGCGTTCTTTATCTAAAATTAGGACAGGTTATTATTACATGTTATGCCGTTTTTTCGAAGGGTTTTGTTTAGCAAAAAAAAACAATTGCGATACAGGCTTTTTTCATATTAATACCATTTTAAGATAATTTACCCTATAAAATAAATTACAACATGTTAAGACAGCATGTATTATTGTATACTAGCTGAATATCCAACCATACAAGACGCGTATTGTCATTAATGTACTTTCAATGGAAGCTTATGTAACTTCGCATTTCGATTATGTCATTGTGCACCCTATAATCCATTTCAACCACCATTGCCGTTGCTCGATACAAATAATTAATTAATAAATAACGATTGTGTCATAACATACATTTTACTTCTCCTCACTCATAGCATCACATGCGAATTGTATTTTTTTTTTTTGAATTCCTTCGAAACAAAAAATTAATGAATTAATTGTGGCTACAGAAAGTCATCCATCCTCCTTACGGCATGGGGTGATACTTGATACGTATATATAAGCTGCCACAAGTGGTTTTTACTGCAGCGACAACACACAAGCTACAGAGGATATAGTAGAAAAACAAGCCACCTCCTCTTTTGATATAGATAAGATACGTTGACGTGCACCACACCCCAGCACAAAACAAAACAAAGGAAAGGACAGATGCTGCACATACACACTCTTCCTAAAACAAATAAGCCGATATACACTACAACGAAATTAAAAGTAGAAACGAAAGAAAAGTAACTTGGATTATTACCTTGGAGCATATAGAGTTAATGAAATCATCCTAAAACAATTTAAAGGGAGGAAAGGACGAGCATGAAACGAAATGAGAAAATAAAAGAATCTCTATCAACAATTTAAAGTAACGAGGATGTAGAAATAAGGACTGGCTGTCTCTCACATGGCGAGAGCATGCAGGCGGATGATAGGGTTTTAAGACAGCAATAAAATGGGGTGGGGTTCCTGCATTCAACGAATGAATGCTTTAGGACTGAGAAAATTAGATGAAAATGTTTACTCACTGAAGGACTCTTGGGCAGACCCACTCTTTGGCCACATGTTGTTAGCAGATTAACGAGACACTCACGCACTCGACCCTGTGACATCCACGGTCGCTTCCATCCACTTAATGGCGCTGAGTCCGCAGGCGATAGACTTGCACTTCTCCGTGGGGAATTTGGAGTGCCAACGTGCGGTAGATGCGAATAGTTTCCTTGCCCGTTTTTACCCTGTTGCACTACGGATATAATCGATGAAGAATTGATCACAGTGGTCGTTGTATGAGTGGATGGGTCTTCCGACTTTAACAGGATTCGCCTCCCAATGAGTGGGGTTTGCGACACATCGAATGTAAACTCCATCGTTCTTCCGGCAAGTTCTTTCTTACAGAACATTTCCGAGTCTGGATAAGCACCATAAAAACTGAAAGACAACCCAGCACTTCCACCCTCGGTCGGTGGCACTACTTGTAGACTTGAACTTCTTGTTACGATGAGTTTTAATATTTTCAACGATTCCTTCCAGTTTGGTGTCTAGTGAGAGAAGAAAATATTAGTTAGTATAGCATTGTTTATAACTTTTCATTTTAAATGTTATCAATATTTTATAATCTTGTTAAATTCAAAATTAACTTAAAATTAATACACATCCGATTAATAGACTTTGTTCTCATTTTTGATTTGTCCATTGTCGTGTACGCGCCAAAGAACATTCATTTTTCTCTACTCCAACCCCAAAATAAACTTGCTACCGTATTTGCTCTTGGTAAACCATAATATGGACCGAATTGATGTAGCGTAATATGAATTACACTTAAATAAGAGCACCTTTTGTTTACACCGATCCCAAGAAAAATTCTCAGCCTTCGTATCGCTAATATCGAAGAATATAAAGAAAATATTATAACTTACGCGATGGTGACAGGAAGGGGCAGTTGATCCCCCTAAATCCTTAAGAACATAATGCATTTTTAAATTTAAGCTAAACTTCAACTAAAAAAAACAACATTTTATGAACAAAAAAAAGTTGGGAACAAACCTAGTTTAGTGGCACCTCACAGCATTGTACTTGCTCCTACAGGGCAAGTATAGTTTTCGTGAAATTTCCATTTCAGGATTTTGATTAATTTCAGTCCGTCTGTTTTAACCTCCGACTGCTGACTAAACGGCTAGACGGGTTTCATAGACCTTTGCTTTTTTTTTTTTTAAAAGTTCAAAATCCCGGAGTACTCAGACTCAATTTTCGGTACATTGTACTAACAGTCAGAACTCCTTTTGGTGCTCTACTTGAAGAAACTCGGGTGGCTGTGGTACCTGTTCCCCGTCCGGACTTGAACCTGCACAGTCCGAGTCACAAGCGAACACAACTCCCACTACACCGTGCTTGTGCACACAGTAGAAATTAGAATTTAATTCTAGCTTCAAAACTAACTAACTTAGAAAAAAGTGTTGAAAACTGCTATAACGTAACACATTTGTAATACTGCTGCATACTCAGTTTTTAATGCTCTGTACCAGAATGGTATAAAATGGAACACTAACAGATTCAAGATAGTATCTACATGCCTGTCCGTCAGTATGTCACACGCTTGTAACTTTTGAATCATTAAAGCTAGAGACCTGACAGTTTTCACAAAAGTAGTAAGTGTGTACCCCAAGACAAAAAATATTTTTTCACCCCGACTTGCTAGATATCAACTGAACTTCCAAGGAATTCGAATATCTAAAAAATATTTAAGTCATGAGAAGGCTACGTGAAAAATATAACAGGTCTCCGTTTTTGAAAAAAAAAAGTTGAACACGTGTGGTTAAAAATTACCTCGCTATATCTTACATCCTGGTTCATCAAATTTTGATGACATCTATATGTCCAGCTTAACTCAAGGCTCAAATTTCATCAAAATTCGTTAAGTGGTTCTTGAGTCAGATGTGTGGGAAAGACAACTCGAAGATTTTTAAACTCCTTTCCAAATCTTACACCCACATCATCTGATTTAGATTATATTCAGGTGAAATAAAATCTATTGAGAAATATGAATAGATAAATATGATTTAAATATTTGTACCCCGCCCAAACATCTTATCGATTTTGACAATCTTTTGAAGCTACGATACATACCTATGTGCATACATACGTATCAGTGCAAACACACAAAATAAGTTTCATTAAAATGCCTTCATTGGTTCTCGAGCGAGCCATGTAAGAAGAAATAGACTTGTAGACAGAACACGAAGTGTTTTTTTGAAAGCGGTGTCAAAGCAACTGCTTATGCAGACGACGCTGCCAGGGTTGCTGCCTGTTGCCAGCAACACTATAGCGAACAATTAGAAGGGGCACAAAGAACCTTAAATACATGGGCCAATAAGTGTGGCCTGGCGGTTAATCCCCCAAAAAACCGAGTTGGTACTATTTACGAGTACTAACGAAAGGAAAATACCACAATTTGTAGCACCTTCTTGGAATTCATGTTCGATAAAGAAGTTAAATGGAGGTTGAGTATTAAAGAAAGAAAAGAGACGATAGCCTTCTACTCGTATAGTAGAATATTGTGGAAAACCTTGGGACCTAATCCCAAAATCATCCTATGGATGTATACGGTTATATGAAGACCTATACTGACTTACGGCAGCCTCGTTTGGTGGCAGGCAATCAGCAAAACCATCAACCTAATGGCCATCATGGAAGCACCAGTGCAATGAGAACAGCGCCCACAGCAGGACTCGAGGCCATCCTCAATCTGCTTCCACTAGACATCTTCATACGAGTATCGGCGACTATTAGTGCATTAAGAATCAGTCAATCAGACAGCTGGAAACCAAATACAATGGGTCACACTACGATTCTACAGAAATATCTAGTCAATGTGTTTACTACTGCTTACACCATACCATAGCTAGACTTTATAAGACCTTTCTCAAGCACCTATCCGAATAGGGATAGAAAGCGGTATATTATATAATACACAATCTGCAGCGGTATATACCGATGGATCCAAAATGTAAACAGGAGTAGGTTATGGTATCTACTCCGAACCGTTAGGTATATGAAAGTCAGTCCGACTTCCGAATCATTGCAGTGTTTTCCAGTCGGAGGTCCTAGCCACTGCTAGCCTCCCGTGAGACTGCGGTGAGGGCAATACCACAAGACGATATCAATTTTTTCATCGACAGCCAGGCAGCAATAAAAGCGATTACTGCCAAAGCTGGTGAAGTGCTGTCGTGAAGGTTCGTGGAACACACCACAAGGTAAAACTAAAGGCATACAAGAGAATAAGAAAACGGACGAATTGGCAAGAAGAGGTTCGGCATTAAGCCCTGGCCAAACTGACCCCTCGGTGAGCATCTCGTCTTGCACACTAAAGCTCGAAGCATGGAATAAAGCTCTAACAGAGGCAAACAACAGGAACCGCTAGGAAGCTATGGCCCATATACGACGAAGCCAGAACCGACAGGCTTATGCAAATGAATAGAAAATCTCTATCAACTTTTATAGCAGTGATTTCGGGGAATCTGCGGTATCATATGAAAAAGCTATGTATAACGCAAGAAGAGCTATGTAGAGGTTGCGGGGCGACGAGGAAGTTTACGAGGATACAACCCACTTTCTTTGCCATTGTGCAGGCCTCCAACATTAAAGAAACAAATTCCTTGGACGACACTTCTTCCAGGATCTAGAAGAACTATATGGCAAACCTGTGAATGACATCTTGAACTTTATCAAATCCATAAGAACAGTAAGTAAGGTTAAGTATTCATTTATAGGAACCTCATGGGAAAGGTAATTTACTCTTTCCCCCAATGGGTATCATAACCTACTGACCCCTACAAATTCGATCATATACACACGAGTATATAATCCTTTTCTCCGTATTATCGTAGAACCCAAATTAGGATACAGGTAAAATAACTGTACGAAACACGATGCTCGCGATGCCCGACTCGCACTTGACTAATTTTTTAAGTATAGAGATATTTCTCGGATATGGCTAAGACGATTTTATTAAAAATTAGACGTATTACTTTATGAGAACTATAACTTGTTCAGAAAAATGTCGCATGGCAAACAAGAACAACAACTAATTGGGTATATAGTTTCGGTAACTTTCGATATTATCCACAGTTAGCTACATCTGGGCGCCGTGGTTCAGTGGATAAGTGCGCGATCATTGAGGGGGAGGTTCAATGTTCGAATCCAAGCAAAAAAAAAAAAAAACGGTGCCACCTCTTGCGAACGTCTGACAAACATTCGAGAGTAAAACTGTCATGAGAAGTTTCTCTCAATCGAAAAAATTGCTCTTCGGAAACGGTCCGAAACGGTCATTGAGCGATTAATTAAGCAAAGAGAAAAACACTAATTTTCTTTGAACCCCAATCCGCGAGTAATTCAGTTGTACCAAATTTGCCAAAAAAATATGAATTTTGGGCATGCGGACAAAATCATTTTCTGTTTTAACACATTTATGCGCCGGTGATCGTTTTACCCTTTTCAAGGTAGTAGATGTGAATAACACCGCGCGCATCCCAAAAAATTGTCGCCATCACCTTGTTTGCTGACAAACCCGCCTTGACCTTCTTCGGCTTCGATTCACCAGGAGAAGTCCATTGTTTTGACTGTTCCTTGGTTTCTGGTGTATTGTGGTGAATCCAGGTTTCATCCACGGTTACGAAACGGCACAAAAACTCAGCCAAACTTTTCTGGAACATCGCCAAACACACCTTTGAAGTTGTTAAACGAATGCGTTTGTTGTCGATTGTGAGCAAACGCGGCACCCATCTTGCGGAAAGTTTTTTCATGTCCAAATATTTATGTAAAATCGAAATCACTGAGCCATGTGATAAGCCTGTTGCCTCTTCAAGCTCGCGCACTTTAACTCGCCGATCGTCCACTATCAAACCATGGATTTTGTCGACCATTTCTGGTGTGGTGACCTCAATTGGGAGACCAGAACGTTCGGCGTCACTTGTGCTTGAACGACCGCACCGAAATTGAGTAAACCAGTGGTGAATGGTTCCAATCGATGGTGAAGAGTCCCCATAGTTTTTTCTCGCAGAAAATAGTGTTTAATGAGCACTCGAAATTCACTTTTTTCTATTTTAACGAAAATGCTAGTAGGCGTCTATATAAAATGGCTGCCACAACAAAACTATTTGACAGATCTGTCTAAAAATTTGGGTGCGTTCTTTTGAAAGATGATTCTTGACAAAAAAAAATAAATTTAAGGTGACGACACAATTTGTGTTAATTTTCAGGGACTTATTGACCCACCCTCGTAGTTTTTAAGTTTTAAAGTTAAAGAAAATATAAATTCATTTTTTTTTCCAATCCTCGTGTTTTCAAATTTTGATGGCGTTGAAGTTTGAAAAAATTTACGGAAACGCTTACGAGAGGCGTAACCCGTCCACAAACTTTCCGAAATCGACTTAGGTGGGTTCATTTCATTTCATTTCCCGATAATCACTCAATCAATATTCGTTTTCGAAAAAATCGTTATTTTTTTGTCAGCCTCATAACTTTAAAACTACTCGTTTCCGTGGATTTTCATTTGAAGATTCGTAATCAGCATCGAAAATAAATAAATAGTAAGGTGCCGATACGCCAGATTTATGCCGAAAGTTACACCCTGCAAATCTAGGGCATTGCAGCTCCAAACATATTGTTTATATATTTGGTTTGTGTCTTTTAAAATTTAAAAGGAAAAACTTTTAAAATGTTCTCATTTTATTTAGAAATTTGTTTCGACACCATACCAGTCAGTAATTCATCGCAAAGTGTGTTAAATTTGAATAACATTGAATTCTTTTTTACGGGCAAAGAAGACGATGGTATTTGTATCATCCCCTTTCCGCAGCCCACACTTGCTGTTGTTGTGCAGCAAAATGCGTTTAAAATAAATTAATTTGTAGATACTTACATCAAGATATTTGCCAATGGCTCTTAATAAATCAGCATTTATCGTTTGAGCTTGAGGAGCTGAAAGGTCCACATAATGAAGCATACAATGAATAACATTCAAAACAGGAACTTGAATCTGCTGCGGGGCTTTTTCGAGCACTTCAATAAGGAAGGCAAGCATGTGAAGTCCCATATGAGCGTAAGTATCATAAAGATATTTAACCACACATTTTGTCCACTGAAATGATTCCTTGCAGAAGGTTTTTCTACTGTACAAAGTCATCACTGTCCCTAAATTCTCCAATTTAGCCCCCAGCTCTGATGAAACTTGAGCAATATTTTCCGCACTTCGTATACAAATCTCGTTAGCATCCTCGTAGTGTAGCAGCATGTACGGTAGAAGAGAGATGACATTCATGGGAAAAGCACAACTTTGTGTTGGGTCACATACGGGCAAATTCAACAGCGGAGCAAGTTGGGATAAAAGGGTTATCGTGGGCTCGTACGTTGTCGTGTGTGTGCAACCCTGTGGAATGAAGTTAAATTTGTTTTTTGTTTTTTATATTGAGTTTTGTTTGTATTTACCTTGAGAAGTAGTGCATGAACTCCAGGATAACCAGTCCACTTTAACTGCTGTTGCAGCTTTTCAACTTTATCTCTGGCATCGGGTCGATCTAGGGGCAGACGATGCAGAACACGCGTTAAAAGTCGTAGAGCCAGAAGAAATTCATGTTCATAGTCGCTCTCAAGCAGTGATACAGACAGCCAGAAAAGTTGTGCCAGTATGGTCATCTTGTCATCCTATAAACACAAACAAGGGGGAATTCGTATAAAAGTAACTTTAAAGAAGAAATCAGGCATAACCTGAGTTGCTGTATCTCCAAGCATTTTTAAGCTTTGTGCACTTCGTGAACGTGACAGTGCTGAGCCAAACTTTGAAACATTACGTTCAATATCTATTCCGGAGGCGCGGTTTCGTAGCTCAACTAAAATTGTTTATTCAATTGCATATTTTTATTTGTAATTAAAGAATACATACCCTGTTTATCGCATGGAGAGTTTGTGGCTTTACGAGTACAGTAGGATACTGAATAGCTGGTACTGCGGGCATGGCTTGGCATGGAAAAGTTTGGCGATTGTGGAGTAGCACCAGATGGTGACTTTTTACCGGCAAGAACTGAATTTGGACCACCATCCTTGTTGTTTAGATTCGGTGTACTCTTGAAGATGTCCTTCATTACATCTAGGGGCCTGAAATCGGAATCTAAGCTGTCGACTGCAGCTTCTAAGGTCAGCAATAGCTCAGTCACGTAGCCTTGCATATCTTCGCCTTGTTCGGCTACAGTTTCGACCAAACGCGACAAAATATCGGACAACATTCTCGAATTTATGGGAACATTTAGAGCCCGAAAAATTTGCAGACATCTTCCTGCATAGTGTCGTGATGAGCAACTCAGTCCAAGCTGCAGTGCAGTTTGTGCCCATCGTTCCGCTATTCGCGCCTGGGTATAGCTATCCGAAAACACTTTAACCATGTGTTTGAGAAAAGATGTCAATTGTTCTGCTGATTTGATTGACCAAACTGCTTAAAGGATAATCTTGCTTAAGGATAATTATTATTTTTGGTTTGTTTAATTCACCCTTGGCTGTAATATCTTCGTAATTCCATAGGGGCTGACTACTGCCTTGCGATAAAAATTTCAACAAACTTTTTATAACATGGGCTATTGGCATTGTTGGTCCTGGTTGTGGTGGTGCATTTTCATCGGCAATAATGAGTGGAACCTCTGAGTTTTCAGATGTGTTGGGGTTAATTTGAAGATGTGTCACATTAGTGCCTTGTTGGAGTGATGCAGTTGGTATGTTGCAAGGTCCGAACAAATAGCTGTCAAACTCTTGGTTTGTTTCTAAAATTATTGATACTCAAACAATTATATAAAAAAAAAGTGGTTCAAAAGTTATAAAAGAAAATGTGCTGATTCTAAGGCAGTGGTGCTCAAACTTTTGGATAAACCACACCCTTAGTGTCTTAGTATTTATTCACTGCGGCCATATTCAGAAAACATTGAACAATATTATGGCGGGTAAGACAATATTGAAACACATACTTGTATGTACTTACTGGGCTTCTTGGCACTGTGCCCTAAAATTGCATTCGGATGGCTTAGAAGTCTGTAAAAAGTATCTGAAGGCAAAACTAAATAAATTATTAAGCCTCAGTGTTCAAGTATACACAAAAAAAAAAAAAAAAACAAATTGCAAAAAGGCCGTATTCTTGCCTGGGGTAGCTTACATTTATCGAGATACAAAAATTAGTGAGCTCAAGGGATGAAGTTCTGAAAATTCAGGAAGTGTCCTCCTTTCTGATTAATTAAAATTCAGATCAATTTGATCCAATGAAAAAGCAACAGTACGGGAAAAAACGAAGGAGAGTTATTTTGATAGTTCACTTTCTTTACACATAATAGCATGGGGATTCATAACAAAGCAAGATATTAGGAAAGTTTTACAAAATCTAAATGGTTCTGTGAATGTATAAAAAAAAGACAGGAAACTGTATGCTATTTATTTCTAATTTCTGAAAATTATAATATACTGCTGACCCGGCGAACTTCGTTCCACTTAAAATTGATTAAATTATAAACGAGCCACTCTATTGAACGAATGAAACTCTTTTGGAATTAAATTGAATTCAATGCATTTTATTTATACGGAAAATGGATTTCACACATTTCAGGTCACTTTGTTTTGCTGTCCTGTACGTAAACAAACAATACAGACGGCTTTCCGACACGCGAATACGCCACGTACAATTGTCCTTGCGAAAAGCAAGGAAATTCAAGATTAAGGCCACACACTTCCGATTTGTTCATTGTCATGGCGAATGCGAGTCGTCGTTCACAGACCTTCGTGGAGTATACACGTATTTCGACTTCTAGTAAGTGCGTAGTAAATAATTTATTAGTAAAAAAACAGTTAGATTAATAAATGCCAGCTTTGCCTAGCAGCAGTGCCAGTGGACCACATATTCCGTAATGCAACAATTGACTCACTACACCAACACAAAAGTAGACTGCTGTCGAGACTAAAAACTTTGTACAGACAGTTTACTGACAGACAAAACTAGGAGGTTAGGACGCTGAAGTCGTTGATTAAAAACCTCCAGAAATTAATTAGAGAAAACTGCAGACTTTCTGTAAATTTGCATTGGAACAACAAAATTCGGGCGGTAAAATCCAACAATCCGAGTATGTTCCCGCAGATAAATAAAATATTTTGGAGGAACAATCAAAACGACCTTCCGTGTCTTAAGATCCCCCGAACGACGAACAATGAACGAATACTTATAACAGCAGTTATAGATCCAGATAACGCAGTAGAGGATGACAACTTCTTTGTGATCGAAGATCCGCAGGAGAAGGTAGATGCTATAGGAGCGACTCTCCAGGAAGTGTACTAGGTGAATGATATCATTTGCCCGAATCACGACCTGAAAAATCGCGTCCTTGTGCACAACTTCTACCTTCGATCCGAGAACATAGGTTTTACCGAGTTCAATAACGATACCATTCCAAATAATGTCATCGCCGATGAAAGGGTACATCCCCTGTACATATCGAAGGTGGAGCTCCAAGCGATCTTCGACTCATTGAGGAGAAAGAAATCTGTGGGAATCGACGGAGTATCGAACATTGTGGTTCGACATCTCCCTCTAGAAGCGGTGGACATTTACACCACTCTATTTAACAATGCACTGAATAATGCACATTATCCAGCGCATTGGAAAACAGCAGTGATACAACTCATCCGCAAAAGGGGTAAGCACACCTCCAATCCGGCAAATCTCCGGTCGATAAGTCTCCTTCTGAACATCAGCAAAGTATTCGAGAAAGTGATCAATAGAGCCGTGCTTAAGTGGACTGAGAACAATAATATAATTCCGGATACCCAATTTGGTTTTAAGGCGGGGCATGGTACAATACATGCCGCGTCTAAACTGGTATCGGATATCCAATGGAACAAAAGCAAGAACCAATGCACGGGTGCCTGTCTGATTGACTTGGAAAAGGCCTTCGACAACGTATGGTTAGAGGGACTCTTCTACAAGCTGAGCAGGATGGGCATAAGCAAACCACTGCTGTACATACTTTATAATATGCTCACCAGTAGATAGTTCATCGCCAAAAATGGCAATGTGACTTCTGCTGGAACATTTCTAATTAAAAATGTTCTGCAACAAGGTGCGGTTAATTCACCGATTCCTTGGCGAAAGTTCTCAATCGTGGGACAGCACGGACACCCACTTACGTGTCGAAGTGTAGTCAGATACCTGGGGCCCTGGTTAGACCAATATCTATATTTTAACAAACATATAGATGGCCAGAGCCAAAGATGTTTGCCCTTACAAAGAGATTTTTTTATAGCAAGCAACTCGATGCAAGGGTAAAGGTAATCTGCTACATGGCCATCATTCGGCCCATGCATAAAATTTAGAATAATGAAATTCAAATCATCGACGTTGTTATTTTTCGCAGCTAATATAGCGCGTTCAGTCAGCCAACCGTGGTTTAAATAATTGCGACCGATGTTCGGGAACACTTTGCTGATGAGTTTTGCTATCGATGATGTGAATTCACAAAAATTCGGTGGGAACGAAATCAGGCCAGTTGCAGCATCAATCGGATTTCGACCGTTTTCAATTGAAAACAAGATCAAGCGCCTCCAATGCTCGCTTGTGTGCCATTGTGTATTCATCCCAGATGATAATTTTGCAAGTTTCCAACACCTGTGCCATCGCAAAGTTTCTTGAAATGTTGCATGTTGGTTCGTCATTCATCTGAAGAGTCAACGGCTGAATAAGCCACCCGACCGCCTTCCAACAGCGTGGCTGCAATTCCAGAAGAGGCGACCGCAAGCGCGATGTCGGATTTTGATCGAATTGAGGCAAAAAATCAACGAAATGAGGAACGTTTTGTCAGTTCCACCAGGCGCATCGAGGAATATCAGAGCCTCGTTGCGGATCTCATCGTTCATTTGAAGTTCGGGATTCAATGTCGTTCTTCCAACTCGATGCAAAATATTGTCAGCCATGTCGTCCTTGTATTTGTCCCACAAATTGAGTGCGTTCGACGGAAAGCATGTCGAGATGATGATAGCGAACAATGTACGAATTTGAGTCGCTGGCGCAGAAACTGTAGCATCGGCGAGAGTTGCGTCCCAATGATTGTCGTTGGCAAGCAAATTTATCCGCTGACAGGCTTCTCCAAATGTGGCGCACAGCACACCATCGACAGTCTGCAGGTTCTCGAATGAAGTTGGACCACGTACATTGAACAAAAGCAATCACAAATAGAAGCAGTCGTCATTTTTCGGATGAAGCTTGCCCGTGTTTTTGGCATTGGAATTCTTTGACGACGCATTCTGTTTCTATCTTGACGTACTCGTAAATGTCGACGCAATACTGTTGAAATAATCGGCGATAGCTGAACAGATGATTGTCGATATCCTGGCGAATCATTGCACGAAAAATCGCACAACGCTGATTGAGTATCATTTGAATTTCCAACGAAATAAATCTCAAGGAACTTATGATCTTTATTGAATTGCGGCAACAGAGCTCCTGCACGATGGTGGATTTGTCCTTGGATTTGAATAGTGGAAGAGGAATGCTACAATTGATCCACATTCGACTTATTGGAAAAGTTAGTCTGACGACATTACCTTAAAGGTGGGATTGTAACCGCGTTCTTGGATAACAGTGGCTCTAAATGACGTCATTTGAAAGCATGACGTTGTATTGTTGGGTGTGTGCGAGGAAAAGGCGTGATTGCGGTGTATCTTCATACAGAAGAGACCACTATGGCTGCGGTGGCGGTACCAAAACGGGTAATTTGACTTATCCTCCAACCCAGGCGTTTTCGGTGGGAACTTCAATGCATTGCAATGCTGACAGACGGCATTCAATGTCCCAATATTAACGCACGGAAGATCATTGTACGCGAGTGTTAATCATAGCGAAATGCAGCTCGATTTAAATTGAAAGGTGGCACACGTCCCATTTTCGTGAGGGACAAAATTAGCCGATTGTCAATTCCATAGTGTTTGACACCAATTTATTTTTATATATACTCGTACGAGTATATCGTAGATGTTCTATAGTTATTAATTTTTTGAGGGCGCAGTGCTCAGTGCTTGTGCGAAAATTTAGAATCCAGACAGTATTCGGATTTAACGATACAGAAAACAATTTTGCTCCTATTAATTTACTTCAATATTTTACGAAAGCATTGAATTTGTTAATACTCTTCTGATTATTTAGAGCAATATCTGAACAATAAAATCCTGCTCGGATTCTTGCGGCCTTTTTATTAACACGTTTTTTCTTTAACTTTTTAGGGATTTTTACCGTCTTCTCTGCCGTCATTTTACTTTATCATAATACTGCTTCCTCTTTAAGCAGGACAGAAATCGTCAAGCATGACTCAGTTTGCACATAAAGGGTTAAGTTAGAATGAAAATACTTAAAAACTGTAACTATTATTCCTTATACGCTTTATAAGGTAATATTATAACTTCTGAATTATTGGACCGATTTCACTTACTTTACAATTTGTTGTTGGTTAGAGGATTTTGTTCGGAAGCTTCGAGATAGAATTTTTTTCTCGCTCTCCTCTAGGATGCGCGGGTGAGTGATATGAAATATACAATACGTCACTCACATCAGAAATGCGATACCTAGCAAATTAATGAGACTATCGAAATCAGGGATGCCTACTCGTACTGTGCTGTGTAAATTAATTGGGATAAGCTGATTTTGAGACATATTTTGTTTTCAAAAATTCAGAAAAATAATGTAACTTAATGAAGTGCACCTTCGAGTGTTCTGACCCTGTTTGGCATTAAATCTCAGTTATATTTAAACGTTTTTATCGATTTATATTTAATCGTCATGAAACCGTATTTGAATTATTGCTGAAATTGACTGGGTTTTGGTCCTGAAATCTCTTTTCCTGAGCCTTGCTTTGATCATGGCCCACAAAGATCTTGTTGGAAAAGTGCTTTTCTGGTCATGACTTGGACCGGAAAGGAAAGAAAGAAAAATATGGTCGGTTGGAAGTATGTCACATGATTGTAGCTTTAGCACCATTTGCCAGATCCATAAGAAGCGAGATCGCATCACTTGCGCCAACCACAGAGGTACGAGTATTAGCCTCCTGAACATCACCTACAAGATCCTATCTGGTGTAATGTGTGAACGCCTGTAGCTATATGCCGATGATCTGCTTGGGAACTATCAGCGAGGTTTTAGACTTGAAAAATCGACAATTGACCAAATCTTCACCTTACGCCAAATCTTGGAGAAAACCCAAGAAAATCAAGTCGATACCCATCACCTGTTTATTGACTTATAGGCCGCCTATGACAGTGTAAATGAACTACATCGTGCCATGTCTAGTTTTGGTACCTCGTGTGTGGTTTGAATATACCTAATACATGTCACTTGAAATCTGTTACAAATACGTACATACGGATATATGTATATACCCTTCCCTTATGAAGTAAGCCCAAAAACCAATACCGTTTTTTTGTTGAGAGGTTTCCCAACAATGATAAAAGGACGTAAGTACCTTAATACCTGTAGATAGAGAAATCTGAATAGACCATACCTGTGAAATTGTTATTAATTACAGGCAAAGAGGGTACGGATAATCCAAGTTCCAGCTTTGTAGTTTCACTATTTAGCAATATTCTTGCAACTGTTAAGTGATCATTATGTTCCGCTAATACAATCTACACGAGAATTACAAAAAATTGAATAAATGTACACCAAAGAACACATTAAATTAACTTACCAATAAATTGATGCACAATTGCTTACAATGCTCTCGCACAATAATGCGAGTGTGATCCAATCCTAGAAATAGAATATGCAACATGAGGGGTAAATGGAGTGTCCAATCCACTCCTGGAATACCGTCGACCACAATGTCGGTGAGAAGCATTACAGCCACGTTACATCTAAAATATGTGCATTGAAAAAAATAAAAATAATAATGAACTCATTAATTAGAACATTTAGTTAAGTTCTTCCCACTCACCGATGGAATCCACTTATCGGCAAACTAACGTCCGGTAGGAACTCAGTCAGTGGTGCAAAATAACCGCCATATTCCGGCATTGGTAGGGGATGAGGGGCCGCTGGTGGTTCTGAACGCAGTTCGACGTTCTCCTCCTGACGCAACTGAAACAATTTATCATAATAACCGATACTAAGAATACATTATATATTATACCTCTGGATCATTGATGAGAATATCCTCTGGGCGAGGCATTATTGAAGGACCTGATGCAGCACGGATCTTATCTGCTCCCCTGGGAGGGCGACTGGATTGAGTGAAAGCTCGAATTCCGCTATCTGACTTGCAGGTTCTGCATAATGTAAATTAACATAATGTAAACGAACTACCAGCAACTTTTCCTGCATCATTATAATAATTTGTTAAGGTCGACTTGAGACGTGAGCGTCTTTAATCGTTTTCTTTTCACAACAGAAAAGACCCAAGGGCAAACAGGCAAATTGTTCAATTCCGGAAGGGTTGATTCAAATTCAACGAACATGAATATTTAATTGAAAACCGATTTTCTTGAAGAGACTTGAATGAGTCATTAATTAAATGACTTTCGGACAGACGTTTGATTTTATAAGAAACAAATCAATTCGAACCCTCCAGTCCCTCACGTAACAAGCAATTGCATTGGAGAGTTTCAAGGATAAATTCGGTGGAGCGGACAAAAACAGAGAAGAAAGGGGACAAAGAAAGCAAAGTTTGAAAAGTGATGAGGGTGAGCATTTACCTAATCAAGTTATGGGACATATTGCATTGAGCGAAAGTTCTTCACAATTTTCCTCTGACAAACATTTCACGCGCTCTTTGTTCAATTACCCTTGATTATTTTAAGCCACTTAACACTTTTCAGTTGGTATTAGACCCCATTTCTGTGTTCTATTCCGATAACCGTACATTGAGTTTGTTTTTCTATTTCATACTCGTATGTAAATAATTTCTTTCTCTCAACAATTTGGAAAAAGAAAATCGCCCTAATATATGTATGCGTAAGTAAGAATTTTTGTTAATATTTAGAAAAAATATCGAGAGAAAGATAATTACGCACTTATTCAACTACAAAAACAATTTTAAAAGTAAGCATCATCGCTTGTCACGCTGTTTGTTTACGGTATAAATCCCGACATCTAGAATCATCTATTTATTTCGCATGAAATAAATAAAAAAGTCGAACAATTGCGAAAGCTAAGTCAACTCTACTGTGAAGGCATAACACTGGCAGTAGAGGGGGACGGAAAAAAATACTGTGAATCATGAGCAACACAAAAGCAAAACAAACAAGCTCCCCAGTTATCTGGACGCTACCCTTGGAGTTTACAGAAACTTACTATTATTTGAGTTTCAAACCACTACACTAAAATATTTCTTTCTCTCTCTCTCTCTTTAACGCCCGTGTCCTGTAATAAGAGTATTCATATCATCTTTAGCGCGCGCAAATTATATAAAAAAAAAAAAAAAAAATACGCAGGTGCTGCCGCATTCGATTTGGCAACGATTTAAACTTTTTTATATATTTTTTTGTGGTGGTGTGGATCTGCTTCAATTTTAAATAATGTTTTATTTTAGCTCTTCAACATTCTCGTACTGCCTGTTTTCAGCATAAACAAATCTGGCAAGGATACCCTAATGCATGTACTTATTACGTGGCACGACATTTTGTGCAAAGCCTAACTCCATCACAAATGTGTGCAATAAAGTAAGTACTAAGTTATGTATTGCCGCAAACAGAATAACTTGAAGATTACTATTAGATCATTACATATGAAATTGCCGACCTACCGATCATTCCTAAAGTGATCGTTGTGGCGTGAAGTTGTGCAGAGAAATTGAAAATAAAGTTTTTTTTTTTAAGAAAAGAGTGCAGTTCAATATTTCTAACGGTCAAAAATTATTTACGCTATTAGCTCATTGAGTTGACTTTTTTCCTTACATAGAAAATGCTTTCATCAACAAATTTAAGGGCAATTTTCGTTTTTCAATTTAAAAAAAACATGAACGCAGCTGCAGCGACTAGAGAAATTAACGGTGCTTTTGGTTTGGGTACATGTAGTGAGCGAACTGTTCGAAACTCGTTTACCAAGTTCAGCGAGGGAGTTTTTCGCTCAAAAATTTGCCAAGGGGTATACCAGAGAATGTCATTAATAATGAAGAACTTGCTGCAGGTGTTGAAGAAAATCCAGCTACGACTGTTCCTAGCCTTGCTACAAGGTTCAAAGTGTCAACTGCAACCATAAGTCGCTACTTTTCCGCCATCGGAAAGGTAAAAAAAACTAGAGAGATGGGTGCCCCATGTCCTAACACCAGCGAATATGCTACGACGTTTGGAGGTTGCAATATCTTTGACCAACAGACATCGTATGTATCCTTTTTTGCATCGCATCGTCACCTGCGACGAAAAGTGGATCCTATACGATAATCGGAAGAGGTCGGGAGAATGGTCGGGAGACATAGGGAAGCTTCCCAGTGGATTTGGCAAGGCAGACCCCAAAAAGGTAATGGTGACAGTAGGTGCACGAGTGAGGGAGTTGTCCATTATTCCTTTCTCAAACGCGGAGAAACAATCACGGCCGAGTCGTACTGTAGAGAAATCGATATAATGCCGTTACTGGTAACCTCCAAAATAAACAATTCATAAGCCTAGATGCCATAAAACAGGACTTTAAGGACTTCTTAGCCCGAAAGGATAAGGACTTTTGCAAAAGAGGCATTTTTGCTTTGGTGGAACGTTGGAAAAATGTCACAGATGTAAATGGAGATTATTTTTTGGAATAAACATTTTTAATTTTTCAAAAAGCGTTGTTTAACTTTCCACATAAAAATCGGCAGCTTCATATGTAACATAATATTATTGCTGTATAAATTATTAAAATTTTAACTTTTTTAACTACTCACCCTGTTTTAATAGGATCCTCTCCACTATGCCGCTTAGTGTGAATAGTTCCTTTTTCTACTGCTAGGTCCTGAATGCGAGAATCATTTATTCCTGCCGCTTGTCCTGCGAAACAAAAAAATAAAAAAAATGTAGTTAAAGCTTTAAATTAAGGTTTTTAGCAAAACATATGTAGTAGTAAAAGTAAAATAAATAACGACAGGGTCGCAAACACTTAAGATACTATTATAGAATTGATGAAGCGGGAAGACAAGCTGAAGTCTTTGCTATCAGCTGCAATTTTACCCGTACAATTTCCGGACAACGCAGACAATTTCGGAAATACGAGTACTTCGGAATTTGGACCATTCCCTAATATAAGAACACCACACGAAAAAGCCACACTGGATCTGGCAGAAGCGAAGTCAACAACTATCCCTGAAGTGCTGTAGTTCCAACCTCGTGTAATCCGGCGCATTCTTAAACATTTGGTTTGTAAAAAGTAAACTGGACCTAATGGAATATCAGCCATAGTCCTCAAAAACGGTTCACCTGAACTAACAACTATTTTTTGTAGACTTTTTCTATGACTTACGCGCAAAAAAAGTTTCCCTCATGCTGAAAAATAATCTGCATCAAACCGATCCCGTTGTGTGCCTTACGGGAGTCGGACAGAATCCCGAAAACCCAAAAACCCGAAAACCCAAAGTCCCGAAAATCCAAAAATTCCGAAAATCCACAATCCCGAAAGGCCCAATTCCCGAAAATGATTTCAGAAAATAAGGTTTTGACTCAGAAGATTTTGATAAGATGTATTTTGAAACGGGGGATTTTGACATAGGGATTATGGAAAAGGGATTTTAAAAAAGGAGATTTCATACCCAACCCAAGTTCCGAAAATTTGCGCAAATTTTTAATTTTATATAATTGTTCGAGATTTTGGCTTTTCAGGATTTTGAATTTTCAGGATTTTGGTTTTTCGGGATTTTGGATTTTCGGGATTTCGTCCCCAACCTGTGCCTTACAGCCAAGAGCAGTTCGCTTAATAGAAAATCCTGCTACCATGATAGATGTTCCAAAGATTTCAATGGTATGATCCCAAGAAATGAGCCATTTGAGTGCCCTATTAGACAAAGCGCTAGGGCCCGTTACCTTTATATCCATCAAGTAACCGAAGTTTGAAATACTGTATGTTCATATTATGCAATCGTTCGAGCCCTTTACAATTTTTTGCATATACCGCTTGCAAGAAGTAAATTTTATCATTTTTCTAGAGCAAATGAGTGAACTTCTAAATAATAAAAAAACAAGAACTTGTTAATAATAGGAGACTTAAATATTGATACCTTAAAAAGTACTAGTGACTCTGACAATTACTAGCTTTTGATGTCATCGTATGGATTAGAGTCCATAATCAATGAACCAACTCGCATTACAGAAAACACTCAAACTTGCATCCACCACGTTTTAGTAAGATTGCACAAGATATATAGTGAGATATTAGACTACAAAATCACTGATCATTGTATGATACATTTGAGCACGGAGCACTTAAACTTAAACAAAGATAGTAAGTATATACCCTTCCCTATCAAACAAAAAATAAACTATGAACAACTAAATGAGTTCTGGGAACAGGTCTATGCAAAAAATCATCCTTCGTTAGCTTATGACACCTTTTTGAGAGTCTTACAAAGCTACATCAAAAGCTCCACAAACACTCTGGGTGATACACCAAATGGTTCTAAATTAAAGCGGCTTAGACCATGGATTAGTGTGGGCCTGCTCAGAATAATACAATAGAAGAACTTTTTATGGAAGAATTTTCGATGTCATCCTCATGACATTAGACTTAAACAAAAATATATTAAATTAAGTAAAAAGGTGAAAAAGCAAGTACAGAACAGTCGAGATAAATTTTATTCTTATAAGTTTGAGAAGTGTAAAGGACATATCAAAAAGGAGTGGAGAGCTATAAACAGCATTCTAGATAGAGAAAAGAGTAGAGATACGAGTAGTGTTTTCGAAATCGGAGTTGAAAATACTTTAGTTTCGAACATGAAAGATATTGTTAACAACTTTAACAATTATTTTGTTCCTGTTGCTGCTAATTTAAACATGTGTGCGCCTAAAAATAATTGCATGTGTGACCTATATCCGGACTTTATTGATGACGTCTCCCTACATAATAGTTTTGTTTTTGAGCCTGTAACCGCACTTGAAATTTATAAGCGAATAAACAGTCTCGACAATAAATGTTCCTGTATCTGATGGTGTCACAAATCTTCTTCTTAAACGAATGAATTTGAGTGTAAACTGTGGCATTTTTCCCTCGACGTTAAAAATTACTGAAATTATACCTGTATTCAAAAAAGGTAATCCAGAACTCATGAGTCAATACAGACCCATCTCTTTACTTTCAACATTCTCTAAACTTTTTGAGAAAATTGTGAAGGATCCATTTACATTCATTTTTTCTAAATAGAAATAAGTATTTTAGCAATGAACAGTTTGGATTTCGTGAGGGCCGATCTACTGAGGATGCCATATTAAAATTGTGCAGCGAAATATATGATGGTTTTAATAATGGTAATAGCGTAATAACCTTATTTATTGACATGACCAAAGCTTTTGATATGGTCAATCATAATATTTTGTTGAATAAACTATACAAAGCTGGTTTTAGGGGTTCAATACACAATTGGCTTGCGTCATACTTAAGAGGGACATCACAAAAGGTTAAGCTTAATTGTATTCTTAGTGAAGAGATGAAAATAACCATCGGGGTACCCCAAGGCTCTGTCTTGGGTCCATTCTTGTTCCTCATCTATGTGAACTCCATATTTAAGCAAGGATGTAGTAGCAGCATTACAGCTTTTGCAGATGATATAGCATTGACATTTGTTAATGGGTCTATTTTCAAATCAGTAATAAATCCCCATCATGACTTGCAAATATTAAGACAATGGTTCGCAAAACATGAACTCTTAATTAGCGAAAAAACTAAGGTTATGATTTGCAATTTAAAAGGTGATGACCTGATTGATTGCAATGTGCTTTTTCACTCAACTGCGTGTGCTAAATATAGTTTTTCTAATCACTTTTGTGGTAGAGCTAACTTTGATGAAAATGCTTCTTGTACTACAAATTGTTTTAAAATAGAAACTGTTTAATGGATAAGAACCTAAATTGGAAAGCACACGCAGCAGAATTGAAAAAGTATATGATGGCCGTTACTCGCAATATCTGTCTTTGTTCTGTAGACTTCGTATTTTGCATCTTAAGCATCTATACGAGTATGTCTATAAAGTGCTTAAAGTATTCTTTTTGCGAAGCGGGTATAGCATAACTCTTAGAAAGTCACGTATTTTTAATTTAAGGGTTAATACTCAGGCATTGGTAAATATCCCGGCTTCAAAACTATTTTTTTGAATTTTTACACTGTTAGAGCACCTAAGCTTTTCAATCAGTTGCCATATGAGGTACGTATTTTAAAAGAAACCCATCTGTTTTTGAAAGAAACAAAACAATGGCTTATTACAGTGAATTTCTCTGAGCTCAAAAATATGTTCGCTAATATTGTTTAATAAAATTGTGTACAGTAAATCATAATAATTCAACTTGTTGTATATCTTCCGGTTACTACCCCACACTAAAAAGAATTGTTATTTTGATGGGGGGTCGTTCGCCTCTAGCACTCAATGCTATAGATTTTACCCCTTATTGTTCTGTATCTTTCTATTTTATAATTATAATGTAATAGATTTGATCAAATAATAATAAAAAAAATATTAACTCAAATATAAATTTTAATAAAAACCCTGCCCTATTGCTGTGCCCTGTTAGACAAGTCACCTTCATATCCATCAAGTAACCGAAGTTTAAGTGAAATACTGTACGTCCATATTACGAAATCGTTCATATTAACTCAGATATAAATTTTAATAAAAACCCTTTAGCCAGTCCTCGTCGCGCTCTAAGCTGAGTATACCACACTTTGAAAGCCAAAAACACCCTCATTGTTGCGGATAAAGATAGGGCTGAAATATTTGCAGATATTTTTTCAACAACCCTTTGATTTCGGAACAAAACTCAGTTAGTTTCTTTGTTAATGACAGCATCAATGCAATAAACAGTAGAACAAACGCCATAGTGCCAATAGAAGATATCGAGTTCATATAGTCAACGATTTCCGAAACAATAAGTCTTCAGGGCTCGACGACATAAAAAATATCGATCTTAAACAACTGCCAACAATTGGTTTAAAATTTATTTGTTTTATTGTTAATTGCTGTTTAAAATTTCAACATTTCCCTATCAAATGGAAGACGGCTAAAATAATTCCCATTCGCAAGCATGGAAAACCCCTAAATGACCCAAACAGTTATCGTCCAATAAGCTTACTAAGCAGCTTAAGTAAAATCTTGGAAAGAATCGTCAAATACAAGTTGTTAGATTTGTTTGCAACAAGTGAAGTTATCCCAAGAGAACAATTCGGCTTCAGACAAAATCACCGCACATCACATCAAGTACTACGTATCTGCAAGCACGGGAAAGAAAATCTATCTTTAATGCAATCAACAGGTCTTGCTTTACTTGATGTTGAAAAAGCTTTCGATTCTCTTCTGGCATGATGCACTTCTGCATAAACTTTAGAACTTTGGATGCCCAGTCTATCTAATGAAAATTATACAAAGTTTTATATCCAACAGTTCATCTAAACAAGTGCTATTCCTCTCTAAGGTCGATAACCTCAGGGGTTCCACAAAGATCTGTTTTGGCACCGATGTTGTACATCTTGTATGTTGTATGTACCAATGTATGCTGACGATACTGCTATTTTCAGCTCAAACGTATCTGGTCAGATGATAGAGACTGTCTTGCAAAATGCATAAAATATGGAAAATTAAAGTAAATGCTAACAAAACGCAAGCCATCTTTTTTACCAGGAAAAGAAAGGCTTCCTTTTTGCCTTTGGGTCAGTTACATCTGAACAACTGTGATATCCATTGGGTTAATTCTGTTAAGTATCTTGGTGTATACTTAGATAAGACACTAATCTTTGGTGAACACATAAAAAATACGCTCCACAAAATTAGTCTTGCAACAAAAATATTGTACGTACCCTCTCATAAATCATCGTTCACTACTCGTACTAAGTAAAACTAATAAAATCACAATATTCAAAGACATTTTTCAAGCAATTATTTTTTACGCATGTCCGGTTTGGGGAAGGTGTGCAAAAACGCACATCAAAAAACTCCAGATTGTACAAAACATAACATTAAAAATGATGCTAAACCTCCCTTGGCTCCACTAGAAGTTAACATTACACGAAAAAGCAGGAGTGTTACAGATCAAAAGGAAAATTGAAATACTTAATGAAAAATTCTTTACTAAATGTCAAGAATCAGAAAACATATTAATAAGAAATTTGTATTCATGCAAGTAAACAGTATATAAATATCTCGTTCCTGTTAATTTATTTAATTCATAATTTATAATTTATGTTTACATTATGTAGTTTGTTTAATATTCATTTATTTATTTCTGTTAATTTATTATTTATTTTAGTTCCTGTTAATTTAATTTATTTTCAAGTTGTTTAATATATTTATTTACGTATTTCTACTTATTTATTTTTCTTTTTATCCTGTTATTTATTAATATATCTGTTGCTCTTAATTTATCTTATAACTAACCCATATATTAACTTCTTCAATTATTCACCTATTATTAAGTTTTTTTATCCAATTTTTAAGAAAAAAAATTGTTAAATGAAGGTTTTTTACATATAGTAACATAATAATTTTGTTCCGAAGTGTCTTTTCATTCGAGGTTCGTGTCTGCGGTTAGTCTCCACAGTTCGTGCCCACGATAAGAGATGGATGATGTCTAAGACGACGTCACGGATAAGAGAGAATTATAACTGCAAGAAATGATTGTCATCTTGGAATTATTACATCAGAATTTTCTTGTTCCAGTGGTCGAAGAATATGCTAGAAGTTTCTGGCTATCAGAAACTTCTGCTATATAAGGACAGATGGCGATCGAGACCACGCAGTTGGTTTGGAACCGCACGAGGAGATTGGAAAAGTGATAACAGCCGAAGTTGTAATTTTGTGAAAATTGAAAGTTGAGAGTTAACAAGAAGAAGTAATTAGTTTGGATTTGTGAATTAAGTAATTGAAAGGAGACAAAGTGATTTGAGAAGAAAGAGACCTTGTAAAGAAGGATTTTGCGAAGAATAGTATTGTAGCATAATAATAACTACGCCCCCTAAAAATATGACGCAACAAATTCCGAAGTGACTTTTCATTCTGGCAGAATTTTGGTTCGAACTGTCCTTTCATTCGAGGTTCGTGTCTGGGACGAAGTCTCCACAGCTCATGTCAACGAAAGAGACGAATAATATCAGGGATAAAAGGGAATTATAACTGCAAGAATTCCAGTGGTCGAAGAATTTGCTAGAAGTTTCTGGCTATCAGAAACTTCTGCTATATAAGGACAGATGGCGATCAAAAAAAAGAGACAGTTGGTTTAGAACCGTGGCGAAGAGATTGGAAAAGTGATAATGGGCGAAGTTGTAATTTGGTGATAAATTGAAAGTTGAGAGTGAACAAGAAAAAGTAATTAGTTTGGATTTGTGAATTAAGTAATTGAAAGGAGATAAAGTGATTAGAGAGGAAAGAGACATTGTAAGAAAAGAATTGCGAAGAATAGTATAGTGTGAACTTGAATTGTTCTATAGACTAGAAAATAAAGAAATAAATTTCACAGAATATCGTTTTATCTACTCGAGCCGTAGCTCGCATGTTACATTGGTGTCAGAAGCGGGATAAAACTTATTCTGTGAATAACTATTTCCGTGGTGTGAAATTGCACAAGAAAAAAAAAAAAAAAAAAAAAAATATCGATTTCTGTGTTGAGTTAATTAGTTGCGCAAAATGGGTCGCAAATTGGGAAAACTAACTATAACTCAACTAAAGGCAGAACTCAGTAAGCGGAACCTCGACACAACTGGGGGAAAAGATGCCCTACTGATTCGTTTGGAAGAAGCAGTAACGCAGGAAGGTGAAAATCCGCATGACGTAGAGTTTGACGTGGGAGAGGAACCAGCAAGTACAGTAGCCGACCCGGATATAACAAGTCTGCTCCTGCAACTTAAGTCAGTCATGGACGAACAAAGGAAAACAATGGAAGACCAAAAGAAGTCTCTGGAACTTAAGCTCGATGACCAAAAGAAAGCAATAGACGATCAAAAGAACTCTCTAGAACTTAAGCTGGACGAACAAAAGAAAGCGATGGACGAACAAAAGAAAGCGATGGACGAACAAAAGAAAGCGATGGACGAACAAAAGAAAGCAATGGGCGACCAAAGGAATTCTCTAGAACTTAAGCTGGACGAACAAAAGAAAGCAATGGACGAACAAAAGAATTCTCTAGATGCTCTGGAAAGTAAACTTGATGAGCAAAACAAGAACTTGGAATCCAAATTCGAAGTGATCGAAGAGAAAATCGAGAAGGTCGAGACGCAACTCGAAAAAGTCGAAACTAAATTCGATGAAAATTTTGAGAAACATGAAACTCAGTTCGGGAAGATAGAGACTCAGTTTGAAAAAGTGGATACGCAATTCGAGAGAGTAGGAAAGCAAGTCGAAAATCTTGCTAAGGAACTCAGCAACGTGAAGAAACAGAAAGCACGGGAATATTCCACTGACGGTCTGAGAAGAAAGGAGATGCAGCCCCCTATCTTCGATGGTCAAACATCATGGCCAATTTATAAAAGGCAATTCGAAGCGGCCGCAATGACCAATAGCTGGGACGATGAAGAGAAGTCCATTGCACTCACACTTGCACTGAGGGGTCCAGCTGCGGAGCTCTTGCAGACCATCCCGGAAGATAAACAGCAGAATTACGACTCTCTGGTTCAGGCTATCGAGATGCGGTTTGGGGATGAACACATGCAGCAGGTGTACAGGGTTCAGCTGCGTAGTCGAGTCCAAAAAAGGGGGGAAACGCTCCAACAGTTGCAGGCGGATATAGAGCGACTAGCCCATCTTTCATACCCTAAAGCCGGTGAGGAGCTTATCAACGAAATGGCGGTGGAAGCTTTTATTCAGGCCATAGAGGACAGACAACTGCAAATGGCTGTAAGGATGGCTGAAAAGCGAACACTCCCCGAGGCATTGGCATTCGCTCTGTCAATGAAGGCTGCGGACCAAGCATACCAGGGAATACACCGTGTCAGGGAAATGTCCGTCGTGGAATGCTCATGCCAGAGAACAGCCGTCATGGATGAAGACAAAGCTCGCGGAAGTCAAATCCGTTGCTGGAATTGCAACCAAACCGGACACCTACAACGGCAGTGCAGAAGTGCACCTAGACGAGGAAATTGTCCACATTGCGGAAGTAGGAGAAGCAGAGCGGAAGCATCTGGCTGTCAGTCAGACTTCCCAAAACCAGCAGTCGGGAAATGCGTAAGGACCAACTTCGCGGGGCAGAAGTTGGTTACTGGAATCGAGGCCCCCAGGACCACCATTCAAGTTTCGCAAACCAAACGGGGTAACAAGAGCCTGACAGTGGAGGCACTAATCAACAAGAAGAAGTGCGTAGCCACCATCGACACAGGTGCCACTGCTTCCATTGTAAGAAGAGATATCGTCAGAAGCTCCTGGCTGCACAACACTAACAGCTACTGCCTGAAGACTGCAACAGGGGAAATGGCGAAGGTGTTTGGAGAAGTTCGTCTTACGATTACTCTGGCGGGACTGACGTTCTCCCATGCGTTTCTGGTGGCAGATATATGCGACGAGTGCATCATCGGAATAGACTTCATGAAAGCAAATGAAGTAATCTTGGACATCGGGATGCAAGTACTGAGGTATCGAAATGTGGAGATTCCGATGGTGTACGGAAACGAGAATGCCGTAACTCTCAGGACAGTCATCAGCAAAGACGAAGTTTTGCCGCCGTCTTCAGAGACAATCATTTGGACGAAGCTGGAAGGTGATCTTGGGAGCCACCGATTCTACATAGTAGAACCAGACCCAGAGAAGAATTCTCAAGACTACATCGTGGGAAAGACGTTAGTCGAACCAAAGAACACCATGGTTCCAGTGAGAGTTTTGAACGCAAGACCGCACACTGTCAAACTAAGGCGAGGGGAGGTGACTGGAAAATGCACGCCGATTACCGCCGTCGCAACAATATCTGAACGTGATGCTCCAAAACCTCTCCCATCACCTTGGACAGCGGAAACGAGAGAGACGATTCTCCAGTCCAGTGAGCTGAATCAGGAGCAGCGAACTATGGCAGAGAATCTTATCAATGAGTACGCTGATGTATTTGCCTCACAGGACGGAGAATACGGCCGAACACACCTGGTGCAACATCGAATAGACACTGGTGATACTAGACCAATTCGTCAGCCTGCTAGGCGCCTTCCATTGGCAAAGCAGACAGAAGTTGCAAAGATGGTGTCGGCAATGGAGAAAGAAGGTCTGATTGAAAGTTCCAAAAGTCCGTGGGCATCACCGGTTGTACTGGTTAAGAAGAAAGATGGCAGCACGCGGTTCTGCGTGGACTATCGGCAGCTCAATTACGTCACCAAGAAAGACAGCTACCCTCTGCCACGGATTGACGACACGCTAGACACACTATCAGGAGCCCGATGGTTTTCCACTCTCGACTTGAAGAGTGGCTACTGGCAGGTACAGATCCATCCAGAAGACCGGGAGAAAACCGCCTTCACCGCAGGAAATGGGCTATGGCAATTCACGGTAATGCCATTCGGGCTGTGCAATGCTCCGGCAACTTTCGAGCGATTGATGAAATGTGTCCTGCAAGGGTTAACATGGAAAACCTGTTTGGTATACTTGGATGATGTCATCGTCGTAGGAAAAACGTTTGCGCAACACCGAGACAATCTAAGGGATGTGTTTCAAAGGCTTCGAAGTGCCCACCTGAAGCTCAACCCCAAGAAGTGCGCCCTGTTTAGAGCGGAAGTCAAGTACCTGGGACACGTAATTTCAGCGAAAGGAGTGAGAACCGATCCGGAGAAGGTCGAAGCGGTGAAAAACTGGCCAGTCCCCAAAGACAAACACCAACTAAGGAGCTTCCTGGGCCTAGCCACCTACTACAGACGGTTTGTGAAGGATTTTGCCGGGATCGCGAAGAGCCTGCACCAGTTGACGGAAAAGGGAAAACAATTCAAATGGTCAATTGAGTGCGAGAAGAGCTTCAAGGCACTTAAACAACGGCTATGCGATGCCCCGATACTGGCTTACCCCACTCCCGGGGAAACGTTCGTTGTGGATGCAGATGCTAGTAATGTCGGGGTAGGAGCCGTACTCTCCCAGGTGCATGACGGCCAAGAGAAGGTGGTTGCGTACTTCAGCAAGGTGCTCTCTAAGCCAGAAAGGAACTACTGCGTGACAAGGCGGGAACTTCTAGCTTTGATCTTGGCTACGAAGCATTTTCACAAATACCTCTACGGGAGGAAGTTCGTTCTTCGCACAGACCATGCAGCCTTAAAATGGCTATTACAGTTCAAGAGTCCTGAGGGTCAGGTCGCAAGATGGATCGAAAGGCTGCAAATCTACGACTACGAAATACAGCATCGTAAAGGAAAACTCCACTCTAATGCGGATGCACTGTCCCGGAGACCATGCAGAACGGATTGTAAACATTGTGCGCGTCAGGAAGAACGGGAGCTGGTTTCCATCCAAAGAATGAGAGCCGAACCTATCGCCGGCTGGAGCGTAGATGAGATCCGGAACGCTCAGAAGGAAGACCCGGATATCGAGCCGATTCTGGCCTGGAAGGAGAACATGGAGAAACCGGATCATCAGGACATCTCTCACAGAAGCCCGACCTTAAAGACATATTTTGCGCAGTGGGACTCCCTCCATGTCCAAGAAGGTGTTCTGAGAAGAAAATGGGAATCCTCCGACGGAAAGTCGTTTGTAATGCAGCTTGTCGTACCGCGGACGAGGGTCAAGGAGGTGTTACAGGAAATGCATGGCGGGGCGACCGGAGGCCACTTGGGAGTGAATAAGACGCTAGAAAAGGTACGAGAACGTTTTTATTGGTTAAAAGCGAAGGAAGATATCGAAGACTGGTGCAGAAAATGCGACGTGTGTGCAGCTAGCAAGGGTCCGAGAATCAAAACTCGAGGTAAGATGCACCAATACAACGTGGGAGCACCTTTCGAACGAATCGCCATTGACATCGCAGGTCCTTTTCCGGAAACCGACAATGGTAATCGGTATATACTCGTAGTGATGGACTACTTCAGTAAGTGGCCGGAAGCGTTTCCGATCCCTAACCAGGAAGCCAGAACCGTGGCGGAGCAGATCGTCTACAATTGGGTTAGCAGATTCGGTGTGCCCTTGGAATTGCATTCTGACCAAGGGCGGAACTTCGAGTCAAGAACCTTCCAAGAGATGTGTCAACTACTCGGAATCAAAAAGACAAGGACAACCCCGCTTCATCCACAGTCGGACGGTATGGTGGAGCGTTTCAATAGGACTTTGGACGAACATCTCTCGAAGGTCGTAGGTGACTACCAACGGAATTGGGACCGGCAGATTCCCTTGTTTTTGATGGCCTATAGAAGTGCCGTGCATAGCACTACTCGACATACGCCGTTCGAAATCTTATTTGGTAGAATAGCTCGTTTACCCAGTGAGGTGAAATTTGGATCTCCTACCAATGAGCCTAGAAATGAAGATGAGTACGTGGCGGACCTTAGGGAAAGGCTTAGGGACATACACCAAAGGACCAGAAGCCAGATTAAGATGACGAGCGACCGCATGAAGACCAGGTATGATGCCAAGGCAACAACGTCAGGATTCCAGGAAGGAGATCTGGTGTGGCTGTATAATCCCCATCGCCAAAAGGGGAAATCACCTAAATTACAGCGGAACTGGGAAGGTCCCTACAGAATAGTAACCCGCATCAACGATGTTGTCTACCGCATCCAGCGAGGACCGAGGGCCAAAATGAAAGTGGTTCATGTGGACCGACTGAGTCGATACAATGGCCGAAATGAGGATGCACTTGTTCGGGACGAACACGTCTAAGAGGGGGGCAGTGTAGCATAATAATAACTACGCCCCCTAAAAATATGACGCAACAAATTCCGAAGTGACTTTTCATTCTGGCAGAATTTTGGTTCGAACTGTCCTTTCATTCGAGGTTCGTGTCTGGGACGAAGTCTCCACAGCTCATGTCAACGAAAGAGACGAATAATATCAGGGATAAAAGGGAATTATAACTGCAAGAATTCCAGTGGTCGAAGAATTTGCTAGAAGTTTCTGGCTATCAGAAACTTCTGCTATATAAGGACAGATGGCGATCAAAAAAAAGAGACAGTTGGTTTAGAACCGTGGCGAAGAGATTGGAAAAGTGATAATGGGCGAAGTTGTAATTTGGTGATAAATTGAAAGTTGAGAGTGAACAAGAAAAAGTAATTAGTTTGGATTTGTGAATTAAGTAATTGAAAGGAGATAAAGTGATTAGAGAGGAAAGAGACATTGTAAGAAAAGAATTGCGAAGAATAGTATAGTGTGAACTTGAATTGTTCTATAGACTAGAAAATAAAGAAATAAATTTCACAGAATATCGTTTTATCTACTCGAGCCGTAGCTCGCATGTTACATTGGTGTCAGAAGCGGGATAAAACTTATTCTGTGAATAACTATTTCCGTGGTGTGAAATTGCACAAGAAAAAAAAAAAAAAAAAAAAAAATATCGATTTCTGTGTTGAGTTAATTAGTTGCGCAAAATGGGTCGCAAATTGGGAAAACTAACTATAACTCAACTAAAGGCAGAACTCAGTAAGCGGAACCTCGACACAACTGGGGGAAAAGATGCCCTACTGATTCGTTTGGAAGAAGCAGTAACGCAGGAAGGTGAAAATCCGCATGACGTAGAGTTTGACGTGGGAGAGGAACCAGCAAGTACAGTAGCCGACCCGGATATAACAAGTCTGCTCCTGCAACTTAAGTCAGTCATGGACGAACAAAGGAAAACAATGGAAGACCAAAAGAAGTCTCTGGAACTTAAGCTCGATGACCAAAAGAAAGCAATAGACGATCAAAAGAACTCTCTAGAACTTAAGCTGGACGAACAAAAGAAAGCGATGGACGAACAAAAGAAAGCGATGGACGAACAAAAGAAAGCGATGGACGAACAAAAGAAAGCAATGGGCGACCAAAGGAATTCTCTAGAACTTAAGCTGGACGAACAAAAGAAAGCAATGGACGAACAAAAGAATTCTCTAGATGCTCTGGAAAGTAAACTTGATGAGCAAAACAAGAACTTGGAATCCAAATTCGAAGTGATCGAAGAGAAAATCGAGAAGGTCGAGACGCAACTCGAAAAAGTCGAAACTAAATTCGATGAAAATTTTGAGAAACATGAAACTCAGTTCGGGAAGATAGAGACTCAGTTTGAAAAAGTGGATACGCAATTCGAGAGAGTAGGAAAGCAAGTCGAAAATCTTGCTAAGGAACTCAGCAACGTGAAGAAACAGAAAGCACGGGAATATTCCACTGACGGTCTGAGAAGAAAGGAGATGCAGCCCCCTATCTTCGATGGTCAAACATCATGGCCAATTTATAAAAGGCAATTCGAAGCGGCCGCAATGACCAATAGCTGGGACGATGAAGAGAAGTCCATTGCACTCACACTTGCACTGAGGGGTCCAGCTGCGGAGCTCTTGCAGACCATCCCGGAAGATAAACAGCAGAATTACGACTCTCTGGTTCAGGCTATCGAGATGCGGTTTGGGGATGAACACATGCAGCAGGTGTACAGGGTTCAGCTGCGTAGTCGAGTCCAAAAAAGGGGGGAAACGCTCCAACAGTTGCAGGCGGATATAGAGCGACTAGCCCATCTTTCATACCCTAAAGCCGGTGAGGAGCTTATCAACGAAATGGCGGTGGAAGCTTTTATTCAGGCCATAGAGGACAGACAACTGCAAATGGCTGTAAGGATGGCTGAAAAGCGAACACTCCCCGAGGCATTGGCATTCGCTCTGTCAATGAAGGCTGCGGACCAAGCATACCAGGGAATACACCGTGTCAGGGAAATGTCCGTCGTGGAATGCTCATGCCAGAGAACAGCCGTCATGGATGAAGACAAAGCTCGCGGAAGTCAAATCCGTTGCTGGAATTGCAACCAAACCGGACACCTACAACGGCAGTGCAGAAGTGCACCTAGACGAGGAAATTGTCCACATTGCGGAAGTAGGAGAAGCAGAGCGGAAGCATCTGGCTGTCAGTCAGACTTCCCAAAACCAGCAGTCGGGAAATGCGTAAGGACCAACTTCGCGGGGCAGAAGTTGGTTACTGGAATCGAGGCCCCCAGGACCACCATTCAAGTTTCGCAAACCAAACGGGGTAACAAGAGCCTGACAGTGGAGGCACTAATCAACAAGAAGAAGTGCGTAGCCACCATCGACACAGGTGCCACTGCTTCCATTGTAAGAAGAGATATCGTCAGAAGCTCCTGGCTGCACAACACTAACAGCTACTGCCTGAAGACTGCAACAGGGGAAATGGCGAAGGTGTTTGGAGAAGTTCGTCTTACGATTACTCTGGCGGGACTGACGTTCTCCCATGCGTTTCTGGTGGCAGATATATGCGACGAGTGCATCATCGGAATAGACTTCATGAAAGCAAATGAAGTAATCTTGGACATCGGGATGCAAGTACTGAGGTATCGAAATGTGGAGATTCCGATGGTGTACGGAAACGAGAATGCCGTAACTCTCAGGACAGTCATCAGCAAAGACGAAGTTTTGCCGCCGTCTTCAGAGACAATCATTTGGACGAAGCTGGAAGGTGATCTTGGGAGCCACCGATTCTACATAGTAGAACCAGACCCAGAGAAGAATTCTCAAGACTACATCGTGGGAAAGACGTTAGTCGAACCAAAGAACACCATGGTTCCAGTGAGAGTTTTGAACGCAAGACCGCACACTGTCAAACTAAGGCGAGGGGAGGTGACTGGAAAATGCACGCCGATTACCGCCGTCGCAACAATATCTGAACGTGATGCTCCAAAACCTCTCCCATCACCTTGGACAGCGGAAACGAGAGAGACGATTCTCCAGTCCAGTGAGCTGAATCAGGAGCAGCGAACTATGGCAGAGAATCTTATCAATGAGTACGCTGATGTATTTGCCTCACAGGACGGAGAATACGGCCGAACACACCTGGTACAACATCGAATAGACACTGGTGATACTAGACCAATTCGTCAGCCTGCTAGGCGCCTTCCATTGGCAAAGCAGACAGAAGTTGCAAAGATGGTGTCGGCAATGGAGAAAGAAGGTCTGATTGAAAGTTCCAAAAGTCCGTGGGCATCACCGGTTGTACTGGTTAAGAAGAAAGATGGCAGCACGCGGTTCTGCGTGGACTATCGGCAGCTCAATTACGTCACCAAGAAAGACAGCTACCCTCTGCCACGGATTGACGACACGCTAGACACATGTCCAAGAAGGTGTTCTGAGAAGAAAATGGGAATCCTCCGACGGAAAGTCGTTTGTAATGCAGCTTGTCGTACCGCGGACGAGGGTCAAGGAGGTGTTACAGGAAATGCATGGCG
This sequence comes from Pocota personata, assembly GCA_963082735.1. Classification (NCBI taxonomy): domain Eukaryota; kingdom Metazoa; phylum Arthropoda; class Insecta; order Diptera; family Syrphidae; genus Pocota; species Pocota personata. Next base: position 69,308,826 of record OY720431.1, read on the forward strand.
GGGCGACCGGAGGCCACTTGGGAGTGAATAAGACGCTAGAAAAGGTACGAGAACGTTTTTATTGGTTAAAAGCGAAGGAAGATATCGAAGACTGGTGCAGAAAATGCGACGTGTGTGCAGCTAGCAAGGGTCCGAGAATCAAAACTCGAGGTAAGATGCACCAATACAACGTGGGAGCACCTTTCGAACGAATCGCCATTGACATCGCAGGTCCTTTTCCGGAAACCGACAATGGTAATCGGTATATACTCGTAGTGATGGACTACTTCAGTAAGTGGCCGGAAGCGTTTCCGATCCCTAACCAGGAAGCCAGAACCGTGGCGGAGCAGATCGTCTACAATTGGGTTAGCAGATTCGGTGTGCCCTTGGAATTGCATTCTGACCAAGGGCGGAACTTCGAGTCAAGAACCTTCCAAGAGATGTGTCAACTACTCGGAATCAAAAAGACAAGGACAACCCCGCTTCATCCACAGTCGGACGGTATGGTGGAGCGTTTCAATAGGACTTTGGACGAACATCTCTCGAAGGTCGTAGGTGACTACCAACGGAATTGGGACCGGCAGATTCCCTTGTTTTTGATGGCCTATAGAAGTGCCGTGCATAGCACTACTCGACATACGCCGTTCGAAATCTTATTTGGTAGAATAGCTCGTTTACCCAGTGAGGTGAAATTTGGATCTCCTACCAATGAGCCTAGAAATGAAGATGAGTACGTGGCGGACCTTAGGGAAAGGCTTAGGGACATACACCAAAGGACCAGAAGCCAGATTAAGATGACGAGCGACCGCATGAAGACCAGGTATGATGCCAAGGCAACAACGTCAGGATTCCAGGAAGGAGATCTGGTGTGGCTGTATAATCCCCATCGCCAAAAGGGGAAATCACCTAAATTACAGCGGAACTGGGAAGGTCCCTACAGAATAGTAACCCGCATCAACGATGTTGTCTACCGCATCCAGCGAGGACCGAGGGCCAAAATGAAAGTGGTTCATGTGGACCGACTGAGTCGATACAATGGCCGAAATGAGGATGCACTTGTTCGGGACGAACACGTCTAAGAGGGGGGCAGTGTAGCATAATAATAACTACGCCCCCTAAAAATATGACGCAACAAATTCCGAAGTGACTTTTCATTCTGGCAGAATTTTGGTTCGAACTGTCCTTTCATTCGAGGTTCGTGTCTGGGACGAAGTCTCCACAGCTCATGTCAACGAAAGAGACGAATAATATCAGGGATAAAAGGGAATTATAACTGCAAGAATTCCAGTGGTCGAAGAATTTGCTAGAAGTTTCTGGCTATCAGAAACTTCTGCTATATAAGGACAGATGGCGATCAAAAAAAAGAGACAGTTGGTTTAGAACCGTGGCGAAGAGATTGGAAAAGTGATAATGGGCGAAGTTGTAATTTGGTGATAAATTGAAAGTTGAGAGTGAACAAGAAAAAGTAATTAGTTTGGATTTGTGAATTAAGTAATTGAAAGGAGATAAAGTGATTAGAGAGGAAAGAGACATTGTAAGAAAAGAATTGCGAAGAATAGTATAGTGTGAACTTGAATTGTTCTATAGACTAGAAAATAAAGAAATAAATTTCACAGAATATCGTTTTATCTACTCGAGCCGTAGCTCGCATGTTACATTGGTGTCAGAAGCGGGATAAAACTTATTCTGTGAATAACTATTTCCGTGGTGTGAAATTGCACAAGAAAAAAAAAAAAAAAAAAAAAAATATCGATTTCTGTGTTGAGTTAATTAGTTGCGCAAAATGGGTCGCAAATTGGGAAAACTAACTATAACTCAACTAAAGGCAGAACTCAGTAAGCGGAACCTCGACACAACTGGGGGAAAAGATGCCCTACTGATTCGTTTGGAAGAAGCAGTAACGCAGGAAGGTGAAAATCCGCATGACGTAGAGTTTGACGTGGGAGAGGAACCAGCAAGTACAGTAGCCGACCCGGATATAACAAGTCTGCTCCTGCAACTTAAGTCAGTCATGGACGAACAAAGGAAAACAATGGAAGACCAAAAGAAGTCTCTGGAACTTAAGCTCGATGACCAAAAGAAAGCAATAGACGATCAAAAGAACTCTCTAGAACTTAAGCTGGACGAACAAAAGAAAGCGATGGACGAACAAAAGAAAGCGATGGACGAACAAAAGAAAGCGATGGACGAACAAAAGAAAGCAATGGGCGACCAAAGGAATTCTCTAGAACTTAAGCTGGACGAACAAAAGAAAGCAATGGACGAACAAAAGAATTCTCTAGATGCTCTGGAAAGTAAACTTGATGAGCAAAACAAGAACTTGGAATCCAAATTCGAAGTGATCGAAGAGAAAATCGAGAAGGTCGAGACGCAACTCGAAAAAGTCGAAACTAAATTCGATGAAAATTTTGAGAAACATGAAACTCAGTTCGGGAAGATAGAGACTCAGTTTGAAAAAGTGGATACGCAATTCGAGAGAGTAGGAAAGCAAGTCGAAAATCTTGCTAAGGAACTCAGCAACGTGAAGAAACAGAAAGCACGGGAATATTCCACTGACGGTCTGAGAAGAAAGGAGATGCAGCCCCCTATCTTCGATGGTCAAACATCATGGCCAATTTATAAAAGGCAATTCGAAGCGGCCGCAATGACCAATAGCTGGGACGATGAAGAGAAGTCCATTGCACTCACACTTGCACTGAGGGGTCCAGCTGCGGAGCTCTTGCAGACCATCCCGGAAGATAAACAGCAGAATTACGACTCTCTGGTTCAGGCTATCGAGATGCGGTTTGGGGATGAACACATGCAGCAGGTGTACAGGGTTCAGCTGCGTAGTCGAGTCCAAAAAAGGGGGGAAACGCTCCAACAGTTGCAGGCGGATATAGAGCGACTAGCCCATCTTTCATACCCTAAAGCCGGTGAGGAGCTTATCAACGAAATGGCGGTGGAAGCTTTTATTCAGGCCATAGAGGACAGACAACTGCAAATGGCTGTAAGGATGGCTGAAAAGCGAACACTCCCCGAGGCATTGGCATTCGCTCTGTCAATGAAGGCTGCGGACCAAGCATACCAGGGAATACACCGTGTCAGGGAAATGTCCGTCGTGGAATGCTCATGCCAGAGAACAGCCGTCATGGATGAAGACAAAGCTCGCGGAAGTCAAATCCGTTGCTGGAATTGCAACCAAACCGGACACCTACAACGGCAGTGCAGAAGTGCACCTAGACGAGGAAATTGTCCACATTGCGGAAGTAGGAGAAGCAGAGCGGAAGCATCTGGCTGTCAGTCAGACTTCCCAAAACCAGCAGTCGGGAAATGCGTAAGGACCAACTTCGCGGGGCAGAAGTTGGTTACTGGAATCGAGGCCCCCAGGACCACCATTCAAGTTTCGCAAACCAAACGGGGTAACAAGAGCCTGACAGTGGAGGCACTAATCAACAAGAAGAAGTGCGTAGCCACCATCGACACAGGTGCCACTGCTTCCATTGTAAGAAGAGATATCGTCAGAAGCTCCTGGCTGCACAACACTAACAGCTACTGCCTGAAGACTGCAACAGGGGAAATGGCGAAGGTGTTTGGAGAAGTTCGTCTTACGATTACTCTGGCGGGACTGACGTTCTCCCATGCGTTTCTGGTGGCAGATATATGCGACGAGTGCATCATCGGAATAGACTTCATGAAAGCAAATGAAGTAATCTTGGACATCGGGATGCAAGTACTGAGGTATCGAAATGTGGAGATTCCGATGGTGTACGGAAACGAGAATGCCGTAACTCTCAGGACAGTCATCAGCAAAGACGAAGTTTTGCCGCCGTCTTCAGAGACAATCATTTGGACGAAGCTGGAAGGTGATCTTGGGAGCCACCGATTCTACATAGTAGAACCAGACCCAGAGAAGAATTCTCAAGACTACATCGTGGGAAAGACGTTAGTCGAACCAAAGAACACCATGGTTCCAGTGAGAGTTTTGAACGCAAGACCGCACACTGTCAAACTAAGGCGAGGGGAGGTGACTGGAAAATGCACGCCGATTACCGCCGTCGCAACAATATCTGAACGTGATGCTCCAAAACCTCTCCCATCACCTTGGACAGCGGAAACGAGAGAGACGATTCTCCAGTCCAGTGAGCTGAATCAGGAGCAGCGAACTATGGCAGAGAATCTTATCAATGAGTACGCTGATGTATTTGCCTCACAGGACGGAGAATACGGCCGAACACACCTGGTACAACATCGAATAGACACTGGTGATACTAGACCAATTCGTCAGCCTGCTAGGCGCCTTCCATTGGCAAAGCAGACAGAAGTTGCAAAGATGGTGTCGGCAATGGAGAAAGAAGGTCTGATTGAAAGTTCCAAAAGTCCGTGGGCATCACCGGTTGTACTGGTTAAGAAGAAAGATGGCAGCACGCGGTTCTGCGTGGACTATCGGCAGCTCAATTACGTCACCAAGAAAGACAGCTACCCTCTGCCACGGATTGACGACACGCTAGACACACTATCAGGAGCCCGATGGTTTTCCACTCTCGACTTGAAGAGTGGCTACTGGCAGGTACAGATCCATCCAGAAGACCGGGAGAAAACCGCCTTCACCGCAGGAAATGGGCTATGGCAATTCACGGTAATGCCATTCGGGCTGTGCAATGCTCCGGCAACTTTCGAGCGATTGATGAAATGTGTCCTGCAAGGGTTAACATGGAAAACCTGTTTGGTATACTTGGATGATGTCATCGTCGTAGGAAAAACGTTTGCGCAACACCGAGACAATCTAAGGGATGTGTTTCAAAGGCTTCGAAGTGCCCACCTGAAGCTCAACCCCAAGAAGTGCGCCCTGTTTAGAGCGGAAGTCAAGTACCTGGGACACGTAATTTCAGCGAAAGGAGTGAGAACCGATCCGGAGAAGGTCGAAGCGGTGAAAAACTGGCCAGTCCCCAAAGACAAACACCAACTAAGGAGCTTCCTGGGCCTAGCCACCTACTACAGACGGTTTGTGAAGGATTTTGCCGGGATCGCGAAGAGCCTGCACCAGTTGACGGAAAAGGGAAAACAATTCAAATGGTCAATTGAGTGCGAGAAGAGCTTCAAGGCACTTAAACAACGGCTATGCGATGCCCCGATACTGGCTTACCCCACTCCCGGGGAAACGTTCGTTGTGGATGCAGATGCTAGTAATGTCGGGGTAGGAGCCGTACTCTCCCAGGTGCATGACGGCCAAGAGAAGGTGGTTGCGTACTTCAGCAAGGTGCTCTCTAAGCCAGAAAGGAACTACTGCGTGACAAGGCGGGAACTTCTAGCTTTGATCTTGGCTACGAAGCATTTTCACAAATACCTCTACGGGAGGAAGTTCGTTCTTCGCACAGACCATGCAGCCTTAAAATGGCTATTACAGTTCAAGAGTCCTGAGGGTCAGGTCGCAAGATGGATCGAAAGGCTGCAAATCTACGACTACGAAATACAGCATCGTAAAGGAAAACTCCACTCTAATGCGGATGCACTGTCCCGGAGACCATGCAGAACGGATTGTAAACATTGTGCGCGTCAGGAAGAACGGGAGCTGGTTTCCATCCAAAGAATGAGAGCCGAACCTATCGCCGGCTGGAGCGTAGATGAGATCCGGAACGCTCAGAAGGAAGACCCGGATATCGAGCCGATTCTGGCCTGGAAGGAGAACATGGAGAAACCGGATCATCAGGACATCTCTCACAGAAGCCCGACCTTAAAGACATATTTTGCGCAGTGGGACTCCCTCCATGTCCAAGAAGGTGTTCTGAGAAGAAAATGGGAATCCTCCGACGGAAAGTCGTTTGTAATGCAGCTTGTCGTACCGCGGACGAGGGTCAAGGAGGTGTTACAGGAAATGCATGGCGGGGCGACCGGAGGCCACTTGGGAGTGAATAAGACGCTAGAAAAGGTACGAGAACGTTTTTATTGGTTAAAAGCGAAGGAAGATATCGAAGACTGGTGCAGAAAATGCGACGTGTGTGCAGCTAGCAAGGGTCCGAGAATCAAAACTCGAGGTAAGATGCACCAATACAACGTGGGAGCACCTTTCGAACGAATCGCCATTGACATCGCAGGTCCTTTTCCGGAAACCGACAATGGTAATCGGTATATACTCGTAGTGATGGACTACTTCAGTAAGTGGCCGGAAGCGTTTCCGATCCCTAACCAGGAAGCCAGAACCGTGGCGGAGCAGATCGTCTACAATTGGGTTAGCAGATTCGGTGTGCCCTTGGAATTGCATTCTGACCAAGGGCGGAACTTCGAGTCAAGAACCTTCCAAGAGATGTGTCAACTACTCGGAATCAAAAAGACAAGGACAACCCCGCTTCATCCACAGTCGGACGGTATGGTGGAGCGTTTCAATAGGACTTTGGACGAACATCTCTCGAAGGTCGTAGGTGACTACCAACGGAATTGGGACCGGCAGATTCCCTTGTTTTTGATGGCCTATAGAAGTGCCGTGCATAGCACTACTCGACATACGCCGTTCGAAATCTTATTTGGTAGAATAGCTCGTTTACCCAGTGAGGTGAAATTTGGATCTCCTACCAATGAGCCTAGAAATGAAGATGAGTACGTGGCGGACCTTAGGGAAAGGCTTAGGGACATACACCAAAGGACCAGAAGCCAGATTAAGATGACGAGCGACCGCATGAAGACCAGGTATGATGCCAAGGCAACAACGTCAGGATTCCAGGAAGGAGATCTGGTGTGGCTGTATAATCCCCATCGCCAAAAGGGGAAATCACCTAAATTACAGCGGAACTGGGAAGGTCCCTACAGAATAGTAACCCGCATCAACGATGTTGTCTACCGCATCCAGCGAGGACCGAGGGCCAAAATGAAAGTGGTTCATGTGGACCGACTGAGTCGATACAATGGCCGAAATGAGGATGCACTTGTTCGGGACGAACACGTCTAAGAGGGGGGCAGTGTAGCATAATAATAACTACGCCCCCTAAAAATATGACGCAACAAATTCCGAAGTGACTTTTCATTCTGGCAGAATTTTGGTTCGAACTGTCCTTTCATTCGAGGTTCGTGTCTGGGACGAAGTCTCCACAGCTCATGTCAACGAAAGAGACGAATAATATCAGGGATAAAAGGGAATTATAACTGCAAGAATTCCAGTGGTCGAAGAATTTGCTAGAAGTTTCTGGCTATCAGAAACTTCTGCTATATAAGGACAGATGGCGATCAAAAAAAAGAGACAGTTGGTTTAGAACCGTGGCGAAAAGATTGGAAAAGTGATAATGGGCGAAGTTGTAATTTGGTGATAAATTGAAAGTTGAGAGTGAACAAGAAAAAGTAATTAGTTTGGATTTGTGAATTAAGTAATTGAAAGGAGATAAAGTGATTAGAGAGGAAAGAGACATTGTAAGAAAAGAATTGCGAAGAATAGTATAGTGTGAACCTGAATTGTTCTATAGACTAGAAAATAAAGAAATAATTTCACAGAATACTGTTTTATCTACTCGAGCCGTAGCTCGCATGTTACAGTATAGTGTGAACTTGAATTGTTCTATAGACTAGAAAATAAAGAAATAATTTCACAGAATATCGTTTTATCTACTCGAGCCATAGCTCGCATATTACAATATTTTTCCTTCCATTGTTTCACTCGAGAATAAAATAATTGTAAATTTAATTAGTAGTAAGATAAAAATATCATATCTCTGTGCAAGCTGTGTATAAATGAAATGTATGCCTTATACTATGAAAATAAAGTTAAAGGTTAGAAATTTATTCTCGAACATTTCTATCGCGAATACAAATATTTTTTATTCACCATATTCACATCACAAAAAAAAATCCACGTTTCAGTGTAAACGGTTCTGGGATAATCCTGAAGAGTGTGGATTATCGCCATAGTGTGAAACTCTCCTACATAGCTCAACTGCTCCAAGCATCAATGATGTGGCTTTCGAAAAAAATATTGTGAAGTAGATTTGACTCAGGATTTAAAAAGAGTGAAATGGATTTTAAGTATAAGTGTACAGTGAAACACTAAAGTATCGATATCTAAAAATTTTGTTCGATTACCGAGTTTTATTAAATTTTTATTCAATCGTTTTAGTAGTAGAAATAAGAGCCAATGTTGGTGATCTGATTTACTTGCTCACGTCCTTTAATTGTGACAGGTTTAACCTTATTATCTAAAGCTTTCATTTGAAATCGGGAAAATCGGAATCTATCGAAAATCAGTTCAACACATCACACTTTCTCCGGAAGTTCTTTAATAAAAAAGTATATGCTTCAGTATGCAGCAGTGGCTGATGATCAACATTTTTGGCAAGAATTCTGGATCGTGGAATACGAGAAATTCTACGAAAGCTGAGCTACAGGCTACCAGATGGGTCCACGGGTTATAGATGGTGAAGAATTCGTAGTTCGGCTTTGCGATTTCCTAAGAAAAAACAATCATGCAGTGTGTTTGATAAAAGCGTGTGGTTTAAAAGAAATCAACTGCTTGACTTAGGGAAACAAAATTATTTATTTTAAAGGCTTTTAACATTTGTTTAATTAGCAAAGTACTTAATGCCTCACACCTTTGTCAACAATTTAGAGCCAATTTATCTGCATAGTCCCATCAAATTCTTTTTAAAAACTGTCTAAGCTGTTTTATTGTCCTTACATCTTTTCCTTTGATCCTGTGCTTCATAAGTCTCCAGACATTTTCAATCGGATTGGCATCTGGAGACGTCATTTTCCTCTTTGAAGTCCTGACAGATACGACTACGATGTTTCGGATCATTGTCCTCTTGTAGGAACCAATCCCGGTTTCCACGTCCGAACAGCATTTCAGCGGATACCAACAATAATTTTTTAAATAGTTGGATCATTCTTTAAGCATTGAGATTGCCGGTGAAGCTCATCAATTTTCTGAATCCCGACGCACAGAAACAGCAATAAACATGCCACTTTTGCCGGATGATTCACTGTTTGTTGGACGACAGTTCACCATGTGCAGTCGTATGGTCTTCCTTACAAAGTCGTGTAAACGCTTCAGTGATGATGAGCTTATGGTATGAAAACAGACTGATATTTGCCTAACGAAAAATGCAGCTTAATATTATCGTCCTCAAAGAAGACACCAGCAGCTCTGCACAAGATGGATGCCGCAATTGCTGATTGCCGATCAAAAGCAAATGCGCAAACGATTTTCGCGGCAATCTTTGGACCGATTCAATAGGGATCCGGCCGATTTTGTGCGGTGATTTGTCACCATGGATGAGACATGGGTCCACCACTACACGCCAGAAACGAAACAGTAGTCGAACAGTGGGTGGAAGCCGGTGGTTCAGCGCCAAAGAAAACAAAGTCGATCGTATCTGCCGGAAAGGTCATGGCCAGTGTGTTTTGGGATGCGAAAGGGATTCTGTTATTTCATTACCTTGAAAAAGGCATAACAATTACAGACGAATATTATTCTAACCTTCTTGACCAGCTGGATGCCAAAATTCGCAATCATCTTTCACCAGGACAATACACCTGTACACAAGTGTGCATTGGCGATGGGAAAACTGCGGGATTTGGGGTACGATTTGCTCGGCCATCCTCCTATTCACCTGATTTGGCACCCTCAGACTTCCATCTGTTTCAAAACTTGAAGAAATTTGTTTCTGGGAAGCGTTTCGCATCCAGTGCAGAAGTTGAGAGGGTTGTAGATGAATATTTTCCCAGCCTTCCAGACTCTCACTTCCGAGAAGAAATACTGATGTTGGAGAAACGCTGGACCAAGTGTGTTGAAGTCAAGGGAGATTATGTAGAAAAATAAAATCATTTTTTAACTGAAAATCGCAGTCTTTCATTGTCAGGCCGAGAACTTTTCACCTTGCCCTCGTATTTACGCGAAAGCCCTTTCCCACAAACAAACGAATATGCTATGAAAGGTCTTATCATAGCCGTATAGATCCAGAGAACTTTTAGTGGTGATAAGAACCATGTCATGCCGAAAGCATCCTTACACTGTCAGAAAACTAAGAGCGCCTTGGCTGTCTTCCACTCGACATGTTTTGACCAAAGGGGCTTTTTATCAAGGATTACTCCTATATATTTAGCTTCGGAGATCCGGATAGTGACGAGTCAGACCGATTAAGACACTCCTTCTCGTAAAATGAGCAATACTTAACAGTTTCCTACGCGAACATTATCGTTGGTTGGATAAGGGTAAGATATTGACGACTTAGTTCTACAACAAAACATGATTTTGATTAATTTTTGTTTCTAGGATTGCTGTAGTGTGTAAATGGTCTCATCTATAGATCACTAAAATTTGTTGGAATGGGGGTAGGTAGGTAGGTAGGGTAGGATATGGGTAGTTTAATGCCAATTGATGTTGATTCTAGATACTTTGACGGTTTCTTTTTTACTTGTACCTATGAATGCAATTAAGGGTGTTGATTTCCTGAAAATTGTCGATCTCGAAATTTTAACCAAACTGGACATTACTGTGATAGAGAAACTCAATAAAGTGGGTCTCTCAATTCTGTCTGTCTGTCTATATGCACAACTGCAGCCTAAACGGTTGAGGCCGATTTTGATAGCCGATTTTGAAAAAAAAATCGATTTTCCCGATAATGGCTATAACAATTTTTATCAAATTTGATATTTGAGTAGTGGTGGATATAATGCATTAGATGGCGTACTAGATTTTTGTTTTACAGAAAACATGTTTAACGGTACTTTGCTTATTAACTGGTTTCTCAAAATTGGCTATTTCTCGGCTATGATTCGACCGATTTTGTTCGAAGTCAATATTTGAACAATATTTTTGGAAAATCAATCAATTTTAATTTATTTTTTTAAAATTTGTTTTAACGATTTTGTTTAAATTTTAAATCTGAGTGATTTGCAGATAAGCAACATATAGGTGCAAGTACGTGCGACCCAGTCTTGTGTAAAAGATACATCCTTCCAACAGTTGTAGAGGAGATGAGATTGCAATTGAAATTAAATTTTCTCTGGCAAGTGGAGAATAGTATATCCAAGTGGGAAATAGTACATCTGGCATTTTGCTCCCATTGAGATCTATATACTTCAACCCGGATATCCGGCGTCAGATGCGTGTAAAAACTACTAAAATTTCTGAATCCGGCGGAGTATATCCAGTGCCGGCAATGTGTGGATCGTGGCTAAGGGTTATATAAAAGTATAAAAATGGTATCCAATTCGACTTTTTTTGGACACCGCAGGGAGCTCAATTGGAGCTATGCCGAAAAGTGGACGGAGCCCAATATAAAGAGTAGCACATTCTAAGTGGGAGGCATATCTAAAGGGTGTTTTTTTTTTGTAGCGTGAGAGCTTTAAATTGCAATGAAATATACGAAAATCAATTAAATAGCCATGTTTTCATTTTATCAGATTGAAAAATACTTAACAAATTCTGGCAACTCTGATAAGATCGTGTATGAAATCAGTGGCGGTTTACTCTTTAATTTAAAATAGTTTACTCACACACCCCAAATAAAAAAGCATACACCAAACAGATCCTCCTTGTTTAGCGCTACTCTGACCATTGGAGTTCACACTCGGTAGCTGTTCTACTTGAGGTAATAGCACAGATAATAAACTACCCAGATGTCGCACGACAATATAAAAAAAATGAAGCATATTTTTGTTGTGGCAGACAACGTTGTGGCAGACAAAGAGCTTTCAGAATAAGTACAACAAATAAAGCTTTTTCTTTTTCCTCACTCCCTTCGCTCATGTGGGAAAAGTTATTTTTCTCATCGTGTGTTGTGACATGCAAACGAACGAGGTGAGGAAGTGTAAAGAGGTATGCGGGAAGGCGCATGAAGATGCATGACGGTGTGATTTCCATACCACCGCAGCAAAAGAATAAATTTTCATGAATGGAAGTTTTGCAGAGTGATATAGAAGAACAAATAATACTTACCCAAGAGCTATCACAAAATCATGACATTCTTAAGAATGAGGAATGTTTTGAAAATAACATGAATACGAACAATATAGTTAATCCACCAGTTGAAGACGCAATATCAGTCAAGATACCGCAGGTCAACGACCTTGCTACAAGATACTTTGCCGGATACTGCATCTTTAAAACAATAAAAAAAATGAACAAAATCTGTGAAAATTGTGCTGAAGAACTGTCAAAGGACAAACAGAATTTCGATCTAACGGAAGTATTGATAAAATTAAAAGAATATGAAAATTCAAAAGAAAATACGGTTCTCTTATGGCCGTCGGAAAAAATATTTTCAAGTATGCCGTCTTCATGTACAAATATTTTCCGAATACTTTCGAAAACTACCTTTTGTATCTAACTTAGAAGAAAATATAATCAAAGAATGTATACCCGTAAAGGCAACAAATATACATTTTCCGAATTGGTTCAATGTATGTTACTCGTATGACCACAAAATTAATTTAATAAATTTCCTAATAGTGGTATTGCTCTGGAAAAATTGTAAATGGGTCCTTGATAAGAATTTAAATAAAAGTAGAATTTCCACAAATAAAACAAAAAAAATTGCAAAATGTAATGAACGCTTAAAAAGTAAACTCGACAGATAAAATGATAGTGATTATTGGGAGGTTGGGAGGGTGGGGGTCGATATCCTGCCACGTTCTCGTTCGTGTCCCCTGGAAACTACTTCAGTTAAGGTAGTTTAACTGCAATTTAATACTAACCTAATTTGAGTTAATGACTATTTTGTTAAGTTAATTAGTTTTTTTTATAATAATTTCGAACATTAGTCACCTTCACTTAAGTAGGCCAAGAGCAGTGATCAGTTATTATAAGGGCATAAATATAAAATGCAGTATGCAAAACTCATATTCATACCCATTTTCAGAGCAAATTTGTGTCCACAAAGTTTACAGAGTTTTCATTTATTTAATCAAGTGCTGAAAATAAGGTACATACATACAGACAATATAACAAGCACACAACATAAGCCGAACGACACGAATGTGGAATGATCTACCAAGCTCTGTATTTCCCCATCACTACAACCTTCAAACATTTAAAGCCAACGTGCATAGGCTTCTCCTCTGTTCCTCTTCTCCTTGTCCTTAAAAGCCCGTGCCCTGTAACAGTATAAAGGTATTCATAATCCTTTTGGCGCGCGCGAATTATAAAAAAAAAAAAAAAAAAAAGCCCAACCAGGTGGTGTTATCTCACCCTTGCTATGATAATGGCAATCGACAAAATCTTGGTGCGACTTGAAAGGGAGGGGGTTAAGGTGGTTGCCTACGCTGATGATGTGGTTCTTTTAGTGTCAGGAAAGTTCCTCTCCACGATAAGTCAAATCATGGAAAGTGCTCTGGATAAGATACACTCTTGGGCTAAGAGATGTGGCTTGGGAGTAAATCCAGACAAGACCGAAATGATGTTATTCACCACAAAAAACAAGCTACAGGAATTCACTCCCCCCAAGCTAAACGGTCAACCACTCTCACTAGGTTCCCGTGCAAAATACTTTGCAACGATTCTAGATCCAAAACTTAGTTGGAAACTTAACATAGAGCGCGGGTTAAGAAAAAAAGTGTTGCTTTCTATGCCTGCAGCAGAACATTCGATAAAAAATGGGGTCTCCAGTCAAAGATGACAATATGGATCTACATAGCCGTTGTGCATCCAATTCTCACCTACGGCGCCATAGTATGGTGGACCGCCTTACTTAAAAAATATAACATCAACATAATCAAAAAAGTACAAAGATCGGCGTGTATAGGCATCACAGGAGCATTGAGATCTTGTCTAACAGATGCTCTAAGCGTGATCCTGCATCTGATCCCCCTTGAACTCCATATTAAATTTTCAGCTATATGCAGTGCAGTCCGACTCAGGGAAACTGGGTGCTGGACAGCAAGGCCATATGGCCACTGTAAGGGCCTGGAGACGATACCAAGTGAACTGGTGACATCTTCGACCGATTACATGACTCCCACGCTCGACTTCATTAAACCTTTTTCAGTAAAGTTCCCTACCAGAGCAGAATGGAAGAACGGAATGGTAATCAATAACTTTGATATCTGTATATATACGGATAGTTCGAAAATGGATTGCGGAGTTGGCGCAGGCATTTTCTCGGACCAACTGAATATATCGAAATCCTTCCCTCTCCCAGACTCTGCTAGTGTCTTTCAAGCGGAGCTTCTTACAATTCGAGAAGCCTGCCGCATGTTAAAAAATCTTCCAACGTCTAACCTAAATATAGGTATCTTCTCTGAACGCCAAGCCGCAATCAAGGCCATTGATTCGGTTACCATATCCTCAAAACTGGTAGAGTAATGCCGGATTGAAATAAACGAACAAAGTATCCATTCTGGAATTACCCTTATTTGGGTCCCAGGACACAGCAATTATGAGGGAAATGAGCGAGCAGACGAGCTAGCTAGGCGAGGGTCAGCCCTTAACGGTTCGCTAGTGGAAAGAGTCAATATTCCGATAGGAGTCGTTAAGGGCAATTTACACCTCCACTTCCTCCAGCTCGCCAATCTCGGGTGGAACAACCTTACCAGTTGTGCCATATCAAGGAAGACATGGCCCAGTTTCAACAAACCTAAATCAAATGAGCTACTAGACAGATCAAGGACTGATATTGCCAGAATTGTAGCCACTATTACAGGCCACTGGCCTATCACGCGGCCAAGCTTGGCATTCCTCACAACACTTTCTGTCGCAGCTGCAAAGACTTTCTTTGCGTTGGTCCTGCCCTAGCAAAGAACTGGACAACGCACGCTAGGTAAACCCTTCTTTGATGATTTCAGAGAGATAGCCTCCAAACAGATTGGAGAACTAATCCTGTTTCTGAACTCCACGGGCTGGGTTTAATTATATTTTCTATCTCCAATAACACACGTTAACAAACAGGGTACACGAGTTTTTGTGGTATCAAAACGGCGCACTTAGCGCTAATTGGGTTCTTCTGAACCACCACTTTACCTACCTACCTAAGCCCAACCATTCGCACATATGTATATATATACGATCTATACTCCATATCCATCCTACCAACGTGTCGGCATCAGAACTCCGTCACCGCAGTCGCACAAAATATTTTTTTTGTTTCTTTTTTGCAGTGAAGGTAAACAACGGTATGAGTGAGTGACACGATGGACTAAAAAGTGAGCAGAAAAAACAAATGTTCTGTGTTCTGATTTTTTCCCTTTTGTAAGAAGTTTAAGCTTTTTAAAAAGCAATTTTTTTAGTGAATTTCGTTTTCATATAACACTTCTTCCCATATGAATGAGACACCTGGGTATATTTATTATCTGTGCTCAAAGGCTTAAACAGATGAAACAAACAACAAAAGTACACCAATCATCCGCACGAAAGTAGACAATACAACTCCAAACTCGAACAATAAATGAACAAGAAATTCACCAAATAAAACAATAGACTCATCAACAAAGAAACCTAAAACGAGGGAGCAGCCTACACTTAACTATTGGTTAAGTAATCCCAAGCAAGACAACTCCCAAAACGGCTTCGACATCCTTGCTGTAAATGATGATAACATAGGAAATCCAGACAAAATTAATGGGAACAAATCCGAGCCCACTCGAAAACCAAACAAACCTCCACCAATCTACGTCCAAGAAGTCGAGTGCATCAAAAGAATAACAAAGGCTCTTGACGTGGAGACAAAAGAGAAATAGGAATTAAAAGTCCTGTCGAAGAACCAAGTTAGAGTTCAAGCAGCCGAATCTAATTTTGAGAAGCATGCACCCATCAACCGAGCCTAACGATATCAAACAAGAACTTGAAGAGCTTGAACATAAAGTACTTCACATACATAACATGCAACAAATAGGCACCAAAAAACCACTTCCCCTCTTCTCAGTCGAATTAGAAAACAGAAACAACAATAAAAATATATACAGCATTACGAGCTTACTCAACTGTAAAATATCCTTTGAGACTCCTCACTACAAGAAAGTAATATAAACACTAAAAACTTCTGCACAATGGACCCAGTTTGCGTTAAATGTGCAGGGAAACACAAGACTGACAACTGACAAAACAAGACAATAACGCTAAATGTGCACTTTGCGGAGGTAATCACACCGCTAACTTTAGGTTGAGGTTTATAAAACACTCAAAGTTCAACCCACCTAACTGTAAAAAAGAACAACAGATGGAACTGGGCATAGGGTATCAGCAATTGTAATTAACAAACACATACAATTTATTGAACTCAGCGGCTTCCAAACTGACCATATATAATCAACATCGGTACAACTAAAGGAAACATATGGATCCTTGGTAATATCCTCAATTTACTGCCCTCCAAAACACAAAATCACTACCTCGATTCTTAGTGGCAGGTGACTTCAACGTTAAGCATACAGACTGGGGCTCAAGACTAATAACCAAAAAAGGTAATAACCTACTGGACGCAATCAATGCAAACAACTGTAAGCACATTAGTACCGGGGAACCCACCTACTGGCCCACAGATAGGACCAAAAAGCCCGACCTTATTAACTTTGGCATCGTCAAAAATATAAACACGAACAGCATCAAAATTAAATTCTCCTTCGATCTTTCATCAGACCATTCTCCTATAATAATAGAATACTCTACTCACCTCGAGAAGATAACAAAATCTGCTAAACTGTACAACTCTAAAACTGACTGGGATACTTTTCATCAATATATATACACTAACTTGTCTACTAGCATCTCCCTTAAAACACACAACGACATTGAAAGGGCCATAATATACTTTAATGATACAATAAACGAGGGGGCATACAGAGGAAACTAAAGAAAAGGTGGCAGATGACTCGAGCACCAAACGACAAAACCCAGTTAAACAAGATAACCAAAGAACTTAAACGAAAATTAAGGGAGGTCCAGGAAACTATGGAAGGCTACAAGACACACAGCAAATAAGACAAAACATCTCTCACCACTCAAGAAACCGGACAACACGTGGGCTAGAGATAATTTTGACAAAGCATCAATCCTCGCCAAGTACTTCGAGGCTACCTTCACCAACACAGACGGCGATAAAGACTCAGCAATGCTCCACTACAACAGTATCTCAGAGAAGAAACACATTAAAAGTATGACAGCAATAGAAATTAAGACCTGCGTTAAAATCGAAATTAAAAGTAAAAAAGCACCGGGATACGACCTCTTAACTGGAAAAATATTAAGAGTACTACGACAACTAGCCTTCACATTTATACGCAACCTACTCAATAGTATAGCAAGACTCAAACACTTTCCAAAACTTTGGAAATTCGCAGAGGTAATTGCTATTCAGGGAAGAACGCCAGGGAAGAACGCCACGAACATTACATCATATAGACCTATCAGTCTACTCCCCTTAATTTCGAAAATATTTGAAAAACTTCTACAAAAGAGACTCCGATCAATATTGACACAATCTAATGCTATTCACAGTCATCAATTCGGTTTTAGAAGACATCACTCAACTATTGAGCAAATACATAAAGTGGCAAATAAAATATCAACATCCATCGACGAAAAATAATTTAGTGTAGCGGTTTACCTGGATGTTGCGAAAGCATTTGACTCGATCTGGCACAAAGGACTTTTATACAAACTTAGCAAAATCATTCCAAAAGACTACTTTTTGCTACTAAAAAGTTATTTAGAAGATAGATGTTTTTATGTAAGGTATTATGACAAATGCTGCCAAATTCACCCAATTAATGCAGGAGTACCTCAAGGAAGTATTCTGGGGCCCCTCCTTTATCTTCTCTTTCCAGCAGACATTCTGTCTCCCAATAGAGAAACGACCATGGTTGCAACATTTGCCGACGACACAGTACTCCTGAACTTCGGAAGTCATCTCCAAACTACTACATCCCAATTACAAGAAACACTGGATAAAACGACAGAGTGGTTTTCGATTAACGAAGACAAGACGGTACAAGTTATTCACATCACCAGAACTAAATATACACTTTCATCATTAACTATTAACAACAAACAAGTATCCATTCAACCGGTAACTAAATATCTGGAGATTCATCTAGAGAGCAAATTAACATGGAAGCCACAAATCCAACAAAAACGCAACCAAACAAACTACTCATTTACAAGAGTATAATTAAGCCTATATGGACGTATGGTATTCAAATTTGGGGAACCTTAAAACAATCAAATCTACGAGTAGATATCATACTCGTACAGAGACAGCAAACAAAAATTCTAAGGACGATTACCAACGCAGAATGGTATATTTGCAACCAAGACATCCATCTCGACCTGCAGATCAATACTGTCGACAATGAAATACAAAAAATCAGCACAAGACACATTGGAACAATTCTGGCAAAACAGCGAAGTCAACACCCTACTCGTCCAAGAAACCTCAAGAAGAAGAAGGCTTAAACGTAAAAGACCTACCGACCTAATTTTCCAGTAGTAATATGTCCACATCTGTTAACATACTCGTATGTATGTTCTTAAAATTGCTATCCGTTTATAAAAATATTACTTATTATTCTTTAAATGTAAAATAAATTGTACGCAGGTGAATAAAACCCCCAACTCTCCGGGTGGATTAAATCCCACCTGTGCCAATCATTCTTTTCTTTTCATTAAAAAAAAAGGTGACGTAATTTTAAGGACACAGGTCCAACGCACATTCAGATCCCAATTCTATAAAACAATTTATTAGATGTCATTTTATAGACAGTTGTAAATATTCAAGGGAAATAAAAAAAAATTAAAAAATGTTTGGCATTTATGAGTAATGTTTGAATACAATTTGGGGAATATGACCTCCTCGACTACGTTTTACAAAGGTTATCCTGTCAGTCTTATTTTTGACCACTTTTTCGAGTAAATCGGCCTGTATATCGTGAATAGCAAACACAATGTGATTTCAAAAATTCGCCGTCCTGTTAAAACTACATCTCGTCCGGATCAATGTCATTTATATTCTGAAAAAATTGTTCGCTGAGCATGGTCCGGTAACGATCTCCATTAACCATAAGGGGAGTTCATTTTTGAAAAAAATAAGGATCGATGTAAACCGCACCAAACTGTGCATTTTTCTGGATATAATGAAGTTTCAAGAACATCTTCATGATTCTGCTTACGCATACGTGGATGTTAATTTATCGATGGTTCGAATAATTAATGAATAGCTTGCTCAGACAGACGATTATGCGCACCAAAAAATGGACAAAGCGGATTTCTTGCTGTATTTAAAAAAAAAGAAAATTTCCAAATGCAGTAATTGAATTACTTCTCGGGCTATTTGACATGTGGCACCGTCTTGTTGAAACCACATGTCGTCCGCATCCATATCCTGCAATTTAGGCACAAAAAACTGGATTATCATGTCGCGATAGCGAGCACAATTAACGGTTATTTTCTGACCAGCCACATTTTCAAAGAAAAATGGTCCGACGATGTCCCCAGCCCAAAATCCGCACCAAACAGTGACACGTTGTGGATGCATTTGTTTCTCAACAATCACTCGCGGATTTTCTGAACCCCAAATTCGACAATTTTGCCGATTAACAAAGCAATCAAGATGAAAACGAGCCTCATCACTAAACATGATTCTGTTTGAAAAGTCAGCATCCATTTGTTGTTCCATAATCCATTCAACGAACTCTCTTCGTTGTGCGTGGTCAGTAGACTTCAGTTATTGAGTCTATTGCAATTTGTATGCATGAAGATACAAATCTTTCGTGAGATTACACTGTAGAGAGCTTCTCGAAATGTCCAATTCTTGACCACAGTGCCGAATTAATGTTCCTGGACTCTCACGAACTGCTTCGATGTTTTGTGTTGAACAATTTGTTGAAGGACGGGCGGAGTGTCTAAGATCACCAATTGATAAAGTCTCCCTGCATTTTTGAATTAATCTCTTCACAATTAATGAAGTTCAATCACTATTCCGACCATATTTTGTACGAAAATTGCGAACTGTGGCTGTCAAACCTTCATTATTTTTAAAATATTGCTTAACAATGAAAACACGTTGTTTTTTTCGTGTAGTACTCCATTTTTAATTACCCTGAACTGTCAGCTGTCATGCTGTATTTTTTTTTTCGTTGGCAACACTTTACCGAACATATAGCGCAAAATTAAAATCCTGCATGAATTTTGGGACATCCTTTATAACTGTATAAAGAAATCGATAACCAATTTTTCTTTTTCCAAAAGCTAATATATTAACATCTACTTAGCGAACTCTTCCGTATAAGCAGTTAAAAACAGTTTTTATTGTAAAGGGTTAGGTATTATTGTCATTGTATTCGACGCGGTAAATTTTTTGCGCGATGAAGGCGCATAAATTATTTGCGCGTCGAAAAACTAAAAGCTTTCCCTATCTTTCGAAAGGGGAACAAAACTTTTTTGTTGTCCACACTTACTATTTTGTTGTCACGCTAAGCACTAGCTAATCAGTCGCCTCTGAATGGTGGACAAATCACGAATCGACCAACAAATTGAACAATGTGAAGGGAAATGAAAAAAAGGTAAAAAAGTTTGACCGAAACATTAGTCATTTCAGCTATAGGAAAATAATTTTTAATTAAATTAATTCATATTAATTTTTACGATTACGAGGGTGGGTTAATAAGTCCCTGAAAAATGAAATAAGGGACACTCTTTTCGGTATAAAAACATTTTATTTTTCAACATAGTCCCCTTTTAGCAATATACACTTCATCCAACGTTTCTCCAATTTTTTGATGCCCTCCAAATAATACGATTTCTCGAGCCCCTCAAAATAAGCGTTTGTTTCAGCGATGACCTCTTCATTCGACCCAATTCTCTTACCTCCGAGCCATTTTTTCATGTTTGGAAACAAGAAATAGTCGCAGGGGGCTAAATCCTGTCTGTCGCCATGACCTTGTTTGCTGACAAACCCGCCTTCTTCGGCTTCGATTCACCAGGAGAAGTCCCTTGGTTTGACTGTGCCTTGGTTTCTGGTGTGTTGTGGTGAATCCAGGTTTCATCCACGGTTACGAAACGGCGCAAAAACTCAGCCGAATTTTTCTGGAACATCGCCAAACACACGGAAAGCCTTTTCATGTCCAAATATTTATGTAAAATCGAAATCACTGAGCCATGTGATAAGCCTGTGGCCTCTTCAAGCTCGCGCATTTTCACTCGCCGATCGTCCATTATCAAATCATGGATTTTGTCGAACATTTCTGGTGTGGTTACCTCAATTGGGCGACCAGAACATTCGGCGTCACTTGTGCTTGAACGACCGCACCGAAATTGAGTAAACCAGTGGTGAATGGTTCCAAACGATGGTGAAGAGTTCCAATTATATTTGTCAAGCTTTTGTTTGGTTTGCGTGATAGTTTTTTCTCGCAAAAAATAGTGTTTAATGAGCACTCGAAATTCACTTTTTTCTATTTTAACGAAAATGCTAGGCGGCTATATAAAATGACTGCCACAACAAAACTGTTTGACAGATCTGTCTGAAAATTTGGGTGCGTTCTTTTGAAAGATGATTCTTGACAAAAAAGAATTAAATTTAAGGTGACGACACAATTTGTGTTAATTTTCAGGGACTTATTGATCCACCCTTGTAAAGCATAATATGTATCTGTGCTGAATTTGGATGAATTGCTAATGATTCTAATTTTCGTCCGACTGACGGAAATACGTAAAATCAACTAACATTTGTTTGGCTCCCGGAAATTGGAAAAATTGGGCTACACTCAAAAAAGTTTTAGAAAAAAAGCCAGAAAATCTTCATACAAAATTCACAGACAATTTTTGGAAAAAAAAATGGCAGAAATTTGGGAAAATTAGCCAACAAAATTTTGTTCTCCTTTCATTTGCATTCTTCGAAGGTTTATGTATGGGAAAATGTTGACTCTTTCCAAAGTCGACACACTTGCAGGACACCCTACTTTTGGCCAGATTTTACCTACAGATTTGGCTAAATTCGAAGCTACGCGTGGAACTATGCATTTTCTCGCAGTTTTATGGGTCTCTGCCATAATTGCCGTAATCGATTGTCTTTGAATTTGGGAGCACTGTCCGCCGTTGATACATAAAATTTGAAAAATTATCTCGCTGCTGTCTGAAAATAATTTTGTAGTGTATGTCGTTCTTGTTCACCACGTAGAAAAAAAGTCATAGGATATTAACGTCCAAAGTCATAACGTCCAATCATAAAACGACATAATGTCTAAATAATAAATAATGACATATGTGCAATAATAATAAATTGAATGAGCAGCAAAGTGTAAAGCAAAACTGCAGTAACTTGCCATATCGTCCAAATTCTATGTCTTATAGCCCAAAATACATATAATATTTATAATCAGCATTCAAATGGCAATAACAATATTTACAGTAAATACGTGGAGGTTCTTCTATGATATTTTGCGATTTGGGCGTCAATATTAGATGTTAATAATGGAAGACGATTTATTTAAATATGTACTTATGTACATCACAAAAGCGTTTATGCCGTATCTTTTTTTCGTATCAATATCGCGCAAAGTCTACCATTTATAGCAAAACATAAAACCATTTGTTTTCACTGCCAAATTAGAAATAAAGAAATTTTATGTACATTTTCCACTCTTAAGTACTTTACCATCTGAATGACTCGAGGCCTTTCTCATGCTCGTTAGTCGATAAAATGGAGGTGTTTCCGTTCGCTCAATTAAACAATTAAGGGTTTCCACTGTTTGCAGCTCTGCCATTAATTCGTCCAATAGCCGATCGGCACATGTTCTCGCTAGGTAAAGGGCGACTCGTTTTGCCTGCAAGCGATAATGAGAATCAATTAGGTTAACATCAATGAGAGTCGTTTGCACAAGCATACGTACATATATGGATAATTAAAATTGTACGTTCAAGTTTTGCAATAAAAAAATAATAGGATATCACTTACATATGGAAGAAGTTCAGTTGGTGCCATTCCAGACATTATGACCAAATATCGTAAGATGACCTTCAGGTTATTTGGCCAAAACTGACATAAAGTACCCCACAATTCTTCAATATCTCGGGGATGCAAATCAGAAAACTGTAAAGTAAATAAGTTTCAGAATTTGTAATTCAAATATGCATTTCAAGGAAAAACTAAAGTTGAATGTTTCCTTCTTCAAATTGAATTGAAAGCGATGGAATGAGAGGACACAATACTTCTAAGTATTGCATGTTATACTTCTTAATATTTGCACAATTGTATAGGGGTTATCTTGTAACTCTATTTTTCCTATACTCTCCTGCTTCAGGCATATTTTTTAATCTTAGTTGTATTATTTGAGAAATTGTTTCATGTTTTTCATGGAAAAATAAATACCTTGTATATTTGTGTGCAAATTAGTTGAAAGAAAAATGTATGTCAGATCCCTTGTGGAAGCGGTTCACGTACATCTAGGCAGGTTGTGCAATTGCGTCATATCTAGACAGATGTAACCCAATTACAACTGGCGGAGAACACAAGATCTACAACACAGAAACCTGGCAGATATTGCTTGAAATGTGGCGATTAGTACAGGAAACTGTCCAATTGGGGTTCACGCGGTCAGACTAGGCATTACACCCTATGCACATTGTCGCAATACTGAAAGCGAGATAGTTTCTATCTACCATTTCTTCTGCAAATGTCTGGCTCTAGGTATGACCACACAGCGCACACTAGGTAAACTTTTCTTCAACAACCTAAGGGCGATTGCGAAGAAAAGCATTGTGGAAGTTATCAGTTTTCTTAATGGCACAGGGTGAATTTGAAGAAGGTTTACGCTAACCCCCTCATCTCTATAGATTGTCATCCGAACAACATCCGATAGGGGTCACGCGAGTTGTGGTATTAAAACGGCACTAAAGCGCTAATTACGCTTCAGCATGGGACGTTGTTACAGCCACTCCTACCTACCTACCTATCAGAAGTGGCGAAAAAAAGTGTAATTATTGATTATTTACTGAAATTTAGTAAAGGTTTTTTTTAATACTCTGCACCACATAGTTTTAATGTCTTTTAAAGAGAGGGGAAAGGGTATAAAGGAGAATTAAAGATTAGGGAGGAAATGATAGATTTTGGAAGATTATAAATGCAGCGCTAGCCCAGTGTGTTGGTGAGTTCGTGATTTCAGCCGTTCCTTACCTGGAGTAGGCTTAACGTTCGTAGTACATGTACTGATTTCCTAATTTGGTAAAACATTTGTACTGCCTCTAACATTTTCGAAATCAGTACGCAAATGTGCTGATTTTTGACGCAACTGTCAGCGATCTCGTTAATAGATCTGCGGCAGTGCTTTACCAACTTGGATCGTATTGTCGGCGGTTCCAAGGCTTTTACCGCTGTCTGACTATATATATGTATATATATATAGTAAAATAGCGCTACACTCTACCACGTTAATTGAAAGCCAAGTCGCAGCTTCACGGATTGCAGTAATTTCCCCTTGAAATGCACTGGAGAAGACTCCTGCACCCGTACCATACGCTGGATCTAAGGATCCATCTGTGCACATCTCTATCGCAGAATCGTTCACCAGATTCCCAAGCGCTTTTGTTACGAATTCTGGTCTTAATTCTGGCATCAAATTCAATGTGAGGGACTTGTCGAGAATACCCCCAAGTATTTGGTATGATCTGCGAAACGAGACACCGTGCCATTTAGCTTTGGAGGGATGATACATGGTACCTTATACCTTCTTGTTAACAGAACAAGTTCGGTCTTCCCGGCATTAACTGAGAGATCAACATTTCCGTCCATTTTACAAGTTTATTAAGAGCTGATACCATCAGGTTTCTTATACGAGTAGTACGTGGAAATTTCTCCGATATAGCTATCACAATGTCGTCCGCAGCGGTGATAATATTCCGCCTTGCAGATTACCTCTATGTACTGACCACCTTGTTAGACAGCACCATGGATAAGATTGCTTTTAAGCATTTGCTCGATCCAAAAGCAAAGACAGCTATCAACCTTCAGTCTGATATTACGGTACAATACCATACAAAAATTACGATCGAAATAAAGTGCCAACAAGAGCAACTATCTATTGTATAGTGCATGAATTTGAAGAAAGAGATGGTATTGCAAATAGGCCGAAGCCTGTCCCATGTTGTACTGTGCCAACGTCTGAAAACAAAACTGCTGTGGGAAACACATCCTTAAAAATCAAATTTCGATGTTTTTAGAAGTGAAATCGCATCGACTTCTGTTCTTATGGTTGGCCATGGTGTAGTGGTAACATCGTCGCTTGTCACGCTGCAGATTCACAATTCGAATCCTGATTGCAAGAATCATTTATTTATTTCGCATGAAATAAATAAAAAAGTCGATCAATTGCGAGAGCAATTGACCAGTCGAGTGGTCATATGGCTAATATGCAACTTGATCGTGATGATGACACCAGAAGGATGGAAAAAAAATACTGTGAATCATAAGCAACGACAATAACAGCAAAACAAAAATACTCCCCAGTTATCTGGACGCCACCCTGGGAGTTCACTAAAATTTAATACCACCTGAGTTTCAAACCAACTACACCAATCTGTCTTTCTCTCTCTTTCCTTTCCACAAAAAAACGCATGTGTCCTAAAATTAGTATAAAGGTATTCATATCCCCTTTGACACGTGCAAAGTATAAAAAAAAGGAATGTTTGCGAGCGACAAAGAGGATATTGTAACATAATAATAACTACGCTCCCTAAAAGTATGATGCAACAAATTCCGAAGTGTCTTTTCATTCTGGCAGAATTTTGGTCCGAACTGTCCTTTCATTCGAGGTTCGTGTCTGCGATGAAGTCTCCACAGCTCATGTCAACGAAAGAGACGGATAATATCACGGATAAGAGGGAATTATAACTGCAAGAATTATTACATCAGAATTTCTCTTGTTCCAGTGGTCGAAGAATTTGCTAGAAGTTTCTGGCTATCAGAAACTTCTGCTATATAAGGACAGATGGCGATCAAAAAGGGAGCAGTAGTTTCTAAACTGTGGCGAAGAGATTAGAAAAGTGATAGTGGGCGAAGTTGTAATTTTGTGATAAATTGAAAGTTGAGATTTAACAAGAAGAAGTAATTAGTTTGGATTTGTGAATTAAGTAATTGAAAGGAGATAAAGTGATTTGAGACGACAGAGACCTTGTAAGAAAAGAATTGCGAAGAATAGTATAGTGTGAACCTGAATTATTCTATAGACTAGAAAATAAAGAAATAATTTCACAGAATATTGTTTTATCTACTCGAGCCGTAGCGCGCATATTACAATATGAATACCCTTATACCTGTAAATGTTGTAGTGATGAGGAGATACAGAGCCTGGTCACATTCATGTCGTTCGGTTTATAAACGAATCCAGAAGAGCAAGGACGTGCGTTAAGAAACGAATATGAAAAACTGAGGGTACTGTCATCAGCGAAGGGATGGATTAGAAGTTGCAGACAAGAGACCGTTTATAAAAATAAGAAAGAGAGTCGGAGACAAAATAGAGCCTGGGGTACACCAGCACTTATATGGTGAATTGGAGACTTGAAGCCGTGCAAGGCAACTTGTATTGAACGCCTCGAAAGGTAATTTCTAATCCATTGAAGAAGAGACTCATCGACCCCATATGCACGCATTTTCAGCAAAAGAGCCTGATACCAAACTCTGTCAAATGCCTTTGAAATATCAAGCGTAACCATCTAAGTTTTTCGGAAGTGATGGAGAGGGTTTCACTTTTCGGTGCGATATCCCATCAAATCACCAGTGGACCTGTTGCTATGAAAACCATTCTTCCGGTCATTGAGGAGTTTTAGTGAATAAGCTGACGATTTGTCAGCGTTTTATTGACCATAATTATCGATAATTGGATAGAGAGGAGGATTCGCCTTTTTTTAGGGACGGGCTAGACAAATGTTCTTTTTCATCTACTCGGAAAGATCCCTGAGGAGAAGGATAGACAGAAACGCTTATGCAGAGGTTTTGCCAGCGTGAAAGAACACGTCCTCAGAACTATAAGGAAGATACCATATGGAGATAGCATATGGACCGAAGATCTTTGAGTACTACTGCAACTGCACGAGTGCGAAAATGGACTTGTCCCATGAAAAATTCAACGCTCTCAAGTTCAGGTGGAGAACAAAGCACTATCTGGCAGTGTGGAGCAGGTAAACTGAGCAGCAAATCTAAGGAGCCGACGGCTGGAATGTCTTTGTAAATGAATGACCAACAATTTTTACTACCTTTAGGACATTATAGGATTTTTTGCTCAATTTTGTTCTTAATAATATTTATGTTTTCAATAAGACTGCGTACTCGGTTTTTGCTGAAAATTAAAAGTTGCTCGCTTCTTACCAACTTTGCGTAAATTTGAAATCTAAATAAGTTAAGACCGCACAGCACATACTCGTATGAGCAAGTATGTGATGTGCGACCCATTTTTGTTTTGATTACTTTTGAGACTGTCACAATACGTAGAATAGGCAAACATAATTATACTTTATACTCATGCATTCCTTCAAGATTTCAACCATTTATAAAGATATCGAAAATATAGACTATTAGTGTTTCAATAATATGCCTTACCCTGTAAGTTCAGCAAGATACTTGTGACATAAAACTATTTAATGTTTTTATTGCACATTCGGCAAGAATGCCATGCGAATATGCAGAACAATACCATATTAAAATAAGAGAGACAAGATAAGAAAATTCAAGTTTAACATTTACTCGCATTTCTGTGCTATTGTAGTTTCACAATTGGGGTATTTCCATGGAATTAATTGAACGAATAATTACCATTGTGCTTATTTTTCTTTGTTATGATGTCACACAACCATGCAGATCTTAGATTTCAAGTCGAATCATAAACAAAGGGGCTTTTGTGAACGTAAATGGAATTTAATTTAAGGGTTAAGATGGATACGACCCTTAGTTATCAAATTCCATTGACCTTTACAAGTACTATGAGATATTTAAAATAAATTCTTTTTGATAGCGAAATAAATATTTTGCATACACATGTCTTAAGATATGTATCTATGACCTATCTGAAGGAAATTGATTGTTTTGTCAGTAGTAAGTGAAGTATGTAATTCATTTATGGACGTGACTTAAAGGTTACATAAAGGTTTACGAAAAGCATTTCTTTTATTTGCAATACACTCTTTCCATATACATAATAAGCTGTGGCATAGCCACCCGATCGATTGGCAACATCTCTCTAAAAAAAATTATGATTCTATACTTTTTAAGGGTTAAAGTATTTTTTCCGAAATCTTTAAGTCTCTGGAAGCTAAAAACTGTACACACTCCTAAGAGATGGTATGAATTCCTATAAGGTAGCGCGTCCTGGAAATAATTATTTTTCTTTATATTAAAGGAAAGTTATGAATACAAAGTTGTACTCTCAGAATCACGGGCTTCCATTTATAGCACTATTCCTCAAGACTAATATTATTTTTTTTTAATTAAATTGGATTGCTCGTATGCACAATAATACTAATACCACGTACACTACCAATATGCTGCAAATTCGCCATCCACCACAAACAAATATAGAAACTGAAACAGACTTTTTTGAAAATCTTTACGCACCATCCACAATAAGCGAAAATGTTCAAAATAGGAAAACAAGCAATAACGCCGTTTCTACGGATAATATTTAATGAGGTCCTTGCAACAGGAGACCGGAATAACATCAATAATTATAGACCAGTAAGCATCATTTCGACCATCTATAAAGTATTCGCTAAATGCCTACTAAGGATTATGAAGAAAATTAACCTCGTGAACAAGCGGGCTTTAGATCCGGATTCTCGACTACAGATATCCTAGAAGTAATAAACCAAGTCATTGAAAAGTGCACAGAATATCGGCAAAAACTATCATATATTTAGCGTTCGTCGACACTAAGACATTCGATAATATAGAACACACAATGATTTTTAAAGCACTACAAGGGGAAGGAATTTAATACAAATACATTCGTAACATTCGTATAATCAAAAACATATACAAAGACAATACTGCAACAATTAACTTAGAAAAAAAAAGGAAATCCATTTCCATTTGAGACGTGGAGTGCGGCAAGGAGATCCCCTCTCCCCAGCCCTGTATGTGATGGTACTTGAAAAATGTTTTAAACATTTCAACTGGAACGAATTAGGAATTAACGTGGACGGAGAAAAACTGAACAATCTAAAATTCACTGATGACATAATTCTTATAGGATTATCTCACGATCAACTTAAAACAATGTCAGTAGATTAAGTCAATAATGCGCTAAAGTCGGTCTAAAAATCAACAAAGAAAATACAAAATTAATGAGCAACGCAACTCCACAATGAAACTGTTGATTACGTCCACGACTACATGTATGTACATAGGACAACTGTTGTCGTTCACGCAAAAAATGGACAAAACAATTGACAGAAGGATAGCAAATAATATCAAGATGCCAAAGGATAAGAAACAGTATATTTGCGTACAAATAAATTGGATAGAAGCAATAGAAAGAGCTAGCAGCTTGAAATGGATTTGGGCAGGACACGTCATACGAAAACGACAACAGATGGACAATACGAGTAACAAACTGGACACCATACGAAGGTTATAGAAGAGTCGGGAGACCACAAAATAGATGGAGAGATGATATCCAAAACTACCATAGAAACTGGAGATACTTTACTTTCTTTAACTTCAGTTATCTTGAGAACTAGCAGGTAGTTAGCAGCATTGATGACGTGATTCTAGTTCACTTTGTAATAGTGTTCGTAATATAGCGCGAAAAAAGGGATTCAGCAAGTCGTCAGTGGCTGAATTCATTAAAAAATCGGAGGCAACGGGCTCATTGTAAAGAAAAAAAGGGGACGGGTTGCAGAAGAAAAACCACCAGTGCTGAAGATCGGCTTTTAAAACGAATAAGTCTGCGTGATAGATTCGAAACTGCTGAAGATTTAAGGACAGACTTTGTAGAGGCTGGAGGATAAGAGATAAGCTCACGGACTATAAGACGAATGCTTAAAGAAGCTGGCTTGAACGCAAGAAGACCTGCCAAAAATCCATTTTTAAATAAACGAATGCGCCTAAAACGTCTCCAGTGGACCAAACATCATTAAAACTGGACCATAACGGATTGGAAAAATGTGATCTTATCAGACGAGTCCAAGTTCAACATATTCGGCTCTAACGGAATACAGTACGTGAGGCGAAGAACTGGAGAAAGATTCAATGATGAGTGCGTGATAACACCGTGAAACAAGGAGGCTCAAGGATGATTTGGGGATGCTTTTCCTATGACGGCGTTGGACGGCTGGCTCTAATAAATGTAACGGTGAACGCAAAAAAATATAAAAAAATATTGGAAGACAATCTGCTACCATCTTTAGAAGAACACTTATCATACTCAGATAAGCTGATTTTCCAAGACGATTCTGCGCCTTCTCACCGCTCGAAATTGGTAAATGCCATTTTTTTTACTTTCCCCAAATTATTAGCAAAACGTTCGTAAAGCTTTATTATTGTAAATGCATTTTTTTTCATTCCAGGTCATTAATTTTCTAACCGAGAATAGTATTGCAACATTGGAGTGGCCTGGAAACAGGCCTGACCTGAACCCGATTGAGAACCTTTGGTCCATAATTAAGGCTCAGTTACCGAAGAAGAAGCCACGGACAATAACCGAGTTGGACAAATTCATTGAAAAAGTGTGGTATGATGAAATCGCACTGGATACTTTACACAGCCTGATTACATCAATGCCCGACCGTATAAAAACCGTAATAAAAAAAAGGAGGGACTACAAAGTATTACCATCTTCAGTTCTCGGAAGTTTGAGAAGCCTGTTTCCTGTAATAAAAGTCATAAACTCGAATAGCAATACAAATTATCACTATGCTTACACATTTACTCACTTGTTTTTTTCAATGAAACTTAAAACAATTTGAAAATGTTTGTATTAAAGCTTGTTTGTATTGTTTTTCGAGTCTGAAATGTATTTCAACAAATTAACGTTCGGTAAAGATGGATCTTGATTATCTTTAAAACCCCCAAAATTATTCTACTAAAATTAGTTTTTTCACTATGTCCGGATTTAATAATAAATATGAATGGTGTCCTTTGGGGGAGGTTTATAAATTTTAATTAAAATCATTTTAATAACCTATATGTAAATTGGATTAATCTATATATTTACAGTCAATCAAAAAAGTCTCCGTACACATCTCCTACCTTCCAAGAAACACAAATAACTTTTTTTTTATTAAAATATCTTGATGTAATTTTGCACAAATATTCCTCATATATTCCCGAAACAGTTGTTCCAATACAAATATAAACAGACTAATACTGAAATCAGCAACGATTCCAAAAGCACCGTAAGTTCAAATAACAGGACAAAAACGTCTCCGTACAGTAACAATTGTAAACATTTTTTTTTGCCATCAGTAGTTCTTTAGCTAACGTAGGATTAACTTTGCTATAATAGTGTTGCGTGTGTTATTTTTTCAGTGAAATGGAGTCCAATAACAAGGAAATCCCCGTTGATACAAGAAAACTCGTCGTAAAACTTAGCGAAGAAGGAAAGTCACTACGGCAAATTGGACAAATCGTTGGAAAAAGCCATTCGACGGTCCAATATATAATACAAAATTTTAAAAGTACGGGATCGGTAACATCTGAGAGGCGAAGTGGATGACCGAAGATTTTCAACGACCACATGGAGCGAGCCATAGTGGGTAAAATAAAAAAAAAACCCAAAATTAAGTGAACCTAAAATCGCGAATGACATGAGAAATGAGTTTTCCATTGAAGTGTGTGATGAAACCGTAAGAAATGTGCTTCGAAAAATTAATTGCAACGGTCGCATAGCTAGGAAAAACCTTTCATTTCGCAAAAAAATCGTGATAAAAGGCTGACATTTGCAAGGGAGCATATGGACAAGCCTCAAAGCTTCTGGAATTCTGTAATATTTACAGATGAGGGCAAATATCAAGTTTTTCAGACAAATGGAAGGGGCAAAGTATGGCGCCAACCCAATAAAGCACTGCAAAAAGAAAATCTTGCGCCTACTGTAAAGCATGGCGGAGGTAATGTGATGGTGTGAGACTGTATGTCCGCTGCTGGGGTGGAAAATTTGGTGATTGTGGAGTCGACTATGAATAGATTTATGTACTTTGACATTTTCAAAAAAAATCTTCATGAAAGTGCAGGCAAATTGGGACTACATGGATCATTTGTGTTTCAACAGGATAACGATCCTAAACACACATCCCACATTGTTAGGGAGTGGTTATTGTATAGAGTGCCCAAACAGTTACATAGTCCTTCGCAATCGTCAGATTTAAACCCCATTGAGCATCTTCGGGAAGAATTAGAGAGAAGAATTCGGAAATACGAAATAACTAGCAAGAAAGTAGAATGGAACAGAATAAATTCTGCCACAACATCAAACTTGGTGAATTCGATGCAACGGCGCATGCAATCAGTGATCGAGGCTAAAGGTTATCCTACCAAGTACTAACGCGAACGATTTATTGCAATGCATTGCTATTTCGAAGAATAACTCAACGTGTACGGAGACTTTTTTGAAGTATAGTGTGAAGTTATGTTTTATTCTATTTTGTTTTTTTCTTTTATACTTATATTATATAATAATGAAATATCACTTGAAAATATATGAAGTACAGTTTCGCAAAATTTCATCGATGAATTGAAATAATTAAAAAGGTTATTTCGTGTTTTCTTTGTAAGAAGGTGGTGTACGGAGACTTTTTTGATTGACTGTACATCCAAATATTAGAAATTGAATTTAAAATATTAATGAATATTGCTTTTGATAGTATTGTAAGTAATGTTTGTAAATATTGTATTATAAGAAAGGGTTAATAAAAAGCTTGTAATAATAATAATAATAATACGTACATATAGTAGTTAACACAGTACATAAGAGCCACGCGATGAACGCTGGATAGCGAAACATTCTGGACTCGCTGAGTCAACTTATTCAGATGCGAACATATTCCCACAGCACCGGTGCATTAGAATCATATTGTGCTGCACTCGGACTGTGCCAGATGCATGCGCCATGGAATCACATAACATTGACCACGTTTATATGCAGAATCGTTTATATTCTACACACCGAGTCGAAAGATTGACAAATTCAAACGTGGTTGAACTGACAGATAAGTATAGCAAACATTCCGCTTTTGATTGTGTTAGTGTTCTGTTGTGCTAGATTCGTTATCTGAAATCACGCACACATAGAGATAACATGTCAGTTCAACCCAGGTATACATGCATTTTTCTAACTCGATCCAGCTCTGTTAACTGGAAAGAGTTGAGTCAATTCCATTTCAACTCGATCTGCGTTTATATGAATCTCAAGTCGGGTTGAACCTGGCTTCAAGTATGCATATAAACATAGTAATTTGTACTGCACCGGAAGGATGGAGCTGATGGTCTGCTAGGAGAAGTGTTTTAGATTGCAAGTTAGTCTTAAGCAATACCGGTGACTGTTCACATTCATTCATTGTTGAAAGTTCTTCATACTCGTATACATAAAATACCTTTTAAATCGAGCCAGTTGTTTTTCTTTGGCGAACGGTTAGTTGTTCGCGCGGGCGTTCGCGTTTTTTTTTAAGCATGTCCTTAAAAGGACATTAACTTAGTAAAGGGTTTTTTTTTATAGGGACACAACAAATTTGTATTTTAATACAAACCCTTAAACTTTTTTTGTGATCTATCAATGTCAAAACGTCAGTCAAGGTTTACATTTGTACCATAGTGATGTTCACGAACGAGCAACATTTGGAAATTATTAAAAATTACTCGTACTACCGAAATTCTGAGTCGGTGGTCGCAACTTTAAGAGCGCTTACTCCAATTTTCGGTCGTAATAATCGTCCTACCAGACAGGCTGTGCGTGCTATAGTGGATAAATTCGAGTCAACATATTCACTATTGAATATTCCTGTGCCAGTGAGACAACGCATTGGTCGAAGTACCGAAAATACCGCAGCCGTAAGTGCTTCAGTTCAAAATGAGCCAAATCAGTCGATTCCACGCCGTTCACAGGGATTGGGAATCTCTCAGTCCACATTGTGGTGAATTTTGCGTAAAGATCTTGGCCTACACCCTTACGAGATCAAATTAACTCAAGAACTGAAGCCTCTTCACCATTTGAAGAGCCGAAACTTTTCCGATTGGTCTCTGCAAGTTTGAAAAAAATTTAGAATTTCATCGAAAAATCATCTTCAGCGATCAAGCTCATTTTTGGCTTAATGGCTTTGTCAATAAGCAAAATATGCGTTATTGGATTGCATCCATGCAGTGTGGATTTCATGCCGGAGATGTGATTGGACCGTATTTTTTTGTCGATGAAAATGATCGCCATGTTACAGTTCGCTATCGTGCCATCTTGGAAGACTATTTTTGGCCAGAATTGGATGGACGTAACATCAGTGATATGTGGTTCCATAAGATGGTGCCACATGCCACACAACTGTTCAAAAAATTGATCTATTGAAGGGGAAGTTCGGTAATCGTGAAATCTCGAGATATGGTCCGGTCGGTTCTTTTTATGGAGTTACGTTAAGTCGTTAGTTTATGCCAACAACGTTAAAGGAGCTCAGGAACAATATCGCGAACGCAAAATTGCCATCGTTCCGGCCGATATGTGTGGAAATCTAACATGTGTACTACACCTAGAATAAATTTTAGCTCGATATCTCAATTATTCTGTGTTTTATTTAAATACAAAATTGTTATGTCCTTGAAAAACTCTTTATATAAAATATTGTTTGTAAATTCTTATATGCAAACGCTTTGATGATTTAGTCCACCTGAGACTTAAGTGTACCTAAATATAATTTAAGTATCTCTGTTTCGAAGTAGATCGCCTAATCAGGTATATTTATAGCTAAATTGAACATCTTCTTAATGAAATTTCTATGGAATTTTTCAATTTCGTTGAACATCTCCACATTTGTGTAGCATAGCATAATGTTGATTTAACAAGTTAGCCGGAAATTGTGTACTTAGCAGACAGAGAAATATGTTTATTTGAAATTATATTCCTCCATGTCAGATTTAATAAGCTTTGCGATAAATTGGTGGCTTACTCTGAGGGTTGGTTTCTAAAATTCAATGACTAATTAAACTTCACTCTAAGTACTTGTGTTCCTTTGTGACCTCCACTTGAATAAAAAATAGTTCAACTAAGTTCTCGCTGTTTGTCAATAGATGGCTCCAGCAGTAAGTTCTGGTCGATTTTGACATATCCAAAACGTCATGAACTGAGCTTAGACATATGGTAAACAAACTGTTTTGACACATTAGTGATTTTGTTTTGGCGTCATATACTTTTGGTTGAGTGAAAATGTCTGATTTTGTGCCAAATAATCGTCATTCGCGGGAAGTGTTGATTTCCTTCGAAGACGCTGAATTGGAGGCATTGCTCGATGAGGATCCGTGCCAAATGCAAGAATAGCTTGCTTCAGCATTAGAAGTTACCCGTCAACCCAATTCAAGCGATTGCATGCGTTTGGAATGATTCAAAAACAAGGAACTTGGGTTCCTTATGATTTGAAGCCAAGGGACGTTGAGCGTCGTTTTTTCGCCTGTGAACAACTGCTCCAGCGGCAAAAAAGGAAGGGTTTTCTTCACCGCATCATGACGGGTGATGAAAAATGGATTCATTACAGCAACCCAAAGAAAAGAAAGTCACGGGGACTGCCTGGTCATGCTTCTACGTCGTCGGCTCGGCCGAATATTCACGCTGCGCAGATTATGCTGTGTATTTGGTGGGACCAGGTCAGTGTCATTTATTATGAACTGTTGAAACCCAATGAAACAATCACTGGGGAATGCTATCGACTTCAGTTGATGTGATTGAGCCGAGCACTGCACGAAAAACGGCCACAATACGAGCAGAGGTACGAAAAGGTGATTCTACAGCATGACAACGCTCGGCCTCACGTTTCCAAACCCGTTAAAAGCTACCTGGAAACGCTTGCATGGAAAGTCTTACCCCACCCGCCATATTCCTCAGATATTGGGTCATCCAATTATTACTTGTTCCGTTCGATGGCATATGGTCTGGCTGTTCAGCAGTTCCGCTCATATGAAGACATAAAAAAATGACTTGATTCGTGGATAGCCTCAAAAGATGAACATTTTTACCGTAACGGTATTCGAGCTCTGCCAGAAAGATGGGAAAAAGTTGTAGCTAGCGATGGGCCATACTTTGAATGATACATTTGTAACCATTTTTTCACAATAAAGTTTCATTTTCGTCAAAAAACAGCGATAACTTAGTTGCGCACCTAATAGTATATTGTGCGTAAAAACCATAATCTTAGATTTATAATTATTGATTGTTAGTCCACATTTTGCAGTACACAACACAGACTATTGTTGAAGTCCTGTGACTTTGCGTCATACTTCACACTTATTCGACTTTATATACGAAAAACTGTTGTTGAAGTGTTAAAAACAACAATAAGAAATCCGTTCGACTTCTATTACTGGAAAAAGTCCTATGTCCCACTTCATAATAGAAGTAAATTATTTTTTAATAAAACTCAACTATCTAGTAGGCAAACTGATACTAAGTACAGGAATTTCTTCAACTTGCGTAGAGCAAGTTCTACGTAAGAGAATTTAAATTTAACATAATCGATAGGGTAAAAAACTTAAATCGTATAAATCATATATTAGCTTCTATTGACTAGATCAAAGGCCGCTTTAAAATCGATGAAGCATGTTTACTATTTGCTATTTAATTAGTTTGTTCTATATCCAGCATGAAAATCATTTAGTATTTCGTTTTGTTCCTTTGCCTTTCATTTTCCATTGATCTACTTGCCACCTTCCAAAATTCTTTGGAGTTTCTGGTGAGCCTGAATTCGAATACAATTTTGTTTGTACGGCACATATTTTTGTATATGTAGCCGATTTGATTCGACATTCCATTTTTTTAACTCAATGCAGGATTCGACAAGCGTGAAAAAGCGCAAATAGTTTTTAGCTTTAATCAGGACCAGACCAGTGCAGTATGCACATTTGCACAGAACGCGTTCCCGATGGAGGCAATTTTGAAGACCTTTAAATATCATCACTACTCTCTTATTACTTCAAACAAAACAACAGCAACGATCAGTATAGAATTAAAAACAAAATCCCACAAATCTCAGTTATTTAAATGACTCATTGGGGAAGAATAACTTTTACATTCCACTCCAAACAAAAAATATTCATCAAATGTTAGTCGTACGCTTAGTGCTTCGTACCATTATTTTAATTGTATCCTAATTTTACAAGTTAATTAAAACCAAATTTACACTGCCGATCAATCGAATACACTCAAGATTTCTTTTATAGAATATTAATTTTTTTAGAAAAAAAAACGATAAGAATTTGCAAAAGTATATTTTTAAATTACTCAGTATTTAATTCTTTAATAAACAAAACAAAAATTTGTGTTCTAAGATAAAAAGTTATTTTTTAATATTTTTTTATGTGGGTGAACTTAAATAAATGGCCACTTTTTCTCGATCAATCAAATAGACTCAATGACTTAAAATTAATATAAATGTCAAAATCTTCAAAAAACTTAGCGTTAAACAGTATTTTCATAATGTTTTAATTGATTAATAATGTGTATAGCCACCTTTATTTGAAATCACTTCATAGATTCTGTTAGGTATTGAATCGTAAAGAGACTTTAAAAGATCCAATGATAATTCGCTCCAAGCGCTCTTAATGGAATTTTTTAATATGTCGATGTCTTCAAATTGTCTGCCAGATTGATAGACTTTACATGAAAGCCATTCCCATACGTTCTCGATGATATTGAGGTCAGGAGAGTACGGAGGCCACTCCATTAGGGTAACATTTTGGTCCATAATCCACTTCTTTACCACTCGAGCGGTATGTATTGGGGCATGTTGAAATGTCCCAAAAATGTTAGAAAAGTGGGGAAATGCTTTTTGGAGCAACTCCCTGTAGCGTGTGGCATTCATCTTAGTTGAGACGAATTGAAGTTCGAATGCCCCATAGTAGGAGATGGCACCCCACACCATTGCACCCCCCTCAAGGCTATGGTGACGGGTTAAATAGTGTTCATCCTTTCTTATGTCATGGAAGTAGTAATTAAAACCATCTGGTCCATCCAAATTAAAGCGTTTTTCATCAGAAAAAACGATTTGGTACCATTCCCTATTCCATGTCATGTGCCTCTAAGCAAAAAGAGAGCGAGCATGCTTACGAACGGCGGTAAGCAGTAGTTTTTTTTTTCAATTTCAATCTCTTTAGATGCTTTGCTTTGCGTATCACTCGCCGTACGGTAGCTATACTTGCATTTACTCCCAAATTTTGACAGCAGAACACATTGCGTTTGAGGCTTCTCGGAGAATTCTTCGCTCTTCGCAAGCCGTAAGTGCTTTCCTAGCGGGCTTTTTCATATTTTTTCCATAATTTGATGGATTTCTCAGAAAATGAGAGACAACAGTCTGACTTCTAGAGACTTTTTCTGCTATCTGCCTGGTTGTAAGATTGCTATCTCGATAGGCCAGTATTTTGCCTTTTTCCTCCGAAGTTAGTGATGCACCACGACCCATTTTATATTTATTTAATAGAAAATTTCGAGAAACAACACAATGCACCTTTCAACTTACAGAGCTAATCACTAACTAAAATTACAGCCTCTGGGTCTATTCTGGTGATCGCCTAAAAAGCACTTTTTGTTGGCATAAGCAAAGCAAAATAGGAATAGATCCTAACTGTACAATTTTTGCAGCTAACTCTTATCTCTTAAATTATTCCAATATTCCACTTTAAAAACAACAACAAAGATTATGGCAATAGCCTTTTGCATAAAAGAGAAAATCAAAGTGTAAAAGACAAAACATTGTTGAGTCTATTTGATTGATCGGCAGTGTACTAACAGAATATACTCGTACTCGTATGTAAAGGGTATTTTTTTAGAGGTTTGTTTTTCCGTATTGGCAATACTTTTTCCAGCGGCTGCCAATTTGACAGCTGACAGCTGATTTGTGCTTCGTTCGGATCGTTTTTTAAAGAAGCTGTTGCTTCTGTGGAGCGTAGTATTGAGGACGACCCGAATGAGTCGATTCGCCACCGTGCACAGCAGTTGGAGCTACGTCCATCCCCTTTATGTAAGTTTTTATGGAAAGATTTTGGTTTACGAGTTGACAAGGTCGAGCTCGTGCAAGAATTGACGCCGTTTGACCATCGTGTGCATCGTACGTTCAGTGAATGGGCCGAAGACGAGATTGCTCTTGATCCTTATATTCACCACAAAATTTTGTTCAGTGCTGAGGCTCATTTTTAGTTGAATGCGTACGCCAACAAGCAAAATTAATGCATTTGGAGTGAAGAAAATGACGCAGTTAGTTTTAATATTTTTTTTTTTTTTTTAGCGCCACACAAGTACTGTTTAATTCGCATCAAATTTTAGTTTGTTCAACTTTTGTCACACCTATTCTAATACTTCATTTGAAAAAATTGGAAAATGTTTTATTCACTTACATTTTACTAAATTTTAAATTAAAATTCGAGACGAATCAAACAGTCTTGTGCGGCGCTAGCAAAACTATCAGAATTTATCAAAATATTGTTGCAGTACGAACAATGAAAACTAAAAACTGGAAGTTGTAAATTCAGAGCAGATGTATTAAAAAGCATGATTTTAGTTATATAACTGATAACTAATTTATGGAGATGAAATCAATGTCTTAATATTTCTAAGTCGTGGCTGATAACGTCTGTTAGATCTAATACAGTTGCTAGAATATAAACAACCTAAGTCCTCAGTAAAGTCGGTATGCTTACCTTTCATATTTAGAGTAATAATAGAGTTTAGATATAATAACAACAATATTTGTTCCAGAACAGAGCCCTGTGGAACTCCAATTCTTATTTTACGGCAATCATTAAATCCTATTTTAACCATTTGTTCCCTGTTCGTGAGATAGGATTCAAACCATTTAACTATAAACCCTCTAAAACCAGTTTTGATTATTTTATTTAGCAAGATGGTGTGACCAACAGTATCAAAAGCTTTAGTTATATCAATAAAAAGAGCAACAGTATATGTATTAACCAGAATGATTTCACTTTAGACGATCTGATTTTTGAGCTTGCATCAGTCCCTCTGGTCTTGGTCTTAAGTACAAAAACAACAAGAGCAAGACTAATTATTTTGGTAATCACTATCGGCAAGACCATCCTTATTTTCATTTGGAATGATACGGTTACGTATCAGTATGTGAACAGTAATTGAATATAAAAATAAAATCTTATCTAATCTAAAAAACAAAATAAAACAAAACTTAAATCTAAACCATACAATTTAGTAGTTAAATCCTATATGTACAGAGGGAAATATATTATTTAATAAACAAAGGGGAAGCATTAAATAGACAAATTATAAATCCAGGGAACCGCTATTTGTCTTTCAACTCATGTATCCGGAAGCTTAATACAGGTTTAGCACATACGGAGAGAATAATACCTAAAAATTAACAGCATTATGTTACACCCGCCCCGCCACATGGTACACATAACCGTACATTTAAGCAAACATATAAAAATGCCAAAGGGGGGAAACAATTTCGATGTGCGAGTACATGCCCGAAGGCAGTATGTACATATGCTGCATACCTATGAGTTTTAAATGCCGTATTTAAGTACCTACAGCTTGAAATTCAATATTTGTTTAAGGAATTTAAGGACACATTTATCATAACTCTTTCTCCGTTGGTAGAAGTTAATATTTAGATCTTTTTACACCAAATTTAACCCAAAAAGGGAGAGAATATCTGGAGCTACAGATGATAAAATATCTTTCGATTATAATCTGTGATTCAGAAATGTTCTTTCTGTTTACCTTTTGAACTCTCTTTTTTTCGATGAAAGGCGCATAACGTTTACTTGGCTACGTTCATGTATATATGCATATACCTACACATGTATGTAAAGTAGATAAAGCGAATCGAATTCTTGTGAATGATTGTGATTCTAAAATTCTTCTTTTAAAATCCACTTTACGTTTACTGTTCAAACATGGAATGAGAGAAGGATATAAGGGTAATACTATGAATAAGACAAGAAGATAAGGGAAATTCTTTGTTGATTGTTGTTGTTTTTGATTTGTAATCTTCTATTACGTACTCGTAATATAGTAATGTTCATTCAAATTCGCCTTCTCCTCTTTAAATCAGAAAGAAGAACTTTGTTTTAATGATTGCACTATACCTAGATATTGTTGGTGAGCAAATTAGAGACTACTGAGCCTACAAAGTTAAATGTTGCAATGTTATGAGCACTATTGTCTAGATTTATCCTGCTTTTTTACAAAAATATTTTAGAATTTTTTTTTTTTTTTAAAAATGGGCATATCTGGGAATATCTTTAAAATATAGCTCAATAATCCCTGTAATTAGCTTCGAAAGATTAAAATCTTGTGGCGTGACTATATACCTGTACAATGTATGAATGAAATTTTATTCACTATTTTTGGTAATACGAGTACACTTCTTCAAACGTACAAACCAATCATGAAACCAACATACTTCTCAAGCGCATTTTAAAGTATAGGAACAGACCAAAGTCACACGGGGCTAAATTTGGGCAGTACGATGAGTGAACTAAAAGATTTCTGGGTCATCCCATGATAAATTGGTGCGCCTATCAGTATATGCGAAGTTCTGAATGACCTCCTGCGATTTGGTTCAAAATTAGCAGGAATATATGGACCTGTTGCTGTTGCGACCCTCAGTGCAAAATATTTTTTGGGTCACGAGAAAAGGTATACCACAGTTACAAAGAAAAACTAAATTTGATCATATGTACTTATAGTAGGGATAAAAATACTGTTACTACATTTGTTGCACCCATTGCGTGACATAACATTTGTAACAGTTAACCTCACAATTGTTTGTTCATAAAAATATTTAAAATTTGCTTACGCCTTCGCTATGGAATAGATTGAGAAAGTGAACCGCATCTTCGTCGTAGAGCTTCATAAGTACGGAGTGAACAAAGTTCAGATTTTCAAGACGATGCAGCAGTTAGGGTTTGACCAAATTTGTGCTTCCAGTGCGTAAAATTCTTCGATGATACTGCATGGTGCGTACGCCACAAGTCATCAAAACCTTTAAGGTTCGAAAGGAGAAATCACCTGCTCGTGAGATGAATGTAACGCAAAAGTCATTGAGTCGCATATCAAGATAGACTTGAGGCTTGGGGCCTTCAAACGCCATACTGCAAAATTCCTGACTGTGGCCTTTGCAAGAACTGGGTACAAAAATTAAAGTGACTCTTGGTGGAATACGCTGACAAAATTTTATCGGTACCAGACAAAATTCAACAAAGAAAATGATAGGGAGCGTTTGAGCTTGTCCCAAAGAGGTCATGGTGTGCTGCAATGTCTGTTATGACTGTCCTGCATATTTGCGAAAAAGGCGTCGAAACATCGGGCAAAGTGTACCATCAGACCATGTAAGGGCCCCTTGTAAAACATCTAAACCATACACTATTCAAAAAAAGGAAAGGACATTCCAGCAATATGCTGCGTCAGCCCATACGGCCAAAACTACCCATACCTGGCTCTAGAGAAATGTACCCTGCTTCATTGCTATAGAAGACTGACCTTCAGCCAGCCCTGACCTTCACCCACTGAATCAGTAATTGTGGACTGTCTTAAAGGTCATTATGAGTATGCGCCACAAAAGATACCCAAACATGAAATTCTTAAAGCTAGTTCTGACCGAAGCTACGTGTTGTAATTGATGAGTGCCCGAAGCGACTCAAAGCCTGCAATAAGGCCAAATGAAGCCATTCTGAATAAAGTTTACATTCTTGTGTTCGCAATACATGTATGAATAAATCCTGAACGTTTTATTGAATTACTCGTATCTTTCGAGGTATTTGTTTTATGGCAATAAATGTGTGTAACAATATTCTTGTTCATACTAGGTATACCTACTCGTATTCATACAAAGCTATTACATCACTGATAAATACATTTCATAATTCAGATTTACATATCTACAAAACTGTTACGATAGCTAAGGGCTTGGTTACAGAAACGGTAAAGAAGTTCCCAGCCGTATGAACCGTTCAAAATTTGTATGGCTTTTTGAGAGAGTTCCTAGAAAAGTATAACCAATGCAGTTCCCTCAGTATTGGACACACTGCTAGGTTGTCACATGTCTAAGTCTATAGATATTTGCGCACATAAATAGACTTTAGCCAAGTGTCAAATTGTATTTAGGAAGTCATTGAAACAAGTTGACCTCGGCACACCATTACATCTCACTCTTGTCGAGAGAAAGATTATTCATTCATACATACCAATGTAATGTAACAAATTAATTACAAAACACACAATAAAAAAAGTTCTAAGCTGTTTCGTGTAAATAAGGTGGTAGTGCGTAAGTTGGGTGTGAACTACCGTGCACCTTGATAAGAAATCATTAAAATTGGATGGGGTGGAGTGTTAGTTATGCACCTATCACATTTTATTGGTAGTTTAGATACCTATAAAGTGTTGAATTTAATTTATTACCAAATGCCCAATCGCATCCTAAAATACCCCGAATTACATTAAAATATAACCAAATATATGTACTCGTACCATTAATAACACTTATTTTTGTATATAAAAAAATATAAATGACCCAATATTAGGTACAAAAAAAAAAAAATCAATAACAGAAAATAGTTATCGGTGACCAACAAATATATAGGCAACCTATAATGTTTATAAATTACCCAAATTTTTTACTATTAAATTTGTAATGACTTTTTTCTTGTGAAACAAAGAAATAATGGAAGGAAAACATTTGTCAACATTATTTAAATGATCTACAGATTATTACGACAATCCGATTTAAATATTGGGCAGCTGCACAGAGAGAGGAGTGAAATATTTCGTTCTCGTTTGCACACTCGGAATGGAGTGTAAATGGACTGAAGATGACATTTACGAAAAGGCTAAACTTTCCACCTTTTTATCCACATTTATTCAGACGCAATTTTGTCTGACTGTGTACGGTAAAGGCACGAGTTACCGGACACTTATGAGTGTTTTCATATTTAATTTGTTATTACACATCAGTGAAAAGAACAAATAAGTGAAAAAGTACTATTGCACCCCTGATACATTTGCACCAATCAACTGACACCTATGTGCCAGCTGCCAGACGTTTTAAAAGAATTAGCTTTTGAGCTAGTAATTTGGGCCTCTTTCCATTACATACGAGTACAAG
This sequence comes from Pocota personata, assembly GCA_963082735.1. Classification (NCBI taxonomy): domain Eukaryota; kingdom Metazoa; phylum Arthropoda; class Insecta; order Diptera; family Syrphidae; genus Pocota; species Pocota personata. Next base: position 69,352,993 of record OY720431.1, read on the forward strand.
ATGGCTTATAGCTTAAAATATTTAATTGTTAAGAGACAAAACAAATTTTAATTTAATCTGTTTAGCAGTTATCAATTTTAATTATTTCAAACTGTTGCAAGATCCAGAAGATGACAATTTCAATAATAAGCTTTCGATCAATAAAAAGCTTCGGTCTTAAAATGAAAGGCGTACAAGGTATTCCAGTCATGTTTCAGTTTCACCTGCAATAGTTTTATTTTTAACCAAAGCGGGCACGATTTACGAGCCTCAACTTTTGACGAATTTGATAAGCTGTCCGATTCCATCACTCGAATTGTCTCCTTGTACAATTCAACATTGTACAGCATTCTGGGCTTCAACATTCTGGCCAGACAACACCCGAAGGAAGGTATGTTGAACTTTTCGCTGAAATAAACAATTTGACTCAGCTTGTAAATGAGCCTACACGTATACCAGATATTGAAAGTCATTCCGATAACACTTTGGACTTGTTTCTTACTTCGCACCCTGATAAATACACTATTGATGTTTAGCGCCTCTAGGCCGATCTGACCATAATATCCTATCAGCTAAATTCTCATACTCCGACCACTCAGTTAAAGAAAAAACTCTTAAAAGAAAAGTGGAGCGGCCTTAATAGCTTCTTTGGTCGCTATGCTTCCTCGATAGCCACGTGGATGCCGCAGCTGATATGATTACTAACACTATACTCTTAGGTATGAATGACTTTATTCCTAACAGAATAAAGAGCATTAAACCTAAGGAAAACTCGTGGTTAGACCAAAGTTGTAAAGAGGCTATCAGGTTGAAAGAAGTTCGGTCTTATAAACCCTTCTTATGGCATTTCTGCTATATTTTAATGGGAAATGCACATGTTGCGTTTCCAAATTTTTTAGGGTTAGTTTGAATTCAGAATCAGAAATTCCGCAAAAGGGTTCAGGTCCAATGAACAACTCGGGAACCTTTTCTGGCTAGCAGATCTGCAGTTTCATGTACCCACCATAATTTCACTTTTGTATTGGGCCAAATTTTGTAAACTGTCAAAGCAGTTTAGAATTGATTTTGCACTGATCAGGTGGGAGATCAGTGCTTTAACCGCCGCTTGGCTGTCGGTGAGTATGTGTATAGCGGCATCTTTGATTCCTGATTGCAAGTTGATATTTGCACAGGTCTCAATAGCGTAAAGCTCGGCCTGGAAAACACTAGGACTCTTTCCAAGTGATTTCGTAATCTTGTGATTGGGTCCATACACACCGGCGCCAACTCCTGAATCCATACTTGATTCATCGGTATACCAAATGATTCCTTTTGGATCAAGCAACGGTCCTCCATTATTCCATAAATCACGGTTTGGGATCTCAATCTCAAAACTTCCACCAAAGTAGAGTGATTTAAGCGTAAAGTCAGAAACCGTGCTGAGCATATCTAGTTCGGGGAAGTCGATTAATAGATCTATGAGATTCACATGATCCCACGCACTGTTAACATCCGACTTTGAAGATTAACTGCACTACGAATTGCGATTTTTTTTATAAAAATGTGTAATGTCATGGAAACGCTGATAAATTGTCTGCTTATGAAATATCTAGATTTACGAAAACTCCTTAATGACCGGCAGTATGGTTTTCGTAGCAACAGGTCGACTGGTGATTTGATGGCATATCTCACCGAGAAGAGGAACCAATCTTTCCATCACTTCGGCGAAACTAGAATTGTTGCGCTTGATATTTCAAAGGTATTTGACAGAGTTTGGCATGAGACTCTTTTGTCGAAAATGCGTGCATATGATATCGATGAGTCTCTCCTTCAATGGATTAGAAATTACCTTTCTAAATAAATGCTGGTGTTCCCCAAGGCTCTGTTTTGCCTCCGACTCTCTTTCTTATTTTTATAAATGATCTCTTGTTTGCGACTTCTAATCCAATCCATTTTTTCGCTGATGACAGTACCCTCAGTTTTTCATATTCGTTCCCTAACTCACTTCCATGCTATTTGGCCGTAGAAGGGGAACGGCAACGTAAGTTAAACACATTCAATTCCAACCTAGACAGCATAATCAAATGGTGTACAACCAACAGAGTGGAATTTAATGCTTCCAAACTTAATGCTGTCTTCTGTCTCTCAAGCGAAGTCAAAACCCTCAACCATTATCCATGAATGGTACTGGCATCATTGAAACCGAAAGACTTGCCATTCTCGGTACGTGTATTTTTGAGCACCGCGCCGTGATAAAGTACGAGTTCCTCGTGAAAAAAAGGTAAATCGCCTAAAGAAATTTTCGAAGGCATGTCGTTGACTCTTCAGAATTCTGGAAAGAATGCGCTCGCTCATTTCAACAAGGGTGAGAGAGCTGTGAAGACGACCGCCGCCCAGGGCGTCTGTGTCAGTGGTCACTGAATAAAACGTCGGAAAAGTTGAAAAATAAGTTCTGGCCGACCGAAGAATAAAAATGTAACAGATAGCGGACGAGTTGCACATCAGCAAAGAATGGATTGGATAAATTTTGCACGAGCATTTAAACATGAAAACAATTTTGTGCGCACTGAGTACCGAATATGCTCGATAAGCAACGACGACTCGAGTGCTGCAAAGATTTTTTGAAGTTAGCCGGGGACAATCACGACGAAATTTGCAACCGAATCGTAACTGTAGATGAGACCTTGGACTCCGGGTCGTCAATACGATCCGGAGTCCAATCAAGAGTCTATGCAGTGGATTGAAAAAGCAGATACGCCGCCGAAGAAGTTCAAGGTGAAAAAGTCGGCTTCGAAGCTTATGGCGACTATTTTTTGGGACAGCGAAGACGTTTTGCCGATTGATTACCTACCAAAGGGGACTATTAAATACGCTACATCTTAAGGTTAATCTGGCCAAACCGGATCTCTAACGAACAGCTTTATCAGAGAACGGGCCATGAACCTATAGACACAACCATACGACGACGAAAGTGGCAGCGGATCGGTCACACTCTCCGAAAGGGTGACAGGTCCATAGCTAACCAAGCGATGCAATGGAACCCGCTTACCCAGGATGGCAGGATACGCGGCGGTCCTAGGAGTACGTGGCACAGAACAGTTGAAAAGGAAGCACGACAACTGGGAAAGAGTTGGGGAGAGCTGAGGCACATTTCCAGAAATCGCACACGATGGCGCGTATACGTTCTAGAGGCCCTAGGACCCACAAGGGGATACAGGACATAAGTAAAGTAAGTAAAGGGGACTACGATGAATGGTCAATATTACGCAAAATTTATTGACTCAGGCACGTAAACCGGTCATACGGAAGCGAAGTGGGAAACTCAGGCACGGAGAGTTGTTTTTGCAGGATAACGCGCCTGTTCACACGGCATGGATTTCGAGACAGGCTTTAAAAGACACAAGTTTTTTAACGATAGACCATCCACCCTACAGTCCAGACTTGGCCCCGAGCGACTTTTGCCTTTTTTCTAATTTGAAAAAGGCGTTACGAGGCCTGAGATTTGCAGATGAGAACGGGATCAAGACGGCTGTAGAAAGTCATTTTGAAGGCAAAGGTGGTATAAGTCACTGTATGCCCGATGTGAGAAATGCATTTCACTCGAAAGAAATTATATTGAGAAATAAAACTTTTTAATCGGATTTCTTATTTCAATTAATGCATTAGGCAGCGAAATTGTCAGCCGCCCCTCGTATAAACACTTTAATGGCAATAATATTAAGCTACTGAATTGTTGCTATTGCTTTACATGTAAAGAAATTATTTTCTATAAGACGACCCACCCTATTTGCAATATAATGTAGGTGCTACCTGCATCGATCTGTCGGATCAAATTTTGTTTTCTTTTAGCATTAAATTATCGTATTATACAAACCCAAAATTTCCTCTACTTAATTCTATAATACTACCATACTGTTCAGTCTTAAACATATGTGTACGTGACCCTGAATAAAAAAAAGTATGTTTCCCGATTACAATGTGGTAATATTGTTTTATCTCTTCAACGGCTGGCACACGTTGTATCTGAGTAAATTAGAAATTTAATGCGGAGCAGAATTAAGGATTCCTTTGACGTAGAAAAATTGTTCTGTTTTGCCACACTTCCAAAGTGAGAAGAAATAATGAAAATAATTTCAATTAAAGAGGCGGTGGTAATTTATTGCGAAAACACGTTTAATGTGGTGAAACAGCAAATTACATTATCTAAAAATATGCTTAACTTCAGAAGTTAAACGAATTCGGAAGGCTTGTTCACGATTTACAATGACGTCGAGCCGAAAATCTTGAAAACCATCCATGTTCTGGTTGGTATGAGTTAAAGTTCCCATGAAAGTTGATTCATTTACATCACAACGGCGCTGCTCCTTCTGATGTACAAATATTCCACCTAAATTATACCAAAAATATACAGAAAAGTTACTATTCGTCTGTATCGGATCGTAAGATACCCTATTTATCCATTCCTAAAAAAATGAGGGTTGTAAACTTTTTAATTTAAATGCAATGACATCTTCCTAATCATATGATATTTCCGCGATTTTTAAGACTTTATCAGTAAAACACTTGTTCCTAATTTTTCTTAAAAGAAAGTATGTGCGACTGTCATCACTAACCGAAGCTTACGGAATCTGATGAGATATTCAATATAAGACTAAACAATCACCGGGACAGCTTTGACAAAACAAAAAAAAAACGCCCCAAAAAGCCAGCATAACCCTATCCAATGTATGGGCGAATTGCAGAACAACATCAACATCTAATAGATACATTTAGTAAAGGCAATCATTTTTAGTTCTTACTAAAAATATTAAAAAAAGGCTGCTTTTTTTTTTTAAATGTGAGTTTGTTTGCGGCGAATTTGAAAAAAAAATATTTACAGTTTTACAGATTCAGATTCTAAAAAGGTTACATATGAAATTGCATCTTCCTAGCTCAAAATGTAAGGCCCAAACAGTGGTGACATACAGACGGACTGAAGGACAGACAGTCAGACATACATATTGTAATATGCGAGCTACGGCTCGAGTAGATAAAACGATATTCTGTGAAATTATTTCTTTAGTTTCTAGTCTATAGAACAATTCAAGTTCACACTATGCTATTCTTCGCAAACTCCTTCCTTACAAGATCTCTTTCTTCTCAAATCACTTTATCTCCTTTCAATTACTTAATTCACAAATCCAAACTAATTACTTCTTCTTGTTAACTCCCAACTTTCAATTTATCACAAAATTACAACTTCGGCTGTTATCATTTTTCCAATCTCCTCGTGCGGTTCAAAACCAACTGCCTTGCCTCGATCGCCATCTGTCCTTATATAGTCGCATTTCTGCTAGCCAGAAACAATATAAACTGCGGTCTATAAGTTTCCGGACAATCTGTGCAGGACTCAAATAAATAAAATTCTTTTAAATCCTGATAGAGTCGATGGTAAACATTATTACATTTTAAAACAGGTAAAGGGTAAGAAAAAGGACCGGAATTAATGCATAAACCGATGTAGGGAGTAATAAAATAAAACTGCAAACTTCAATACGAGTAACTTATCGCAAAACCCACCATAAAACGGAAATTATTTGATTTTTTATACAAGATTTTCCCAAAAAACTGCAATTCAGGTACTTTTCGGAAAAACTAAGTTTGTTTTCTAACTACAAAAGCCGGTTGTGTATTCTTCCGGCGCCACTTAGGTTTGAAAACTTCAATATTTAAAGTTAACCGACAAAGAGTAAAAACTAAAAACAACCTCAAATGGGAAGAAACAAGAAAAATGTGAAGTTGAACATTTTGGCATAATAACCTTAGAAGGACATACTCGTATAGTGCGTGCTGTTGCAGATAAGCTTAAAATATCGAAGTCGACAGTGCACGATATCATTATTGACTCTTCAGACACCGAAGAGAAGCGGAAGCTCCAAATTAAAATCAAAACAGAAGGGCCAGACTAAAATAAAATTAATAAGCAAAACGGGTCGACAGTTTACAGCTCCAGAAATCTGTGCGGGGTTCAACCGTTCGCACTCAAAACAGACATCAGTAACAAAGACAAAAAAAGCGTGTAGCTACCGCAGGACTTCACTGGGGAATAGCAGCACGAAAACCTTTGCTACGACGTCAAAACAAAGTCAACCGGCTAGATTGGAGAAGAGAGCACCAGAATTGGACATCAACCGACTGGTTGAAAGTCTTATGGACGGCCGTGTCCAAATTTGAAGTTTTTGAACAAAAAAGGAGAGTTTACATTCGGCGGTCTGCTGAGGAAAAGATGCTCCCTAGTTTTATGGTCCCAACAATTATGCATAGCATTGGTTCAAAATGGTCTGGGGATGTTTCTCTTCCGCCGGTGTTGGAGACCTCTCCATATCGATGGAATCATAAATAAGGAAAGGTACAGACAAATATTAGAAGGACACACCTTATCATCGGGTTTGCGATTAATAGGTCCTGGATTCGCATTAATGCAAGATAATGATCCGAAACATTTTTCCAAGCTTTGCCGAGAATTTTTGTTTTTATAATTTGCGCGCGCCAAAGAGGATATGAATACTCCTCTTACTCGTATGCTATTACAGGACACGGGCGTTGTGAAGAAGAGAGAGAGAGGGAGAGAGAACGAAAGATTTAGTGTAGTGGTTTGAAACTCAGATGGTATTACTCGTAATATTCTGTAAACTCCAAGGGTAGCGTCCAGATAACTGGGAAGTTTTTTTGTTTTGCTTTTGTCGTTGCTCATGATTCACAGTATTTTTTCCGTCCTCCTGATGTCATCATTACGATCCAGTTGCATTTTCAGCCATATGACCACTCTACTGCCAGTGTTATGCCTTCCCAGTAGAGTTGACTTAGCTTTCGCAATTGATCGACTTTTTTATTTATTTCATGCGAAATAAATAGATGATTATTGACATCAGGATTAGAACCGTGAAACAGCAGCGTGACAAGCGATTGTGTTACCACTACACCACGCCCACCCCACGTGCACCAAGAAGAATAAGAAGAAACAATCACCCGACCTCAACCCAATAGACGTTGCTTTGCTTTGGGACGAACTTGACAGAGAGGTTCGAAGACAAACTTTGTGAGATCTTTTAAGTAACCTGAAGACCAATAACATTGAAAAACTATTAAGAAGCTGATCGATAGAATGCCTAAATTGACGGCCAAAGTGATACAAGTACGAGGTGGATTTCTCGACGAAAAAGAGGTCTAACTCTATTTTATTATCCAAGTCTTCTTATTTTTAAGACAAAATAAGTAGATATATACACATTCTCTACAATTCATCCATATATTGTGTAGGACCACTTTTTGGGGATATTTACATTTACTTTTGGGGACAGTTTGCAATCGACGAAAGACGTCTGATTCCCGACCATCAGTTTGGATTTAGAAACAAACATTCTATAATACAATCGACCAAGTCCACAAAATAACTGAAGTGGTTGAGAAAACTCTCGAAGAAAAAAAGATTTACTGTGGTGTATTTCTTGACGTCTCACAAGCTTTCGATAAGGTTTGGCACGAAGGCTTGGAGTGTAAATTGCAACGACTACTGCCACGGCAACTCTTTCTAATCTTAAAATCTTACCTCACCGAAAGACTTTTTCGTGTTAAGCACGGAAATGATTACTCTGACTTCAGGAGATTGCGGCCGGGGTCCCACAAGGAAGTGTCCTTGGCCCACTTCTATATGTACTCTACACGCGTGATATCCCGCAGGAAAGAAACTGTGTCGTCCCTACGTTTGCGGACGATACGACGATATTGACAACGGGCGATACAATTGAAGCAGCAACTGAAAAGCTGCAACATGCTATTAATAAAGTCCACGCTTAGACGAATTCTTGGCGTATTGTGCCAAAAAAAAAAAAAAAACCGATTTTGCTTTTTTAAAACTATTTACGGTGATCAATAAGTCTTATTTTGAAAATTTGAGTACATGAATTTTGGTTACAATACGAGTATTGAGAGCCCAGCCTTCTTTCTATTAAGAAGAGCTCTTTTTGTTTCGATAAAACCACTCATTTGAACAAAATTTCACAACGACACACTTACTTTATTAGGGTTAGGTAATAATATGAGGGATAGGGTATCATACGATCCGTTCCAAGCGGATAGTAACATTCCCGTATGTTTTTAAACAAGATCAGCAATTTAAAAGACTTTCACAAATGGACATCCTGACACACGTATGCCTCACTTTCTAATTTTGTAATTAACTCAAATAGTGTTTTACAAAGATATATGCAGGGTGTTCAGCGGGAAGGTATATTACTTTTTTTTTTTAATAAAAACTTTGCTAAAAAATACAACCCATTAATTTGTTTCACATACATATGTACATGTTTTATTGAGAGTGGGAAATGATGTATGAAATATAATGTCGCACAGACGCCGCCTCTATTAGCCTCACAAATGCGAGCTCTTTTAATGATTTGTTACACAATAGAGTAAAATCGGGTATTGTGGTATAGGAGTCTAATGTGGTATAGTTTCATATTTCGACTCTCTTCTTGCAAAACTGAACATGTACACGACTGTCCAACCAGAAGAATTTTTCTCATAGTTGTGCAAAACGTGTCGAGGCAATAGGTTGACTTTTTTTTACTGGTGAATGAATTAGATTTTTTAATGTGAAAAATTAACATTATTTTAAGACTGTTAATTAATATTGCACTTTGAAGAGTGGAATTTCGTAAAACAAGAGTAAGTTTTTCAATCCGGAACTAAGTTATTTTTTTTTTTTAAATATTTTTGTATAAAAAGAGAAAATCGGCTAATGTGGTATAGTTGAGACCGGGTAATGTGGTATAGTCTACCACATTAGCTGATACTATTTGATTGAAAGATTTTTCGAAGTTGGCACTTTTATTAATCCTAGATAACAATGCCTAACAAAGGAGAAATTAGGAAATGGGAAAGAGCTGATATGGAGAAGGCCATTAAAGCAGTGAGAGATGGGGAAATGGTCATATTTCTCGCATCTAAAACATTTTTAGTGACACATACGACGCTGCAACGAATAGCTAGAAGTGATCAGCTATTTTTAAGCAAATTGGGGCCAAAAGCCAGCTGCTCGTATTTGGAACGTCGATGAAACTAGGCTAAGTATTGTTCAATCCAAGCAACCGAAAGTACGAGTATTAGCGCAAAAAGGAAAGCGACAGATAGGTGCCATGACATCGGCTGAGCGTGGATCCCTTATAACAGTTATGAATTATATGAGCGCTGGTGGAGCTTTCGTTCCACCATATTTTGTCTGTCCCAGAAAAAATCAACATCCTCTGCTGATGAAGGAAGCACCTTGTGGAGAGAAATCTTCGTGTCATATATCTGGATGGATACAAGTCCCCAGATTTACTGATTGACATTTTTTATCTTATGCAAAACCCTCAAGAGAAGACCAAGTTCTCCTTATTTTGGATGGGCACTATAGTCATACCGTAATATCGAGGTGTTGGATCTTGCACGGGAAAATGGAATGGTTATAATATCATTGCAACCGCACTCAACGCATAAAATGCAGCCGTTAGATAAAACATTTATGAGGCCTTTAAAAGTATATTATAACGATGAAATTAGACATTTTACACGTGAAAGTGGGCGGAAAGTAACCCAGTATGATTTGGTGGGACTTTTTTCGAAAGCATACTTGAAGGTACTTTCGGGTCAAATTGCTATCAATTGCTTTAAATGCACTGGAATTTATCCAGTTGATAACCACATTTTTACGGAATCAGACTTCATTGCTGCCGAAATCGAATAAGAAGAAGCATCTGCTAAAAGAGCAAGTACGCAGAGCAACAAAGTCTTGGCTCAGCTCGAAATAGTGCCTGTTTCCAACATCTTACGTCATCTGATTGACAATCCAATTGCCAGCACAAGTAAAGGTCTAACTCCTTACCAGCCTCTCGATACTGAACTGCAAGGCTCCAAATCTTCGGTAGATTTTAGTCCACAACCCACTGCTGTCGCAAAGTTAGATTATGTGACACCTTGGGAAATATCTCTGCCACCAAAAATAAAACGACCACTAAATAACCGTAGAGGAAGAAAAATGACCGCCACTGTTTTGATCACTTCGCCATACAAAAATGAATTGATGGAAAGTATTGCAGCAATAAACAAGCGAAAAGGAACTTCCGAAAATAAACCAAAACCATCGAAGCTAAAATTGCCAAAACAAGCCCGTTCATCAAAAAAAAAAACCGTAATTCCGAAAAACGTATCCAGTCCAGTTAATTCGAATACATCCCCCAATAGTGATCCCAGCCAAAGCATAGTTTTTCAAGAAACAGATGATGAGATGGAAAATTTTGCTGATGTTCCACCAACAGAGAATACCAGGTGCTATTTTTGCAATAAAAGTTTAATTGATGACAAATCGTTAAAAAAATGGACCACATGCCTACAATGTGACATGATTTGGGAAGGGCCAGGAAGGAATGCTATATTTCTTTGCAAATGTGATAAATAAGATTATCAAAATTAATTACTAATCATATTCCTTATATCATTATTTCTTTTAAATTACGTTTTACACCAAGAAGGCATTCTATGATTCTATTTTCTTCTTTTAAAGAAAATATTGTTTTTTATAATGTTTTAAAAACGTTATACATTAGTTCTTTTAAAAATATCTGTTATGCTAGACAATAAAACCAAGAAGGTACTTCGTTTTAATAATCGTTTTCTGCTAATTTTATTTCAAATTATTTTTCGGGTAATCTGGTATAGTATACCACTATTGACTACCCATGTTTTCCACATTACCCATCCTCTTCTTAGGGTGCCACTTTTCGGGTCATGCCACTTTTATAGGAATATTTTCTTTCAAAGATATGTGAATGCTAACACATAAGCAGGATATGGTAAGTAATACTTTATTATATAAGCATGCATATTTTCTTTGAAATCAATACCCGATTTTACTCTAGTTTCACACCAGTCAGCCAATATTCCACTTATTTCATCTCGAATATTTTGTTTGAGTTCCTTCAGTATTTGTGGTTTATTAACAGAACCCTGTATACCTTTGTAAGGATAATACATACTTACTCCGATCTAAAAATTATGTAAATCCGATTTGGAAGATATTGAAATAAATCGTAAATTTTCAGCTTTATATACGTATATCAGGTTATACAGGAAACATTTACAATGTGTAGTTTAAAAGCCTTCTTCAATGTCAAACACATATAATACAGACATATCAGCCTGTGTACCTTTACGGAAGACTTAATTTTTCTCTCTCTCATAACCATATGCATAAATACTCCTGTTACTCCTGCCTGATTTCTGAACGACAATTTTCCTTTACATTTGTGCATTTCTGTACATTTGTGAAATTTCCTTCCATGTCATGTGATAAGAATAAGTAACATCGGTAGGTATCAAAATTAATTGAAATTATTTTTTGGTTCGTCGTAATAATTTTCATTTTTATATAAAAGTACTTCTTTCTTTCTTGACACTTAGCTTGTAACATAGAGAAATGATAACAATAGACCCCGATGTGATCAATATCGAAAGTTATGTCGGTCTAACCATCTAACCATGTTTTAAATTTTGAGGTAGAGAGATGAAATTTGCAACCTTTAGTACATGTAGTATACACCCCGTGCAACAAAAAAAGCCGCACATGGTAATTTTTAACAAAATGGAAGAAATTTAATAAATGATGACTAATCACTGCGTAGTCACTTTGTAGTTTTGATGTTTAACATTTAAGTTAACACATTCCCCAATTTGACAATATATTTCGTAGCCTAATTGAAAAAAAGTAATGATCGTGAAGATCAGACTACACAATATCAGATATTACCCAAGTACTATCAATATACATAAATTAAAAAAAGAGGAACAATTTTAAAAGCAAATTTCTTTTTTCATATTTTTATTAACTAAGAAACCTTTTTACATAATTTAAGACTTTCATAATACTAAAAAATGATTCTAGTATTTCGTAGCACCACCCTTCGCCCTAATAACGTCATGAATCCTGTTTGGCATGGAGGCATAGAGATTACCGAGGTAATTGTTATTAATTTCTTCTTCAATGATGCTCTTTAGATGCTGCAAGGTTTTTGGTTTTTTATCTTGGATCTTCTTTCCCATAAGAGCCCAGACATTTTCGATGGGGTTGAGATCTGGACTGTTTCCCGGCCAAATTAGGGATTCTATTCCTAATTCTTCTTTCAAAGTTTTAATCTGTGGAGGAAATTTAAAAATTAAAATCATAATATTTTCAAAACACCCATAAATATGAAAAAAAAACCTCGAATTACTCACATATTTTGCTCGGTGGCAAGGTGCTGAATCATCTTGAAAAATTGGTTTTGATGTTTCTGCTGTTATCATTTCCATACTCGGTACAACACCATCTAAGATAATTTGTTTGTACTGCATGGCGTTAACAGTGCCCTCGAGCATAATTAGAGATCCAACTCCGATTGCGGTAATGCATCCCCACACCATAACATAAGGAGAATGTTTTACGGTGTGAGCTATGCATTCGTCGCTGTAGCGAACTATCTGCTTCCCATCCGGTCCGATTAGGTTAAACTTGGACTCATCAGAGAACACCACATTTGACCTATCTTGAACACTCCAGTTTTGCCTTTCCTTAGCCCAGCTAAGGCGCGTTTTCTTCATTTTGCTGGTCAGAAGTGGCTTTTTCGTTGGTCTCCTTGCTAGCAAACCCATCTCGTTGAGACGATTCTGGATAGTTCTGACGCTAACTTCAGCCCCAGTAGCTTCTCGCAGGTCAGCTCTTAACTCCGATGCATTTTTAAACCTGTTTCTCAAGCTTAGCCTCTTCAGTTCCCGGACCTCCCGAACAGTGGTACATCTCTTCAATCCTGTGCCAATTTTTCTGTCCAGATTGTGATCCCGACGATATTTGTTACAGAATCTTCTTACAGAACTTTCATTGCATCCAATTTGTCGAGCAATTTCACGAAATGACTGATTCTGTTTGGATAAGGCGACGATAACTGCCTTATTTTCTTTACTCAATTGTGCACTTTTAGACATCGCGATATACTCTTTTCACTTTTATTTAAGAAATACAACTGCACGCACTATTAAATACTGCCAGAATGAATTCCGACACATTCCAAAATGTGCATTACCTAACCCGGAAGCAATAAAATATAATTCGGCGAATCCCTTAAAGGTAATTAGCGCAAAAAAATGAAAAACCGGTATGCGGCTTTTTTTTTGTTGCGCGGGGTGTATGTGTGTCCATTTTTTAAATCCGTCCACAAACACGCTCAATTTTCTAAAATGCTCTTTACCAAATTTTTTACTAAAAACTGGAAAAAGTCGATTAAACAAAATATGTGGACGTTGGTATTCTGTAAGTCGATCATATATTGTACTGTAAGCTTTACTCTTCCGGTGAAGAAACATGATTGTGGTATCTCAAGACAATTTATGGTTATGGACAAGCATACTTTTAAACCCCTAATAATGTAAAATAAAGTGGTATGTTACTGAGTTTTGTGCGATGTATGCTTATAATTCGAGAACGTCTGAATGGATTTAGATACCGTTTACTTTGTTAAATAGAAAATCTCTCTCAGAATATTTATGGATAGCTAAGCATTACGCTCTGCTCTGCAAAATTTATACAAATTTGCAAATTCCAAAGTTATATGGTCAAAATGCGCACAAAGACTTATTTGATTTTCTATATAAAATATTACAATTTTATATAAAATAATAAAGTGAAATAGATGAAAAACTATGAAACTGTAGTGAAACACTACGAAAGTATTGGAACCAGGAACGCTGATGCAAGTTAATATTTTATTTAAATCAAAAACTTCAATCTACTCTCACATTTTCTTTAAAGGGGTTTGGTTAAAAGATGAGTTATAGGGACTTGTTTCATTTTTTTTTTACATTTTGTGCATGTTTTATAAATTTGTTTGAAATCGAAACAAATTGTCTTTTTTTTTTTATAATTTGCACTTGTTAAAGGGGATGTGAATACCCTTATACTAATTTTTAGAATACGTGCGTTTTTTTTTTGTGGAAAGGAAGAGACACAGAGAAAGACAGAGTGGTGTAGTTTGAAACTCACCACCTGAGTTTCAAACTTAAGTTTCTGTAAACTCCAAGGGTGGCTGTCCAGATAACTGGGGAGTATTTTGTTTGTTTTCGCTATTATTGTCGTTGCTTATGATTCACAGTATTTTTTTCCGTCCTCCTGATGTCATCATCACGGTCAAGTTGCATTTTAGCCATATGACCACCCTACTGTCAGTGTTATGCCTTCACAGTAGAGTTGACTTAGCTTTCGCAAGTGATCGACTTTTTTATTTATTTCATGCGAAATAAATAGATGATTCTTGACATCAGGATTCGAACCGTGAATCAACAGCGTTACCACTACACCATGGCCACCCTTTAACAATACATGTGGACAATCTATAATTTTGGTATATATTCAGCTCACATTGACGATGAAACTGACGGTGTCTTTGGTTTCAAAAGTCTGACACGCAACAACAAGGTCCGAAACTGTATTTATGTACATATATAAGATATGTATTTTCGTCCTAAGAAAGTCAGCGACAAAGCTGTAAAATTGTTTCAGTGAATGTTTGTATTTTAAAAATGTAGCTATGTGGGAAAAGTATGTATGTATTTCCGACAGTTTTCTAACAAACTTTCAGCAAAATTTATGTAAAATTAGGTGTTAAGGCAAAATCTTCAAAATCTAGTTGGAATTTGAAAAAAATATATCATGCGAAGCCGAGTTTACAGGTACATAAGTATATATTGCACGTAAACACTTACACAAGGGCATATACGCTTGCAAAAATACACGGCTATAAGCAATTTTTCAACAAATACTGAAAATTTTATTTCCACTAGTAGATACAAAAGTTTCTTTTCCTGGCATAAGAGCCGATAAAGGGGTAATTTATATGTATTACTTCTAGTATTTAAATTATTGATGCCATCTTCGCCTTACAAAAAAAAATCAATGTTTTCTTACAATTTCTATTAATACTCGTAGCTCTTTATTTTGAAGGGAGATATACATATGTACAATTTATTTGACACAACGATTTCTTGATATATGTATCTATCACTTTGATGTTAAATAGATCAAATTAACAGTCTCATAGAGCAATAGAGCGTCCAAAAAAGGCAATATAAAATATTTCTACATTATGTTCTCGTCTCCTTAAAGGTACGTTCTACATATGTATGTCTACGATTTAGGGTATAAACGAATAAGCTATAAACTCCAAATAGGCGTGCGAGATAAGGCGAATCAAAACAAAAAATACAAGACACAAACAACCCCAGTACGAAAATGTTTCTACCCCATTAACTTCTACGAATCCTTTTTTTTCTGTTCTAATCTGCAATTATTCTTAAAAAGGAATATGGGGGAAAAAAACCCTAGATACGAGTACACTTGTATGTAAACCGAATATACATTTGAATACATCAGTAGATGGCATTTTGGCTAAGCCGGAAATTCAAATCTAGACTTTCATTTCATATTTATCCAGAGGTCTTACCTTGGCAGTAATGTAAAAAAGATTATTCAATATCATCTCTGTAGCCTCAGTGGATCCAGTGCCTTCCCGTCGACCACGTGTTCCAGAATCAGGGAAGTACTAAAATTAAAAACAAAAGGAAAAGAAAACAGATACAGCGAATGAGTAACAAATTACACTTCACATCAAAAACGATTTACGTAAGCAATGGCGGGGATAACGTACCATGATGTATGATAAAGGCGTTGCGGGGGGAACCGTAGTTGCAACTAATTCCATATTCTGTAGCCAAGGCAACAGGCATTGCAGGAGCAGAGCACGAACCTCTTCCCTCGCTGTTTGGAAACGATGGGTAATCTCTGGATGGCATGAAAGAAAATAAAATTGACCGTAGATGGTGCGATACGAGTAGGGTTACGAGTATATCCTTTTTGTGGTTTCTCTTTCGATTGGTACTTACCAGAAAACATGGACATGGTCAATTCAGGTCGAAGCTGAGCCATCTGCTTTGAGAGGAATCGTTGGGAACGGCAGTATGCATTGCTAAGCAGTATATCCAAAGTCCCTGCCTTTTCATCCTCTGAAAAATAAAGAAATAATTTTAAATTGGATTTTCTTTTGAGTAAAACATGAAATGGTAATGTGCTACAATGAAATGGTACGAGTACGTAACGTGCCTTCAACGACGTCAACGGCTGTCGGCATTTCGTAAGTGAAATTTGGGAAAATGATGAAAAGTCTATGTGCGTTGTGTTAAAGGCTCCTTGATACTGCGGCACGAATCGCAGTTTCCCCGATGTGCTTCGTGCCAAAGAGAGCTTTTCAGTGACGTCGACTGGAAACACTGGAAAGTGATGGGGAATTTCGGTTGTTTGATTTTGAACGCGGGTCAATTATTGTTCTTAACTCCTACCTCTGTAATTACCTTAACATCTAGATTCTGCAATTAAAAATATCTCTTATCCATAAGGGTTTTCAAGAATCCCCATTTCTTCACGATGAATACTCAGAACCCATTAAGATGTCTTAAAAATAACCAACAGAGCAAGTTTTAATTACAAACAGAATGAAGTAATAAATTTCAAAAATTATGCTGCCGTGCTGGAAGGCGCGAGTAATTTTTAAAAATCCTTCCCGTGTCGTTTAATATGATTTTGTTTAGTTGCCTATTAATATTTGTACGAGTATTACCATTTAAAAATAGATATTTATTGCTTCCGTTTGTTGATTATGTACGAAACGGAGAACGTGTGTCGATTCAAATGGACTAGGCACAGGTATGCACATGTATTACTGTATACTAGGGTGACTACGGATAGTACGAAAGTTCGCTAGCTGGCATTATAATGAATTAAAGCAGATTAAGGGTGAGCAGACCATTAGATCTGTGTAAGCAAAGCGACACATTGGGTACGGTTTTCATTATATGAAAACAATTAGATAGAAAACTAAAATCACTTGTAATAAATATTATAGGGAACAAATGGGAAGGTGACTTTGAAGTACCTTGACATTCAGTATACGGATCAGACTTGACTTTTTACTTGCACCTTAAAGTGAAGCTCAAAATTTATAAGACGTGACCTGCGAGAGTTTTGTTTAAGATTCTCTTCAGAGAACAAAAACGTCACACAAACAAAAAAAAAAAAAAAGACAGGAGAAAAAAAAAAAAAAAAAATATTAATAGAATGAAATTTAACTCTTGGGAGTTCGCTTATGTTAACAGCCGACAATATACTGTGCTTAATACTTATTCTAATCAAAAGAAGTGTGCAGTAATAAGAGTATCATCAGTTGAAAAAAATTAAAAAAGTCTTCTGTCAGCATTTTTTCATTACGAGTATTTCGTTTTAATTTTGAACGTTATTTATGTTGGCACGTGAAGAGTTCATATTTTCGATGAAGTCTATTTTTTCCGGCCTGACCACTGGACGGATAATGTTACTGCCACTTCTTTTGAAGTGTGGGAATGTAACTCGTGCGCCATGTAAACTCCATCCACTTCAAAGATCTACGAGTACGCCAAGTAGATTATACGTGACGTCTGAGGCCGAAGACCACGTTCGTTTTACTGCGGGTTCGTTAACCTGGTTTTGACATCAGTTACAGTATCAGCTTCTCTGCTAGGTAGGTTTATGGATAGGACCTTGAGGTCCAGGCTAGTTTTCGCCATAGCATCCAAGCAATGATTATCATCAATTAAAGCAATTGAGACATCCATGAAAGAAGAGATTTTAACTTATTTCGTGAGATCCGTCAGCCGTTTTCAATACTTATGCCGTGCAGGTGTTCTAGGTAATTTTTTTGCATCCGATTAGTGATGTTCGTGAGGACAGATGGAAGCACATGAATGCTTGAGTAAGTGAAACTCGAGAAGGTTCTATTGTTCAGCTGATTCACATAAGCGTCATTAGAAGATCTTGAAGCATCTGCCGCGATTAGTTGACCTTAAAATTCGTCACAAATACCTACCGTACGGAAGGTATGTACATGTTGCATGCCTTTCCTTCAAGAGTTTAGTTATGCAACTGTCTGGAAATCTATTAAGGGACTTTTCATCACATATTGCTAGGTTGTTTATGGAAAGGCATTTCCTGTAACCCCAAATGTCTCCTTGTGACTGACCAGCATTTTATAGAATTGCTTGTCGACTTGTAATCCATTAACAATTGACGGTCTCATAAAAGAAAGTTGAACTCCTCGTTTTTAACCTTCGGCATTGAAAGAACATCAATAAGGACCTAACGCACAGTGAAAGAAAGGAGAAGTTTCACCTGCGGTAGATTAAAAAGTATTGGCTCATATTCATAGATGTTTGATAAGTTCTTATTATGTTATTGTTAAACTAATCCGGTGTTTATGTAATTCATAGACAATTTAAGCCCATGTCTAAACGACAAACTCGAGTCTAACATTAATCACTACAGAACGTATGTTTAAGTTGTAAATAATTCTGTTAAAAGTTAGAAATTTGTGAACGAAAAAAAAAAATTATACTAAGAATTTTGCGATGCGCGAGCGATTTGTGATTTGATTTTGGTTTCACAGTAATAAAAATAGTGTATCACGTACGAGTAGGTAACGAACTATATAAAATAAAGAAAATTTCGGTCGATTACAACATTGATCAAGATTTTGATATCTTGCTGGATGGAATGGCTCCACCAACTAGAAGACGGAAGCGCTACAGGATCCGACACGATACCTTTGAATTGACTAACGAAGAATTTTATGAAAAATGTCGATTCGGCAAGGACAAGGAAAAAGAAACAGAAATTAACATAACCGAAAAAGAAATAAGTTAATTAGAATGGTGACGTCAATTTCGTTTTTCGGTATCCAACATTATTAATTCGTCTTCAATAAAGTCGTCCGCCATCATATCTTTTACGATAAAATCGTCTTGCGTAGGCTCCTTGTTAGTTACCGTATTGCCAGTTGCTTTTTGTGTCGCTAAAACTTTTCCGTGCTGCGTTCTTCATCCGATGACACTGCTCTCTTAGCTTCGGAATTCTCCTGATGTACGAGGGCAAGGTGAAAAGTTCTCGGCCTGACAATGAAAGACTGCGATTTTCATTTAAAAAATTATTTTATTTTTCTACATAATCCCCCTTGACTTCAACACATTTGGTCCAGCGTTTCTCCAACATCAGTATTCCTTCTCGGAAGGCTGTGAAAATATTCATCTACAGTTCTCTCAACTTCTGCACTGAATGCGAAGCGCTTCCCAGAAACAAATTTCTTCAAGTTTGGGAACAGATGGAAGTCTGAGGGTGCCAAATCAGGTGAATAGGGTGAATAGGATTACCGAGCAAACCGTACCCCAAATCCCGCAGTTTTCCCATCGCCAACGCACACTTGTGTACAGGTGTATTGTCCTGGTGAAAGATGATTGCGAATTTTGGCATCCAGCTGGTCAAGAAGGTTGGAGTAATATTCGTCTGTAATTGTTCTGCCTTTCTTAAGGTAATCAATTAACAGGATACCTTTCGCATCCCAAAACACACTGGCCATGACCTTTCCGGCAGATGCGATCGACTTCGCTTTCTTTGGCGCTGAACCACCGGCTTCCACCCACTGCTTCGACTGCTGTTTCGTTTCTGGCGTGTAGTGGTGGACCCATGTCTCATCCATGGTGACAAATCGCTGCACAAAATCGGCCGGATCCGCGGAAATCTTTTGCGCATTTGCTTTTGATCGGCATTCAGCAAATGCGGCATCCATCTTCCGCACAGCTTTAGCATCCCTAAGTTTTTGTGCACCCTCTCTTCCGATATACACACAGCCTCAGCTATCCCTTCACTCGCCTATCGTCCAACACGATATTATGCACTTTTTCGATGGTTTCGGGTGTGGTTGCGGTTTTTGGTCATCCTTCACGTGGGCCATCTTCGAGGGACGTGCGGCTACGTTCAAATTCAGCTGCCCACTTTTTAATGGTTGACATGGAAGGAGCAGAGGCCCCGTAAACTTTTGTCAACTTTGGATGAATTTCCTTAGGGGTTAACCTATCCAAAACGAAGAATTTTATCACCCCATGATATTCGAGTCCATTTTAACGGAAAACACGCAAGACGTCTACTGAAAAAAATTCATGTAAAGAAAATACTTGAGAGAACAAATTGAAGCTTGTCATACGAACTAATGAGAAGTGCACCCAGGCAGGAAACATAAATTTTTGCTGATTGGGACGCCATCTCTGCGTCAGGCCGAGATCAGTAATTTTATAATTTATTTATTTCAAAACATATGTCTAATTACAATTCTTATAACAATATTAAAATAGCAACGGCAAAAAAAAAGTTAACGTATTTTTGAAATTTTGCTTTCAGAGTGTTTTCGTAATAGATTGAATAAAATTTGTAGTAGATTAGACGTTAGACTCGTACCTAATTAAACAGAGCTGCCATATTCTCTATGAATACCAGTTGTGTCTAAATTTTGTGTTAACTTTATACTCAAGATCATTTACACTCGGGTCTAAAATATAACTATGAATATGGGCCATTTACTCCAAGTAGAAGCCAGCTTAAATACTGAAATAAAACATTGGACCCCACAACTACACCACCGTCGCTGTGCAAATGTATAACACATACTTAGGTGTAGATATGTGCGATTCAGTTGTGCACTTTATTTTATAACAAATGGGATATTTTGGAGATAACTAGTCGAAACTACATAATGAAATAAACATCTTTTGTATTGGAAATACCTAAGAAAGAAGGTAAGGTTTGAGTTTTTTATTAGTTCAGCTAATTTTTCATGATCTTTAGAGAAAGCAGACAAATATTTGGAGTAGAGTTGCACGGAATAGAAGAGGACGTTGTTTAGCGATCGACAAATAGATATTGACCGAACTTAACTATTTTAGGTCAATGAATATTTTCGGGATTGCAAAGTAAATGTGTAGAAGAGGAACAAATAATTACAAATGAATGTGACTTCTGTAACGATGCTTTGTTTTTGGAAGAAAAACTCAACTGGTTATCAAACATTTCATTTTACTTGATTGAATTTCCCAATGAATTTGTTGCCTATCATCGGATTGTTTAAAAAAAAAACAAAAATCGTCAACCACATACAGGCTCCGATTAGAACGAACATGCTTTAAAACTGTAACTACTATTCCACACGAAAAGCAGACAGGACTTTCTGTTGGCAATTTTCTTGAATAACTTCAGAATTATTGAATTGATTTTATTGAAATTGTTGTGTTGGCTAAAAGATTTTTTTGGGAAGCCTAGGGATGGAATCTTTTTTTTTTTCAGGACCTCCTTTAGGACGCGTGAGGAAGCTAAATAAATGAATAAAAATATCGAAATCAAAATTATTTGTCATTACAGATCTGAAAATTGTTCGTAGACATTCCTTCACTGTGAGCGCAAATCCTTACTACAGTCCGTTTCATATACTATATACTCGTATAACCTTGATTTTTAACTTTCAACAAGATTTAACCTTCCGAAGGCAAGTGGGGTTACCCATAACTCCACTACTTGAGAAAAGGATTAATATTTTTTGTTTATGTTGTTGTCTCTTTCTATCGATCAGTCTATTTTCTAATTATATTGTAGGCAGCTAGTTGCTTGCATTAACGTGTCGTGGTAAGTTATTTTAATTATATTAAGTTATTAATTTTGCTATGGGGTTACCAGTTACCGCCTTTGCTATTTACGTAAATTTTATTTTTTCGTGGTTTATAACATTGATGCTTGGTTTTTAGACAAAAATGGCTTCGCTTTCGGATGATCAAATTGATAATTATTTGCAAAGAATTGCTGATATGAGTTTTGATGAAGGCTGGTGGGACATAATTTCCAATAGCGAAAGCATTGACGATGATGATACTCCCTATTACCTATGATAATTGGTTTTCTTCTGTTCCACTTGCTGATGAGTTATTAAAAGATTATCAACTTACGAGCATCGGTACACTACGTAAAAACAAGCGGGAAATTCCTCCATCTTTCTTGCCAAATAAAAGCAGAAAACCACTTACTTCTCAGTTTGCTTTCGATCAACAAAAGACACTGGTTTCTTTACATCTCAGAAAAATAAGTCTGTTTTACTATTACGAGTATCAACAATGCAAACCATGACTATAATTTAACGAAAGGTGGGGTCGACACGTTCGATAAAATGATGCATTCATATAGTCCGGGTAGAGGCACAAGACGTTGGCCACTTCGTTACTTCTACGATGGTACTTTATGTTGACGCTAAATGCTCAATCACTCCGATCAACAAGTTCCGAAGCAATTATTTAAAACAATTGGTCTTTCAACTGGCGGAGCCCCATATGAAGCGTCGATTGGCTACGAATTTGCCGCGAGAATTAGGAAACACTTTACGGGATATTCTAAATATGAACCAAGAACTTCCTAGCAGTGAACCCCCGGTAAAATTACAGAAGCAGGCAAGATGTGCACTATGTCCAAGAAAACGGGACAAAAAAGTTAAAACTTCTTGCGTAAAATGCCAATTGCCCGCATGCTCTGAGCATCGTAAAGATATTTGCCTTACCTGCATATAATATAAAAAATTACATATGTATTAAGATTAAAATAAATGTAAAAAAGATACTTTTTTTCAGGATTATATTTATGCAAACATGCGCTGTCGTAGTAAATAAAATCTTTTTTTTTTCAGTTTAAACAGTTTTATTTGCAATGTAATGTGTTGGGGTGATGAACAACCCCAGTTGCTATTCACGTAGAAAAAAAAGCCTTGCCTTCGGAAGGTTAAGAACGGTTGCGAACAGAAGAGAGAATTAAGGGAGAGAACGCTTATAGAGTAACATCAGTCAACAATACCGTTATTTTTCGAATTTCTTTGTTCTTACGAAAGAAGGGACAATTTAGGAGATACTCGTAACGTCGTATTTGTATGTGAATTAATGCGTTTCATATTCAATCACGTCTGCGCTTTTTGACTGCTCAACCAACGCTGCCTGATAATATTTATAATCCACTAAACCCAAGTGGTGAGAAATGCAGATCGTGTAAGTAAGCTAAGCGAGCAGGAAGAAAACGAAACCTTTCTTAGAGATTGGCGAAATTATTTTTTTTATAAAAAGGAAATTTCCAAATTTCGGACCACTCGGACTCAATTTTCGGTCCATTGTACCAGGCAGAAATCCTTTTGGTGTAGTGGTTGGAGAAACATGGATTTTATTCGTTTCCCTTTTTATGCTCGGGTGCCTGTGGTTGCTGTCATTAGGAGAAATCCAAACTTAGTCCAGTCTAAAATCAATTGTTGTCCACGTCTCCTAAGTCGGCACAAATCAGCCAGTTTGGAATTGTCAAAAACAATATGTCTACAGATTGGACATCTGTATGTAAAATCATCGTTTTTATGCACTCTTATTGTCGAAAGTAAGTTTTGAGATACTTATTCGAAAAATGTTAATATGGGTTATATACATATATGAAGCGCACTGTATTTCCTGGAGCAGGTTTGCATAAAGCTACTTATTGTGTTTTGAGTTCGAGAGACCCTGAAATGAGATAATAAAACTTGGAAACGTAAATAACTTCAACTTCGGCTTCGTTGATTTTAATAAAATTAGCTTTGGTTTTTAGAGCTTTTAAAAAAGCAGATTTCAAGCCCAAAATCATATTTGTACGTTATCTGGCAGCTGAATATATCAAAAATATACTTTAAAAAAATTCAGAATTTTCCTTTCCGTAATCTACACTAGTAGTATGATAATTTTTTTTTTTTTTTTATAATTTGCGCGCACCAAATGGGATATGAATACCATTAAATTATTTCAGGACACGGGCGTTTGTGGAAATTGATAGAGAGAGAAAGAAAGATTGGTGTAGTGGGTTGGAAACTTAGGTGGAATTAAGTTTCAGTAAACTCCAAGGGTGGCGTCCAGATAACTGGGGAGCTTGTTTGTTTTGCTTTTTGGCGTTGCTCATGATTCACAGTATTTTCTTCCCTCCACCTGATGTCATCATCACGACCAAGTCGCATTTAAGCCATATGACCATCCTACTGCCAGTGTTATGCCTTCGCAGTAGAGTTAACTAAGCTTTCGCAATTGATCGACTTTTTTATTTATTTCAGACGAAATAAATAGATGATTGTTGATATCAGGATTTGAACCGTGAACCAAGAGCGTGACAAGCGTTGATGTTACCACTACACCACGGCCACCCTTGGTTTGTATCTCTATGAGAGCAGAGCCGTTTGGCTGACGTCTGAGCGGAGCGGATGGTACTATTCGTGACTTCTTCTGCTTCGGTTTCTTTTTCTGTTCTACCTGCTGAGTAGATGCGTGTGAATGCTTTGGCGGGGAAGTTGAGTTGATTGATACTCGTAGAAGTGATGATTAAAAGCGTAGTGAACTGGGTAAAAAAAGTAGTGGGGATTTATGAATGAATGTCTAATTTCTTATGAAATGGTTATTTAGCTCTTGGACTCATTTAAATAAATTTCATAGTACTCTGAAGTGCAGTAAAACGTATTCACCATAAGGAAGTGAATGCATTTGCGCACTTTTGAATAGGCAGATATTTAAAACTAGTGCAACTCTATACAATTCTTTTAATTTGTCTTTTCTGATTTAAGTCTTTGCAGCGACGTATAAGAATATATATATGCGAAACTAAAGTGTAGTGAAACACTATGATAGTAGTGAAAGTGGGGACTCTGGTGATAATGATATTCTATCAGAACACATAATAAAATAGCATACATCGGTCGCTTAGCTGCAATACATATCAGCAGTGGGTGCCTAAATATGTAATATGGGTATCTATGGACTGTGGGAGAATACTATGGACTTGGGGAGAAGAAAACATTTTTTTTTTGTTTTAAAAGGGGCAGGCAGGTTAGTTAGTTTTAAACATTTTTCGACTCTACTCAAAGAACTCCTTTCAGTAGTATGGCACATGCCTAAATACGAATAAACAATTTTTTTAAGGTTTTTTTTTGACACCGGCATTGTATTTACATTTGTTCTGCATGACTTGTGTGAAAACCGTGTATATAGCTTTTATAGTTTAGAAGAAGGTGACAATAGAGTTCCGTGGCCTGTATACATAGCCCTGAAAAGAGGTTGAAAGTCATAAAATTGTTTCTTATCTAAGTAATACTTAGTGCTATGTTAAACTTAAGCGTAAATATCATCATAGCTTATTTCCAGTTGCTGGAAAATATTTTTTATTGTTTTTGATATTTAAGACTTACTTTGTATTTCGTGCAACCCGTTAAGTATTACTCAGGTGTATAAGTAATACTTAAATATTTAAAACTCGTATCAGCAAACGTGCCTAAATCGGACTGCAATCAAGAATTGGTCAGATTCGAATTTTGATCTACCTGTATATTCGCACAGTCAATATGTTGGATGGATGTCGGGCATTAATTAGAACGTGGTCGTGGTGTGGTGGTCCGATCATCTGAAGAAAGTCAGGTTTATATGTGGATTCTTATTGTGAGTAAACTTTGGGCCACGTATTACCGTATTGCGATGTGCTGCAAAATCGGTTGCTTGGACGGAAACTATCTACGTTGCCGTCTCGTAAAGGCAGCGCTTACCGACTGAGGGTATAAGTGTACTCAAGTAGGAAAGTCGAGCGCTAAGTTGCGATGCAAGCTGTGAGCTACGATATATCACATGTTAATACTTCAATAACATAAGCAGTACATAGTGAATCTTGAGTCGCCACTAAACCACATTTAACCTATTAAAAATATATTTTTACTAATGTCCTGCGTCAACTAGGTCATACAGAAGTCAGCAGACGTTTCAAAACTCTTAGTGCATGAACTACTGTCACCTACAATGCAACGAAACTTTAAAAATACACGGAGTTTGAATTAAAAATTTGAAATTAAGATAATTATGTATAAACATGGGTCAAGCTGGACCATCCACAATTGAAACTAGACGAAGGTCAACTATTATCTACAACTGACTATACCCAATATTTATCGGCAATTTTTCGGCTTTTATTGAGTATAATTTCAATTTAATCGGACAACCAGTTCACTAACAGTTAGTATACCAGCCTAGTTATACGGTCAAGCTGGACCACCCGCAACTAGAACTAGACTGCAAGATAGGGCATTTATACCAGCTTTTAGTGAACGAGTTGTCCGATAAGGTTGAAATTATATATATGATAAATATTGGCTATACGACTAGTCAGTTGTAGGTAATAGTAGACCTTCGTCTAGTCAAGATTTGGTGAATAGCAACAATTCGTTTTGCAGAGTATTAAAATAGTCTTAGGTTAGATTCAGTTAGTGTGGCTGTGTACAGACTAGGATTTATTACTATTCTAACTACCTAAGGGTTAGTTGAACCAGCCGGAGTTCTTAAGAACCGGAGAATGCTTCTGACGTCAATATTCGTCAGGTCGCCGAGGTCGTCGAAGAATGGAGCCCCTAGATGAAGCCGTCTTCTTTTGGACAAGGTGGGACAGGTACAAATAAAATGGAGAATCGTTTCCTACTTATCTTCGGCCCTGCAGCTTCTGCAGCAATCATTTGAAGAGAAGCCTAGACTTTTAGCATGTAGACCGATAGGACAGTGCCCCGTGAGGACACCGATGACGGTGCTAATTTGCGATAGTTTTAGCAAAAACAATCTATCAGAGCGTTTTTTATTTTGCTTGGGCCAGATTTGTCTAGAGACTCTGTAAATAGTAAGAGTCTCCCATCTGTGATTTGCATTTTTAATTGCATCTAGCAATTTCCGGCATAATTCTGAAGGTTGCGTTTTTCCCAGCGAGCATCAGCCTTGCAGTTACCCGGTATATGAGTACATTACACTTCAGCCAGGACAAGACTTCCTAATAGCCATTATTCCCGCCTGAAATACGCTACAGTGATCTGGGAGATGGAAGGAGATGCTCAAATTGAGCTTTTCAGAGAAAACACCTCCACCCACCCCGTCTGTGTAAAAATGAACTGAACTGCCATCGTTATCCGCAACATGTTCCCACTCGGGTTGCATACCCCATCTCCTTCCGAGAGAGTAACATGGGGCTTTTTCAACGCGTTCTAGTAAATTGGCTTTCCACTTTAGTTTCCTATCCAAAATAAGACCCAAGAATTTTGCATTTTCTGTGAAGGTAAGACTGGTGCCATTTATAGTGGAAGGGTCTATAAGAGGAACTTTGTATTTCCGAGTGAAGAGGACCAGTTCGGTTTTGTTGGGATTTACTCCCAATCCAAAATTTGTGGCCCACATGGAGAGCAGTTTGGATGAGTTCCATTAGAATGTTAGGATGACTACCCGAGACAGCAATAGCAACGTCGTCTGCATACATAATCACCTTGCATTACAGTATAGGTTAATAAATCAAGTAGATATTGAGATGAAAATTTGGAGTTTGTGTGTTGAAATCTATTCAAATTCTTTTCGAGAAATGGTGGCAGTGTTCTACAGATCACTTAGTAGCTCTGAACGCAAATTCTGTACTATTTTTTTCTGAATGGATTGATATGGCTCTGCACACAAATCTTAATATAATAGTGTTTGGTGATTTTAATACAAATTTGCTATCTACTAATAATACGTATACAAAGGCTGTCAACGAAATTCTAGTAAAAAAACAATTGTAAACAAATAATTAACAAACCAACCAGGATTTTAGAATCGACAAGATCTTTAGTTGATTTTGTAATAACACCTATTGAGAGAAATATTTGGGCAGATATAGTCCCTGAACTAAAAATTAGTGATCACGAATCAATAGTAATAAAAGTAAATGTGGCTGACAAACAAATTAGAAAAGTTAACAAATATATCGATATATTTAAGTATAAGAAAGCTGAATTCCGGAGTCTTATTAGTGATAAGTGCGCCCAAATGACTGATCAGACTGACTTTAATGTGTTATCTGAAGTATTACAAAATAGTTTAATGTATTGTGTAAAAAAACAGACTATTCGTAAGAAAATCGCGCTTTGTGAGGACAAATGGCTCACCAATGAACTTAGAACTCTAAAACACAAACAAATTCAATATTTTCAAAAGGCATTTCACATCAGACTGGGAAAGTTATAAAAGTATACGAAACATGTACAAAAATAAATTACATTTTGCTAAAAAGAACTATATATGTAACAAAATCGGATCATGTGAAACCCAAAAGTCTATGTGGAAAACTATAAAGGACTTGGTGTTAAAGCAGAAAAAAGTAGAAATCAGTGAATTTCGGTTCGGTAATAGATTGGAAAGTGATAGCTCTATAATTGCCAACAAGTTTAATTATTACTTTATAGAAAGTGTAAACGCTATCAGTAATTCCATAGCGACAAATAATACCTCTTCGATTTTTAATTTAACGGAACATCAAACGATATTTAAGTTTAGACAAATAGATTTGAGTGAACTACGGTTAATATGCAAAAAGATTAACAATAAAAATGCGTTACATCTAAATATAAAAATTATTTTGAATTGTTTTGATATTATTGGGCCAATAATACTTCAAATCGTAAACGAGTCGTTTAATCGTGGTGAATTTCCTAGAAACTTAAAAGAATCGATAGTTGTTCCAATACCCAAGGAGTCCGGTACAAAAATGTGTGACAAATTTAGGCCCATTAACATGATGCCTATTCTAGAGAAAATAGTGGAAAAGTGTGCTCATCAACAATTTTATAAATATGTGTGTGATAATAAATTATTGATCGACAACCTATCGGGCTTTCGTCATGATCACTCCTGTGAAACATCCCTAAATTGGTTAGTGATGTCCTTTAAAGAACAAAGACACAGTGGTAACAAAATTATAGCATTATTTTTAGATTTTCAGAGAGCATTTGAAACAATTGATGGAGATATATTAATAAAAAAGCTGTCAAAGGTAACGAGCTTATGTGGTTTAAGTCTTATTTGTTTGATCGTACTCAAAAAACTAGTGTAAACTGTGCAATGTCTAGTGCCAAAAATACATGTTTCGGTATACCGCAAGAAACTATACTCGGTCCCTTATTATTTTTAATTTACATAAATGATATCTGTAAAGTGTTAAGAAACAGTCAAATGTCTCTGTTCGCTGATGATGCCTTAATGTTTGTAAGTGGTAAAGCTTTAAATGACCTTAAAGAGCATATTGAGAATGACTTAAAAAACCTTTGTGTATGGCTGCAACAAAACAAACTAAAAATTAATGTAAACAAAACTAAATGTATGGTTATAAATAGTGACGAATGTATTAATTTAAAAATATATGGTGAAGAGATTGAACAAGTTCCTGAAATAAAGTACCTCGGTGTAATATTAGACATTAAAATGAATTTTAATAGCCATTGATGTACATAACTAAAAACATTTCCAAAAGTGTCCTTTCTTGCAAGAATAAGAAAAAATATAACAACCATTTGTGCAATTAACATATATAATACTATAATTAAACCACACTTTGAGTTCTGCTCTACTATTTTGTTTATGGGGAATAATGAACACGTAGATCAACTGCAGGTGCTGCAGAATAAAGCGATGAGAACAATTCTTCGATGTAGCTATTATACTTCGAGTAGATGGATGCTATCTTGTTTGAAATGGCTAAACATCAAGCAGCGTATCATCTTCAATGTACTAACATTTGTATTTAAGATGAAATTCAGCATGGTGCCACAATACTTGACCACAAATTTAATATATACAAGGGACGCTCAACCATATAACTTAAGATCCAACTACGATTTCAGACTACAGTTGTATAGGGATTCTAGAACACAGAATATGCTCTTATATCGTGGATTAAAATTATTTAACGAACTACCTAATGAAATAAAGAATGAAACTGTTTTAAGAAGATTTAAAAATTTGTTAATATCACATATACGAAATACAGTAACTTAAAAGTAAAATTAAATATTGTTATATAAATTAAGATAAACCAAATGAATTGTAATAGTAACTGATACTAAATAAATAAAATACATACATACATACATCATTTCCAGGTCGACTAGTAGTTTATCACCCACCAGATTCCAAAGAAGAGAGGAGAGACGCCACCTTTAAAATAGCCGAAAATTCTCCAAAATTTGAAACTTCAGAGTTCGAATATGGACGGACCACCTTGACCCACGTTAATTATAACTACACATAAACACCCGATTTTGAATGACTTTAGTTATTGATTTATGTTGAAGCAACTTGTGAATAGAATACAGTGAACGCAGCCATTGCAATTATTATAATACAAACTTAACAACTCGTAGAATAACTGAGCCTTAATAATTAATCTAAAGGTCATGCATTTCAATATCTTACCATTGATACAACCCATTCGAAATTCATGAAATATTTTGCCACAACTTTTCCCCAAACGGTATACATATCGTACAGTAGGGAGATGATCAACAACCATAGTGGCAAATCCGTAATCGGATTCTGTCACACCCTAATTCAAAACTGTCGTACAAAGTTGAGGACAGCGTTCATCCCACCAGCGGAAGTTCAAAGCCAGAAATCAGCTAAATATAAAATAAAGTTATGGTTTTTTTATTAATAAAAAGAAAAAAAAAAAAAAATAAACATTCAATTTTCTGGACACTTAACGTGAGTGCTGGGGCGTCATTTCACAAATTGAAAGATAATTGTTAAGTCAAAGTTAAATAAAATCCAGTAGAACCTACTGCGGGCAATTCCGTAGCTTTTCTGTTTGATAATAAAAGAGAAACTCACCCTGGCAGACAACCCTGATTAGAAAACCGCAAAAACCCTCCGCATTCGATTGTGTTTGGTTGTAATGTTTCCAAGGACGAAGTTTTTGGCAACCGGCATTTCTATTTTCATTCCATTACAGTTGTTATGTAACGAGTACGAGGATGAAGTGGTTTGCCAAGCGTGGAATAGAGTTTGATTTCACAATTTTAAGGTATGTCAAGAACCA
Organism: Pocota personata; assembly: GCA_963082735.1. Lineage (NCBI taxonomy): Eukaryota > Metazoa > Arthropoda > Insecta > Diptera > Syrphidae > Pocota > Pocota personata. Next base: position 69,383,852 of record OY720431.1, read on the forward strand.
CTTAACAAAATGGTGAAATATTTCATAATTAGAAATACCTTTCTCAACATTTCAAATATTACGAGAAAACATTACCCAGTGTAATAATATCGAAATGCTAATAAAGAAGGCTCGCAGTAACGAAGATCAAATCTTTAAAAATATGACGTAATTTGAAGTCGTACGAGTATGTTCGCATTCGAGCAATGTGTTGTTGCTTTTGGCTTGTATATTATTGGGTGTATTCACCCTTCATGATTCTGGTTTCACAGAAATTGACACGTGCTAAGGATAATATTTAGCAAACATTGCGTGGCTTCCTCAGACTATGTGTATCATAATGTGTTGGACCTGTGTACAATCCACACTTGTTAATTTGTCAAGTTGTCAACTTGATAAAGACGTCATCTTTAATTTTCTTTTTTTTTCTTGTGGCCGTAAACCAATTTCCGATCTTTGATGTTAATCCAATTTTATCCACATAATCATTTAACAAAATTTAAAATAAAGTTTATATTTAAATTCAGAAATACTTTTTGTTTATTTAATACCCAAAATTCTACAGGTTATGGGCCCAGTAGCGCCTGTAGCATATTAAAAATTGTATACACATGGGTAATGGTGAAAACAGTGAATCACAAAAAGTTGACGTTAAAGTTTTAGAAAAACAAGACGAACCAGAAATGTCAATCTCATCACATAATCCACCATCGAATTCGTCTTCGCGCTTGGAACTCTTGTCTAAAGAAAATGATGATACTTGGTGTATTCAAGTGGAGGCGCTTCTGACGAAAAGTGATTTATGGGGTTATGTGAATGAACAAATGGTTACAGTGAGTGGTTAAAACAGGATAGTAAGGCTAAGGCCGATTTAATCCTGTCAATTCACCCATCTGAACTGAAGTAGATTCGCGGGTGTGAGACATCGAGGGACGTGTAGCTCAAGCTGGAGTCAGTTTACGCTTCAAAAGGACCTGCAAGGAAGGCGACGCTGCTAAAGCAACTGATGCTTCAGAGATTAGAAGACGGAGGTGATGTCAAGGAACACATGGCGAAGTTTTTCGATGCGATTGATAAATTGGAGAGTATGAAAGTGCAAATAAATGGAGATTTACTGACCATTATGCTTCTTTACAGTCTTCCTGCTTCGTATGAGAATTTTCGGTGTGCGATTGAGTCCAGAGATAATCTACCCACAGCCGAAGTACGAGTACTCAAAGTGAAGATAATTGAAGTGAAGCACGACAACAGGCTTCTGGTAGTGTAGTCGTAGCTACGAGTATGTCTTTTGGAAGCGGTGGCATTCCTCGACAAAGTCGACCCAAGCGTGGAAAAGGACCGCCCAAGGCCGGAGAGTTTAGGTGCTTCAAGTGTGGTGTACTTGGACACATGGCTAATGCGTGTCCTACGAAGAAGTTCGACGATGACTGGAAGAAGCATCATTGGCAGTCAGCAAATACTGTTGATGAAACCTACGCGGCAAGTCACACGGGGGCCACAGGTGTCAACAATGTTTACTGTGCGAAAGCTGGACTAGCAAATAACGCATGGATTTTTGACAGTGGACACTTGTGTGGTGATAAGGGATTATTTAAATCCATATGTGATTCCACAAACGCTAAGGTAAATCATGCAAGTAGGGCGTCAGCTGAAATTAAAGGAAAGGGTAAAGTTTATGTGTCCGTGGCAAGTGATCATGGCTCTCGATTGATAGAGTTCAAAGAGACCCTTTACGTTCCTGATTTAAGAAATAATTTAATTTCAGTGTCAAAAATAACAAATAAGGGACATGAAGTGACGTTTCGAAAGAACGATGCTTTTATTCGAGATGAATACGGCAATATGTCAGTGATCGCGGATCCTAGAGGTGATCTTTATTTTGTCCGGGAGAACTCTGACTGTACGAAAGCGGTTGTTGAACCTGAGTGCACACGAAGGGTTAAATCAATCTGAGTACTCCGAACTGTTGAAGTAGCACGAAAGGTTGGGACATTTTAACTCAAAAGACTTTGAAGATGATCCCCAGTGGTACAGTGCCCCCCGTTAATGTGAAAGACGCTGAATGTTTATCGCGATGTTTAGTGTGCCTGAAGGAAAAAATGACCGCTTTACCTTTCACCAAGAGTCGAGAAACTTGCACAGAGACACTTAAGATCGTGCATTCTGATGTAGTTGGTCCTTTTAGAGTGGAATCTTCGGGCCGTGCAAAATATTTTGTGACCTTCATAGAGGACCACACGCGGTGGTGCGAAGTATATTTTTTGAGACAGAAAAGTGGTGTGTTCGAAGCTTTTAAATTCTATCAGAAACTCGTGGAGAGGCAGACTGGAAAGAAGGTGAAGTGGCTACAGTCTGACAATTGCCGGGAATATTGTAACACGAAGTTTGATTCTTATTTGTTGAACCAGGGCATTGGGAGAAGGTTAACAGTTGCTCGTACTCCAAAGCAGAACGGAGCATCCGAGCGGAAAAACCGAACCCTCAAGGACATGGCTACGTGTCTGTTGTTGCAAGCTGGTCTAAGTGCATCGTTTTGGTCTGAAACGGTTGCCACTGCTTGTCACATTCGCAATCGATGCCCATCGAGTAGTTTGAAGGGTCAGGTTCCTTACGAGAAGTGGACTGGGAAAAGTTTAAAGTTAAGTTACCTTAAAGTTTTTGGTTCGAAGGTGTTCGTCTTGAATAAGAGTCCTAATATAGGTAAACTTGCGCAGAGATCTGAAGAAGACGTGTTCGTGGGATATCCTCGAGACCAAAAGGGTGATCGTATTTAACTCTCCCAGAAGCATCAGATCGTCCACGCCCGTGACGTAACATTTTTGGAAGTACATCGGGGTGTTCCAGACGATACGGCTGTGTTAGAGAATTTAGTGGCTATGGTAGAAAAATCTTTTCTCCACGTCCGTTGAAAGTCGATCCAGTTCCTGAAAAACAAAGAGAGCTTCCTATGATGAAGGAGATGCGAAAAGGAGAGTTTAAGAGAACATCTGGAAGGCCTGCGCTATTACGCACTGGGAAGAGAGGGCGACCAAGGAAGTTGTTTAGGATAACACGAAGCTCATCGGAACGACAAGTAGAAGAGAGAGATTGTGTTGATGGCAGTGCGTCTGAACCTGAGGACAACGTGAATATGGTTGGTAGTCGCTGTGTCCTTGTAAATAAGTATGATGTCGACGGCAAGGTGGAAGGGCGTAAGGCACGGGTCGTAGCTAAAGGGTATAGTCAAAAGTATGGAATCAATTAACATCAGACTTTTGCGTTTGAAGACTTTGCTTTTGCTGCTTACTTTTGCGGTTCAGTTTGAACTTAAAATTTGGCAGTTCGACGTGGTGACAGCTTATTTAAATGGATCATTGGACGAGGAGGTAATTATGAAAGTACCTGAGTCGCTGAGCGAGAAGGAAATGCTGCGAGACATACGAGATGAAGGAAATGCATGCCGTTTGCGGAAGGCCTTGTATGGGTTATGCCAAACTGGTCGTCAATGGTACGTGAAGCTCAGTCAATGCTTGCTGGCCCTAGGGCTGAAACCAACGAAAAATGAGCCATGTCTATTTTACAAAAGTGGCGAAGGAAGGTTGCTGTTTGTACTGGTGTACGTCGATGACTTGTTGGTTGCAGCACAAGATAAAAGGTACATTTTTGAAATTAAGAATCATTTGTTGAAACAATTTGAAGCGAAGGATTTCGGTCCTGCCAAGTATTGTCTTGGTCTGGAGATAGATCAAAACGCAAATGAGATCAAATTCTCTCAGAAAAGATATATTCTGAGATTACTTAAGCAATATGGGATGGAAGACTGTAACCCAGCTGCGAAACGGGTCCGCAGATATCTCGCAGGAAGTGCGGATATTGGATTGGTGTATAAAAGAACGACAGCGATAACATGGAAATCTCAAAAACAAAAGACTGTCGCATTGTCGTCCACGGAGGCCGAATATGTTGGTCTGTCGGAAGCAGCTAAGGAAGCTATATATCTACATAGTGTTTTATCTGAGCTCTCACTACCAGATTTGGCCGACATAACCATCTTCGTGGATAGTCGGGGAGCTCAATTTTTGGCTAATGATTCCATGTTTCATGCTCGTACGAAACATATCGACATTAGGTATCACTTTGTCCGCGATGCAGTTGCTGCTGGATACTTCATACTGGAACATGTATCGACGGATCAGATAATAGCTGATGTGTTTACTAAACCATTAGCTCGTATTGGTCATTGGAAATGCCTGGAAGGACTGGGTTTTGATACACAGAATAATCATTAACGTGTGTCTGAAGGGGGCAATCCACACTTGTTAATTTGTCAAGTTGTCAACTTGATAAAGACGCCATTAGTAGAATTTTTTTTCTATAAAATGCGCGCGCCAAAGGGGTTATGAATACTCGAATACTCGTATATTTTTCAGGGCATGTCTGGAAAAAGGGGGAAGAGGTTATAGTGACGAGGAAATACAGAGCCTAGCAGATCATTCCACATTCGTGTCGTTCAGCTTGTAAACAATCCCTATATTTGACAGTACGACCGAAGTAGAGCTTAAGGGTGAACTGGTGTCCATTCGAAGCATAACGTGTATTGCGGGTAAAATTTTGAAGGTAAGGAATGGAACTGGATATTTCGTTGGAGCATTTTTTTTATACATTTCTAAGATGTTCGAGTTGACAATGTCTCTATCACCTATAAGTTTTAACGCTCGTTTTTGTACCCTGTCTAGAATGTGCAGAACGGTCTTGGGTGCACCAGACCAGATGTGGGCGTTATATACTAGTTTTTGGCGGATTAATGCCTTATGAATTGAGACCAAATCAGACGGGATAGAATATTTCTTGCACCGCTTAAGAAATCCGAGACATTTTGTAGAATTTTTGGCGACCTCGAATATGTGATCATTCCATCGAAGACGGTTATTCATATACATTGCCTTCTCAACTCTGTTGGTTGAACTCCATTTGATTATACTGAATTGGATTAGAAGTTGCAGACAATTTATAAAAATAAAAAAGAGATTTGGAGACAAAACAGTGCCTTGGTGAACACTAGCATTTATATGATGAATTGTAGACTTGAAGCTGTCCAAGAGAAATTTGTATTGAACTCTCCGAAAGGTAATTTCTTTCGGACCAGTGGATAAAGGCAAAAAAGTGAAGGATTGAAAATAACCGTAAAGTAAAACAAGCATTGGCGGATTGTCCGAAAAGTCAAAGCTGACCCAAAATTAAAAGCTACCAAATTAGCTACCTCAAGAAAAATTAATTTAATGGAAGAATTGCCCGTAAAAAGCCATATCTGTTTAATTAGAACATGGCCCTTCGAAAACAGTTCGCTAAGGACTTCGAAAACAAAGACTTTGAGTATTGGAAACATGTTTTGTTTACAGACGAGAGCAAGTCAATGTGTGGAGAAAACCAGGTGAAGAGTTAAAATTGAAAAATATGAGACCAACAGTGAAGCATGCTGGAGGACAAGTCATGGTTTGGGGCTGTATGTTAACTTCAGGAGTTGGAAATCTGCACTTTATAGAAGGAAATATGGATAAGTGGAAGTATCTCGAGCTTCTAAAATGTAATATGAAAGAAAGCACTCGGAAATTGTGATTCTGCACAGATTCCATTTTTACCAAGATAATGATCCCAAACATATGGCGCTCGTTGTAAGGGAATCCCTTTGTTAAACTGTCCAAGAATGATTAAAATGCCACCATCTGTCTCCAGACTTAAAGGTCAAAGAGAATTTATAGCATATTTTTGAGATTAACATCCGGAAACACGTGAATCCCTAGCAAGGATTCACTAAATAAGTTACAGGAGGAATGGTCAACAATCTATGGTTAATACACCGAAAAATTTGTTAGATCAAAATCGCCGAAAATATGTCATCAAGTAAAGAGAGTTACCCAGGAAGTATGTACGATTTTTATTGTGAGCTCCAAATACGATTTATGTTTTATTTTTTACTCTTTATTAGGTTTTTTTTTTATGAATTATTTATTTTGTTATTTTTGTATGTTTAACTTTGTTTATTATTAGATATCAACATTTCTATTAAAACTTCATCCCATAGTTTTTTTATTCACCTTCGAAGTCGAAAAGTTCAGGTGTACGAGAGGCGGCTGATAGATTTGCTGCCTAGGCATTAAGTGAAAGAAGAGAATTGATTAAAAAAATTGTATTTCTCGATATAATCTCCGACAAAATATTCTTTTTCTTTGCCTTCAAAATGACTTTCTACGGCCGTCTTGTTCTCGACATCTGTAAATGTCCGGCCTCGTAACTCCTTTTTTCAAATTAGAAAAAAAGAAAAACTCGCTCGGGGCTAAGTCTGGGCTGTAGGGTGGTCTATCGTTGAAAAACCTGTGTCTTTTAAGGACTGTCTCGAAACCTGCGTCGTGTGAACAGGCGCGTTATCCTGCAAAAACAATACTCCATGCCTGAGTTTCCCACGTCGCTTCCTTACGACCGCTTCATGTGCCTGAGTCAATAAATTTGTGTAATATTGACAATTCATCGTAGTCCCCTTTGGCAGGCAATCAATCAGCAAAATACTTTGGCAGCCCCAAAAAACAGTCACCATAAGTTTTGAAGTCGACTTTTCCACCTTGAATTTCTTCGGCGGCCTATCCTCCTTTTCAATCACGATTCGGTTGCAAATTTCGTCGAGATTGTCCCCGGCTAACTCCAAAAAATCTTTTCAGCACTCGAGTCAAAAGGCGTGAGCATTTTCGGTACCACGTGCGCACAAATTTTGTTTATGTTTAAATACTGGTGCACAATTTATCCAACCCGTTCTTTGCTTATGTGCAATCCGTTCGCTATCTGCAACATTTTTATTCTTCGGTCGGCCAGAACTTATTTTTCAACTTTTCCGACGTTTTCTTCAGTTCGCCCTGGGCGACGGTCGTCTTCACAGTTCTCTCGCCCTTGTTGAAATAAGCGAGCGCATTCTTTGACCATGGTATACGAAGGTCCAGAATTCTGAAGAGTTAACGACATGCCTTCGAAAATTTCTTTAGGCGATTTACCTTTTTTCACGAGGTACTCGTACTTTATCACGGCGCGGGGCTCAAAATTGCGAGAATTTCCATTTTCTGCTGACATGGTGATATTTATCCTACCACAGGTAATAACAAAATGAGATTATTATTGAAACGAGTATATATTTATACTACTAAAGAGTGTCACAGTTAGTGCTATCACTAATAACAAGATGACTCGTTGTTGAGTATCCCAGATGACGAACTTATTAGCTGTCCCTCATATAATTTTCAAAGTGACTTACTGTATAAGAGGAAAATGAAGGTATTTGGGACAAATATATTCATCAATAAGAGTTCAAAAGTGCAATAATTTAAAACTATTGTCAGCTAAAGGAAAAAAAAATATTTTCTCAATGAAATAGCAGTGCTCGCAATGTTAAGCACTTCTCGTAGGTAAAATAACAACTAACTGTTTAGCTTCGAAAACAGTTTTATTAATAAAAAAAATTTCATGAAGTTTGTAAAGTGTAGACATATATAGCTTAAACAACGAATAGTTACACGGCTGTTTAACGACAGAATAAGGACTGTGACTGGATAAAAAAATAATAAAAATGGATTTACGGAGTCAAGTTAATATTACTTCAATTTTTTTTTAAAGACTTTTGTTGCTATGGGCCTCATTCTGAAACTCGATTGATACACAACTTGCCGCCACACAATTGTATAAATTCAAATAACTTTCGATTTCAGAATAAGGTTGTAGCCTGTGTAAGTACGGATACCTACCGTATATCTTTCCCACCATTTTATCCCCAATTTTACCTCCATGTTACGTTTCTAATTAGACTTCAAGGAAATCCAACCAATTTAAAAATAAAACCATTGTTTTTCCCAGTTAATAGGCACTACACAGCATCCCACCTACTTACATTAACTCATGGTAAGTGTTCATTGAACTCGCTTATTTGCTAATCATTAGCAGCACATCTGTACTTTTGACTTGCTCGTAAATATTCTCCAAAATGAAATTTTGAGAAGGATTTCAATGATTTTGTCAACACATTCGCATAACTGCCTTTGTTAACATAAACGCACACTTGTTACAAATGGTACATCATTACGAGCTGTAAGCACCGAGCATAACAGTAATGTGTGGTTTTGCCTCGTGGCACGTATTGTTTCGGAAATTTGAATATATTCTATTATTCCCTTCAAAAAAAAAAAAAAAGAATGTATTTCCACTATGGAGACCAAAATCAATGGAAATCATTTACGTAAATTTGTTGGTTATGAGAGTTTTGGTTATTATAAATGAGCTTGACATGATATCGTTTGTACTCGTATGTATAACAATACCATACAATACTGTGAATCGATTTAGCAAGGTGAAAATGAGCAAAAACTTGTTAAAGAGCACGACTTGTCAATCAAATTTAAAATTTAAAGCCAGAGAGCTAGTGAACATTTATTCCAAATCACTTAGGCTGGGCCAATTCATATCTTTTATTGTTGCACTAGAGTGGGTTGCACGTCTGGCAGATTTCTAGTGGTGGGTTTGGTGATAATCCGCCTCTAAATGCAGCAAAATGGGAGGGAAATTTAAAATAACGTATATGTATTAACGAAATATGTGAATGTAAGTGTAGATACTCCACAATACTCCCATAGAATTCTGATATCTACGCCCACCTTTTCTGGGTGTTTTCTAAAAAAAAAAGTATTTTCTTGCTTTTAAAAAGCTAAGAACAGTAGTGGTAAATGATTTACTCAGCTTTCTTAATAGATTTAATTCTAATCTATGAATTTGGTGCATATTTGGGTGAAAGCCACGCCTACTTGATCAAAACCTTATGTTTTTTTTATGTTTTTGTCTGAAATGGAAAAACAAAATCAATAATATGTGTGGGCATTAAACTTCCTCTATGAATTATCCATACAGTGCATAGGTCTACAACCACTTTAGTGGTTCAAATTACTCGTAAGTATAACACACAGTTATTTCTCATATTTTCAAACAATATTCTTAAGTCAAAATGTCTCAGAAAACGATTTTGATCAACAAAAGTAGGCGCGGCTGACTCCTTTCATGTGCCAAATTCATAGATTAAAATTAGATTAACTGATTACACCATTTATTACCATTGTTCTTTGCTGCTTACATACAAAAACTGTTTTTTAAGAAAACGTCCCAAAAAGTGGGCGTTACAAATTATATGGGAACATTATAAAGCATACTGAGGTCTATTTGGTCGATACAATTTTTCCGACTTCAAACAAATTTATACCGTCATTTTTGTTTCAATAAAACTCCCCAAAAAGTGGGCGTGGCTATAAACATTGTATGGAAGAACTGTAAAACACTACCATTTACATATTTCATTAAGACATTTTTTTCGTCTTCAAACAAGGACAAGGTGAACAGTTCTCGGCCTGACGCAGAGATGGCGTTCCAATCAGCAAAAATTTAAGTTTCCTGCTTGGGTGCACTTCTCATTAGTTCGTATGACAAGTTTCAACTTGTTCTCTCAAGTAGTTTCTTTACACGAATTTTTGCAGTAGACGTCTTGCGTGTTTTTCGTTAAAATGGATAAACTTTAATATCGTGCGGCAATCTTTGGACCGATTCAATAGGGATCCGACCGATTTTGTGCAGCGATTTGTCACCATGGATGAGACATGGGTCCACCACTACACGCCAGAAATGAAACAGCAGTCGAAGCAGTGGGTGGAAGCCGGTGGTTCAGCGCCAAAGAAAGCGAAGTCGATCCCATCTGCCGGAAAGGTCATGGCCAGTGTGTTTTGGGATGTGAAAGGGATCCTGTTAATTGATTACCTTGAGAAAGGGAGAACAATTACAGGCGAATATTACTCCAACCTTCTTGACCAGCTGGATGCCAAAATTCGCGAGAAGAGGACTGGCTTGAAGAAGAAAAAAATCATCTCTCACCAGGACAATGCACCCGTACACAAGTGTGCGTTGGCGATGGGAAAACTGCGGGATTTGGGGTACGATTTGCTCGGCCATCCCCCCTATTCACCTGATTTGCCACCCTCAGACTTCAATCTGCTCCCAAACTTGAAGAAATTTGTTTCTGGGAAGCGCTTCGCATCCAATGCAGAAGTTGATAGGGCCGTAGAGGAATATTTTCACAGCCTTCCAGACTCTCACTTCCGAGAAGGAATACTGATGTTGGAGAAACGCTGGACCAAGTGTGTTGAAGTCAAGGGAGATTATGTAGAAAAATAAAATCATTTTTTAACTGAAAATCGCAGCCTTTCATTGTCAGGCCGAGAACTTTTCACCTTGCCCTCGTATGATTACCTAAAAATGCTTATTACCAAATAAGAATATCCTGAATTCATTTAAACTAAAAGTGTCTTTGAAACAATCTCCCGCCATATGCTGCGGAGGGTTAATTCAAACCTCACACTTTTCGATTTCAATCGCAACACTCCCCGCATAAAACTTGATTTCCTACAGCCATCTTAGCTTTTAAGTTAGTTTTTGTTAGCTTGTATTAAGCCGAATAAATGTATTCGCTCTCAGCAAAATTAAAAAATAAAATTATTCGAGGAAACTGGCGATATTAAATTCCAACAGAACGATACGAACGGCACGAAACCCTCTCCGAAAGCAGAAAACCCTGACTTTGAAACGAATGTCACGCAGAAGTCAATGACTCGCACATCAAGAAAGACTTGGGGCTGGGGGTCTTCAAACGCCATACAGCGGAGTTGCTCTGAGTCTAAAAATTAAAGCTACTTTTAGCGGAATACGCTGTACTGAACTGAAAAATTATGTTTACAGACAAGAAAATCATCATCGTGCAGGAAAAAAAAAATTATAGGGTGTATGTAGGGTAATCTAAGGTCCCATCCTCTAAACCATCCCCTATCCCAAAAAAAAAGACGTTCACTTTAGACCTGTCTCCAAAGAAATGTACTCCATTCCATCACTACCGACGACTAACCTTCTACCAGCCTCAACCCTATGAATTACATTATGTACTGTACGACGAATAATGAAAATCTCTTTGAGACATCATTAACTTACATTTCATATCACATCAAAGAAAATTGCTGACAGGAATTAACGCTTGGTTTTGGAATCTACTCATCACACCTTGTACTGTTCCATCCTCAGACCAGACAACTGTACCTATAAGTCCTATTACCTTGCTATTATTTTCGGGCGTTATTCCAATGTCTTTAGATGTCTCAACAAAGTTCCTGAAGGTCCATTATCTTGTAAGAGAGTATACAGATGTTAAAAGTTTAGTTAAGATGTAGAAATTACCCTCTCTCCTACTGGAACAGGATTGCGATAATGTGCAGTGATGCAGACATTTCCTTTTTTACGCCAGCTTAGGGGAGTATTTTGTTTTTGACATGATCTACGAATGTATGTAAGTACGTATGTATTTGTATAATATTAACGTTATGTTGTACTAATTAAAAAAAATAGAACATCGGAAAATTATAGAGCTTTTAAATTTTATTGGTGATTGACACTTAGAACATACATAGCCTGCTCCCCGTAGCTTTTTTTTCACAATTTGCGCGCACCAAAGAGGATATGAATACTCTTATACTATTACAGACCACGGGCGTTGTGAAGAAGAGAGAGAGAGAGAGAGAGAGAGAGAGAGAGAGAGAGAGAGAGAGAGAGAGAGAGAAAAAGAAAGATTTAGTGTAGTGGTTTGAAACTTAGATGGTATTAAGTTTCTGTAAACTCCAAGGGTTGCGTCCAGATAACTGGGGAGCTTGTTTGTTTTTGCTTTTGTCATTGCTCATGATTCACAGTATTTTTTTTCTGTCCTCCTGATGTTATCATCACGATCAACTTGCATTTTCAGCTGAATGTCCTATATGAAAAGTTACATTTCTATCTTATCTGGACTTCTCTATCGCCTCTAGATTATTATTTATAAAAGATGAAGGTGTTGTATGCAACCACTTTTCCAATAAACTTAATGGAAGAATGTGTTAAATGCTGATTACTCAAGTGTTTGAAAATGTCACTTAGGTCCTTCATCTTCTAACCGATTCAATTATAAAAAAAAAAAAACAATACACTAGACAACTATAGCTGTTCGGGTTCTACTTCATCTTTTGTACGCATATACTTTTACTTCTTATATCTTTATGTTGTGTACATACAGTGCCGTCCATAAGTTATACGTTGTGCAGGACTCAAATGAACAAAATTCATTCAGATCCTGCTAGGGTCGATAGTAGAGATTATTACAGCTCAAAGCAAATGAAGGGTTTTAAGAAAAAGGAGCAAAATTAAGCCATAAACTCATGTAGAGAGAAATAAAACTGAAAATCTCATTTACTTCCCACCATAAAACGGAAATAATTTGGTTTTTTTGTACAAAATTTGCGCAACAAAATCCAATTCAGGTATTTTTTTTAGGAAAACTAAGTTTGTTTTCTAACTACAAAAGCAGGGTGCGTATTCTTCTGACGCCAGTTAGTCTTGAAACTTCAATGTTTAAAGTTGTGTGTGCTTTACAGATAAGCTTAAAATATGGAAGTCGACAGTGCACGATACCATACGTTGCTTTAAAGAATCATCGACTCTTAAAATCCCAAAGAGAAGTGGAAGGCCCGAATTCACATCAAAACATGAGGGCACCTAATAGCTCCAGAAATCTGTGCAGAGTTCAGCTGTTCGCACTCAAAGCAGATATCAGTAACAACGACAAAAAGGCGTTTAGCTGCCTTAATAGTCGAGTAACAATACGAAAACCTCAAAATTTAAGTCTAGCGGTTAGATTGGGGAAAAGAGACGAGTCCAAATTTGAAGTTTTTGGACAAAAAAAAGAGAGTTTACGTTCGGCGGTCTGCTGAAGAAAATATGCTCTCTAGCTGTGTGATCCCAACAATCAAGCTTGTAGGGGGTTCAATAATGGTCTGGGGAGGTTTCTCTTCCACCGGTGTTGGAGACCTCATCGTCATCAGTATCGATGAAGACATGAATAAGGAGAAGTACAGACAAAAGAAGAACACACCTTACCATCGGGTTTGCGATTTTTGAAAATCACCCGACCTCAACGCAATAGAGCTGCGGGACAAACTTGACAGAGAGGTCTTCGAAGACAGTGTCCAACATCGAAAGACAAACTTTGGGAGATCCTTCAAGTAGCCTGGAGAGCAATAACATTAGAAACCATTAAGAAGGTGATCGATAGAATGCCTAGATTGACGGCCAAAGTGGTGCAAGTACGAGATGGATATTTCGACGAAAAAGGGGTCTAACTCTATTTTATTACCCAAGTCCTTTTATTTATTAGGTTCAATTAATTTGTTCATTTGATTAGATAATAATAATATTGATGAATCTATATACAATAATTTTTGATTATGAAAATGAAAAAGACAAACACCCCTATCATGATTAAAATTTCCCCCGAACTTTCTCTCTTAACGAGAAACCCAGGAAAGGAAACGTTCTCGCAATTGTGAATAACTTTCCGATGGAAATTTTCACAGAATTTAATTTTTCTAGGAAAAATTGAACCAAGGCACACAAGTGCGCTTATTTTTCGCAAAACAGACAAAGAGAAATATTAGTTAGCTGGGTGGAGAAATATCCAGACATTGCCAAGACTTCACTAGGCATACTAAGGAGGAGCAAAATGAAATTTTGAAAAACCTAGAAAAAGAAGTGTTGGACCGCTAGTGAAATCAACATTTGAATGAAAGAAGGTATAAATAATAAAAAAACTACAAATTCTCTTCCATGGAAGAGGCGGTGATAAACATATGTGCAATGAGCCAGTCGGTTAAAGGTTCACCTAAAGTTCGGAAGCCTTAAAGTTCGGATTATCTTCTTGTTCTAAAAAACAAAGGTTTGATGAATCTTTCAATCTGGAAGAGAACAATAAAACGAAAGACGACTTGCAACTGGATGCAGCTTTCTTGATGAAACATCACACCTCTTCTTTGGATAATCAGAATTTTCAATCAGGCACTGAAGACACATTTGATAATTTCAATAAGAAAAACTTGCATCAAAACCCACAAACTGGCGTAAACGGAAATCAGGAACACATGAATTTATGGAAAAAAGAGCTAAACCTCGAAAGAGAGCTTTGTGATATAGTTGGTGAGATAGTTCCCGTTATAAAAAATTAACAGGAAGCAATGGTAGTAAATACGAAAAAATATATATCGTTTCATTGAATGCCTTTGTGATCAAATCAGAAGTCTAGGTGAAAAAACCAAAAGCCATATCCAAGAGATGGAAAGACTATGGAAACTTGAAATCGAGGCGAAAATAAAATTCAAGCAACAACACTTATAGAAATAGAAGAAGCCAAGCTTAAAGAAAAAAATGGGTTAGAGTTATAGTCAATAGCCAATTTATTAATTTAAATGCAATACTGAATTGAATTCCTATTTTTTCTTTTATATTTAAGTGTATATAGGTATTTACCAAATCATGAAATAATAAAATTAAGTCTTGTCTTTGTATTTTTCTTTATGTTCTTATGTAAATATATATATATCTTTGGTAGATTATCCACTGAAACATTTTCTTTAGAGTGTATGCAAATATTGTGCAAAGCGGAACACACATTTATTATTTTGGTTGCTTTATCAGGAAGGTAGTAAAGTACTTTAAAGCCAAGAACGCATCTCCACCTATTTTTTAGAACTCCATTTGTTCTTTCGATTATATATCTACAGCGTTTATGTGCTACATTAAATCTACTTTCAGGAGATCCCTCTTCAAAACTTCTGAAGGGGGTGAGAAGCCACCACACTTCAAAACTGATTAATCTTGGTTTTTTAAGGTGTTTACCTACAAGCTAGAAATTCTGTTCACCACTCATATACTGTTCCATCCACGCTCTTAACTCACTTACTTTTCAAATACGAGTAAGTGCATCTTGAGATGCTCCGGGATGAGTTGCATCGATAAAAGTAACATGCATTTTATGGTCGTAGACCTGCAGAATATGTATCAGGTTGGCAACTAAGTAATTGCCGATTTTTTCAGATGAATAAAACACATTTTTTTAAATACAGCGAACAAACTTTAATCAATGATATATGTATTTCCATTTTGTTCGATCACCTTTTGCCATCTTTCTGGTAACTTCATAATTCCACGTTCGTAGAACTTCTGATCTTTATCGGCAAAAAACTCAATATAATGCAATTTCATAGCGTCATCATCATTGAAAGTTTTATCATCCAAAAAGTTTTGCAAAGATCGAAATAAATGGTAATCTGATGGAGCAAGGTCAGGCCTATATGGTGGATGTACCATCAATTCCCAACCAAGCTCCAATAATTGGCTCCAATTTTTGGCGAGTTACCAAAGATGTATGTGGCCTAACGTTGTCCTGGTGAAAAATGACACCTTTTCGATGGACAAACTCTGGCCGTTTTTCGTTGATCGCTGTATTTCATCTGTCCAGTTGTTGACAGTACACATCCGAATTTGATAGTTTGATTCCTTGGAAGCAGCTCAAAGTGCACCACACCTTTCCAATCCCACCAAATTGAGAGCAAAATCTTCTTTTGGTGGATATCAGCTTTCGAAGTGGATTGTGATGGCTTATCAACGCTGTTTTCGATTGACGTAACTGTAAATAACCCATCTTTCATTGCCAGTGATGATTCGCTTCGTTAAATGAATTTCTTTCAAATCATGTGGAACCCAAATATCAAGCTTTTTAATGAGTTTCATACGTTTTAAATGTTTCTAAATCGCTGTATGTGACACATTTAACTTTTTTGCTATCTCTCGTACAGTTACATGACGATCCGACTCGATTATGGCTTTAATTTGATCATCATCAAGCTCATCTGGTCGACCTGATCGTTGTTCATCTTTCAGTGAAAAATCTCCGGAATGAAATTTGTCAAACCAATTCGGGCACTGTCTTTCTTTTAAGACTTCTTCACCATACACATCAGGTAACTTTTAGCAGCTTGCACTGCGTTCTTTAATTTAGGGAAATAAAAAAGTAAAATATGACGAAAATGTTCGTTTTTGCACTCCATATTAAAACTGACGCCAAACTAATACCTTTTAACAAAAATACGCGCAATTTGCTTCTAAAACAAAGTAAGACTGACAGCTAACAAATGTCAAAAAGAAAAAAAATGTGTCATTGACAGAAGCCATTAAGAAATATGGCCAAAGACATCTATGTGTGAAATCGGCAATTACTTAGTTTCTAACCTGATATATGTATATGTTAAGAGTAAAACAGGAAAGGGTTACTTACGAGTAAAACATTTAAACTGTAAAATCCTTTTCTGTTGTAAAAACAATGTTTCTTGTTTGTCGTCTCATTTGCACATCCTATCACACCAGGAATACCAACATTTTCGAAAAATGTAAGCTTTGTAGTGCTTGTCTTTTCAGGTGGCGTGTTCATTTGTATCCATATTGGACACAGCTTATCTTCAAATATTTTTCACACCTCAGAAAGTACTATTAAAAACGACGACTAAGCCAACATCATGCTCTTTTCCAACTTCTTTCTGGTAGCCACCTTCCAAAAAAAAAAAAAAAAACGCAAGCACGACGTCAGCTTTATTATGGGAGGGATTGCGAAAGATTTTTTTGATAGCAGCAGGGATTTTATTAAAACATCAAACAGGTATTTAAAAACGGCTGGGATCTAATCAAATAAGTCATAACGATTTTAAAAACAATTTGCAAAAACGAATTAGCTTACATGGTTGGTGCCAATACCTAAGGATTCGATTTATCTCTTAAACTTCTCCATATTACGCGTATTTCACTATTTTGCCTTTCTTGTTCCTTAATTACAATTAGTACCACAACATCAGTTCTAAACATACATGTTTTTATTTCTCCCTTTTTTCACAAATAAACAAACTGATTTCTGATAAATGACAGCTGTTAAAATTTTCGAACATGATGCCGAATTCAGTCCGGACGAAAAGTAATCCAATGGAAATTCACAATAGCAGTTTTCCTTCCCGGGAAAAAGGAACAAAAAGTTGCCTCGGAATTCATAATAGGGGTGACAGAATTTTATATCTACATATTTCTCTGACAGAATGTATTGTCCGGAAACTTATGGACGGCAGTGTACTCATATCTAGTCAAGTCATAAATACTGGTAAATGCATTTTTGGTGATAAAATAAAAAAAATTTAAGTAGTAATATTTAAAAAATTTACTCGAAATGGCTGCCACTGGCATTTATGTAGAGCTAGAGTCGTTCTGGCCATTCATTGCTCGCAGTACGTATCTCGTCCATTGGAAGATCGTCCACTGCACGGATAAATGTGCGCTCCAAGGACTCAATATTTGGATGACGAGTAGAAGAAGCCATCGCCTCTAAAATAGACCACGGGACTACTGACGGCCAATCGTTTGCTGCTATAGTCTGGCATATTGTTTTGGAGCCACTCTTGTGTTGCTTGTACCTTATGAGCTGGCGCGGAGACTTGTTGGAAAGTCCACTGGTTGTTTGAAAACAGTTGTTGGTTAAGTTCCTCCACAACGCCTTCCAGAACATCCGTTTGATAGATTTTTGCCGATGGTTTTATTCTGTGACCATTTTTCGATATTTCAACCCATTTTTTCTTTAATTGGACTGTAAGTTGCCCGTGAGTCTTTTATACGCCTCATGGATTTGTGCGATATCTTAATTCTTCGTGACAAGATTTTCTACTTTCGCAGCGGGTTCAGGCTTTAACAGCTTTGATCGCATGTGGAGTTCTGACAGTGCGAGGGTGTCTGAATCTTTGACAGTCAGTTACTCCACCAGTATCCTTAAACAATTTAACAGTTCGATACACAAAATTCCGTGTGATTCCAAGCGGTCTCAAGGTCCGGGAACTATCGCCTCTTTCCATATTATATTTGTGAAGGTCAATTACCACAACAGAGTTTTCAATATCGCCCCACTCCATATTTACAAACGACTTTTGTGTAAACCTTTTTGATCGTTAACTTAGTATAAATGACACTCCTTGAATAGCTGTCAATAGAGAATGGATGTGTTTAATACTAGTTTGCATTACTTGATTATCAAAATACTACAATCGTATCCTGTGAAGTGACAATTTTCACCGAATCTAAATTAATTGATTGATGATAGAACATTCCATCAAATTTAAAGTGTCAAGTTAGATTATATACGGGGTTAAATTTAATCAATACTTCTAGTTAACCAGTCTAAAAAAGGCTCATCAATCATAGAACCAAAACTGACATTATGGAGGAGAATATCGCCATATAACATCTGTCCCAATGGGGCACGACTCCTTTCCAAACAATCTATTCAACATCAATTCATCAAAGGTCCAATTTGAATTCAACTCCATGCACAGTGTCTTTAGTAAACAATCCCCCAAAGAGATACAGATAAGACTTGAGAGATGAAGCATTTCCATACATTTTTCTCTCTGTCTGAACTTTCTAAATTATTGCCAATGGCTGCTATAAATATCTTTCGTATTTCCAGTTGATCGGTTGGAATAATAAAATTTGTTATCTGTTTCAAGCAGTGTATGTGGTCCATATTTACTTTGCACATCGTTAAAACCAAAATCTACTATGTATACGCCAGAAAAACTAAGTGCTACTAGCAATAATTCTGTGCACTTCAATGTATTATATACGAGTATTCTCAGCTTTCCGTCTGAATGATTGCCCTTTCCTTAAAACACATTAGATTCGAGTATGACGTAATTTTATTGGAATTCCTTTCGTAGGCAATAATCCGCGGCAATTCCCCAAAATAATCATGGGATTATAGCTAAGATGGTTTTTGTTTTATGGAGACTACCGAGTCGTGTTATTGGGGCATACTCGTAAAACGCTTTCTACGAACATGGTGTTTTTGTCAATACCGCGCTTCCCACAATACCGTGGCTTAAATCAAAATCGTGTAAACAACTACGAGTAATGATTAGATTTAGGCGTATCTCCTTATTTATATCGCTCCTGAAATACCATAAGTGTCAGGGCGTACCCAAGGGATATGTATTCTGGTGAATAAATTGCCGTAAATTTGCGTTTTTTGTATATTGTCACGCCCATTCAGATTTCATAATCGCGGTATCTACGAATAACAGCCAAGAAATCAAATGCAAACATTAATTTCTAATTCATGTTTGCCTGCGATTGTGCTTTGTATTCAAAATTATTTCACTCAACATCCACCCCTCAAGGAGTCGATAAATTACAATCCTCTTAGTACCTACTTCGCAAAGAAAATTGCTTTCTCGTATTATCTTTATTTTTCCAGCTAAAAAGAAAAAAAAAAATTAATATGACATGTTCCTACTTGGAGTTTCGCGATGATAATGAGAGGAGTTAAAAATAGCACCAAATGGTTGTCGTTTCAGATTCAGTGTGCCAACACTTAAGCTTTGAGAAGAAAGTCGTTACATTAATCCTTTTCTTCTCCTCCTTTTTGTTTTGCCTGTGATTTTTCTTCGGTCCATTGATCTTAACAGTGAAATTGAAAATTTATAGAAGATGTTATCTACCCGAAACAATTAAAATTCCCTAAAGATTTTAAATCTGTATACAGCTCAGTCTAAGATGGGCGGAAAAACAAAATAATGTTTTGCGTACAAATATGGGAATTTCAGAATTAACGATTAAGACATTAAATACATAATGCCGATTGTTATTTTCCGCAAGATAAATGTATTTACTTAGATCTATACCATTGAACAGGAAAAATATACATACCTATAAAGTGCACGATTGTGTCGCACGTACTTGCTCGGTGCACTATTAGTTTGCAATTCACTTTGATTTTAAATTTAAGAAAATACTCGTACATTAAAAAATACACGTTAAACTTTCCGAAAAATTAGTTAATGTTGCTTACGAGTAAGTATATTCTTTAGAAATCGATTTTGATCAAAAAAGTCTCAGTTACATACGAGAAATGGCCGATTTTTGTTGATAAATCAAATACGGTATACCTACATATATACTATTTTGTTTGCCAAAAACTTGGTACGCCATCTGATTATGTCAGATGTGGATATATGCAAATGTACTCTGGGGACGGATTCTAAAAAATATTTCCTGAAACACCCTGTATTTCAACAATCATATAATCGACTCCATAAGGCTCCGGATCGTGGACTGTGCTGTAAAAGTGCGCAAAGTTGCAGCTTTCAGAGAATTCGGGAAGGATAACACAGTGTTTGAATAAAGTTCGATGTAATTTGTGCTTTAACGGTGTGATAAATCAAAAAAAACAAATCTTATCACAAATATTGTGAGTGATCGTGGTGTAGTGGTAACATCATCGCTTGTCACGCTACAGGTTCACGGTTCGAATCCTGATGTCAATAATCATCTATTTATTTCGCATGAAATAAATAAAAAGTCGATCAATTGCGAATGTTCAACTCTACCGCGAAGGCATAACACTGGCAGTAGGGCGGTCATATGGCTAAAATGCAACTTGATCGTGATGATGACATCAGGAGGATGGAAAAAAATACTGTGAATCATGAGCAACGACAAAATCAACAACAACCAAGCTCCCCAGTTATCTGGACAGCCACCCTTGGAGTTCACTGCAACTTAATACCAGCTGAGTTTCAAACCAACTACACCAATCTGTCTTTCTCTCTGTCTCTTCCCCTTTCCTCAAAACTCCCCTGTCCTAAAATTAGTATAAGGGTATTCATAACCCCTTTCACACGTGCAAATTATAAAAAAAAAAAAAAACAAATATTGCCTAGACATTTCTTTTGTAAATGATGGTTCTCGAGAAAATAGCTAAAAACCGTATTTGCCTCGAATTTCCCAAGATGGCTGCTCACGCACAACTTTTTTTTGGGAAATTATGCAATTTTAATGATCAGAATTTTATGCATTTCTTTTCTGAAATATCTAAAATGAAATATGAATTGTACAGAATTCTTCATTCGATGTTTAGGATTTGAACTTTATAGACCGAATAGTATGTGAGACGGAAGCGATAGATCTTGTGCGGCTTTTCTAGGAGAAAAGAAGGAAAGCCGAATAAGAAATATCTCCCGATTAAAAAAAAAACGAGACAACATGAAGGTAGGCAGTCTTCTCCAGGTTGCTTAAAATTGCCGAATAGGCTTCAGACCCCTTTATATTTAACTGCCTTTATTTTTTTGCGAGTATCGATATTTTTCTTTCTATAAAATACCGCTATCGATATTTTTTTTATTCAATACTTTTGAAACTCAGGTATCGATACTTTTTTAGTAACGCATATGTGGCATTCAAGTCATAAGTGAAAAATAGACCCGAAGATGGTTTAAAAAAAAATATGAGAAGAGAAATTATGGGCTCAAGGAAATTGACCGCAGAGGAAGGCAAGCTGACCTGAATAATGACGTATTGCTTAAGGCTCTGGACGGAATCCCATTCATATTCGTTGAGGAACTATCCGAGAAGTTGAATTGTTCCAGTTTCACAGTGCATAGACACTTAAGAGAACTTAGAAAGTGTCTGCATTCGGAAAATGGGTGAAACAAATGTGTAGCAACGAGTAACAATTTTCCCTTCGTTGCTTTCTGGTTTATAAGAAACTAGACGGTACCCGGCGTGCATTGCTGCACCTAACAAAAAGAAATACATGCTTTATTATGGCAAACTGCTGGACCGATTTTGACACAACTTCACAGAAACACCCTCGGACCAATACGGAAGATTGCCTGAATTTTGATCTCAATCGTTGCGGTGGTTTCGAAATCCATAGCACACATACAAACATAAGTAAGATGGGTTTTTATGAGAACATTCTGAGTCCTAGGCAGTGGCTGAGTTCTGCTTCCTCCTGGACAAACTTGTTATGATCAACAATTAGACCGATTGAAGTCAACTTTTGAAGACAAACGGTCAGCATTGATCAATCGCCGAAGGATACTCTTGCAACAAGACAATGCTAGGCCACATTTTGCAAGAGAGACAATTCATAAAATCCATAAATTATGGTTCATCTGTCAGCTTGTAAAACCATCTGAGCAATCGGAGATTGAGAAATCCTTTTAAGCCGGAGGAATTTTTTACACCAGTACGATATGATTAGGAGTTATGACAAATATTATGACCAGTGAAAATGCTCCAGATTTTTATTTAATTATGCTTTTTTTAATTTAAATGTGGCACACGAAAACCCGCATTATTTATGGGATGTCCTGATATAAAAATCATTCTAATTAACATGTGTATATGAATGGCAGAATCCACCGTATCTCCGAAGCTACCAGATTTAGAAATTTAACATTTTTCATTGTTTCGGCAGGAAAACCCACCTATTGGCTAACCGACTCAGAAAAAATTCCCGATCTTATCGATTTTTTCGTTTCAAAAGGCATTTATGATAAATTTATTACAGTTGAAGAAAGTTTTGATCTCTCTTCTGACCACTCTCCGGCAATTTTATTACTTGGTGAAGCGTTGATCAAGAAAGAAGGACCTCCAAGACTTACTAGCAATAGACCAAACTGGGAGGGCTTTAGAAATGATTGCGAAAAAAATATCGCCTTAAATGTAGCATTTAAAACACCTTGTGAACTAGAGGACGCAACGAAAAGTATCCAAGTGAAATCATTGAACTGATAAGGGAGAAAAGAAAAGCACGAAAGAAATGGCAAATCACTCGTGCACCGCAGCATAAAAAGATCCTCAACCGACTATGCAATCGCCTTAGAGATAGTATTCGGGAATTTAAAAGCAAAAAGATAGCGACCTACCTTGAAAATCTCTCCACTGGAAGAGAATCAAATTATTCACTTGCCTCCTCAAATGCAAGCGCCACCAATTCGGAAAAATGATAGAACTTGGGCCAAGAGCGACAAAGAAAAGGCAGAACTTTTTGCTTTACACTTAGAAAAAAAACGTTTAAGCCATTCAACGACCCTTTATTAACGACCGACTCCCCAGTCACAACATCTGACAACTTTAAAGTAAAAAAAGTTGCATTAATTGAACTGATGGAAGTGATTAAAAATCTAAAGATTAATAAAGCACTGGGTTACGACTTGATAACGGCGCAGGTAGTCAAGGAATTACCGAATAAAACTCTTATAAAACTGCTATATTTGATTAACGCTTCGTTCAGATTGCTCGAGACAATGGAAAGTCGCAGAGATTATAATGATCCCGAAACCAGGCAAACCTCTGAATGAGAAGAAATCATATCGGCCTATTTCCCTATTGCCGGTTATCTCTAGAATATTCGAAAAACTACTTTCTAAATGACTATAACCCATAATCAACGAAAGTCGTCTCATTCCTGACCATCAGTTTGGATTTAGAGTCAAACATTCTACAATCGACCAAGTCGACAAAATAACTGACGTGATTAAGAAAACCCTCGAAGAAAAAAAGATTTATTGTGGGGTATTTCTTGACGTCTCACAAGCTTTCGATAAGGTTAGGCACGAAGGCTTGGAGTATAAATTGCAACGATTACTGCCACGCCAACTCTTTCTAATCTTACGATCGTACCTCACCGAAAGACTTTTTCGTGTTAAGCACGGAAATGATTTCTGATTTCAAGGAGATTGTGGCCGGAGTCCCACAAGGAAGTGTCCTTGGCCCACTTCTATATGTACTATACACGCGTGATATCCCGCAGGAAAGAAACTGCGTCGTCGCCACGTTTGCGGACGATACGGCGATATTGACAACGGGAGATACAATTGAAGCAGCAACAGAAAGGCTGCAACATGCTATTAATAAAGTAAACGCTTGGACGTATTGTGCTGAACGAAAGCAAATCTACTCAACTCAACTTTACCTACAAAAAAGTGGATAGATTACCTATATATTTAGACACGGTTCAAATACTATACGCGAACGAAGCAAAATATTTAGGAATGACTCTAGATGTTAAGCTTAAATGGAAATCGCACGTAAAAAAGAAACGCGACGAGCTCGAAAACAAATACTGACAAATGTACTGGCTACTCGGAAAACATTGGAAGTTGTGCCTACATAACAAACTGCTTATCTATAAGCAAGTGCTAAAACCAGTGTGGACGTATGGTCTACAACTATGGGGTTGTACCAGGAAAAGCAATAGAAACATCCTACAAACTTTTGAAAATAAAGTTCTTAGAATTATCGTTAGCGCACCGTGGTACATACGTAACGAAGATATTAATCGGGACCTGGGAATTCCCAGCGTCGTCGAAGAGATAACAAAATTTGCTAGTCAACACAAAGATCGTGTACACGGCCATTGTAGCAGTACCGTCATTAACAATTCAATTCGTCGTTTGCCAAGGACAAAACCTTTTGACTTCGCGTCATAGTATATGCCGGTCGTGAAAACGGCAGGAACTTTCATTGGAATTTAACTTGCCTAGAGTGCAACATTCTTTTTAAATTACATACGAACATCTTTTTCCAAAAATCACGAGTCTAGTAAGTGAAAATAAAACTGCTGGATAAGCGTCGGCTTAGTTGTAGTATTAACCTTGAAGTGTGGTGTTTTTAGTGAGTAAAAATGTCACACTACCATAAGGACGCGCGGTCGGGCCTTATGGTGTCTTTAGAAGTTTTTCACCCTCTCGGCAAAAAAAAAAAATAAAAATTTCATTGTGGTTCCTTTAGGGACCCAGACGAGAGATGAGACGAGGTTTTCCGAAATTTCAACTCTAAGCGGTAAAAAAATGAGGTTTAAATCCTTAAAAATTACCTTTTCCGATACAACTTTTCATTAAAAAGCACAGCTTATCGTAATTAATTTATATTCTTTTTAGCTATTTAATCTACCACTATTTTAAGCTATAAATCATTTTTCAACTCTTTCCTGCAGAAAACAATTTGTTCAGCGATATGGACTTTAGCCACAATCGGTGCATCAGTGTGGTTTCTGTGGTTGGCTGCATGTTCTTAGCACTGACCAGATACTTAACGGTACTTTAATAAAGACAGATTTACTCGAAAATTGCTCTAACAAATTTGCTCCAAATTAATATTTGAGTAATTAGTGGACATACATATATCAATAGATGGCGTTCCATGCTTTTGCCAAAAATGCGTATAACGGTACTTTAGTTAATGACCGATTATTGGAAATTGGCTAATTTTCATATATGAAACTGAGGATTTTGTTCAAAATCAAATTCCCCAAATAATTTTATCTATTTTTAGTTGATTTAAATAAATATCATAATAATAACTAGGGTTAAAATTAAAATTCCGATTTCGCCTCGATCCGTGACCCTGTAGTCCCCCGATATGAAGTTTGAAATAAATCCGTTCAGCTGTATAGGCTGCAGTCGGATATACATATAGACAGACAGATAGACAGAATTGCAAGACACACTTTTTTGAGATTTTCGTTTATACTCGTAGTAATGTTAAGATTGATTTTGATCAAACATTTTCAGGAAGCCAATACTTGCTCTTTCAGGTGCAAGCAATAAGATAAACTTGATAGATTTGAAGATTACCGAAATCATCTTACGAGTAAATGTCAGTTCCCACCCTGACTATTCCATTGGCTTTCTCATTTTCGATTTTTAAAATTTTGCGCGACAGAGTTTAACTGTTTTCAAATACCGTCGGCTTAGTATCAAAACCATCTTAGTCTTGATTTTGCAGTAAAGTCCAACACTATCGTGTGGACATCTCGAAACATTTTTTTTTTCTTAAACAATCTACTCGTAGACACCACATGTCACTAAGTAAAAAATACAAGTGTTTTTTTGTGTCTCTTGTCGTGTCGAATGAACTTAGGATTTTTTTGATATTTGTAGTAATGGTTACGAAGGGAACAATAAAATCTATAAGCATCAATAATATCCGAAATTCGATATTTTGCGAACGGTTTTTGAACCACATTAGTGCAAATTGATATTTCTCAGCTGGAGGCAACACAGCGCTGGATGCCAACATTCTCCAATTTCCTATTCGGTTCGAATGTTCCCAATTAAAGTTAATGTAAGAAGTTGGGAAGTCGGTTTATATATTCATCTACTATTGATTTAAGGATTCATTGAATTGCATTTCCTGCCTAATATACAGTAACGGACATAGAAATCCGGGCAGGGTAAACGAATTCTTCGACTTATATTCTCTTGAGAACTAGCAGGTAGTTTTTTAGGATTTTGCATAAAAAGGCTTTGATGGCGTGATTCTAGTTCACTTTGTAATAATCCATTGAAAAAAGAAGTAGTTTGAGTGAAAGTGGAAATAATTTTATTAATATGGAAAATAAAAAGAAAATGAGTGAAAAAACAAAAGTCGAAATAATGACTTACTAAAAATTAAGTGTTCGTGATATAGTGGGAAAAGTAATATTCAGCAAGTCGTCAGTGGCTGAATTCATCAAAAAATTCGAGGCAACGGGCTCATTGCAAAGAAAAAAGGGGACGGGTCGCAGAAGAAAGACCACCAGCCCTGAAGATCAGCTTTAAAAAATGTGATCTGCTCAGATGAGTCCAAGTTCAACATATTCGGCTCTGACGGAATACAGTACGCGAGGCGAAGAACTGGAGAAAGATTCAATAATGAGTGCGTGACAACAACCGTGAAACAAGGAGGCTCAAGGATGATTTGGGGATGCTTTTCCTATCACGGCGTTGGACGGCTGTCTCTAATGTTCCATCTGTTAGAGCCAGCCGACATAAAAATCCGGACATAGTGAAAAAACTAATTTTAGAAGAATAATTTTGGAGGTTTTAAAGATCATCAAGATCCATCTTTACCGAACGTTAATTTGTTGAAATAAATTTCAGATTCGGAAAACAATAAACATCAAAGCAAAATCCTAAAAAACTACCTGCTAGTTCTCTAAATAATTGAAGTTAAATAATTTATTTACCCTGTCCGGATTTCTATGTCCGTTACTGTATCTGTACTATTAACTATTCATTATTTATTTAATTGGTACAAAATATCTTGTATCTGCATAGGACAAGTTGGCCCAAAATGTATTTGTGGAAGGCAAAGCAGGATTAGTCAGGGCACTGTTCGGACATGAATTCTTTTGAGAATCTGTTGGCTTTATTAAGTGCAGGCCCCATAGGAGAGACTGCATGACTAAAACGAAGCTCATAAAAGAATCTCATAGTTTCTGTGCCAAACCGACTTTAAGATGTCATTAAATCCAAAGACAAACACATTTCTTATTGAACTGTATCAAAAATATAATCTATTTAACCTTCTTTAAATTTTGATGGCCATTAAGGAATTTTTGAAAAATTCTCCCACATATTTACATTCATTCGCACAATACTGTATGTACCAAAACAAAAACAAAACATTTCGCCACTGATAAATAGTGTTAAGTATTTGGCCTTTTGTGGAACGCTTTTCTCGTTATGGGTCAGAGCTACAATTTTCATGTGAGCAAAATGATAGCATTATTGGGGAATTACCATTTCGTGTTCTATTGCTGCAATAAAGATGGTAATTGCTAACTTTTATCAATATTTACGAATACTCTGAATAACAATAACATAAAACTATGGATGTTCTTTCGAAAATGAGTCGATATCACCATTGTAGTGGGAAGAAGCAATAGCTGATTAAAATGTTAATTGCTGCAGGAAAAACATACCAATTCATACAGGAGGTTTTTCATTGTTCCGCGAAACTAGAAAATTGAGAAAAAAAAAAAAAATAAAATAAAAAAAAAAACACTTCTAGGGACGATTAAACCATTGCAAGAATGGCAAAGCAACGTCCGTCATTACCTTAATATTAAACAAGATTTAAAACTGGAAATGAACATTGCATAATCAGAAGACCTTTAATGGTAGAAGTCCCAGAAAGCTACCTTTTCTAAACAAAAACAATATTGCAAGAGGATTCAAATTTGCTTCAGAACGCATTCATTGGCCATCTTCAAAACGGCTAAATAATTTGTGGAGCGATCAAAGTAAAATAGTTTTATTTCGCGCTAATGAACGTCGACAATATGAGTATGTTCGAAGACCCCCATCCTCTGAACCAGTTCACCATTAAGATAGTTAAACCTGGAGATCAATGTAATTATGAATCAGCATGTTTATGTTCCCTTTGCAGAGGACAATATGGCGAAATAACATATCGAGTGGCCCCATCAGCTTCTTGACCCCAATCGCAGAGAGAACTTATGGGTGGATATTAAATTTGCTGTTTCTAATGCCAACCAGAACTGTAAAGTACTGTAGGACATTTGTACTGCAGTACTGTGTAAGTATGCTTTTACTTGTACTTGGATAACAGAAGTATTGTACAATGTATTTGGTATTTGAAAATCAACTAGTACAAGTATTTGTTCAAGTACTCTCTTCTATGTACATTTACATTTAGTATTTCATCCTTAATTATCTACAGTGAAACTAGAAATATAAATTCATCAATATCTAAGTCGTAGTAGTTTTCCCTTCCATCGTTGATTGATTGGCGATTTAAAGACTTAAAAAGGACTTGTCCTTGAGAAGTTATTGAAAAGTACTTGAAAATGTACTGGACAATATTGCAGCATCCAGTAAATGCACTTAGAAGAGAACACATGAAAAAATACTTGTACTTGGCAGTGGCCTGGCGTCCATACAAGCCGATTCCTTCCTGCTTCCCTTTTCAAATATCAAACATTTTTATTTCGCCACTTGCCAACCATCACATTCAATTATTTGTTCATCAAACCATTTTTCATTCATAAATCATAACTTTATACACGCTCGAAGATTAAATGCTGCGACCACTTCGGTTGTTTATTCATTTTTACTCATACACAAACTCGCACACATAAGTAGGCGATACAAGTATGAACTCCTCTAGCGAGAGAGCGTGCAATGAATTTTTTTGAAAAGCCGTTCATTTTCCGGCTTATGCATTCATTTCTTCACAGTACGAACTTTCAACTCTATTCCTTTCTGGCATATAAGTTAACATCGTCAACCACTCGCACGCGCAGCGGAAATGCTGACCTAGCGTCTGGGGCGAGAAACGAATTTCCAGGGAAATTCACGTTGGGAAATAAAATGCAAGCTAGGGAAATCAACATTGCAATAAACTAATGAAAATGCAACCTTCAATAATTTTACTTGTACGAGTCTTCTTTATTTTTAAGTTAGTCTTAATCGATACTTCATACAATAAAGGACAGGGCAATCTGCCCTGAAAAGTATTTTTTTTTAAATAATTTCGGCGTAAATTCTATTAACTGGCGCCCGAGCAGGGACCGTGCGGTTTTACTAAATAGTCAATACGCGTACGAATAATAAACGCACTTATAAACTAAAATAATCGTGGAAATAGTGCTAGTGAGAAAAATATAGTGGACACCAAGCCGCGAAATCATCGCTAGTGCGTGAGACAAAATAGTGGACACCAAGCCGCAAGTTTCATAGTGGACACCAAGCCACGAAATTTTCACTATAGTGCGTGTAAGCAACAAAAGTGGACACCAAGCCGCAAGTTGTGTAAAGTGGACACCAAGCCACGAAATTATTGATAGTGCGTGTAAAACAAAGTGGACACCAAGCCACAAGTTTCGTAACGTGGACACCAGGCCACGAGACTGATTAGTAATTGTGTAGGGGAAAAGAGGCCCCCGAGTAATCCTGTAAAACAGGGATAAAAAGGAGTTCCGGAATAGCGAACAGCCGCCCCAACCAACAGCCACGGTCCAGAACCCATCTTCGTTATGAGAATTGAAGCCGTTATATTTCTGTAAGAATATTTTTGTCCTTTGTAATTTGTAATCGATTTTGTAACATCCTAAGACTCAACTAGAATAAGATCCAAATTTTAATTTCTGTAAGAACATTTTTTTTTTTATACATAATTCGTAATTATTTGTGTAACAACTTAAGACTCATCTAGATTAAGACCCATTTTAATTATTTTTGATTCAATTTCAATTGCGAATCTCGGTTCACATTCATTGACTTAATTTCAATCACAAAAATTTCAAAATGTCGAACCCAAATAACTTAATCAGACCAGCCCGCTTAGAAGTACCAGGAGAAAATGCTGCTCCTCCTGCTCCTCCTGCCCCCTCCTTTACAAACCAAATAGACGATAACTTGGTACATCTCATAACCAGACTCGTAACCGAAACACTACACATTCAGGGACGACAGATATTTAATTCAATTATGAATCCAGCCTCAGATATCAATAATGATATTGATCAACCGATTAACACCACTGATCAGAATCTTTCCGACATGGACAAAGTTCCAGATGTGGTTAAGAGTTTGCGCGAGTTTTCAGGTGAAGCTCAGGAGTTCAACTCGTGGAAGAAAAGTGTTGAAAGAATACTTAAGATCTACGAGCACCTCAAGGGTACTCCAAAATATTATGGCATCTTGTCCGTTATTAGAAATATAATAACAGGCCATGCCGATATAGCGCTCGAATCATATAATACCCCTTTAAACTGGGAAAAGATTTCTAAATGTTTGACTCTGCATTATGCAGATAAAAGGGATCTAGGGACACTCGAGTACCAAATGACGACTTTGGTACAGGGTAACAATACAATACCCGAATTCTATCAAGCAGTTTATCATCATTTATCTCTGATTCTTAACAAACTCGGTTGTATTGACATGAGCCATGAGTCGTTAAATAACATGACTCAATGTTATAGAGATAAGGCACTTGATACTTTCGTTAGAGGGTTGAAAGGCGACCTTCCCAGATTACTCAGTATAAGGGAACCCGCAGATTTGCCGCAGGCTCTGCATCTTTGTCTTAAACTCCAAAATGTTGACTTCAGAACTCAACACGCCAATAATTCCCAATCAACAGCTCGGAAAACCTTCCAGCAAACACCTCCACCGGTTCCTCCTAGAAGATTCAATCCTCCACACCCAGTTCCTGTTCCAGCCCCAAGGCGAGAGTTCTTTCCACAATTGCTTCATAACCCTAGTCAACCTCAGCAACCCCAATTCCACAGGCAACCACAATATCACTCTAGGTCTTTCCAACAAGCCCAACCGCAACGGTTTCCACCAAACCAACGCGAACTTCCTCCCAAGCCTATGGACATAGATCATTCCATTAGAACTCAGAGGGTAAATTACCTAAATAGACCAAGAAACCAGCCTACTGCACAGAAGCGAGAGCACTCACAACAAGTTCATCAACCCTATAAAATGCAACGAGTCTACCATACTGAAGAAGCCGTCGCCGAAGAACAAGAAATAGAACAATACGAAGCCACGATGAACCAAGAAGATCAAAACCACGAACAAACACTTACGGAATACAGTGACGACCAAACAGACGAACAATATTTTGATCCACCGCAACAAGTTGATGACATATATTTTTTAGATTAAAACACTCTTCGCTTCCTTATTTCGAGCACGTTGCAAAGAGTGGACAGGTGTATAAATTTCTAATTGACACAGGCTCGAACAAAAATTACATTCAACCACGACATATACGCAATCCTCTCCCCAACAAAAAGATTTTCTATGCTAATTCCGTAGGGGGAAACATTAGAATAACCCACCATAGTCTTATTCCTCTTTTTGGTACTGAAATAGGCCCCTTACAATTTTTTATACTTCCTACCCTTATATCATTCGACGGCATTATAGGGAACGATACCCTTAAAAGCCTGAATGCGGTTATTCACATAAATGATAACTATATGAAAGTTCACCAGAACACTTTTATCGAACTTAAACAGCATCTAACTGAAACCGTAAATAGCGTAAATATCCGAACATCCCATTTGAATGACGAAGACTCTAACTATCTCACTAAAGTTATTGGGTCTTTTCCGAAACTCTTCTCTGATCCTGACGAGAAACTTACTTATGCGACAACTGTGAAAGGAGAAATTCGTACAATAGGTAACGAACCAGTCTATTCGAAATCCTACCCCTACCCAAGAGGACTTAAAGAAGAAGTTGAAAAACAAATCAACCAACTTCTAAATGATAATATTATCAGGCCGTCGAAATCTCCATATAATTCGCCAGTCTGGATCGTCAACAAAAAATTGGACGCTTCAGGCGAAAAAAAATATCGAATGGTGATCGACTACCGAAAACTTAACTCGGTCACCATTGCCGACAGATACCCCATTCCGGAAATCAATGAGGTCCTAGCTAACCTCGGCGACAACAGATGGTTTTCTGTCATAGATTTGAAGAGCGGATTTCACCAAATCAAGCTCAGAGAATCCGATATTGAGAAAACGGCGTTCTCTATCAATAACGGGAAATTCGAGTTCACTCGTCTTCCCTTTGGTTTGAAAAATGCTCCGGCGATTTTCCAAAGAGCTCTCGACGATATCCTAAGAGAGCACATCGGAAAACGATGTTACGTCTACATCGATGATATTGTCATCTTTGGAAAAGACAAGGCTGAACATTTTAAAAACCTGAAAGCCGTCTTTGATACTCTAGAACGCGCCAACATGAAGATTCAGTTGGATAAATGCGAATTTTTCAAGACCGAGGTGGAATTCTTAGGATTCATCATCAGCACTGATGGCATTAAGACTAACCCTAAAAAGGTTCATGCCATTACAGAGCTACCACCCCCAAAAACGCTCAAAGACCTGAGATCTTTTCTAGGTATGTCAGGGTATTATCGCCGATTTATCAGAGATTATGCGAAAATAGCGAAACCCCTGACATCCCTTTTAAGAGGGGAAGACGGACGAGTGTCCAGACATCTCTCTAAAAATAAAAAGATAGATCTTGACGAAAATTGCATTTACTCATTTAACCAAATTAAAGACTCCTTAACTTCCAAAGAAGTAACTCTCACTCACCCGAACTTTAACAAAGACTTCGAACTCACGACGGACGCATCCGACTATGCAATTGGTGCTGTCCTATCCCAGGACAGAAAACCCATAACATTTCTCTCAAGGACACTGACAAAGACAGAAGAAAGCTACGCCACTAACGAGAAAGAGATGCTCGCCATCATCTGGGCTCTAAACTCGCTTAGGAATTTCCTTTACGGATCAAAAAAGGTAAATATTTATACGGACCACCAGCCATTAACATATGCGCTGAGTAATAGAAACACAAACCACAAGATGAAGCGATGGAAGGCAATTCTGGAGGAGTACAACTACGAACTCAAGTACAAACCAGGAAAGGAAAATGTAGTTGCCGATGCTTTATCTCGACTGCCACAAAAAACACAAATAAATTCAATGACCATGACGCAACATAGTGATGAGAGTTCTTCACATAACCTGATACCAGCAGTTGAAGTACCCATTAACGTTTTTCGAAATCAGCTGATTTTAGAAATCGGGGACACAACTAGCCATCAATTCTTAATTCCATTCCCCACGTACCACAGACACGTTTTTGTACAACCCAGTTATAGCAACTCAGATATCATTTCAATTTTTAAAAAATATTTAAATCCCAGTGTAATAAATGGCTTGCAAACAAAAGAAGAAATAATGGGCCGAATACAAAACATTTATCCCGAACATTTTTCCAAATACAAAGTTAGATACACTCAAACAATAGTTGAAGATCTGGCCAACGAAACGGAGCAGGAAGAAAAAATATTAAGTATCCATCGCAGGGCACACCGTAATCCAGAAGAAAACCGCATACAACTTCTTCAACATTTTTATTTTCCGAAAATGGCATCAAAAATCAAAAGACTAGTAAAAGTATGTAGAATTTGCAAAGAAAACAAATATGAACGACACCCAAATAAACCTATCCTTGAACCAACTCCAATCCCTAATTATCCTGGCCACACTCTGCATTTAGATATTTATTCAACGGAAAAAAAACTGGTATTAACCGCCATATGCAAGCTCACCAAGTTCGCCAAGACTAAAATTATCAAGTCAAGAGCAATAACCGACCTCAGGCAACCTCTTCGAGAAATCTTATTCTCTTTCTGCATTCCCGAGAGTGTTGTCATAGACAACGAAAAAGCCCTTAATTCGGTATCCATATTATCCATGATGGAAGACGAGTTGGGCATTCGTATTCACAGAACACCACCCTACAAATCCGAAGTAAACGGGCAGATTGAGCGGTTTCATTCAACTCTCTCAGAGATTATGAGATGCCTCAAGGCTGAAAAGGTATCCCGATCCTTCGAGGAACTGCTCGAAAGAGCCACTAACGAATATAATTTTACAATTCACTCCACAACAGGAAAAAAACCGGTCGAACTCTTCTTTGGTCGATCTCCACAAATAACCCCCGAAGAACTTGATAAAACCAGGCAGAATAATATAGATAAAATTATCCAAAAACAAGAACAAGATTTAAGTTATCATAACCAAACCAGGAAACCATGTAAGATGTACCATCCTGGAGACGTCATTTACATAAAGCATAACAAAAGAATTGGTTCTAAACTCACCGTCCGATATAAAAAGGAAGTAGTTAAGGAAAACAAAAATACAACTGTCGTGACTGAATCCGGCAAAACGATCCACAAAAGCAATATTAGGAACTGAACAATAAATTTCATATCTCTCTTTTCAGACATGCATTATGCATCGCGGAAGCGGAAATCCAAATTTTGGACTTCTCTAATTCTCAATTCGTTTCAATACACACTGGACAAACAAAGATACAGAACGGAAATTTCAAATTAATCCATGACATTGACCTCGACCAATACGACCAACTCTTGACCAAAATTTCTCCAATGCTTAAACTTAACGAAACAAGGAACGATTCCCTTTTCCTATACCTTTCCCATGAGCACGAGCAAATAAAAAATTTGATATCTAACCTAAAACCAAAAAGGGTAAGAAGATCTCTAGATTTTATAGGTTCGACGTGGAAGTGGATTGCCGGTAATCCCGACCACAACGATTTCATTACTATCAAAAGAAAAATGAATAACCTACTTACTAACTCTAACGATCAAGTTGTAATAAATAAATTGCATAATGAAAGAATTAATAACATAACCAAGATTACGAATGAGATTGAATCAATGCTAAAAACCAATAAAAATTTCAACAGAGATGTAATATTAAATATTCAATACAAATTTAAAATTTTAAAAGAAGAATTAGTTAACATTAATTTGGCCATACATTGGGCGAAACTAGGAATTGTTAATTCAATGATTTTATCAAAAGAAGAAATAAGCCTAGCTGTAAAAACACTAAATCAAGAGAATGTCCCTTTCACTACTATAGAAGAAGCTCTTAATTTTGCTGAAATAAAGATAATAACAAACACAGCTTCCATACTTTATATTGTTAATATCCCTACTACCGATCCTTCCACATATGAACGAATATTATTAAAACCTGTGAAGAGAAATGGAGTAGCCATAGAAATAGACTATAAAGAAGTTGTAAGAAACAAAAACGAAATTTTTGGCGTAACTAATGATTGTAAAGTAATAAATAGTGTTTCAATTTGTAATAAAAGAGATCTTATAAATATTGCTAACTCAGCATGTATTCCCAACCTATTAAATAGTAAAATAGCAACATGTAATAAAGTGAATAGTCAGCATATCCCGTCGATCGAGGAAATAACAAGTGGAATGATCCTGCTTAACGACTTTAACGGAACTCTCCAAGTCGAATCCACGCCTCGGAACCTTACTGGTACCTTCCTTATTAAATACGAGAAAACCAACATAACGATAAATAATAGAGTATTTGCGGCATACGAAGCTTCTACACACACCGTTCTTCCAGCCATACTGCAGCCAACACCCATAGAGAACAGATTCCATCGACTATTGTCGCTCGAAATGATGGGCGAACTCCACATCAACAATACCAAAAGTATCGAGTTGCTCAAAAGCGAAAACGAAGCTTACGCATTCATCAGCTGCGGAACAATAAGTCTCATCGGGATTATCCTAGTAATTATCACCATCTATAGAATCATAACAAGGCATTCAAGTAATGAAACCAGAGGCATGATCCAGCAGCAAGAAATTAAGAACATCGAAGCTCCACCACACACTGAAAGTTTACCAAAAGGAAGAATCCAACAAACAAAGTTCAACGACCTTCCTTACTTTTAGGCGATTGAGGACCATCGCATTTAAAGGGGGAAGAGTTAACATCGTCAACCACTCGCACGCGCAGCGGAAATGCTGACCTAGCGTCTGGGGCGAGAAACGAATTTCCAGGGAAATTCACGTTGGGAAATAAAATGCAAGCTAGGGAAATCAACATTGCAATAAACTAATGAAAATGCAACCTTCAATAATTTTACTTGTACGAGTCTTCTTTATTTTTAAGTTAGTCTTAATCGATACTTCATACAATAAAGGACAGGGCAATCTGCCCTGAAAAGTATTTTTTTTAAATAATTTCGGCGTAAATTCTATTAACTTATAGTAGAAGTTTATTTGCGATTTCTTTGTCTAACATACATTCGCTTATGAGGAAAATAACCCGCGATTTCTCGGCTTTTGTGGATGAACATTGGTGGAGGAGAAAGGTTTTAGTTCGAGGGAGTTTTTTTTTTTTTTTTTATTGTAGGCAACAAAATAAGCCGACGAAAATCGAGTTATTGGGTGATGTAGTGGTTCGAACGGCGTTTGAGGTTTGAGGTTATTGAAAATTTGGATACAAATTTTTGTGATTTTTGTGACTGCTAATTATTAGAAAATTTAAAAAATTTAGCAATTACATATTGGTAGTTAAGTTTGTGTTTTAAATTATTAAATTATTATAAAATAGTGAGTGAGCTAAGTGAATAGTTATTAGCTATATACCAAGTAAGTTTCATAGACACTGTAGTTCTTCTAGGAAAACAAGAGCTGGCATTCCGGGGTATCAGAGACTCGATGGCAATATCATTCGCGTATAGTGAACGTCTTATTCAATTGCAGAGAAGACATAGAGCTTGCGAAGCAAGAGATCGAAGGTTTTGAGTCATGGATTACAAAATATCTTCTTTAATTACCCTATTTCATGGAATTTTTAATTTTACTACTTCAAAAAAAGGAACTCTAAGTTTTATACACTACCCCTTCACTTAAAAAGCTTGAGGTTTTTCAACTTTATAAGCATTTTAATACGGAAATGCTTAGAGATACTCGTACTCTTTTTCAAACTGTAACATTGTGTGAAATGTTTTTAACCCTGCCTTTGACTGTGGCCTCTGTCGAAAGATGTTTTTCGACTTTAAAAATAGTCCACACTTAAGAAATTCCCACAAAGAAGAAAGACTCTCAGACCTGATATTTTTATCTATCGAAAAGCACATTCTTTTAGAAATTAAAAATAATTAAAATTTGAAAGAGTTTTAGCAGAATTCGTAAAAAAGAATCGTAGGATAGCTTTAGAGTACAAATAGGTAGTACATAATTGTAATTGCTAAATTTTTTATATTTAACAACGCTCCGAGTTATGATTAACTTATATAGATTATTCTGCCCAGAACGGCTTCTTTCGAAGCCACTTTTTTATGCGATGAGCTCATTGTCTACGTAAATTCCAATGACTTAAAGTATAACAAAGGTGGCTTGGATTGCATGTCTTAAGTCTGTGTTTCTAATAAGCACCAAAATGGTAAGTCTTGAATAAAACATTTTACTTCAACTTTTTTCGACTTCCCTCTCTTGAAATTTCACCCCACGCCACTGGTACTTGGTGATTTTCAAATATCAAGTACATTGTACTTACTCGTATGTATGTTTTCCAAGTACAAGTACAAGTTCAAGGTACTGGGTAATTGACTGGTACTGGTACTTGGAAGTTTACAGGTGCCAAACTAACAAACGTACAGCAATCATGGAAAGTTGTACAGTTGGCATGGCCATCAATCCCTGCAAAGCGTCGCCAAAGTAGCAAGCAACTCGATGCAAGGGTAAAGGTAATCTGCTACACGGCCCTCATTCGGCCCATGCTCGCATATGGATGTCCCGTGTGGTTCAACATAGGGGCAAGTAGGATGGAAAAGATTCGGGTGTTTGAGAGGGCCTGCCTTTGGGCTTGCCTTCACTTGTACAGAACACCAGAGTCTCAGTACAAAAAATGTTATTCTAATGAGGTCCCATACAACAGGGCGGATCTGATAAGAGTGGACAATTTCCTGGTCAAAATGACTCGAAGGCACATTGCAAGAGCAATGACCTCGATGAATAACCTGATCTTCGGGGCTTATTACCCCAACCATAGGTACCATGAGAGGGTGCGCCTTAACGCCTTTGTCCCTCCAGATGCATTCCTCTATTTCAATCAGGCAGGCCTGATCCAGAATAAATCAGCGGTGCCGTTAATCTTCCACGTTGCCCGGACAACTGTGGACAGGCGGCTCAACTACAGCCGAGACGTCGCACAGAGCACTGAGGACCGCCTCCGATTCAGTAGATCGGTATCGGGGCGCGATATTAAAGATGTGAAGAAGCAGCACCAGCAATTCTGGTGGTTACTAGAGAGAGATCCCTCGTCGATCCCTTTTGATCCGGGGTAGGTCCAGTACGGCAAAGTTGGCCGCCATATTTTTGTCTTGGCCGGCTTACATAATGTCTAGGTTAAGTAGTTTCAGTTTATTTATACGAAAAAAAAAAAAAATTAAACAGCACTTGGATATGTCAAAAAAAAAAAAAAAACCCATAAAATTGTAGAAAGGTATACAAATCTACTACACGTGATTTTTTCACACCTAAGAAAGCTCGCTGTTATTAAGTAGTAGCGACTTAACTAAAAATCGACGGGAGAAAGCCTCACACGCAATAATATGTTTCGCTATAAATATGTTAAACTCTCAGTAGTCAGAACATATTTGATTTTAGAGCAGTCGCTCGCTGCGCTCGGTTCTATTCAGTTTTCTGCCTCGCAGCTGCTTTACCCTTATACAATCCCTCTCCTGTTAATCCGTACAAATTAATTATGTAATGTATAAGTTTCTTGGACATCATAGTATAAGTCATTTTTGTATTCGCCTTCAGGCATGCTCATTTTATTAAAAATGGTTTTTCTACGAGTACACATTATGAAATTGAAAATGTTTCCCTGTCTGTCAACGCGACTATTTATAACTCCGTTTCTGATGCGATTTTCTTCAATATATTGAAGCATTTTCTGAGCACTTAAACGGCTACATGCAACAATCTTCTGACTTCAGAACCTTGAGCCGTGATGTTATATGTGTACCGAAGTCGGGTAAAAATCATCAGTGCGGTGCATTTACAACGATATGACGTCTAAACTATAAACAGTATGTCAAAGCAGTGAGTTCACAAAGATCTTCAAAAAGGTCTGCAAAGGCATACAACAAACAATAAAAACTTTTTATGTTTTAACGTTCAGTTTACTTACGTGCCATAGAACATGAGAATGACTGAACCGATTTCAATGTAGTTTTCTTCCGTCTATTAACTATTTATCTAAGAAGGATTGAAGCTACATTTCATTATTCCCAGAGATCAGTAATCTTGAGCACTCAAAATATTCCACAATTCGGGGAAAAAATATTATAATATATAATACTATTAGAGAAATATCAAATTATTGTATGAGAAACTTTTAGAACTAGAAAAGAAATACTCGTATACACTAACATGCAAAAAATAGCCGCAATCGAGTAAAATTTTGACTTTGACCTTTCATTATCGAGTAACTAGGATTCTTAATAGTTTCCTTGTTTTTGAAGTCGCCTAGGTTTTTGATTCGTTTTATGACCCTGAAGTGGAAAGTTCGCAACGGACGGCAGAAATAAACACTTCTTACTAGAAGTCTAGAATGGACACGTGAAAGGCACAATTGGACCCAATATTAGTGGCTAAAGGTCATATTCTCAGATGAGTCCAAATTCAACCTGGAATTTTCAGACGGAAAGACTACAGTTCGACGTCGACCTAGAGAATGGTTGAATGAAGAATGTGAAGCAGCTTGTAAGAAAAAGTGGAAAAGGCTGTAAAATACAAAGAGGTCATAGAAAATGGAGTGGTTCTCACTATAGAGAAAGTGAGCCAGTACTACATCGGTGTTGTGTTTCAGGACGATTCCGTACCTTGCCATCGTGCTCAGACCGTAAGTAAAGCATGAACTTTCCACTGTTATTTTGATAACTTTATCAATCTTTATTGTGATTTTAATGGATTTTATCCAATTCTTTTTCCAGGTTAAAAGTTACAAAAAATAATTGGGTATAAATTGACCCCATTGGCCCGGAAATCGAATGTGTGTAAAATTAAGGAACACAAAGCCAAGAAATGTGCAGGAAACCACATCGAAAAAATTTGGTATGAAGAAATAGACACCTGCTACATCAGCAGCCTTTACGATTCGAAAGGGTTGAAGGCCTTATAAAAGACGGCCACATTAATGATGAATCTATAATACATATTTTGTAAGTTATAAAACAATAAAACACATAGACTATAAATTGATTTTTAAAGGGTTAACAATTATAACGGGTTTTTTCCTTAAATAATACGACCCTAGTGTAGGTTTTCTGATTGAACCACTTAAGATTGACGTTTCTGGTACAAATAAAACCAAGATATTTCCACACTTTCAACAACACAGTGAACATAGCAGGAAAAAGTTAAAATTTTACTCGAGTGCGGCTTTCTGCTTGCATGATAGTGTACATCATTTCAATATTTTGAATCGATTCACACGTACAACCTCAGAATGGCTTAGTTCTTTTGAATGTAGTTTACTTTGTCTTTTAGAATTTTTTAAGCTATGATTATTGTTTTTCGAAGAGTTTTTATCATTAATTTTCCCAATGATTTTACTGTCTCAAGTGAATTAACTCCTACATATGCATGTATGAAGGTTATGAATTATCCATGAACTGGGCTAATAAGAGGTGATAACCAAGGCCACTTTATCTTAAGACAGTATCATAAAAAGCAGCTTTTCTGCGAAAACCAACTAAACAGTAAGTAGCATGATATAACTTTATTTCAATCCAAATCTTCATGTTGTTTCTCTGTTGATACCAAAGACGCACCTACTGAGCTTACAAGTATCGTCATTAGTTATTTCTACCATTCCACACAGTCTCGTGGGCGTTTACGATAATTTTGACCAAATACCATCTCCGAAAAGCTCATAGACTAAAAGGAATTTGTTAAGAACAACAATGGGTAGAATACATTCAAGTGGTTGGTAGAGTGAAAACACCAACACAACAGATTGTTCCGTAATAATCCGGTCGAAGAATATCTCGATAATCTATTAAAAACTATATAAAGACTCGGTCGTCACCCATATTTAATTTATCGCACTACTAATTAATATTACCTTTACGGACTAAAAATAAAACATTTATTAAAAAAGGTCAAAACACGCGTTGGGTGGTCGGTGACAACTTGGCAAATAAAAATCTTTCATTTTAAGTCTCTGATAAGAGTCCCTTTTCGGTAAATATTGACATGTCCCCGGAGAATTTTATTTCTTTATTATGCAAAGGTAGGTGTACTGCCCTATCCAAAAAAAAGCACATTTAAAAATCATGGCTATTTACTTAGGTTTTTGAGGCCAATAATAAATTCATAAACAATAAATAAATTACTTTACATTGCACGTTCTAGGAAAAAAGAATCATAAAATAGAATAAAGATTTTAAATTTTCCTGCTGTCGAACCCAGAATTTAGTGCGTATTTTTACCTCTTATTTATAGAATCCATTAGCCATGTGCTAGTTTGATTTTTCTGTTTTTAAAATGCTTTTCAATATCTGTGACGCGAACGCAAATTGCATGCAGATTTGGTAAACAAATCTGACCTTGACCGCCCTCTCTAATTGCATTGGTGCTACCATATCCCGTGAGAAGGTGGAACCTGTTGCTGTTTTCCTATTTCCATGACGTCACTCTCAGGAAAATACTATCCGATGACTTTCATTAAAGGGTGGCAGTCGCATGAAATTCCTGTCGACTGGAAAACTCACTGGAACAAAAGCTTTCCCCACAACCCAACATCCCCTAAATGTGGCGCCAAGTTTTCCATTTAAAATAAAATATTTTCATTCATGGATTTTAGTAGGTTCTCTGGCGGTCCTCGGTCATGTTCTGCTCGGAATACACATTTATATCTGCCAAGCGTGAGGTTCTCTCGTCGACAAAGCGCGATATTCAAAAAAATTTCAAAACGCTCCGTAGCGATATTAAATTTCACAGAAGGATGAGTGCTCGTACCCAGAGGCACTGAGGTGTTTGTTCGCTGAAAATGAATAAAAAATGAAATGTGCGTGCGTATGCTTGCGATAAGAGTGCCGAGAATTTGTTTTCTTCACAGCGTAAGAATTTTGATTCAGAAAATACACTAAATTCCAAATGTTACGATGCTTGCCGTGCATATGAAAACGGGATACCCTTGCTACTCAAAACAATGAATATTCAAAGAATTCGATAAATAGTGACATTCCACCGGAGTCTACTAAACGCCAACATGATGGACTACTCAGATTGGATTATGAACCAAACCGAGGTTAATACAACACTTTCGGGACCGAATCGAACTTTGAGTAGCGACCTGCAGCAGCAACAAACGTACTCGAGAATAATTTCCACGGCAGAACTGATCAGCGACTACCTGTCCCTGTACTACACGCCGATTCTAGTGTTTAGCGGTAGTATAGGCAACATACTTTCGGTCTTTGTGTTTTTCAAAACCAAGTTGAAGAAGCTCTCGTCGAGTTTCTATTTGGCAGCCTTAGCTGTTAGTGATACTTGTTTTTTGTTCGGTTTGTTCGCCCAGTGGTTAAATTTCGTAGAGGTGCACTTTTACAATCGCGAGTTCGTTTGTCAATTCTTTACATTCTTCAGTAGTCTGTGCAGCTTTTGTTCGGTATGGTTTGTGGTGGCGTTTACTGTGGAACGATTCATTGCTGTGATGTATCCCTTGAAGCGGCAGACTATGTGCACTGTGAAGAGGGCTAAGATTGTGCTAGTTGGACTAACCTTGGTCGGGTGTTTGCATTGCACGCCGTTTCTATTCGTTTCCAGCCCAAAGTATGAGTCAAAACTAAACTCAACTATTTGTGATATACGGCTTGAGTACAAGGTAATCTACTTCAATTGAGAAATAATGTAAACATAATCTTTAAATTTTATGATTTTCTCAAAACCCCCGAAGTTGGGCATAGAGGAACCGTATTAGAAGTAAGACACATCTTATTTTACACAGTTTTGCAAAGTTGTTTGATTGATGGGGCGTCCTTTTTTTTCTCCAACTTTACAAGGCGAAAAATGTAATCTTCTTCAGTTCCTCTATTATTCATAATATGGAAATATTAA
Organism: Pocota personata; assembly: GCA_963082735.1. Taxonomy (NCBI): domain Eukaryota; kingdom Metazoa; phylum Arthropoda; class Insecta; order Diptera; family Syrphidae; genus Pocota; species Pocota personata. Next base: position 69,426,923 of record OY720431.1, read on the forward strand.
AAACGATTGGCAGTCAAGAGTATAATATACGAGTATGCATACAAACAAGTGTGTAAGCATATGTAAGTATTTACCTCAGGGAACTTATCATTAAAATTCATACAGCGTTTTGGGACAGCTATGTATGGTTGAAATTGAATTTTGTGATGATAAACACCTGCATACATATATAATAGGAAGAATTAACTAAAGTTAACTAGAAGAAAGAGTGCTAAAGCCAAATGAGTTTTTTTTAATAATTAAAGATATTGTACACAGCTCACTCGACCGATTTCTGGGATATCTTAACCTAAAGCCACACTGCAGGTGGGTAGTATGTAGCTTGGATGTTGTTGACTGTTCAATGAAATCATCTCGATGTAAACGTAGAAAAACGGTTTTTCTCATTTATAAACAAATTGGTGTAAAGGATGGGTGTAGCTGTCTTGCTTTACAGCTGGCGATTCGATGGGCTTACCAGTTAGTTTGGAAGGAGCACTGCCGCCGGTGTTGTGTGACCGCCATTGGTAGAAACGCTCCCCGAGGGTTCCTTAGCGTTAGCGACTCAGCTAAAAACTTGCATTGCGAGCGCAGGGTTAGCATTCTAAAACTCTCGTGTACATAGTTTTGATTAGAGGAGGCCTTAATTCCATTATTAGAATAACTTACTATTTTAATGAAACCAGTATGAGAAAGTTAAAGTACGTCTACTAGCGTAATATCACACACTAAAAAGACGTAAGCCATATTAATGCACATAGTTCTATGCATATTTTCCTTCAAAATCACTTTATACTTATTTCCGGCATGAGTCATGTCATAGTAATTTAAAGTTTCCTTCAAATGCCTTGAAAAAAAAAAATTAAGTAGCAAACATTTTTAGGCGGCCTAGGGAACACGATCGAAATTAATTTTTTTTTTTTTGAAATTTGCGTTCTACTGTCCGAAAATGGCAACCAATGGAGTTCAAAACCCCTGCCACGACCAAAGTGAGCCGACACACACCCCGAAAATATTGTTGTTGTCAAGCGTCAAAGATACGAGTAACTAATATTACTTACAAAATAAATGTATGACATTTTCCAGCTTAACCTGTTCATGGCAGGTAGAAATATTGTTCACATAACTTCAGATTTTAGAAAAAGATGATTTTGATTATTATTTCTTTTTTGTTTTAATTTTTTGTGTTTTATACAAATTACAAACTAAAATTAATTCTCAAAAATATTTCGCTCAACAAGTTGCATTCATGATACATAAGCCCTATGTACAGAATGCTGAGATCGTCTTTTGACGTTGCTACTAATTTTTACTAGACTGATCGGCACAAAAAGTTAGACAACTACAAAGTCAACTAAATCTTTATTTTCAAGTTTCATTATTCGTTAGCCATAACACATCTTAAATTCAGCCACAATGCGAAATTCTCGCCGTGACACTCTCAAAAACGCCTATAACGCGTTTTAGCAATGTGAAAATGCAAAAGTGAGGTTTTGAATCTTGCAACAAAAAAAAAAAAAAAAAAAATTGTAGCTATAAGTACAAAATGAGGTTTTGAATGTTCAAAACTGTAAATTATTTTTTTTGGAAAGGTTTAAATATTTGTAAAACACTGCTATAATAATAACGTGCATGACTGTGTCGTTGTGTACAAAAACTCAGAGTTGAAATTTAAACGAAATCGTTAAAATCATTTTTCCCTTAAAAAAAAACCTTAGAACACAGTAAAAAATTATTTCAAAAATTGGTATGCTATGACCTATACATATGCAAGTATGTCAAATATTGTCTATAGGTAGATATCGATTTTTAATAAAATCTTCAGTCATATTTGGAAACAAGCTAATTTAAAAAAAAAAAACAGTCAAATGGTACGCCATCTTATATGATAGCATATGCCCTCCTCAAATCAAGTATCAAATTTGAACAAAATCGGTGGACCTATTTTCGAGAAAATTTCGAAATTCCAGATATGAAGTTTAAAGATTAGGCTCCAGTCGACCATACAGACAGACAGAATTGATCAAAATCTCGAGATCGACAGTTTTAAGGAAACCAATGCCTTTTTAGGTGCAACCAAAAATATCAGTGTATAACCCGTGTTCTCATTTTAAGTGATACAAGCACCATGTTAAATCACGTCCCTGCCTCAAACAGGATTTGACGAGTCAAATGTTGGATACAATCGCGATTGCATGAACATACCTTCAAAATCATTATACAGTTAATTATTTAAAAAGATTTAAGATTCATTTAAACGTCAAATATCTTAAAAATCTGACGGGATACAAATATTCTAATACCACTTTCGTGTTCAGCAAAGCAAAATCTATAGGAATTCATATAAAGTTGAAGGAACAAAATCGTGTTCCACAATGTTATTAAGGAATCAAACTATTGGAAATATTTTGACCAGACTGAATACTTTTGTGCTAAAAGCATGCCACTAAGTCTACGTTCAATCCAAGTTGTGATTTCACGTTAAGCTGACTGTAGCTACAAACACACTCGGACATGTTACATTAAGCTTGTCTAAAAGAACATTTTTCATTAATGGGATTTACAGAATTATGTACGTAGTCATAACACTTCCAGTTTCCACACAGTAAACCCTATTTAATACACTAGTGTAACCTGTTTGCTATTTTGAATGCGAAATAAATAAGAAACAAATATGTACGTACTCGTATGAAGAAAACTCTGTACAACAATCTTTTAATTCCGCCGAAAATAGTGAGGTTTTAATTCTAAAGAATGAGTGTGGTTAATAGTCAGTTAAAACACATACATATTTCAGTTTTCATTATTTAAACATCATCGTACAAAAATATGAACTCCAACTCACTTGAGTACTTTAAGAGAGAAACCGCCCGGTAAAAATACTATGGGGTTAGGAAATTGATAATGTTTCAGAGGCTGTCAAAAAATAGCTGTGTCATGGATTTCAGTGTTTTAAGTTGTTGCAAACCATAAAATTAGCACAACGCTCGTTTACTGAACTCTTATTTACTTTCTCTTAGTTTTCAAGGCTTATTCTTAGTTTTGGTGCTCTCAGTTTCAGAAAAACGAAACGCAGAAAAGTAATTTTACATTCGGTAAAATTGGAAAAAATCTCGGTTCTCTGGATATGTACTCGTACGTATGTGTGCTCTTGTAGGTATTATTTTTATATTTCAACTCTTTAGGTTAAACGGTTCAAAAGTTACAAACAGAAACACGGACGGACAAACAGACACAGTGTTAAATCCATTTCCTAACAGCAAAAAGATACGTACTCGTATTAACCCAGATTAATTAGCATCCATCAAAAACAAATTTAATAACTCGACATTTTTTTCGTAGGATCATTGTCCGATTCGTCCAACATCAAGGAGATTTTTTCTTGTTTTTCGCAAATATTTTAAGAACGGCTGAGCTTTGGTAAAAAATGCAGCTAGTTTAGTGTTCCTTGATTTTTTTCCTTAATAGGAAAAAATAGGAGTTTAAAAAAAAAAAATTTCCGAATTAGAACTGACAAAGATTTTTTTTAAAGTAAACGCAATTTTTCTTTGTCTAAAAAAAAAAATAAAAATAAAAAAATCAAAGTTACTATCGTATAGGAAATTTTATACCCCTATTTCTAGTATAACATTTTTTTTCTTCTCAGTTCAACCATTTCAGAAATATCGCCAATAAACTGGAGAAAGGCACTTAGATCAATCACTCTTTTTTACCCTACCTTATAAGGTATATTAATTTTAATATATATTTTGTAATGTAGAGAAATAATAACGATAGACCCCCAAGTATACATATATGTATCATACTCCTATACTTGTAATCAGCATCGAAATTTATCTGTATCCAGCCATGTCAGTCCATACCAGTTTTTGGGGCTTAAATTTTGAGCTAGGAAAATTAAACTTCGCATACAAACTTTCTGGGATCCAAAGCAGTACGAGTGTATAATTTTTTCAATATCTTTAATAGAAACTGAAAAGTATTGTCTTAGCAAAATATATAGTCGTTGACTTTTTTATACAATTAGGCTCCCTTTTTGGGGACTTTTTCTTCAAAAGAATAAATTTTCCTTTTTATTTCGGTGAAAAATGGTTATAGCTCTCTTCTAAGAAAATAGTATGAAAACAGTTTTTCTAATAAAAAAATACTTAAAAATTGCGGAAACATCCTCTAAAAAGAATGACGTTTACAATTTGCAAAGAGATCACAGTGCCATGCCCACTTTATAAGGGATGGGTTAGAAGCTGAGGGAGAGGATATCATACGATCCATTCAAAATTGTATATTGTCTGTGTTTAAGAATGTTGAACTTAATGAATCAAATCTTTTAGTATATTATGAAGTTAGTCAATTGCAAAAATCCCATGGAAATAAAGTGCACTGGGTCATATAGACTTGCACATACCTATGTTGCTTATTTACAAAAAAACAGATTTAAACAAAATCGTTAAAAGATTGTTTCGCAAATGAGCAAGTACTGCTTTCGTAAAAAAATTCAATGTCGAGATTTTTATCAATCTTGGTATTACTATGATAAAGAAACTCGAAAAAGATGGTCTCGCAATTCTGTCCGTCTGTCTGCCTGCCTGTACTTCGAACTGTAAACTAAACGGCTGCACAGATTTAGGTCAAACTTTCGAGGTGAAATCGAAAGTTTCATTTTAAACCCGAAATTAACGGCACTACACTTAGAACTAATTTTGTAAAAATGCGATTTTCTCGGAAACTGCTCAAATGATTCCGATGAAATTTCATATCTGAGATAAAATGAAGCAATAAGACTGCGTACTTTACTTATTAGTGGACTTGCAAAAACTTACAATTTTTCGGATATGGATAGACGATTTTACTCAAAATTCCGCAAGTATTTTTTGACAACAATATGTGAAATATGGCAATCAAATTTCGACATGCGAACAAAAAAGTTTTTCAGAGAAAAATATTTTTTACGAGGAAAATATTTTCAAATCTGAACAATTTAATAACGAACAGCACATATGGAGCAAGTACGTGCCATTTATTTTTACTAGAAAAATAATCGATACCAAGAAAAACGAAATTAATTATTATATCTATTTATTTCGATCAAATAAAATGCCTTAAAGGATCAACACTCAAATCGACTCACAAAATCTTGAAGAACTCTAGATATTTAAAATTAAAGTGAAGTAATGAACGGAGTGAAGACCGTCGTGGGCGTAGAATTATTAATTTTCATTTGGTTCAAATTAGCAGAGCGTAATTTTTGTATACTAGTCCTAGGTTTGTGATTAAGAAATACAAACAGTCTGATTTTATTCCACTATACTGGACCGAATAAAGCGAAATAATTAAGATATTATGCTAAGTTGTAAAATATTTGTTCGTGAAGGGTTGTATAAATCGATCCGTATTAGATTTAATTTACGGCAATTCTGTAAATATGACAAAGAATGGTGCATACGTACGACCAAGTGGTCGTTAACTTTCCTCATCCGTTTCCAGTCCCTAGAGCGCGATTGGTGTTTTATGCCTGAGTTTGAATGTGTTTTACTGATGGAAAGTAATTTGCCCATAAAAAATATTAACACTTTGACACGTAAAATACGTTCAATTTTTTATTCATAAACTCGTTCACCTTGTCCAAGGTAACAATATGTTCATATCTTTCTACAGACCGGTAAACACAATATTTAGTCGTGTACCCTTTGGTTAAATCTTAACCATAAACACTAAAATCTGTATATTATCACGGCCGTAATTGTATGCAACAATGGTCCATATCACGTAATATTCGTTTGTTATTTTTACGTTTTCCCCTTGGATTTCAAGGAAGAATATCCTCATTTTGTAGCTATAGATACGGAGTAAGAGGACAGCATCACCCGCAACCATCGAATTCTGATTTGATATCTCAGTTGCTATATGAATAATAACCAATTTCTGTTATTATTATTATTAGGCAAAAAGTTTTCTTAGTCCATAGAGACTTTGACGAGTTCCCGACACAGGATATTGTTGGGGAAAGAGTTTGGAGTACCAGGGTAACCATTCCAAGCCATCTGCTTTTATCCATCAAGAACTGTAATTGTATTTGGACCACGCCAAGTATATATGGCAAATATTATTAAAAAAAAACACTTTTGATTGTATCTTTGAAGATGTTCTAATATTACTCAAATTCATGAAAATTTTACAAAGAAGTTAAATCTGCAAACATTGTGCAATTAAATTATTATTTATAGGAATTCATGTCTATTTCAAGTGAATATTGAATTTGTGTTAAATTAAATTGTCTTCAAAAAAAAAAAAAAAAATATAGAATCCGCCAGCACATTTTCAAGTACGGTGGTGTCAAAGTCAACGAAGTTGAGTATCTACACAGTAAATTCATCTGGTAAAAATACACAGAAAAGATCTCAATAAAGGCTACGCGTGCTCTTATGATATGCAGGAGCCTAGCGGGTTGCAGTCCGAACGTTTTAAGATGAATGTATATTGACTTTGTGAGACCAATCATTACGTATGGAGCAATACCATGGGCAAAGCGAACCAGTCTGACTACAACCAGAAAGACACTCAACAAAGTGCAGAGACTGGCATGTCTCTGCATTACAGGAGCCATGCGAACATGTCCAATTGCAGCTATGAAAGTAATTTCGAATCTAACTCCTCTTCACTTCGTGGTTGAAGGAGTTGGCAAAGCAAAGCAATCCTGAGGATGGCAAAAGAAAGAAAAATGGAAGGAAGAGTTGCATTGGATCAAAAGAATTCTATGTGTGTACTCGTTAAAAAACACAAGAATTGCCCCCTAGGGATGACAGTATCGGGAAATTCAACTTTGAAAATAAGTCAATTCATTCCACATTCATGTGGAGTGGTTAAATAATCATCTTCACTGTGCGCTTGAAATAAAGCTTTAAGATATAAGGGTGTGCGGAACATTTTGGCGGTGTTCGAGCGAGGGTATTTGATTGCAAATAAACTGACCATCGATCAATCTACATATATGCTTGGCACGATTCAGTAAACTTAAGCAAAACAAAGTTATAAGTCTCGAACAAAAGTAAGCTTTATAGATTGTAACCAAAACTGTGGGAGAAAAAAATCGTTTACATCTTTTGAGGAATCCGAGGCATCTGATTCCAGCGAAGGTCTGAGCTAACATGCATTGCAAGTATTGATAAGCTATTAGATTCCTCAATATCAACTCTATTCATTAGTATAATAGTTTGGCTGCTGTTAATATTCCGCTTCAGAGACAGGAAACAGCACTTTGTTTTTGTCACATTGAACTACTCTCGGTTTTTCACACCCTAATTGATGATTGCATCAATGTCAGAGTTGTGTTGAGTGCTGGGACTCTATTGTTGGGGCCCTTGCCGTGGACTCGTTAAAGAGTAATCGAAATCAAGAGTACTGTCATCCGTACCTATTCAGTTAACGCAAACAAATTGCGTTAATTTTTCATATGCAACACAAACAGATCGTAAAACGAAATTAACGGAAGTGACTGTAAAACAATTTTGTCGTAAAATTAGCAACAACAAAGCATTCCCCCGAATAAAAAAAAAAAAAAACTCATAAAATTAGGAGATATTAGCCCTAATTGCTCTAATAAAAACCGTACCTATTCAGTTGAATCGAAGTGCATAAGGGAATCATAAATCTCAGAATTAAAGTTTATACTTATACATGGTTGCCGCATTTACGGCCTCTATTCGTTTGAGTACGAACATGCTCGTATGCCATTGTCATTGTTGTAGTTTTAAGTTTATTTCATCAATATACTCGTAACATACAGATAAGTTACAATCAGCTTGGATACCTTATCCTTATTATTGAGGGCCGTCGTGGTGTACTGGTAACGTCATCGCTTGTCACGCTGCACGTTCACGGCTCAAATACTGATGTCAAGAATTATCTATTTATTCCGTATGAAATAAATAAAAAAAGTCGAAAGTTTATGTCAACTCTACTGCGAAGGCATAATATTGGCAGTTGCGTAGTCATATGGCTGAAAATGCAAATTGATCGTGATGATGACATCAGAAGGACGGAGAAAAAATGCGATTCATAAGAAACGACAATAACAGCCTAAACAAAATGTTCCCCAGTTATCTAGACGCTACCCTTGGAGTTTACTGAAACTTAATACCACCTGAGTTTCAAACTACTACAGCACTATACCTTTCTTTCTTTCTCTCTCTCTCTCTCTCTCTGTCTATCTACAAACGCCCGTGCCCTGAAATAATATAACAGTATTCATATCCGCTTTAGCGCGCAAATTGTGTATAAAAAAAGCTACATGTTCTAACCCATCCCTAATGAAGTAGTTGTGAAATTTGGCACCTATCTTGCTTCGGACGGTATTTTCTAGATTTCTAGTATATATACTTTTATTTTCTTAGCTCAAAATTTAAGACCGACAAAATGGTGACATACGAACGAGCATAGCCCAATTGACGCGCCTGTTGCTACTTATTATTTATACACCTACATACATACACTATTGGACGTCTGAATAAGGCCACCCTTCAAAAGTGGATTGCACATTTTATTTTAAGCGAAAAGTACACATGATTTTTAGGAAAATTATCTTTATCTTATTGCAATTAGGTAGGTAGGTAGGAGTGGCTGTAATAGCATCCCATGCTGAAACCTAATTAACGCTTTAGCGCCGTTTTAGTACTACAACTCACGTGACCTATCGGTTGTTATTCGGATGATAAACTACATATAGAGATGAGGGGGTTAGCATACGAGTAAACTTTCTTTAAATTCACCCTGTGGCATTAAGAAAGATATTAACGTCCTCAATCTCCTTTAGGTTGTCAAAGAAAGATTTGTCTAGTGTGCGTTGTTTGTCCCTATCTAAAGCCGGACACTTGTAGATGAAATGGTAGATAGTTTCTGTCTCGCTTGCAGTATTGCAGATCCGACAATGTACATTGGGTATAATGCCTAGACTGACCGCATGAACCCCATTACCTGTACTAATCGTCAGAATTCTAGCAATATCTGCCCGGTTTCGGTTTTGTAGGTCTTATGTTCTCCGTCAGTTGTAGTTGGGCCACATCGACCTAGACATGACTCAATTCCGCAACGTTAATCGGTTAATGGCTTTTGAAAGGAAATGCGCGAGGAGAGCCCCCAGCGGTGCGTGAACCGCATACGTACCGTTTCTGTCAAGAGCAGATCCCTGCCTCGGTAGCTCATCAGCTTGCTCATTCTCCTCAATGTTGCTGTGTCCCAGCACTCACAGAAGACTGATCCTGAACCGGTGACCCAGTGAGGCGAGTTCTACTTTGCATTGTTCAACCAACTTGGTGGAAGACGTAGCGGCCTGGCTATCAATGAGGATAGCGATGGTTCTGAATGGTTTTTCAATAGACGGTAAGTTTTAATTACAGCAAGAACCTTCGCCTGGAAGACGTTGCATGAATGCGGTAATCGGTATGATTTTGATATATTGAGGGTGTCGGAGAAAATCCCCGCTCCTACAATGCAGACCATTTTTGAACCATCAGTGAAGATTTTGATTTCATAGTCGTTCGTCACTTTGCCTTTTTCCTAGTCTACTCTGGATGGAAAACTGACCATGACCACGTTACTAAAGTTTACTTTGTGTGTCGTGTAGTCGGTTAGAATTGCTGACAGACTGACCGAACTACTCATATGCCGATATACGAGTATATAGAATATGAAAGTCAAGTGGTAAAAGATGCAGTATTACATCCAGGGCATCTGTTGAAAGTTGTAATTAGTTTCAAATATTTTATGTATCGTTTGGGCGTTCTATTTACCAATCATTAGTTTTTTCTTCATTTTGAAATTGAGGAAAAAATGGGTCGAGGAAAACAAAAAATTAAAGCTCTAAAGGTGAATGAATATTATAGGAAAATAACCCGGAAAATTGAACGAGGTGCTACTGTCATCGACATTTTATAAAGTATCCCGGAAATTATGGAAAAAAAAAAACATGAAAGATAGAAATAGTACGCGACAACGCATATAAAACAGAGGATGATTTTAAATGAGGCATCTAATTTCTTCTCAACAGCATGCCAAATAAAGGAAAGAGTCGGTATTTCAGCAAGCGTGTGCACATCACAAAGGATATTGAAGGCATCACTCACTTTGAAGAGGATGCGACTAAAATTAAATAAAGTGCACGACTGGGTCGTGGATTCTTTTTTTTGTTTGTGTTTTGAAAAATCCGTTAAAAAGCAAACAAATTATTTTGCCAATTTTCTAAAGCATGAACTTGCACATATGTATCTAATATTGTGTAGATATTGAACAATATTTCCGAAGTAATACCCGTGATAATGTCAATTAAAAAAAAAAAAAAAATCAATAAGTAAAGTACCGTTTTACTTATTGTTTGCCAGAAACGCTGTACGTCATCTGATAGCACATGTCTACCACAACTCAAATATGAAATTCATTAGAACCGGTTTCGAGCAAATTCTTTTTTTTCTTTTTTCAAAATCAGCCATTGGAAATGTTTTTTCCACTTTAACAAACTCATTTAATTAATTTAAATATTATATGTAACGTGTAGTAAAAAAAAAATTAAATAATCATTTTTGCTTGATGGTTGATAGATGAATGAATTTATTTCCTCGAATAAGGTTAGCATTCATCTGACATTAAAGGACATTTCAATAAAGAGAATTTATTTGTTTACACAGGGGGCAAATGAACCGCGTTTAGACGTGGCTCCAACAAGTAAAAAAGAGTAAACCAGGGGTTAGAATGAAAATTGCGATTCGATTGAAAAGTTCGAAGAAAATTCATCCAGCCGTTTTTGTTGCAGTCGGCCTAAGGTAATTTAAACGTATGCATCCGTTTTAACAGAGTACTTTAGGTGTAAACAAAGGTCAAAAGTCGACAATTTAATTCTTCTTAAAAACAGGTGAGGGACGGGGCTATATGTTAATTATTGCGGTATACCATCGTAGATCCCACAACTGTTTATTTAATTTCGCATAGTTCAACAGTTACTGTAAAACAAAAAAAAACCTTCTGTAATGAAAATAGGTTTGCAGTAAAAATAATTCAAGAATCTGAAGTTTACCTGACGGTTTCTTATCGATGGTCGTCTTTATCACTGAATTATTACGTTAGGTATGTACATATGCCTTATCTTTGCAAAAAGTATTGATATCCACCAAAAATAATAAAGTAAAAAGTGGTCAAGTTCTCTAGTACACAAATCCCGTAACTATGCAGCGACGAAAATGAGTTACATATAAAAGTGTGCCAAGTTCAACTTGTTCCAATGAATTTTTTGAAATTTGCCTTGTTCACAAGATTTGGTAAAAGTATATTTATGTGCGTAAATAGACTGTATTTGGTAAGATTGGAACCTACATAATATGTTAACGAAGATGTTTTTACTTAATACAACCCCAACTAAACGTGATTCAATCTCTTTCCATATTCGAGTACCTACTCGAAACTCTCTGTACCTTATTTTCGAAGAAAAAAAAGTTTATTTAAAAAGGATTTAGTATCATTCATTTTGCTTACTCTTTGTAATATTCTGAAGCTTATTTTTCCTTCTTTTTAATTTGACCATTCATTAAATTTTAATTTACTTTTTGATTTTAGCTTGTTTACATAATTTTACACTGAATTATACTTTTAATGAATATTATAGCTTAATTAGTGTATTGCATAAAGTCAGCATTTCAAAAGTAAATAAAATCAATCTGCAAATTGCCGCAAAGAAAAAAGTAATTAACCGGCAAATCACTACCCAGTCACGACTGCGATTGAATAGAAACTTCCACATACCATATAATTTGAGCTGAAACTGTCCAAGGGCATGCTGTGACACTAACGGGCATTAATTTCCAATCGCGTAAATATCAAATGGAAAAGAAAAATTATATTCTTTGGGTATTTACTTTCCCTTGATACCCTTTACCTTTATATGCCTTGTCCAACCAAATGATTAAAGTGGCTTTTAATTAAGGTAAATATAAATCAGGATGTTTATGAATACCGGTATGACCTTTGAAAGTCATTGAGTAAATTCTTGAGGGGAAATAATAAACCCCAAATTCAGTACCCAATCGCTATGCATTGCATCAATCGATTGAATTGGATCAACGAAAAAGCGTTTCATTTGATTTTAACTCCATCTTCAATCGTAAAAAAACTTTACTGGAAAAAGATATTGAAAAATGTTATGAAGAAATCTGAAATTGGATTTCAAAAAGTTTTCTATATTCAACGGAAGTGCTTCGCTTTGTGTTTGCTGTCGTAGCTTTAATTGCGTGTTTATATCAAATTACATAACATCTGGTGGTGAAAACACAGTTGAGATTTACGAGTATACTTGTATGTATTATATAAATGGCTATCATTGAACAATGCCTAAATAATAGGTAAAAAGGTAAATAGCGAATCAAATAAAGGTGTATTTGACATTTGATTTATTAAGCTAGGAAGGTGCTTTGGTCAAATTTCGCTATACATAAGAGGGTGGGTCAATAACTCCCTTAAAAATGAAATAAGGAACAATTTTTTCGGCATAAAAACATTTTATTTTTCAACATTGTCTCCTTCTAGCTCTATACACTTCATCTAACGTTTCTCCAATTTTTTGATGCCCTCCAAATAATACGATTTCTCGAGCCCCTCAAAATAAACGTTTCTTTCAGTGATAACCTCTTCATTCGACCCAAATCTCTTACCTCCGAGCCATTTCTTCATGTTTGGAAACAAGAAATAGTCCCAGGGGGCTTAGTCTGGAGAATATGCTGGATGAGGGAGGAGTTCGTAGACTAACTCATGCAATTTTGCCATTGCGACTGTGGACTTGTGCGCTGGTGCATTGGCCTGGTGAAAAAGAACTTTTTTCTTCGCCAAATGTGGCCGTTTTTGCTTCAAATCGGCTTGGAATCGATCCAACAGATCTGCGTAATATGCGCCGGTGATCGTTTTACCCTTTTCAAGGTAATCGATGTGAATAACACCGCGCGCATCCCAAAAAACTGTCGCCATGACCAATCGATGGTGAAGAGTCCCCATAATATTTGTCAAGCTTTTGTTTGTTTTTTTCTCGCAAAAAATAGTGTTTAATGAGCACTCGAAATTCACTTTTTTCCATTTTAACGAAAATGTTAGTAGGCGTCTATATAAAATGGCTGCCACAACAAAACTATTTAACAGATCTGTCTGAAAATTGGGAGCGTTCAAAAAAAAAAAAAATTTTAATTTAACGTGACGACACAATTTGTGTTAATTTTCAGGGACTTATTGACCCACCCTCGTATATACTTCTTGAATATTATGTTACGACTTTTGTGATTCAACTACTTAAGATGTGTTAGAGCCCAAAATCTCTCTATGGGACGCAGTTCCAGACAATTGGGGTGAGGTTTGAATCTTTCGGCACAACATTGACATCATTTTACAAGTACTCGAATAATGCCAGAGTTCTTTTCGCATAGTGGGATGCTGCCAAATTAGGCTAAAAAAGTACCGCCTCTTCATGAGCTTGAATAAGCTTTAATAGCCTTTTTTGGAGACACTCTGTAATGTAAATATCGGCGATTATTGTACCGTGCGTTATAACTCTTCTCTTTTTCTCCCACATGAACAGATAGCATGCCAAATTAGGAATTTCTTTGGGAATTTGAAAGCGCGTCGAGTTCTAAATTTTGGTTCAACACCATCCATAAATGATGCGACGTAATACACGTTGCCTGGTATTTGTTAAAAATTTGCGATGCAGTAGATTTCGTCACCCATAACGCAGTAATCAAATTTGATTAAAAACTGTTCATAAAGACACCTTGCTTGCAACTTCGCGAGTTCCTGCTTCGGCTCATCATCGGCTCGAGATTTTGCTCGCTGAATTCTTTTGAAGGGTGGAGTCCAAAGGTCCAGGCTTTCGACCAGATTTTTTTTTCTGAACTGTGAGAGTACTTTTATAATGATCTATAACCGCGTACACAGTGAAATTTGCGATATTTAATTTGTTTGGTGGAGTTTCAGGATTTTCTAAGTATTTGTGCAAAATCGCAATTCTTTGCTTCTCTTCTTGAGTCTGAAACTGATATTCATCACTGCAAACGAAATTGAATTGCAGAGTAAAGTATGCAAAAAACCGCTAATTTGTATTCTGTGCACAATGAATACAAATTTATAGGGGTTAAACATTTCCTGATTTTACTCGTAAACGTCACACATCTTATTTGCAAAGTTGGATTGACAAAGGTTACCTAATGTAATTTACCTAACATTCTACTATAAATGACCAAGTGCAGGATCTGCTTTTGTGACAGTTATGATACTGAGTACTTAAAACATAGACTTAGGGCCTTATTGCGAGAGACTATTTGCGATAGACTTAAAGTCGAATAGAATTAAAGTCTATTATCGGTATTGTGAATTTCTATTGGTATGGGTGATTTTCTATTCTATAGAAATGTCAAAAGCTCAGTAGAATTAAAGTCGATTATCGGTATTGCGAGTCTCTATTGGTGTTGATATTTTTCTATTTTATAGAAATGTCAATTCTATCGGAAATTAGTGGTAGACTTTCGTTTGAAAGTAGAGCAAACAAAGAAAAAAATGGATAACGGGAAAAATAAGTAAGTATATTTAGAATTATATTCAAGTTGAAATATATTTTTATATAAATTGATTTATTTGTTTTCACAAAAATAAGGAAAAAAAATTACAAATAAACGGCAGATGGAGAAATTGATCTGTCTAATGGAAAAAAATCAGCTTTTGGCAAAAGGGATTTGCAAAAAGCAAGAGGCAAACGAGCAATGGAGAAAATTTGCTATGGAACTTAATAGCTAAAAAAAAAAACAATAATTATTAAAATGCAACTGAACGGAAAATACATATTTTACATACATATTGTCATCCATGTCTAGAGGATTGGAGATTACTCTTAATTTTCTTCTGTATCGAAGTGTTGTCACAATTTCAGCTCGTCGTACATCCTCTAAATCATCCTCAAAAGTATCAAAATAAATAAAACGCATTATTTATCAAACAATTTTTCTTTTGTAATCAACAATAAAATAGACAGAGTTTTTTGTAAACACAAACAAAACAGATGGAGATTTGACATTTCAGTTGAAAGCTCCATGTAAGAGCTTTTTCTTTTCTATTTCAGAAAGTCGATTCTATTACAGAAATTCTACTGCACCTCGCAATACCAATTTTAAGCATAATAGAATCGACAAAAGTCGAATAGACTTCAGTCGAATAGACTCTCGCAATGGGCCTTATTTAGATCGAGAATTAATACTCAGAAGCATTCCCGAAGTTTATGAGAAAGAGTTTTATTTTGTTTTTGCAAAAATATCGGTACTGATCCGAAGAATTCTAAGAACTTGTATGGAATGGAAAGGGAAGTAATGCAAATAAAATAAAGTGCACGACTGGGTTGCACCTACGAGTATATGTTGTTTATTTGCAAATGTTAAATGATAAAAATGGACGATTTTCTAAAACTTGGTCTGCCATGACTTTGCATATGTCAAATATTGTTTATATATTGGGTTTATAACTTAATTCGTTCGGTTTTTTGTCAAAATTTGAACGTTTTTTTAAGAATAACATATACAATAGTATTATTCAAAGTATTACCCATCTGAAACTATGACTTTTTCCCATCTTTCTGGCAATATGTGGATCCCATCCCAAAAGAACTGCGCCAGCTTGGCAGCCAAGAATGAATCAAGCCAATTTTTGATATTATGCTCTGATGTGAACCGTATTTCAGTGAGGGCGTTCTGCACCGACCGGAACAAATGGTAGTCAGAAGGGGCAAGGTCTGGGCTATAAGGCGGGTGGGGTAAAACTTCCCATCCACTATTTTCCAAATAGTTCTTAACCGGAATAGCAACGTGGGGCCGAGCGTTGTCATGATGGAAAATTATTGACTCGTGTCTGGTCTCATATTCCGGGCGTTTTTCGGCTACTGCTCTCTTCAAACGAATTAATTGTGTTCGGTAGCGTTGTCCATTGATGGTTTCACCCGGTTTTAGCAGCTCATAATACAGCATACCCTTCTGATCCCCCCAAAATACAGAGCATTACCTTCGCGCCATGGATATTCGGCTTTGCCGTTGATTTGGCTGGTTGGCCGGATTTCACATATGATTTTTTGCGCTTGGGGTTGTCGTAATGGATCCATTTTTCATCACCAGTAACAATCCGATGCAAAAATGACTTCCTTTTGTGGCGTTCCAGCAGCATTTCGGACATGCAAAACCGCCTTTCGACGTCTCTCGGCTTGAGTTCATGTGGAACCCAATTTCATTGCTTTTGAATATATCCAGCTGCTTTTAAACATTTTGAAATGGCTGCTTGAGTGACACCCAAAGATTCTGCGAGCTCTTCTTGCGTTTGGCAACAATCTTCATAGAGTAATGCTTCCAGTTCTTCATCTTCAAACTTTTTTGGCTGCCCAGGACGTTCATCGTCTTCCAAGCCAAAATCACCACTTTTAAATCGTGCAAACCACTTTTGGCACGTTCGCTCAGCTAGCGCATGTTCACCATAAACTTCCACCAAAATACGATGACTTTCGGCAGCAGTTTTCTTCATATTAAAGTAATGAAGAAGAACTCCCCGCAAAAACACTTTTTCAGGCACAAAGTTCGACATATTTGAGTGAAAAAAAATTATTGTTGTTTACCCTTCAAATGAATGACATATACTGAAATGACGTACAATGACAGTAGCTTTCCAACGCATGTTCCAATGGAATAATAACAATGGAATAATACAAGTTACGCCGTCTCTTAACAAACCGCACAAATTAAGTTATTCACCCAATATATTGATTTTGAACAAAATCGATTGAGGCATACCTGCCTCAATAAATAGCTAATTTTTAAAAACCTATCGATAAATAAAGTACCGTTATACGTACCACGCCATCTGATAGAATATGTCCACTGGAACTCAAATACGGAATTTGGTCAAAATCGTAGGACCCGTTTTAGAGTAATAATAATAATAATTCTTTATTGAACAAACAACAAAAATAAATTACAACTATGACATGTCTGTCGTCTATTGGTTGGCGTGGTTCTTAATTTATTTTACAATTTCGTATAAAATTTCATTATTTTAATTTATGTATTATGTTGACTAAAAGTTAAATTCATCGACGAGCCGTTTTCTATACCAAAAGCCCTCGTTTATAAATTTGTGTAACGTATTTCACTGGACTCCAGATACTCCATTATAGCACTTCGTTTTCTTTGAGTGTTTTTATGAAAATGTTTAATTCGTTGTTCCACAAGTATTGGGCACTTTCCCATAAATTGAACCACGTTCTCCTCCTCGTTCGGATTGCATAATGAACATTTCGGTGCCTATCCTCTTCCGTATTTCTTCAACCAGCGCTGTTCTGATTTTAAATGTACTCGTACATACCATTTGCGAAGTTTTGAATGCGTCATCTACATGGCAGTTTAATTTTGAATATAGACCAAGTGTGCTATTTTTTGCGTCGTCCAAATTTGTCCTAATTTGCTTAGCTCTCAACGATTCTAATGTAGCCATTGTGTTTCTGCTCCATATATCTGGGTTCAAGTTACAATTACCCCAATCGATACTTGCATTAACGCCGATTGTCTGTCATTCTTGAAACAAGTAAGTTTTCCGCTCTATTACTTTCTTTGAAAAATTTAGGGTAGACGATATACTTCATATCGAAAGATTATTTTTTGGATGTACTCGATGTGAAACTTTAGTGATGAAAGATGCAAATCAAAGACTCTCGTTTCTACATAGACTTGGTGCATAGTTTGGAGTGAAATTCGGCTATTTGAAAAGTCGTTTTATGAAGTATCTCTGTATTTTATACGAGTTTTTAAGTAAATCGATTTTTTTTTTCAAAATCGGCTCTTAGTAAAGTACCGTTAATTTTGGGGTTAGAGTGAAAATTCCGATTTCACCTCGAATTGTGAGCCTAACGACCCCAGATATGAAGTTTGAAGAGAATCACATCACATCACATTAAACATCAAGTATCGACACGTGTTAGTATTACTTAGAAGTTTTCACATTTTCATTCATTATATATTTTTATTAGTTTTACTTTAAAATTAGTATTAATTAATTTATTTACTTTTTTTTTTTCAAAAAAAAAGTGGGCGCCATGCCTGGGGAACATTTTGTTTGTTTTCGCTATTATTGTCGTTGCTTATGATTCACAGTATTTTTTTCCGTCCACCTGATGTCATCATCACGATCAAGTTGCATTTTAGTCATATGACCACCCTACTGCCCAGTGCCTTCACAGTAGAGTTGACTTAGCTTTCGCAAGTGATCGGCTTTTTTTTATTTATTTCATGTGAAATAAATAGATGATTTTGACATCAGGATTCGAACCGTGAATCAACAGTGTGACAAGCGATGATGTTACCACTACACCACGGCCACCCTCAAAATTATTGTTTTTAATAACCTCTAATAGTGGCCATCAAAGACGGTTGTGTTACATTGAAGGTGCATTTCACAAACGCCTTCTAGATCCATTCCATGGAAGGTCAAGACGGCTTACATCCTATGACATGCTATGTTAAAAAAAGATATGAAAAAGCATAGGAAGTGGAATGAAATGGAAGCGTTCTTAAGTTTCTAAAAAATGGTTCCATCATACGTGGTGCAAGGCTTCCGTTCCTCCTTGTGAGGTAACAAAGGGACATTTTAGTCGAATGATTTTTTTTTTTTTTTTTTCGTAAGTACCTTTACTTTACTACAGCACAGCAAAAAGGAGGGTTATGTGTTTCACCTTTCTTTATACAAGGTGTCCAAGTAAAGATGTGTCTGGTGAATTCAGAGACAATACTAAGAAAACAAATTTAATACTGTCGGCTTTCTAGTTACGGCTTAGTCTCGCCGTAGTATTTATATGATCCTATCAAAAATACTTGGGTTTAAGATAAAGTTTTCTTCCTTTTAAAGTTTATTTCTTAATTAAATTGAATTTGTAACATTCATTACGCAAATTTAAATACAATGAATTGGACTTGCCAAGATTGTATAAAAATTAATATTTATTAAGAATGTTTTATGGGTAATGCTGTCCAAAGAAAAAAAATCTGGAAAAGTATAAATACTGGAATATTAAATTGCACGAGGTAAAGTAGGAATCCTAGAATTGTTAAAATTGTCCCTAGTTTCACCACTGAAGTTTTGGCATACTCGTATCTTTGCGTTCGGTTTTTCTCGTCCAGTAAAAATGAGAATATCCCCATCTGAAGATTGAGAATATAATGATACCATAAATATTGACATAATGTATTCCCGTCGCATCATGTATGCAAATAAGCTAAAACCATACAGAAAACTCTGGAATGAATCGAATGATATTCTGTTCTCCATCTTTCAAACAACCTCTACTAACGGGGAGCGCAATGATATCTTTCCACTAAGAGGATGTTTCCGCAATTAGAAGTTAACTGATTCCGATTAGACATACACCATAAAACTTAATCATCACCATAAATAGCTTTAAGAAAGCAAAATATGTTTTTTTTCTGAAAACGCCCCCAAAAAGTGGACAATGTATGAACGAAATATAGAGAAGGTCAACACCTTTATATTTTATTAATGCGATGTTTTTTGGTTTCTAGTAAAAAATATCAACAAAAGGACATTCTTTGGAAAGTGGGCGTGGCAGATTTCAACAATTTCACACTTGTACTGCTCGGATTTTAGAAAGCTTATATATTGAATTCCATCTTTCTAGCTCAAAGTTTAAGGGCCAAGAATTGGTGACATACAAATAGACGGACGGACTTTCGATGCTAATCACAAATGTATATACTTTGTGAATTTGGCGTTATTATTTCTCTATATTACAAATTACGTATCAAGTTTTTCTACAGCTCACTGCCGTGAGTATGGGAAATCTACCTTGGCTACATGGTCTCTAACTGGCAAATGTCTTATATTAACCGCAGCAATTCTAACGATATCTACGCGTAACATCCTTGCGAGTTCATCGGCCCCTTTTTTTAAATTTATTTCAATGTGATCTGGAACCCACAGTAAAGTGACTCTAAATTGACCACCTAAGAAGGAAAGAGCGTTATGGTATTGTTCTACCAGTTTGGCTTTGACAGCAGCTGGACTATCTACGAAGATAACGCCTGGGTAGTGGATCATGGTTAAGTACACGATAAGCCTTCCCGATATCCAGTATCTCTGCCCGGAAGGCAATGGCAAAGTACGGTAAGCGATAGGACTTTTATATATACAGGATTTCCGAAAGGATCCTCGCACCAATTACACAGACTTTTTTTTAAACCGTTAGAGATCTTTCTCCACTCCACTGTTCTGCCGTTGAGGCTAATGCAAACTGTTGCGACCAAATCGCTTCATACAAGAGTTATACAGGTTGCTTAGCAATTCAACACCCAGATTCTTCGTGTCTGACTACGTTGAACAACAATACGGTGCTTGTAATGTGTAAGACAAGAGGTAAGAAATCAATGATCACGGCTACCGCGTCCGACGGACAAGATCGCCCCTGTGGTGCCTGTATATAGGTAAGCTTCTGTGATGCATATATAGCCGTTTTTGCAACCACCTGAGTTTTTGAGATTGAAATGCTTACTCAACGCGAGCCACCAGACTAGTAACTCATAGGAGAAGATTGGATGTACAGCGAACGGTCGTCAATGGTACATCCAAATAGCTATCCTTGGTTGGATTCCCCATTCACGCATTTTTGCCCTGCTGTTCTATGTTTAACAACGAGTCAAAAACATAAATATTTTTATATGTACACAAAAATGCTCGTCTCCCGTTACCGACGTATGTATATATGTCAGCATAACATTCAACCCCATAAAGAAAGACATAAAAAAAAGGAAAATCTATATCCGCTTACTCGTATTTAAAATATTGACGATCATGATTTGATGAAGAAACCAAAAGTGTCCTGCTAAATGCAATTCAAATTTTCGGGTAAGCTGGTTTTAAGTGTGCTTGTGATCAACTATAGTAAAAGGTAATTTTTAGAGCTTTTGGCTCTTCTCTTTACCTCTCAGAGTTAAGAGTTCGCAAAACCACATATGCTCAATTTCGTACGCCGGTAAATGAGGCATTCAGTGAGTTGTACGTATTTAAATTTATTAGGATTAACTAATCTAATCATAATAGTAAATAAATTAAATACATAAAGACGTATTCTATTGAGGCAAGGCAAAGATTTCTAACAGCAACATTTATTAACAAATTTGCATTCACATTCAGTGACAAATTTAAGGAAACCAATTCAGTTTTATATAGATTCTTAAGACTTAAAATGATACATATTTCATACAACCTCATACTCAGACAAATAAAACAATATTAGCTGAAGTAGCATGGTAATATATAAGGATCAGAGGCAATAAAAATGGCACACATCAACAATTTGTTTGTTTAGTACCTTAAAAGCTCTGCCGAATCAACTAAATTCAAGAAAATTCAAAATTCATTCACATTGCTCATAAATTACACTCATTCCCCACATACATACACATGTATGTACTACCGTCACAATATGAAGCTCTAATAATCTAAGAAAATCGTAGCTGGCACAACTATAAAAGAAATCTCATCTCGAGAGCCATAAAAGAAAACTAGCTTTTGAGCTATCTATTTAATCATCCCCCAAACGAATACATTGTTGGCAAAATTCTACCAAAAAATAAGAAAAAACTTTTCTGCATACGAGTACATCTCTATTTTCCACATTACGAGTATACTTCGAGAGAATATGTAATTGAAAATGCTTTAATTAAGGTAGATGGAGTGTCAATTCTGTGAATAAAATGGTGCAAAGTAGATGGATAGACTCAACTACGAAAAGGAGTGAGATCTAAGTAGTGTAATGTAAGTAATGTAGTACAGTGGATTCTGATTTATTGGGACACCGGATAATCGGGACAGCCGCTTAACTGGGACAAAAGAACGGAAACGAAAAAGAGATGAATTTGTTCGCATATTGTGGACAGCAGCCGCTTGATCGGGACATATTCATCACACATCTTACACACATTTTGAAAATATTCAAATAAAATTTCTTCCCCCAAACACCACATCATTGATATAACCACAGGACATGGCAATCATTAAAAATTTAAAGACCTTTTATCGAGGAAGATTGGTGCAGTTCATCCTTGAAGCGATTAAAGAAAATCTCTCGACAACATCTACAAATGCTAAAGAAGTTAGCGCAAAAGTGAATGTTCTACAGGCTATACAATTTGTTGCGGATCGTTGGAGGAAAATAAGCTGCTCAACAATTCAAAAATGTTTTTCTCACTGCGGTTTCAAGACTTTAAATCAAGAAATCATACCAGGTCCAACGGTTATTGAAAGCACCTATCCAGTGGAGGTCGTTACAAACAATGAAGAGTTTCTATCCATTGATAGTGACCAGCAACGCCACTGCGAATATGAGGACATTGAGGATGCCATTATTAAAGAAATTGCACGAAAAAATAGCGCAGAAGAAAATCCCGGAAGTGATGTGGAGATTGATGAAAGTCCTTCAGTTCCAGTTACCACCCGAAAGGCGAGGAAGTTTTTGAAAGAATTGCGGCGACACTTCATGCAGTATGGCAGTGAAGGCAGTCCATTATCAGCATTTGATGTCTGTGATGGCTTCGTAAACTTACAGAGTACTAAAAACATTCGACATTAGATGTGAAATAATTTTTTGGGTTGTGTTTGTTTTTCATATTTCTTCAATACTCGTATACGAGTGAATATTTACTTCGTCTTTCACTTCTTTATTACATATGTATTTGGTTTCATTTTTACTTCATCATCACTTCTTATTACTGGGACAGCCGCTTAATTGTCACTAAACAATCCAGTCCGATGTGTTCCAAATAAGCGGAATCCACTGTATAAGTATATCGAAAAGCAATCATGCAATACTTTGCAACGACTAGAAAATAATGATATTGCTAACAGGTGAACCTCTCTAGCAGAATATGAACGTCGAAATTACAAAATTTGTTATACGAGAGTGGGTCAATAAGTCCCTGAAAATTAACACAAATTGTGTCGTCACCTTAATTTTTTTTTTCAAGAATCATCTTTCAAAAGAACGCACCCAAATTTTTAGACAGATCTGTCAAATAGATTTGTTGTGGCAGCCATTTTATATAGACGCCGACTAACATTTTCGTTAGAATGGAAAAAAGTGAATTTCGAGTGCTCATTAAACACTATTTTTTGCGTGAAAAAAACTATCACGCAAACCAAACAAAAGCTTGACAAATATTATGGGGACTCTTCACCATCGATTGGAACCATTCACCACTGGTTTACTCAATTTCGGTGCGGTCGTTCAAGCACAAGTGACGCCGAACGTTCTGGTCGCCCAATTGAGGTCACCACACCAGAAATGGTCAACAAAATCCATGGTTTGATAATGGACCATCGGCGAGTGAAAGTGCGCGAGCTTGAAGAGGCCACAGGCTTATCACATGGCTCAGTGATTTTGATTTTACATAAATATTTGGATATGAAAAAGCTTTCCGCAAGATGGGTGCCGCGTTTGCTCACAATCGACAACAAACGCATTCGTTTGACACCTTCAAAGGTGTGTTTGGCGATGTTCCAGAAAAATTCGGCTGAGTTTTGCGCCGCTTCGTAACCGTGGATGAAATCTGGATTCACCACAACACACCAGAAACCAAGGAACAGTCAAAACAATGGACTTCTCCTGGTGAATCGAAGCCGAAGAAGGCCAAGGCGGGTTTGTCAGCAAACAAGGTCATGGCGACAGTTTTTTGTGATGCGCGCGGTGTTATTCACATCGATTACCTTGAAAAGGGTAAAACGATCACCGGCGCATATTACGCAGAGCTGCTGGATCAATTCCAAGCCAATTTGAAGCAAAAACGGCCGCATTTGGCGAAGAAAAAAGTTCTTTTTCACCAGGACAATGCATCGGCGCACAAGTCCACAGTCGCAATGGCAAAATTGCATGAGTTAGGCTACGAACTCCTCCCTCATCCAGCATATTCCCCAGATTACTATTTCTTGTTTCCAAACATGAAGAAATGGCTCGGAACTAAGAGATTTGGGTCGAATGAAGAGGTCATCGCTGAAACAAACGCTTATTTTGAGGGGCTCGAGAAATTATATTATTTGGAAGGCATCAAAAAATTGGAGAAACGTTGGATGAAGTGTATAGACCTAAAAGGAGACTATGACTTTGCAACCTGTAACCGGGTTTTTCTGGAATAAATAAGTAGATACACTGAATATTTGTCTATCTTAATAGTGTGGTTCAGCAGTGAGTACATTTACTATGTGAGTGCATTTATTGAGCGACAGGTTCAGTTTCAAATCCAGATCAATGTTAAAATACGAAATTAAGTACAGAAATCGCACAGAAATGAGTTACAGTAAGACCTCCTCGTTTAGCCCTACCCCGATTAAAGCTGATCCGATATAACGCGGTCTGCTCGAAACCTAAACAAAAACCCGGTACTTCCCCTAAATCTATTTTTGTTTGGTACGTTTGCTCTCGTGCATCGTGTTCATTAGCAGTGAATCAGTGTTCGCGCTATCAATACGATTTGGAGAGCTGCGTAAAACGTTATTAATTCATGTGTTGTAATCATCGACAATATTGTATAAGAAAATCAATAAAAATTCTATTTCATAATTATAAATTATTCCTTATAATTTTCTAGATTATTCAAAATAAGTGGGTGTAAATATAATAAAACAAAAATGACACGAGTAAGGATTTGAGGCAATTGGAAATCGGGAGTCGACATTGGAACCGCTTTCAATTTGTCTACTTCTACTGTACGCTCGAACCATTTGAAACAACAAGGACAAAATAAAGTTGTCAGCAACCACAACCACAAGAGCTTCTGCAACAAAGGTAACCCGATCCATATGCAATGTTTTAGAGGAAATGTAGAAACGTCTTTGCATTTGGATTGATAACGAAATCGAATGCAACATGCTACTAAGTCAGGCAATAATCATACGAAAAGGCCATAATTATTTTTAATCACATTAAAAATCAAAGAGCGGATAGGAGGGAAAATTTTGCAGCTAGAAGATGTTGGTTCAATAAAATTAAAAAAGGAACAATCTCCATAAAATTCAACTCACCGGAGAAGCAACGAGCGCAGTTACTGCTGGTGCTTCAGCTTTTCCAGTAACTTTAAAAGCCATAATTGAAGGAGGGAATTATCCCCCGCAACTAGTTTTTAGTGTTGACGAGACGGGCCTTTTCTGGAAGAGAATGCTAAAGCCCACATTTATATCGTACGAACAAAACGGACACCAGGATTCAAAGCGTATGGAAGTGGTAACGCCAAAAGCCATGAAGGGCAATTTAAAGTCCAGTGAATTTAATGAGAAATCTTTGATAACTAGAGACATTTTCCAAAATTGGTTTACCACATATGTTTGTCCATTCGTAAAACGTTACTGTGAATTTTAAAGAAATGTATCTAAAGACTACAACTGATGTATAATGCTCCAAGTCATCCCACCAACTTATCGGACTTACATTTGCATTCCGGTTGAGGTAGTTTTCTTACCACCCAATACTACGTCGTTAATTCAGCCGATGAATCGTCGCACATATCAACAAGTTATCGATAAAACAGACTTCGAAAATAAACATTCAATTGTTTGAAATTGAAATCAATAGCAAAGAGTAGAGAAGTTTTCGAGTTTCCCTCTTATTCAACATAATATTCATCACTTACAAGTCTCTCATGGGCTAGTTGTTTATTCTGCTTTCAATGAAAGCCACTGATAGTAGACCCAAATTTTTCTTTACAAGAAATCCTGAGGAGAACTAATGAGAATCAAGCAACTTCCTCACTCATTCAAAATTTATGTCACAAAACAACAATGGCATCAATCTCAAAGCCACGGCTTTGAATACCTGACAAATATTAAACTAAATAAGGACCTTTATTATGAGTAGAATTATTAGCCTCTTATGGGTGGAATTGAAAAAGGAATATGACATACGACTCTATGAATTATAACCTTTACCCTAAAGCCGGATGACTACATTGGTTATACAAATAGTATCCTTTCAGATAGAACTCTTTTTCAAAAATCCAAAGAAAAATTTTGCAGAAAGAATGATTGTCAAAACACTCATAGTAATACAGTAGTACAGACTGATATACAGTACAAATGATAGCACTATCCAAATCCCAGAGAAAGTAAAAAAAAAAAACACCATCAAGTTTTTTTTTACGCTACCACCTCCCGAAAACGTTTGAAAAAGATACGCAAACGTTTTCATAGTTTTGGTGTAAATAACGCAAACATTCAATGTTTATCACATTTTACAAAAAAATACATTCAGAACCATGCAATGAAGGTACAATAAAAGTTCACGTTAAAAGCAATAAGCAATATTTTGAGCTGATGTAGAACTCCGGTCACACGCATTTCCGATCACTGGCAATAAGCACTTAACACATATTCGAAATGGCAGATGTTTTTTCTTTTGTAAAATGTCTGCAATCCGGCAACTGCATTTTCCTTATTAGAGAGCCGAACAGATCCCAAAGCATTTCCAAAAAGTCTCAGTTTGTTTTCTCAAACGTGTAGGTTTCACCCAAATTTAAGTAACATACTTTAATTGGAATATCTGATATGTTCAATGAACATAAACTCGCCCAGCTTATCGAACACACGGTTTCCAGACAATCTGGGTAATTTCGGAAATCCCTGGATCTATTTCACGTCCTTTCTAGTCAGTGGCAAAAGTGATAAGCAACAACTTCAGTCACTCCTCATTCCCATCATCGGCGCCAGATATGAAGTTTGGACCTCGTGCAATAGAGCGCATCCTTAATCATCTGGATTACAGAATACCTCTGAAATTATGCACCAGAACAAACATCTATTCTCTGTAGACTTTTTCCCTATTTTATCTGCAAAAAAAGGTTCCTTCTTGCTTGAAAACTGCCCACATTCAGCCGATTCCCCAAAAAGAAAAGAAATGATTGCTGCTACCGTCCCACAGCGCTATTGTCCATGCCATCTTAGGTGATGGAAAAAATCAATGCTGAAATAATCAAATACGTGGAGAAACACGACCGGCAGTATGGTTTTCGCAGCCATCTTTCAACTGGAGACCTGCTCTTCATTTACTCGACAGCATTCAGACACGAGCAGTTCCCTTAAGCTAAGCACATTACATAGAACAGAAACAAACAAAACTGTTGATAATGCCTGTTCGTAACCCATACCAAATGAAGATTTTTTTTGACTTGCTTAATTTCGTGTGGGTTATTAAGAGTTATGCTTTATTAGTTTTCTCCTATTGGAGAGCAGAGAATACCAGTTGCGTTTAATATGGCTTCAGACTCGGGCGAAGATATGGCCACTGTGTCAACATATATACATTGTTGTATATTGTGTTGAGTGAAAAAATTAAACAATTTTGGGTGCATCCTCTAAACCAAAGAAGTGGAAATTTTATCATCAAATTTATGACATTAATGAGCTTTGCCAGGATGAAGAAAAATTTAAAAACAACACAATAATGAGTTTCGATGCATTCCATGAATTGCTGGAATTGATTAAACCAATTATAACAAAAATGGATACGAATTTTCGAAAATTGAATGAAATGAATGAATGAAACATAAATACCGATAGCCATCCTTCGCATGTTTCAAGCATTTTTTTTTTGTTTTGCTTGTTTAACTGAGTTACTGTAGGCGCTCTCATTTGATTGCATGTGTTTGTCTCTTGTCTATGCCTTAATTGGTTTTTCGTGTTTTTGCCTAAAATGATTTACTGCTTATTTCTATGTACGTTGCTTCATTAACCCACGTGTAATGTTTGACATAATCAGTAGGACAAAAACGTTTGTTTCGCGTTATTCAATGAGGGCACATATTTAAAAGTGTGTATTTAAATTAAAAAAAAGACAAAAAAAAAACAGTTTTGTTTGTCTAACTCGTTTTTGTTCTATTAAGGGTGCTTCCACACTTAATAGAACAAAAACGAGTTAGACAAACAAAACTGTTTTTTTTGTCTTTTTTTTAATTTAAATACACACTTTTAAATGTGTGTACGATTTTCGTCGACACTAGGGCCCATCACCTCTACGTCCACCTGGCAACCGAGTGCGCATCCTTTTACCAAAAATACTTCTACTGCAGGAGAAGTATACTTTGCAATTTACTTCCAGGAGACATAGTTCTAGATATCTACAACAATTCAAAAGCAGAATCAATAGGCATCTCCAAGCATCTGGGAGCGCTGTCACAGCGTTATAGTTGTACATTCCTAACACTCGCAGATTGACAGCTTGCATATACGAAATCCCCGCTTAATTGATTTTCCCGCTTAATGGATCTTAAAAATATGCAGCTAAATTACTAAAAACAAGTAAATTTTTCGGTTAGTTGGACTACTCTAATCAACAAATTTATGAAAAAACTAAAAACATTTATGTAACTTGGAAGCATTTAAATTGGCAGCACAGCATACCCATTGACAGCTGTCATTGCTTTTTGTCATTAGCAATTTCAATGTTGGCTGCCAGTGACATTGCATTTGTTAATTTTGTTGACTAAACACAAGCACCTACGCAAAATGAGTAGACAAAATTACACAAGTTTGTCAATCAAAGAAAAACTTAAAATTTTCAGCGAATCAAAAGAAAAAAATAAGACCGAATTGTGTGCAAAATACAAATGCTCTATCAGTCCGCTAAATAGAGTTTTTCGGGAAGTGAAAAAAATTGAAGACAATTCAAGAATGTGTGCATTATCACGCAAACGCGAAAGAATCGGATCGTGCAAAGAGATCGAAAAAGCTCTTTTAACCTGGTTCGGCCAAATGAGATCTTCAGGACCAGCTATTTCTGTCAACATTTTGATGGAGAAAGCAAAGCAGTTTGCGGTGATGTTAAATCTGGATTTTACTCCCACTGCAGGTACTAAGCTCTTTTTTTATATTGTTGGTAAATTTGTTTTTTGTTTACATATGTTTTATTATAGGATGGTTTTGGCGATGGCAAAAACGACATGGAATTGACTTGAAAAAAATGCATGGTAAACAGTCTTCAGCAGACTTTGAAGCTGCTGAGGATTTTCAAAATTTGATTCTCCCTAATCTAACCTCAAATTATGCTGCCAGTGATATTTTCAACGCCGATGAGTCAGGCCTTTTCTATAAAGCCTTGCCAACATCAACTCTTTCAAAACAAGGAGCCAATGTCCGGGATTTCAAATCGTCCACAGCGCGACTTACATTACTTTTTATTTGTAATGCAACGAGAGACTACAAAAAAGTTATTGTGATTGGAAAGACCAAAACTCCAAGATGTTTTAAGAACAAAGTGGTGCCTTTACAATATTTCTCCAACAATAAAGCCTGGATGACTCAACATTTATGGACCAAAATTTTGTATTCATTTGATGAAGAAATGATAAAGCAAAACCGAAAGGTAATTCTTTTTGTGGATAATGCTGCCTGCCATAAGAAACTAGACAATTTGAAAAATGTCAATGTGCAATTTCTACCGCCGAATACAACGTCAATCATTCAGCCTCTTAATCAAGGCATTATTCATTGTTTTAAATCATACTATCGTCAAAATATAATAAGAAAACAAATCGCAGCTATAGAGCGTGGAAAAACAATCGATGAATTTTCCAAGTCCATAACGCATCTGCAAGCAATGCATAAATTACAAATTACTGACTTTTTTCATCCACCTGCATAAACATTTTAACAATACTCGTAATTATTTACAAGCTGTTTTACTAACGTGCTAATAAATACTTTTCTTTCATTATTACAACAAGAAAAGAACTTAAAAGAAGTTTGCCATCCACGTTCTTTCTTTAACCCACCTTGAATTTAAAAGGGTATTTATATGTTTTGGTTTTTTTTTTTTTCAAAATTATTTATTTCTGTTAAAGAGTTTTCAAATATTTATGTTTTTCATTTTTTTTAAGTGGTTTTCGCTTAATTGAACAGGTCGATCAATTAAGCGGGAGTTCGTTAATTGAACCACCCGGATAATTGACCGAAAAATCTGACAAAATGGCAAGTTCAATTAAGCGGGGAATATTATACTGTACTGTTCGAATACTCAGAACAGTTGCTCACCTTATTTATATATTTTATTTTAAAGATGCAGCACTTTCCAAATTATTGTTGCCTTCGACGGTGACGACGAGAGGTAGATAGAGTTGTCATTTGCTGAGTTATGATTTGTTTTTTGATGGTTTGTGGGGGCAGGGCATTTGTCTCTTTATTATTTGTCTCTAATTGAATTTGAGACTCTTGTAACTGAAAAAATTGTTCTTCCTGTTTAGGCAGACAACAAGAATCAATTAACATCGGGGGAAACATAAGTTCCTTAAAAAAAACATGTCCAAGTCAATTTTACGGATTCACTTTTCTCATGTCCTTTCTTTTTATCAATCTCGACGTGAAGAATTGGTTAGAAAGCTCACAACACGTATCCAAGTTTCTTACATCTTGTCTATGTTCCAATATATAAGTAATATGTACACTGTATGTTACTTATGCATCTTTTGTAAATTGACTTGGATATCATCAAGTGTCAGAAAAAAGAATGACATAGAATTCATATAAACAAATAAATTGGAGTTCATTGAAACTTAACTACCATCTGAGTTTCAAACCAACTACACTAATCAGTTTTTCTCTCTGTCTCTTATCCTTTCCACAAAAAACGCCCGTGTTCTAAAAATTAGTATAAGGGTATTCATATCCCCTTGAACACGTACAAATTATAAAAAAAAAAAAATTAACTATGTACCATTCACACACCAAATTTGATGCGACAACTGCATCAAGAGAGAATTGATGAAAAATTGACCCTAGACGATGAAACAGAATTAATATGCTTTATAAAGCCTTTTTTCAATAAGGACATAACAATTTTGTATTTAAAGAAAACACATGTTAAATTTAAGTATGGACTTCGATCTCGTTCATATGACCACCGCGAGCACGTTTGCAGCGATTCATTCTTTGGAGCCAACTTTCCACCACTCTTCCACACATATCGGCCGAAACGTTGGCAATTTCGTGTTCGATATTGTTCCTGAGCTCCTTTAACGTTGTTGGCATAAACCAACGACTTAACGTAACCCCATAAAAATAAATCCATCGCCGTTAAATCGCATGAGCGAGCTGGCCATTCGACCGGACCATTTCTCGAGATTGCACGAGCCAAAATCAGTCTTCCAACATGGCACGATAGCGAACTCATTTTCATCGACGAAAAAATACGGTCCAATCACACCTCCGGCATGAAATCCACACTACACGGTCACTTTTTGTGGATGCAATAGAGTCTCCTGAAGCACATGTGGGCTTGTTGTTGTCCAATTACGCATATTTTGCTTATTGACAAAGCAATTAAGCCAAAAATAAGCTTCATCGCCGAAGATGATTTTTCGGTGCCATAAAGTAAAGTCTTATGCAAAAAGGTCCAAACGTAATTTTGGACTTTATTGCACTTTTGAAATTGCAATAAAGTCCAAAAAGAGTTTTGGACCTTTTTGCATAAGACTTTATTTCATGGCACCGATTTTTCGATGAAATCGACTGATTTGGCTCATTTTGAACTGAAGCACTTACGGCTGCGATATTTTTGGTACTTTAAGCGGTGCGTTGTCTCACTGGCATAGGAACATTCAATAGTGAATATGTGACTCGAATTTATCCACTATAGCACGCACAGCCTGTCTGGTGGGACGATTATTACGACCGAAAATTGGAGTAAGCGCTCTTAAAGTTGCGACCACCGACTCAGAATTTCGGTAGTAATTTTTAATAATTTCCAAAAGTTGCTCGTTCGTGAACATCACCATGATAAAAACGTAAACCATGGCTGACGTTTTGACATTGACAGATCATAAAAGAGTTTAAGGGTGCGTTCGCATTAAAATACAAAATTGTTATGCCCCTTTTGAAAAACTCTTTATGTATAATATATCCCGGGTTAAATTAATCTACACAGAATAGGATCCCTAACAAAACGATACGGCGGTAAATCAATATTGGTAATTGATAATATAACTTTTAAACAGAAATGTTTGAATATAAAAGTCTCCACAAATCCAGGAAAGCTAATTGACTTACGAATATTTTAACACTGTGTAGAGCACTTTGTGCAAGCAGGGTTTGCGTTTACGTCTATTTATAATGAGTTTAAATAACATCCCGAAGTAATTTACATGCTTTAAGTAAGCCATTTGACACAGTGTCATTCATATTCATCTCATTTATAGGTATTGACAATTGAAAATCAAGCACGAAGGAAAGCCGATGAAATATGCTGCGAATTTTAAATAACGCTGATTCCGTCAAGGAGACCTTATGTCGCCACCATTACTCTTTGATGTCGTGAAAGAAATATTTGAGTAGCTCAACTGGGGGTAATAGATACATCATAACCATGTAAGAACAATATACAGTGCATTTCAAAATTATAAGATCGCCCACGAAAATTCTGTTTTTTACCGCGCTGTGAATTATTTTTATAATAGTGTGTTGTGTCAAGCTGTATCAATGTTTTCAAGGGAGAGGAAATCTCAGCGTTTCAAAATTATAAGGTCAGTGGAAGACCTCTATTTCAAGACGAGTCTATTTTAATGAATTTTTGACATGATTTCAACTAAATGATAAAATTATGGAAAAAGGAACGATCGATGCGTATCTTGGATAACGTTAGAGTTTAAGGGAGATCGCGAGGGAATTGGGCAGATTACTTTGTGTGATTCAAAATAACACAAAGAATAAAGCAAATTACAGCACGAACAAAAATTCTGAACGCCCAAAAATATACGAACAGCGATATCCGAAAAATCTCCAAGGTTACGTCGTTCCTTAAAGAGTTGCAATGACATCAAGTTAGAATTGTGCCTAGATGTTCGGTTAAAAGATGCGCACCTTATAAAACGCATGGAATTTGTGAGGAATAACATGGACAAACACTGGAATAAGGGATGATTAAACCAACCGTGTGTTTTACAAACAAAAGGCCCTTTCTAAAAGATTTGCATAAAAGACAGTGTAAACAGTTTTTTAAAATCTGCCCAAAAACACGCCCACTTTTTTTTTTAAACAAATATCGTTTTTCTCAATATTTTTGCTAAAAACTGAAAAATATTGTCTAGGTAAGATATGTAGACGTTGACTTTCTCTACATTTTGTCCATACATTATACATGGCCACGCCCACTTTTTGGGGCTTTTATTTAAAAAAAAAACATACTGCTTTTTATTTACGGTGAATATCTTATTAGAATGCGTGAACTTCGGTTGTACATTTTGGGAGCCACGCCCGCTTTCTGCTAAGAAAAAGTTGTTGCAACTTTTTGTGATAATATTTTTTTACCATCGAATAAAAACCTTATGTATAGAAAGATTGTTTCAAAATTTCGCACTTTATTAGGGGTGAGCTAGAAGATGGGGGAAGGCTATCATACGATCCGTTCTAGACGGATTGTAACTTTCCTTTATGTTTTTACTGTAGATAATTTTCCAGCCCAAAAAAAGTTCAATTTGGACGGATCAGATGGGTTCGCTGAATATTGAAGGGATTTAACGAAAGAGCCACGATTTTTCTTCAAAAGAAAATTCGGTTGTGGATGTCTAATGGTGTGGGGAGATTTTACTAGGAAAGGTATCGTTAGGATTCCTATCCATGCGGATGAATAGTCAAGAGTACCATGATGTTTTGTCAGAGAATTTAATCCTATTTTTGAAGAGTCACCCTGATGTTGAGTTCCTCTTTTAGCAGAATAATGCAAGGATTCACACTAGTCGCAGTACAATATCATGTTTTTCTACTCACAACATTAGAGTTCTGGACAGTCCGGCGTGTTCTTCTGACTTTAAACCCACCGAAAATTTGTGGGGCATTCTGGTTCAGGAAGTTTACAAAGAAAACCACCAGTACCAAACGATTGATGAGCTGAAGGAGGCTATTCTAGAGGCTTGGCAAAACCTTGGAAATAGAACACTCCGAAAACTGATTGAATCGTTGAAAATCGCTTATTTGAATTAATTCAGAAAAAATAAAAAAACCAAATCTTATTTTTTTTTTTTCGACACGGACCTCTTAATTTTGAAATGCTGAAATTCCAAGAAAAAATAACTTTTCGTTCTACGTCTTGAAATCGGAATAACGGGATATGAACGTTTGTATTTATCTCAGTACCATTATCAATGACAAACACACTGTTATAAAACAATAATTCACCCAGGGGTACAAAATTAATTTTTGTGGGTGACCTTACAATTTTGAAAAGACCTTACGTCCAATTTGATATATGGATTCTGTATCAACCTGCTAGAAAATAAGAAATGGCAAACCACCATATAAAATTACAGATAATGCTTGAGTATACAAAAATGTAGAATCGTTCCAAGAAGGGAAAGAAATAAGCAGACGTGTCTCCTCGAAACACATTTGTATTATTAGAGCATAATACAAATTCTACACATAAATTTAAACGGGCAGACGTAATAATATGTTGGACTCAGTAATTTTACTTAATACCTCAACCTATTCAAAAACTAAGGATATGTCAAGATGAAAATGGAAAAATTCGGGGAAGAGTTCAAAATGGAGAAATAAGAAGACGATCGATGTGGACGTGGTAGAAAGTACCTTATAATCATATTGGAGATGGGCATTACGCAATCGTGGGAAATGGAAATCTTTTCAGAATAAGGGATTGTTCATCAAACTCCCAAAGAAATGCAACCTAATGGAGTGAAGAAACTGGAGAGGTATCTGCGTCTTACCTGTGGTTGCTAAGATAACGGCTACAATAATTCTGGAATGCTTCAAAGAACACCTGGAGTCAACAATCGATGTCGAATATTGACTTCGAGAAAGCATTCGACAGCGTTAAACAGAATTTTATCTGGAAGGCTTGGCGCAGGAGAGGTATTCCCGAGAAATTCATAGCCGTTATCAAGGCTTCCTTATGAGGGTGTAAAATGTCACGTCGTACACAAAAGTAAAACGTCAGAGGACTTTGAGGTACGCAGCGGAGGGCGACAAGGCTGTATATTATCACAATTGCTACTTTTGTGCTCTAGGCAGCCCTGATGAGAGAATGACGCGGATTAAAATGGACAATGACATTAGAATTAAAACACCTACACTACGCTGACGACGTCTGCTTGCTTTCGCAAAGAATTATGGATTTACACTAAATGGCCCATAGTTTAAAAGCCGAAACAAGCAGAGTGGGATTGAGAATTAATACGGCAAAAACTAAAATTCTTAGTCAATTAAACATTGCTGGTCAGTAGGTCAAAACAATTAATAGCGTCCTTTATGGGTGCAGTACGTGGAAGGTGACTACCGCTGTCAATCATAAGCTGCAAACCTTTGTAAATAGATGTCTATGCATCATCTTAAGAATATTGTGGCCCAACCGTATCTTGAACGAACAGCTCGTATGGAGAACGGGCCAGGAACCTATCGACATCAAAATAAGACGAAGGAAGTACTCGTAGCAGTCAATAGGCTACACCTTACGATGCGAAGAAAATTCCGTTGCAAAATATGCGATGCATTGGCAAACTTGGCGCAGGACAGTTGACAAGGAAGCAAGTTCGCTGGGAAAGAGTTGGAGAGAGCTGAAACACGTTGCAGCAACCCGCACATGATGTTGAGAAGTCATTGTTGACGCCCTATGCCCCACGAGGGGTAACAGGAACTAATCAAAGTGGAGATGGGCATGATACAAACAACGAGAAAGGACAAATAAATAAATAAATATGCATTAACAGGTTTGATGAAAAGTTCATAAGAATATTTTCTTATTATTCTTCGTTATTCAAGGAATGTGAAGCATATGTACTCGTACATACATGTATGTGAATTTTCTAAAAACTGAACAATTTTTAATCCTTCGCGAAAGAAATTGACTTTTAATTTCAAGTCACATACTCGTAAGTCACATAAGTTTTATGTCTGTCTATCTATTTATCTATAAAATCGGCGGGAACGTTTAAAGATATGGGGCTCAAAACCTACTTACTAAAGGGCCATAGAATGGATATTAATGGATTTTTTTTTTGTTTTGACCTAGTGTGTAGGTATTTTTTTCGGACAAATTGGGTGTACGAATAAGATTTTAGGGTGGGGTCTGAAAAATAATCAATACGCCCCACTTGGAACTACTGAACAAATTTTAATGGAATTTTGTTTCTAAGTGGGGGTATTATTTTGGGATGTGCTTCAAAAAATTGTTTAGAATAGTCCTTATTCGCAAAATGTAGTGTGAGAAAGCGTTGTGGTGTTATCACTTGGTAGATATATTTATTTTAATAACCTAACCAGAACCCGATTACGCGATAACCATGAAAATGAGTTTCGATGAAAAAAAGTTCACGATAATTTTTTTTGCTGAGTGTCTGAAGCAGAACAATTTTTTTGTAAATAAAATTTCGCTGCATTTTTCAAATTTACGACCAGTTTTAGGATTCATATTTTTTGCTGTCGTTTTTCTGTATTCAGTGCCCAAATGTACACAAATAGTTGCGGAATCGCTTGATAAATGAGAATGCAAATTGAACTCACTCTGTTTTTCATTTCGTGTATAAACATTTAATCGTTTTCTTTCGAACTTAAAATGTTATTTATACTCGATCGTACACGCTTATTACTATGATATTGTGCAAAATGCCGATATATTTATGGCAAAAATCGTTCATGAAACTCTATGCAGGCGGCTCATAGTAGTGATAAATTCTTATTCATTGAAAACACCTCTCTTTAATCGTAATTAATTCTACAACTAAGTAAAACTTATCTAGTCGTGTACATTTCACATTTATCACGTTTTACAGGTGACTTTGCAACGTAGATTTCTGTAATACCGCTATACTGAGCAATATCGAACTGTTCTGTCCTTTGTAGTTGACGAACTATATTTCTATTTCCCAAAATTTGAAGGACTGCATTGTTACAATGACCGTAGGTGTTTTTGTGCAAAATTGTTAATTTCGTCTTCAATGGAGGTTATTTTTGAATCTCTGTAGATATCGTCATTCCGAACATACCACGGTGCATTCACTATTCCCCTTAGCACTTTATTTTCAAAGGTTTGTAAGAGGTTTCTGTTAATTTTCTTGATACAACCACATAGTTGTATGCCATACGTCCACTCGGGTTTTAACACTTGCTTGTATAGAGCAGCTTGTACTGGATATCGAGCTTGGAATAGCGCTCGAGCATCGACTGTCATTCTAAAGTATTTCACTTTGTTTGCGTACGGGATTTTTATCGAGTTAATTAGGATGATTTACATGAGTAAATTATAGGGTGGCCGTGGTGTAACATCATCGCTTGTCACGCTGTTAATTCACGGTTCGAATCCTGATGTCAAGAATCATCTATTTATTTCGCATGAAATAAATAAAAAAGTCGATCACTTGCTAAAGCTAAATCAACTCTACTGTGAAGGCATAACACTGGCAGTAGGGTGGTCATATGGCTAAAATGCAACTTGATCGTGATGATAACATCAGGAGGATGGAAAAAAATACTGTGAATCATAAGCAACGACAACAATAGCAAAAAAAACAAACAAAATACTCCCCAGTTATCTGCACAGCCACCCTTGGAGTTTACAGAAACTTAATACTACCTGAGTTTCAAACTACACCACTCTGTCTTTCTCTCTGTCGCTTTCCCTTTCCACAAAAAAAAAAAAAATTAGTATGAGGGTATTCATATCCCCTTTAACACGTGCAAATTATAAAAAAAAAAAATTAGTACATTCCGGCTTGTTACTCGTATATGTGATGCGTCAAATTTGTGCCCAGTTACATTTTGCAACTTTTCGATAGCTTTCTCGACAGTGGTGCCCATTGCCAGTGTGTCGTGGCTATAACGGTGTCTCCGAATTGGTGATCCGGGAATCCTGCTCAGAATGGAAGGTCAAGATTAATCATACAAAATGTAATTCGGATTTGAGACGAAACTGGAAAAATCTGCAAAACACGAGTTCTAATATCCTTCGCACTGAGTCAGAGACTGTTGTATGTCTATGTGTTCATTTTGACAATTTTTTGTACTATAATGAGCACATACAAGTAAATACGGTATTTATTCTCTCAAAAGCCTTTTCTACTCCAACTAACTGAGATGCGATCTGAAGGTCATATTTGACTAAACTTTCGTTCGTCCAATTTTGACTTATTCAAGTCCATTATGGGGGAACATAAGCCCTCGTATATGAAAAAGCTTCGGATATTTGAAATAAAATGTCTTCGAGCCTGCATACGGACGTACATGAGCGCACATTCGGCATTATGTCTCTAATAAGAGACTTGGATGCTTCCGGTGTGTTCAGAATAGATAATGTCATTCTGGATCTTGTGAGGAATCATTTCGCACGGTCAGCTAACTTTACGGAGAACGAATTCGTGTCGGGCTTGTTTACCTGGGTATTTCAGAAACACTTTGAAGAGTTGCTATATCTCACCAGAGGCATTCTTTCATCTGGATGCACAAGATTATCTATCAAACTCAACGAAAGTACCTATTATATACCATCTTACTAGAAGGGTGACAGATAACGGAGATGGAAATGCTGAGATACTGCGTAAGCAGATAGCAGAGATAGTTAACGTCGACAGATTGAATCGGTTTTAGTAAAAATGTTCGAACATCTTTTAAATGGTCGATAATAGCGAAATTGCTCCATAAGATTTTTTGTCGTTCGGCGCTTTTCCTGGTTGTATTACCATAATAACTTTTGCGACTTCCCGCTATCTTGCTACGTATTGTAATCTAAAAACAGCATTTATAAGGTAGAAAAGCTTAGCTAATACTTTCACGGGCAGTTCTTTAAG
Organism: Pocota personata; assembly: GCA_963082735.1. Classification (NCBI taxonomy): domain Eukaryota; kingdom Metazoa; phylum Arthropoda; class Insecta; order Diptera; family Syrphidae; genus Pocota; species Pocota personata. The sequence continues at coordinate 69,465,775 of OY720431.1, forward strand.
AACCTGTCCTGTTATTAAGCCGTAACCAGGAGTTTTGTTGACTTTAAGTTTGCCGTTTTCTTATTTAAGTTCCGCCAGCCTTGTGAATTTGATTATACAATTGTCACTTGCAAGGTCCGTGGTACAGCATTCACGTTAGAATGACCGTCAAATGGTTTTGAAAATTTCATGGCTTTCCAAAGCGAAAAAATAGATAGAGATAGTCAGTTATCTTTTGATTCTTATAATTTTTTATTGTCTCTTTGAATTTATTGCACAGACGGTTTAAGTATGTCTTGATCTGCGGAGTACGAAATTGTTGCCACCTCTTCCGTGCTCGCCTCTTTTCCTTTAATTAATCTAGAGTCTCTGCCGGGTACTTGATGACACAATTAGGTATGGCTTTCTTTTCACAGGGAGTGAAAAGAAAGCCAGCGGTTCTCTGCATAATTTCGATTAACCGATCGACTTCGTCTACTAATTGAAAGGGTGTTTTCAGTGGAACGTTTAATGTAATGTTACGCTCGGTTTCGTTTATAAAGTTCTCCCAATTAGTTCTACCGTTAACTAATCACTAGTCTAGGAGATACTTATATTATTTATTTTTTAGTAATATTTCACTCATAGTCTGTATATCCGGGGGAATGGTCTGAGGACATACGAAAGCTTTCTTCGACTTTTGTGTTAAGTTTAAATATGCCTTCTTCATATCCAGTATGTTAAAAGCAAATTGTCTATTTTTCAAGCGCACTGACAATAATTACATTGATTCTAACTCAAACTAGCATTTTTAAGTAAGGTCGACCCGCCTCTCGCGTTCTCGCGATGGCATGCGTGATAGGGAGTTTCTATTTATAACTTGTCTTTACTTTGCAGTCGCTCTTTGGCATTTAGTGTTGCTGTTCTAAGTGTCTTATTCATGGTTTTGTTAGAGCGCGCTTTGGTTTATACTATTTTCGAGGCTGTTCTGTTTTCAGAAATGAGTCTTGCAAAGATATTTGCGAATATATTAGGCGATGGGAGGTTGCCGCCTTGTTTGTTTTCTTGTGCGTGCGACTGAAAACTATGAGTATTAAGTGGCGAGGGATTACCGCTTTGCATATTTTGAGATGTTGCGGCTTGTGCATATATTTACAAGATCTTCAACTTTCCTTTTGTTAGAGTTGTCCTGTCTCGCTTCTTTTCTACAATATTTCGAATTATACTATGGTATTTAGAATTGTTTTTATTTCGTATATTTTTGCTACACTTTGCGCTTATAATATTAATATAGGTGCGCAACTAAGATCTCGCTTTTTGATGAAAATGCAACTTGAAAAAATGGTTACAAATGAATCATTCAAAGTATTGCCCATCGCTAGCTACAACTTTTTCCCATCTTTCTGGCAGAGCTCGAATACTGTTACGGTACAAGTGTTCATCTTTTGAGGCTATCTACGAATCAAGCCATTTTTTGATGTCTTCATACGAGCGGAACTGCTAATCAGCCAGATCATGTGCCATCGAACGGAACAAGTAATAATCGGATAGCGCAATATCTGGGGAATATGGCGGGTGGGGTAGGACTTCCCATTTGAGCGTTTCCGGGTAGGTTTTAACGGGTTTGGCAACGTGAGGCCGAGCGTTGTCATGCTGTAGAATCACTTTTTCGTGCCTCTGTTCGTATTGCGGCCGTTTTTCGCGCAGTACTCGGCTTAATCGCATCATTGAAGTTGATACCGTTCCCAGTGATGGTTTCGTTGGGTTTCAACAGTTCATATTAAATGACACCGACCTGGTCCCACCAAATACACAGCATAATGTTCGCAGCGTGAATATTCGGCCGAGCCGACGACGTAGAAGCATGACCGGGCAGTCCCCATGACTTTCTTTTCTTTGGGTTTTTCATCACCCGTCACGATGCGATGAAGAGAACCCTTCCTTTTTTGCCGCTGGAGCAGTTGTTCACAGGCGAAAAAACGGCGCTCAACGTCCCTTGGCTTCAAATAATAAGGAACCCAAGTTCCTTGTTTTTGAATTATTCCAAACGCATGCAATCGCTTGGAAATGGCTTGACGGGTAACTCCTAATGCTGAAGCAAGCTATTCTTGCGTTTGACACGGATCCTCATCGAGCAATGCCTCCAACTCAGCGTCTTCGAAGGATTTTGGCCTTCCTTCACGCGGACGGTGGTCAACATCGAAATCACCGACTTTGAAGTGACGGAACCAATCACGGCACGTTGTTTCACTTAGAGCAGCATCTCCGTAAACTTTTTGGAGTTCTCGATGCACTAATGTGTCAAAACAGTTTGTTTACCATATGTCTTACCATATATCTAACCTCGTATGCATCCCGAAAAAGTCACTGTTTGGTGTGGATTTTGGGCTGGCGGCGTCATCGGTCCTTATTTCTTTGAGAAAGACGTTGGCCAGCCCATCACCGTCAACGGCGAGCGCTATAGGTCGATGATTACCAACTTGTTTTGGCCTGAATTGGATCATATGGACACCAACGACATGTGGTTTCAACAGGCCGGCGCTACGTGCCACACAGCTCACGCTACATTGGAAATTCCGCACAAGCGATTCGAGGGCATAGTCATCTCACGTGGAGGTGATGTGAACTGGCCACAGAGATCGTGCGATTTGACTCCGTTAGACTTTTCTTGTGGGGTCGCAGGTCTATGCGAATAAACCACAAACCACAGCGGCCCTCAAAGCCAACGTAACCCACGCCATCGGTCAAATTCAGCCTGATTTGTGCGCCAGAGTCATGAAAAATTGGACATTTCGGATGCGCGCCACCCACAGAAGCCGCGGCGGACATTTGAACGATTTCCATACATAATGGCATCGATAGGCCTTTCAAACGAATAAAAAATTTCGATGATATCTCACAGTTGTCTCCTGTCCTAGGCGTTGTAGAAGTGTGGTATAGCTGGTACATTCCGTCCTGTCTTCTTCTGGTGTTAAAGGCATTATTGATTTGTATTCGGAAGCGTTGATCATCATAATACTCTAACCTTTACTCTGCTTGCTGTCGCTTATGTGCTTCTTGTCGATATGAGTTTAATTACCCGATCTTGAATACTTTGCAGCTTATCAATATGTGTCTGCACCGCACCTCCCCAGGCTAGTATGCCGTATCTTAGCATGGACTCAATAAGAGCATGGTATACCTGCTTTTACACGCAAGCTGTTGATTTGTGCTGCAGGCAAGCTAACGCAAATAGGGACCCTCTTAGCTTGTTCCTCAGATCGTTGATGTGTGGCTCCCAGAGGAAGTGGTTGTCAACAGTGATTCCTAGGTACTTACACATAGCCACTACTTCAATAACTTCAAGGTTGACCTGTTTGGCGCAATTAAATGTCCTAATCCTGATTTCTTCTGCCGAGTATTGAGGATTGCGAATGTGCATAACTTTGGTTTTTAATGCATTCAACACAAGTCCATTGTCATGGTACCACTTCCCTAATTCATCGAACTCTTTCTGCATCATCCTCGTTGCCTCGTTTATGTCCGTGTGACATGCAGCTATTGCGGTGTCGTCTGCGTATGCGAATGGAAAAATCTTTTTCAGGCATTTCAGCACTTCATTTGTGTACAATATAAAGAGTAGGGGCCGAGTTTGGACCCTTGCGGAACCCCAAACTGGACTCCATATTCGATGCTGCAGCAGTTGTTAATTTTAACACGAAAGGTCCTCTCTGTCAGATAGTCCCTTAACCACTCCATCAGCTTTCCTCGTAATCCTACTCCTTTTAGGGCATTTTTAATTTGTTGTGATCAAGGGTGTCAAATGCTTTGCTGAAGTTAATAAATAAGACAACGACATGGTGTTTTTTAGCAAGGCTGCTGTTGACAAGGTTCGAAAAATCACCAAGGAATTTGTTTGTGCATTTTCCCTTCTGGAATCCGTATTGGTTTTTGCATATCAGATTGTGCTTCTCAACAAAATTCCATATACGATCAGATACTATTTGCTCCAATACCTTCTCTATGACTGGCAATATTGCTATCGGACGATAGTTTGCTATCTCTTTTTTGTAGATTGGTCTAACAAGTGCCTCTTTGAGATGTTTTGGTATTGTCGAGGTTTCAAGACTTACGTTGATGAGCTTGGTGATGATAGAAGCAAAGATTTCGGCATTTGTTTTGAGATCAATCAATCCTGGCGTTTTTGGACATTTAGCCGGCTTAATTAGTTCGATACCTCCATAGAATCAGTTTCTCCCAAATATTATATCTATGATATTAGAGTCAAAGACATTTATCGTCCACACGTTGTTGCTAAGCGAAGGAACTTAAAATTTAGACACCAAAATGGATATTAAAAGACAATAAAGTTTGTTGAACTTCCGACGAAGAACCACATTTTCTCTTCTTTGTAGGTCTTTGTTTTCTTAAGATCCAGTCTGTTTCCCAAACGAGTTCGTCTTCGTCGTTTTGGTACTTCTGATTATCAGGATTACTTTTTGGCTTTTGTTGGATTTGTTTTCTGCTTTGAGGATTACTACAATATTTCCTTTTTAAGTTCCTGGGAGAGCGTCTCCATTTTGCTGAGTCTTAATCGGAGTTCAACACTTTATTACACGAAACCATGGAGCTTAAGAGTTTGCAGTGATGTAGTTGAGCTCTTAGCCTTACTAGCCCAGTATTCGTACATAGATCATGTCTCCGAAGACTGAATCTGGACTACCACCTGTAGTATTATATCTACATATTTGTTTTCTTCATTGCATTTTTAGTATACCTACACTATACTTGGTATACGGTGGGTTGTCTCTTACGAAAGTCATGCCTACCCCGGGTATATTCTAATCCCTACCCGAAAGTATTAACTGCCGACAAATGTATATAAATGAAATAACAATTTTATAAAAATAAAAATTAAAATAATACTTTTAGATGAATTACGACAAATAAGTGTGATATTACAAGCAATTTACAATATACGAGTACTCGTATGTATCTCATTTTTTATATTCGCGAAGGACATTTTCCCCATGAAGGAGAGACAGCAAAATACAAGTAAACAATTCTATATTAAGACTGTCATAAAAATTCTCAATATAACGTTATCATTATGTCATTTCATGTTTTTTATTTCTTTTTTTATTTTGCCTTATCCATTTCAATATAATATGTCCTATATCTGTTATCTTTTCAGTTTTTGTGCGCTATCTGCTTTTCTTTTCTTTGGAAAAATTTATTATTGTTTTAGTGTCCTTAGATGGATACTTGAATGCCTCTTATATTTAAATTACTAATTTTTTTTTTTCTAAGTGGGGTATTATTTTAAAAGAGCTCAGTGAAAAGGTTTCGATTTTTTTTTTTTTTTTTACTGACAAGAGTATATACGAGTATACAATAAATATGAATTTTATAATTTTAATGTACAAAATGTATAGTTTTGTGAAAATTTCTCCGAATTAAATTCTGCGCTATTTTCAAATTTGGCGCATATTTTCAATAGCAACATTTCTTCTGAGATGTTTCCTAATGCACTTAAATATGCCAATATTTAACCACTCTTTTAGAAAGGATCTGCTGATGAATTGGGTATTTATACGCCTATTTCACTTTTACCTTCAATAAGTAAAATTTTCCAGAAATGTATAAAACATAGATTGGTGGGTTTTTTTTTAAAAAAAAAACTAAGTTTTTCAGTTCTGTTCAGTTTGGATTTCAGAAAGGTAGACTACAGAATAAGCTCTTCTATATTTTTACTCTCAGATATTTGTCAACCTGGATAAAAAGTAGTGTACAGCTGGATTGTTTATTGAAATAACGGAAGCTTTTTGTCGACCATAACATATTATTGTTAAGTAAAATCGAAAATGCTGGTTTTCGGGGATTTTATGTGAGTGGTTTAGATCCTAACTGAGTAATAGATCTCAAAGGGTAAAGGTTGACGATACCAGAAGTGAAGCAAACTTTCTTAGTTTAGGAGTGCCTCAGGGTTCTGTTCTGGGACCAATACTGTTTTAGATTTATATCAATTCCTTGTCTAGGTGGCCCTTTAGAGGATTACTGACAGCATTTGCGGATGATGTGAGTTTTGCTTATGGCTCAGACAGTGATTTGAATCTTATCGCAGATATAAATTGGGACCTTAGTTTGCGGAGCATAAATTGGTTATTAGTTTAAAAACTAAAATAAAGTTTTTAAATTTTTTTTTTTTATAATTTGCACGTGTGAAAGGGGTTATGAATACCCTCATACTAATTTTTAGGACACGGACATTTTTGAGGAAAGGGGAAAAGACAGAGAGAAAGACAGATTGGTGAAGTTAGTTTGAAACTTAGCTGGTATTACGTTTCAGTGAACTCCAAGGGTGGCTGTCCAGATAACTGGGGAGTACTTTTTTTTGTTTCGCTGTTATTGTCATTGCTTATGATTCACAGTATTTTTTTCCGTCCTCCTGATGTCATCATCACGATCAAGTTGCATCTAGCCATATGACCACCCTACTGCCAGTGTTATGCCTTCGCAGTAGAGTTGACATAAGCTTTCGCAATTGATCGACTTTTTTATTTATTTCATGCGAAATAAATAGATGATTATTGGTATCAGGATTCGAACCTTGAACCTGCAGCGTGACAAGCGATGATGTTACCACTACACCATGGCCACCCTTCGTGCCCGTGGTGTCAGGACAGAACAGTTTTGGGGCCGTGGTCTACTTTCATTCAACTGACTGCCTCAGATTTAAACTTTCTTACTGCACTTCCGATACAAATTTGTCCTCGTGCACTTTTCGTAGTTGTCCCAGCTGTAGTCATAAATGTTTTCAGGCTGAAAGTGTTAATGAATTCAAATATCTGCGGCTTGTCATTGATTCAAGGATGAGTTTTACCAGCTACACAGAGAACTTGAGAAAAAAAGCGTGGCACTCTGAGAAACTTATATTTTCTGCGCAATATTTGCTCTACTCAACTGTTGTTAAAGATCTATTATGTAATTTTTCATTCTAGATTACAATATGGGATTACCTGCTGGGGAGGAGCTTATTTCAATAAAATCTAGCTTCTTTGTTACTAAAACACTTTCTGAAGAAAATTTGACGGAAACCTCGTTTACATCCTAGTTTTCTATTATTCAGAGATTTGAAGATTCTTCCAGTCCGTCACTTGTACTGTTAAAAAATGCTTAAAATATCCTTCATACGATCAGGAAATCTTAATCACAGACAAATCGACAGTTACATTTTTTAAATCAAGTATCTATACCCGCTTTTCGTACAACCGCGTTTAGTAACTTTTATAGTATTACTTCACGACGGTTATTTAACAAACTTCTGCGTTCACATATCAGCATACGTTTGTATAACATGTAAAGAAGTGGCTTTTTGCCTCGATCTTGAAGTTATTGAATCTATGGCCATTTTCGAAAACGTCATTTGATCGTCATTTTGATCGTCATTGCAGCACTTAAGGGTTGCAAACGTCAAACTGCAAACGTTTTTTGATACCATTGATCTGTGTCGCCTGCATGATCAATCGGATTTGCAATCGCATTTGACGTTTTCAAACAAAGCAAAATGGAGCCCTTAACAAAATTTATTGAGAAAATTGTGTTGGAAAGTCATTTTTTCTATTGCGCAGTGCAGATGTCTGGCTGCTTTTTTGCAGCACAGATGGCGTTTATGGACATCTGCCCTGCAAACACTGCATTATCGAACATGCTGCAAATGCAGTACGATTTATAATTTTGTTTTCAAACAAACAACTTTTGCAGCTTGCGTTTAGGAACATTATGCAAAAACGAAGCGAAAACGGCCTATATTTGATGTTCTTTTCTGAAATCCTGATGAAATGTGGCGCTTTTTATTATGTTATTTTTTTTACAAACCTTAAAATATGCATAATTCTTGAATAGTTCATTCCAAGGAACCTTTTGTACCTATGTACCATTATAAAGCCTTTAAAATGGCATTATCTCCACTTTTTAAGAAATATGTCACTACTCTCTTTGCTTATAAATTAATGCAATAAAAATATTGTAATATTTGAGTTTCATAAAATGATAAAGCAATCTATCTATTTATATTCAAACATAATACCTCCATCAAGGAACTTTAATAGAAAAGTGAAATCCGAATTTAAATGCATTAGGTGATTCTCAACACTTTGTACCACGAGGGTAGGTAGTGAATAATAAGTATAGGGTAGAATTTATATGTGCGATAAAAAAATCAGCCGTACTTTACTTTTCATGAGATAAAATGTGATAAGATTAATGTGACATAAAAACAGGTAAAAGATATATGTGCAAAGAATTTATATGTATTTGTGCAATTTTAATTTATATTATGGTTAATATTAAATTGCAAGTTAGGTTTGTGTTTTTAAGATGTGCTGCTACGTTTAATAGGGATTTGTGAGATGATAATACAAGCCGATGCAGTAATAAACAGCGGTGGCGAAATAGACACACTAGTCACTGTCTAGTCAACAATTTTAGACCATTTCACTGTCAAACATGTTTTAAATTTTCAAATCAAATAATTTGTTGCTGAAGTACTACTGTAAGTATCTTAAAGAATGGTTTCTCTTTAAATTCACTCTTTTCACCCAAACAAAACATTCTATCTTTTCATGGCCACCGACCCAACAACAATATTTTCCCGGAGATTATATGGCTCAGGGTAAACAACGGCGTCTACTTACTCATACGAATATCTTTTACATTTTTCCCTCTTCGCAGGCTCTCTTAATAACACCACTGAAATACTTGGATTTAATAAATAGGAAAATATTCGCCATCGTTCCCAGCAATTGAATCTTTCCCAGAGCTCCACGTAGCACATTTAAACAAAAGATCTGCATCTACATGCCTACACGATCCAATTGACTCAGGAAATGAATCCAACAGACAATGAACAGCGTCGTGACTTCGTTGCCCAGAGAACCACCAAGTTGATGGCGATTTTTCGAAGAAAATCATCTTGACCCCCGTGGGTTAGGTGACAGAATATACCTAACCCACGGTAGGCATGCCTGTAGTAGAAGGCGACTAAAATGCCAACCCGCCGTCTTTCTTGATTACGGCAAAAAAAATTAATGCAATGAACAAAACGAACGGTATTAATACCCCAGGTGGCAGCCCAGTTCAACTGGAAAATCCACCCTCGCAAGAGGCATGCTCTACGGATTCTGGGGAGAGCTATTTATTGCATCAACATTTAATAAACTCATTTAGGAAAAGCGCAAGGCTACAAAGATCTCCGCCTCAAAAGACTTCTCCTAAAGCGCAAAATAAGAGTTTCGCGAATCCGGGTGTGTTAATTCAGGAAACGCAAACCTTGAAACAGAGCACTCTGGAAAAAGAAAACATTGTGCTCCGAAAGAGGCTCGATGAAATGGAGCTGTTGTGTCGGGAGCTCAAAAGCAAAGTAGAATCGGAGAATAAAGTATCTTTGCTTCAAAACGAGTCTTCGCAAACGCAAACGGTTATTCATAGTGAGCCCTCTCCGCGTAGCCATCACTACAGTATGGACGAAGAAGAACTCACGCGCGAAACGTATTGGATACTTAAACGAAGGCCTGTTCATCGCCCGAGGTTGTTTCGCAACACCAACCTCATCGCAAAGCGCAGCGAAAAGCACAAAAGCAAATTGAAAGCAAACGCGCCCCTCCTCCAATAAATATTACAGGCGTTGCAGACTATAATTCTCTGCGAAAAATTTTAAAAACAACGATCACTACTGAATTTAAAGTAACTTCCTTGCGAAACGATGCATGGAAAATTAAGGTTAATGACGCTGAGGGCTATAGGGCTGTATCTCAAAAGCTTAACAACGAAAAAATTCAATGGCATACTTATGAAGACAAGCCTGAGACCTTTGAGGGTCGTAGCTAGAGGACTTCATCCATCATGCGCTAAAGAAGACGTTATAGGTGATTTACGCGATAGAGGTTATAACATTCTTGGCGCTGTGAACCTTTTAAAAAAAGAGAGAAAACGATCCGACCGTGGAGAAGAAGCTATAGTGAAACGTAAACTTCCGCTTTTCTATCCGTTCCGCTGTACTATCGTTCGATAAAACGGAAAGCCAGGAAAAAATATACAATATTCGTACAATCATGAGTATGGTTGATAAAATCGAGCCGCTACGTGTCAATACGAAGACAATCCCTCAATGCAAGCGTTGCCAAGAGTTTAATTAAACGCAGGCGTGCGCGGAAAGAGCCGCCCTACGTTAAGTGCGCTGGAAAACACTCTTCTGAAAATTGCAGTTGAAGCGGCTCAATTTGGCAGTATTTCTTCGAAAATTCTCGTAAAGTTGTTGTAACAGTCAATGGTGAACGTTACCGGGACATGATGGCAAACTATTTTTTAAACCAATTGCTCGATATTGATGTGGAAGACATGTGGTTTCAACAATCCAGTGTCACCAGTCATACAGCGCTAGAATCAATAGTTTCCCTGCCGTGTCATCTCTCGTTTCGGCATCCAAAATTGGCCACCAAACTCTTGTGATATCAACGGTGTGGATTTTTGTCTTTGGGGTTATATGATGCAGAGGGTGTATGCCAATGACCCCCAAATGATTTCAGAGCTAAGGGACGATATTCGATACCTTATTTATTAAATACCGCAGGATTTATGCCGAAAAGTAATGGACAATTTTATAAAAAGGGCAGAAGTCTACCAGGCTAGCCCATTGGGCCGAAATAATTTTTCATGTTTAATGTCAATGTCTCAATATTGTATTGATATAAAAATATCAGCAGTTTATCAAAAGACCAATCTGTTTTATTTAAAATTTAAATTGTAACCTCTAATTGAATCACCCTTTGTTAAGGGTTTCCACATCCGCAATTTAGCATGTGTATCGCTCGTAACAGTAGAACAAATCAAAAAGGATGATCCGTTTTTTGACGATAAACTCGTATGTACGAGGGGCGTTTAAAAAGTTCTGGGAATAACTATCTCATTTAAACAAATCGCTCCAGAAAAAACTGAACAGCACTTGAATATATTCTTACACGTTTGTTTATCCACATAAGCTAGTAAGAGATCACTTTTGTTTTTGTAGCCAAAGCGTACAGGTGTTTTTTCACCACTCTAAAGCTGAACAAAATCGCAAAGAGCTATAATTTTTTCTTATGGAAAGAGGAAGTAAAATCCTCCTGAAAGGAGTATTTGGTGATTCCGCAGAATCGAAAAGTACACTTTACCGTTGGGTTTATCGCTTTAAGTCTGGGAGGGCATCGCTCGAGGACGATCCCCGTAGCAGCCGCCCAAGCAGCTCTGTCACCGAAACAAATATCGCTTCTGTGGAAAACCTGTTGCTGGAAGACAAACGAATAACCATTCAAGACATTAGTGCTAAACTTGGCGTTGGTGTACGGCAAGTTCATGAAATTCTGCACAATCATTTGGGAGTGAATAAGGTATCAGCACGTTTGGCCCAGAACAAAGACTGAACCAAGTCGAAACTTGCCGTCACCTTAAGGAGTTATTGGCCGTTTATGGGGACTCTTTTTGGCATTGGTTAATAACAACGGATAAAACCTGGGTTCCTTTCTTTAATCCGGAAACAAAAGATCAACAGAAAGAGTGGCGAAAGCCCGTAGAAGGCCTGCACGCATGCAGTTCCGTCGGTCGGTAAGGTTATGATAATGGTTTTTTGGGACTGTGAAGGCATAATATTGATAGACTACCTGGCAAAAGGTCCAACAATAAATGCAGAATATTATTCCAATCTTTTAAAAGGTCCATTACGCCAAGCTTTGATTAACGGCCGGGAAAGCTGCACGCGCGACAATTGTTGCAACAAGACAATGCAAGATTTTGATCAATTTGGTATTACGAGTACTTGCACTTCTTGGCCAATTCAGGTGCATTCGGGTGTCCCTCAAAGTAGTCACCTAGGGCCAGTATTTTTTATCTTATTTATAAACGATATCTCAAAAGTAATCCGTTCCTCTAATTGCTTGCTTTATGCAGACGACTTAAAAATCTTTTTAAAAGTTCACAATGAAGAAGATTGTAGAAAATTGCAAATTGATATAGATAATGTTGTCCGGTGGTGTGAACGAAATAAGTTGATGTTAAACATCGATAAATGTAAAGTGTTTTCCGCGTATCGTTGTTTGTTTCCCTTGCTTTCATCCTATTCCATTGGTTATAGTCATTTAACTACTGTTAATGAAGTAATCTGGGCATTATATTTGACTCAAAATTAACATTTGCTTCACATATTCAGTTTGTCTCAGCAAAATATAACTCATTGCAAGGCTTTATTAAGCACAATTCTAAGGATTTTAAAGATCCTTATGCCTTAAAATCACTTTATGTAGCCTTAATTTGCCCAATTCTGGAATATTGTTCTGTCATATGGGATCCATATTGCGACATTTGTATATATCGATTAGAGAGAATTCAAAAAACCTTTACAAAATTTGACATAAGAAAACTAGGTTGGGATTTCATGCCTACATATGCTAATGGATGTGCCTTAATAAGTCTGATATCTCTAGAAAAAAGGCGTAAGATTCATGCCATTTTGTTTGTACACGACTTATTGACTTATAAAAATGCTCTGAAATTCTTTCTTTTTCAAACATTTATGCACCAGCTAGAAACTTAAGGGAAAGGCAGTTTCTATATAACCGATTTCATAGGTTTAACTATGCTCTAAATGAACCAATTACAAGATGTTCACGATGGTATAATTTGGCAAGCGACATAATTGATTTTCATCCATTCGACGGGTAAACCGACCTACTGGCCAACTGATACTTCGAAAATACCTGACCTGATCGACTTTTTCGTCGTGAAAGGAATTTCTAACAACCACATTAAAACGAAAAACTAGTCTATACCCTAGAGCCAGCGAGATTAACCGGTAGAACAACTAACTGGGAAGGCTTTAGGAACGAAATTGAAGATAATGTTGAATTGAGCGTTCCACTTACGACACCCTATCAACTTGAGGTTGAAGTTGATCGCTTCGTTGAGATCGTACAGCTCGCCTCTTGAAATAATACTCCCAATCCAAGGAAAACTTCGGACAAATACGGTCTACGATATCCTACGGTAATAAAAGAATTGGTCAAGGAAAAAAGAAAAGCGCGTAAGAAATGGCAACAGAGTCGTGCTCCGCAACATAAAGCTCACTTGAATCACCTGTGCAATTCGTTGAAGAAGACTATAAAGGATTTTAAGAATCGTGCGATAGGCTCTTACCTTAAAAGTTTAACAGCGAAAAAAGATTCCAATTATTCACTTTGGAAAGCTGTAAAAGGTACCAAAAGGCCCAAGGTCCCCGCGCCGCCTATTAAATTAAATCACAATGAATGCGCAAAGGGAAGATAAAGAAAAAGCGAACGTTTTTGCGGTCCACCTGGAAGATACCTTTAAACCGTACGATGGTCAAGTGTTTTACGACAATATCAATAGGCCTTATTTACCATCTGACGATTTAGCACTTACAAGTGCAACGCTGAGGGAACTCAAACATGAGATCGGGAATCTAAAACCTAAGAAAGCTCCTGGTTATGACTTGATCACCGGAGAAATTCTCAAAGCTTTACCTAGAAAAGCATCGATTAAGCTTCTTCATATTGTAAATGCTGCGCTCAGATTAAAACACGTGCCTAACCAATGGAAAGTTGCGGAAGTTATAATGATTTTAAAACCAGGAAAGCCGCCAAATGAGGTAAAATCTTATAGACCAATTTCGCTACTTCCAGTCATATCCAAAATTTTCGAGAGGATATTGCTAAGGCGCCTCCGACCGGTTATAGAAGGAAATAATCTTATCCCTGACCACCAGTTTGGGTTCAGAAGTAAGCATTCGACGATTGACCAGGTGCATAGAATTACTGATGTAATCGAGAAAGCACTTGAAGAGAAAAAGATATGCTCAAGCGTATTTCTTGACGTCTCGCAAGCCTTTGATAAGGTGTGGCATGATGGCTTGAATTGTAAATTACGACAAGTTCTCCCTGTATGCCTATACGACATTCTATAAGAAAACTATGGTCTTGCCAATTTTCCTAAACTTGGCCCGAATACCTTTTGCAAACGAGGCCAAATACCTTGGAATGACACTCGACGCAAAACTGAAATGGAATTCTCACGTGAAAATGAAACGTAAAGAACTCGAAATTCTGTACTGAGAACAAACTGCTTTTATACAAGCAAGTGCTAAAGCCGGTGTGGACTTACGGTATACAACTTTGGGGCTGTACCAAGAAAACAAACGCCAATATTTTACAAACTTTTTAAAATAAAGTGCTTAGAGAAATTGTCCACGCAACGTGGTATACTAGAAACGATAGAAACAATCGAAGCTGAAATTAGAAGCTTCGCGAGAAAGCATAGAAACCGACTAATCGGACATGTCAACAATACAATCCAACAAATTCTGGATGAAAGCAATTTATTGCGCCGACTACAAAGGACGAAACCTTTCGACTTGGTGAGATAAGAATCAACCGCGCCTAGATTGCGGAACAGGATCTTTCAATGGAAGGTAACCTGCCAAACGTGTTATTTTTTCATGATAGAAAAATTGCTTGATAAGGTCGTTCTTAGTTGCAATATATAACAAATTAAATCGCAGGGTGGTTTTTTTTAGTCAGTAAGAATCTGACACTACTATGAGCACGCGCTTGCTATCCTCATAGTGTCTATGGAAGATTTTTTCACCAACCCTCGGGGGAAAAAAAAAAAAAAAAAATCGCAAAAGGAACAAATTAAAAAATGCCTTGAAGTTAATTTAATTAACTAATTTTTTCTTAAAATAAATATAACTTATATGACTAATAATTACTTTTTTGTAATATATTTTGTACCATACCTATATATGTTTCTGATATCTGTAAGAAATTATATTCTGTAGATGAAATAAATAAATAAATAAACTCGAAAATCTAGGTCTCGCAATTCTGTCTGTCTGTCCGTCTGTTTGTACCCCAGAATTTTCATTCTAGCTTCAAAATTAAAAGTAATTTAATTAAGTCCAATTTTGTAAAATTGTATTTTTCTCAAAAACACGTCTAACAATTTCCATAAAATTTAGTATCTCAGCCGTTTGCAATATGACTGTGTTCCCAGTTTTTCACTAAAAAATCAAATAATGGTGCTTTACTTACGAGTATCAGCGGACTCGCTAAAATTGCCTATTTCTCGGATATGGCTGGGGCGTTTTTATTCACAATTGACATTTAAGTCATTTCCGACATACATATGTAATGACATAGCATTCAAATGATCGCCTTATGGTTAAAGAAGATTTTTAGCCTTTTAACGCATTTTTCGAGAACTAAAATTTGTATCGCCGTTTTTTAACTTTACATAAATTTTAAATCTGAACAATATACGACCGAACTGCACATACTATGGAGCATGTTGTGCCCTTTCTTTTCTGCTACGTGCCTACCCATTAATTTTGTATTACCTTTGCAACTGCATTTCAATATAAAATGATTTTTGTATTTTTTGTGCAGTGAGTGAAAAATTTATTTTTAATCCTTTTTATCTGGTTTGAAGAATAGGGAATGGAATCAAGGGTAAGAATATAATGTGCCATTTATACGTATAAATAATTTGTAGTGAGTGATGTGTTGTTTGTTTAAGAAACGTGTTGTTATAGTAGTGAATGTTTAAAGAGTATAACATGTGAATCTACAATCCTCAAGCGGGGAATAATTTTATTTAATTTTTTGTACGGGGCGGATGAAGAAGACGGAAAGAGAGTTATGAATTAATAAAATTAAATTAAGCACTCGGCCGAAGCCGGGCGGCCAGCTGGTGCATAATATCAAGTAATTACTTAATGTTTGTAATAAATCTGTAGCAACGTGGAAATCGCAAAGAACAGAAAAAAATATTTTTAACGGAAATATGAGATCCAGGATTTCAGACAGGTGTTGGGTTTTGATGCAGATTCATTTGTGTAAAACAGGGTTGCAGTTCGGAGTAAATACTAGGATTTCTGCATTAAAAATGGTCACAAATGAAGAAATAGTCCTGGAAACGGGAGGAGAATAAGAAAGAAAGAAGAAAATAGAAGTCCCATAGGCAGACATGCCGAGGTTATTATGTAAGTAAAGAGGACACGACTGTAGTATTATCAGGTGTTTTTTTTTAATTTTGTTTTTTTGCTTCTTAGTTACAATCGGTGTGTACGCGTTGGCTGCTCAAACCTGACTACCGTTCTTGCTAGAATTGTCAAACCATTGTCATATTATGAGAAAGTACATTCAGCGTCACTTTTAGCCTGTATGTTACAATGACTGGATAGCTTCTTTTGACTTAAGATTTTAAAACGTACGTACGAAAATATATCGTCCCAAGTGGAGTGGTTCAAATCTAAAGACTGCCAATGGTTATGATTTGTTTACGATTCCCGAATTTGGAGAAATACATAGTTTAGCTAAAAATTTTCTCAGAAATAGACAACACAATTGCCTTGAAAACGAAGTGTGTTCAAATGACTTATTTATTAAGAATAAGTTCAAGTTAATAATACTGACAAAAATACAAGAAAATGAATAATGAAACAAAACGACAATACTCGTAACTTCGAGTTCTAATACAACTTGTAAAGGACATTTATGGGAATATGGGAAACGTGCAGATGCGATTATACAGATTCAAAAAAGTTGCATTGGACTGAAAACCTGTCAGTGAAAGTGCAACAAACTCCAAAGTTAGCTGTGCCATGCACTGCATTATTCATCCAATCGTGAAAGAGGAAAGACCTCATTTCCGTGAGAAGTCAAGTTGTTTATAGTTTGAGTTTTCCAACATTTGAATATACACATATATGTATATATAAATAGTGCGGTGTTGTTTTATTTTGTATCACTTTGGACGAAGCAACAACCCCTTACATTATATATAGCGGCAGCCAGGGGGAGATGATACGAGTACATATCGCTAAAAACTGCATATAATAGCGAATATGTAAGTACATTGATTGAAGGACTACTTCAGGATGACACGACAAAAAATACTAATTAAACAGGAAAAGTTATTAAATATTTTGACTGTTATTGCTATGAGAATTAAAAAATTAAAAAAAAATAGTTTGAATGAATCGGATGATCTATTTTAAGTAATACTGATAATACTGATATGTAAAAGATTATTTTTTGAATACGAAATTAAGAAATTGGTTACTTTTAGCATTTGCTTTTACTTAAAGCTTTCACTTTTAGTAATTGCTTGAAGTTTGTGCATTGAGTGGTTTTTCGTTGGTCCCCTTGATTATTTTGAATGACGTCTTTAAAAATGAAGGATGCTCTACTATATTTCTTGATACAACACGATAGAGAATGGCACAAAGGACTGATCCATAAATTACAAAAATAACTTCCGAAGCAATATTCAAAAATGCTAGAGTCTTATATATTACAGCGATTCTTCAGAATTAAACAAGAAACAGAGTACTTAATATTAAAAGAAATTAAAGCTGGTGTACCACAAGGAAGTGTACTAGGTCCAGTACTATACCTATTATTTATTAGCGATCTACCAGAAAATGAAGACATCACTATAGCAACTCTTGCAAATGATACTGTTGCACTTGTTGTGCGAGAAACTATCGAAGAAGCAAAAAAGCTTCAAAAGGAAGTAAATTATATCTCAGAATGGACAAAAAATGGCAGATAAGATTAAATCACCTTAAGTCAGTCTATATTAATTTTATGTATAAAAATATACCACACATTCCAGTATAACAATATAGTAACAATACTAAACTGCGCTCGAAAGCACATGTAAAGAAAAAGAGAGATGAATTGAAAATGCGCTACAGAAAAATGTATTGGCTTATTTGGAGACACTAATCCCTGTCCAACTACAATAAGCTATTGCTATATAAGCAAGTTCTGAAATCAGTATGGACCTACAGGCTCCAGTTGTCTGCATGCACATGCCAAACAAATTTACAAAAAATACAAACCTTGCAAAATAATAATAAAAATAAAATCTAACAATAGAAATGCTTGAAGATGAAATTAAAAAAAAGGTGCTCAAAGACAAAAAATTAGGCTTCTCAACCAAGTTAATTTAGAAATAACACAACTACTAAATAATGACAATATAATCAGGACACTAAGACGGGTAAAACCGTTAAATCTATAATAGCTATTGTAAACAAATTAAGTGTGAATTAATTGTGTACATTTCCACGATAACACGGGGAAAAAAAGGCATGGATACACTTTTCTTTAACGCGGCGTGGTTCACAATCTGCGATATTACACACTTGCGGTCATAAAAACCGCACCATCGCACAGTTCTCAGAATATGAGTAATTACTCCAAAGTGCAATGGTTTTTCCAATAATTATGAACGGTATTTCCCACAGTAGCATTTGCCTTCGTATTCAATACAAAAAAAAAAAAATTGAATTGAGTTGAGACTGTGATAAGTAAATAAAAGTGAAATGTCCGGTATTAGCAACTGACTCGAGACGAAAAAGTTAAAATATTGACTTTGGTTGAGGAAGTGCCATCCTTTCGTCAGATTGCGGTTAAAATAGGATTCTCTCATTCAACCATCGTGCGACCGATGAAGAAAAAAGAAAATTTGAATCCACTGGATATGAAAAAAGACTCAGGGCGAAAACGCAAAACAATCCAGAAGTTGATCTAAGCGCCGAAACGATATGCAGAAGGCTATGGGAAATAGGTTTATGTGGAAGACGACCAGCGAAAAAGCCTCTCCTAACCACAAAAACGAAAACAGTTCATTGACGTGGGTGAAAAAGTATCAGGATTGGACACAGGATGATTGGTTATGTGTGATATGGTCCGACGAAAATAAATTTAATTTGTTGTGTGCCGACAATTTGCCATACGTACGACGGTCAGCAGGTGAAAGGTTTAAGGACGACTGCATTGAAGTTTCCTCAAAGCCAAATGGTTTGGGGATGTTTTTCTTTTTACGTTCTGGGCCCTTTGCACTTTGTTAATGGAACTATGAACGCTCAAAGGTATGGACAAGTAATAAGGGAGTTTCTGGTACCTGCCATTCAACAGCATCATTCGTATACTGAACAAGTGCATTTTTCAAGGAAGATTCTGCACCGAGCCAAATCGTTTACTTTATAAATAATAAATAGAGAAATAATCACAGTTTTTCAATCATTTTCAGCTCAATACAACATTTGATAACCTCCGAATTTCCAGACTAGACTGGCCAGCGAATTCGCCCGATCTCAATCCAATTGAACACTTGTGACATGTAATGAAAAGTAACCCTCTACTGCATTAAATATTGTTTAAAGAAAAAAAATTTAAAACGCGCTTAAAATAGCTTCATTCAGTTGTTTTATTAAAAAAACAAAAAAATGTTTATTTGTTTAAATAATTAGAATACAGCCCAAATTTGGCTTCATATGCAGTAAGGGTTATATAACTTAAACATTTTTCCGTTAAGTTTGAATTCATAAAATATAAAAAAATAACAAAATAAATATAAATTAAAAAAATATAAAAGTATCAGTTAAAAACAAAACAATTCATGGTATTAAAAAAGTCAAATACTGGTTGCATGTTGTGCGTCTATACACCGTGGAATTCAGAAAAGCAATTTCTTTTTTCATTGTAACACAAATGAACTTTACATTTTTGACAAAAAGTAAATGAACGATAAGTACAATCGTTTTAGCAAATTTGCAGGTTTTTTTTTATTTGTGGGAAATGACCAACATTGTCGAAACGAACTGATAGCATCGGAAAATCGTGATACCTTTCAGGGCGCTTCCTTTACTTATATCAATATTACTCATAGAGGATGTTGAAGTCGCAGGAGATCCAAGTCTAGATGCAGTACAGGGCCGCCCACGTCTTGTCAAAGGTTGCTTTTCGGCCTTGCATAAGTGCTCGGCAATTGCAAGTTTAAAGTCAAACAAAGGTAAATGGAAATCATGTTGACGACGCCAAAGAATCCATGCGTTCACTGTGCATAGATCAATCATATGGAAAAATATTCGCTTATATCATTTCTTGGATCGCAAGGGTATGCGATATAAGCCCAGCATCGAATCAAGTAAGTCGACACCCCCCATATATTTATTATACACTTCAACAGCTTGTGGAGCAGGAATGGTTTTATACTGCTTATCCTTTCTGGAGTAACGGCACTTGTTTGTTACTGGATTCATTCCAACATAGGGTGACATTAAGGTAACTATTTTGTTGTCAAACCAGGTCACTAAACTCAATTTAACTCCATCTATAGTTGCCACTTTTTCCATCATACTTCCACGACCTTGCTTCATCAGTTCATCTTTCGGAATTCTCGAGTTTGGCACTCGGTTGAGTCTTACAGTTCCTAGTGGAAAAAGACCACTTTTGAATAAATAGACCTCCAAGTTCGGACTATTATACCAGTTGTCAAAAAGAATCTTGTGATTAACATTTTTTTCTACCGTTGATGTTAGTCTGGTGATAACGTTACCACTGACTCCCAGATCTGGCGTCTCGTCATGAAATTTATTGCTCTGGTGCCCGGCAAATAAATCAAAATCATAACTAAATCCGGAAATTCCACTTAAAACTTGGTTCTTATAGCCCAATTTATGTGGTTTAGCTGGATTATATTGTTTTAATTCATGGCGGCATTTCGTCAGTATGATTTGTTCGTCTACGGCGAGGAACTCTTCTTTTGGAATCAATAGTAAACGTTCTCTTATTTTTTTTTTCCAAAAGTGGTCTTACTTTGAAGAGTTTATCATGTCCTTCTGTTCCAAAAGGTTTGTAGTCATTGTTGTCATTGAAATGTATGAACCTTTTGATTGCTTCCCACCTTTTGCATGTCATCGTTTCGAAAATAATCGGTTGCCCTACAGTCTTACCCCAGTAATGCCTTGACGAAGGAAGTTGACAACAAGACATGAATATTACCATCCCAATAAATTGCTCCATTTCATTCCTTGTGATATTTACCGGCTTGTTTATATCAATTAATTTATTTTTAGTTTATTGAAATAAAAAAAATCTTTATTTAATCGGGCAGAGTTTACCGTTACACTTGAGAATTACAACTGAATTACAAAAATTCTATTCTACCTTAAATACTAATCTGCTTGCTTCGACGATCCATCAGCCGACGATGTGTTCCCACAGTCGTACTCCAGTTACAGTTGAGTACGTGATGGAATGCATTTAGCGTCCGGTGGCGTAGACGCGGTGTCAGCATCTTAGCTGTCCCATTCATGGGAAATGTTGTCGCAGTGTTTCGATGTTTTCAGCGTTAACTTATCATCTTGGAGAGCTTTTTTATTCGATTCATCTATTATGAAAGTCATCAAATCATCAGTAAAAATAAAAAATAAAAAAATCCGATGGTGTCCTTAGGCCTTTTACGGATTCTGGAAGCTCGACCGATCCTTTAAATTTGAATTGTTCTTCGTCGTAAGCAGGAATATTGACTTGCTAACTAAGGTGCAGCGTATGGTCTGCCTGGGTATTACAGGAGCACAATCCTCAACACCAACCGCGGCCATGGAAGCGATACTTAACATTCTACCAGTGCACCACGAAGCGAAGAAGATTGCCGGTATTTCAGTCTCACGGCTTAAAACTATCGGCCATTTCACCGGTGGTGCAAATACGGGACATCGAAAAATCACCGAAATGATAAGAGTAATGACACCACTCATCGATTGCCCCAGTGATGTTGTTGGGAAATCGTACACATTCTCCAACAACTTCGAAACAATTTTTCCCGCAAGAGAATATTGGACGTATGAAATAACGACAAGAAACTTCAATGGGATATCGGTTTATACAGATGGCTCTAACATATCAGGGGAATCAGGGGCTGGCATCTTTAGTGCTAACCCACCGATTGAACTTGCTATTCACCTAGAACCATTTGTATCGGTGTTCCAAGCAGAAGTCTATGCAATTATGAAGGCAACCGAAATACTCGCAGAAGACACCAGCGAAGAAAGGCAAATTGACATCTGCTCGGACAGCAAAGCAGCAATTAGCGCGATCACAAACCCCATGTCGAAATTACGACTAGTAAGGGAGTGCAAAACTAAATTGAACTTACTTGCCAGGAGCAATAGAGTCCGTCTCACTTGGGTACCGGGGCACGAGGGTGTACCGGGTAATGAAAAGGCAGACGAACTAGCAAGGAAAGGAGCAGGCAATACAGAACTGAACCCGGATAGTACAATAGGGGTCCCTCTGACAACTATTAAAACAATCAATGATAAGATACGACAGGAGTTCAATAACTACTGGACGAATCTAGACACGTGCAAAGTGGCTAGATCTGTAATAACCAACCGAGTAACAACACAGCAAAAAGAGCTCTTAACTCAAGCAGAACACAATTGAGATTGATGGTAGGACTTTTAACAGGGCTCATCAATCTCAACGAACATTCGTTCAGACTCGGGATAGCTGATACAGCAATCTGTGCCAACTGTGAAGAGGAGGAGGAAGATATAGAACACTTCCTCTGTCACTGCCCCGCTACAGCGAGGCTAAGGCTGAAAATTCTGGGATCTGCAAGGATTCCGGATATTACACACATCAATAAGAAAGGAATCGGGGATATACTGGAGTTCGCCAGACGAACACTACGATTCCCCGATCACTATACGATATAGTTGATACTACCCATGATCTCTAGACCTAAATCCTCTCAATACATAATTCCCAAAACACATCACTATTCCTTACAGTTACGCAGATGAGGGGAACACAACGGGCCCAATGGAGGCATAAGTGAAGAGCATAAGCTCACCCTCTCAAATCAACCAACCAACCAAGCAGGAAGATGACCCTTTCTCTAAGAAATTTGTTCTTTTTTTTTGAAGTCGTTGGTTTCAGGGTTTTGGATTTCGGTGCAACAAGGGGTTCATCATCTGATTCAGATTCTATGTCAGTTTCTTCCACCGCAATGTCGCCACTTTGGTTATGGAAATGCATCTCCGCCTCTAGTTCCATATCCGAATCTCCTGCCAATTCACCATCGCTTTGCGATCCATCCCCAGGAATAGGGTTAACGAGTAAAGATCGTCCATAAAAACGGAGAGGTTCCATTTCTAAAGTAAAAAGAACCAAACTGTATTTCATCTACAAACTAGACGTAAAAAAAATGGAAACAATTTTCGCATCACAACAAGAAAAAACTGAACAAAATGTGTAGATTTTCAACCCCTTGCTGCATACAAAGCCAAATATGGCTTGCGCACCTGTCAAGAGCAAGATAACAAATTTTTTACAATAGAAATCTCAACTCAACCACTTTACTCACCTAAAACCAAAATTATTATTATTTAAAATAAGAAAATATTTCACACTTTCGTTTTCAATGCCAACGAACTGACGACTGACCTCTAAGCATGAATATCACCCTTCTTGTTTGTTGCACGTACTCAAAAAGTACCGCTATGTGTTCTCAGAAATGCACAGACGAGGATCGTGTTGCGTTTTGACCATTTTTTTTTATAAAAGTAAGGAGAAAAGGGATGTAAATGTAAAAAGCCATATTTGGTTTCGTATGCGGTAGAGGGGTAAGGTGGCTGAACATAAACCAGAAAGTAAAAAAAAGCCAAAAGAAGTTCTGGATATTGAAATTTCGCGGAATATTATTGAACTTCTAGTAAACTCGATGCCTTCTAGAATAAAAGCGCTTATTACCGCCAAAGGAGGAGCAACCCGGTATTGATGATTTTGTGCTAAAAGTGACATATCTAAACATCTTATAAAGGGTGGTTAAGTTTTAAGGGCTGATATTGATTTTGAATAAAACACAAATTATTTAGGAAATTACTGTCATTTCTTTTTATTATGATAATATTGGTATGGTTCAATTATGTATGGAACAAAATATCGGCCAAATGGCCGCCGCGACCTCGGCGGCACACCTCCATCCGATGGCCCAAATTTTCGATGACGCTGAGGCATAATTGAGGTTCTATGCCGTTAATGTGCCGAATTATCTCATCCTTTAGCTCTTGAATTGTTGCTGGCTTATCGACGTACACCTTTTCTTTCAAATAACCCCAAAGAAAGAAGTCCAACGGTGTCAAATCACATGATCTTGGCGGCCAATTGACATCGCCACCACGTGAGATAACACGGCCATTGAATTTGTCGCGCAAGTGGCACCATCCTGTTGAAACCACATATCGTCCACATCCATATCTTCCAATTCGGACCACAAAAAGTTCGTTATCATCTCACGATAGCGAACACCATTCACAGTAACTGCCTGACCGGCCTCATTTTGGAAAAAAATACGGCCCGATGATGCCGCCAGCCCATAAACCGCACCAAACAGTCACTCTTTGTGGGTGCATTGGTTTTTCGACAATCACTCTTGGATTATCATTCGCCCAAATGCGGCAATTCTGCTTATTGACGAATCCACTGAGGTGAAAATGTGCCTCATCACTGAAGATGATTTTCTTCGAAAATTGATCATCCACTGTTGCCATTTCTTGCCACCATTGTGACCATTGACGACGCTTGAAATGGTCAAGAGGCTTTAGTTCTTGAGTCAATTGCACCTTGTAAGCGCGTAAATGCAAGTCTTTATGCATAATGTTCATCGACGACGAGCGTGAGAGGTGCAATTGTTGGGCACGACGATGAGTTGAGGTGGACGGCTCTTCAGCCACACTATCGCGAACAGCAGCAATATTTTCTGCAGTACGAGCTGTACGAGCATGCACTGGTGTTTTCACATCTCCTACAGACCCGGTTTGCACAAATTTTTGCACGATTTTTCCGATTGTACGCACATTTGGACGATTAAATTGACCGAAAGAATCACGAAATGCACGATATGCATTTTGATTTGAACGCCCATTTTCATAATAAGCCTGAATAACTTTAACGCGTTGCTCGATTGTGTATCTTTCCATGGTTCAAATTGAGTTAGTCTGAAATTGAGAAATGTCAAATGCAATGCAGAAAAAACTTGACGTTTAGGTGTGGTTCACATTCAACATCGGCCCTTAAAATTTAACCACCCTTTATGTACACATATAAAATATTATTATCTGATAACAGTATTAATGAATTGTCAAAAAAATAAGAAAATTTATTGTTTTTGCTTTCTTTGTTCATATCTCTTTCCAAACATTCAATAAATAGATGGAAATTAGGTAGAAATTACTACATAATTAAACAACTGCGGAGTACTCAACAAAAAGTTAATTTCATTATAAAAAGGATAATCGTAGTTATTAACAATTTTTCAATAATTTTGATATGGTGAGGTTTTTATGACCGCAAGTGTATATAGCTTTAGCCTAGCCTCAATAATGGTAATGACAGTCAAGTGGCTATGATAAAAAGTAAGCAAGGTTCACAGCACAATTTATAATTCTGTTGCATGAAATGAATTAGGTGACCAATCAATAAGAACTCCATAAAAAGTGGTGGTACCTAATAAGATATATCTGGAAAACTCTAGCTAAAGTGCAAGGAGCAGCAAGCTTTTGCAGATGGAGAGGATCATTCTCTAAGAGTTACAACCTTAAGAAGCTAGTACTTCCAGTACCTTGGAAAACTATCTGATATGCACTCTCAGATTTGAACAGATTGTCAAATACATAGGGCTGGCTTAATACAGCTATTAAAGATCCACAAGTGTAGGAAAAACAATAATCCCAAATTTATGAAATTACTCCCACTGGGCATCACAATCAGTCTACAATCTACGCAGAGATGAGTGTGATGTAAAAGACTTTCTTCTTCATCAACCTTACTTATAGTATTAAAAACCTGTAGATGTCTGGTTCCTTTATTTCTCTATGTTCGTATTATACAAAAACTTCTTAGTCCTTATGGGATAAGGTATAATTAATATTTTTTTCTCGTACAGATTGTGTCTCTCAAAAGCACAATTTTCTCTAATTCAAAAAACAAGGTCATTTCAAAGTCACCGACATAGTCATAAGTCCTCCGCTGTACAATGTATCTTTTATTATTATAAGGACGTACATTTCCGATAGAAAAAAGTGTAAATAGATGCCCAACCCTGTATAAATCACCACGAAAATATATGCATATAAAAAATGCTTAATGTAAACAAAAAAAAACTTTAAATCTAAATTAACTAACATAGTAGTTTCATTATTAGCCTAGCACAGTCAGTTTACAAAAATGACATTACCTACTTTTCTATACTCGTAACTGATTCCGCAGAAAACAAAAATGTTCCTAACGTTGAACTTTTGTTGCTTTAATTTAAGTTTAACGTACAAACACTGATTTAAAATTTAAACATTCTTCAAAGTGTTTCAGTAAAGTCAACATAAAAGGAGGATTTTCAACGCAACAGATAAAGTGGGGAAATTGTGTACTAATTCACTTTTACCTTTCGACTACCCTTTCAACATGAAATGTTTTTTTTTTATCTTTTATCTGAAAGTAATTGCTATGGTAGATTATTTTCATAACGCTTCCCCGAGCTTAATAGGAACCCAAATTGTGTGTTGATTGCATACAGAGAAAAAAAGGTATTAACTGGGGTGGATAATTGTCAACGAAATATTAGGCTAATCATACTTATGACGAAGAAGACTGTGCCCTCCGGAAAGTAGGTAAGTCAATTTTTCGCTGAAAAGAAAATCACAGCACTGTATACATTAAGCTTCAGCGAAAAGACCTAATAAAATGTTTTTTGTAATGTATTCTAAATACAAATTACCTACACACATAGGGGTAATACATTTATACAGAGTCTTCCAATAGGGACTTCTGAACTTTGACAGTTGATAGCGGCCATATTGTTGAAGCTACATCTGTCAAATTGGCTGTCATTTATTCAGTCAGGAGCTGAAGGTAAACGACCATAGGCATCGACGTGTGTTCGCTGAATGGGCTCTGGAGCAGTTGGAAACTGACCCTAATTTTCATCGAAAAATCATCTTCAGCGATGAGGCCCATTTCTGGATGAACGGGTACGTCAACAAACAAAATTGTCGAATTTGGGATGATACCAATCCACATGAGATCCAAGAGCGTCCAATGCATCCCGAAAAAGTCACTGTTTGGTGTGGATTTTGAGCTGGCAGGGGTCATCGCCACCACCGTCAACGGCGAGCGCTATAGGTCGATGATTACCAACTTCTTTTGACCTGAATTGGATCATATGGACACCAACGACATGTGGTCACATTGGAAATTCTGCACGAGCGATTCGAGGGCATGGTCATCTCACGTGGAGGTGATGTGAACTGGCCACCGAGATCGTGCGATTTGACCCCATTAGACTTTTTCTTGTGGGGTTTTCTGAAGTCGCAGGTCTATGCGAATAAACCACAAACCCCAGCGGCCCTCAAAGCCAACGTAACCCGTGTCATCGGTCAAATTCAGCCTGATTTATGCGCCACAGTCATGGAAAATTGGACATTTCGGATGCGTGCCACCCAGAGAAGCCGCGGCGGACATTTGAACTATGTTATATTCCATACATAATGGCATCGATAGGCCTTTCAAACGAAAAAAAAAATTAAATATTCAAAAAATATTGTAACAGTTGTTAGTATCGTTGTTATTGAAAAATTATCGTCCGAATGGTATTATTGGCAGGAGTGTATTCTTAACCGATAACTTTTTCCTAATTTGCTGTAAATGTTTGTAAGACGATTAATGTTGGATTTACATGTCACTACATCCACAGCCTGAGATTAAATAAGGATAAAATATACTCGTACATGTATACATATAATTCACTCATTAGAGATGTTCCACTCACGGATCCCTCAGAGATTTTCCTCCGATTTCTCAGTGGAAAATATTTGTTAAGTGAAAGAGTTAAGTGTCAAAAACATGTTCTCGCTCTCTGATTTTCTTTTCAAAATAAATTAGGAAGTAAAACGGCTTCTGAATTACGTGTAATTGTAAGAATCGTTTCTTGTGAACTCCATAAATTCACTTGAAGACCGTCGAAATGTCTGGTCTCTTCCCTATTGCATCGCTTTTTTTTTATAAAAATTGCTCCAGCGAAATAGTCAGTATATTTCTCCGCTTCAAAATTTCACCCGCAATACGCGTCATGCTTCGAATGCACATCAGTTCACCCTTAGGCCCAACTTCGGTCGTACTGTTCAATACGAGTATAGGGATTCGTTTATAAGCCAAACGACACGCATGTGGAATGATCTACCAGGCTCTGTAAATTTCCCTATCACTACACCATTTAAAGCCTAGAATAGATGAGGCGTTGATAAATTTTGAAAACAGATGCAACGATATCTTTATATACGAGTACAGAGCATATTTCCACGATTTTTAAGAAATTTTGTTACAAAGTTGTTACAACTTTTTCTTAGCAGAAAGTGGACATCAGTAACACTGAACCATCATCCATCGTAAATCAACACTTAAAACTAGTGAATAACTGGGTCAAAGGCAGGGGTCTGGAAATGAATCCGGCGAAAACCGAGTGAGTTAGTGCTATTTACGAGGAGAAGTTCGATACCAAAATACAATTACCCTCGTATTAATGGTACTCCAAATTAAAATGGAAAGCTAACATTGACAATCGAATCAAGAAGGCATATATTGCACTATATGTATGTAGAAGAGCTCGGGAAATCTTGGGGTTTTAAGCCTAAAGTGGTACACTGGCTATACACTGCGGTAGTAAGACCCATCTTGAGCTATGGTTCGATTGTCTGGTGGAAAACGCTCGAGAAGAAATACCTACTTGAAAGCGTTACAAAGATTCAACGGGCAGGCTGTCTGGGGGTGACGGGATCGATTTGACCAACACCGACAGCAGCTCTAGAAACAATGTTGAATCTTCTTCCACTTGAGATATACTGCGGGAACACGGCAGCTAAAACTGCACTAAGACTAAGGGAAGCCGGCCTATGGAAAGCTGAACCCTAGGGTCATGCCTCAATTCTAAACCGATGGAATACATTGAGACTCCGGACGGAAACAGACTACATCATTCCCATTCCAAACTGCAACAGAAAGTTTTCTATTAGAATTCCTAGCAGGGAGGAATGGGATGAGGGAAGAGTCTGTTTCGAGAATAAACTGGCCATCTTTACCGACGGATCCAAAATGACTGTTACATCGATCGCTTAGACTTAAGGATGGTTGCAGTGTCTTCCAAGCCGAAATTGCCGCAATAAAACAAGCTGTGAGGAAGATATTACAGGGCAAATAATCATTATCTATCTTGATAGCCAAGCGGCCATTAAGGCGTTAGAGTCAACATCACTAAGATCCAAGCTCGTAAAAATTTGTAAAAAAAACGACTGGATGTTATTTCAGCGGCCAACACGGTGACCCTGCGCTAGGTACCGGGCCACATGGATATCTCCGGTAACGAAAAAGCGGACGAACTAGTCAGAGAAGGTTCGCTTATAAGCTCTTTGCGGGCCCTTTCCGGAACTAGTGTACCGCACAGCACCCTATACAGGGAAATAGACATCGAGTCTAATGAGGAAGTTAATGTACGCTGGTGTCGATTAGATACATGCGCTACATCCAAATCATTACGACCAGTCTACGACAAATCTTATAAAACTAAGTGGAAGGGATATCCGCATTGCTGTTGGCGTCGTGATAAGAGGCTGTGTGATAGGTAATCACGCAGCACCGCTAGGGTTACTTCATAACGATGACTATAGAAGCTGCAGGGACGTAGGGGAATTAGAATCCGTTCATCATCTCTTGTGTGACTGTCCAGCTCTGGTCAGCAAAAGAAGCCATGCTTTTGGCAGGTAGCATTGAGCTAAGAAAACTCCTGAGATGCATACATTTATCTGGGTGGTTTAGCCTAGCGGTCGACGATTGAAATTTCTAGGTTCCCAGGGTTCTAAATATTAGGCACAATGGACTCTTAGTGGTCTAAGTGTGAAGAGTGGCCCCATGATCGTATGATCCTCCCGCTGGCATATGATATCCCATACTTTGTGATATACATATTCAAATACACCTTTCGCTTGCTGTAGGACGTTTTTTTTTTGGTATTAAACTGTCGTGCAGTAAACTACTGTTTTTTTTTTTTTTTTTAATGAATACGCTCCCAAAAAGTGGCTCAAAATTTAAGGACAGCAAAGTGGTGACATGCGGAAGGACGGACGGATATGGCTAGATTGACATAACTTTTGATGGCAATAACCAATATATATATACACTTGGGGATCTACCGTTATGTTACAAACTATGCATTAAATTGAATATACCCTGGATACAGTATAAAAAATAGTGGAGGGGTGAAACAAATACCGAGCGGCGAGGCACAAGCCGGCTTTCAGGGTGGTTGAAGTCAGCAGCTATGCAGATACACACAGAGAAAAGACAAATGAAGTGTTTTGAATTATTTTTTTTACATAACGTTAGTCAGCAGTCCACCATGAATGGCAATGAATAAACAAATATTGTTGTTGAGCTTCAGAATAATGCATAACATAATTTAAAGATTTACAGATTTACTGCAAGCAAACTTAATTTTATTCCGATCGGTTAAGTTCTCTTTTTGTGACTTTAAGAATCCCATAGCAAACATTTGAGCGCATGACCGCCTCATATGTGCCCATGTTATAAACTGATACAATAGAAATATGAAAGCTTATATCCATAATTTCAAAGCGAGAGACTAAGTGCGTAAGAAAATTGATGAGATTTGTTTGTTTGCCCACTCTCCAAGGGCATATTATTTATGCAGCCCTTTCGCATTCGTACAATTTTGCGGAATGCAGTTTCAGACATGCGCAAAACTAGCACAAAAGTACAGGATTTAGCTCTCAGCTGTACCAACATATTTTTTCAGTCCCACACATTTACACAAATCCTATTGATTCAAGCAAGGTAGTCCTTGTCCTTGTAAGCGTTGCCGCTGCAAATTTCGCGAAAGTTGTCAAAAAAATCACTCAAGGCAAAAAAAAAGTATCCCCAATTTTTTTTTTTTAAATAAAAACAAGATTGATAATTCTTAAACTTTAAAAAAATTCATAATTCATAATTCATAAAAAATTAAAGATAACTCAATAAACATAAAAACTCAGAAGTGCGTTGTTTCGAAAAAATCGAATCAGAAACCAAACGAGTACGACAATAGAAATCGATACCAATTTATATTCGTGCGGCGGTGTTTCTTTAATCACAAGACTAGTGCCTTGAGCGCAAAGTTCATTGGAATGAAATATTCTGCGTGAAGATACAAAAAGGGTACAAAAGTCGCCAACATTTGGAAAGTGTCCGATTTAGAGATTTTTCAAAAAATAACGGCAACGCTGAGTAGTATTTCTTTAAGTGTCTGATACCAGACTTCATAATCAGAGCCATTTATTTACTGTAGATTTTGATAATGTTAAAATGTATAGCCATCCATCCCCAAAGAACACTATACCAAGCCTCGAAAACCACATACACTCGTATATGTCCGAGTCCATGGAAAATTTCTCAAACTGACAAACAAATTTCATGAATAAATAAATAAGATTTTCAAAAGAGTCGCGGGATACCGGGGATACAAATGTGCATATTGCTGGATATAGCAGTGCTTGGGAATTGAAAATTTGTACGTAATCACTTCTAATATTTATTGCTTTTGGTAAAAAAAAGTTTTGACTTTTTTCCGTTGGACTATTTAATTTATTCAATTCAATGTTTCTGTTATTCAAATCAGACGTATTTGAAAGCTTATTCCATTTTCCAATTCTCCTACATTGTTTTCATTCGCCTGGCATCGTAAATAAGGCTTTAAACAGAAAGTATAGGACACATGGCCGACATGCTATTCCTTTTTAGTTCCAGCTCTAGCATAATTCATCGAAGGCTCATACAAATGTATGCACAGTTTTTGGATAAGGTACGAGTAATGTGGATGTTTGTACCATTCGAAGATGGTTTACTAGTTTCACGTCTGACAATAGTATTGTTTTCCATTGAGACAGTACCTCGCCACAATTTCTGCCTCATCCTCCACAGTTACCTGACCTAACACCAAGCGACTACCACCTTTCCTGTCTTACTGCAGGGAATAAATTCCAAAATTACAACTAAGTCCCGTCGGTTGTGGGCAACTTCCTTCCAATTTCAAGTTTTTAATGAAAATAAAATAATTAAACATGAATCGGTGGAACCGAGGGTTAGATTTATCAATTCCCCAAACCTGGGCGAGGTTGGAAAACATTGTTATGTAAAATAAAACAATGAACGTAGCTTGAATGGTTCACTTATTTTATGATAAATTAAATTACGAGGGCAAGGTGAAAAGTTCTCGGCCTGACAATGAAAGACTGCGATTTTCATTTGAAAGAAAATGATTTTATTTTCTACATAATCTCCCTTGACTTTAACACACTTGGTCCAGCGTTTCTCCAACATCAGTATTCCTTCTCGGAAGTGAGTCTGGAAGGCTGTGAAAATATTCATCTACGGCCCTCTCTTCTGCATTGGATGCGAAGCGTTTCCCAGAAACAAATTTCTTCAAGTTTGGGAACAGATGGAAGTCTGAGGGTGCCAAATGAGATGAATAGGGGGGATGACCGAGCAAATCGTACC
The DNA here is from genome assembly GCA_963082735.1 of Pocota personata. Taxonomy (NCBI): domain Eukaryota; kingdom Metazoa; phylum Arthropoda; class Insecta; order Diptera; family Syrphidae; genus Pocota; species Pocota personata. The sequence continues at coordinate 69,498,216 of OY720431.1, forward strand.
CCAAATCCCGCAGTTTTCCCATCGCCAACGCACACTTGTGTACAGGTGCATTGTCCTGGTGAAAGATAATTTTTTTCTTCTTCAAGCCAGGCCTCTTCTCGCGAATTTTGACATCCATCCTCAGATATCTCACTCACCTTCGATGGTTTCGGGTGTGTTTGCGGTTTTTGGGCGTCCTTCACGTGGGTCATCTTCGAGGGACGTGCGACCACGTTTAAATTCAGCTGCCCACCTTTTAACGGTTGACATGGAAGGAGCAGAGTCCCCGTAAACTTTTGTAAACTTTGGATGAATTTCCTTAGGGGTTAACCCATCCAAAAAGAAGAATTTTATCACCGCACGATATTCAAGTTTATCCATTTTAACGAAAAACACGCAAGACGTCTACTGCAAAAATTCGTGTAAAGAAACTACTTGAGAGAACAAGTTGAAACTTGTCATACGAACTAATGAGAAGTGCAAACAGGCAGGAAACATAAATTTTTGCTGATTGGAACGCCATCTCTGCGTCAAGCCGAGAACTTTTCACCTTGCCCTCGTATCTTTGAAAAATAGGCTCCGAGTGTAGTTATACGTTTTCAAGCATAGTGCGCTGTTCGATCAAAGCAATGTTTTATCGACTTTTTGTCACAATTCGTGGAAAAATCTAAGTATTACATACTTTCACATTCCGACAATTTCAGTTCTGCTTTCAGCATTTGCTCCCAACGTTCACCGGAACGTAGTCATCTAATTCCTTCAATCCTGTGATACAGATAATGTAACATGGAGGCCATTTCCTTTCATAAGTCTGTCTAATTACGTAGACAATATTGACATCATCGTATGTTCCCAGCGAGGTGTCATAGAGGCTTTTACGTCCATTTAATCTTAGGCGAATGCAGTTGGTCTTGAGGTAAATGAGAAAAAATCCAAATGCACGCATTTGACAAACAAAGTAGAGTCTGCCCATCGCCTGGGACAAGACGTCATTGTCAACAACTTTAACGTCAAAGGTATTAAATAGGTTATCTTCCTCGAAAGTGATAACCTCCTGAAGATCCGATAGACTGATCCTGTGAAACTGCTATGACTTCGCTTTCGCAAGGTGAAAACGGTGCAGTGGGTGGTTTGTTTGCTTATGACCCGAACTGTGCAGATTTAAGCCTGAACTGGAAGCAGTAACCAACAGAAACGACCATAAAAGAGAAATGAATAAAGTCTAAGTTTCTCCAACCACTGCACCAAAAAGGGGATTCTGACTGGTAGTACAATGGACCGAAAATAGAGGCAGACTGCTCTGGGATTTGGAAATTTCCAAAATTTCCTCACTTTCGCAAAGGAATTGAGTTCGAAATGCTTAACCCGGGACAACTGTTGCTTTTAACATTGCCTTGGATAGCCCCGCCTCACACTGGTTGGAAGTGCAAAACTAGTCGACCAAAATGATTTTTTTTTTTTGATTTTAAGTGATAGGTTGTGTTGAGGAAAGAAAACAATTTAACTGGGTGTGGTGCCTATTCCAACCTCATACCGAGTTATGGAAAAATGTATATAATTACGTAGTTGAATCACGAAACATGTTATAAATGGCCTTAGCGATTATATGTAATTATGTATGCACTCTTAAAAAGCGAATGACACGTTATTCCAATCAGATGCGAAGTATTTAAATGAAATTTTATCGAATAACTTTCATTGTGCCTTACGCAATCTCTGAAGAAAATACTTTTCAAGAATTATGATGAGAATAATAATAATTCAGAACGTAATATTTTTATAGTAAAACCTGGTCATAATTCTTATGTACAAAATTTTGATTCGATAAATTATGTCATAGACAGATGTTTCCCATTAACAAAGTTAAGTTAATAAAAGTGTGATAACAGCTTCTGATATTCCATATTCTTTATAAAACAAACATATGTATGCATGTTGCTGAGGTGTTGACAATAACTAAACATTGGAAATAAAATTCTAAAATTTTAATTTGACCCAATTTTTTGGGATCACTTTATGCATATCTTTATGTTTCACTTTGTAGATTTACACATAAACATAACGAGAAAAGAGTGTGACTTAAATTTGACATAATACAAAGTCCTGCTAATAATATTTCAGACTATTAAAATTAAAGAATTTCCAATATTTTGATAAAATTTATGTACGAGGGTGGGTCAATAAGTCCCTGAAAAATGATATAAGGAGCACTCTTTTCGGTATAAAAACATTTTATTTTTCAACATAGTCTCCTTTTAGCTCTTTGATGCCCTCCAAATAATACGATTTCTCGAGCCCCTCAAAATAAGCGTTTGTTTCAGCGATGACCTCTTCATTTGACCCAAATCTCTTACCTCCGAGCCATTTCTTCATGTTTGGGAACAAGAAATAGTCGCAGGGGGCTAAATCTGGGGAATATGTTGGATGAGGGAGGAGTTCGTAGCCTAACTCATGCAATTTTGCCATTGCGACTGCGGACTTATTCGCCGGTGCGTTGTCCTGGTGAAAAAGAACTTTTTTCTTCGCCAAATGCGGCCGTTTTTGCTTCAAATCGGCTTGGAATCGATCCAGCAGCTCGGCTTATGCGCCGGTGATCGTTTTACCCTTTTCAAGGTAATCGATGTGAATAACACCGCGCGCATCCCAAAAAACTATCGCCATGACCTTGTTTGCTGACAAACCTGCCTTGGCCTTCTTCGGCTTCGATTCACCAGGAGAAGTCCATTGTTTTCACTGTTCCTTGGTTTCTGGTGTATTGTGGTGAATCCAGGTTTCATCCACGGTTACGAAACGGGGCAAAAACTCAGCCGAATTTTTTTTGGAACATCGCCAAACACACCTTTGAAGTTGCAAAACGAATGCGTTTGTTGTCGATTGTGAGCTAACGCGGCACCCATCTTGCGGAAAGCTTTTTAATATCCAAATATTTATGTAAAATCGAAATCACTGAGCCATGTGATAAGCCTGTGGCCTCTTCAAGCTCGCGCACTTTCACTCGCCGATCGTCCATTATCAAACCATGGATTTTGTCAACCATTTCTGGTGCGGTGACTTCAATTGGGCGACCAGAACGTTCGGCGTCACTAGTGCTTGAACGACCGCACCGAAATTGAGTAAACCAGTGGTGAATGGTTCCAATCGATGGTGAAGAGTCCCCATAATATTTGTCAAGCGTTTGTTTGATTTGCGTGATAGTTTTTTCTCGCAAAAAATAGTGTTTAATGAGCACTCGAAATTCACTTTTTTCCATTCTATATAAAATGGCTGCCACAACAAAACTATTTGACAGATCTGTCTGAAAATATGGGTGCGTTCTTTTGAAAAATGATTCTTGACAAAAAAATTAAATTTAAGGTGACGACACAATTTGTGTTAATTTTCAGGGACTTATTGACCCACCCTCGTATATACGATTAAAATAAAGTGCACGACTGGGTGGCACGTACTTGCACCTACATATGTATAAATAATACGAGGCGTTCGATAATGCCTTACAATCTCGACAGGTGGCGGTGCCAACCGAAAATCGACGTTTGTTTCATGTGCTAACATTCTTCAAATCATGACATACAAAATATTAAACAGATATGTCATTTAGTTTGTGTTTGACAGCTATTGGAAGTAGACAGCTTCTCGTATTCTTGCAAACATAGAAAAAACTGGATTTCGTGTAGTGATAAAATATTATTATTTGAAGAAAACAGCTGCGGAAACCAAAGTAAAGTTGAATAAACATTACGGGGAATCAGGCATCGTCGTTTGAAATGATTTACAAATGGTTCCGAAATTTCCGGTGTGGTGATTTGAGCACATTTGACGCCGAGTGTCTTGGACGTCTAATTGAGGTTACCACACCAGAAATGGTCGATAAAATTCATGGTATGGTGATGGACGATCAAAGAATTGAAGTGCGCGAGATTGCTGATGCTACAGGTATCTCAAATCCACATTTTGAAAAAATTATTTGGATATGAGAAAGCTGTCGGCGTGATGAGTTTCGCGATTGCTCATTTTGGACCAAAAACGAACCTGGATGACCATTTCAAAGCAGTGTTTGGACATGTTTAAGCGCAATCCGAACAAGTTGTTTCGTCGTTACTGTTTATAAAACTTGAATCCATTACTACACGCCACGAAATGAAAGAACAGTCAAAAGAATGGATTTCTGCTGGCTAACGTGCACCAAAGAAGGCAAAGACAATTTCATCGGCCGGAAAGTTTTTTGGGATTTGCAGGGAATAATACGAGTATATAGGTACATTGACTTGGAAAAGGGAAAAGCATTTACCTGCGCGTGCTATGCAGAATTACTGGACAGATTCAACGAGGAATTGATGAAAAACATCTTCGTTTGCCAAAGAAAAAGTGCTGTTTCACAACGATAATGCCCCGCCATCGCAACACTGAAATTGAAAGAATTGCGCTACGAATTGCAGTATTGCCCTTGCGACAATTTTCTGTTTCCAAACATGAAAAAAATGGCTTGGAGGTAAGAGATTCACATCAAATGAAGAGGTTATCGCCGCAACAGAGGCCTATTTTGCAGGGCTCGACAAATCTTATTACTCGGACGGCTTACAAAAGTTTGAGCATCGCTGGGCTAAGTCTATCGAGTTAAAAGGAGATTATGTTGAAAAATAAAATTGATTTTTCTATATTATTTAACGGCATTATCGAATCGTCATTGTATGCTGTATAATGGTAAATCATTCAGATTTCAATTTTAAACAAAATTTTTTATTTTTTTAAAAAAAAAGGCAAATGTTGATTGATTTTTCTAAATTCAATGTTTTTAATCAAAGTAATGATGAATATTTTTAACTTACATTATATTATAATTAAAAAACGTAAAACTGATTTAAAAAAAAGGATATTCCATAAAAATACGTTTTCAGACTACAATGTCCGAAATTATTCAACGACATGGACGCGTATCGATGAGGCATGGAACACGTAAGCTTTTGGCATTCTTCTAGAGTAAACTGAGGCTATAACTTACTAATGCACTTCTTTAGCTCGTTTACGTTTCTTGGTTGCCTCTCTGCTGTCTTTATTTTCAGTAAAGACCATAAGTTCTCTACTGGAGAAAGGTAAGGGCTTTGTGGTGGCCATTGCATCAGATTAGTACCCTCCTGGAGCACATAATCCCTCAGTACTTTGGCGTTGTGGATGGGCGCATTATCCTGCTGCAGCACGAAGTCTTCTCCAATAAAACGTTTGCCCTCAGGAATTATCACTTCTCGTAGCAAATTGTGGTAAACAGAAGTATCTACTTTTCCCTCCATAATTATTTTGCCCACGCCATATGAGGAAAAACAACCCCATACCATAACCCCATTTTGCACTGATTTTAATGTAATCTTGGCACACTTATAGGACAATGCCTCACCTTTTTTCCTCCAGACTTTTTCCTCAAACTCAAACATGCGAATAGTTCATTCGAATCATAGATTCATCCATCCAAAGGACCTTATCCCAAAAATCATTACCTTTTAAGATTTGTTGCTGATAAAACTGCAACCTTTTCGCATCTTGTCCTTGCTTACATAAGGCATTTTGCGAGCGACACGACCGTCTTTCCCATCTTCATGTAGACGCCCGCGAGTTGTGTCAACCGATTTTGATTTTTATAACAGACAGTAATGGATCATTTGAAGAGATATTTTTGATCTTCGTATCAAGCCTTTTGGTGGTTATTCGTGGGCGTCCAGGTCTTTTTTTTTTGCGGATTCCGTCCATATTCAGCAAAGGCACTGAGCACTTTATTTATTTGCCGTATGAGATTTCTTTAAAGCTTTCGCTACATTTCGATTGGAACAGCCTTCCTTATGCACACTAATGATAACTTTCCTTCGGAAGCCGTCATCTACTTAAATTTAGCCATGTTTAACACTTTTATAGAACTAAAACTTAAAATACTGAGAACAAAGGCTTTTTACTACTACAGATCAAACTGAGAAAAAAATTATAAAACATTCATACTAAATAAAATAAATTACAAAATTACAAAATAAAATAAGCTAACAGTCAAATTTTTGGACACTAAATTGGTAGAAACTTATTTTTGCACTGCTTCAACTGATAGCTTACTAGTAACTCGAAATGACGTTTCCACAGCAAAACTTTATAGCATATGATCTGAGTGAAGTATACAGACAGGTTAAGATTTAGTTTAACAATCCATAAAAATATGCTCTAGCAGGAAAAACAACTAAAATTTGGAAGGACAGTTAATTTTTGTTTTCAAAATTCTATGGAAACTTATTTTTGCTGCCTACTGTATGTCGAATATGGTTCAAATATTGATTTCGAACAAAATAGCTGAAAAATAGCCAATTTTCAGAATCCGGTTAATAAGCAAAGTACCGTCAAACGTATTTTCTGGTACGCCATCTATACCAATATCCACCATAACTCAAATATCAAATTTGATAAAAAAAAAGAACTGTTTTACTACCGTTAATTTTGGGGTTAAAATGAAAGTTCCGATTTCGCCTCGAATTGTGATCCTATCGGTCCTAGCTGTGAAGTTTTGAAGAAAATCCACCCAGCCGTTTAGGCTGCACTTGACCATACTCGTACATATAGGCAGACAGACAGAAACTGCTCTTGGTTTACTGGGCGATGCGATTTAATCGATTGTGACAGTATTACTCGTATATTGCTGTGCGATGAAAATGTTTTCAAAAGGAGAACTAAGCCAATAACCAGAACACGCACATATGTTTGTATTAACTAGATATTTTCTTTTTTCTCAAATTTTAAGTTTAACTAATATACAATTTATTTGCCCTTTTGATTCCCAAGTTATTTGGAACCCCAAATTATTTATTTATGTATGTATTTGCTCGATGCCTAATTGAAATTCAATATAAAATCGAAAATGGATTCGTCCAATCCCTCTAATTTGCCTTATCTCCTTCGATGGTAGGATAATTTGTTAAAAAATATATAGGGGTTATTGCATGCTTTCACTCGGTAACCGTTCATATAGCGATAAACTGTCCCCTTTATTTCTATTTACATAAATAAATGTTCGTATTCTAGGAATTCTGCAATTTAAAGCGAAATGCCAACTTACGTAAACATAATTCAAATGCCTGAGAATAATGAAAGAGAGAGGAAAATTCGGACGACTCAATTTGCAATTTCTTATTTACTTATCAACATGAAACAATTAGATCCTTTTAGGAAAGTTAAGTTTCACAGCAAGAGCAAGTCTATTTACCTCCTGCCAGGAATGATATTCATTCGTAATGTCAGGAGACTTCAATATAACGATGGAATGCGTTGCTACCGTTTGTTATAACGCAATTAGAGTTGCGGATTGTGTTTATGACAATAGAATTGCGAATTTCCTTCACAGTCTTCAATATCTGAGGACTTTCTCGATATAAAAGTACATATATAACTCAATAACTGAAGGAAGTCAAAGGAAAGTTTGAAAACGATACTGTTGGTTTTTCACCGATACACCCCGTGGCAAAAAAAAGAAACAGAGTGAATACAGTCAAGTATTATGTATGAAATTTAAATAATCTGCTTTTATTCAATTCCTTTTTAAGATATCACCGCACCTTCCTATAGGCCCCGAGAAGTAGTAGAAACTACATCTTTCACCCTGCTAAATTGCATCAAGTGCTATTGCATCCACAGTTGCAACTGTCAGATGTCATTTTCTAATGACATTAGAGAAAGGCGCAAAGATCAATGATTTTCCCGCGCAAATATTTTTATATATATTCTACGAAGTTTTGTAAAAGTCTCAATTGTGAATAAATCTTTGAAGTCACATCATTAAAATTATGTCAGCGTGTTTGCTTGTGACCCGAACTGTGCAGGTTCAAGCCCGGACGGGGAACAGCAACCACAGCCACCCGTACATAAAATAAAAGAGAAAGGAAAAAAACCTAAGTTTCTCCAACCAGTACACCAAAAAAAAGTTCTGCGCCTGGTAGTACAATGGACACAGAAATTTGAGTCTGAGTGCACCGGGATTTGGAAATGAAAAAAAAAAAAAAAACGTCTTTCGGAGCCGTTTTAGGTTCGCTTTTCCCAAGAGAAGTTTGTAAAAACAAAAAAAAAAAAACAAGGACTGATCCTTTAACGGCGAGATTGATAATCGCAACTAAGTTTCAGCTCTTGAAAGTAATACTTTCAAAATGTCTAAATTTAGTCTTATTTTTGTATAAAATAAATGAATTTGAAATAAAATCGATAATAATATTTCATATATTTTACTATAGAAAGGAGTACACTACGATAGCTTTTCTAGATATTGAAGGCGCTTTTAACAACGTCTACTCATCTGTGATAATCAAAGCACTATCAAATTTGAAGATAGATAGTTCACTTGGCGACCTGATTAATTTACTGCTTAATGGTCGGATTATCAACTCAAAGCTGGGTGGGTCATCTGTCAGAAGATATGTCAGCAGAGGTACCCCTCGAGGGTGCGTCCTATCCCCACTTCTTTGGAATCTGGTGGTCAATGAACTACTGTTAATCCTGGAAGCTGAGGGTTGTGAAGTTATCGCTTATGCGGACGATGTTGCTATAGCAGTTTAGTATCCGGTAAACACCTCACTACCTTAAAAGAGCTCCTACAAAACGCTTTGAATAAGCTATCTAGATGGTGTGGTCTAGGAGTGAACCCCCACAAAACCGAACTAGTCCTCTTCTCAAGGAAATACAAAATCCCACCAACTGACCCTCCATCCCTTAATGGAACAAGTTTAATTCTGGGTCTTATTTTGGGTAGGAAACTAAGCTGGAAATCTAATATACAGGAAAGAGTTAAGAAAGCCACTGTCGCACTCTTCTATATCTCGTTCATTAGACCGATCCTCATGTACGAGGTAGTTGTCTGGTGGACTACCTTGGATAAAGCAATAAACCAGAAGTTATTAAGCAAAGTCCAACGTTCAGCTTGTCTGTGCATTAGTGGAGCACTGCGGACGACACCTTCCGCAGCTATGGACATTCTTTTTCATTTAACAAATGGCAAATTGCAGCTAACTGAGCTATTCGCCTTAAAGCTACTTCACGGTGGTCTAAAAAAATGTATGGCCACGCCTCCATCTTAAATAAATTTAACATCTTCCCTGACCACCATACCCAAGTTAAATTTTGACAAAAACTTTCAAGTTACCATCCCTTCCAGAGCATTCTGGGAGCAAGGTGGCTTTACGGAAGATAAGTCGGTACATTTGTATACCGACGGTTCAAAAACTAACAACAGGGTGGGTGGTGGTGTCTTCTCTGATAGGCTTAATTTAAACCTCTCTTTTCGTCTCCCAAAACATTGTAGCGCGTTCCAGGCGGAGATAATGGGAATAAGGGAAGTCTTGTATTGGATAAAGGAAAACGTGATATAGGCCATTGATATCCGCATCTTTTCAGACAGCCAAGCCGCAATCAAATCCCTGGAATCTTCCTCAACAAATTCTTTAACAGCTCTAGACTGCCGATCGTCTCTTATAGAGATGGCGGAGCCTAATTTGGGTACCGGGGCATAAGGATATTCCAGGGAATTGTAAGGCTGACGAACTTGCCAGACATGGAACAACAATAACCATCCTTCCGGGCAAAAGTTTACTGGGTCTGCCTATCGCTACATGTAAACTTAAATTAAAGCTGGATGCTATCACAAAGACAAATTCTTGGTGGTCAAGGGGTACAGCTTGTCTAGCGACAAAACAGATTTGGCCTATGCTGGATCTGAAACGCTCTAGGAATTTGATTTTTCTAAATAGGAAGCATATTAGTGCTGTTATAGGTGTCATTACTGGACATTGTCTAATTGGCAAGCATGCAACAATGCTTGGCGTATTATCTAATGATTTATGCAGATGCTGCATGGACGAAGAGGAGGAAGAAACTATTCTTCACCTTCTTTGCACCTGCCCAGCTCTCACCCAAAGAAGGAAACTCCACTTAGGAACGTTCTGCTTCAATGACTTAGGGGAATAATATTGACATTAGATACATTCTACGCTTCATCAGAAGCTCTAAACGGTTCAGCGAGTATGCTAGAGGCCGCGTCTCAAACACATGTGGTATCACAATGGACCTATTATAAGTCTAAGTGTGTTGGCTTCTTTTGCTGACAGCCACTTCAACCTAACCTAACCTAACCTACTATTGAAAGTCATCTCAATACTAAGAGGTTGGTTTGTATATTATAGGTTAGCTTATGATGTAAGAGAATAAATATCTAATGAGTTCCCGCCCCACAGTGGTCAAAAATGATATCCAGCTAGACAAAATTCTGAAAACTTGTTGTTTCAAAACACTTTTTTTTTCGAATTAAAATGTTGCAAAACGTGTAAAGTTCATTGTGCAAAACGGTTTCCCGTAAGCGTTTTGCTTAAGCTTTCATGATAAGCGTCCAAAAGCTAACTAACTAATAAACTAATCCACACAAAAACTTACGCTCCGATTCTTGCCGATTCAAGAGTTATGATCTTTTGTTTCAGAGTACTATAACCAAATTTCTAAAAGAGAATTATTCGAAGAGTAGAAAAAATGAGATTATGGTGATTTTTTTTTTGATTGCGCCAGGGATGTGTAATCTTCATAGATACTAATAGCCCGAGTGCTACTAGCATGCACGATTCACAAACCTGAGTAATCGATGCCAGGAATACGGCTACGTACTAAACACACACCCTACACACTTCAACCACTCCCCCCCGGGACTGCCGTTAAGTAATACTTCGCGGGGCTGGTTAGCAGTTTATGCTATGCTTCTTGTGTCAGCTTCTTCCGCTGCTTCAGTTGCTCTTCTTAGCATTTCTATTCTCCGCAGCTCTTTTTGTAGAGTTGTTACGAAGGAATATATAGCCATCCAATTCTCTTCCGACCGTAACATATGGTCGAGAAGTAATGACGGACTTGGCAGAGTAATTCTCCATGCCGTGAAACGTGTGCAGTAAAACACTGCGTGCTCCGTGTCCTTATCTTCACCTGGACATTCCGGGCAGGATGTTGAATTGTCGTGTCCAAATCGGTGTAGATATTTGCGGTAGCCACCGTGGCCAGACAGGAACTGCGTTAGATGGTAGTTGCAGTCTCCATGCTTTCCACTTATCCAATCTTGGATGGTTGGTATAAGTTTGTATGTCCATCTGCCTTTTGTTGTATTAGACCAACGAGCTTGTCACATAGCTGCTGACGCTGCCCTTTCTTCAATTTTTATCACATTGATACCAGTGGCGTCGTGATGACTCAATGCTCTTCTGTTATATATCCTCAGCATTTCATCTGCAAGAATATCGATGGGGACCATTCCAGCTATGAAAAATGCAGCTTCGTCAGAGATAGTTCGAAAGCCGCTGATTGTCGGTAGCGCACAGAGTCTGTATGATGACGATAGTCTCCTTTTGGTCTCCTTCGTCCTCAGTGCCTCCGCCCAGACTAGGGCGGCATATAACAGAACTGAGGTGATAACTCTAGAGAGTAGAATCCTTCGAGCGTATCCAGGTCCACCGATGTTAGGCATGATACGCGAGAGAGCTCCCTGCTCTATTATGGTGATAGGACAAATCATATGCTGAGTTTTGTTGTGAGAAAATTTGATATTGAAGAATGTTTACTGAAGAAGAAGAACGAGGTTTTGCCTATTTTAAAGATATTCAATAGGTTTGGTGGCAAAAAATGGAACGAGTGCTATCAAATTTCCAAAGATTTCCTGTAGTAAGATGGATATGTTGTACTACCAATAATTAAAAAAGTTGCTTCTTCATCAAGTCCTACGCCTACATCTACATCTAGTCCATCAAATATTTGTTTGGTAAGCAGACCACGAAAACCATCCGGCGATTTATGTCAGAAGACCAAACGGCGGAAAGTTGATCATTTGCTAGCTTCAGAAGGAAGCTCTGAGTTGTTATTCGCTGCAGAAACAATCTTGCGTGCTGAGGGTAAAAGAGATGCAGAGCAACTCTTAAAAACGATATTTTCAGGTTCTCCACATAGACTGACAAAAACAAAACGTTTGTTGCATTTGCAAACACCCTATTTGACAGGAGAACCACTTGTATCATCTATAGATGCTAAGTTAACAAAGCATGCATACTCGTATCAGTTAATAAGAAAGCAATTGAATGATCGTAATTGTCACATCTATCCTCCTTACTGTCTCATCGTAAAAGAAGTGAAACTGCAATCTTTGCTGGATCACACAATTCGTCGCTGCGAGATGGAGCATTTTGTGATATCTCTAACACTGATTTTGAAATAATTTTTAAATGTTATTTTGATGGAAGTTCGGAGCAACAAACAAAATTTTACAGATCCATATGCAACTGATTCTGGTATGCTAGCTACTTCTACTGTGCCACTAAAACTAGCCACAAAAGTTGATGACATCGTTCTTTAGACTAACCCTAGCCCTTCTACTAGGCACTGCAGGCCCATTGAAATAATGTTCCAAAAGGAGACCAAGCTAATTTGTATTAGCCCAATTAGATAATTTGCAAGCCCAAACATAACGGAGGCAACAGTGGGTGATGAAAACATGCTTACAACTCAAAATATTTTTTTGACGATGATTGACGGGAAGGTATGCAGTGCTTTAACGTGAAGTTCTTGTCAAATTTGTTACATTTGCAAGGCTATACCGAAAGAAATGAGCAAACTTGAGAAAAACAGTAGACCAAACCAAATATGAGTGAAAAAAATGCCAAATTAAATCGAAAGAAGAAAAGAAAATTGTTAATGGCAGAAAGAAATATATCCAATTTTAATTCCGTATTCAACTAGGATTGCTTCTCGATATCCCGAAACATAAAAGTGAAACCATAAATGACGGAAACATAGCTCGCCGATTTTTCAAAAATGCGTCCATTTCAGCTTCTGCCACTGGGTTGAATTTTGAACTCATTTCTGCATTTTCGAGGATTCTACATACTACTTCTTGTGGGTTCGATGTTGGTACGTATAAATTCGGCAATTACTGCGGAATTGCATCTTAACTTATATCCCCGGTATTATATGCCCGCAAGTGTGCATCAAATTTTAATTCACTGTGCAGATGCCATTGCAAACTATTTACAGAGCAGGCTTAGGAGGTTAGAAATAAGGACTGCAAGTATTTTCGAGAACATAATATTGGTAAAGTTAGCAGAACCAGCACAATAGACGATTTATTTCATACGCTTCCCATAACTTTGGACCCAGTAATAAGCTCCTTTTGACAAGTCCCAAGAAAGAGGTTCTCAGCAATATCGACCGAGGTAATCGGGGTGTTGAAGGCTGGACAAGAGGTTTTCCAACCACAGGGCACTGATGTTGCTTCGAAGAGCTGTCAAGACCGAGCGATTCGGACTCTGGACCTGAATATAATACATCAACATCTTATTCTAATTTTTTATTTTTTTTTGTGAGATAAAACTAGAAACTTTAAATTTCCGTTTCAATAATATTTTGAATTAAAAATAATTAAAACATTTAAAACTGAATTTTTACTGAAAATATTGTTTACACATTTTCTACTTGAAAAATCACTTTCTTAACTGCTTTTCCTGCAGAAATTTTTTTTTGAAAAAATTGTTTAAAATGAGTTTATATAGGCAAACAAATGATTTGGGATAAAAAAATAATTTTGTCCAGCTTGATCCTCATTTTTGACCACTGTGCCTCCGTCCAGTGGGTACTTCATATTTGTTGGGGTAAAAAACTACCCTCGGAGGTAACTTAGTAACGGTTTTTTGTTTCTATCTTCCCCACGCTGCATCTTTTAATTTACTTAGGACATATCATGAATTTCTTACTAGTTTTTGTTTTCGGGGACCCAAGTAGGGATTTTAAGAGGGTGGTGTTTACAGCGCAGCAAACAAATTCATGTTTTCATTGCGCCTTTGTTTTTCGCCTTTACTCGTATCACCCGAGCGCTTTATACCACAAGGAAATTGTAATATTGTACAATTGCAAAATGAATTTTCTGCTGGCAATGTTAATAAGTCATTCTAAGCGAAGCAGGGGCATAGTTTGAACAGCGTACCAACAAAATTAACATTTTCCAAGACTTCCGCTTTTTTGTTTTATGGATTGTTGATTGGTAAATGTTTGATTGTTGATTTTAACTGAAGTTTTTTTCGTTAGAAAAATGTAGAAGCTGTGCTGCGATTGCCACCTCTGAATGCTTGAGCAAATTTTAAATTTTTCCTAAAGGCAATATCGTGAATGTTAAAGCAAATAGAGAAAATATTAATTTTGAGCATGATAACCCTTTAAGTCAGTTATTTTTTCATCGATATAATAATTACGCGATACGAAATTTTGTACATAGCATAACTCCTTTATAGATTAGATACTATAAGCTATGGCAAGTTGTATACTGCTGTAAAGTGAATAATGTTAAGATGTCCAAACCTGAAAAAAAAAAAGAAAAAGAAAAAAAATAAATAAATAACTAAAAGCATTTATCGAAAAGTTGCGACCAAGGCCGCCTTTTTATTCTAGTCATTACTACTAAAGATTAAAGTTCATTTTAAGGAAGAAATATGTAATACTCGTAAGTTTACACTTATCTTTGTAAAACCCTGATTGCCGTTGACGGGGTGATTGTCATTTTATTCGTCAAGCGTTTTCTAAATCAATTTGCATAACTTTGTCGATACGACAGATATGTAAAAAGATTCTATCATAGATGACAACAAATGACTATAGTCGCTGCTCAAAGTTGGCAGCATGGCGCGACGGCTAAAACGATAATCATCGAAACCCCAACGGGAGAATATCTTGAGATTATTTATTTCGCTTTCAATTGAATTCAATCCGTCACAAATAGGTATGTATATACTCGTAGGTCTCCTTTTCACAATATTCGTATTTGAAACTCAATTTGGTTAACAAAAACTAAATCCACAAATAGATGAAGGTTATACCACAAAAATAGGTTTTGTTAAAAAGATTCGTTTTACTTTAATCTCAAACAATTGAAAGGTCAATAAACCAGAAAAAAAGGAAGTCATAATTTTCCTTTGACAAAAGATCATTGAAGAAAAACTAATTTCAATAGGTTGTGAGATATTTTATTTGAAGTTTTGGGTTTACAAACGTGAAATTGATTTCAATAGGTATTTCACTGGAACAGTTTCCTTAAAAAAATGAAATTGCAATTATTGACATCGAATCAAATTGTAAGAAATGAAAATAGATACTTAAATGAAGTAGCGGCCCCTACCTCGGGCTCTGGTAGACCAGTGAATTCCGAGCAAAAAATATATGTATTCGTATTATACCTCGTCAAGTCATAAATACTGGTACACGCATTTTTGGTGATAAAATAAAAACGAACAAGAATTTTTTGACTTTTTTTTTATGTAAAACTTTAATTCATTTATTTAGGAAACAATATTTATAGAATTTATTCGAAATGGCCGCTATTTGCATATATGCAGGTCTTGAATCGCTCTGGCCACTCATCAATCGCAGCATGCACCTCGTCCATTAGAAAATTGTCTACTGCACGGATAAATACGCTCTTCAAGGACTCAATATTTGGGTGTCGAGTAGAAAAAGCCATCGCAGATAAAATAGCCCACAGTTTATAATCCAAATGATTGAGGTCTTGACTGCGTGACGGAAGCGTCTGCTGCTATGAAGTCCGACACATTGTTTGTGCTGGTATTGTTTTTGGCTTATGAATATCCGCTGCTTTTAAATTCTACTCGAGATAATTAAACATGCATATGCAACTTGTTATTGACTCATTACTACCATAATTGGTTCTATGTATATGTGCAAAAATAAATTTCTCACCCGAAGTGAACTTTGGAGGGGAGAAAGAGAAATTAATTCCAGTGAATTTATACAGCGTGTTGATTCTGTATTCCTTTTTCCTTCCTATGTTTCTGTCGTTTTTGGTGAGAATTTTCCAAAAACGTTTTTTGCAGATACTTTTATTTAGTAGCTATTTATGTCGAAGAACATGTTTTTTTTATTGTTTATATTCTATATATATTTTATCTTGCGATAAAGAAAGAGCTTGTGGTTAAATTAAGTCTGATGCCGACGACACACAATGCCCAGCACGAGCGATAGAAGAAATAGATTTAGCTAGGAAAAACATGACGAATGCCATAATCGTGATCTGAACACAGGCTATTTTTTGGGACTGCGGTCGATTTGAAATTGGAATCATTTAAAAAACAAACACATATTAGGTGCGCAATTAAGTTCTCGCTGTTTTTTTTTATGAAAATGCAACTTTATTGTGAAAAAATGGTTACAAAAAATGGTTACAAATGAATCATTCAAAGTATTGACCATCTCTAGCTACAACTATTTCCCATCTTTCTGGCAGAGCTCGAATACCGTTACGGTAAAGGTGTTCATCATTTTTGTGAATCTGCTCGTATTGCGGCCGTTTTTCACGCAGTATTCGGCTTAATCGCATCAATTGAAGTTGATACCGTTCCCCAGTGATGGTTTCGTTGGGTTTCAACAGTTTATAATAAATGACACCGACCTGGTCCCACCAAATGCACAGCATAATCTTCGCAGCTTGAATATTCGGCCGAGCCGAGGACGTAGACGCATGACCGGGCAGTCCTCAAGACTTTCTTTTCTTTGGGTTACTGTAATGAATCCATTTTTCATCACCCAACACGATGCGATGAAGAAAACCCTTCCTTTTTTTGAAAACCCTTCCTTGTCTTTCAATTGTTGCAATGTCGTTGGATTGGTAGCGTACACCCGGTGCTTCAAGTAACCTGGTGAGCGCAGCGGACAATTGATTTCCCCTGTACGGTATGTGCCACCGTCTTGTTGCAACCACATTTATGAAGACGAAGCCGAGCAACTTCAGACAAAAAATTTGTAAGATCGCACGAAATCGATCGCCAGTAACAGTTTCGCCATCGTCATTTTCCGAAAAAAAAAAAAACAGCCATTCTACAAGGATGAGGAGATCATGAACTTGTCGTGGGTGTTCTGATCCCCATATCCGGCTATTCTGTTTGTTTACAACTCCACTCAATTCAAAATGCGCCACCCATAATCAATTTTTGAAAATATTCATCTCTATTCAATCGGTCAATTTTTGCACTCCAGTCATTTTCTTCAAGTTTTCGAGTTCCTTGAATTTTGTACGGAAAGAAATGTACGTCATAATTTTCCACATAGACGTTGAAGAAATCCCAATTTGTTGAGCACCAGGACGTTTCGAAGTTGCCAGACTTTCACTCACATTGTCCCTCACAACATCAATGATTTGTTGTGTATACGCTGTACGACGTAAATCACTTACTGTGTAAAGATTTTCGACATTCTGGATAATTTTTTGAATAGTGCTCTTTATAGACACTCCACGTCGACCAAAAAAAATCACGTAATTTACGCTGTATTGTAATAATTGATGTTCATCATTTTGATAAAATGTTTTAATCGCTAAAACACGTTATTGTGGCGTCCAACTCAACGTGATGAAATAGCATTGACAGCTAAACATTACTGCCAACTTTCACATAATAAAATCATCTCTGTGAGAAATGGCAGGAATATTGATTCTAAGCCACTGCTGGAGTAGTCTTGTTGGAAAAGGGTACTCGTCGTCAAGCTTTTAACAAAATGCAGAGCAGTAGTAGGATGAAGGAGTCCTTGGGCATTCAATTTATATCGGCAGTGAGGTAACCCATGCCCTCACTGCCGAACAGAAGAACTGTAGTGTGAAATTCAATAATGGGAAATCAAAAGACACCATTTCAATTGTAACAGATAATAAAACCTGGTCTACTATGATGACCTTCCAACAATATCCCAAAGCAAGGTGAGGGTGTTTGAAGCTGAAGATGTTCCGACTGAACATCAAAGATCTTGTTCCGTTAACAAAAGAATGATGGTCGTCGTATTTTTCGGAAAGACGGGTGTATTGAAGGCTGTTATGGTTGAACATCAGCGGACGGTCACTGATAAGTAAAGGGTGTTTTTTTTAGAGGTGTAGAACTTTAAAAAGAAATAAAATACATAAAGGTCGTGATAACGGCCATGGTGTTGACTTTATTGGAAAGATAATGTTATGCCATTAGTCCTTAAATATGACTTCGGGCATTTGGGCGCCGCGGCTCGAAAAGCAATCTGAAAGTCTAATTTTCGACCACTTTTTCGAACGTCTGGGGCAGTATATCAACAATAACGCAACGAATGTTTTGACTTCCAAGTCGTCCATAGTCTCTGGTTTATCGGCGTAGACTTGATATTAAATTACACGATCTTGGAGGTCAATTCACAGGTCTATTACGCAAAGTTATGCGACCATTGAATGGTTCCTTCAATAAATTGATTGTGACACGCGCTGTGTAGCATGTTACGCCGTCTTGTTGAAACCACAGTTCTTCCACATTTATGTCACTCAATTGGAGAACGAAAAAGTCACTAATCATATAGCGGTCTCTATTGACTGTAACATTCTGGCCGGCATCACTTTTGGAGAAATATGGAAATATGGAGTGATTCCACCAGCCCATAAAGCACACCAAACAGTGACTTATTTGGATGTAACGGCAATAATGACTTGTGGATTTTCTTCACTCCAAATGCGGCAATTTAGCTTATTGACTCCGTTTCAACCAAAACTGAACCTCATCACTAAACAAAATTTTGTACTGAAAATGAGGATCAAGAGCAATATCGTTTTTGGCCCATTCACCCAACGTACGACGCATACAATGGGAAAGAGGCTTGAATTCTTGCACGAGCTGGATCTTGTAAGCCCGTTAACCAAGATCTTTCCACAGAATCTTCCATAAAATGGACGAACACAGCTCCAATTGCTGGACACGATGGCGTCCGTCGACCGTAATATGGACATAGCGCACGGTAAGTTTCGCGAATTAAACCACGATTTTCGAAATAAATTTGTACAATATGCAAGCGTTGTTCTGACGTAAGTCCATTGATGGCGAAATGGTAACCAAACTGAGGAAAAATCAGCTGTCAGCTGTCATATTCGTTGTCGCTGGAAAAAATATTGTCAATTCGAAAAACAAACCTCTAAAAAAAAAACTCCCTTTAGTATACGGAACAGTACCTCCTTCAGTTGATTGAAGCCCTTACAAATCTGCGGCCAGGCAGTCCAATAAACTCGTGGCACTTATACCACGATAATGCACCGGGACGCAGGGTAGAGTTAACTGCAGATTATTTAAGGAACACACCTAACCCCTTATGACATTGATTTGGTCCTCTAGGACGTTACTTTTCCACCGAGAAGTTAATTGAAGTATATATGGAGGAGTGTAATTTGATACCGGAGGAGTGATGGGAATTTTGATTTGACGACTGGTTTGCACATGTGGAGGGCTGCATTACTAAAAGCTTGGAAAATTGAGTAAAACCAAACGACATAAAACTTTTAGTTTCTCTAAAGCAAATAATTTCGTAACAGACATTACCGGGATATTCTTAAATATCATTAGTATCAATAAAGGAATTGTTTGAGCCAGACAAGTTAACGTCTTCAATCACGAAGGACATAATTACGTTAATGGTTATACTATCACGGATGTCATAATACTAAATACACACTTTTACGTGACGAGTTATATGTTCATGGAAGAGACAATTAAGTCCATGGTTTAACAGCTTTAGAGACCAGATGGAAAAAGTGTATTGAGCTTAAAGGAGATTACGTTGAAAAGAAAAAGTAATTTGTAAACTTCTAAGATTGTTTTCTTGGTCAGGCCGCGAATTGTTCAATTTTCAATTTGCAACAAAATTAATATCCCATATCACCAGGAATAGTCGTACGACTGTATGTCAATAAGCTAAGAGATATTTATTTTTATTATATCCGTACACTAATTTACAAAAGAAGTGAGTTACTGAGTTACATTTTTCCATGTTTTGTTATCATATTGGAAATAAAGGGTGAAGAAGTCGCCAGGGCGCTGGCTTTGGTTGAGGGTGGCCGAAGTGTTTGATATGCCGCTCGTATGATTGGAAAACCAAGTCACCCCCGAGCAACTTCTGCAAGAGATGAGCGATATTTGGCTCTTTAAATCTTCGAGATCATGACCAAACAGGGATAGCCGTTAGAGGGATAGTTTTAAATGCTCAAATGGTAAGGCGGCGGTTAGTCGATAGTGGCCTGGGAGCTAGAAAACCTGCTCTTGTATCGAGACTGTCGGTACTGCATAGGCAAGGACGACTGAAATTTGCCCGATTTCACCAAAAGAAGAAAAGGTGAGAGGTACTCTTCGGCTACAGTTGCACAGCGCGAACATTTCTTGGGAGATTCCCTTATGGTTTGGGAGGAATTTCTTCAAACGGAGAAACAGAACTTTGCATTGTTGAGGGTTCGATTAACTCAAATTCCTACATTAACAACATCCTTGAGGGAATTGTTTGCTGATGCAAGACAATACAAGACTAGGTGTATTACTGAGTACTGTAATGACCCCCGACATGAATCCCATCGAATACGTTTGGGACATACAAAAGGATAAGCCTGCGATCTGCCCTTCAGAGACCCTCAGTGGCTTAAAATCTGCTGTTATTGAGGAATGAGAGAAAATGGGCGATACCGTTATTAAAAATCCCATTCAAGGTATGCCCAGATGAATTTCTGCTTTAAATGACGCTCGCGCAGGTGATATATCCGTACACTATTAACACCAAGGAGCGACTCCGAAATTGAATTTTTAATGTGGTATTTTTAAGTTCATTATCTTCCTTCTTAGTTTTAATCTGGATTCCTAACTTTTCTTCAAATAAATAACTAAATTAGAATAAAAACTTTTTTTGTAACTCAGTGTTTATGGATTGAAAAAATGTAATCTAATGGTAAGCAATTAAGACTATAGGAACCCAAAAGATGTGAAATATCCAAGAAGAGGAGGAGAAGTAAATTACACTTCTTGCTTTAGGAAAGTATCAAAGAAGTAAACTAAATTTCCCCACCACACACGCCGAAATTCAAATAATTTAACACAATTCTCCCATCACAAGCAATATGAATAGTTTTATTTATCTAATAAGAGAAATCTTTTGCGTTTCATGTAAAACCAACATTTTTGGAGCTACAGGGACTGTTTAAATAGACACATGAAACCATATCTACTAAAAGAATTTGTTAATCTATTTCATATCTACCTGTTCCCTCTGTGACTAACGAGTAATGGAATCTCTTTGTTTTCTAGGAATTTGTAACAATCCTTAACTATGTGGATACTGTTGTGGTATTTGCTGTTCCCTTTACCACTATTGTGGTTTTAAACACATTCACAGGATGTACAGTTTGGAAGTTTGCAACCGTTCGGAGAACCATGACATTGCAAAAACGGTAAGTGATATTTTTACAAATTTCTTGTATTAAATTTTTAAATAACAAATGTAAATAAATGTAGAACGCATCAAGTATAAAGATTGACATTCAATTTGCCAATCAAAATATATAATTTCTCCGACTCCAATTGACTTCATTCAATTTCTATATTTAGGAAAACCCAAATTACAAGAAGTCCTTTTTCATCAACGTACAGGACAAGCACAGTCAAACGACAAAACTCACTGATGTCAAATTGTTCACACCCCAATGGACAGAATTGTATATCGCATAGGGAGTCGAAAAAGAAATCAGGTTGGTTGTGTGCTTTGTTTATCATTCAAAAAGTTCCTTTGAATTTTCGAATTGGATTTGTTTCACATAATGTTCACTCGTACGTATGCTTGATATCCTTAAAGGAAGACGAAAAATGACAAACTCATCACAGCTAAAGGTGACAAAGATGCTGCTGATAGTGTCGACGGTGTTTGTTTGCTTGAATTTGCCCAGCTACGTTATGAGATTAAGGACCTACTTAGAGGTAATTTACTTAATTCTTTCTTTTTATGCTATTTCCAAGAAATTCAATTAACATATAATACAAAGAACAGCGAAAGAACAGAAATGGACGAAAAATAAATTGCAAATGTAAAATACAGCAAAGTCACAGTGAGAAATAGATCAATAAGAAACGTGGCCGCACGTCCTTAGAACATGATTTCTTGAATTTTAATTAGCCCAAATCATTGTTCTACATAGGAAAAATGTATATGTATATGGAGATAATAAACACACATATATGTATACATGTACCTATATATATAATGTGACAGTACAACAGTAATTTAGGAATAAGTTTTAAAAGAACAAGATGACAAGTCAATGGGGTTATTTTTGAGCTTATTAAGAGAAAAAAGGTTGCGTATACGCCCCCGTTTTTGTTTTTTGTTAATTGGCGGAAAGTGAGTAATTTGGTAAAGTAATGACTTCAATAGGCATACTGTATGTACAGATATTTGCCGTCGGAATATCCATAAAAGAGCTAATATAAAAATATAGGAAATGTATTTTTAAATGTCTGAAATTAATTTTTAAGTTACTAAAAATCGCAAATAAAGGATGTGCTGAAAACGGGAATTACAAAGAAAAAAAAAAACACAAAGGCTTCGCAGTTTTAAATTTGCGAAAATTGATTAGCGAATGCGATCCCGTAAAGTATGAAATGTAAGTATGTATTACGTGTGAAGTAAGTTCTGTCATTTTTTTCCTTTTTTTTTAAGAAAACAAAATGATTTTTTTTCACATTTTATTTAAAAGTTAGTCCAAAATATTGCTTAAGACTGTTTACCATCATACTGGTATTTTTTTTTATATATATATAATCTGCGCGCGCCGAAGGGGATATGAATGTTTCAGGGCACGGGCGTTAGGGAAAAGGGGGAAGACGAACGGAGGAGGAGCCTACGCACGTTGGCTTTGAATGTTTTTTTTTTATAATTTGTACGTGTTAAAGGGGATAGGAATACCCTTATACTAATTTTTAGAACAAGGACGTTTTTGTTTTTTTGTGAAAAGGGAAAGAGACAGAGAAGACAGATTGGTGTAGTTGGTTTGAAATCCAGGGGTCGAATTACGACATCAGTTAACGAGTGAATGAAATCCATACGCTATCGAGTGATCGATTAACTACATTGGAATGACCACATAAGAGTGGTCACGTATCGAGTGCACTTTGAAAATTGTACTAGTACAATTCTACTACAATGAATTGAGATGGCTGACAAATGTCAAAAGTATTTATTTTTGTGTGAGGAATAGTTTTCTATTTATCGTCTTCAATTACAAATTTAATATTTACTTTATTTTTCATCTTCTGATTCAGAGTATGATCGCTACGAGTGTATTGAACGAAGACGTTTAAAAGATAAAAGCGATCCCTTCTCTTTACAAGACTCTGCACGTATACAAAACTATAATTTTCTGAAAATATTTTTCACAACATACACTTTTGATTGCAGGTCTATCAAAATAGTCAGGACAAATAAGAGTGTATTCTTATTTATAATGGAGAAGATGAATTTTAGAGGATGCACCTAAACCGCGATAATGTTACCAATACACCATGGCCACCCACATGTTTGAAGGTTGTAGTGATGGGGAAATGCAGAGCCTGGTAGATCATTCCACATTCGTGTTGTTCGGCTTATAAATAAATCCCTATATTTAACATAAATTGATGTGCATTCGTAGCATGTCGCATATTGCGGGTGAAATTTTGAAAGGGAGGAATGCAACTGGCTATTTCGCTTGAGCATTTTTTATAAAAAAACGATATCAGACGGGGTAAAATATTTTTTGCACCGTTTAAGGAATCCTAGACATTTTGCAGCATTTTTGGCTACCTCGAATATGTGATTGTTCCATCGAAGATGGTTATTAATACACATACCGAGAATGGCAAGTCTTTCGATTTCAATGATGCAAGTACCATCCATAGATAACTCTGTTGGTTAAACCATGTTTATGTTTTAACATACGTTGCCATTACTTTTCTACGGCCAAAGAGCAAAGACGTGTTTTAGGGATCGAATATGAAAAACTGAGGGTACTGTCATCAGCGAAGGATGGATTGGATTAGAAGTTGCAGCCAAGGGATCATTTATAAAAATAAGAAAGAGAGTAGAAGACAAAGCAGAGCATTTATTTGGTGAATTGCAGACTTGAAGCCGTCCAAAACAACTTGTATTGAAAGCCCCGAAAGGTAATTTCTAATACATTGAAGAAGAGACTCATCGATGCCATAAGCACGCATTTTCGACAAAAGAGCCTTATGCCAAACTCTGTCAAATGCCTTTGAAATATCAAGCGCAACCATCTTGGTTTGGCCGAAGTGATGGAGAGATTGGTTCCACTTCTCGGTGAGATATGCCATCAAATCACCAGGGGACCTGTTGCTACGAAAACCATACTGCCGGTCGTGAATCTAGACATTTCATAAGCTGACCATTTATCAGGGTTTCCATGACCTTAGAAAGAAGGGACGTAAGTGCAATGAGCCGGTAATTGGACAGGGAGGAAGATTCGCCTTTTTTAGGGATGGGCTGGACAAGCAGATTAGCTTTGTCTAAGGAGCTGACAGCTGGAATGTCATTGTAAATGAGCGTGGGGATGGCAGACGAGGCAGAACTTTTAATATTTTTGACGAATGACCAACAATTTTTACTACCTTTGGGACATTGTAGAATTTTTTTGCCTCAATTTTTGGTCATGTAAGGATTTTACACGTCGAATGTGAGCATTGCAGTCTTTTCTTGCTGGTTTAAACTTCTTTCGGCTTTCCTCAGATTTATTGGCTTTATAAGACCGAAAACTTACCTCTCTTAACCTGATAGCCTCTTTACAGCTCTGGTCAAACCACTAGTTTGCCTTAGGTTTAATGCTCTTTATTCTTTTAGGAATAAAGTCATTCATACCTAAGAGGATAGTTTTAGTGATCATATCAGCAGCGGCATCCACGTGGCTATCGTTGAAGCATTGCGACCAGTTAAAACTCCTAAAGAAGCTATTGAGGCCGCTCCAGTTGGCTTTCTCGTATTGCCATACTTTTCTTTTAGGAGTTTTTTCTTTAACTGTGTAGTCAGAGTACGAGAATTTAGCTGATACGATATCAATGGTGTATTTATCAGGGTGCGAAGTAAGAAACAAGTCCAAGGTGTTGGCGGAATGACTTTCAATGTCCCGTATAAGTGTTTAACATACCTTCCTTAGGGTGTTGTCGCCCGCAATGACGATTTCAGTATGAGGATACAAGGAGACAATTTGAGTGATGGAATCGGACAACGCATCAAATTCATCAAAAGTTGAGTTGCTGTCCGCACTAGGGCTTCTGTAAATAAAGCAGTAGTGAATTATTTGCTTACGGGCGATGCTTTTTAGCCATTTCAAATTAAATTCCGGGTTAGAACAGTGGCCAACTTGGTAAGCAATATCACTACGGACATAACTGGCGTGGCCACGGTGGGGAAAGAATAATGACACTAAGTTATATCCAGGCAGTACAAAATCGAAAGATTCTTCCACTACCTGTGTTTCGCTTAGTGCGAGAACAGCTGGTTTATGGGAATGAGCGTGGGCGTACATATCGAACAAATTCGGTCGAAGCCCACGAATGTTGGTAAAATCAACCCAAAATTCCCTCATCACTACAGCATAGAAACACAAAAAGACACAACTCTGACGTAACTAAGCGAAGCTGTGAAGTGAAGATCCAATGAATAGTTTTCCAAAACAAACTGTCGCAGGTGCTATGCCCAAACGACAATTAGCTAAGGTCCGCTATTCGGATAAACATTCTAGATCTGGCAATATTAATTTTAGAGTCCTCGACGGTCATAATCTCCACGTAAATTTGTCTCATTCATAAATTCGTCCACGTAAATTCGTCTGTTCCCATTTATCGCACCACTGCGTTTCATAATTTTTACACAGTAAGCTCTTGTCGTCTTTTCAATAAATTACCTCAATCACTAAGAACAATTGATTCGCAAAATAGGTTTAAGAAACTTCTAAGACATTGGCTATTTGGTTTGGATTTCAAAAGTTTGGAATCTCTTTTATCTGTTCAGATCTGTACGAGTATATACATTTATTAATATTATTGGTTACGCATCCTTCTCCGCCTTAATCTAACTAAATTTAAATCTTTTTTTTGTTTTGTTTTGGATTATATTGTCTTGTTAATTGCATTTATTTTTATCTCAAGTTTGTTAATGGATATATATGTATGTATAAATTTTTTCTAAGGGTCACCCCACCCATAATCTATCAGAAGTGACATTTGACACTATTTTTGTTATTAAAATACAAAATGTCACTAACCTTTCTCATTTTAATTTCTTTTTTTTTTACTATATTATAAGTTAAACTGTATGAAGATTTAATGAGAAATAAATGAATTGAAAAAATGAAAAAAAAATTCGGCTATGCATCAAATGTTACACTCTCTCAGTCATCGCAACTGGAAGTATGTAGCACATGCTTCAATTGCGATAACGAAGAAGCGCAACAGCGAGTGAGTGGGGGTGAAAGGATGGAATACACCGGCACTGAATTGTTTATTTGCTTTTTTTTTAATTATTTATTTTTTTTCCACTACATTTCACTGAATTGATTTGGCGCGCGCATTCAAATACTCATTTCCATCAAGAAAATTCGGTAGAGATTGGAATAGGTGGTAATCCGATGGATGGAAACTCAACAATTTCTTGGACGGTTTTACTTGCCGCATTCGGCCTTGCGTTGTCGTGATGAAAGATTTCCTTCTGTTGCATAAAGATGGACGTTTGCGCTGAGTTTCTGTGTTCAAAATATCAAGCTGAGTAGAATAACGATCAGCAAATACCGTTCCATTTTGTTTCAGCAGCTCATTATACACTGGACCTTTACGGGGTCCATACAGCATAAACTTCTTCTGATGTACATCAGCTTTTGATGTTCATGGCGGAGTTTCCGCGCTGTTATTTTCTTACATTTTTAATAAACTACACACTTTTCATCTCCAGGCGGTTCAAAAACGGCTCTCTATTTTGACGGGCAAGGTTTAAGGCCGTCAAAATAAGGTATGGAAATTCTGTCCATTAAATTGTTCTCGCTTAATTCATGTGGTACACAAACAGAAAGTTTTGACACAAAACCAAGCCTTTTGATGTGATCCAACGCAGTTATCTGATGAACTCAAAGCTTGAAGGCCACATCTACGGAATCTGATGGCCTTCCTGATCGGTGTTCATTTTTCAACGAAAAATCACCGGAAAGGAATTTTGAAAACCACCTTTGGCATGTTCGAGATGTTTCTGCGGCTTCTCCAAACAGCCCACACAAGTTTTGTTTCTGCCTGTGCCACGTTATTGCCTTTTTGGAACTCATAGAGTATACAATGTCTCAATGTGTACGTTTTCTTCAGTCATGTTAATGGCTCGAAAGCTAAACGAAAACTGACTAACATATGCAAAACTTTACCTACAGCGTGCTAATCTACCTACTCAAACCGCTTTCATTAAAGTCTGATTAATTACTAATGGTCGACAACGCATAGAAGTGCAATGTTAAAAAACGACAGAACTTTCCCTTACACCTAATATACTCGTATATGTATGTATATACAAAAGAAGAAGCTGAAGCTTATCGCAACTCCCTTTCTATTCTATTGAAACTAGATTCTCAAAGTTAAAACCAAACAAAAAATTAATAATATTTTCGATTATCTCGAAAAAAAAAAAAACTTTAAATGTTTTATTTTCACTTGCTCCTACGAAGAAAAAGATTTTTCTAAAATTCTTCTGATAGAAACATTGTTTTTCTGAGTTGGTAAAAACTTTGAACGGACCATTTGTAGAGAATTTTTAAGATAATAAAATTGCATCGTTCACAGCCTCATGCTTTACCGCCTTTTTTTACTTGCTCCTGTGGCAAGTATTACATTCGTGTAAATTTTCGATCTCAAGATTTGAATCAGTCTTGATATAACTTTTTTTTTTTAATTAATATATTCTTTATCCTTTAAGTACAAACATAGGTACACTAAATTCATTTACAATATTCAAATTTAAATGAAAGACTTAATGGATACAAGAATAATACAGAGTCATTCTGTAGTCATGAAATTACTAGAGGCGAATGACCGTTTAATATCTCTTAATTATTAAATTGTGAGATTGTGGGGTAAGCGTATAATTTTACTACTTAAGTAACAAATTATACAATGTCAACCAATTAATAATGAAAAAGTTAAAGGTATTGACCTCTGAGCTATCTATTGTGAAAAGCCATTTTTTTACTTTATTTAAAAATAAGTTACGTACAGTAAGGATTCGAATATCGTATGGCAATTTATTAAAAAGCTTAGGTGCTAAGACAGTAAAAAAGTTCGTATGGTAGGTTTTTTTTGAGGCAGGCACATTAACTAAAGCTTGCTTATTTACTATCAGAAATGTATGTTTGAGCACTTGTACTAGTGTAACCGCTTCGCATAAAAAATATTTTGAGTACTTTATAGACATATAGAGGTTTTAATGGCAGAACACGAAGGTGATAAAACAGCGGCCACCTATTTGTGAATCTAGTTTTTTACAGATAATCCTGATTATATGCTCCTGAGCTAAAACCAGGGGTTCAAGGGTGTTATAGTAGGCTCCTCCTCAACATGTTAAACCATACCCTAGCTTCGAGTTTACAAGTCCGTAATATATTGTTAGTAAAAGCTTTTTTGAGCAATATGGTTTCAGCAAGTACATGTTCCGGGTTACAGATATAATATAACTACATGTGCCTTCCAATTCATATTTTTGTCAATTAAAACTCCTAGATATTTAAAGCTATCGACCGATTCTATTTCAAAACAATTGGAAGTACAAGAAAAATTTGTGTTATAATTGCATTTACCACAAGTGTTAGAAGAAATGGATACTGCAGTCTATTAGATCCGAGTATTTTAGACTACAAATCATAACTTTGGTTTTTTCACTCACTGAAAGTTCATGCTCTGCGAACCATTGTCTTAAAAGATGTACATCCTTTTGCAATTTTACCAGCGATTCAAATAGGCATTTATCGACATATGTAAAAGCCATGTCATCCGCGAATGCTGTAATGTTGCTATTGATCTTTTGCTGGAATATGGAATTAACGTATATTAAAAACAAAATGGGACCCAAAACCGAACCTTGAGGTACACCGATGCCTATTTCTAACTCCTCACTAAAGATACCTTCGAGCTCAACGTTTTGCGATCTCCCTCTCAAATATGAAGCAAACCAGGTACCGTGCCCCTGAATCCTGCTTTATAAAGTTTATCTAACAGAATATCATATCAATAAATAAAGCTACTACAATATTACCGTTATTAAAACCGGCACATGTTTCACTGCATAATTTCAATATGGCGTCTTCAGTGGATTTGCCCTTACGAAAACCAAATTGTGCATTGCTAAAGAATTTGACCGAATCCAAAAATGATACCATATGACTTTTCATAATCTTTTCAAATAATTTGGAGAACGTTGGTAGTAAAGAAATAGGTCTGTATTGGCCCATATTTTTTCGATTGCCTTTTTTGAACATTGGTGTCACTTCAGCAGTCTTCAAGGAATTAGGGAAAATGCCATAGCTGACACATATATTAAATATATAAGTTAATATGTCTACAACGTACCAGGCAATGCGCTTAAGAAGATTATTAGTGATACCATCGAATGTACTAGAACGCTTATTGTCAAGCCGCATAATGCTTTTATATATTTCACCTGAGGTAAATGGTTCGAAAACAAAACTATTGTTTTGAAATACTTCGCCAGCTAAATCCGAATATGGGTCACATCCGCAAACCTTTTGTGGAGGAAGTGGTTTTGACGCAGAAGCAACAGTTGCAAAGTATTCATTAAAGTTATTAGCTATACCCACCGCATCTGAAACTAACTCGTTTTGAACTTCAATTTCCAGAATCCTATTATTTGTTATTTGTTTGTTAAGAATGTTGTTTACAATTTCCCACTCTTCTTTTATGTTACCTTTACAATTCTCAAACTTATCAAAGTAATATCTATCACGACTAGCCTCTACTTGCCTTTTTACATCTTGACTTATTTTAGTGTAATTCCGTTTCAATCATAAGTTTTTAGGATGACGTTGACATTTTTTACGCATTACGTTTTTCTTGTTTATAATTGTAAGTAAACCCTTCCCAATCCACGGTCTAAGCCGTTTAAACTTAGAAGAGTTAGACGATCCAGCTTGAATATTTGTGAAGTTTTCAATATGGGTTTTCAGAATTTTTAAAAACGTATCGTAAGCCGATGAAGGATCAGTGTCTCTATAAACTTCTTCCCAAAATTCAAGTTTAAGGTCATCATTTAATTTCGTAAGATCAACTTCATGTTTCAAAGGAAAAGGTATGTACTTACTGTTGCAATTGAGGTGGCTTTTAACTGGCATGAAGTGTTCAATACTCAATTTTATAAAGCAATGATCAGTAATTTTAAAATCAAATACGTCACTAACTACCTTGGCTGTAACATTTTTTTCAAACCTTACAAATACATGATCAATGCATGTTTTTGTTTATCTGTTATCCTAGTAGGTTTATTTACAAGTGACTAACCCACTATAATAGAGGAGCTCAAAAAAGTGGGTCTCCCAATTCTGTCTGTCTGTCTGTATCTCGGACTGCAGCCTAAAGGTCTGGGTACATTTTCTTCAAACTTTATATCTGGGGTTTATGGGACATCAAAATTCGAATTTAAATTCTAGCCACAAAAATGTAAAATGTTGTGAATCCCCACTGGACAGATATATTACTAATAGTTAGAATCAAACAGCAATCTTAAAATTTTTTTTAGAAATTCATTCAAAAGCCTTTGATTTTGCCACCGTCACAACTATTCGTGACGTCAGCGGATCCCTTTAAGAGGAAATATCTTTTCTTTCTCTACCATCAATCTCTATTCTTCATTGATGAAATATACACAATTTTATTATTCTAACCACCACTTACTAAAACAGACTGAATAGATACATTTTTCCCATACAAATGCTGCCACTTTGAATGCTTACAGTGACGTATCCTAATCCTACTCAACTCCCATTGAAACAGATTTTGTTTTATTAGGAAATAGTTTGCTAGTAGTTCATGACATAGCAATATAAAGACCTCTTGAACGTGTCAGCACTTCAATACGTCGATTCTCATTTTCCTTTAAAGTAATATTACATCCAACATAAATATAATGCTACTCTAATACCTACAAATAAACTATGACACATAGAAAATATAAGGGGAGTGGACCCAAATCGTGACAAAAATCAATTATTTCGGTCTGACTGTTTAAGATTAGTTATATAGAAAGAGCACAAGGATACTCGTACGATCCTTTGAGATAGATTCCGCTATGAACGCATGGTACACTGATTTATCTGCAGTATTTTATTGCTTTTTCATCATAATGTATTTTTTCTTGGAAAAAATTATACACACTGATGTGTGATTACAAGTTTTAATTATTCACGTAGATTTGTTACGCACAGAATTGGTTGGATAATTTCTCTAGAAGTGCCTGCAGTGCCATTACAATTTACGGGAATATAATGTAATATTTTTTTTGCATTGCAGTGATACGAGTACATCTTGTCAAAGAAATACACAAACTTAGAAGTACCTAATTAAACTTTTTAATTCACAAATCAAAACGAGTGTGGGATATATATCCTTTTCAGTTGATGAGTTAATGTTCCCAAGCTTCTTAAAATGTGAACGTAATTTTGTCTCCAGTATAAAAATGTTTTGTCGTCAGAATGAACAGATAAAAATTAAACACTTATATCAGTGTGTGGTCTTAAATTCGTTATCCATATACTCGTATGTATGTACTATATAGGCAGCGTACATATAATTAAGATTGTTTAACTTTCATGTGGAAATGAAAAAGAGTGTACATTTCGCTGACTAATGATATAAAATGACACCAATTTGCCTATCATTTCCGACGGCATAAGATGTGAGCATTTATCAGTTCTTCGTGGGGATGGAGGCGTAGCACTCTTTTCGAACGGCCAGTGAAGTAACTGAGGGGTTGAGATTAGTCTTATAGTCGCCTAACCTATAAATTTCGGTGACAGTGACCTATTTGCATTTCTATAGTAAAATGTGGGTCTTTACTCGTATGTGACATTTTAGCATTTCCACAGTTCGTCAGAAAGCGAGACGATTTCAAAATCGTTACAGAAATTGAAGACGTGACTATATTTCGACGATTTTATTTTAATTAAACTCAATTTTTAGTAGTAATTAAAATACGAAATTGTAACATACTCGTACTACAAACACATTTACCCCCCATTAAACAAATTAACTCATTTGTTAAGCATAAAAATAATTTGAGAAATACAAATAGTTTAATTTTTTTTTTTGAATATTGTCAGAAGTAATAAAAAGATTGTCAGATTGTAATAAAAAAACAATAGTTAGTAATTACTGTTTTTAATTATTATTTCAGGTTTGAAAAACGACAAAATAAAGCGCAAAACTGGGCAGCAAGTATATGTGTCGTAAAAATGAGTTTAAAAAACACGGATAAAATGGAAAAAGACATTTTGATAATTTTTCAAAACTTGATATGTTATGTTTTTGCACATGTTAAATACTCTTCAATTTTCTTAAAAAAAAAAAAAAAAAAACATAAAAAACCGTCTAGAAAGGATCGCATGATACTCATCTTGTAACCCATCCCTAATAAAGTGGGCATGGCGTTATGAACTTTTTGGTTCAAATACAATGAAATCTCTCTACTCTGAAGATATTTTCCTGATTTTTAAGAGATTTTACCACATAACTTGTGGCTAAGAATTTTCTAGAAAGAAATTGTAACCGAAGGTGAAGAATTCAGATTAAATATTCGCAATAAAACTTAACCATTACCGTAAATAGTTTTGTGAAAGCAAAACACGTTTTTCGAAGAAAACGCCCCCCAAAAGGTGGGCTTGGCATTATACGTATAAACTAGCATTTTTTTTCAAAAAAGTCAGCAGATTCAAAATTTGTACCCTTGCATTACTTCCAAATTTCATCTTCCTCAAAATTTAAGATCCAAAAAGTGGTGATATACGGACGGACGGAAGGATATGGCTAAATCTAAAATAAAAGCAGGGATTTTTTTGTGGTGGATGCGACAAACCTAGCACATCTGAAGCGACGTTCTTGATGGCTCATCTGGGCTTAATGTTGGTGGCATTGGACTTCTTCAGAGGTACAGGACACTCGATCGACCAATGCTGTGGCAGTCTCTTGCGATTGTAGCCGTTGGATGTTCAATTTTCTTGCAGTACATCTTTGGTGTTGTGGTGTTTGGGATATCCGCATACGTACCTTGGCAACAAGGTAATGATCCCAGTCAATGTTAGCTAATCGAAAAGTGTGGACATCCAAAATGTTTCGCGCCGCCGCGAAGTCGCGCAGCCTGCACAAGTGTTGTTGTGCAGGCTGTATTTTCTGACGATGTTTCCAAAGATGCCCTCTTTTCCATTTTTTGCGTTAACATCGCCAATCGATTTGAAGGTCATAACGTGGACATTGGTCATGAATCCTGTCGAGGAGCTCATAAAAGCAATCTTTGGTCAAGTCGTCCTTATCCTCCGTGGACGCGCGAGCACATATTAGGCTGATGTTATTGAATTTTTCCTCAATGCGGATTATCATCAGGCGTTCAAAACTTAAGACTTCTTGCCTAAGTCTGCCACTGATGACAAATCCGCATCCAAATAAACGCTGCTTCTGCTCCCTGTAGCAGTCACCGTAGTAAATGTCACAGTTTTTCATCCGCTTATTGCCGGGCCCATCTCACCGCAATTCTTGGATGAGGTGATATCTGCTTTATAGCCTCCGCTCGGCTGTACGTGGCCTGTTAAGGGTCCGAACATTCCACGTGCAGATCATTCTCTAGGGAATATTAATTCTCATACATAGTTTGCGTCCAACCATTTTCGCCCATCTGTCTTTCCGTATATCAATACCTTTTGGGGCTTAAACTTTGTTTTAAGGATACGGGTTTTTAAGAATCTAATTTTAAAATCCGCCCACAGATATGCCCACGGAAAAGATAATGCACAAGCAAATGTCTGTCTTTATCCAGCGCAATAAACTACTTTGCACAAATCAATCCGGCTTCAGGCCGTATCATAGCTATACGTCTGCTCTACTTAAAGTAACTGATCATATCCGAGTGGCGATGGATAAAGATCTAATAACTTTTGTGACTCTGCTGGCTTTTAACACAGTGGATCATATGCAGCTTCTCTTAAAACTCAAGAGGTTGTTTGGCTTTTCATCATCTGCTATCAAGCTCATCAAAACATATCTTGGTGGAAGAAAATAAGCCGTTGCTGTTAATAATGTGATGTCTGATTTTATTGCAACTTCAGCGGGTGTACCGCAAGGGTCCATACTGGGACCTTTGTTATTCACAATATTTATCAATGATCTTCCGACCATAATCAAAAATTCATTGCTACACAGACGATATACAGCTCTACATAGGTTGCAAATTAGACCTTATTAAGGATGCAGCTTGTAAACTTAATGAGGATCTACGTAAAGTTCTAGATTGGTCTGAAGATAATTCGTTGAAGCTTAACCCAGCCAAATCTAAATGTCTCGTTATTAGCAGAAATGGCGTGAATGGCTGTGATCTTCCTAATATATTCCTCCAAAATGATCCAATTGAGTTCGTTGACAAAGCTAAAAATCTTGGGGTATGGTTTAACAAAACGTTAAGTTGGGATGATCATATCTCCACTATTAGAGGCAGAATCTATGGTTCTCTTAGGAATCTATCTATGTCGCAGTGTTTCACTCATTTGCAAACAAGGTTAATGTTAGTAAGGGCTTTGCTAATTCCAATATTTACATACGGATGTGAAATTTTTTGTTGGAGCAGTACTCTCATTCGACGTTAGCTCAACGTTGCGTTTAACAATATAACTCGCTATGTTTACGGATTGAGACATTTTGACCATATTTCACAATATGCTAAGAACATATTAGGATGCACTCTTGATAAATATCTCGAGTACTGCACAATCAAGTACCCACAAAAAATTATTACTAGCAAACAGCCTCCATATTTATTCGAAAAACTTAAACTTTCACGGTCGAACCGATCTTTAAGTTTAATCCAACCGCGTGTTCACTATCAAAACTCAGAGTGTCAATTTTTCGTTCATGCTATTCATTTTTGGAATGCACTTCCTCTCAGCGTTTGGAGACTTTATGATGCGAATGGTTTTTGGGAAACTCTCTTTCGGCACTTGGCAGGGTAAAACAAGCACATTTTAGTTTATTTACATTTTCACAATTACTTTAACTTTGTGTAATGTTCTACTTATACATTTGTCATGAATTTACCACTGAATTGTATGAATTTTTGAATATTAGTATTACCTATATATACATATCTCTAAATGATGTTACTCAATTAATAATAAATACAAAATACTAAATACTAAATACTAATGCAAACCAAGTTTCCTGCCAGTGTAATAGTCCTTGGAGTAGTGAGCAATTGAAGGTCATATTATGCCTCCCAACTTTTTCCCACCTGCTCTTCGATTGAATGCTGCCAAATACAGCGGCTAGAGGCAGTTGTTAAGCCCTGAATAGATGTCGATCAATTTCCATGATCACGTAACACCGAACTTATGGCCAACTATTCCATAATCCACTGGATTACTTTCTGCGGAGAATAGTTGAACATAGAACCAACAAATTTCCCCACAATACCATCCAACCTCTAAAGGCTGCAATTGTCCAAGTGCTGGGCAACATCAACAAGCACCATTCAATTCCCGCATCCTCACGCTTCAGGTCACGAATTCAGGGTTTTATCGGTGCTGAAGGTGGTTTTATTGAATAAATATGTTCTACAGTCGTATATGTATTCATGTACCAAATTATATTCTGATAAACTTTTTTTGCATTAATTATGTGCATTTCCGTCTTTCTTTTCAAAATTGTACTCAAATATCCTCCACATGCTGTACTGATGTTCGCCCTAACACTTAGTTAATATTAGCATTAGGTTTACCGCCGCGTCATTTTGACGCATTTCGAATTTTATAAAGAAAATTACAAATCCATTCGCATTTTTATTCTATCTCTTGTACTGACTTTTATCCGTTGATAATAATAGTTCACTGTTTTCGTCTGATGAAATTGACTTACGAGTACTATTAAATGAATTTGTTTCCAAATTAAGTTTATTTCGCTCTAAATCTGAGCAATTAAATGTTATAACTCCTTTAGCAGTTAAATATGTGTGCAATCATAATGCCATATAAATTATCGCCACGAAACAATAGAATTTTTTGATTTATTACTCCTAAATAAAATTGATCAATACTGAAACATCGGCTCAATAGCGATATCAGAATCACATGCTACTCGTAAATATGCATGTTAAGAACTTGAGATGGAAGGCATGAGAGGTGGCGGTGTTGCTGTTTTAATTAATACGAATATTAAGCACTTGGTTTAAAGTACGCCTAAATTAGATGTTGTTGACGCTTTAAGAGGGTGGGTCAATAAGTCCCTGAAAAATGAAATAAGGAACACTCTTTTCGGTATAAAAACATTTTATTTTTCAACATAGTCTCCTTTTAGCTCTACACACTTCATCTAACGTTTCTCCAATTTTTTAATGCCCTCAAAATAAGCGTTTGTTTCAGCGATGACCTCTTCATTTGACCCAAATCTCTTATCTCCGAGCCATTTCTTCATGTTTGGAAACGAAAAATCGTCGCAGGGGGCTATGCTGGATGAGGGAGGAGTTTCTAGCCTAACTCATGCAATTTTGCCATTGCGACTTTTTTCTTCTCCAAATGCGGCCGTTTTTGTTTCAAATCGGCTTGGAATCGATCCAGCAGCTTGGCTTATGCACCGGTGATCGTTTTACCCTTTTCAAGTTAATCGATGTGAATAACACCGCGCGCATCCCAAAAAACTGTCGCCATGACCTTGTTTACTGACAAACCCGCCTTGGCCTTCTTCGGCTTCGATTCACCAGGAGAAGTCCATTGTTTTGACTGTTCCTTGGTTTCTGGTGCGTGTTGTGGTGAATCCAGGTTTCATCCACGGTTACGAAACGGCGCAAAAACTCAGCCAAATTTTTCTGGAACATCGCCAAACACACCTTTGAAGTTGTCAAACGAATGCGTTTGTTGTCGATTGTGAGCAAACGCGGCACCCATCTTGCGGAAAGCTTTTTCATGTCCAAATATTTATGTAAAATCGAAATCACTGAGCCATGTGATAAGCCTGTGACCTCTTCAAGCTCGCGCACTTTCACTCGCCGATCGTCCATTATCAAACCATGGATTTTGTCGACCATTTCTGGTGTCGTGACCTCAATTCGGTGACCAGAACGTTCGGCGTCACTTGTGCTTGAACGACCGCACCGAAATTGAGTAAACCAGTGGTGAATGGTTCCAATCGATGGCGAAGAGTCCCCATAATAATTGTTAAGCTTTTGTTTGGTTTGCGTGATAGTTTTTTCTCGCAAAAAATACTGTTTAATGAGCACTTGAAATTCACTTATTTCCCATTTTAATGAAAATGCTACGAGTTGTAGGCGTCTATATAAAATGGCTGCCACAACAAAACTATTTGACAGATCTGTTTGAAAATTTGGGTGCGTTCTTTTGAAAAATGATTCTTGACAAAAAAAATTAAATTTAAGGTGACGACACAATTTGTGTTAATTTTCAGGGACTTATTGACCCACCCCCGTATGGATTAAAATATACCTAGAGAACTCTTCGTAGTAGACGATTTGTTCTGCTTACTTCCATGGTGGAAGAGGTAATAGCGTTAAGGTTAAATTTATAATAATCCTGGGGTCGTTTAAGAGCCAACAGTGGATATAATATCTTTCCTTATTACTCGTATATACAACCAAAACAATTTATATTCCTAGCAATGTTTATTATATTATTATTTTAAGTAAGTGAGGAAGTAAGTAAGAATTTTAGAAAAAATTAAGAGAGAATTTACAACAATGACTAATGTCGTCTGTCTATAGAATCAATATTAATTTCCTAAACATATAATATAGCTCTATCAAAAACTTAAGTTTGTTATATTAAAATCATTTGATTTAGTAATTAAAAGCAACTATTAATTCTTTACGGTGGGCACCGTGGCTCAGTGGTTAAGTGCGCGATCACTGAGCGAGAGGTTCAAGGTTCAAATGCTAGAAAACACAAAAATAAGAAATAAAAAAAAAATTGCTCACGGTGCCACCTCTCGCGAATGTTTGACAAACATCCGAGAGTAAAACTGCCATGAGAAGCTTCTCTCAATCGGAAAAATTGACCTACGGAAACGGCATAAAACTGTAGGTCCCAACCATTCGTGAGGTGCACTGCATGAGTGGCTGTGAGAAGCTAGGCCAGGCCCTGCATATATGGGCTCTTAGCGCCATATATATATATATAATACATATATTAATTCTTTACGATACCAAAAAGTGTTTTTTGTGTAATTATACAGTTATTCCCAGTCTTAATCATTTCCTGATCCTCAAGGTAAGTCTTGCCAAAGTATCTTCGATGTAACTCCGCAAACGCTAGACATCTTCGTAAGAGATTACAGAGTGAACACAATCTTCTTTCAGGTTCACGGTAGCGACAGTCGTTGAATCCTATTAATCCAGCTCGTATTTTTAAGATCCAAATTATTTTAATTTTGCGATTGTCAGGATGGAAGACTTTACATACGAGTATATACGATTTTGTGATTCAATAACTTGTAAAGGCCTTGTGTTTCTATGGCTTTTCTGCAGTTTTCTTCGAAATCCCTCTAACACTTTTCCGACAAGATTCATTCTCCACACGTCTTGATTTAAAGATGGACTCATCCACTCGATGTTTGAGCCGTCAATATTTTCGGCTGCGTAACAAAAGATCGATTTTATAGCAGCATTAAATAAACTGTACTTCGATGGTAGCTTAATCCTTTAGTTAGAATTGGAAATGTTCCATATTGTGCTCGCACTGTTTTTCCTTTTCCCTAAGCTGATCTACACAAGCCACTCTCGGGGTGAAAATCATTCCTAAATATTTGAATGACTTGAAAACTTCAATTTCCCTTTCTTTGTACGTCCATTTTTCTCCAAAACCATAAATTTGGATTTATCCGGATTATTTCTGGATTATATTTTATTATTTTATTTTCCATAACATTAACGTTATCAATTTTTCATTAACTGATACATTTGCTTCCTTGCAAGTTGATTTGCATATTGAAAATTTCATAGAGACTGTAACTGCAGCATCTGACTTTTCAATAGCTAACACTTCACCTCCATCTTTCGAAACGCTTTCATTTCCACAGTATATAGTAAATCTCATACAACTTTGAAATTCATCTAGACGAAAGTGGATATAGGCAACACGTCTACAAAATTGAATATACATCGTTAAATATTCAAGTTGAAACTTTCGAAATAGAAAACGGAATTCATTGGTATCTAGCTTCTCTAAAGGTTTTAAGCCCTTCTCGAAAGTTACAAAAATAATTAAAAAGAAGAGTTGGAACATTCCTCCTCTTAAATCTATGGGTACGGCATATGTTACTCTGGAAAAGAAAGCAAATATTCTTACAAAAAACTTTCAAAGATAACCATTTACGTAAAATCTGCTAATCTATGTGACTTTCAAACATCCAATGAAGTCCAAAAATACACCAGTTGACTGGATTGACTACAGATTATTTAACCAACTTTGCTACTGTTAAAAATCTTGTAAATACAACTTTAGCAACAAAAGCGGTAGGGCTCGACAAAATCTCTAATAGATTGTTAAAAGCATTCCCAGTTAAAGGTATAAAATACCTTGTATTTATATTCAATGCTTGTCTTTAACAGAGCTACTCTATGAACATTTGGAAAACTGCTATGGTTGTTCCCGGTAAGCCAAAAGGAAATCCTATAAGCTGCCGACTTATTAGTTTATTGAGTAGCGTTGGTAAGATTTTTGAGAGAATTAAAGAACAATTTGGTTTTAGAAATGGTCATTCTACAAGCCATTAAGTTTTACGAATTAAAAGCACGTCCAGAATTACTTCGGCTTAAAATTATATACAGGTTTATTTCTTTTGGATATTGAAAAGGCGTTTGATACTGTTTGGCACAGTTTTCTAGTTACTCTCATTACAATCGTCGAAAACATTTTGCAGAATAAAATCGTCCTTACAATATATTCCATTTGGCGCACCTCAAGGCTTAGTTCTGGGTCCAATTCTTTTTAATGTATTCACGGCTGATTTTCTATTGCTTTTTCCAAATACATTTATCTATTTTTGCGGATGATACTGCTATTTTCTCATCTAGCGTAGTGACATACTCTTACAGCAGTGTTCGAAAAGTTTCTTAGTGTACTTCCACATTGTATAGAACAAAAACAAGTTAGACAAACTTTGTGTGTTCTTTTAAATTTAATACACACTTTTAAATATACGGGTATGTGCCCTCATTGAATAACGTGAAACAAAGCTGGCAAACGAAAATGTTTTTGTTCTACTGATTATGTCAAACATTACACGTGGGTTAATGGAGCAGTAAATCATTTTAAGCAAACAAAATCGAGCTAGGCAAAAACACGAGAAAACTGTTAAGGCATAGACAAGAGACAATCACACGCAATCAAATGAGAGCGCATACATTAACCCAATCAAATAAGCAAAACAAAAAGAAATGCTTGAAATATGCGAACGATGACTATCGGTATTTATGTTTCATTCATTTTTCGGAAATTTGTATCCATTTTTATTACGTAGGAACTAACAAAAGTTCGCTTAGTTGGTGTCAAATAGTTTTCAAATAGTTTTTGAAAGAAAAAAGATGCATTTCTGTAGCTTATAATCCAACAATATTTATTTCCAAATTTTAGAACAATAGGTAAAAATGAAGACGAGAAAGAGAAAAATTAGTGACGTAAGCTCGGTTGAAGTTCCACCGCCAATACAGGAAGAAATTCGTTTTGCCATTCTCTTCGGATTTCGACGTCAACTCACGCCAGTCAAAATTCTGCACGAATGCCAAAATGCATACAGATAAATGCACTATCTCTTCTTAGTATTTCAAAGTGATTTCAAAGATTCCAGACTGGCTATTTTTCTGTGGAGGACAAATCCCGTGAAGGTCGGCCCAAATCCTCGACCGACGATACAAATGTGGCTCTGGTGAAGGCTAACATTGACGACGATGCCAGGATGACACAGGAGATGATAGCGGATGAACTGGGCTTAAATGCCATGGCTGTGTCACGAATTTTAAATTATCACCTGAAATATTCCAATAAATCAGCTCGATGGGTTCCAAAAATTTTGAATGGAGAGCAAAAAGAGGCTCGTGTTCGTTTTGCTCAATATTTCCTGGATAAGTTTGAAAATGGAGAGTCAAGCTGCTTCAATAAGATAGTTACGGATGATGAATCTTGGTTTTACAAGTACGACCAGGAAACTAAACAGCAGTCCACGTTATGCAGCCTAGAAGATGCAAATCCTACAGCAAAGGCCAAACAACAAAAGTCAGCGACAAAAGTTATGATGTCGATGTACTTCACCAGGGCGAAAATAGTCGCCGTCATCACGCTTAAAACTGGTCAGACAGTCACTGCTAATTGGTATACTGAAACTTGCTTACCACAAGTTTTCCAAAATTTACTAGGACACCGACAAAAAGAGAAGCTGCGCCGCTACTTTTTGTAAAGCAACAATTTTCTTGCGCTCTCGGGCTTCAATGAAATTCGCCCAGCAACTTATTTTTTTTTTTTTTTATAATCTGGACGTTTTAAAGGGGATATGAATACCCTTATACTAATTTTTAGAACACGTGCGTTTTGTGGAAAGAGGAAGAGACAGAGAGAAAGCGTGGTGTAGTTTGAAACTCAGGTGGTATTAAGTTTCTGTAAACTCCAAGGATGGCTGTCCAGATAACTGGGGACTACTTTGTTTGTTTTCGCTATTATTGTCGTTGCTTATGATTCACAGTATTTTTTTTCGTCCTCCTGATGTCATCATCACGATCAAGTTGCATTTTAGCCATAAGACCTTATTCTCCGGATCTAGCGCCGTGTGACTTTTGGCTGTTTCCGAAAGTAAAAAAAATATTTGAGGGGAAAAATCTCCACATCTAATAAGGAGATTATTAATGCAGTCAATGTCGAAATCGAAAAGCTCCAAAAAGAGGATTTCCAAAGCTGTTTTGAAAGATGGATCTATCGGCTGAATAAATGTATTGTAATAAATGGGCATTATGTGGAGAAATTAAAAAAAAGATGAAGAGTAGTTCCTACGTGTGCTCGTAATTGGTTTAATCAATTCCAACAATTCATAGAATGCATCGAAACGCAGTCTTGTGTAGTTTTTACACTTTTCTTCATCCTGGCGAAGTTCATTTATAAATAAAATGATAAAATGTTCATTTCTTTTGTTTAGAGGTTCCACCCAAAATTGTTTAACTTTTCACTCCACACAATATACGTATGTTGAAACAACTGCCATATCTTCGCCCGAGTCTGAAGCCATCTTAAACACAACTAGTATTCTCTGCTAATAAAGCATAACATAACCCACACTAAATTAAGCAAGTTAAAAAGACAATTTAGTTTTGCTGCATTTGATGTGGGTTACGAACAGGCATTTTCGTTTTGTTTATTTCTGTTCTATTTATTGTTGGCTTAGACTTAAATATTATTGAAAAGTTTTGTCATAAGTGGAAAATTAAAATCAACGCGAACAAATCACAAGCAGTATTTTTCATCCGCCGGAGAAAAGATTATTTTTTTTCCTACAGTAAAACTAGGGCTTAATTTTGCGGAAATCGATTGGAGCAATGAATGTGTCGAGGTATAACCCTCGATAACAAATTAAATTTTGAAAAACATGTGTCCAAAATAATACACAAAATAAACTTAACTATCAAGATAATATTCAAGTATTGATAATAAAATTATCATTAATTGGAAACGATTTTACAAGCCATTCTGACATATCCAGTCTGGTACGATTATGCTAAGACGGACACAAATAAACTTCAAATTTGCCAAAACAAAAATTATGAAGATTATGTTAAATTTACTAGTTGCTATGTTAGAAAAACTTCAAACCAACTTTTTTGAAAAATTTTATCCAGGTAACAAACAAATGTTACCCAGGTACAAACAGCTTCTAAACTATTTTTTTTTAAATACGTTTGCACAAGCTCTTAATTAGTACACATAATGGGTCCACTACACATACATATTTATACACTCCAGGACAAAATTAAAAGACAAATTTACTTTTTCAGAAAAAAAGTGTGCGGATTGTTCTCACTCCAAATATGGCAATTTTGTTTATTGACGTATATGTTGAGCCAAAAGTGAGCCTCATCGTTGAACACAATTTTGCATTAAAACTCCGGATCATCTTGTAATTGGTTTTGATTGGATCAGGCCAAGATCCTTTCGTACAATTTCTCAAGTTGTGAATAGACAAAGCCTAAGCTCC
Organism: Pocota personata; assembly: GCA_963082735.1. Taxonomy (NCBI): domain Eukaryota; kingdom Metazoa; phylum Arthropoda; class Insecta; order Diptera; family Syrphidae; genus Pocota; species Pocota personata. The sequence goes on from OY720431.1 coordinate 69,541,556, forward strand.
TGTACACGCCTGTGAACTGAGAAATTCGGATCTTTATTAACACGGGCCTCAACTGCGGCGATATTTTCTTCAGAACGCACTGATCTCATTCTTGTTGTTGGCCTAATCTCATGTAGCATTAAATTAGAGTGAAATCTATCCACAATACCACGAATAGCCCTTTCAGATGGGCGATTAATCGGTCCATATAATTGACGAAGTCAATCTACCCATTATAAATTGTTAGACTTTACTGAAAACTAAAAATATTGACACTTAAACAAATGATATCTAGTTTGACAGTTACTCGTAACCATATTGGAAACCCGGAGCCTCTTAAAAAAAAAAAAAACAACAATTTGTCCTTGATTTCGATGTAAACTAGTTTTAGATGTTATTTAACCTAGAGTCATGCAAGGGTTTAATTATAATTTATAATAATTATTTAAATATGGGTATACGAGTACTTAAAAATTGTAATTATCATTATTAGGTATGGTATAACTCTCTGTTATTTCGCTGCGATCATTTCGCAATTTATTATTTCACATTTCAACAACTCGCATTTTCTTTTTTCGCAGTTTTTATTTGGCAAATTCTTATTTAGCCTTGTAATTAATTGACCTTAAGATATTCTGCATTCATTATTATGCAATTATAATTTCGTTACTCATTCCCTTATTTCGAAATCTCGACAAATTTGGTTGGGTACAATTGTAAATGATTGTTGTCTGGCAGGCGATTGTATCTTAACAGTAGTTGGGTGGGCCGCTTCGCGGGATATAAGGGTTTCACACTACATCTCACGACATCTCTTCGATTCATATACCGGGCGGCCTTCGGTCTCACATGCAGGTGCAAGTGCTCAAACACCAAATTTTTAAGTTTTTCCTACAATAAAATTTTCAGTTTCACTTTCGAAATTTTGACCTTTCGGGATTTTGGAGTAAACAGCCGGGCTAAGTAACCAAGTGCGAATTAACGGTTTACCAGATAAGCCGCGGGAAAAAAAAACGAAAGCCGCTTGATAGAAGCGCTAAACATAGAACTGCAAAAAAAAAAATTGAGTTAACTTTACGGCGAGATGAAATGACAATTTACCACATTACTTCTGCGAAACAGAAGAAATATATTTCGATAGTCGCGAGATAATAGTTTGCAAAATGAAAACAGCGAATAGACGGTCACCCTATCATTATATATCAATTGCAATTGTATGAAACTATAATGTCAAACTAACCAACAAATGAATAAATTTGAATTGAAAAGTGTCACACCATCCTTAATCCAATTTACCTCTAATTGCTTACCGGCTTATTTGTTTGTTTTAAATTAATATCTATATATATATATATATTTTTTAATATTCTAATTGTTTAACGTACAAATGGGGCATAGTTATTAGAAAATGAGGTGCAGGACTGGGTCCTATGCGCAACTTTGTCATGTCGAGATCATATAGTACAGTTTTTCTTTGGAAAAGTAGCATGAGACTCAAGAACTGATTACGAAGTCTCAATTAGTTTAGTTTAAGTATGCACCGATTTTAATCAAAAACGTTTTTTGTTACGAACTCCTGAAAAAAACAGTCTGTCCTGATCGACGACTTTCAACACTTACGCCATTATACATTTACTTGCTATGTTCTTTCTACTGCTTTTGGACTGAGTTTATTGCTGTAATATTTATATTTTCCGAAACTGTTTAAAACTTTCCTGGGGTTATTCAAAAGTAGGTACTTCCATAAGCCACCTTAGTTTTCTGACAGTCACACCTCTAGCGAACGTCTGACGACAAACACCCGAGAGTAAAATTGTTATGACAAAGCTTTTCTCAATCGAAAAAATGACCCTTCGGAAAAAGCATAAAACTGTAGGTCCACCCATTCCTGCGTCGCACAGCATGGATAGTCCAATACAGGGCAACCTCTGTTTTGGGGTGTTAGCGCCAAAATATTTATTTTCAAATATATTTCACAAAAAAATCATCAACTTATTTTGTTCTGTAAAGAACATACGACATGGTCTGTCGGTAGTTTGATTGAAGTCATTTACATGCATTCATTAACATATTCAACAATTCAAAATTAAATTCTGCAATTGAAAATTTTCTATATCCTAAAGTAACTTCAATACGAGTATATTTTGCTAAGCTATTCGAATTCTCATTTACTACTTTAATTATTGCCTCTTCTGTAAGCCTAGATTTATTAAAGTATCTGCTTCTCACTTCCTTGAGTACTAGGCATCTACATAAAGAGTGCTGGGTCATTTCTATCTCTTTTAGATTGCACATTGAAAACAACGTTGAGCTATTCGTTTGAAAATTTATTCCATTAAGCAACATTAGGTCTGCTCGTGCTTTGAGTATCCAAGTAATTTTCCTTTGATTGTATTTGTCGGTACAATAGCTATATCCCCTGGTGTAGTCCTAGTATTTGTAGATTTTTTCCTGGCTGCTTGTGGCGTTTTTTCTTATCTTCGTACCTGTTAGCAGTTCAACACATTTATTTATCCATTCTCTCATTGTCGGGTTTTCATCATCCCAAGTTATTCCAAAGTCCCGTATTCTATTTCTAAGCTCTTTATACCAATGAAGTTCATATTCCATTATTGTCTTTGATTACTTATGAGGTAATCTTTCGGTATTAAATTCAAATAGCGTCTTGGCTGTATATCGCAAGTGCAGATTTAAGGTGTAGAAATGTCCACACACATTCATGTACTCTTAATATGTTTCCGAAGGACATTCCAGACGTTAATACTACTCCCAGGTATTTGTATTCCCTACACTTTTACAAAAAATTTACCACTTCCATTTCCCTCTGGTTGCAGTACCTTTCCAACTGATTTAACATTTTTGTAGGACCTTCACATCTGCCGCCAGCATAACAATGTTGTCTGCATACAGTAACAGCCTTATATTAATATCATCTACTAGTATATGAAGTCCTGATGTGTGAGCCGTGGTTCAGTGGTGAAGTGCACGATCTCTGAGCGAAAGGTCAAAGATTCGACCGAGAGTAAAAATTGTCATGAAAACCTTCTCGAACCTTTTCGAATTGAAATAAAAAATGCCCTTCGAAAACGGCATAAAGCTGTAGGTCCCAAACCACACCTATGTGTGTTTCAAAATATTTCGACAGTTCATTTCCAGTTCAAACCGTCGACTTCGTATTGTTGTAGATTTCTTCCAGTAAGTTAGCTAATTTTGACGATACACCCATTTGGTGCAGTTTGTATTCCAGATGTTTTCTCGGGACTTTAACGCTGCTTTGAATTCCACGAAAAAAGCAGATACCTTTTTCTTTTTTTGCAAGTTTAAGTTGGACTATTGTTTTCATTTGTTTTTCCAACGCTATGCTATGCAATTCAAAGTTGTTTGGCGTCTCATTTTTTGTAAATTGGAAAAACGGTGCTTGATATACATTCTATCATATAAGTTTGGCAAACTCTTTTATAAAATTATGCGATGAATTAATGAAGAATTCATGGGCGGTACTATCCCTTCCTCGTGCCTTACTTAATTTCACTTTGGAGAGCAATCGTCTAATTTCGTCAACTAATATTGTTTTATCTAGGTTCATCATTTGTAACCAACATTGCAGCATTCTGAATGACAGTAACAGTTTGGGGCGGGTTTAGAAGTGACTCAAAGTAATTTTTGAATTCCAACACTGCAATATCTTCGGCGGTTTGAAAATTTTGTTTTCTTATTTCTTTAACCAGCGACATTCTTTGCTATCTTTGACTAGATAAAATTTTCTTTCTATTTGTCGGTTGTGTTCGAATTTATTTTTTGTGCATAACTTTTCACAACTACTTTTTGCTTCAATGTACCTTGTTTTATCTCCCAAGTCTTCAGGTCTTCGATACGAGTATATCCTAAGGGCATTAAAGGACTTCTCTCTGGCCCTCCTACATTGACTGTGAAACCATTTACTTTTGAAACTTGTTTGCTTTCCTGATTTTATTGTGCCGGCGCAGATTATAATTATAGCTCCCAGATCTTTCAGGTTAATGTCAATCTTCTACTTCGCTATTATTTTTAAGTTGTTATCCAAATTACTTTGGTATTGTTCTTTGATCGGGTCTTTCCACTCCAGTTTTGGTAGAATGTTTAACTTTTTTCCTGGTTGATAAATTGCCATTTAAATTTAAGTTAAGTCGGATTATTAGATGGTCCGACCATATTTTACAGTAAATATTTCAACAATTTCCAGTATTTCTTGTGAAGCATCACATGTATCATTTACAGAATTACCCAGTAAAACTTCCATTTTTTGACTTTGTAGTCTTCGCAAAATTCTAAATATGCTCGAGTTTTTCGACAGATATTGTTGACCCGGCTAATTTTCTTGTATTTTTTAGTAATTTTTGCACCATTTCTTCAGATTCCAGCTCAGCCACAACGCCTATCTCATTGTTACGTTCAAATATGACTCTTACCGGTCGGATATGGACTTCAGAGACTTTTAGTATCTCAGTACAAACCTTTTCTACAGAGTTTTTAGGCGAGTCTTGTTTTTGGAGTCCTTTAAAAATTAGATTTCGAAAATATTTACTTATAAATGAACAACTACAATTGTGTAATTACTGAACATAAGTACGAAAATTAACTGTGAGTACTATAAAACTACGAAGAAACAGTGATCAAAGCTACCTCAGATTAAAAAAAAAAAAAAAAAGTATTGAATTGGCTTATTTTCATTATTATTAATTAAAGGGGTTCGTTTTAAGTAAAGGACAAATTAGACATGCTGTGAGATTGTTAACCCCCTCATAACTGTATATGAAACGTTATTGCATGTAGGTGGCAAAGCCATGTCTATAAATACCACGTCAATTCATTTAGCTTTATTTAACTCTTCAAATATTATCTTTTCAGACTGAATCATCAAAGACTACAGTTGTAATACAGTATATTACATGGATCCTCTTTATAACAAATTTTGGAATCAATTTCGTTCTTTATTGCGTCAGCGGACAAAATTTTAGGTAAATTTAATAGATATTTCTGTAATTGTTTTTTTCACATTTAATCTATAATTTTTAACTTGACCTGAATACGAGGGTGGGTCAATAAGTCCCTGAAAAATGAAATAAGGTATAAAAACATTTTATTTTTTAACATAGTCTCCTTTTAGCTCTATACACTTCATCCAACGTTTCTCCAATTTTTTGACGTTTGTTTCAGCGATGACCTCTTCATTCGACCCAAATCTCTTACCACCGAGCCATTTCTTCATGTTTGGAAACAAAAAATAGTCGCAGGGGGATAAATCTGGGGAATATGCTGGATGAGGGAGGAGTTCGTAGCCTAACTCATGCAATTTTGCCATTGCGACTGCGGACTTGTGCACCGGTGCGTTGTCCTGGTGAAAAAGAACTTTTTTCTTGGCTAAATGCGGCCGTTTTTGCTTCAAATCGACTTGGAATCGATCCAGCAGCTCTGCGTAATATACGCCGGTGATCGCTTTACCCTTTTCAAGGTAATCGATATGAATAACACCGCGCGCCTCCCAAAAAACTGTCGCCATGACCTTGTTTGCTGACAAACCCGCCTTGGCCTTCTTCGGCTTCGATTCACCAGGAGAAGTCCATTGTTTTGAATGCGTTTGTTGTAGATTGTGAGCAAACGCGGCACCCATCTTGCGGAAAGCTTTTTCATGTCCAAATATTTATGTAAAATCGAAATCACTGAGCCATGTGATAAGCCTGTGGCCTCTTCAAGCTCGCGCACTTTCACTCGCCGATCGTCTATTATCAAACCATGGATTTTGTCGACCATTTCTGGTGTGGTGACCTCAATTGGGCGACCAGAACGACCGCACCGAAATTGAGTAAACCAGTGGTGAATGGTTCCAATCGATGGTGAAGAGTCCTCATAATATTTGTCAAACTTTTGTTTGGTTTGCGTGATAGTTTTTTCTCGCAAAAAATAGTGTTTAATGAGCACTCGAAATTCACTTTTTTCCATTTTAACGAAAATGCTAGTAGGCGTCTATATAAAATGGATGCCACAACAAAACTATTTGACAGATCTGTCTGAAAAGTTGGGTGCGTTCTTTTGAAAGATGATTCTTGACAAAAAAAAAAAAAATAAATTTAAGGTGACGACACAATTTGTGTTAATTTTCAGAGACTTATTGACTCACCCTCGCATTTATTATTTTGTACTCGTATATTTAAAAATCAAAATGTGGACTATGATTCTTTTATAGGACACAAAAACTCAAACACATTTTATACATGATCCACACCCCTATTTCGTATGTACTGTAAGAACAGTGAATGTACTCGTATAATTATTGTATAACAAGGTGGAATTAATTCAAAAGCCTCACCTAATTAAGCAACGAATTTAGTCATATATAATTTGAATAAAAAGGAATGAAGGAGTGAAGGAGTTTTGAAGGTGCTATTGAGATAATTAGCTAAAAGAGTATCATACACAATACAAAGTCAGGAATAACAAAGAAGTTTTACTGTTTCAATTGATGAGATTATAACAGCTAACCGTTAATTTGTCAAAGATCAATCAGTAATCCCTAATTGGTTATTTGTGTATCCCTGCCTTTGTACACGCAAACTAAAGGTGCAATCCGACTATCTGAATTGATAGCAAAAGCAGTAATAAACGAATCGAACGTTCGATAACAAAAGCATAATCCTCTTAGTATCACTATAAGTTACAAAGCAAATTTCCTCGTGGCAAAAATAATTGTATGTCTGTACAAGGAGTGCTTGTTCGAAAGGGCCTATTTCAACTCTAAGCAGTTTTAAGAAAACTAAAAAAAAAAAAATTTATTCAAACGCTTTGTACTTTTGGTACAATTATTTTACCCAGACAATCGGTTTTGGATTTGAAAATATAAAATATCAAAATTGTGGGCTAGCTAGAAAATAAACTCTTTTGACTAAGAAAACTATGTTCTCTAAGAATAAAGAAAAATAAATTATTACACGTACGTCTACGTTATGGAAATTTAATTAAGTTTGGTTCGATATGGGAGAGGAGTTTTAAATCATCTATCTTGTCGCAAACGCCTAACACAGAACGAATTTTGATAAAGGTGGGTTTCTTTGAATTGGGTTGTTCGGTTTAGTTAGGTTAGGTTAGGTAAATTGGTGCCCTTGTTCACAATCGAGTTGTCAACAGCTCACTTAGAGCACTCGGAGTCCATTGTGCGTGCTCAATTTGTTTAATACCCTGGGAACATGAAGTCTTGTCAACCGCTAGTTAAACCACCCAAATAAATGAATTAATCTCAGGAGTTTAATAAGCTCTATATTTTCAGGTCCTCTAGTTCTGAGAAGAAGTTGCTGCCAAGAGCTGTTCTTTTTTTAAGACCTATTGCAGGACAGATACGCAGTAGATGGCGAATATATTCTACAATTTCTTATACACTCGTTTTTTTTATATATATATTTTGCACGTGTTAAAGGGGATATGAATACCCTTATACTAATTTTAGGACACGGGCGTTTTTTATGGAAAGGGGAAGAGACAGAGAGAAAGACAGATTGGTGTAGTTGGTTTGAAACTCAGCTGGTATTAAGTTTCAGTGAACTCCAAGGGTGGCTGTCCAGATAACAGGGGAGTTGTTTTCGCTGTTATTGTCGTTGCTTATGATTCACAGTATTTTTTTCCGTCCTCCTGATGTCATCATCACGATAATGTTGCATTTTAGCCATACTCGTATGACCACCCTACTGCCAGTGTTATGCCTACACAGTGGAGTTGACTTAGCTTTCGCAAGTGATCGACTTTTTTATTTATTGCATGCGAAATAAATAGATGATTCTTGACATCAGGATTTGAACCGTGAACCAACAGCATGACAAACGATGATGTTACCACTACACCACGGCCAGCCTTTGTTGTATGGTTTGTTCGGTTGTTTGTATAGATCGAATTGCAGGACGAACAAATGCATTTTAGTACCTCACTTACTTAAGTTGTTTAATTGAACATAATGGGCCGTGGAAAGTGCCTTATGAAGGTGGAAAAAACTAAAATTATATTTTCCAAAGAAAATGGCTTGTGCAATCGACAAATTGCTATGAAATTGTCCAGATCTCCAAACGTGGTTGATCATTTTATAAACTTAGGACTACAATATGGGCAAAATAAGGCGAAAGGTGCTCCAAAAAAGGTGACGAACCGGCAAAAACATCAAATTGTTGAGGAAGCACGAAAAAACAAGCTCTTTGCTTCGCAAATTACGAGTAAATGCACAACATTGTATAAGTTTTATTTGCGAATACAAAAGTCAACCTCAGAACATCAACACTGGGGATATTCATTACCGAGCAATCGCCAATTCATTGCAATTGACGAAAGTGTGTAACCCGGAATATTATAAGAAGAAAATTCATTTTCGTAAATCTAAATTTCACTCAACACAATTATGACAGCCTTGTTTAATAACTCAGGAAACTATTGCATGAAGTCAGCTATACCATTAATAGTGGAAAACAGAAATAGAATCCGTTGATAATTTGATTGCTGGCTTCTAGAAAATGGAATATATCACCTTTGATTCCAATGGACTGATATACTCGTAGTCCCATTGTACAATAGGTCCTGCGGACATAAGTGTTTCCATGCAACAATAATTGATTTGGTTATCGTCGCATTCATTACGACGTATCTAAAACACCGAATAGACGATAAAGGTCCTTATCGCCAAATACTCGTACATATAGAAAGCAACATAATAATAATCCCCTACACGGTAGACAATCGCTAAATGAATTTTCCTTTATAAATTAGTATAACTTCACCAAGAACTTTGCAAAGTGTTTACCCAAACAACAATATTAAGATAAATAAAATATTAGATCTACGGAAGGAACAACAAAGCAAACAAATGAATTTACATAATGTACTCGTAAACTGCCTTAGAGGACAAGAAATCAAACAAATAAAAACGTCCAATACCTATATAAACAAAATACAAAAAAAGGACTAAACAGATCATTTTAGATTCTCAGCTACATAGGTTTGCCACTTGTTAAATCTGACTTTCTGTCTGTAAACTTTTATATCTAAAAGTTCTACACTCACTGCTTAGTTTTGTGGATATGATTCCTGGTGTACATAATAGATACAAATTTATTTAACCCTGCCGTCGACCACTTTCTAATATTACACTACTGATGAAATATAAGTAAAGGAACTCTCTGATATTACTTATCACGTTTTTGGTGTAGGACGAAAAAGGAAACCATTGGCGTAACAGCTCTTCTGGGAGCCATTGTCGAACTCAAATTAGTTTTTCATAATCTGAAATAAACGGTGTTTTTTTTTTAGAGGTATAGCACTTTAAAATCAAACAAAACACATAAAAATCGTGGCAATGGCCATGGCATTGGCTTTATTGGAAAGATAATTTTATGTCATTAGTGTTTAAATATGATAGAAAGTACAATCTGGAAGTCCAATTCTCGAACACTTTTCGAGCAATTGGGGCCGTACATCGGCAATAACGCAGAGAGTGTTGGCTTCCAAGCCATCCCTCTGGTTTATCGGCGTAGACTAGCGACTTCACATATCCCCACAGATAATAATTCACACGACCTTGGAGGTCTTGTTGAAACCACAGCTCTTCCACATTAATGCCATTAAATTGGGGGACGAAAAAGTCAGTAATCATGGATCTATAGCACTCTCCATTGACTGCAACATTCTGACCGGCATCACTTTTGAAGAAATATGGACCAATGACTCCACCAGCCCATAAAGCATACCAAACAGGGACTTTTTGTGGATGTTACGGCGTCTCAATAGTGGCTTGTGGATTTTCTTCACTTCAAATGCGGCAATCGACCGTAAAATGGACGTAGCGCACGGTATATTTCGCAAAGTGAACCACGATTTTCGAAATAAATTTACACAATTTGCAAGCATTAATCTATTCATGGTGAAATAGCACACTAAACTGAGCACAAATCAACTGCCAGCTGTCAAATTGGCTGTCGCTAGAAAAAGTATTGCCAATTCGAAATACAAACCTCTAAAAAAAAAACACCCTTTAAATTGTTTTCTTTTATTTAATATAAAAATTACAAAGAAAACGGCAATAGCAGTAAGCATGGAGCTTAAATTCTTCATATCGTCGGTCTGAGATGCAAATTAACAAAGCACCTTTTTGGCAGAAATTACATTTACTCTCATCTATTAAGAGGCATGCTATTCGACCTAGTTCATATATGAGACATTCGCGCCACAAATTTATTAAACGAAATATGGTAATAATCACATTAGTTGTTTCTATACACATTTTTATTTATATATTGTGTAATTTTATTTTGTTTACGTCTTAGACAAACGATCTTCTTCTTCTTACGGCGAAGTTATGATCCGGAGTAGAAGGATCACAGCCCTCCCACTTTACTGCATCCCTACTGGTCCGCCTGTGGGATTTGACGCTTAGTCTTAAAAAAACGATATACGGTACAATTTTAAAAAAAACAATGTATTTGTCAAAAAGCTGCACACATCTTAAAACTGGATCATGTAACCTTGAAACTAAGGCACATAATGCATACGAGATGGACTTCACATTTCATAGCACATTAAAGAAGTTAACATATCCTCAGACAATTTTATTTATTAATATTTAACAAAGTTACACATGAACGCATGCATTTACATATTCAAAAATACATATATATTTATTTGTTTCAGAAAAGCGGTCATAAGTTTATTTCGTAACGTATCATCATCACAAAGGGATGGAAACACACAAGTCACAGGTATGGCAATAAGGAAATATATGGAAACATAAACCTACATATGTATTTTGAGAAGCGCATCAATAAAATAAAAAATTGAACAAATAAAATTAAAAAAGTCTTAAGTTTAAATAAAATGATATTCTGTACATAAATACAACTATATTTATGAAATTGTTTTTTTTTTTTTTTTTTTTTCATTTTCTGTTCCGAAATTCATGGTGAAATATCTATATTAACTACTCGTACATCTAAGCCGTCCAGAAAGTAGTTTTGAATGCGTTTTTGGTCATAGATGTGTTAGCTTATGGAGACCACACTTATCCACGTAAATAATTTGTTATTTGCTGTAGACTTATTTCAATTTTAAAATATTTTTTCAAATGAAATATGCTAGAGAATTATAATGCTCTCTTTCGGTCTAAATTTAGTGAACATGTTCACTTAATCAATGTAATATGAGATTCAACAAATTTGTCCCACAGATTCCGTTAAAAAAAAGGGGGAATAACTTCTAAGTAACAATATGATATTAATATATTTGAATCACAAATTTCACAATGTCACACCCACTGTATTAAGGTGGGATTACGTAAAAGATAAGGAACATGATTTTAAACGATCCCTTCTAAACGAATTACAGCTCTTTGATGCAAATTCTGACAGACTCTTTAAGGCACAAACTAGATCTATAGATTACGGCTTAAGTTTAAATGGTGATGAAGAAAGGTATTGTGCCATGAAAAATGCATGCTCGTCGAAAAACCCACCAGTTACACCTTTTCGGTTCTTTTATCATTTTTGAAAGTCTGAAATGCATTAGCATTTTTCGATTCTGTAGAGAAAAATGTCAAAAAATCCAACCCACATTAGGGGGGGTCAAAAATCTAAATTGTCTCTAATCTGTTCTAAGAGTTATTAAAAGTTGTGTAGTATGTTCAATAAGATTGCTGTAACATATTAATACACTGACGGACGTTCACATAAGGCCACTCAAATTCTTATACAAATTAAAAGAGAAAATCCACATATGTTGGCAATTCTCCTCAAGGGATAATTTTTTTTCTTTATCAAAAGGGGTAACTCTAGCCAATGAGTAAAAGAATTTATTTCGTTATTCGTCGGGTATGACTACCGTTATGTTACGTTGTTTCAAGTTGAGTCGAGAAAAGCAAGTATTTGAGAGGGAAATTCTGATAAATTCAAGTGAGGTTAGAGAGTGAAATACTATATTCATGTTTTTGGGAAAAATCACTTGCATATTAAGTGATTAAATTGTAAGTGTGTTACGAAACTGTTAGATATTATGTGATTATAATTTTATAGAATTGCAATGCCACTTGGAAGCTGCTGACTGAGGAAGAAAAGACGAAAATTAAGGCTTATAAAGATGTTGGCTTATCAAATCAATCATAAACAATTTCGTGAATTTAGGCGAAAAATACGCTAAAAACACCAACTATGAGAGGAACAAGAAACTCTCTGAGAGACCAGTCTTTTTAATTCTTAGAGAAGCAAGAAAAAATAAGGCAATTGCACCTCAAATTGTGTAAAATCTTGACTTGCCAGTAACTGCACGACGTGTAAGAAAAAATCACCGCTCAGCGTTCTTTTCAGCGACGAAAACTTAATTTAGACAGTCCGGATGTATATCAGTGTTACTGGCATGACTTACGAGAAAAAAAAGAGGTTTTTATGAGCAGGAATTTCGGTGGTGGAGGCGTGATGATATGGGCTGAATTTAGCGTGGCAGGGAAGTCAGAACTTACTTGGGTTCCTCCAAGAATGAACTCTGAAAAGTACATTGAGTTATTGGAGTACACTATGGAAGAACGAGCAGACGAATTGTGCGGAGTGGATTTCATATTTCAGCAGGATAATACGCGTATACACGCGACACGTGTTAAAGCATCGTTTGAGGAAAAAAACATAAGAGTCTGCCATGGCCTACAAGAAGTCCAGACTTGAACCCAATAGAAAATTTATGGGGTTTACACAAATGGACGTCAATTTGAAACCGTGAGGGATTTGAAAGGCGAAATTCGCTCCGCTTGGACTTCAGGAAAGATACTTTGGAAACTTTTATCAAATCAATGCCAAACCGCATTTTCGAAGTTATCCGAAATAAAGGTGGATCAACAAAATATTAATTTAAAAAAATGTACACGAAATATTTTGAAAGTTGTGCGAAAAGTACGTGAGTTTCCCCCAATTTTTGTTAACTTTTTATGTTGATTTCTTTTTTTTTATATTTTTCCAAATTTGTTGTATTATTTTTTTTCTTTTCTTTTTCTTTTTACTTGTAATCCTATCTGAATATAATAAGTATACAAAAAGTATTTAAAGAAAAATAAATACTAAAAACCTACATGTAAAAACCGTGGTCTTATGTGAATTTCCGTCACTGTATTTAATTTTCGTTTGTAAGAGGTTGCACATTAGCTTGTGCAGAATCGAAAAAAATAACATGAAGTACCAACGCTTTTTCCCATCTAAAAAGTGTTAACTTTATGTTGGAAAATATTAACATGCGTTTCTTTATGTCATTTCAGTTTTCAGTATAATTGATCTCCTTTTTGTTAGGCGGGGTTTGAAAGTAAACGCGATCTTAAGGCTTCTCAGAAAAAGGAGTCATAATAATTTGTTTCGTCGATTTAAGTCAATAAACTTATTTAACATTCTTCAACCATTTTTACTTACTTTTATAGCCCAAGTCTTTCGTCAACATTTTCGATCACAAGGTTTTGATCAATCCTTGAATTACTATTAAAAAAGTGGGTATCAAATTTTTGTGTCTGTATTTTAGTCTTTATGTACCTCGGACTGCAGTTTAAATGGTTATAGGGATTTTCTTCAAACTTCATATCTATGCTCTGTGGGTTAATGTCCAGTGACAAAAATGAAATTTTCAATCTAGCACCAATATTAAGGCTACTTTACTAAAGGCAATTTTATCGAAGACGGCTTCAACAATTTCTACGAAAATTCAAAACGTTTGCAATAATACAGAGTACTCAGTTGTTCCTTAAAAATTCGAATAACGGTACTTTACTTATTGGCGGACTTGCGAAAATTGACTATTTCTCGGATGCGGCAAAAACGATTTTTATTCAAAATTGATATGTAAGAAATTTTGGACATTTGTCAGAAATTATGAACATTTATCATTCAAATTATTTTCATATGTTCAAACAAAATTGTTAGCGTTTGACGAAAAATACAACTTTTCCGCTTCTTATAGATTTTGTCTAAATTTGAAATCTGAACAATTTACAAGCGAATAGCACATATGGAGTATGTATAGTTTAGTTTTTTTTTGTAATTTAAAAACGTTATCAATAATATTTGCAAAATTATTCAGTTTGACTTCGAGCCGTTGTGATTTACAAATTTCAATGTCATTTCGTGGGTATAAGACCTTCAATTGCGTTCGCTAATGCTCAGAAATGAAATTATGTTATTCGTCATCTGTAGTGTCTAAAATCTAGAAAACTAAGTATAACTTCTGGGTCGCATAAGTAGTCTGCTTGGTACAATCTTTCTATTACAGCAATATCTTAATGGAACCTTTCGCCGTGATCATCGCCTAACATCACCCATATTTTCTGGAAAAAAAATAAGATGAGAATACAGAAAGTGGATTTTAAAGGACATGTTACATCTAATTTTTTATATGCGTTGCGTCGAAAGCCTTGTGATAACAATATGTTGTTACAATAAACCAAGTTGTCTTGTTTTGAAAAATAAGGAACCAATTCGATTTCTCTCTTTAAACATATTCCATTGCTTTAAACTTAAGCTCAATAGTTCTGTTTTTTTTTTTCACACCGCAAATTCTGAGTATTCCATGATTTCCTGTGACAACCAAGATAAATTTTCTATGTCTGATACAGGTGGCCTTCGGAACTGAAAGAATTTTACTGTATGGTTCTGGTTTTGTTCCTCGGTGACAAAACCAGAACCACACATCTGCATTCTCAATGAAATTCTTAGATTTTCGAGAATATAGCCTTACCTTGCTGCAACAAAAGTAACAATTATCGTGACTCTCCATATCATAGGCCTTCTCCAAAAGGCATTGCTTAAAATAATCCGTTAAACCACCCAATTAGAAGAATATAATACCGTAGGCAGCATTTACATACATATGTGGTGCCCAGGATTTATCCTTATGTTTTATTTATAATTTAAAGTAAGGTATGTTTTACTTTTCAATTAAAAGTGTTGTATTACGTTTCCGCAAATTAGGTGTAAATTCTCCACAGACGTAGCAAAATAAATCTGGACAATTTTTACAAACTCACGACATTTTATTATTTTTAAGTTAACGAGTGAGTGACATCCATATGCTATCAAGTGATCGAGTAACTACACTGGGATGATCACATAAGAATGGACACTTTGAAAATTGTACTAGTATAATTTTACTACATTGAATTGAGATGGCTGACAAATGTCAAACCTATTTATTTTTGTGTGAGGAAAAGTTTTGTATTTATCGTCTTCAATTAAAAATTGAATATTTACTTTATTTGTCATTTTCTAATTCAGAGGATGATCGCTATGAGTGTATTGAACGAAGACGTTTAAGAGATAAAAGCGATCCCTTCTCTTTACAAGACTCTGCGTACTATAATTTTCTGAAAATATCTTTCACAACATACACTTTTGATTGCAGTTCTATCAAAATAGTCAGGACAAATAAGAGTGTATTCTTATTTATAATAGAGAATATAAATTTTAGAGGATGCACCTAAACCGCTGTCCCAGCTCATAAAATTTACCAAAATCTTCTTTGCAGAGGGTTAATTTTATTTAGACTCAACCTGAAATAAATTTCAGACAATAAATTTAAACAAACGCAAAAATAACAATAAACAAAGATATTGCCACATATTTTCTCCCAAATGCACCTCAGCTCGTTAGCAGAAACCACATCGAATAAATAAATTCACGATCACTGATGACAGAATACCAAATTTCAATACTCGATACTCGATCTCTTAAGCGGTCATGTCAAATCAACATTTATCAGTCACGTGTTGGTCGATAACTGATGCGGTAATTCGACCCCCGATTCAAACTGACGCACGTCACTATTGAAAATGTCGACATTCTGTATAAAGCTTTTCCCGTTGGATTGGGATGTGATCTGATCGAAAGACTATTTTTCCCGTTACCTACAGATCAAGCACAACGAGAACCAATATTCGCAATGTCTAAGTTTACTCACTATTGCCAGTGTTATTATTTACCTAATCAAGGATCAACATGACAGCGGGAAGAAAGTGTGACTATAATTATCGTAACTATCCGAAGGGGATATGTTATTCAGTAAAATAGCAAACCTTCACCAGAAAGTAAAAACTATATTATTAAACAATTGAGGCATTAGTGAGTCTGAAAATACACCTACAGGGTATGTGTTAAGTGTGTTTTTTAGAACTTTGTTTTCGCATTGGCAATACTTTTTCGAGTGACAGCCAATTACGCCAGAACAACCCTTGCAAATTGAGCAAATTTATTTGGAAAAAATCGAGGTTCAGTTCGCGAAACTTACCATACGTTACGTCCATTTTACGGTCTACATAATCGTCCATCCGAGCGAGTAATTCGAATAACCATGGATCGTTTTCACACCACGCATACTCTAATTGATAATACACGTCCGCAGAGACGTCGTACAGTGTGCACCAAAGAAGCTGTTACTGCTGTGGAGCTTAGTACGAGTATTGAGGAGGACCCGAATGAGTCGATTCGCCATCGTGCACAGCAATTTTATGGAAGATTTTGCGGAAAGATCTTGGTTTACGAGCTTACGTTCGGTGAGTGGTCGTACGTTCGGTGAGTGGGCCAAAAACGATATTTCTCTTGATCCTCATTTTCAGTACAAAATTTTGTTCAGCGATGAGGCTCATTTTTGGTTGAAACGCAGTCAATAAGCTAAATTGCCGCATTTGAAGTGAAGAAAATCCACAAGCCATTATTGCCATTAGATCCACCAAAAGTCACTGTTGGATGTGCTTTATGAGCTGGTCCATATTTCTTCAAAAGTGATGCCGGCCAGAACGTTACAGTCAATAAGGAGCGCTACAGATTCATAATTGCTGACTTTTTCGTTCCCCAATTGAATGGCATTAAAGTGGAAGCGCGTGTCACAATCAATTTGTTAAAGAAAATATTCGACGAGCGCATAATTTCGCGTAATAGACTTGCGTAACTGACCTCCAAGATCATGTGGCTTAACACCTTTGGATTATTTTTTGTGGGGATATGTGGAGTCGCTTGTCCACGCCGATAAACCAGAGACGATGGTCGACTTTGAAGCCAAAATTCGCGGCATTATTGCTGATATACGACCCCAGCTGTTCGAAAATTGGACTTCCAGATTGCGCTTTATTCGAGCCAGCAGCGGTGCCCATAACCCCCCTTCGGGTAGGGGTTAGAATATACCCGAGGTAGGCATGCCTGTCGTAAGAGGCGACTAAAATCCACCCTCCGTATACCGAGTATGGCGTATACAAAAACATGCAATGAACAAAACGAAAGATATTAATACCCCAGGTGGCAGTCCAGGTACACTGGAAAATCCACCCTCTTCGGAGGTCGGCTCTACGGATTCTGGGGAGAGCCATTTATTGCGTTCATCTGACCCTTTTAAAAAAGGTACTAGGGTAGTTAGATCTCCAACATCAAGATCTACCATGAAAACGTGCGGAACTAGAAGTCCGGCGACATCGATAGTGTCGGCGCACGAACAACGGACTTCAGCGAAAATTCAAAGCCTAACGGACGAAAATATGGAACTCCGGACCAGGCTAAGTAAAATGGAACTTCTCTGCGAAGAACTAAGAAAGGAATTAAATGTACTTAAAGCAGAAAATAAAGCATTTAATGATACATCGAAACCTCGTAATGAGTCTGCTGCGAGTTCAATCGTCCCCGATAACACGGATTATAAAACGGATGATGAAGAACTAAGTCGGGAAACCAATTGGATTCTAAAAAAACGGCCTGTCAAAAAACGAAAAGCTGGCTCTTAGCCCGAAATGTTAACGAGGCAAGAAAACACGCAAAATAAACGAAAAGGTAAAGAACAGCCTGACAAAATAATCACGCGTGCCGAAGAAAATCCACGAAATAAGGTACGACCACCGCCACCAATATACGTGATCGGAATTGCAGACTATAATACACTGCATTCTTTTCTCAAACCTTTGTTGCTATCCGATTTTGAAGTAACATCGCTCAACAACAACAAATGGAAAGTAAACGTAAAGGACTCAGACAGTTACCGCTCAGTATCTAATAAACTGAATACTGACAAAATCCAGTGGTATACGTATGAAAATAAATCTGAAAGACCGATACGAGTCGTAGCTAGAGGACTTCATGCCTCATGCCGAAAGGAAGACGTTGTTCACGATTTGAAGAACAAAAACTTTAAAATCGTCGATGCGGTAAACTTAATTAAACGGGAAAAGCAAAAATTGGAAGGCGAGGAAACGATGGTTAAGCGCGAGCTTCCACTTTTTATGCTAACCTTTGATAAGGCTGAGAGTTTAGAAAAGATTTACGAAATAAGAAATAAGAAGAATTCTGAATGTCGTAGTCAAAATCGAACCCATGCGCAAGAATACAAGGTTGATACCTCAGTGCAAACGATGCCAAGAATTCAACCATACGCAAACATATTGCCGAAAAGAACCGCGATGTGTCAAATGCGCCGGTAAACATCTTAGTCAAGAGTGTGGTGTAAACAAAAAAACCCCTGCAGCGTGTATTAACTGCAATGGTAAGCATCCGACTAATTACAGAGGCTGTGAAGTAGCCAAGGAATTACAAAAAAGAAGAGATCGACTTATGAAGCCGGAAAACCCACCTTCAAAACCGGTAAATAAGGAAAAGTCGAAAACTGCTGCAAGAAAGGTGACTAGAGATAACCGAGCCGACCCTGGCGCGCTTACGTACGGTCAAGCTGCGACATCAAACACCGATCAAATTCCACACCGGGTTAAGGTAAAAGCGCCTAAAGAAAAGCCATCAGATTCTGACATGCAGACGCGTGCTCCAGCATCAACATCAACAAAAACGAACACTGATAATTCGGAAACCCCCGTATCTCACGTCTTTTCCATTATCCTTGCGAGGCTTGAGGAGCAAACAAAAACAAACATGCCAATTGTCGAAAGGTTGGAGAAGCTTGAATATAAGCTTAACAATAGGAGCATTTGAAAACGAACATGACGAAACTTCTTAAAATTGTTGCATGGAACGCCAACGGTCTCATACAAAGACTAGAAAAGCTAGAAATATTTCTACCGGAAAATGACATTGACATGTTTGATCTGTGAAACTCACCTGACGAAACTATCGCATGTAAACATTACTGGATACAGTACCTATCACGCTTATCACCCGTCGGAAAGAGCCAGAGGCGGATCGTCTTTAATCATAAAAGATTGCATCGAACACTCTGAAGAGATTATGGTAGAGCTTGAAACAATGCAAGTGAGCACTGTACGCGTGAAAAATGGACATTACTCTTTCAATGTCTCGTCTATTTATTGTCCACTGCGTCGCAGGCTTGAAAAAAATTATTTTACAAATATTTTCAACTCTCTTGGTCAGAATTTTATTACTGGCTGTGATTTTAATGCAAAACACACCTTCTGGGGTTCAAGATGTGTCTCACAAAAAGGCAGAGCACTTTACAACGCCTGCATGCAACACAGTTGCGACTTTCACTCGACTGGTAAACCAACATATTGGCCGACTGATCCCCTATCATTCTAACGATGAGCGAACGCCTCATTAAAAAAAATGTACCTGCTAGACTAACTAGCAGAAAAACTGATTGGGAAGGCTTTAAAAAAAAGACGTCGAAGAACATTTCGAACTGAGAGTATCAATTAGGACGTCTTCTGAACTCGAAATCGAAGTTGATCGTTTTGTTGAAGTTCTGCAACGCGCCGCGTGGAAAAATACTCCTTATTAAAGGAAAACGCCGATCAATCATGCCCAAAAATATCCACCGGAAAAAAAAGAAATGGTAAGGGAGAAGAGAAAAGCGCGTAAAAAATGGCAACAAACTCGTGCTCCGCAACATAAATCGCATTTAAATCGTTTGTGTGACTTGCTAAAAAAGGCCATTATTGATTTTAAAAATCGGACAATACAAACCAGCATTGAAAGCTTAACGGCGGAAAAAGATTCCAATTATTCGCTCTGGAAAGCTATAAAAGGCATTAAAAAACCGAAAATACAAGCAGCCCCAATCAAGAAAAATGACAACGAATGGGCCAAGAATGATAAAGACAAAGCAGAAGTCTTTGCCGCCCATTTAGAAGAAACATTTAAACCATTTGATGGGCAAGCGCTTGCTGAAAATGATAATGCGTCGGATATAGCACTTCACAATTACACAGTAAGAAATGCAAGGCTGACCGAACTTCAACAAGAAATAAAGAAACTGAAACCGAATAAAGCTCCTGGATACGACCTAATCACAGGAGAGCTTCTTAAATCGTTGCCTAGAAAAGCGTTAGTTAAGTTCCTTTACATTATAAACGCAGCGATAAGATTAGAATATGTTCCGAGTCAATGGAAAGTCGCGGAAGTAATAATGATTCTGAAGCCAGCAAAACCACCGAATGATAAAAAATAGTATAGCCCTATGCTGCCGATTATGTCTAAAGTTTTCGAAAGAATAGTACTTAAGCGATTACAGCCGGTTATAGAAGAAGGATCTCTTATTCCCAATCACCAGTTTGGGTTTAGAACCAAGCACTCAACAATAGACCAAGTGCATAGAATAACTGATTTAATTGAAAAAGCTAAACGAAGAAAAAAAGATTTGCTCGAGCGTATTCCTTGATGTTTCTCAAGCTTTTGACAAGGTCTGGCATGAAGGCTTAAAATATAAATTACGACAAGTTCTGCCGGAACACTTATATAATATTCTGGAAAAATACTTGACGAATCGATTTTTCCGAGTCAAACACGGAAATGAATATTCAGAATTTAAAGAAATAAGGGCTGGGGTACCGCAGGGAAGTGTCCTTGGACCGCTTTTGTATCTATTATATACTCGCGATATACCGCAAGAAGAAGGCACCGTATTAGCTACATTTGCCGACGACACTGCCATCCTGGCAACGGGTAAAACGATCGAAGAATCGACTGAAAAATTGCAAGAAGCATTGAATAAAGTAAATGAATGGACAAAGATTTGGCGACTAGCTTTAAACGAAAACAAATCTGTTCATGTCAATTTTACTTAT
Organism: Pocota personata; assembly: GCA_963082735.1. Taxonomy (NCBI): domain Eukaryota; kingdom Metazoa; phylum Arthropoda; class Insecta; order Diptera; family Syrphidae; genus Pocota; species Pocota personata. The sequence continues at coordinate 69,562,560 of OY720431.1, forward strand.
AAGAAAATAAATAATTTGCCCATCTTTTCAAACTCGGTTCAAATTCCGTTTGCAAACGAGTGGTTTATTAGAAATAGCGATATCCATAGAGATTTAGGAATTGCGACAGTCGAATATGAAATCAAAAACTTCGCGCGTAAGCATAAAGACAGATTACAAGGACACGTTAACAATGAAGTCCTTCGAATTCTAGATGAGAGGAATCTACTGCGTCGTCTACAAAGGACTAAACCTTTCGATTTAACGCGATAGCAAGAAACCGCGCCTAATTTGCGGAACAAGCAGGAACTTTCAATGGAAAGGGACCTGCCAAACGATCTCAATACGTGAAAGAAAAACTGCTGGATAAGTCAAAACTTAGTTGTAGTATGTAATCAAAGAAATTTATCACGAAGGGAGGTTTTTTTAGTGAGTAAAAATCTCACACTACTATGAGCACGCGCTACCGATCCTCATAGTGTCTTCATGAAGATTTTTTACCTATCCTCGGAAAAAAAAAAAAAAAAAAAAAAAATATATGCTCGAAGTCATATTTGAGCACTAATGGTATAAAATTATTTTTCCAATAAAGCCAATAAAGCCTCTAAAAAAAAACACCCTTTATAATGTATCTTTATGCAATCTATGTCGCTTTTTAATCATAATTATGAAACTCTTGTGATTGATGTGTTTTAATGGGTGAATAAAGCATGCTTAATTGAAAAATAAACTACTATTAATAAGAGCAGGACATTCGCATGGTAGCTGACGAATAGATTCGATTTTTCTCGTCTTTGGATACGGGTACTCGTACTCTACAGCAGTCTGTATCAGTGTGAGACCGTTGTTGATTCAAGAGCCATAGCTGGCTACTCGGATGTTTGTCCAACGCTGACATTAATAGCAGAAACATTACATAAACCTCAATCCTCATGGAAAGTATTTTACTACCCCTGCTCTATTTACACACATGAAAGCAGCAGCGGAAAAGAGCGCTATACGTCTCCAGTAGTTCAAAAATTGTAAGAAGAATCAACTAGGTCACTGTAGTGTTGCCAGATTTGATAAGATGAAACCGAAAGCGAATTATTTAATGTCGCGTCGAAGACGGAGTCTTGAAATGCCCGGAGGTGTAGGATCTATAACTTTTTCAGATGACTCGTTCCTTGCTCGATCTATAGAAATTCTAATCCATGACAGTGTGGTCCAAGTCGTAAACTATAGCCAAGTGCCGATTGTCGTTATTATGACATAAAGCACACTTATACGCATTGGTAACAACTGTAAACAATTGTATGTTTTAAGGAGCTCTCCAGAATTCGTTCCGATCCACCCGCTGAACATATTTACCAAGTAGTAGCTTGTAATTCCGAAAATCTGGTGTAGGGCTAAAAAAGTACTGGCAAGTGTTAAGCCATGAATAAAACCTTCTTGTAGAAAAATTTCACCATCTTAGAGCGGTCATGTTGACCGTCGTATAATTTACATTGAGAGCAAAGTGATAGTAAAGAAATTGTAGTTTCTAAGTAAACTTTATTGTAGTAGACGCGGACAAAAAAAAAGCAAGACCTATTAGTTGGTGTTCAATTATATGATTTCATGCCAGAAGCCAGAACAACAAAGTTACTAACTAATAAAGTCTGCAATAAAGCGGTACAGCATTTAGAATTTCATTCAGGTGAGCAGGGCGAAATGAAGAAAATTTGGGATCCCCGCTTTTTTAAATTTCGTAAAATTTTAAACTTTCGGGATTTGAAAGACCTCCTCCAAAAAACAAGAGCTTCTTAAAAGTTAGAGCAAAGACTACCTCATTTCCATTTGAACTCTTTTATTAATTTTTACTTGCATCGTAAAGCTAGTAATGGTTCATTGAAAAATGATTAATATTATTGCACAACATTTGATATTTTACAGTACTCACTTAGATTAGAGTAGACGTTTGTACAATTTGTACAAACCATGTTTGTACTTTATACAATGTTTGTACTTTATATCATGAAGATTTAGACGTATCTCGAATGCTTATCATGTAATAGTGAGCACTTCACTTTTTTTTAATACACAACTTACTTGATCAAAATGAAGTATCACTTGGCTAGATAGACACTAGGATTTCACAAATGGAATCCCGGAATCCCGTAGTAAAATGAACAAATCATATTTAATCCCAGGAAAGGAACCACGGGATCATAGGAAAAATATAGAGAAATTAAGATTCATTTTTGCTTCAAAACAGGGTTGTTTTGCATTCGTAGGACACGAAAATAAAAAAAAATCTAACTTTAAGAGAATACTTTCAAACATCTGAGCGATCTAAAAAAAAAAAACCCCCACTGCAGTTGATATTTCCAGTTGGACTACGTGCATTTCATCGAGGAACACTTTCTATTTACCTATAATATACAATTCAACAAATGCAAATTTCCATTTTATATATATTACAAATATGTCAAACCCCACAGGCGGACCAGTAGAGATGCAGTAAAGTGGGAGGGTTGTGATCCTTCTACTCCGGATCATAACTTCGCCGTAAGGAAAAGAAAAATAATAAATTTTTTTTTTTTTAATTTTCCAAAATTATGAAATACTTTTCGATTTAGAATTTTTTCCAACATTTACATATTTTTCGCATACTATTTGAAATCCCGGGACCATTTTTTTTTTTGTGAAAACCATAGAAAATGAGAAACCCTAGTAGACACATCATAAGAACACGATATGTACGAGTAATGCTAAGGAGTCCACAAATTTTGAATGTGACGGGCGAACAGCATGTCATTTCAAGTATGGGTTTCGTACAAGTTTTCGATTTCGAGATTTTTCCTACGTACTGTTCACGAGGCAGCTCGGTTACTGATCTGTTGTCCCACAACTGGGAAATCCCTTTCTTTAAGGTTCTGAAATTCATGATTCTAGTACACTTTAGTGTCTGTAATATCAAACGGATTTATTGAAAGGGAAGGTTCAAAATTCGCACTTTTTCGGCAACACATTTTGGAAATAAGTTTTCATTATTTCCCAACATTGTTCTAGAGTAAATCGATTCATTTCGTACGAAGAAATGATGCTGTATTTCTGTCCATTTTTAAAGCACGAAAGAGCCCAATAACATATAATTTAAAAATAAGCCAGCAGATGGCCCATCTGTTAGAAGCACTTTCCTCAGAATTGTGGGGGGAATTTTCCTGGTACCAGGATAATAGTTCGATTTCACTCACGTTGAAAATATCGTTTGCGGAACTCTCTATGTTGTTCCTCATCTGCACGGATGGTCAGCATCATTGCCACAGCTAACATCATAAAAAGAGAAAAATTAATAAATTCCTTACTATGGTCGTGCCCGATTGCAGTTCTAATCACACGCGTACATTATTCCTTTCATAAGTGAGAATGAAAATAAAAGGCACCTGCCACAATGCCTTTAGAAAAAAAAACCCACAATAATACAGCTTTTTTACGAATCTATCGTATTTATCGTCTATACTCGTATATTTCCAACGCATATCAAAACATACTGTTTTCTTTTTTTTACACAAAAGACGAAATCAGGTGAAAAGTATTATGAAATCCTTACTCTACAAAGTTACGAAGTTACATCATTACGGCAACTTCTGATTGCAAAATGAGCATTTTAATCAAAAAAACCCAAACGTATGCAGTTTGTAGAATTTAAGTTAACCTTCGGTAGGAGTAATTCAGTTGCGAAGCTTTAAATATTTCGGCAAAAAAGTACTTTTATTTTCGTTGCTACATACGAGTATTTGTTAGTTGTTGTATTTACTTACTTACACCTCGTGGGGCACAAGCCGTCAACTTCATGAACCTACACTACACTTATTGTGTTACCGCAGATCATCGGGCAGACAGTGCTAGTGTTAATATCGCTGCTGGTATGTTAAAGAAATATACATACGAGGGTGGGTCAATAAGGCCCTGAAAAATTAAATAAGGAACACTCTTTTCGGTATAAAAACATTTTATTTTTCAACATAGTCTCCTTTTAGCTCTACACACTTCATCTAACGTTTCTCCAATTTTTTGATGCCCTCCAAATAATACGATTTCTCGAGCCCCTTAAAATAAGCGTTTGTTTCAGCGATGACCTCTTCATTCGACCCAAATCTCCTACTTCCGAGCCATTTCTTCATGTTTGGAAACAAGAAATAGTCGCTGGGGGCTAAATCTGGGGAATATGCTGGATGAGGGAGGAGTTCGTAGCCTAACTCATGCAATTTTGCCATTGCGACTGCGGACTTGTGCGCCGGTGCGTTGGCCTGGTGAAAAAGAACTTTTTTTTCTTCGCCAAACTCGGCCGTTTTTGCTTCAAATAGGCTTGGAATCGATCCAGAAGCTCTGCGTAATATGAGCCGGTGATTGTTTTACCCTTTTCAAGGTAATCGATGTGAATAACACCGCGCGCATCCCAAAAAACTGTCGCCATGACCTTGTTTGCTGACAAACCCGCCTTGGCCTTCTTCAGCTTCGATTCACCAGGAGAAGTCCACTGTTCCTTGGTTTCCGGTGTGTTGTGGTGAATCCAGATCTCATCCACGGTTACGAAACGGCGCAAGAACTCAGCCGAATTTTTCTGGAACATCGCCAAACACACCTTTGAAGTTGTCAAACGAATGCGTTTGTTGTCGATTGTGAGCAAACGCGGCACCCATCTTGCGGAAAGCTTTTTCATGTCCAAATATTTATGTAAAATCGAAATCACTGAGCCATGTGATAAGCCTGTGGCCTCTTCAAGCTCGCGCACTTTCACTCGCCGATCATCTATTATCAAACCATGGTCGACCATTTCTGGTGTGGTGACCTCAATTGGGCGACCAGAACGTTCGGTGTCACTTGTGCTTGAACGACCGCACCGAAATTGAGTAAACCAGCGGTGAATGGTTCCAATCGATGGTGAAGTGTCCCCTTAATATTTGTCGAGCTTTTGTTTGGTTTGCGTGATAGTTTTTTCTCGCAAAAAATAGTGTTTAATGAGCACTCGAAATTCACTTTTTTATATTTTAACGAAAATGCTAGTAGGCGTCTATATAAAATGGCTGCCACAACAAAACTATTTGACAGATCTGTCTGAAAATTTGACAACTTGACAAAAAAAAAAAAAAATTTAAGGTGACGACACAATTTGTGTTAATTTTCAGGGATTTATTGACCCACCCTCGTACATCGTTAAGCTTAAAGCCCCAAAATGAAGCATGGGTGGAAGCGGCTTGTAGGTATACGTACTCGTACTTACCATTAGGAAAAAAGGAAATGTTTTTGGGCATTTATTTGCGGATGACAGCACTTTTGGCTTAGGCTACCCTCCCTCAAACATCTGAGAGAGTTTTATAAAGTTTTATGCTGGTGTGTAAAGGGTTTCAAGGTCCATTCTTAACCGAAGAAAAAGGTTGAAGAAAAATTTTACGCCCGCTATATTTCTAAAACTTACAAATATTTAAACTATGCGTGCACCTTCAGCCATTGCATAATGGCAAATTTTCCGTTTTATCCTTTCACTTTCACGCTCTCACTGAGTTTAATATTTAAAAATTTAAATGCTCAAGTGATGCAGTAACCACATTAAAAAAAGAAGAAACAAAAAAACAACAAAAAAAATCGTCAATTATAGGATATTAACATTGAGGACAAGTTGCTCTATCTCTGGCGAATGGGTGCACACACTTTGGAGGATTAACATCTGCTTAGTCTCTTTATGGAAAGTGTGGTATAATGGGACTCAAACTCAATGTTATTCTCTAGGGTGTTTAAGTAATGGCAGAAAAGCATTCCCATCACTTTTTCTCTGGATATTCTTTTAAAGTTTAATACGTTAACATCTTATTTGAATCACCATCAAATTATTTCAATTGAGAGACTCATTTCAGTAGTTCTTATTGAAATCTATCATAAGGTGTACCGTCAGCTAGTTTCTTCTTTACTTGGTATTCGCACTTTAATCCTCAAAATTAAAAAAAAAAACAACACATGTTTCACTTGTTATGTGACATGCATGCATCGCGCGAAATGTGCTCATGAAATTTGACGACATTTCTTTATTTTACAAGTTAAACAAATATACAATTGATTAAGCAAAATGTTGCATTGTTCCTCAAGCATTATAAAAAAATTCTAAAAATGAAAGAGCACCCAGCACTGCGATTGGATACCCTTGATTCACAGCAAAGCCACGATACATTAAATTTATATCAAAAAGTTGGTTTGTCACTCCAATATTTGTATTGAACAGTGTTACTCGTATATCAAAGTCAAGTAACTTTTCACATGTTTTCGAAGAAAAAATAAAGTATATGCCGAGCTTGCCAGGTGGATCGGTACTACAGACATCTCGGGGCGCTGTCATAGCTCGTCTGTCCTGAGAAAAGTTTGCAAGAACACCAACAAATCTTTGCCATACACTTATCTCAAGGCTCATTTGAAAATTTTTTATAAAGTTCTACCTGAAAATCAACATTTAACAAAGTGTTCATCTGATTACATATGAACTTAAAAAAAATATTAAATTATATTACATCTGTAGATGCAAGAAAAATAAATAAATTTAATGCGTCCATAACTTTAATATATTTTATTAGTTGGTTGTATATTAGGGTATATTAATTTTGACACATAATTTGTAACATAGAGAAATTATACTCGTATGTAATTCATGATTTTCATCGAAAATTATGTCGATTTAGCCATGTCCATCTGTATGTAAAAAGTCTTAAATTTGGAGCTGTACATTTTGTACATATGTAAGCTTTCTAGAATCTTTTTTCCATCGCAGAGCATCACAGAGCATACGGAACACTACGTTCTCTCAATGCATAGCCTCAGTATCGCTTTACACAAATGTTTTTTGTTGCGCGTCTAAGGATCATCTACCGATTTTAAATCTCATAGACTACTTCAAATAAACAATAATCTTATTAATTTGAAATCAATGAATAAACGCAATTCTTAAATTCAACTCGAGATAAGCTAAAATCAATTTGGCTGCAAAGATCATTAAACGTGCGTATGCACCTAGTTATTGGTTCATTGCTACCATAATTGGTTCTATGCATTCTATCAAAAAGCAAATTTCTCACCCGCAGAGATCTATGGGGAGCATATATGTTTATAAAAAAAAACAATTCCGGTGAATTAACATAATAATTAATTAAATCGCGGATAAACATGACAACAGTCGCCTTACGCCTGAAACTTAAGGTTCGCAGGCCAATAAATTTGCATCTTTCGTCATAATTAGGAAGTTCCTCAAACATGCTTAATTTACGGATAGCGTAGCTCTAACTCGTGAAATTCTTTTGAAATCTTTCGAACCTAAGTTCTTGAACACCATACGGGGAATCCCAAAAAAAGGTTTAACCAACGAGCAGTAGATAGATTTAAGACTATAGACATCTCTGGTGGTTTTTCGTCTAAGAAATCCTAACATAGAGTTAGACTTAGCAATGGTGTAATCATAATGCAATGAGAAATTCAATTCTGTGCCAAATACGACCCTGAAATACGAAATCGAATGCAATCAGCTCTATTATTAATGCGTGCAAATAATTTTAAATCGTCCGCGAAAGTTAAAACCTCACAGAAATTTAATATTTCGTGAACATCATTTAAAAACAAAATAAATAGCAACGAACCCAGATGACTACCTTGTGGGACGCCAGAAGTTACTTTTATTACCCGAAATGTAAAACTATCAACTTTTACCAATTGCCTTTTATCACTTAAATAATTGCAAAACCACCTTAGCATTGAAGAGTGAAAACACAATGATTTAAGCTTAGCTAAAAGTAAAGTGTGATGTACTCTATCAAAACCTTTTGTAAAATCTGTGTAGAGTACATCAACTTATCAAATATATATTTAGTTAATAACGTTAAATCAGTAGTACATGACCAACCTCGAACAAAGCTATGTTGATTATTGAAAATAATTTCATTAACCGCGAAAAAAAGTTCATTCTTACGTGAATTTTGGTTACAAATATTGAGAGCCACAAAGTAGTTGTTCTGGTAAAATCACTTGAAAGTCGATGAAGTATCTTCCGAGCTGCAAGATACAAGGATAGATTGAAAACTTTGCGGCCTGACCAAAAAATCAGCACAGCGCCACAACTACTTTATTAGGGATGCGTTGAAACATGAGGGAAACGTATCATACGATCCGTTCCAAGAGGATTGTAATTTTGCTGTATGTTTATATTTCACTTTTCTATTTTTGAAGTTTCGGTACTCATATGGTAAAAAAAATGTAAGGATGAAACCCTCATATTGAGACTAGTTGTCTGCTCATTCCAAACCGTTTGACGTAGAAAATTTAAACTTGCACCGACACGACAAGACAGTCGTGCCTGCCACAATTGTCTGCAACAGACAATTTTATATACAATAATAATAATAATATTAATAATAATAATAATAATAAAAGCGCTAAATGATATTAAGACACCATTGTTTGTCTACCGTAGGCAGACACAAATGTCGTAAGACAATATTGCCTTTGGTGTACGAAATCGCCTATACACTCATAGCCCCCGATCTAAACACAAATCTGTCTTAAGACAAAATGTTTTTAGTATGTGATCGTAAAGGTGACCCGGAGAAAAATGTCGTATTACAGTTATGCCCTCGGTGTGCGATAGGCTTAACCCGCATATCTAAACTAGATTTTGGAAAAGTGGAAAAACAAAAAAGTTTTGGAGGTTACAGTGAAAGTCGATAAGAGCTTCCCATTCTTATAAATAAAATATGGGTATCAAATGAGCAGCAATGTGCTGATGCTAGAAGTATACTATGAGCAGTGTTTTATTATGTGTTTAGCTATCTTATTTCATCGGTTTAAATTCATTAAACACGGCCTTAGATTTAGAACCTTCTAAGCCACCATACGAGTAGAAATTTTCAGTGTATTTGGTGACTGCGGAGAAAAAATCAATCACCATGTATGTGAGGTAATTTCTTCAATGAACACACGAGGACATACAGTGAAGAGCAAAAATTTTGGTACCCTGCGACCACTTTCGAAAGTTACTCAGAAAAACATTATTACCACAAACAAATTTTACGATACTATCTTCGTAATACGAGTCTTCGTAAATACTTTAGTGCTTTTGTTTATAATGGAGGGTGTACCTTATTTTCATAAAAAAAAAAATTCAACTAAACATGTTCAAACAAAAATAATAATTCATATGATTCCGTAAAACAAGCCTTGGTGTCCTTGATAAAATATAAGATATTTTATTTTATTTTACTTACTATTTTTAATGTTCTAGGCAAAAACATTACCTACTTTCTTTGTTGAAAATTTTTTATGCTTAAAAACCTTCTTTAAACGGTGTGGCATGTACGAATATTGCACAAGCTATCTTGTTACACCAGGAGTTATTTTTCGCCATTATGCAAGTAACTCTTCATTTTATCTCATGTTTTTGTAGACGTTTTTTTCTAAATGGTCCCATAAGTGTTTTATTGGGTTTAGATCTTGAATTCGTGTCAGTGTTATAAGCATATGAGGTGTGTTGTAAATGAACCACATCTTAACATCTAAGGCGTGTGTTCAGGTCGTTGTCCTGTTTGAAGTAAACAGTGCCAGAGATACCCAGTTTTTCCACACTTGATGTAAGGTCTGCCTTCAAAATATTTAAATATACTTTCATATTCATGATCTCGTCAATTATCACCATATTTCCAATACCAGCAGACGCCATACTCGTACACCCCGACAACATAACACCACCATCACCATGTTTCACTGTCTTGATAGTGTTTTTTGGATTAAGTGCTTCACTTATTTCCTCCATATTTTAAAACGTTCATTGAAAAAAGAAACATTATCCCAAAACTCATTTGTCCTATTTTTATAGTCAATGGCGAAGTCAATTCTCTTCTTCTTGTTTATATCACTGACAAGCGGTTTTCGGTGAGGTGTACAAAATTTGTAAGCTGATCTCTGAACTAATGACATTTCAATATACCCACTCGTATGTAGCTACTTTGGGGCACTTTTGAATGGACCGTTTTGTACGATAGCTGCTATTTTCCTATCATCACTTTCAGTAAGCTTAAGGAGCGTCCAAATCGCTGCTTATTCTCTATTCTGTTTTCTTTTTCATAGCGGTAACCTTCTGTATTCGTCCTTCCAACTATTTCAGCAATTATAAGATCCTTGCTCATTTTGCAATTTTAACTTTTACGCAATTTTATTTCCTTTTTTTCGAAGGCGCGCTCTACTTGTCATCTCATTACTTATGACAGAATTATGTTGAGCCTAGTCCTTATCTTGTCGTGAAACTTAATGCAGAGGACCATGACTTATGCTCTTCACTGTAGCTCAGATTTTGTACAGTTTGAAAGTTATACCGTTAGTTAGAATTTTGTATTCCACAATATAAAATGTAATTACAAATGCTACAAATTGTGTTAACATAATTTTTTATGTAAGCCATTTTGAAACTTGTTTTTTACTGCGGTATTATACATTTTTAGGATCAGCGCAATGGAACAACCGCGGCTATAACAACTTCACTTACTTACCATGGAAGTACAGGAATAATATTAAAGAATCATGTTTTTTTATCAAATCTAAAGTCTGTTGCATAATTATAGCACCCCACTGCCAATACAATACAAATTGTTGAGTGTAGTTAAAGTAATGTCACGTGGAAAAATGTTAAGTGGCATTGAAGAGGGCAAAACATTGGCTCTAAAAAGAGAAGGCTTAGGGTTACGTGCGATTGCTCGCCAAATCGGGCTTAGCCATAAAGTAGTGTCCAATTTTTTTTAAAAATATTGAAGGCTACAGCAAAACCAACCATCCAGGATGACCGAAAATCTTTCTGCACGCACTGAAAGAAAAATAATGAAAGAAGTGGGCAATTCCTCAAAGAGCTGTAGGTAGATTGCAGCTATGACTGTATCTACTGTGAGGGGAACTATATTATGTAGAGCTATTAAACGAAATCCTAATATACTCATGTCTCAAAAAAAAGTTGCCCGGCTAGATTTCACACAGGCGAATATGGACTGAAATTGGGACAATGTAAAAGAAATTTGAAAAGAAGTGGAATTTAGACGGCCTATATGGTTTTAGGTACTACTGGCGGGACCTGAGGAAAGAGCCTCGGTATTTTTCAAAAAGTAATTTCGGTGGAGGCAACTTGATGATTTGGGGGACAATTTCTGCAAATGGGTGTTTAGAACTGCAGTTCTCTACCTCAAGAATGAATAGCTCTGACTACATAACCGTACTTCGATGATATTCATGTAAGCCGTGAAACATTAGGATGAATTGTGTTGGAATCAATCGAAGTTTTGAAGTGGCCAGCGTGTAGCCCTAACATATACCCGATCGAAAACATCTGGGGAATCATTGTTCGAAGCGTATACACTAATAATCGTAAATTTGAATCAGTTGTTGCCTTAAAGGCAGCCATTATTAGAGAATGGCATAATCTAACAAAATAACGTTTGAGCTAATTAAAAATAAAGGTGGTATGATTAAATATTATTTTTTTTTGTTATGTTGTGTCCCCTTCCTCATTTCGAAAGCAATAAGGTCCGATGATGCCGCCGTGCCATAAACCGTAACAAACAGTCAATCTTTGTGAATGGATTGATGTTTGGTCGGACACTTGTGGATTGTTGTCGCTTGTTGACATTGCGGCAATTTTGCTTGTTGACATTGCCGCTGAGTCAAAAATGGGCATCGTCCGAGAAGATGATTTTTTGGCCAAAATATGGATCTCCGGCCAAAATTTCCCGCGCCCAATTAGCGAACTCACGGCGTTGTCTATGGTCATCCGGCTTCAATTCTTGCGTCAGCACAAACTTATATGGATGTAGGCCCAAATCCAACCGCAAAATAAGGTTGACTCCCTGGCGAGTCGTCTTCGATGCTGGCCGCTACGGCGGCTATATTTGCTTCATTTCGCACCGATCTCTATCTGGTTGGTGGCAAACTTTTCCACGGTGCGACGAATTGCCTGCGCACTGAAGCCATGATGACGACCAACCTCACGATGAAATTCATGTTGCGTATTTACAACTAAAGGCTCCGAGCGTTTTTAACGCCGCGGTGATATCATTTTACGCGGCGGTTAGATTATTTTGACGTGGCATCCTTAACGCCGCGGTTAAGAGCGTCAAACAGAGAGCGGTCAAAAATAATTAAGATTTTAATTTCATTAAAATGACAATGTTCATCACCCATGTCGTACAAACATGGATATTTTCTGACAAATTCGATTAATTGTTCCATTTTTATGACACAAAACTTCAAAACACTTTTAATACGCCGCGCTTCAATACCGAATGATAAAAAAAATCGCGTTTCACCGTCGCATTCCAACGCCGCATTGAATTTAACGTAACATTCAAAACATGTGACAGGGGCTATGTGTTGTAGTATAATACAACGCGACGGTGGAAAGCGGCGATAAAACGCGACGTTAAAACGCTCTCTGTTTGACGGAGACTTAAGCCGGAATTTCGATATTTTTTAATAATTCCCACACGTTCGGGAAGCGTCAAACGATGCCTGATGAAATGGCAATCCTTATTGACAGCTGGATGCCATTGGTAACTTTGACAGCTGCTGAAACATAACAATTGGAAAAACAAATACAAAAAAAAAAAAAAAAATCGGAGCATTTTCAGTCGTCACAATGGTGATAATGATGTTAACGTACTTGTAACTGTTTTATGCCAGATTTATAAATAATACACTCTCGACATGAGTTTAATTTCTCATTATCCAACTATTCAGATGGTTTTCAAAGCTCCTGAAAAGATAGTAACCGCTGAGGACAATAACAGAAGAGTACGTTGGATTAACCATAATTTCCCAATCAAAGCTGTGGATTTTCTGGATTGTTCCTCTTGCAACATATTGCCTGGCACCTGGCATTATCTTTTTGGAAGAGTATCCCTCGGCGTTTGATCGATCAATACTGGTCGGTCTTCTTCAAGATCTGCATTCACTTGGTCTAATTGTTGAATTGTTGACAATAATACACTCTTGGATGGTTTGGCCAGTAGGAAGTTGTTTGAAATGGAAAATACCACGCATATCCCAACAGATAGAATGCATTACATTTTTTTGATGGAGGAAACCTGCCGTAGGCACTTAGTGCGATTTGTCTGCTGGAAATTTTGTTCGCTCAAATTGTGTAATACGAACTTAAGCACTTTTGTAAGTATTTTTAAGTGTTTGTGCACCATGGAACTGGAAAAATTCAACATCTTGGCTAATTCCTCAACGGAAGAATGGGTTTTCGTCAAAGTTGTTAAGTAGTACGCCATTACCCACAACAATTAGCCTTCCTGTGCGGTCAAAAACTTTGTTCGTATGTGTTTCTCTCTTGCCCGTGTCCATTGTTATTTCTTATTTGCCCCTAGTGGGCAAGTATTGTTTTCGTGAATATTGTTGATCTCGAGATTTTGATCAATCTTGATGATATGATAGAGATACTCAAAAAGTGGGTTTCGTATTTCTATCTGCCTGTCTTTCTGTATTTTTATCTGCCTGTCTATCTGCCTGTCTTCTAACGATTTTGATAAAAATTCATATCTAAGGTAAAATGGACAATGGAATATGGAAAATAACGAATAACGGCACTTTACTTATTAGCGGACGAAAATACGCCTTTTCTCGGATAAATACGCCTTTTTTCTTGATACCGAAGTTATTTCTGACATGTGTATGTCATTCAAATTTTATATATATGCACAAAAAAGTTATTCAGATTTTTAACGCATTTTACGAAAAATCCGGTTAGTTAGTTACTTATAGATTTTTTTCTAAATTTGAAATTTGAATAACTTGCAAACGGATACCACATACGGGGCAAGTACGTGTGACTAAGGCGTGCCCTTTATTTACTTCCATGTTCTAATGAAGTGGAAGTATGGGGATCATGTGATTACTATCCTAATCAGAGGTAAATTTGAAGAAACAATCTCGGATCGCCTCTAGAGGGCATTAAACCTAGTTGCCGTTTGGTGCAGGAAAGTTGGCTTAAATGTCAACCATAAGAAAAGTACCATAATTGAATTCTCCAAGAGAAGAAAGCTCGATAGGTTCAGAGAACCCACGCTCTTTGGTGAAACAATAGATTTTTGAAAATAAATCAAATTCCTCGGATTAACCTTGGATGAAAAACTTACGTGGAGTTCTCACCTCAATAAAGCCATGGACAAACCCAGGATCTCATTATGGACCAGCAGAAGTCTTATCGACAAGAACTGAGGACTTAAACCCAAGATGACTCTTTGGATGTATACCGTCATAGCGAGACCTACTGTTACATACGCAACACCAGTATGCCGGCAAAAAAAACGAAACAAAGGTCAACACAAGACAGGCTCAACGAATGTGCTACAAGTGTTATGAGAACAACTCCCACAACAGCGCTAGATTCATCCTTAATATGCCATCCCTTCTCCTTTATATCATGAAAGAAGCTATGGTTAATGCTTATACGCTCCTCACATAGAATGAAATAATTACCAGGTCTGTTAATTCTGCCTTTGTAAAGGGTGGTTAAGTTTTAAGGGCCGATGTTGATTTTGAATAAAACACAAATTATTTAGGAAATTACTGTCATTTCTTTTTATTATGATAATATTGGTATGGTTCAATTATGTATGGAACAAAATATCGGCCAAATGGCCGCCGCGACCTCGGCGGCACACCTCCATCCGATGGTCCAAATTTTCGATGACGCTGAGGCATAATTGATGTTCTATGCCGTTAATGTGCCGAATTATCTCATCCTTTAGCTCTTGAATTGTTGCTGGCTTATCGACGTACACCTTTTCTTTCAAATAACCCCAAAGAAAGAAGTCCAACGGTGTCAAATCACATGATCTTGGCGGCCAATTGACATCGCCACCACGTGAGATAACACGGCCATTGAATTTGTCACGCAAAAGAGCCATTGTTTCGTTAGCTATGTGGCAAGTGGCACCATCCTGTTGAAACCACATATCGTCCACATCCATATCTTCCAATTCGGGCCATAAAAAGTTCGTTATCATCTCACGATAGCGAACACCATTCACAGTAACTGCCTGACCGGCCTCATTTTGGAAAAAAATACGGCCCGATGATGCCGCCAGCCCATAAACCGCACCAAACAGTCACTCTTTGTGGGTGCATTGGTTTTTCGACAATCACTCTTGGATTATCATTCGCCCAAATGCGGCAATTCTGCTTATTGACGAATCCACTGAGGTGAAAATGTGCCTCATCACTGAAAATGATTTTCTTCGAAAATTGATCATCCACTGTTGCCATTTCTTGCCACCATTGTGACCATTGACGACGGTCAAGAGGCTTTAGTTCTTGAGTCAATTGCACCTTGTAAGCGCGTAAATGCAAGTCTTTATGCATAATGTTCATCGACGGCGAGCGTGAGAGGTGCAATTGTTGGGCACGACGACGAGTTGAGGTGGACGGCTCTTCAGCCACACTATCGCGAACAGCAGCAATATTTTCTGCAGTACGAGCTGTACGAGCATGAACTGGTGTTTTCACAACTCCTACAGACCCGGTTTGCACAAATTGTTGCACGATTTTTCCGATTGTACGCACATTTGGACGATTAAATTGACCGAAAGAATCACGAAATGCACGAAATGCATTTTGATTTGAACGCCCATTTTCATAATAAGCCTGAATAACTTTAACGCGTTGCTCGATTGTGTATCTTTCCATGGTTCAAATTGAGTTAGTCTGAAATTGAGAAATGTCAAATGAAATGCAGAAAAAAACTTGACGTTTAGGTGTGGTTCACAATCAACATCGGCCCTTAAAACTTAACCACCCTTTATAAGAAACTAAAACTTCAGATACCAAGACTATTCTGCAGAATACCTAAAAGCACTGTAAAAAGCAGCATTAAAAACTGTCTTAAGGAAAAAGCGAATCATTACGGGATGAAATCTGGAGGTAACAGACAGACCAAACAATTCTTGCAACAGCTTCCAAGAGGGCGTGTGCAGAATGTGCAACGAAGATGAAGAATCAGCAGAACACATACATACTCTGCCACTGTGACTGTCTTATCAGAACACATCATCATTTCTTAGATAACTTCTACCTCAAAGTAGAAGACATAACTGCCAACGCACCCAAAGACATAGACGGATTCATCATTAATTCCAGCATCGATGAGCTATGAGGAAATCACAATAGGCCCACCTGTGGCCGCATTGATAAAGGACTAGCTCCCCCCTCAATTAGCAATCTATCTACCAATGTAGAGAGAAATGGTTTTCCACATGGAGGCTGTGCGTGTTCTGTGTGTGGAATTTCTTCTCTCGTCTTCCATTAACGATAATTTCTGTGAAAATTCCCCGCTTTAAATCATTGTTTTTGCAGAGTGTAAAACTGAAGTAGGACTCGAGGACGGGTTGTTTTGGTGACAATCGGACTAACGGTTTTTATGCCGTCCCTGAAGACATTTCTTTAGTTCACAGTAACTTGAGTAAAAATGCAGCAATTTCGACAATTTTTCTTGCAATTACGGCATTAACTGTAACTTCTGCAAAAAAATGTGTTTGCTGTTGAACCATTCAACAATTTGAATAATTCTACTTCCAATAAAATATTTACCTGAACTACGGCTCAGAACCTATTAATTTTGCGCACTTTGGCATGTTCTTTCGTTCACGATAATGCACCCATTTGAACGATTCTTTTTCGGGAAATGCTGACCTGAACTAGGCCTCAATATGTCAAGTAAGCAGGTACTCGTTCCGCAAATTTTGTTAAATTTCTCCGTGAAATTTATGTTAACTCGTGAAAAAAATGTGCCGATTTGAATGTTTTTTTTTTTTTTTTTTTGTGGTGGCGCGATTTTGCATTATACTTGTATTTATTCAATCATACCTTGAGTTCGTTCACAATCGCTTCTGTCTGAATGCGCACATTTGAAAGCATCTTTCTCGAGGTTATAAAATGTAAAGGATACCTGCGTGTGCCAAATTTCGTGGCAAAAGGATCAGCACTTTATGTAATATACAAAATGTTGTTCCTTCAAATTTAAGTACGAGTATGTACCTACATATAACCATAAAAAGGTCACCTAACCAGTGACTTTCTGAGAAATTCTACTGAAAAAGAAATTTCAAGAAGGAAATTTCAAAGTGTCTGTACAAAGTATGTATTTTAAGAATTATCCTATTCCGCCATATCAACTTAGGGCAGTCCGCCTCTTTTACTTCAAAAACAATACAAAAAAGGTACATTTCTGAGTATTATTGAACCCACCACAAAAGGCTTTTCTCCTACATGTATGAGGGTGGGTCAATAAGTTCCTGAAAATTAACACAAATTGTGTCGTCACCTTAAATTTATTTTTTTTTGTCAAGAAGCATCTTTCAAAAGAACGCACCCAAATTTTCAGACAGATCTGTCAAATAGTTTTGTTGTGGCAGCCATTTTATATAGACGCCTACTAGCATTTTCGTTAAAATGGAAAAAAGTGAATTTCGAGTGCTCATTAAACACTATTTTTTGCGAGAAAAAAACTATCACGCAAACCAAACAAAAGCTTGACAAATATTATGGGGACTCTTCACCATCGATTGGAACCATTCACCACTGGTTTACTCAATTTCGGTGCGGTCGTTCAAGCACAAGTGTCGCCGAACGTTCTGGTCGCCCAATTGAGGTCACCACACCAGAAGTAGTCGACAAAATCCATGGTTTGGTAATGGACGATCGGCGAGTGATGAAGAGGTCATCGCTGAAACAAACGCTTGTTTTGAGGGGCTCGAGAAATCGTATTCTTTGGAGGGCATCAACAAATTGGAGAAACGTTGGATGAAGTGTATAGAGCTAAAAGGAGACTATGTTGAAAAATAAAATGTTTTTATACCGAAAAGAATGTTCCTTATTTCATTTTTCAAGGACTTATTGACCCACCCTCGTATGTATATACATATATTATCTTTTTATTTTATTCCTCCACTCAGTTTATTTATAGCTGCTCACTCTCGCTGGTAAACCCATATCCTGGCACATCAAAAACATCATAATACAAAGATGAGAGTACGAGGAATTCATTCATTTTGTAATAACCGATCCATAAATAACTTCAATGAGAAAACCTGTTTCAAAAGAACTACTCGTACGTAATTGTTCATTTATAAAACGCTATAGGCACTTCCTCTGTCGAATTTTCACAACTGATGCATCTGTGTATGTAGATGTGTACTTATAACAAAGGCGAAGTTGCCCCAAGATTTTATATTGAATTCAATGACCAAATGATACGAATCTGGAAAAACAAATTTAACTTGGGTTCAAAGTACAAAAAGTTGCATTAAGCTGTGCCATGTAAACATACGAGGAGCGGCTGATAAGTTCGCGACCTGAGATACTCAGCAACGGGTCACCTTCTCATTAGTGATAGTACTAACTGTGGCACTCTTTAGTAGTATAAATATCACCCCGTTTCAATAATAATCTCATTTTGTTATTATCTGTGGAGGATAAACATCACGATGTCAGCCGAAATCGAAAAGTGGAAAGTACATCGTGAAAAAAGAAATTTTCGAAGGCATGTCATTGACTCTTCAGTATTCTGGGCCTTCGTATACCATTGTCAAAAAATGGGCTCGCTTATTTCAACAAGGGCGAGAGAGCTGAGAAGATGACCAGGGCGTCCTGTGTCAGTGGTCACTGAAGAAAACGTCGGAAGAGTTGAAAAATGAGTTCTGGCCCTCCGAAGAATAAAAATGTGGCAGATAGCGGACGAGTTGCACAGCAGCAAAGGATGGATTGGAGAAATTTTGAACAAGTACCGAAAATGGTCACGCCGTTCGACAAGCAACGACGACTCGAGTGCTGCAAAGATTTTTTGGAGTTAGCCGGGGACAATCTCGACGAAATTTGCAACCGAATCGTAACTTTATATGAGACTTCGATTGTATTGGCGATCCGGAGTCCAAACAACAGTCTAGGCAGGAGATTGAAAAAGGGAATAGGTCAATGGTCAATATTACTCAAATTTATTGACTCAGGCACGTGAAGCAGTCGTGGGAAACTAAGGCACGGAGTTTTGTTTTTGACAACAGGTCTTAAAAGACAGAGGTTTGTCAACGGTAGACCACCCACCCTGCAGCCCCGAGCGACTTTTTCCTTTTTTCCAATTTGAAAAAAGGAGTTACGAGGCCGGAGATTTGCAGATGAGAACGAGATCAAGACGGTCATAGAAAGTCATTTTGAAGGGAAAGAAAAAGAATACTTTTTCGGTGGTAAATGCATTTCACTCGAGGAAGAATATATTGAGAAATACAATTTTTTAATCTGATCTCTTCTTTTACTTAATGCCTTAGGCCGCGAACTTATCAGCCGGCCCTCGTATGTATACAATTTCTATTGCTGATTTTTTGGCAGACAGCCCCCTTAAACGGAAATATTTTCCTAAATAAACATTTTTTTTTTTTTGGACTGCACACAATTTTACGAACCCTTAGGCGGACACTCCCTTCAATGGACGCGGACGACAATATCAGTAGGAAATTGTTTAATTCACATCCCTTCTTAGACGGACAAAAGCAAGTCGTAACTCGTAAAATGCCACCACTGCAAAATGCATGCTACTGATACTTTAAAAAATAAATACAACATTTTGGAAGCATTGTAGTCCAATTCCGCCGCAACACACACAAGACGGCGTTTTGTTACATCGGGTAGAAGTCTTGTGGACGAATAAATGTTCTAGTGGTTAAAAGTCGTGTGGAATAAGAATGTGCCTATTTCTGGAACACTGATCAGGTACAAAGCAAAATCTGTCGCGGAACGCCTAGGCCGTGGAAATTTTAAAGTTTCAAAGGTTTTGAAAACAACACGGTATAGCATTCAAAAGCATTCCCGGAGAGGCAGCAGATGTTATTTCTGCGGACGTTAAAATATTTTTAGAAAAGTTGTCAACAATAACAGAAAACTATAGCTCTGATTGCATTTATATTTCGAATAAAACAGGCCTCTTTTTCGAGGCTCTGCCTACTAAAATGATGAGTCTAAAGGATAAAAATACACAGGTGGAAAGTTATTAAAAGAGCGACTCATGTTTTCACACTGTATAAGTATGGCAGGAGAAAAAGAAAAAGTTTTGGTCAAAGCACAACCAACTGCCAGTAGAATAGGGATACGACAAGAAAGCGTGTATGACCAAGGAATAAGGCCATCCATCTTTCGATAAAAGAATGGGACTTCAAAAACAAAATCAATTAAAAACAAATCTTACTTTGTTTGGAGATTGCTGCTTCCCACCCAAAGGTTTGCGTCTCAAAAATACGAAACTTATTTACCTTCCACCCAACACAACATATGTACACTTAGGGACAAAAGTCTACATACACACCAGTAGCTAAATGCATTTATTTCTGCTTCGTTAATAAAACGCAGTAAAATTAAAAAAACAAATTATATGAAACATTTTATTAGACAATATAAAAAAAACACAAGAAAACATAAACTTCATACTATTTCATTAACATAAATAAAAATTAATAAATTACTGATTATCTTGAAAAAAGATGGACAAAAGTAAACATACAGTATGTATAAACAGAGACAAAAGCGACATACGTTCAATACAAATACAATTTTAGTACGACGTTGCATTAACTTTTGCATCTATAACGGCTTTCATTCTTCTTTGCATTGAATTGACTAATTTTTTAGTTGTTGATGGGTCAATCATCGCCCATTCTTCAGTTATGGCTCTTTTCAATTCTGTTTTATTTTTTATACTTCTTTTACTAAGTCTACGTTTGATTTCATTCCATAGATGTTCTATGGGATTCATGTCCGCAGATTGAGGTGGGGTCCTCAGTTGTTTGGGCGTGTTATAAAGTAGCCATTCCTGCACAATACGTGAAGTGTGCTTTGGGTCATTATCCTGCTGAAAGATGAATGACCCATTAAGCCCTAATTTTTTAACGCTAGCATGAAGATTATTTTTTAAGATGTTTAAGAATATAAATTTGTCCATTATAGACTCTATAAAAACTAAGTGTCCCACCCCGCTCTCCGACATGCATCCTCAAACTAGCACGTTTCCACCGCCGTGTTTTATTGTACCTACTAAATTTCGTTTTTCTAATGCCGTATTAGATTTTCGCCAAACTTTTTGCTTACCATCATTAGCGTACAAGTTGAATTTACTTTCGTCGCTAAAAACAACTTTGGACCAATAATCATTTCCATATTTTACATGATCTTTTGCGAATTCAAGTTTTTTTTACGATTCCTTTCATTAATAAATGGTTTCTTTCTTGCGCTCCTACTATTAAATCCATGTTTTTTTAATATTCTTCGGATTGTTTTTGGATTACATGATTTACTAGTCTCTTCTTTTATTTCAGCTGTAATTTTTGTAGCGCTTAACTTTGGATTTACCTTAACTTTCCGTGTTATCAAAGTCTCTTCTCTGGTGTTAAATATTCTTGGCCATCCTGTGCGAGGTTTTGAGGTTACTGTGCCTGCATTTTTATAGTTTTTAATAACGGTTTGCACTGTCGCGTGGCTCATATCAAACAGAGCTCCAATATTCCTTAAAGATTTTCCTTCTAAGCTATGTTTTATGATTAGTTGTCTTATTTCTGTCGGAACTTCCTTTCTTTTATAACTCATTTTAACTTCTTTTGCTTCAAATTACTTAAAACACAAAATAGACTTAACTTTGTACGGACTGAAAAAGGACTGAACATATTTCATCAAGTATTCATTTCATCCTCGGCAGATAACGGTGAATTTGTACTGTTACTTTATAGTGTATGTACACTTTTGTCCCTCTTTTTTCAAGATAATCAGTAATTTATTAATTTTTATTTATGTTAATGAAATAATTTGAAGTTTTTGTTTTCTGGTGTTTTTTTTTAATAATTTCTTAAAAATGTTTTATACATTTTTTTTTTTTAATTTTGCTGCATTTTATTAACCAAGCATACACTTGGTGTCATTAGCAGGTTTGGACAACAAGTCAATGCAAAAGTCGACAAATTCGATCAAGAAAATGATTTAACATTGGCAGATCTTAGAACATTTTCTCAAATCCTTCAAGAGTGTCAATATGATGTTGAACCCGGAAATATTATATGTATTTGCGAGAACGTTAACATAGATGACGATGGCACACCAAAAGCAGTAATATAAAATGTAGAAATAAGTGGCAGTTCTTAGGAGGACGAAGAAGAGTAGGAGCAACTGGACGAAACAATTATCAGCTCATATAAAGATGCACCATCTGCAGTTAAACAACTTAAAATATTTTTAGCCAAGAAAAACGATTTCAGCTTCTTGTTGATTTGCAAACCCATCTTAAAAGCAATCCCAACTATCACGCAAAAAACAGTTCTTACCGATTTTTTTATTTTAAATAATAATAATTAAGACAGAGATTTGATTAAAAATCATTTTAAGGTCGCTTTAATCCTAAGAATTTTTCTTTTCGTTTTAATTATTTATTGTGAAAAAAAAAAGTATTTAGCATTTTTTTCTTCCCTTGGACGGACAACTCACTTGGGGGGACAACGATTTTAGCACCGTCGCTGTCCGTCTAAAGGAGATTTCAATGTATTTCATATTCATACCAGTTTTATACGTAGGTGTAAATAAAAATCATTTTTCTTTGTTTTTTTTCTTTAACGTTTTAACGATCCAACAAAATTATACTTATTCTTGAAAAGTCTATCGTCCACGAAATCCGACTTTTATGTTCGCTTTTTTGCTATATTTTTTTTTTTTTTTTTTTGAATAAAGTTTAATTTAACCTTTTTTTCCCACTAGTCATTCATATGAACTCTTGTTATAAAGGGTTTTTTAATAGGTGTAGAACTTTAAAATGAAATAAAATACATAAAAAATTGTGATAATGACTATGGTATTGGCATTATTGGAAAGATAATTTTATGCCATTAGTGTTTAAATATGATTTCGGGCATACAGGCACCGCGGCTGGCTCGAATGAAGCGCAATCTGGAAGTCCAATTTTCGACCTCCTTTTCGAGCAGCTGGGACTGTACGAGTATATCGGCAAGTCGTCCATCGTCTCTGGTGGTATCGGCGTAGACTAGCATCTTCACACATCCCCACAGAAAATAATCCAAAGGCCAATTCACAGGTCCATTACGCTCATTGAATGTTTCGATCAATAAATTGATTGTGGCGCACGCTGTGCGGCATGTTGCGCCGTCTAGATGAAACCTCTCAGCTCTTCCACATTAATGCCATTCAATTGGGAAACGAAAAAGTCAGTAATCATGAATCTTTAGTGCTCTTCATTGACTGTAACATTCTGGCCGGCATCACTTTTGAAGAAATATGGATCAATTATTGCACCAGCCCATAAAGCACACCAAACAGTGACTTTTTTTTGATGTAACGGCTCTCAATAATGGCTTGTTAATTTTATTCACTCCAAATGAGACAATTTTGATTGCTGACGTAGCAATTCAACCAAAAATGAGATTGATTTTGAATGATTGTGTGGTGAAAATGAGGATCAAAAGCAATCTCGTTTTCGACCCATTCACCGAACGTACGATGATCAAGCGGCTTCAATTCTTGCACGAGCTAGTTCTTGTAAGCTCATAAACCAAGATCTTTCCGCAAAATCTTCTATAAAATGGATGGACACAGCTCCAATTGCTGTGCACGATGGCGAATCGACTCATTCCGGTCCTCCTCAATAATACGTTCCACAGCAGTAAGAGCTTCTTCACACTGTACGACGTCTCTGTGGATGCATGTGTGGTGCGAAGTCGATCCATGGTTATTCGAATTCCTTGATCGGGTGGACGATTTTGTCGACCGTAACGTAGCGCACGATATGTTTCGCGAACTAAACCACGATTTTCGAAATAAATTTGCACAATTTGTAATTGTTCTAGCGTAAGTCTATTCATGGTGAAATGTTAAACCAAACTGAGTACAAATCTACTGCTTGCTGTCAAATTGACAGTCGCTGGTAAAAGTGTTGCCAATTCGAAAAACAAACTTTTAAAAAAAACACCCTTTACAATCACTTAAAAATGTGATCAAATCTATTTTTAACCAAAATTCAATTTCAATCTATTTTAAAAGTAGTCCATGTTCACAAGTTTGAAATAGCTAAAAGCGCAATTAAATTGAAAATATTATTTAAAATACAACAGAAGTGTACATTATGGAAAAATCTTAAATGCAAAACATAACATGGGTTGGGTTCAGAAAGTCAAGTAAAAACAGCTAAACAACACTATTTTATATTATAGAAAATAGCTGGGTAATTAAAAAGTAATTGCAAATTCATCTTGACGCTATACCTAGAGTACCCTCATTAAATAGCAATGCATGGAAACATCATAACTTATTGAATGAGTTACATTATTAGTAGTAGGTGACTCAATCATACGAGAACATAATACTTATTAGATTAATTTATCAACGCAAACACTGTTGTCGAGTTAAACAAACTAGTTAAATTGTAATCACACCCAGTCATGTTTGCTCGGTACATATCGACTGCTTCTATGAATTTGTTCTCATAATGGAATTTCATCGTCTAATCTTCATTAAAATATTTTCCAAGCTAATGAGTTGTACACAATTTGTAATCAACACAACAGTATTTGTAATCAACTAGCTTAATTACCAAATCGTTTCACAGCAGTACTATATCCACATTCTATTAATAAATTTCCTCTACATAAAATATCGCAAATAGAAATCCCGCCGTTCAAAAAAATGGACGATCCATGGACCTAAAGCAATGTTTATATCGATAATGAAAAATAAAATAAACATTAGTTGCGTTTGAGTTTGGGCAATTACTCGTATTCATTTGCTTCCCCAGGTGTTAGGCCACAATTGTTCTTTTTAGGGCGGCGCGGAGTAATAAAATATTCAATTTACACTCGAATAGGAAACCGTTCATTCCTTTAGCACATTTCGTTTGAGATGTTAATAATTTAGCTAAAGTATGGTTATTTTATTTGATTGATATATGTATGTAACACTACTAGAAACTTGATAGGACTGATTGGCTATCATTTTTCAAAGGATACGAGTATTGATTTTCTGAAAGTTATTATCGAAAACTGAAGGTCATATGAATTACTGTCTTAGGATATGCTTACAATGTTTTATTACAGAGTGAAATATAAGACTGAGAATAATGTTTCAAATACGGTGTCGATTATTTGTTTCTACATATGTCACTTTTATTCAATACTACTTAACTGACACGCCCGGCTTCTCGTGTGTCAAGAAAGTTGTGTTCTTTTAGGAAGGCTGGCGATATTCGCTTTAGGAAGTGGAGGCTGGTGACAACCACTCCATTGTATATTTTACTATTACTGCTTATCCTTTTGGAGGTGTAAACTCGATTTATTCTCTAAAAAATTATGTGGAACAGAAAAAACCAAAGATATGGTAGATATAGAATCGTTCGATATTTCGTAAGCTGAGAATCTGTTTATGCTACAGCCATTCAGTTCGATTTAAAGAAAACGAAGTTCAAGTTCAAAGATAGATTTAAAAAATTGGAACGATAGGAGTAATAAAAATATGATATTGTCGTACATGTTATGCAAAAAAGAAGTTAAGAATATGGTTTTTCAGCAACATATCAAGCTACCGATACATATTCAACTGTGTTACGGCCTTAATTATATCATAACGATAAGCGTCAGCATTAAAAAATCATTTAAGTTGATAGAACCCAGATCACTCTATTAAGTTGTTTGTCTCGTAGTTCATTCGCCATTCTTTTTGCAATGTGTGGGTGGAGTAATTTGTAAACAGTACACAGATGGGTTAAAATAACCGGTTAATTAGCAGCGGATAACCGGTTAATTAGCAGCGGGTAACCGGTTAATAGCAGGAATGGTGTTTGAAAGTTTTACCCGATGAATGAAACCTCAGCACCATTTGCCCGATTATCAGGAGAGAATACCCTCTGAAGTGTACCAACTGCAGACGTATCAGTCTCTATGTGAATGCCTTAAACCTTTGTGGTTTTGGGCCAGGAAAGTCCACCATAAATCAGACACGAGTATTCACATTTCGGCATATCTTGAAAAAAAAAACAAGGACCTTCAAATCGATATTCAATCGACGAACTACACAGAGTCATGTCTAGTTGTGGCATCCCCACGAAACTCGTTCGTCTGTGTAGGATGACGAAACAGAATGCACGGTGCTCCATCAAAGGTCGGTAACGATATCACAAATACCTCTGATGTCAGAAAAGGTGACAAGGTGACGCGCTGTCATATGATTTCTATAACATCATCCTTTTTTTATATTCTCAGGAGAGGCGAACCTTTAACCTTCTGCCAGCGCCCCGAGATTCTTGTAGATGCCTCTCCAATAATTCAAGAGCAGAATCACTCTTGAATTATTGGAGAGTAAATTCCAAAGTTGACTTGTCCTGTAGCGGAAGGAGTTTTGAAAAAGGGATGTCCGCGCTGTTACCAGGTGATGGGCCCTGGTGGCTTACCTAGTAGAATGCTCAAATATCGCATTTCTGATGCTATTCCGAAGCATCTGCCATGATAGTATCTATAGTATAGGCATAGGCCTGCTACCAGTCTTCGATGAGCTGACGGTTGGAGATTGGAAGTAAGTCCGACATCTTCTATTAAGCGGACTTCTCGTCTCTGTATGCTTTCTGGCAAATGAAGATGTTTTGAAGCCGAACTAAACAACGTGAGAAAAATACTCAAGTCCTCGTCTAACTTGTGCTTTATATAGGAGAAGAAGCTGTTGCGCTGTATGGATACTTTAAATGGATACCGATTTTGCAAAATTGGATATGTGGTCGTGCCATGTTACACCAAAGTTCACTGTGACGCGAGCATGATTTCCTCGTAATGGATAATTTGGTCGTTCATTTGAAGCTGTGGTGCAGTTCTTTCTGGAAAATGTAGTTCTTCATATTCAAGTCGGCTAAGTTTGCTTTTCCCCACTGCAAGATATTCTGCAGACCTTCATTTAATGAGTGGATCTGGTCGCATCTCTAAGAATGTGATGTATTTGCATTCATGGGAATGCTGTTAGAGAGAGATGAAATTAGGGTGCTGTCATCGGCAAAACTAAAGATTCAGTTGTTTGTTGACTCTAAAAGGTCGTTGATATGGAGTAGAAACAGAGTTGGCGAAGGGAATGTACAAAATTTTCAATCTAACATCATATGTACGATTTTTCAAAAGTCTGTACAACTAATCACGTACAACGACGACATTGACATAATTGGAAGAACGCAGCGAGCTGACAGTAGTGAGTATTTAATTCGTGAGTGTTGGAACAGAAATGTAAAAATTGGTTTAACAGTTAACGAGGTCAAAACAAAATATACATATAAGACAATTCTGAGTTAGTTAAAACCTTTGTCTACCTAGGCTCAAGCGAAGAATCACTCTTGCCAGCCGCTCTTTCTTTGAGTTAAGAAGGCAATTGAGTACCAAAACCCTCTTACGGACTACGGGTGTCTTCCTATAACCCTCATCATCCCAGTTCTGCTGCATGGCACAGAAGCATGGACATTATGAAAGGCTGATGAAAACTTTCGTTATTTTGAAAGAAAAATTCTTCGCATTGGTATGGAGAAGAAATAGCAAGGACTTATATCGGCTGTACAGCGACATCGACAGAAACCTCAACAAAACTCGCACTCTACAACTTTGTATGTCATATTTTATTTGTTTAAATCACTCGCTATCAGTGTAGAACACTTACATTGATGGCGTGCATGAAATCATCAGTATGAAGTAAAAGTTGGAAGCGATTTTGGTGAGGCAAATGAAAATTGCAGATAATTTAACGCTAAAAAATTATAGCTCAATTAATAAACGATGAATAGCTGTGTAATATGTACAGACATTGTTTTAGTCATTCCTAAGTCTTAGTTCTTATTAATAAACATTTTCCAGAGACATTTCACGTTTAATAACGACCGAATTACTCAGCCGCCTCCATCTGTCTATATTTGTCAAATTAAAATTCTTTGCGAATGTTATACATTTTTAGAAAGCTAGTTAAACCCCATGGGTGGGTACAGCAGTTCAAGACCTACAAGAAAGGTAGAATTAGAAGAACTAAAAACGTCCTGTAATTTAGATTAATTAAATTAAATTAAATTAATAGTTTTGGAGAAAATAGGCAAAAACTATATTGTGGCCGCCATTTTAAAAGATGGCGGACTGAGTACGGCTCTTTCTTTGCATCGTATATGCAATTTTAATCAAAAGGTTGAGGAGCACATTTGTACGTTGTATTATGATCGGAATTTCTATTCTAACCTCAAAGTTGTCAGTACTTTACCTAGATCTATCAAAAACACTCTTTTTTGTTAATGATTTAGCAATTATTATTAACACTCGCACAATGGATAAATATTAGTTAAAGTTAAATACTCGTTACCCAGTGTTTATTACTACGGGGGTAAGGCATTATTTATTTAGGTCGTTAAATTGTTGACAATGCAAATGATGGCACCCTTCTGAAAGTAAAATGATGACATCGACATTATTTCCAAAGACAGTTTCTTCTAATGAATAATCCCACAAATTATTATGAAATTAAATGGTCGCATATAGTTAAGCCTATTACGAATTATCTTTCTATCCCATTAAAAGATGACGGAAGCAAGAACCCTCCCTACATACATTAAGCTCCATTAGAAATTCCTCAAATATCCGTTCAGAACATATTACACTAAATGCGTAGTACGAGCTGGCCTTCATCAAGGATTTCGAAAATTCAGCTCCACAATTAACATTCAATTGCTACATCAAATTTAATTAAATCTTTTGCCGTCAGAAGGCACTCAACTATAAAATAATTGTAAGTTCAAGTAAAATTATGAGTTGTTATGAAAATGCAAATTACTCGTACATAAATAAAGAACACCGTATGTAGGTGTACAGGTGTTACATTCATTAAATGACCGCAAAAGATTAATAAATATGGTAATTCTAACTGAGGATGAATAATTATGAGTAACTCGAGGAGTTTGATTGCGGTAAGCTTAGTCTAATAATTATGTGCATAATATCGATTATGAATTCAATTGCTAAAATATTCACTGGCATTCTGACCGCACATTTATCGAAATGGGTAAAAGACGACAATAAACTAAGCCAATTTCAGTCAGGTTGACGAAATTTTTAATTTAACGTCAGTTGCACAATTATAAATGGAACAGAAAAAGAAACTTTGTGCGTGTTTTATAAATTTTAGAACCGCTTTCTACACTATAAACCGAAACTGCTTGTTTTACAAAATTTAGAACAACGGACTACCGTCAAAGTTTTTTAGCATCCTTAAGGATGTATGTAATAACAATACGGCGGCGATACTCGTACGAGGGTGGGTCAATAAGTCCCTGAAAAATTAAATAAGGAACACTCTTTCGGTATAAAAACATTTTATTTTTCAACATAGTCTCCTTTTAGCTCTATACACTTCATCCAACGTTCCTCCAATTTTTTGATGCCCTCCAAATAATACGATTTCTCGAGCCCCTCAAAATAAGCGTTTGTTTCAGCGATGACCTCTTCATTTGACCCAAATCTCTTACCTCCGAGCTATTTCTTCATGTTTGGAAACAAGAAATAGTCGCAGGGAGCTAAATCTGGGGAATATGGTGGATGAGGGAGGAGTTCGTAGCCTAACTCATGCAATTTTGCCATTGCGACTGCGGACTTGTGCGCCGGTGCGTTGTCCTGGTGAAAAAAAAAAAAATTTTCAAATCGGCTTGGAATCGATCCAGCAGCTCTGCGTAATATGCACCGGTGATCGTTTTACCCTTTTCAAGGTAATCGATGTGAATAACACCGCTTGCATCCCAAAAAACTGTCGCCATGACCTTGTTTGCAAACAAACCCGCCTTGGCCTTCTTCAGCTTCGATTCATCAGGAGAAGTCCATTCTTTTGACTGTTCCTTGGTTTCTGGTGTGTTGTGGTGAATCCAGGTTTCATCCACGGTTACGAAACGGAGCAAAAACGAATTTTTCTGGAACATCGCCAAACACACCTTTGAAGTTGTAAAACGAATGTGTTTGTTGAGGATTGTGAGCAAACGCGGCACCCATCTTGCGGAAAGCTTTTTCATGTCAAAATATTTATGTAAAATCGAAAACACTGAGCCATGTGATAAGCCTGTGGCCTCTTCAAGCTCGCGCACTTTCACTCGCCGATCGTCCATTATCAAACCATGGATTTTGTCGACCATTTCTGGTGTGGTGACCTCAATTGGGCGCACCGAAATTGAGTAAACCAGTGGTGAATGGTTCCAATCGATGGTGAAGAGTCCCCGTAATGTTTGTCAAGCTTTTGTTTAGTTTGCGTGATAGTTTTTTCTCGCAAAAATAGTGTTTAATGAGCACTCGAAATTCACTTTTTTCCATTCTGTCTGAAAATTTTGGTGCGTTCTTTTGAAAGATGATTCTTGACAAAAAAAAATTAAATTTAAGTTGACGGCACAATTTGTGTTAATTTTTAGGGACTTATTGACCCACGACCCACCCTCGTATGGAATGGGAAGGATATGAGCGAATGGTTCAAGGATGTCTTCTTAGCCCACTTTTATTGTTCCTCTTCTTGAATGATTTAGTGGACAGCTTACCGTTCGGAATCTGTATCGAAGGATTGTGAATAAGAGCGTATATTGTCATTCTAGCAGAGACACCAAGTTCATTGAACTTATGATCAATAGGCTAGAAGAATACTGAACAGCAAATTGTTACAAACGCATCCAAATCCAAAGTCGTAATATTTCGAAAAGGCACTGGCAGGCTGGCGAAAAATTGAAATACGCAGAAGAGGATCTTGAAGTAGTCAGGTTTATTAAATATCTAGGAGCTACCATAAATCATAACTTATCGGTAAATAATCATCTTGAGCTTATATTGTCAGAAGCGAAAAAGACTATACGAAGAAGGTTTTTGAAGCTTTTACAAATTCAGTTATGTGCTATGGCACAAGTATATGGTCTGTCATATGATTAGATGGAAAAATTGGGATTCTTCAGGAAAAATATGCTCCGACTAATACCCTAATTATATGATCCATACCGAAAGCGTAATCTCCCCACTTTTTATGTATACGCTGAATTTCTATATGAAGTATTATACATAACCAAAGTATTAAAGGATGGAGATGATATACGACTTACAAAGATACTTGCGAGAAAAGTTTTAAGGACAAAATCACTATTCTACAAAGACTGGAAGAGCAATGTGGATGACTATAGTGGCAGTTTTAACATGAAAGAATCAAATCATTTGGAGTGGGAAGGTTTAATATGCAAATTAGTTTCTGATGTCGAACAGGCTATGTAAAAGGACTTTGTAATAGAAGTAGCAAATTTAAAAAGCGCTTCGCATTGAGCAATTTAATTATATGGAAAATAATCGAAGCACACACAAATTTCTCTTATATTTGGAGCTAAAGAAGAACTGTTTAAACTCAACGACATGCCACACCGAAATGACCTTGCACTTCAATGTGGGCTATGCAACACAAGAGAGAAAGAAGACCTGTTTCATCTCATTGGCACCTACCCCATTCCAATGTAAGGTTAGGTTGAGGTGGCTGTCAGCTAAAAGCCAACATACTTATACGAGTAACCCCATTCCAAAGGAAATAAAGAAAGCACATTCTGGAAAAGATACATTACGAATGGACGAAGTAAAAAACCTTCTAAATAGAGAAAATACCTGGAGTGTCCTAACTGCCTACCTTCTTGCAGCATACAAATATAGAATGAGAATAATTGGGGAAAACTTTTGAAGTAACTTATATCCACACGAATAAGCTACACCTAGGTTATTAACATATTATTACTATTCTTACAGATTAGCCAATCCAAGGCAATGAATTATAGATTGTAAACCATAATTGAAAAAAAAAAAAATATAAAGTACCCTTAATAATAATAAAAAAAAAACCCAATTTTGCTTAGAATAAAACATTAGGTACAGCTATTTAAAATTTAAACGCCAATTTGAAAACGATTTAGATTTTAAAATCTGTTAAATTGCAATTTAAGAGTTTTAAATGATAATTCCACAGAAAACGATTTATTATGTCAATAAATTAAGGAAAAAACAAGGAATAAATTTCATTAAAAATTTAACAATTAAATAAAAAAAACTTTTATTGTTAAATCCTGTACCTAATATGGACAACAATATTGTTACACATTTATTGCTATAAAAGTAGACCTCAAATACAACAATTTTAACTTTATTCAAAATGACCGCCTTTGACCTTAATGCAGGCCTTTAGTCGCTTGAACTACTCATTACTCATAGCACGCACATCATTAATTGGAAAGTTGGCTTCGGTCAGACCTCGTTTTGGGGATTCGATGTTAGGTTATCTTTTGTGGCAGAAGGTCAGTCTTCGGTACTACCGAAACGGAGAACATTTCTCTGAAGCCAGATATGGTTAGGCTGGGGCAGAATATTGCTGGAACTTTCGCGTTTCAACGATTTTAACAGGGTATTCTGGTACACTTTGGCCGATGTTTTCACGTATTTTTTATTGCAAAACTTCAAGTTCGTGACCGCGTCATAAGAGGCAACATACCAAATCATGACTGACGCTGGGTATTGTCTTTCTGAACCCTAAAAGCCTTTCAACGACATATTGATTAGTTGTACTAATACGACATCCGGCCAGTTGTAACATTGCACCACAGCCACCCGAGCATAAAAGAGAAACGAATAAAATCCAAGTTTCAATAACCACTACACCAAAAGGAGTTCTGCCTGGTAGTACAATGAACTTTGGTCTGAGTGCTCCGGGGTTTGGAAATTTCCATTTAAAAAAAAGAAAACGAAATAAGGCACACAGCTTTATTTTACTACTACTCGTACTCTACTTCAGGGACCGTACATAAATCCTACGAGTATCATTTTATTTGTTAAATTTTTCCTGCACCATGAAGATTGTCTCGTCGGTAAACAGAATTTGTCTGTGCAGAACAACAGCGAACTATGCCAACAGTCAGTTTGATATTAGGACCATATTTTTAAAAACCACAGTCAGCCATTGCCCAGTATGGCATTTGAAAGCCCCAGCCAAAATCTTCCTTGATAACGCGACTCATTGACTTTTGCTTTTGGAGAGTTTCCTTGAATTCGTGCCTTGAAGGCTTCGATGATATCTGCGATAAACAAATATTTGGCTAGTCCCTAGCGGCTGCAACGTCTTCAGAATCTGAAATTTATTCATACTACGAGCGTAAACAAATTTAAGGTGTTGTTATAAATAAACAACTGTGAGGTTAACTGTCAAAAATGTCATGTCAATATCTGGGTATGAATAACTCTTGGTTACAAAATTCGTTTATATAGCCCAATCACTAAATTATCTACATATGTAGCTTCAGAATAAGTAAAATGTGAAAAGTTCAATAAAATATGAGTAAATACATGCAAAATAATAGAACAATATTTTTAGATAAACCCATGACAATAAAAGGCTTGCGATTTTATTTAATTTACGATTATCTTACTGTAGAAACACGAAGAAAAGAAAAAACTATTAAAGTTCATAAACAATTTTTTTTTTTTTGCTTACATGCACCTATTGGTTTCCTAAAAATGTTCGATCTCGAGATTTTTATACTTCACGTCTGTACGCACGATTGCAGCCTAAACGGCTGTACAAGTTTTTTTCAAATTTCATATCTGGGGTCTCCATAGGTCACAATTCGAGGCGAATTCGGAATTTTCATTCTAATCACCAGATTAACGGTACTTTACTAATGGCCAATTTTGAAAAAAAAATTCTCGAATCGGCTCAAACTATTTTAATCAAATTCTATATTTGAGTTATAATGTTTGTATGCAATCAAATGGCGTACCAGGTTTTCACCAAAAAAAAAAATACGTATAACGGTACTTTACTCATTAACCGATTCTTACAAATTGTCTATTTCTCGGCTATCGCTCAAAAACATTTTTTTTAAATTTTTAACAAATTTAAAAAATATATATGCAGGGTCTTCCAATAGGGACTTCCGAACTTTGACAGTTGATAGCGGCCATATTGTTGAAGCTGCATCTGTCAAATTGGCTGTCATTTATTCAGTCTGTTTTGCCAAATCACCATGGACGGATATAGCGTTCAACAACACGTGCAAATAATAAAATTGTTTTATCAAAATGGGTGTTCTGTTCGGGCAACGTTCCGCGCGCTTCGTCCATTTGACGGTCGCCATAATCGTCCTTCCGAGAGGACTATTCGCAGTCTGGTGAATAAATGTGAGTCCACTGATTCAGTAAACGATCAACCAACACCCGTACGTCGACGAAACGCAAGATCTGCCGAAAACATCGCCGCTGTCCGTGAGAGTGTGCAGGAGAATCCGAGGCAGTCGGTTTCGCGTCGCTCACAAGAACTCGGCCTTTCGCAAACCACAACTTGGCGAATTTTGCGTCGTGACTTGGGTCTGCACCCGTACAAAATTCAACTGATCCAGGAGCTGAAGGTAAATGACCATAGACAACGACGTATGTTCGCTGAATGGGCTCTGGAGCAGTTGATAACTGACCCTAATTTTCATCGAAAAATCATCTTCAGCGATGAGGCCCATTTCTGGATGAACGGGTACGTCAACAAACAAAATTGTCGAATTTGGGATGATACCAATCCACATGAGATCCAAGAGCGTCCAATGCATCCCGAAAAAGTCACTGTTTGGTGTGGATTTTGAGCTGGCAGGGGTCCTCGCCACCACCGTCAACGGCGAGCGCTATAGGTCGATGATTACCAACTTCTTTTGACCTGAATTGGATCATATGGACACCAACGACATGTGGTCACATTGGAAATTCTGCACGAGCGATTCGAGGACATGGTCATCTCACGTGGAGGTGATGTGAACTGGCCACCGAGATCGTGCGATTTGACCCCATTAGACTTTTTCTTGTGGGGTTTTCTGAAGTCGCAGGTTTATGCGAATGAACCACAAACCACAGCGGCCCTCAAAGCCAACATAACCCATGCCATCGGTCAAATTCAGCCTGATTTATACACCAGAGTCATGGAAAATTGGACATTTCGGATGCGCGCCACCCAGAGAAGCCGCGGCGGACATTTGAACGATATTATATTCCATACATAATAGCATAGATTGCCTTTCAAACGAATAAAAAATTTCGATAATATCTCACACACACTTTGCTTTATTTAAATTTAAAGATAGGAAGCGCTTAATGAAAAACCCTTTGTAAGTATATTTCAAATCTAAGTTTTTTCAGATGAATAACATATAGGACGCAGTGTGCACTTCATTTTGTTGGTAAACATCGATGTCGAGCATAAGATGGGCGTCGCACATAATTTCTACCATGAATTCCAAGTGAATTATCAACTCTACGAAAGCTATTATTAACTAGGGTAGGTCCTACCTACCTACCTTAGTTAATAATAGTGGCGGTTCTAAGAACCCAATTAGAACTAGATGCCGTTTTGATACCACAACTCATGTAAACCTGGATATTAATGTGTGTTGATGAGAAGTCTCTAAATCTAACCTGTAGAATTTAAGAAAGTTATTAGTTCTTTAATATTTTTCCCTGAGAACTCCTCGAGTGAATTGAAAAATGGTTTTCCCAATGCTCGCTGCCTGGCCATAGCTAGTGCCGAAGAGGCGCATATATAGAGGGTGAGAGTTTATTTTTCGGTTGTGACCTTGCAACTGCGGCAATGTGTATTACGTGGGATACCTAATCTGGCTGCGCGGTCTCCTATTGACCAGTGTCCCGTGGTGATCGCTGTTATTCTGGCGATGTCCTTACGCATTCTGTTTAGGAAGTCATCTGTTTTTGCCTTGTTGTAGTTTGGCCACATCTTTCTAGATATGACACAGTTTGTTAGCCTAGCCCATCTGAGGTTGGCTTTTCTAAGGAAGATTGGGAAGATTTTTGCCTTGAATGCTCCCAGCGGAACGTGAACTGGTTCTGCGAGTGAACAGTGAAGGGCTGAGCTTTGCCTAGCCAGTCCGTCGGATTGTTCGTTCCCATGAACTTTACTATGCCCTGAAACCCAAATCAGGGTTATCCTGAATTGACCATCTAGCGAGGCTAGCTCCCTTCGGCATTATTAACTAAGTATTAACTATTTATAGCACACCTTTGATCAAAATTAATGGTATCATATCATGGGAAGAGTCACTCGGATTTTATGGGATGTTATACACTTTTATTGGTAGGACATGTGTACATTTGTGACTATTCCGAAGTTCAGTTCATGTTCTATATGTAGACATAACGACTGGAGTTAGTAGTAAAGTACTCGTATCGTCAAAATTTCTATTTGGCCTCGAATTCTAGCCTGGGTGTAGTTGAATGCTCTATATAAGATTCGGTTCGAAGATGTGTTTCTTGTTGCTCATTCACGGGGACCAAAATTACCCGTTATAGCTACAGCAAAGTATCTCCGAAAGTCAGAGAGTTTTGTGAGGAAGTGGATAAAATGATTTAACGAACATGGAAACGTTAACTATTTGCCAGAACGGAGACAAAGACCATTAATAATTATTAATATTTTTGAAAAAATTACCAGATTAAATGTTATTAGAAAAAGGTCACGAGATTTCTATCCTCCGTATTCAGAAAATTATCCGATACAAAGATATGAACTGGACTGAAATTATTTCCACTGACGAAGCTCAATTTTTTTAAACAATCCCTTGATACGTGTGTGGACTGCACATGGTGTAACTGTCGTCCAATGAACAGGGAAACATCCGAAAACTTATAAAGCAGAGGATCAAAGGAAAAGATGTAACGACAATAAAACAGCTTAAACTGCTTTTAAAAATAGTTTGGCGACAATTACCGCAGGAATATGCAGACAAATTGATTCAATTTGTCGAAAAAGGTGTGAGGTGATAATTTAGAATGGAGGAGACTGGCCAACATATAAAGTACTTTGCGCATTAAAAAAATGTTAAAACCCTTTAAAATAAATAATTTTGTTTCCCTAAATCAAGCGTTTGTTTTATTTTAAACCACACGTTTTTGTCAAACACACTGTACATGTATATTGGTGCAAGTACCTGCGACCTATTTTCAAGAAAGTATTTTTGGATGCCAGTAACGTTATTAGAAGTTTCCGCGGTTAAATTGAATCCTTTCAACTTCTCTAGCTCACATTACAATCGTAGAAAATGATTTGCAAAAAAGGGTTCTTTTTTTAAAATCAGGGAAACAAATACCCCGTTCCCACCTCCTCTCATCATTATCACAATTTGATGTCCGCATATTTGCTCAGATTATTCAGAGGTGCTCCCTTTTTACGAAATAAAATTAATATTCCAGATGGGTGGAGAATATGCAGATATAAAGTAAATATTCTCCATTACGGTGTTACGCAACGAAACAGTGAACATTGTTTAATAATTCATGATTACAAAAAGCTATAAAAAATGTACGTATGTTAAAAAGTTTAATTAATCATGGAAGGAGGAAACCATAAGTTATCCTTATATTTTTAAACGACTTGATTTCCTTCATTAAAACCCGAAACCACCAAAACCACCATCTCAGATATGAAATTATAAAAAAAAAAGTTATCTTTTCACTTAGCTTCGGGTCAAAACTTTGAAGAGCTAAGGAAAGGCTCTAATGAATGCATAAACCCTTTTTGTTTGGTTGAATTCTCTTCTATTTATATGGTTCATTTGCTTAATCTTTTTTTTTTTTTTTCTCTTAGTTTCAGAATACTTTCGGAACAGTGGGACGGGAATGTCCTCAAGGAGAAGGTTGACTTCACAAAATTGCTGGGGCGAAGCCCATGAACTGCAACACATTATTCCGATAAAATAGGAATTGCAACAATTGTGCATGCATTCACTTTCAATAATTACTCGTATATACTCGTAGAGATGTTTTAAGATCCAGAAGAATAAAGGAAATCAAATCTTCGTAAATCTTTATTATAGAGTTACATATTTATGTATATTTGTTATAAGAAGTTGAAACTCTAGCCAATTGCACTTTTATATATCCTTTGTTATGTATTAACGAATGTGTGAGTTATTAAACTGAGCTGCAAGAGATTTACGTACATAATAAATCTGTAAGCATTGAAATAAATGTTATATGTTAAGAAAACACCAGTATATTTTTAATAAAAATAATTTATCATTTTTTTGACACACAATTGGATCACTAGATTCATTGAATAAAATATAAAAACCAGCCTTTGAAAAATAAAGTATTTTTTCAGCAACGAGTAACACTCCGGATTAACCAAAGTTATGGTAAGCTTGTAATACTCGTATCAGGTCATCCCATAAATAATGCGGGTTTTCGATTCCATCGAATATTCTCACTAAGCCTCCCAAATAAAATTGTTCGTATGGCTTTTTTTTTTTTGTTTTTAATATTTATTATACAGCTATTTTTCACTCAGTATTTAGAACTCGAATTGAATAAACAGAGTGTTGTGTCAGATATTAACCATTGAAAGGGAAGTGACCAAGGAGCACAATATAATAAAAATCGTAATTCAGCGAAATTGCACGTAAATTAGGTGAAGTGCATGGCAAATATGTCATAAGTCAAAGCCAGTCCCAAAGATGTTTTAAGAAATAAATATAATGGCCGCACAGAAAGGCCAGTTAACCTGGATAATGACGTAATATTTAGGACCCTCTGTCAAGTTCGACCCAAATCAGCTCTATAGGGTTTAGGTCGAGTGATATAGTATTTCTCAGTGTTCCTTCTTATTCTCTTTGTTTCACGTTATCTCGGCTAAGCTTGAAAGAATGTTGCTGATCATTATTTGCATTAATGTGAGTACAGGGCCTATTCATCGCAAACCCGATGGTAAGGTGTGTTCTTCTAATAGTTGTCTGTACTTCTCCTTATTCATGGTTCACCGGCGGAAGAGAAACATCCCCAGACCATTATTGAACCACCGCCATGCTTGGTTGTTGGGACCACACAGCTAGGTAGCAGACCGCCGAACATAAACTCTCTTTTTTGGCCAACAACTTGGACTGGTCGAAAGTCTTATGGACTGCATAAGACTTTCGACCAGTCACTTGATTTCGTTTTGAGATCGTAGGAAAGGTTTCGTACAATTACTCGACCGTGAAGGCATGCGGCAGCTGAACGCATTTTGGTCGTTGTTACTGATACCTGCTTTAAATGCGAACTCTGCACAGATTTCTGGAGCTTTAAGCTGTCGGTCACTCTTTTTATAGTCTGGCCCTCTTGTTTTGATTTTAATTTGGGCCTTCCGCTTCTCTTCCGTGTCTTAGGAGTCGATAATGGTATCGTGCTCTGTTGACTTCTATATTTTAAGCTTATCTGCAATAGCACGCACTATATAGCTGTAAAGAGGCTATCTAATAGCTGTAAAGAGGCTATCAGGTTGAAAGAAGTAAGTTTTCGGTCTTATAAAGCCAACAAATCTGAGGAAAACCGAAAGAAGTTTAAACAAGCAAGAAAAGACTGCAATGCTCATATTTGACGTGTAAAAGTTTTACATGACCAAAAATTGAGGCAAAAAATCCTACAATGTCCCAAAGGTAGTAACAATTTTTGGTCATTCGTCAAAAATAGTAAAAATTTTGCCTCGCCTGCCATCCCTATGCTCATTTACAATGACATTCCAGCTGTGAGCTCCTTAGACAAAGCTAATCTGCTTGCTGCTCACTTTGCAGCGAATTCCACGCTGCCAGATAATGCTTGTCTCCACCTGTATTTGAGAGCGTCAAATTTTACATGGGACAAGTCCACTTTCGCACTAGTACAGTTGCAGGAGTACTCAAAGTTCGTAACATACACAAATCCGCTGGTCCAGGTGGTTCCCCCCCCATAGTTTTGAAGAGGTATTCTTCTACGCTGGTAAAACCTCTGCGTAAGCTTTTCTGTCTATCCAACTTTTCAGGGCCCTTTCCGAGAAGATGGAAAACAGCATTTGTCCAGCCCATCCCTAAAAAAAGGCGAATCTTCCTACCTGTCCAATTACCGACTCATTGCACTTACGTCCCTTCTTTCTAAGGTCATGGAAACCCTGATAAATCGTCAGCTTATAAAATATCTAGATTCACGAAAACTCCTTAATGACCGGCAGTGTGGTTTTCGTAGCAACAGGTCCACTGGTGATTTGATGGCATATCTCACCGAGAAGTGGAATCAATCTCTCCATCACTTCGGCGAAACTAAGATGGTTGCGCTTGATATTTCAAAGGCATTTGACAAAGTTTGGCATCAGGCTCTTTTGTCGAAAATGCGTGCATATGGTATCGATGAGTCTCTTCTTCAATGGATTAGAAATTGCCTTTCGGGGCGTTCAATACAAGCTGTTTTGGACGGCTTCAAGTCTGCAATTCACCAAATAAATGCTGGTGTTCCCCAAGGCTCTGTTTAGTCTCCGACTCTCTTTCTTATTTTTTATAAATGATCTGTTGTCTGCAACTTCTAATCTAATCCATTCCTTCGCTAAAGACAGTACCCTCAGTTGTTCATATTCGTTCCCTAACTCACGTCCTTGCTCTTCGGCCGTAGAAGGGGAACGGCAACGTATGTTAAACACGTTAAATTCCTACCTGGACAGCATAATTAAATGGGGTTCAACCAACAGAGTGGAATTTAATGCTTCCAAAACACAATTGCCATTCTCGGTATGTGTATTAATAACCATCTTCAAAGGAATAATCACATATTCGAGGTCGCCAAAAATGCTGCAAAATGTCTAGGATTCCTTAAACGGTGCAAGAAATATTTTACCCCGTCTGATCTGGCCTCAATTTATAAGGCATCCATCCGCCCTAAACTGGAATATAACGCCCATTTCTGGTCTGGTGCACCCAAGACCGTTTTGCACATTCTTGATAGGGTGCAAGATCGCGCGTTAAAACTTATAGATGATAGAGACATTGTGGATTCCATTCATTCACTAGAACATCGGAGAAATGTCTCATGCCTCTCCCTGTTTTATCGTTTTTTCCATAAAAAATGCTCCAGCGAAATAGCCAGTTGCATTCCTCCCCTTCAAAATTTCACCCGCAATACGCGACATGCTTCGAATGCACATCAGTTTACCCTAAAGCCAAACTTCGATCGTACTGTCAAATATAGGGATTCATTTATAAGCCGAACAACACGAATGTGGAACGGTCTACCAGGCTCTGTATTTCCCCATCACTACAACCTTCAAACATTCAAAGCCAACGTGCATAGGTACCTCCTCTGTTCCTCTTCCCCTTTTCCCTGACGCTTGTGCCCTGAACAATTAAAGGGTATTAATACTCGCTTTGGCGCACGCAGATTATAAAAAAAAATATGCCCTTCTTTATGGAAGATTATTATGCCAAAACGTTCAACTTCACTTTTTTCCTTGTTTCTTTCTATCTTTATCAGTTAAAGTTTCAAGACTAACTGGCGCCGGAAGAATACGCAACCTGCCTTTATAGTTAGAAAACAAACCTAGTTTTTTTC
Organism: Pocota personata; assembly: GCA_963082735.1. Taxonomy (NCBI): domain Eukaryota; kingdom Metazoa; phylum Arthropoda; class Insecta; order Diptera; family Syrphidae; genus Pocota; species Pocota personata. The sequence continues at coordinate 69,604,016 of OY720431.1, forward strand.
CAAAAAATGCCTGAATTGTAGTTTTTTTGGGAAAATTTTGAACAAAAAACCAAATTATTTCCATTCTATCGTGGGTTTTATAATAAGTTAATGACGTTTGCAGTTTTGTTTTATTACTCCCTATATTGGTTTGTGCCTTAATTATGCTCCTTTTTCTTAAAACCCTTTATCTGTTTTGAGATGTAATAATGTCTACTGTTGACCCTAACAGGATTTGAAAGAATTTTGTTCATTTCAGTCTTGCACAGATAGATACACGTAAATTTGAAAAAAAAAAAAAAATAAATAAAAACAAATTGTTTGTCCGTCCGGAAACTTATGTACGACAGTGTACATACATATGTACATACACAGCACGTGGCTTCGCTCTTTGTGCTACCTAGCGCTTTTTCTTTTCTGACCTCCCCGCTAGCTAGCAACTATTATTTTGCTATGTTATAGGGCGGACGCACACTTTCCACGCAGATTGCGGAAATGGAAAGTCGGGAAATGGAAGGCTTGATGATTGAATGTCCAGACGCGGTGTCTGATATGGTGACAAGTAACGAGGGAGCAGAACCCTTTAATAAGAGCTCACGAAGAGAAAATATAGCAAAAGCACATAAGTATGATACTTTAACAAAATGTGCTGACTATTTGTGTGAATACGAAAGTATTTACGAGTAGTTTTTAAAGGCAACCAATTCAATCACACAAATTTTTGTATTGTATAAAGCACTAGTATAGTGGACACTTCCAAATTCGTCCGAACCAAAAAAGAGTTTAAGGCACAAAACTTAAGAAACTGATTGCGAGTTGATCCGGGGTATAACTCCCGCAGGTTTTTTTTGAAACAATCAAAACTACAGACCTTTCATATTTCGTCTCTTACATCGTTTCGCTGCATCTATTCTAGTTTTTTAAGTTTTTCATCACCAGTAGCCATTATATCTCGACTTTATGTACGTTCACTATGTTCACTAATCGGCCATTTCATACCTGACATTCATACAAACAGACTGGCAGGCATAGTGGTACTTCTTTTTAAACTGTGTACTACGAAATGCAACATATTAGTAGAAAGTGGCAATTTTTCACAAAATGTGTTAATTTTTTTTGCTAAGTTAAAAGAAAATTTCAGTGCAGGCGTAGTATAGCAACAGTGGGTACCACTTGATTTGTGTGACCAAAATCTGCAGCAACTAATGCTCTACATTACTTTCTCTTTTAAATTTTGATCCATCCTCAACAGAATTGTGACTGGCCATGAGAAAAAAGTTGTTTAGACAGTATCCATCAGATAAACCGCCCAAAGCCAAAGGGGTTATGCTCTCTATCTCGTCGAATATGCATGGATTGCCAAACCATCACAAAGGCGTATTACGGTCAACAATTAGACCCATTGGATGCAACTTTTGAAGAAAGCATTGATTAATCGTCGAGTGATACTCTTCCTACAAGACAATGCCATCTGAGAATAAAAAAATCAGACACATATCAAAAGTTCACTGAATGCGTTTTTCATTTCTAAACTAGAAACATTTTTAAAATGGAATAGATCAGAAACATACATACGTTGATTGCCATCATTAGGAGTGAAATTTATTCACACTCAGCCATTAATATATAAATATTTACGGACGATATGGAATTCTTAGGGTCAGCTTTTGAACACCAGGAGTAACAAGAAAACTCCGGGTGTTCACATTATAAAAAAAAAAAAAAAAAAAAAAACGTTCGGATTATTCACCCTCAAGAACAATTTTTTTTTATTATTATTATTATTGGCGTGCGCCAAAGGGGATATGAATACAGGGCACGGGCGTCCATTAACTGAGGTTTAATGTTGAACATTTTAGATGCGTTTCCCCAATTTCCTAAAATTTAAAATCAAATTCGTCATTCACCTTATAGACAATTTCAAATCCTTAAATTTCGATTGAATGAAATAAACAAATTATTTATTTACCATTGAAAGTTTCGACGAATTAATCAAACCTGGCCTTTTTTACGTCAAGAATAAGCCTGTGGTTTCATGGAATGATTCACCACCTACATACATACGAGTACGTAAACATTAACTCACCTCTTCATTTTCACATACTCAAAGCGATTGATTCGCAGCAGTGCGCGAAGATATATAAATGGAGGAAGTTCTTGAAAAATAGGAAAATCGGAAACCAGTACAGAACCTCGATATCATAAGGTACAAGAGGACCGAATTATGTGTGTATGTATGAATTAAGGCTAGGCGCATACTGCGACACTTTAGCAGTGCGACTAAATAATCGCAACAATATAACCTTATGATCTGTGTGATTGTGACGGCTAAAAAATCGCTCCTTCAAAACAAACGCTACTGAATACATTTTCACTGCAACACGCCTGTCGCAAAAACATACATATGTGTATCGTTTCGTACATACATATACCCGACATTAAAGCGCTCCATTCTTTCTTGACATTCTTTAATTGCATCGTCCATGGCGGATTTGAATAACAGAGGGCTTAAGATACTACCTCCTTCTGAAGTTTTAAATTTGTCTGACATTCTATTGCTAGTTATTATGACATTTCCTTATAAATGCTTTTAATGGCACTTATAAGGCCATATTTCTGGGGCTGCTCCAGATTTTCCTCCTACTGATTGTATCGAATACCTTCTTCATATTTATGAAACAAGTGTATTCCTTCCCTCCTTTTTCAGTTTTTTAACCATAACCTGTCGAAAAGTGTTGCCTTGGATGCTATGAGCCGATCGAAAGCTTTGAATATCCGAAAGTTGCCCTTCCACAGTATTTCTGAGCCTGCTTTCGAGTATCATCTCGTATACTTTTAGAGCCGTGGGAAACATAGTTATGCCTCTATATCCATATTTCCACTTCTCTGGGATTTTTCGCAATTCCTTCTCACATTCTTCTCCGAGGTGTAATCTCATCGACGCCGGTGCTTTTGCCAGCTTAATTCTTTTGAGTGCTTCATTAAGTTGTTCTTCATTTATAGCTAATAAATTCATGATTCGTCATGCACTGCGATCATATTTCTCTTTTGCATATCTTTGCACCATTTGACACATGCCTTCAGTTTCCGTTAAATTATGAAGTATCGAAGTTGGCGCTTCATGGCCAAACACTGAACGAAGACTTTAAAGCACTCTAACGAAGTTAGCTAATTCTTAAAATCCTATCAAATGACGCCAAAATGTCAATAAAATGCAATCAAATATATATTCGGAGGGTCTAAAAAAAAAGTTCGCTAAAAAGATGTTAATTTATTAGCTTTTGAAAAAAGAAACGTTAGTTGTTGGTATTCTATTCGGATTTCGACGTCAACTCAAGTCAGTTCAAATTTTTCACGAATGCCAAAATACATACGAGTATCCCCTGTAACTAAATCCAAGAGGTTTCAAAGATTCCCCGGTTGTGCATTTTTCTGTGGAGAACGAGCGAGGGTGAACCCAACAATTGACGAAGATCCAAGAATGAAAATGATAGGTGATGATCTGGCTTGGGTGCCATGGCTGCGTCACGATTATTAAATCATCACTTCCAATACTCGAATAAACCAACGCATTTTGCCCAATTTTTCACTGAAGAAAATCTGACCTACTTTAGCGGATATCCCCCAGTTAAAACAACTGCTATGATAATTTGAATACTGAAACATGTTAACAACACGTTTTCAAAAATTTGTTGAGAAACCAGAAAATATAACTTCATTGTTAATTTTTTCACCTACACCGTACTGTTAAACAGTCAACACTTGGACTGTAGAATCCTCTTTATATGACCTATCACCTCTGGAAGTTTGATTGTTGGAACCTAAACATTTTTATAACAACAATTTACATGACAGGTACATATTAGAAAACAAATATTAGGCCATTCTGTGCTCAATTGTTGTCTAAACCACTAAAATTTGTACACAATGAAATCTTTAACAGTTTACGCTCTGCACTCATTTCTGTTAAATTTATAATTTTCTATAAAATGACCAAATACCTTGAACATAATTTTTATTTTATTTTTTTTGATAGCTCGTAGAATTTCAATCAGAAGGGAAAAAAAGAGTTTTAATTTTAACATAAACATTCCGCATATGATAACTCTGACAGACATTCAGGCTCACTTCTGGCCAAGGACACGAAGACATCACAACAGACAGACATAATGTAAGGGTAGTAAATGATTTTAATTAACTTGACCCACGATAAATTCTGAAAACAACAGCAACAGGGATTAAATTATTTGTCCCACTCTCTTTCTGAATTATACCTAATATGTGAATAAACATACAGCAATCTTAAAATCCGTCTGGACCGGATCACATGATACCCTATCTAATCCACTCCTAATAATGTGGAAGTGGCAATGCAATATCTTTCTACTCGATGGATATTTCTGCAATTTTAAAGAGATTTAAAAAAAAAAATCACAACATTTTCTTATAAGAAAATGGGCGTGGCTGTCACTATTTGTAACCAAAATTCGCGGATTCTGATTAGATATTCGCAATTAAGACTTAACCATGGCTGGAATAAGCTAAATATATTTTTTTTTTAAGAAAACGCCCCCTAAAAGTGGACGTGGTCAAGTATAATGTAGGGACGAAATGTAGAGAAAACCAATGATTACATATTTTGTGAGGATATTCAGTAACCCAATAGTTCGGAATGAGCTCCGTCACTCATGGTGAATCGTCAGTATTGAGCTTCAAAACGCATATGGTTATTTTCCATTAGTTGTTGAGTCAATTATAAACCTTTTTTAATTATTTTAAACAAACTTGCCGGAGACATTCCAAATTCTTGGGCACGGCGTCTAATGGAGGTGTCCGGACTTTCATCAATATTGCCTTTCATTTGAACAATATTTTGTGCTGTACCTATCATACGAACTCGGCCAGATTTCACCGTACCTGCCAGTGTATACTGAGTTTCAGAGTTATTCATTACGAGTATAAGCTGAATGTTGGACTTGCTAGGCATATGATTTAAACCGAAAAAAATAAGCAAAATTTCTTCGTGTTTTCACAATTGAACGATTATTTAGATAAAATGTTTTGATAACTTCAACACTTTGTTGAGTCGTTAGATGCTCCATAATATATTGTTATCGACTGCTCTTCACGACTGTCAAATGCGAACTGACAAATGCCAACTAAACTAGAATGGCGGCCAAACAACGTCGATTTGTGACCAGCATTAAATTTTATGTCGATCCAACCACTTGTTGGGCTTTAAATTTTGAGCTAATTTGGTATATAACCTTATCAGGTGCAGAAGCAGTACAAGTGTATACCAACCGGTCCACTTCTTAAAAAATGCGTTTTTATAAAAATGTTTACTAGAAACTGAAGCCTTAACAAAATATATAGATGTTCGCATTCTCTACAGTTTGTCCAAATATTACATAATGCCACACCCACTTTTAGGGGATATCGTGCTTTCAAAGCTATTTACTGTGATGATTAAGTCCTTAAACACAAATTATGTGGTGAAATCTCTTAAAAATTGATAGAATATCTCCTGAGTAGAAAGATTGCATTGTATTTGACCGAGAGGTTTAGAAGATGAGGGATAGGGTATCACATTGTAACGTTTCTATGTGTTTTTTGACTGTTTTCTTGATTTGATTTTCAGAGTTGCGGTACTTAAAAGGTAACAAAAAGTGAAAACCCAATCCTTATAGTGAGAGTCAGTTGCCTGTCAATCTGTCTGTCACAGCCTCTCGACCCGTTAGACGTAGAAGGTCAGACAGTTCTAAAATTTTGGAAAAGTGGAAAAACAAAAAAACTTTAAAAGTTATGCACATTAATCCCTTATTACCAGAAGTTTTGTCTAAGAAATATATTGAAGAACATAACGTGTGCATACCTGGAATAATATTCCAGCACTGACAAAAAAAAGAAAGAAAATTATACTGTAAAATATCCTCCGGAAATTAAAGAATTGGTGAAAGAAAAAAGGAAAGCGCGAAAAAAGTGGCAACAAACTCGTTTCTCACAACATAAAGCACATGCAAATCCTTTATGGGACTTATTAGAAAAAAAAAAAAAAAAAAAAAACAACAAAAGATTTTAAAAATCGTGCAATAAACTTTGAAAATCTAACAGGGGAAAAATATTATAATTATTCGCTTTGGAAAGTGGTGAAGGGCATTAAAAAACCACAGATGCAAGTCCCGCCAATCAAAAAAAAAAAAAAAAAATAATGGCGAATACGCCAAGAATGATAAGAAAAAAACCGAAATCTTTGCAGCCCACCTGGAAGAAACGTGTAAACCGTTCGGTGGTCAACCAGACATAACACTTGACAACTATACAATAGCTAGTGCAACGCTGGTTGAACTCAAACGGGAAATAAAACAATTGAAACCTAAAAAAGCTTTTGGATACGACTTAATCACAGGAGAGGTTCTCAAAGAATTACCTAGGAAAGCGGTAATTATATTTTTTTGTATATTATAAACGCTGCTCTTAGACTTAAGTATATTCTAAGTCAATGGAAAATCGCAGAAGTTATAAGGGTTCCAAGCCACCGATTGAAAAAAGTCATATAGACCGATCTCGCTTCTTCCAATTATATCCAAAGTCTTCGAAAGAATATTGCTCAGCCGGTTGCAGCCTATTATCGAAGAAAGACATCTTATTCCTGATAATCAGTTCGGATTTACGAGTAGATGCAAGCATTCTACTATTGAACAAGTACTACAAGTAGAATAACCGATGTAATTGAAAATCTTTTGAAGAAAAGAAAAAGATTTGCTCTAGCTTATTTCTAGACGTTACTCAAGCCTTTGATAAGGTGTGGCACGAAGGCTTGGAGTCCAAATTGCGACAAGTTTTTCCTGCCTGGGTGCACTTCCCATTAGTTCGTATGATAACTTTCAACTTGTTCTTTCAAGTAGTTTCTTTACACGAATTTTTGCAGTAGACGCCTTGCGTGTTTTTCGTTAAAATGGATAAACTTGAATATCGTGCGGTGATCAAATTCTTCATTTTGGATGGGTTAACCCCTAAGGAAATTCATCCAAAGTTGACAAAAGTTTACGGGCACTTCCATGTCAACCGTTAAAAAGTGGGCAGCTAAATTTAAACGTGGTCGCACGTCCCTCTACTTGAAGGACGGCCAAAAACCGCAACCACACCCGAAACCATCGAAAAAGTGCATGATATCGTGTTGGACGATAGGCGAGTGAAGGTAGAAGGAGATAGCTGAGGCTGTGTGTATATCGGAAGAGAGGGTGCGAAACGTCTTGCACAAAAACTTAGGGATGCGAAAACTCTGCGCAAGATGGGTGCCGCATTTGCTGAATGCCGACCAAAAGCAAATGCTCAAACGATTTTCACGGCAATCTTTGGACCGATTCAATAGGGATCCGACCGATTTTGTGAGACGATTTGTCACCATGGGTGAGACATGGGTCCACCACTACACGCCAGAAACGAAACAGCTGTCGAAGCAGTGGGTGGAAGCCGGTGGTTCAGCGCCAAAGAAAGCGAAGTCATGGCCAGTGTGTTTTGGGATGCGAAAGGGATCCTGTTAATTGATTACCTTGAGAAAGGCAGAAAAATTACAGGTGAATATTACTCCAACCTTCTTGACCAGTTGGATGTCAAAATTCGAGAGAAGAGGCCTGGCTTGAAGAAGAAAAAAAAAATCATCTTTCACCAGGACAATGCACCTGTACACAAGTGTGCGTTGGCGATGGGCAAACTGCGGGATTTGGGGTACGATTTGCTCGGCTATCCCCCCTATTCACCTGATTTGGCACTCTCAGAATTCCATCTGTTCCCAAACTTGAAGAAATTTATTTCTGGGAAGCGCTTCACATCCAATGCAGAGTTGAGATGAATATTTTCACAGCCTTACAGACTCTCACTTCCGAGAAGGAACACTGATGTTGGAGAAACGCTGGACCAAGTGTGTTCAATTCAAGGGAGATTATGTAGAAAAATTTAATCATTTTTTAACTGAAAATCGCAGTCTTTCATTGTCAGGTCGAGAACTTTTCACCTTGCCCTCGTATCTCGCCAATAGACTCTTCCGTGTCAAACACAGTATCGATTATTCAGAATTTAAAGAAATAGCGGCTGGGATACCGCAAGGAAGTGTTCTAAGTCCGCTCTTGTATCCGTTGTATACTCGTGATATACCGCAAGAAGGAGGCACCACATTAGGTACATTTGCCAATAACACTGCCATTTTGGCGACGGGAAAAACTATAGCAGAAACCACCAACAAGTTGCAAGAAGCATTAAATAGGGTAAATGAATGGACACAGACTTGGCGAATCGCGCTCAACAAAACCAAATCTATTCATGTAAATTAAACCTCTAGAAAAGTAAATACTTTACCTATATTAGGTTCGAATTCCTTTTTCAAACGAGGCTAAACACCTCAGGATGACACTTGACCCAAACTGAAGTCGCAAGTGAAAAAGAAATGCAAAGAACTCGAAAATAAACATAGAGAAATATGCCGGTTACTTGGAAAATATTCCAAGCTTAACGTAGAGAACAAATTGCTCTTATAAAAGCTAGTGCTTAAATCAATGCGTGTGGACATATGGTATACAACTTTAGGGTTGTGCCAGAAAAATCAGTTAAAATATTTTACAAACTTTTGCAAATAAAGTGCTGAGGAATTGTCGGAATTGCCACTGTGGAAGACGAAATTAAAAACTTTGCGCGAAATCACAAAACACCAATGCAGTTCTACAAATTCTAGATGAACAAAATTTATTGCGCCATTTACAAAGAAAAACGCAACATTTTTATGAGGTTAGTAATGGAATACAATATCTGCCAAATGTCCGCCTCGGCTCTGCCTACAAATAGTCACCCTTTTGATGAAATTTTTCAGTACGTTTTCGCATAATTGCGGCTGTATTTTGCGAATAACAGCTCTGATATTCTCTTTTAGTGCATGAATCCTTGATGGAGCATTGGCGTAGACTTTATCTTTAACATAGCCCCAAACGAAAAAGTCTAATGGTGTTAAATCGCACGATCTCGGCGGCCAATTGAAGTCTCAATTTCGAAAAATCACACGTGCAGGAAATTTGTCACACGATAGAGCCATTGTTTCACCAGCTGTGTGGCATATGGCGCTGTATGCTGAAAATAAACATCGTCCACGTCCATAGTATCAATTTCAGGCAAAACAAAGTCGGTCAACATCGTTCGGTAACGCAATCCGATGAAACGGTCGCACCAGCATTATTTTCTCGAAAAAGATGGCCCAATGACACCGATATGCCAGCTCAAAAACCGCACCAAGCTTTCACTCCTTGTGGATAGACAGGTTGTTCCACTATTTCTCTCGGGTTTTCGGAGCCCCAGATGCGACATTTTTGTTTGTTTACGTACCCAGACAAATGGAAATGAGCCACATCACTCAGAATAATTTTGTGTACAAAAAACATGATCTTGTTAATTAATTTCCAGCACCCAATCAGCCAAAGTACGGCGTTGTGCGGGCCCGCTGTTTCAACTGCACCTTACAAGCATGTAGGCCAAGATCTTTATGCAAAATGCAATGCAAAGTGGTTGCGGATAGGTCCAATTCCTGTGATGGTCTCGAAATGGATACACCTGGGTTTTCAGTCACACTCTCAGCTACGGCGGCAATATTTTTAGCTGACCTTGTCGAATGAACACGAGTTGGAGTCTTCACATCACTAACCTGTCTGAGAATCTTCGAAAGTCGGATGTTAACAGTACATGGGATCATGTGGACCTCATGGACATATTAACCGACTTTCCCGAGCTAAATATTCTCAGCACGGTTTCTGACTTTACGCCCAAAATCACTCTACTTTGGTAGAAGGTGGATCAAGAATAAATTCAGGAGTTGACGCCGGTGTGTATGGACCCAATTATAAGATCACGAAATCACTTGGAAAGAGTCCTAGTGTTTTCCAAGCCGAGTTTTACGCTATTGAGACCTGTGCAAATATAAACTTGAAATCAGGAATCAAAGGTGCCGCCATACACATATTCACCGACAACCAAGCGGCGCTTAAAGCACTGATCTCCCACCTGATCAGTTCAAAATCAGTTCTAAGCTGCTTCGACAGTTTACAAAACCTGGTCCGATACAATAAAGTGAAATTGTGGTGGGTACCAGGTCATGTCGGCGTTGACGGCAATGAAAATGCAGATCTGCTAGCCAGAAAAGATTCCTCTGAGTTGTTCATTGGACCTGAACCCTTTTGCGGAATATCGGATTCTGCCTTCAAACTATACTTAAACAATTGGGAACGCAACATGTGCATTTCCCATTGGAATAACACCCAAGTTAAAATACAGCAGAAATGACATGTGAGCTTCCTTACTGGTCACTGCCATCTACTCTACCACCTAAATAAAATAAAAATTTCAGAGGATATCACCTGCAGCCTCTGCCTAGAGGAGGACGAAACTGCAGAACACATACTATGTGAGTGTGTAGCTCTGTGCAGAAATAGGAGTAGTTTCTTTCTTAAGGAGATAATATCTCCATTAGACCTAAGGAACTCCCCGCAGCTGTAATTATAGCTTTCATAAGGAAAGTTGAAGTACTGCTGCCCTAAAAAGTGGTCTTTGGCATAATAGATCTCTCTGGTTGCAGTGCCTACACGCCATTTGTTTAAAAAAAAACCTGTCCGAGACGTTCAAATTTATCGATTAAATTCACTATGGCTGTACGAGAAGACGTTCGATGATGACCAAAAGCAGTGCGAACTTTACGAAACGTTTCTGCGATATTTTCACCGTTTTTGTAGTGAAATTTCACTACTTTGACACGTTGTGCGAGTGTGCATCGATCCATATTTAATAACCTTACTTATCGAAAGTTATCGCAATGATAGTTGATTGTTGGCAATTCAACAATGGCGCGAAATTTAAAATGACACCTCTTGTTGAATGACCCTATATCTATGAGACGTAGTGTATATAAGCAATTAATTTGGTATTCTTTGTTGACCTTATTCAGGTTTTCTGTTTAATAGTCATCAATCTCCGAATTTAAGTAGCTTTGCATGTGGCAGTTAACATATTATTTGAAGATCGTAGTCCTCGTTTGCTACACTCACACCGCTGAATTTGTAAAAGAACACACGAATGTTCATTAGCGGGTAGTGGAGCTGGTGCCTCAGTTGATAAATGAGCTTTCCGAATAATTACACAGTTTCTAAGAACATTTATCAATGGAAAGGCCTACTGGGGAGAGTATAATACCGAATCTACACTGGTTTTATTTCTTACAAATTTTATTTCTTGGAAAAAGATAATTGTAAGAAAAGGGATATTTTATAGAATGAAGAGATAAAGTAGACATTTTCCCAAGGGTAACCCGACAGATATCTAATTCTACGGTATTCACACGTACGTACGAAAGAAAACTTTTTAATTTAGTTCAAAAAGTCTCATTTAACTGGATTAACTTTAGGTGCGATGAAACATGTTATTTCTTCTGAATCTCAAAGGCAAAGGCATTTATTAACTTTCTCATCCAATAAAAAAAAAATCAAGGTATGTTGAAGTAAAACCATACAGCTGCTTAGACTGGAACCCGACGTCCTCTAACAGGATTATGAAGATTGATCAAAATCGCAGAAGTAAACATTTTTGGGAAACCAATACTTTTCTCGAAAACGAGGAGCATAAAAGAATAAAATGGTGTTAAGCCAATGAATATATAAATCATATTATGTAGTTCATTATAAATACATAACAAACTTACATATAAACATGTACTCGTAGCTACACAAATAATAAATGCCAGTAGACATGTGGAAGATCCGCTCATGCGAACTTATACGAACAAAATAAATACGTTTTTGTTTTTTGGGGTATGCAATCTGCAAAGTTATGTACCTATATGTGAGTATATAAGGTATAGGAAATGATACGAAGGCATGCAAATTACGATACTTTACCGCTCCACTGCTTCATTCACCGTATTAAACGTACAAAATGACTAAGAACCAGTATGCGTTCTAGTACTTAAATTTTTGCGTAAATACTTGAACGAATATTTGCAAATTGAGCTAGGACATGTACTATGCGTAGGTGTATTTACAGAAATATATTTGCTATAGCAGAATACATACGTGGTGGGTAGTTAGGGTAGGTAAGATATACATATAAAATGTAGTATTCGTGGTGCTGGATAATGCGATTGGTGGTTTTTCAAGTTATGGAGTGGTTTATTAAGTTGTTTCTTGACGAAAAGAACTACATGTTTAAAATTGGATTTTTGGTAAAAAATGAGGAGGATCAATAGGCAATTTCCAGAGAAACTTGGTTGTGCAAACTTTTTATTTTGTACGTTTAGGTTAGGTTAGGAGACAAGACTCGACTTATCCCACTTAGGTCCTTGTGGACCCATTGTGATGCCCAATGTGAGGTTGATTCCAGTTCCGGTGCTGGGTCTCTACCTTACTGCTTGTTGGTAATAAGGGTCTCCACCCATCGTGACGTCCTCAGAAACCTGGAAAAATAGTTCTTTTATGTAATGTTTTCCTAAAGTTTTGTTTCTCAAGTGACATAGGACATTGGCAGAGAAAGTGAGGTGTATCCATGAGAGCCTCTTCTTCACCGCAGCCTCTACATATATTGTCATCGTTGAGTTTAAGTTTCATTCTGTTGTTTCTTAGAAGGTTGTGGCCAACTTCTTTAGAAGTTTATTGGTTCTGGGTTTGTTGTAAAGGGTCTTTCATTAAGCGCTTAAATTTAAATAAAACAAAGTGTGTGTAAGATATCATCGAAATTTTTCATTCGTTTGAAAGGCCTTTCGATGCCATTATGTATGGAATATAAAATCGTTCAAATGTCCGCCGCGGTTTCTCTGGGTGACGCGCATCCAAAATGTCCAATTTTCCATGACTCTGGCACATAAATCAGGCTGAATTTGACCGATGGTATGGGTTATCTTGGCTTTGAGGGCCGCTGTGGCTTGTGGCTTATTCACATAGACCTGCGACTTCAGAAAATTCCATAACAAAAATTCTAACGGGGTCAAATCGCAAGATTGGTCAGTTCACATCACCTCCACGTGAGATGACCATGCCCTCGAATCGCTCGTGCAGAATTTCCAATGTGGCGTGAGCTGTGTGGCACGTAGCGCCGTCCTGTTGAAACCACATGTCGTTGGTGTCCATATGATCCAATTCAGGCCAAAAGAAGTTGGTAATCATCGACCTATAGCGCTCGCCATTGACGGTGATGGCCCGGCCAATGTCTCAAAGAAATATGGACCGATGACGCCGCTAGCCCAAAATCCACACCAAACAGTGACTTTTTCGGGATGCATTGGACGCTCTTGGATCTCATGTGGATTGGTATCGTCCAAAATTCGACAACTCATCCATTGATCCAGAAATGGGCCTTATCGCTGAAGATGATTTTTCGATGAAAATTAGGGTCAGTTTCCAACTGCTCCAGAGCCCATTCAGCGAACACACGTCGTTGTCTATGGTCGTTTACCTTCAGCTCCTGGATCAGTTGAATTTTGTACGGGTGCTGACTCAAGTCACGACGCAAAATTCACCAAGTTGTAGTCTGCGAAAGGCCGAGTTCTTGTGAGCGACGCGAAATCGACTGCCTCGGATTCTCCTGCACATTCTCACGGACAGCGGCGATGTTTCCGGCAGATCTTGCATTTCATCGACGTACGGGTGTTGGTTGATCGTTTACTGAACCAGTGAACTCAAATTTATCCACCACACTGCGAATGGTCCTCTCGGAAGGACGATAATGGCGACCGTAAAATGGGCGAAGCGCGCGGAACGTTGCCCAAACAGAACACCTATTTTGATAAAACAATTTCATTATTTGCACGTGTTGTTGAACCTTCCATGGTGATTTGGCAAAACAGACTGAATAAATGACAGCCAATTTGACAGATGTAGCTTCAACAATATGGCCGCTATCAACTGTCAAATTTCGGAAGTCCCTATTGTATTTGTACAATTGCGTACATATGCACCTTACGGGAAACAGACACCGCGGGAAACTCTTTATCATTGATATCAGTTTTGTTCAGCGCCGCCGAGTCAGCAGCAGTTCCCACGTATTTTAAGTTTTATGTAATAAGAGATCAGGTAATATTAGTATGCGTGTCAGCATAATTTATACTATAAAAATGTGTGAAATAAAATTTTACGTAGGATTTGAGTACGACAACTCCAACAGAAAGGTGTATTAATTTCAAACTATAACCACCCCCCCACCAGTGGTAAGGTGGTCTTAGTTAGACATAATAATATATCAACAGTATTTTAGCCGAAGCTTATATCACATGTGGTAAGTGAGTTCCACCTATTGTTGGCTGTCATTAGGATCTCACACACAACTCGCTCCCTGAGATTACAGAGTGGAGGCTTAATCCATTGGAGTGCTCGATTGTGGCCTTTGCTTACAAGTTCGTCAGCTATCTCATTTCCGGTTATATCCCTGTGACCGGGGACTCAACAGAGAGTAATACTGTGCTGCGAGACAAGAACCTTTTACGACAGCATCGAACTAGCTTGGGCTTGATTTCAGTAGCAAAAATTGCTTTACTGGCCGCCTGACTGTCAATAAAAATGGTGATCCAGGACCTCCACTTGGAAGGCACTGCTGCGATCAGGAAGTCTAATTGAGCTATGTATGTTTAGTTTTGCGTTCCTATATCCATCTTTGACCAATCCGTGTAGATAGATATAAACTTGTCTTTTTTTGGTTCATTGGTTTTCCATTTTTCTCTACTTGGGAAAGTGCAGGAGAATGGTTTTTCGCTATGGTGACGTATAATCACTGTTTAAGTCTTCACATATGAGTTTCTTTAGAACTTATGCATGTCCTACGAGATCTTGAGTTCCTCAAGACACTCATAGTGGCAGATTTCTGCATGTACAGGTCTACGGGCAGAATGTTGAGAATTGTTTTCAGCCCTGCTGCCGGCGTTATTCTCATCGCGCTGGTTGTGCCTATGCATGCTAGTCTCTGTATTTTTGTCATTGCCCTAAGATTGGTTGCATTGTCTGCAATTCACTACCAGATTACATTGCCATACGCGAGCATTAATCTATTCATTCACAGAATTATCTTAGGTCCCTACTTTCAGCCGAAGATTCCATTGCAAGTGTAGAAAGCGGTCGCTGCCTTTTTTACTCTTTCATCCCTATGTAAAAACACGCTGATTATATCCTTCCCGCTTTGGTAGCCAAGCTTCAACCTGGGATACTTTCCACAAACTTGACGGGAGGTAAACGTGGTGTTTATCCCTAAGCTAAAAAACAAACAAAGTGAGTTGCCTAAATCCTACCGTCCAATCAGCTTATCATCGTTTTTCTTGAAAACCATGGAAAAACTAGACATGCATTCTCGAAGAAACAAGACCTCTGCACCCTTGTCAATACGCGTACAGAAAATAGCGATCTGTGGAAGGTGCTCTGCAAAATCTGGTCCCCCAAATAAAAACCGCCTACCGTACCTTCCTTCACATCGAGGGTGCTTTTGACAATACAGGTTATTATTCTATCACTAATACCATGAAATGCAAAGAAATCGATCATCCAACAACCAGCTGGGTTAGGACCATGCATGATATCCGCATTTTGACATCAACATCAGGAGGCGTTTCTGTGACGGTCTCTGTAGCAAAAGGCTGCACCCAAGGCGTCATTCTCTCGCCTCTACTATGGTCTCTGGTCGTGGATGACCTACTGGTAAGACTTAATAGGTTGTGCTTTAGTGCTATATGCTATGCAGATGATGATGCTGATGAGGACAATGGTGTCAACTTATGCAAGCTGCGCTCCTTAAAATTTCTGACTGGTGCGCTAGAGAAGGTCTATCGATCAGCCCTAGCAAGGCAGTTGTTGTACCTTTCACAAGAAAAAAGAAATTTAACCTTAATTCAGTTGCCCTAAATGGGGAAATTATTGGTTTTTCTGACAAAGTGAAATATCTAGGAACTATCCTCAATAAGAAACTTAACTGGAACTGCCACATTAAAAACAGAATTGCAAAAGCGACCAGGGCCATGTGGGCCTGTTGTCGTATGTATGGCTAAACTTAGGGTCTATCCCCAAAGGTCACTTACTGGTTATACATACAAGTATATCATGGTGGTTAGACCCATCCTAACTTACGCAGCAATTGTCTGGTGGACGAAAGCCAAGCAAAATTCATCCTCCAATAAACTTATACGGCTTCAAAAACGTGCATGCCTTACAGGCGCAAGGCATACGTGCCCTATGGCAGCCATTGAGGCTATTAACGGGCTCATCCCCTGCATATTTCTCTCAAAAAAGTGACAATTCGCAGTGCGGTCAGTCTCACTTTACTTTGGCAGGGGGTTCAATATTAAGATCCCTACCAGGGACTCATAGACCACTGGCGGACCGCTGCTCGATCCAAAATGAAACGTGTGGTATACAGATGGATCAAAAAGTCCAGTGTTTTCCAGGCTGAGCTTTACGCTATTGAAGTATGTGCCGACATGAACCTGAACTGAGACATTAAAAGTGCCACCAGCCATATACTTACTGCTAAAAGAGCCGTACGACCCTTCCACAGAAAAGCTTGAGATATCCTCAAATACAGCAGAGACGACATAAGAAGGCTTGTGAGCTTCCTTTTTTATGACTGTCAGCTCAAATACCACCTCCATAAAATGAGCATCACTGAGGATACCATCTGCCGTCTCTGCCTAGAAGAGGATAAAACCGTAGAACACATACTATGTGAGTGTGTGGCTCTGTGTAATGTCAGGAGAACCATTTTCCACAGAGAGATTATCTATCAAAAAGATCTGGGGAACCTCAGCAGCAGAAATTTTCGCCTTCATTAGGAAAGTGAAATTACTGCTGGTATAAAACTGGCTTAAAAAGGTTAATCGTGCGACAAAAGAACGAAGATCATTGCTAACAGACAACAAAAACAACTCCATAAATAAATACCTCTCTAACCTGACAGCCACATCAATAACGAATTACTCTCTATGGAAGGCAACAAGGAAAGGACTACTGTACATCAACCACCCATTAGAAATGAGAAAGGAACTTGGTGCAGAACAAATGCAGAAAAAGCCGATACATTATCAGCTCACTTCGAAAAATTAAACCCATCTGGACTTACGGCCTTCAACTCTAGGGTGTAGCTAGTATTGCTGGTGCAATACTTTTTTTAAATACCCGCACCGACATAATCAACTGTATATACCAGGATGTACTGGTACTGGCGCTGGTGCATGTACTTGAAATTTTACAGCCCTGTCGATGCATTTTTAAGAAATATCGTTATGTAACAAGTTGATATTCAGAGTGGTAGGTTTAACATATGAATATATTGTAGAATCCTCAGCGGCAAACACATTTATTTGTAAAATTAAATTAAGCACTCGTTAGCTAAAAATGTATGCCATTTCTCGAGGTAGGGTAAAGCACCAGTTACCGGCGAAAATAAGTATAACTATTGCCTAAAGTACCGTTAGGATTTAACCCTTACTTCAAAATGAGGATATCATACTTCCTCCCATACTCACAAAATTTTAAGCACGCAACTTTAACAGATTCCAAGCAATAGATCTTTGTTAGAGAGAATTGCGTGAAACCATGTACAACTCATAACGTGTTGTTATAGAACATGATATCTTTATTTATAGTAAATAGACGGTTCTTCTGATTTTAGCTAATTGATGAGTTCAAGAAATTGTAGTAAATAGTCCAAGAGATAAATTATGTGAACAAAAATAAACACCTAATTTATTTAGATGTCCGGTACTTGGGACAATAATAAGTGAAATACACCAAACACTGGAGGCGTTGTTTATTTGAAGTGTTGCCAAGAGACAGGTTCTTTGAAAAGACAGTTATCAATTCAACTTTAATTTTAATTGGAAACAAAAAAATAAAAAAAATCGTCCTTATATTCAAAACGATAAAAAAATTTACTCAGCAACCTTAAAATAGGCGATCCCTTGCTTTGTGGGAACATGCATATCCGCAATAAAGGATTCTACAGCTATCTTCATTCACTGGGCATTAAAATTCTAAAGCTCTACAGTGAGTGACTGAATTTAGGATTTATATAAAGCTGAGATTGTGTAACATATGAGTAATGCCCGATTCACAATGCAGCGTGAGAGTGAGACGAGTCTAGCGCGAGTTGTCAAAAAAAGTTTCGATCTATGCAAATGTATGAATGCGAGACTCGTTCTATCGCAACGCATTCTTTTCGGAAAATTGAAAAACTCTCGCGACGAGATAGCCTGTCAGCAGGCTGATGCGACTTTGTTATGTAGCCAGAAAGAGAAAGGTGGTGTGTTGCCGTTGTTGCTTTTAGATAGATAATACAGGATCGCTGTCAAAAGTATCGCCTTCATTGTGAACTGGGAAACGATTTTATGAGGACGAGGATTCCTCGTCTCGCTCTCACGCTGCATTGTGAATCGGGCATAAAGGCGGAAAGAATGCAGTGGCGAGCATATAAATAGGGAAATGCAGTGGACATAATTTAGGTATGTATTGTATGCCTTTAAATTACTTTAAGAACAAAGTGTCTCCTACGTGCGTCGCATTTGCTTCCGTTTTGTTTCACCCTTATTAAACACGGTGCAAGTTCTTTATTTTGGTGCAAGCACATAAATAGGAAAATTCTGTTGTTGTTAGTTTGAACTCAACTTCTGTGCGAATAACTTAAATCTTCAGTAAGTAGTTTCCTTGTTATTGTCAAGTCATAATAACTGGATTTGTGATGTAGGAATGGGACGGGGCAAATACATAACAGCAGAACAGCGCCGAAAAATTAGTCGCTTAAGGAAGATATGACACTCTCTGCAATATCTAAGCGTCTAAAAATATCAATAAATGCTTGTCATCGAGCCTTGGAATATGCCAAGCGTTAGGTATGGTGATAACTCCAATAACCGTTGTGCTCTAAGATTCCGAAAAACTACTCCACGTGTTGATCTAACGATATACCGCCTCTCTGAAAAAAGATCGTTTCGAGATCGCTGTTGAAATTCTTGCCGAAATTTCAGAAGAGAAGTTGAATGTCTGTCGTCAATTAACCGAATTTGGATTGAAATGGCGTGTTGCACGGAAAAAGCCGCTTATACGCAAAAAGAACCGCAAGGCTAGGTTACTGTTTGCGAAAGACCAGATCAATTGGACACGCGAACAATGGTCAAAAATCATCTTTACTGACGAATCCAAAGTTAATCGCTTTGGCTCGATGGTAAAACCTACATATATTCGACGTCGTGTAGGTGAAGAATTTAAAGAAAAACGAAATGTATAAAATTATCCGAGAAGGATGGAATAAAATTCCTATTGATCGATGCACTCGGCTTATCGATTTTATGACACAAAAATGCACCAAGTGATGAGGAACAAAGGGGGACCGACGAAATATTAATTAGAAATTACTTAATTCAGTTACATTCCCCTATTTATATGCTCGCCACTGTACATACATAAAGCTATGTCCAAAATAATAGCAACACTTATTATTTTTCATCAGTGGTAGAGATAACTCCTATTTCATTGAGATTTTTTAAACTTTTTTAGTTTCAACTTACTGACAAATATGTTTATAACATATCCTATGTACAATTAGTTGTACGAGTATAGTTGAACGAAAATTTTATCAGTCTTAACTATTGTGCTTCAGATAGCGCAATTGACTGGACAAACAAATTTCAACACCAAGTAATAACAGAACAAAACGTTCAGATAATGTATTTTGCTTAGTATATTTTTAAAAGAAAATTAGTATTTAGTCACAAAACTCTTATTTTTAATAACATCATGGACTCTGTTCTTTATTGTATCGACCAATTTGCGACATTTATCCAAAGGCATTAAAGCCCAAACTTCCTGGACGATTCTCCAAAGGTCTTGCTTGTTGTGGTGTTTATTAATTTCAATCTTCAGTTCGCTCCAGAGGTTCTCAATCGGATTTAAGTCCGGAGATTGTGAAGGCCACTGCAGGACATAGGCGAATTGTCCTGGCACTCACTTCAAGTCCTGCTTCGTGTTTTAATTCTCTGGACGACATGAAAGGATTCGCTTTGGCTTTCCTTGTTAGTGCTGTCTTGTCTTTGGTGGACATTTTTGAAGGGCGTCCTCTGGTCTCGGAAAGTTTTCTGGCGAATAGAGCATTAAAAACCATTCTTTGGAAACATCCGAGTGATTTTGCGATACATCGGATCGATTGGCCTTGATTGCGTAGAGCCAAAATGGTTCTCGCTTAACTTCCGAGCAATGGTGGTCGTATGGCTTAATGGGTGGTCATATGGCTTAAATGCAACTTGATCGTTATGATGACATCGGGTGGAGGGAAAAAAATACAAGCAAAACAAACCAAGCTCCCCAGTTATCTGGACGCCACCCTTGGAGTTTACTGAAACTTCATACCACCTAAGTTTCAAACCCACCACACCAATCTTTCTCTCTCTCTCTCTCAATTTCTACAAACGCCCGCGCCCTGAAATAATTTAATGGTATTCATATCCCATTGGACGCGCGCAAATTATAAAAAAAAAAAAAAAAAATGCTTATCTGGACGCCACCCTTGGAGTTTACTGAAACTTCATACCACCTAAGTTTGAAACCCACCACACCAATCTTTCTTTCTCTCTCTCTCAATTTCTACAAACGCCCGCGCCCTGAAATAATTTAATGGTATTAATATCCCATTGGACGCGCGCAAATTATAAAAAAAAAAAATGCTTTCCTCTGCTTGCTAAATGCAGAACAATCATTTAAAATAGCATTAAATTATCAGGGCACTATCAATTTATTTCCTAGTTTTAGTTCAAAAGCGGTTCCTTTTAAATTTAAAATGTGTTGCTATTTTGTTTGACCAGCTAATGCAGTACCTTGTTACAGAATAATTGCCACTGATCGTGTATTTTCTTCTTTTTTGCATGCTTTTATATAATAATGTGTTGACAACAAGTTCACCGTAACATTTTAGTGCGTTGCTTTATTAGAATCCAACAAAAGAGAACCGCTACGTACAATACTAAAGAAAAGTAGTCGTTGTCCTGTTGAAATACGAATAATTCGCCAATTAATCTTAGTCCAGAGGTCACAGTATTTTCTTCCAATATTGTTTTGTATGCCTCCTTATTAATTTTTCCAATCACTCGAGCAAGATCTCTCACTCCACTTGAAGAGACACATCCCCAGACCATAACAGAACCGCCTCCATGCTTAACGGTAAGAACCACTACCACACAGTCTGGTAGCAAACGCTCCGTAGAAAACTCTCCGTTTTGTGTCAAATACCTCGAACTTGGATTCATTGCTCCATAAAACTCTGTTGAAATCTTGTTCAATCCAGTCTTTATGCTTTTTGGCCCATTCTACCTTTTCTGCTTGTTTTGTGTTCGTAGCAGGGGTTTTCGAACAGCAACTCGCCCAAATAGTCCAGCATGTCGTAATCTTTGTTTGACCATTGTCAAGGACAGCGGTTTATTCCGTGTTTCATTTATTTCGGCGCGTATTTCGCGTACTATTTTTCATCTACTTCGTTTGTTGTGACTATTAGCCGATCCTCGTGTTTAACTGTAGCTTCAGGCCGTCCTAACCGTGATTTATCCTTAAGACTTCCGGTTTGAACGCATCGTTCAATTCGTACGTTGAAAGCAGCACCTTGATACCTTCAACTGCGAAGCAACTTCCCACTGCGATTAGTCTTCTTTACGAAGGGGATGATTGCAGATCGTTTCTCGATTGTGGTTTTCGCGACTTTTCCCATTTTAAACGAATTATTTACTCAAGACGTGAAAAATTAGAAATAAATTCTTATTACTTCAAAGTGTGGCCTTTAACCCTTGCAATTCAGGTCGACAAATTTTGGGATTTGAGAACCCTTTTGATCTAAGGAGTCATAAACAAGTCCTAAATCAACAACCAAAAGTCATAAAATTGAATAATTATGAAGAACGCAATAAACCGCAAAAGAGGTTTTTCGCACATTTGTAAACAAATGCCCACTGTTCAAAAACGTGGTTGTAAAATCCGACTTTTATTATCTGAATGTGTTGTGTATTGTACAAGTAGAAAAAACTTTTGGACTACAGTCTACATACCACCTTTATCGATGTACAAAAAAAAAAAAAAAATTGAGCCACCAAAAGTACGTGTTATTACGAGTATCTAATGCTACGAGTACATATTGTAGCATAATAATAACTACGCTCCTATGTCTATGCAGCAAATTCCGAAGTGACTTTCCATTCTGGCAGAATTTTGGTTCGAACTGTCCTTTCATTCGAGGTTCGTGTCTGGGACGAAGTCTCCACAGCTCATGTCAACGAAAGAGACGAATAATATCAGGGATAAAAGGGAATTATAACTGCAAGAATTATTTCTCTAGTTCCAGTGGTCGAAGAATTTGCTAGAAGTTTCTGGCTATCAGAAACTTCTGCTATATAAGGACAGATGGCGATCAAAAAAAGACAGTTGGTTTAGAACCGTGGCGAAGAGATTGGAAAAGTGATAATGGGCGAAGTTGTAATTTGGTGATAAATTGAAAGTTGAGAGTGAACAAGAAAAAGTAATTAGTTTGGATTTGTGAATTAAGTAATTGAAAGGAGATAAAGTGATTTGAGAGGAAAGAGACCTTGTAAGAAAAGAAATTGCGAAGAATAGTATAGTGTGAACTTGAATTGTTCTATAGACTAGAAAATAAAGAAATAATTTCACAGAATAATTGTTTTATCTACTCGAGCCGTAGCTCGCATATTACAATATATTTGGTTTTATTGTATTTTAAGGTGATTTTTCACTTTATAGGTATCTACACTTCCAATAACATGTGATAAGTGCATAACTACTCGTAACACCCCACCCCATCCAATTTTAATGAATTTCTTATCAAGGTGCACGGTAGTTCACACCCAACTTGCGCACTACCTTATGTACTCGTACACGAAACAACTTAGAACATTTTTCATGGTTTGATTTGTAATTAAATTGTTACATTACATTGGTATGTATCCATGAATAATCTTTGCAAAAAGTATGGCTATCTCACCAAAAACATTCTCTCTACAAGTTCAACTTGTTTCAATGACTTCCTAAATACAATTTGACACTTGACTATGTGCGCTAATATCTATAGACTTAGACATGTAACAACCTAGCAGTATATCCAATACTGAGGGAACTGCATTGATTATACTTTTCTGGGAACTCTCTCACATTTGGAAAAACCATACACATTTTGAACGGTTCATACGGCTGGATTCTGTAACCATGCCCTTAGCTATCGTAACAATTTTCTAGATATGTAAATCTGAATTATGAAATGTACCTAGTATTGCTATAAAACAAACACCTCGAAAGATAATTCAATAAAACTTCCAGGATTTATTCATACATGTATTCCGAACACAAAAATGTAAAATAAAACTTATTTAAAATGGCTTCTTTGGCCTTAATGCAGGCTTTTAGTCCAAATAATTTTTATTTAGTTTCGGCCGCTCATTCATTAAAACACGCACCTCATTAATTACAAAATTAGCCAAAGTCTCGGTTAGAGCTAGCTTTAAGAATTTCATGTTAGAGTATCTTTAGTTTCAGAAAATGTCCTTTACGAAAGTTCAGAATTTGTGATCCAGTGGATTAAAGGATTAAGGTCTGGGCTGGCGAAAAGCCAGGCTTTGTTACCAATGAAATGGAGTACTTTCTTTGTAGACAGGTATGGGAAGTTTCGGCCGTATGTGCTGGCGCACCATCTTGCCAGAATGTCCTTTCCTTTTTTGGAATAGGGTTTGGTTTAGAGGGTTCACAAATGGTCCTAAAACGGTATGTTGGTACACTTTGGCCGATGATTCGACACTTCTTTGCACAAAATGCAGGCCAGTGACCCTGTCATAGAGACACACCAGCACACCATGGTGTTCTTTTCGGATCCTTGGGACTACAAATTTTCTCATCGGTAAACAGGATTATTCCACCTAGAGTCGCCTTGATTTTTGGACCCAATTTTTGCAAAGGCCACAGTCAGCGATTTTCCCCAGCCTCAAGTCTATCTTGATATGCAACTCATTGACTTTTGTGTTACATTCATCACACGAACCAGTGTTTTCTGCTTCCCGAAACGGCCTTAAAGATTTTGAAGACTTGTGGCGTCCACCGTCCGTGGACGACAAGATAGCAGGCGGCCTTTAAAGTCGCCCATATCTCGGAAGAATTTTATACACCGATACGCAAACATTAGGCTAATCCCTAACTTTGTTCACATGACAGAGATGTTAACTGCTAGAAATGTTACGTCAATCTCTGGGTACGCTTAACTCTTGGCCCCGCAATGGGTGTAACAAATGTAGTAACAGTATTTTTGTCCTTAATAGGTACATTTTTTATATAACATTATTTAACATGTTAGGTAAGTAACTTTCACTTAATTAGCAAAAGAAAAATTAGTAATAGGTTGTCAATTCCTGGGAGACGGCTATTTAAGTAATGAAAATCGATTTAGATTGAAAATTCCGATTTCGCCTCGAATTGTGACGCTACTAATCCTAGATAATCCTAGTCGACCATATATACAGACAGACATCTTTGACGCAGTTTTGTAGCCGTTGAACGCTTATGAGTATTTAATATTTTTTACTTGAACCTATAAGACAACATTTACGAACTCGGAATTTGTACTAATTCTGATATTTAGTATAGAGGAACTCGAAAAAGTGGATCTGTCCATTCTGTCTCTCTGTCTGCCAGCCTGTTTGTATGGATGTACGCAGGAATGCAAATTAATTTTTTTTTGTATTTGATGGTAGGCGCTTCGTCAGGCGTTCGTTCAATTCCGAATTCGCGAAAACCGCGGTGGGAATATAGTGGTTTGGGCAGGATTTACCTGGTATAGAATCGGTTCCATCTATTTAATAGAGAGGACAATGGCTGAGTACTGAAGGAAATCTTCCCGTAATTTGAACGTTGCAGGCATTCAACGATCCAAAATATACGGTCGCTAATGGAATTAGAGTTCTACCTCGGCGTCCCAGTCTCCGGACCTTAATCCGGTGGAGAACTTCTGGATACAAATGAAAGATGTTGTAGGTAAAACAAGACCCACAAATAGACACGAGCTTTGGCAGGAGGTAAAGGCAGCATGCGAATCTATGTATTCCCTTGATCACATGCAAGAAGTTGGTAGAGTCAATGTCAAAAAGATGCGCAAAGGTTATCAAAAATAAGGGTCATTCGACCATGTATTACGGATAAGTAACAAAGTATTAGTAATAAGTTTTATTTAAAAAATAAAAAATAAAGAATTTCATGAATTCTTTTGTATGAATTAAAGTGTATATATATTATTGTCCACCCGAAAACATGCTTTTCGTAACAATTTATTTAAATACAAAAGAACTGCAACGAACTTTTCGATGCCTTTAACCAGTTATCAATGCATTACAGCACATCGGCTAAAGAGACTCGTCACCATAAAAAGTGAACCTAATGTTGGTTCATCAAGCTGTATTTAGGTATTTGTTTGTTCATAAGTGTATTGGGATCTATTGTTTTTATATACCTATGTTAAAAACTACCTACATATATGTATGTATCAAAATTAACATAACCTATGGGATAGGGCAGTTCTCTTGTGATCCGAACTGTGCAAGTTCGAACCCGGACGGGGAACAGCAACCACAACCACTCAAGCATAAAAGAGAAACGAATAAAATCCAAGTTTCTCCAACCACTACACAAAAAGGAGATTTCCTGGTAGTCCAATTGACCGAAAAACGAATCTAAGTGCTCTGGGATTTGGAAATTTCCTTTTTATAAAAAAAAAAAAATTATCTACCTGTATGTACTCGTAGGTGTCATGTCATCGTGTCGAAGCTCCTCCTCAATAACTATCACGGTCGTTCAGCACTTAATTTATCAAAAGTAACCCACACCTTTCTCGTCGAGAGCTATCGAGTTTCATTGAATAACTTCGTTGAATGGCATGGAGGAATATATAGTTCTGAGGGAACGAACCTCTGATTTCTCAAAGTCTCTATTACAATATTGCCAAGGTGCGATTCTGTTTAATTAGTTGTGCATTTTTCTGATATTTTTGCGGCCACCAATCATGGTGTTTCTAAGAAAAGTTGTCGGTAATTGTCAGTCTATATTTGTTTAAACACTGTGTATGTCATGTGGTGATGTACTCCTTTCGACTTCTATAATCTCCATTTAAAGCTTGTTGTGGCCTTAAT
Organism: Pocota personata; assembly: GCA_963082735.1. Lineage (NCBI taxonomy): Eukaryota > Metazoa > Arthropoda > Insecta > Diptera > Syrphidae > Pocota > Pocota personata. The sequence goes on from OY720431.1 coordinate 69,630,201, forward strand.
TTCAAATTTAAAGGAAACTTTTTTTACACACAGTTGGCGGTACCAAATCCTGGTCAGTTAAATCCTTTTTTGTATTTCCTTTAATTTACTCCGTTTTCGGGGAAGGTTCTACTTCTAGCCGTTTTTAGTTCTGAAAAGCGGAGAGAACCCCTTAAACCGCAATCCTGTTCTTCATAAATGTTTCGCCACCAACACCTCCCTCCACCCTGCAAATCATTCAATGGTGGCCACGATGTAGTGGATAGTGTGTATGTATATTAAAGCCCGAGAAAAGAACAGCCACCCGAAAATAAAAATGAAATGAATTAAATCTAAGTTGCTTCAACCACTAAACCAGAAAGGGATTCTGTGCTATTTTCAGTTTGAATATTCATAAATAATTACTACAAGCAATAAGTATGGGTGGCCATGGTGTGTTCGCTTGTTTTTTTAATATTATTTTCTTATTATTAAAAATGAAATAAATAAAACATGTAAGTACGTTACGTCGAAAGACATAGTTTTAAGTGGTTTAACTTAGAGCGCCCGCATAGGGCAAGTAAGTTAGAATAAGATTTGAATTCATTTTTAATGCATTTTTATTGTTAAATTCATTGTAACTTGATTGCTAGACAAAAAAACGCTTAAAACTAGCTTAACTAACTTAACTATCTTATTCTAACTTACTGGCCCTATGCGGGGGCTCTAAGTTAAACCTAATACTTAAAACTATGTCTTTCGACGTAACGTACTTGAAAATTTGTTTATTTATTTAATTCTCTTTATTTTTATTGTTACTAAGAAAATTATTATAGATAAAAACTAAGTGCAGTTGAGTCGCCTATCCACAGCTGTCCGAGCAACGTGGATACTCGTAATTGGGGTAATAAGCCCCGGAGACCAGGTTGTTCGTCGAGCTCATTGCTCTTGCAATGTGCCTTCGAATCAGCTTGATAAATGTCACAAGCATCCGCAAAATAGTAATTTAATATTACGTTTCAAAAAAATGTGTAAAGAAGTTAACAATGAGATCAAATTATGTAGAGACAATTATTACCATAATAAAATAAGAAGTCCGGTAGGCAATTCCAGAAAGGAGTGGGAAGTTATTAACAACATGTTAAATAGAAAAGTTAAAAACAATTCTAAAAATATATCACTTGTAGTAGATAGTAAAGATGTTACAGATCCTGTAGAAATAGCTAATCTTTTCAATGAACACTTCGCAACAGTTGGTAAAAACACACCCACTAGTAGTTGTAGTTTACCCTGCAGCTGCTGCACAGATCTTGGTGTTTTAAGCAGAGCCTTTAGAAAGAATAGCTTTTATTTCGAATCCATTTCTGGTCTAGAAATTTTGAAAACAATAAACTCTCTCAAAAATACTAACTCATGTGGTAAGGATGGATGGTTCGAACACTGTGTTAAAAAAAAACAGCTTTGAATCTAGTTGACGTTCTAGAATTCATTTTTAATTTGAGTGTTCTTTCAGGCATCTTCCCAGACTCAACTGCACTTAGTCTGAAAAGTGCTATTGTTATACCCCTCTTTAAAAAAGGCAACAAAAAAAAATCTCATTATTTCCCACAATCTTTGAAAAAATTATTAAAACTAGGATCTTGCAATTTTTGTTAAATCAAGATTTTTTTAGTCCCCTACAATATGGTTTTCGATCAGGATTATCAACAGAATATGCTCTGTTGGATTTTTGTTCCTTTATACAAAAAGGTCTTGATAAGAAAAAATGTTGTGGTGCACTTTTCGTTGACATAACCAAAGAGTTCGATATGGTTAATCACAGCATTCTTTTAAAAAAATTGTACAACTCTGGTTTTCGAGGTTGTATTTATAATTGATTTGTTTCTTATCTGAGTAATCGAACCTAAAAAGTTAAAGTGAATAATGTTCTAAGCGACTCGAAGGTTATTAATTTGGGTGTACCTCAGGGATCAGTACTTGGTCCTATTCTCTTTTTAATATACATTAATTCTCTTTTTGAACAACCATTTGTTGGGAATGTTAAGGTTTTCGTAGATGATCTTGCAATTGAATATGATTCTGAAAATCCGTTAAATTTAGTTTCAGACATGAATTATGATGTCCATATACTAAGGTTGTGGTTTGCGGTACATGAACTTTGTATAAGTAATAAGACTAAAGTCATGTTTTTTAGCCTTGACGCAAAAGACTTGAGTAACACTGGTATTAGCTTTCATTCACCTGATTGTTTAAGATTCAAGTTGTTTAGCGAAAATTGCTTAAGACTAAGTTCTCAGACCCTTTCTAATCCAAATGCGGCATGAACCGAAAATTGCTTTGAAATTGAACAGGTTAAATGCTTCAAATATTTAGGAGTAACAATTGATCAACAACTTAAATGGACCGAACATATTTCGAATCTTAAACAGTATTTTCTTTCAACAATTCGGTGTCTATACAGTCTGAGAAAATTTTGTTCTAGCGCTTTATTAAAATCTGTATACTACGGGATATTTAATTCGAGGTTAGAATATGGTATATGTTGTTGGGGGAGTGCTTACCATAATAGATTGCAACAATTGCTTATCCTGCAGAAGTGTGCCGTAAGAAATATTTGCAATTCTACTCGTTTTGCTCATTCAATGGAATTTTTTCGTAAATCACAAATTTTGCCTGTACTACACCTTTTTTACTATAAGGTTTTAAAAATGTTTTTTGTACGAAGTGGTTATATGCAAAGTCCCATTATTGGATCATATAACTTGAGAACCAATTCTAGTAATTTTCCATATTTACGTTTTCGAACTACATTTTATAGAAACTCCTACTCTGTAATATCACGCAAGTTATTCAATAAACTTCCTGAAACAATACAAAACATTACGAATCTGTCTCTGTTTTTAAAAAGAATTAAGTCGTGGCTTTTTGTGTATAATATAAATGAAATCGAAATTTTGTTGCACAACTTTACGTGATATTTGATTTGTTTTGCTCTCTGGCTGTTAATTAATTAATAATTTATCTCCTATAATTGTTTTTGTAAAATATAACCTATTGTAAAACGCTATTTTTTCTTTTAGTCACCCCACTATGTAATTGCTAAATTTAATGTGGCATTTGCTCTATTTCCCCCCTTCGGGTAGGGGTTAGAATATACCCGAGGTAGGCATGCCTGTCGTAAGAGGCGACTAAAATCCACCCTCCGTATACCGAGTATGGCGTATACAAAAACATGCAATGAACAAAACGAAAGATATTAAAGCCCCAGGTGGCAGTCCAGGTACACTGGAAAATCCACCCTCTTCGGAGGTCGGCTCTACGGATTCTGGGGAGAGCCATTTATTGCGTTCATCTGACCCTTTTAAAAAAGGTACTAGGGTAGTTAGATCTCCAACATCAAGATCTACCATGAAAACGTGCGGAACTAGAAGTCCGGCGACATCGATAGTGTCGGCGCACAAACAACGGACTTCAGCGAAAATTCAAAGCCTAACGGACGAAAATATGGAACTCCGGACCAGGCTAAGTAAAATGGAACTTCTCTGCGAAGAACTAAGAAAGGAATTAAATGTACTTAAAGCAGAAAATAAAGCATTTAATGATACATCGAAACCTCGTAATGAGTCGGCTGCGAGTTCAATCGTCCCCGATAATACGGATTATAAAACGGATGATGAAGAACTAAGTCGGGAAACCAATTGGATTCTAAAAAAACGGCCAGTCAAAAAACGAAAAGCTGGCTCTTCGCCCGAAATGTTAACGAGGCCGAAAATAAACGAGAAGGTAAACAACAGCCTGACAAAATAAAACCGCGTGCCGAAGAAAATCCACGAAATAAGGTACGACCACCGCCACCAATATACGTGATCGGAATTGCAGACTATAATACACTGCATTCTTTTCTCAAACCTTTGTTGCTATCCGATTTTGAAGTAACATCGCTCAACAACAACAAATGGAAAGTAAACGTAAAGGACTCAGACAGTTACCGCTCAGTATCTAATAAACTGAATACTGACAAAATCCAGTGGTATACGTATGAAAATAAATCTGAAAGACCGATACGAGTCGTAGCTAGAGGACTTCATGCCTCATGCCGAAAGGAAGACGTTGTTCACGATTTGAAGAACAAAAACTTTAAAATCGTCGATGCGGTAAACTTAATTAAACGGGAAAAACAAAAATTGGAAGGCGAGGAAACGATGGTTAAGCGCGAGCTTCCACTTTTTATGCTAACCTTTGATAAGGCTGAGAGTTTAGAAAAGATTTACGAAATAAGAACAATTCTGAATGTCGTAGTCAAAATCGAACCCATGCGCAAGAATACAAGATTGATACCTCAGTGCAAACGATGCCAAGAATTCAACCATACGCAAACATATTGCCGAAAAGAACCGCGATGTGTCAAATGCGTCGGTAAACATCTTAGTCAAGAGTGTGGTGTAAACAAAAAAACCCCTGCAGCGTGTATTAACTGCAATGGTAAGCATCCGACTAATTACAGAGGCTGTGAAGTAGCCAAAGAATTACAAAAAATAAGAGATCGACTTATGAAGCCGGAAAACCCACCCTCAAAACCGGTAAATAAGGAAAAGTCGAAAACTGCTGCAAGAAAGGTGACTATAGACAACCGAGCCGACCCTGGCGCGCTTACGTACGGTCAAGCTGCGACATCAAACACCGATCAAATTCCACACCGGGTTAAGGTAAAAGCGCCTAAAGAAAAGCCATCAGATTCTGACATGCAGACGCGTGCTCAAGCATCAACATCAACAAAAACGAACACTGATAATTCGGAAAACCCCGTATCTCACGTCTTTTCCATTATCCTTGCGAGGCTTGAGGAGCAAACAAAAACAAACATGCTAATTGTCGAAAGGTTGGAGAAGCTTGAATATAAGCTTAACAATAGGAGCATTTCAAAACGAACATGACGAAACTTCTTAAAATTGTTGCATGGAACGCCAACGGTCTCATACAAAGGCTAGAAGAGCCAGAAATATTTCTACCGGAAAATGACATTGACATATGTTTGATCTGTGAAACTCACCTGACGAAACTATCGCATGTAAACATTACTGGATACAGTACCTATTACGCTTATCACCCGTCGGAAAGAGCCAGAGGCGGATCGTCTTTAATCATAAAAGATTGCATCGAACACTCTGAAGAGATTATGGTAGAGCTTGAAACAATGCAAGTGAGCACTGTACGCGTGAAAAATGGACATTACTCTTTCAATGTCTCGTCTATTTATTGTCCACTGCGTTGCAGGCTTGAAAAAAATGATTTTACAAATATTTTCAGCTCTCTTGGACCGAATTTTATTATCGGCGGTGAATTTAATGCAAAACACACCTTCTGGGGTTCAAGATGTGTCTCACAAAAAGGCAGAGCACTTTACAACGCCTGCATGCAACACAGTTGCGACTTTCGCTCGACTGGTAAACCAACATATTGGCCGACTGATAGCAACGAAATACAAGATCTGATCGATTTCTTTGTTGTAAAAGGAATACCAGACAACTGTATTAAAATTTATGAAAGTTTTGATCTCTCTTCCGATCGTTCCCCTATCATTCTAACGATGAGCGAACGCCTCATTAAAAAAAATGTACCTGCTAGACTAACTAGCAGAAAAACTGATTTGGAAGGCTTTAAAAAAGACGTTGAAGAACATATCGAACTGAGAGTATCACTTAGGACGTCTTCTGAACTCGAAATCGAAGTTGATCGTTTTGTTGAAGTTCTGCAACGCGCCGCGTGGAAAAATACTCCTTATCAAAGGAAAACGACGATCAATCATGCCCAAAAATATCCACCGGAAATAAAAGAAATGGTAAGGGAGAAGAGAAAAGCGCGTAAAAAATGGTAACAAACTCGTACTCCGCAACATAAATCGCATTTAAATCGTTTGTGTGACTTGCTAAAAAAGGCCATTATTGATTTTAAAAATCGGACAATACAAACCAGCATTGAAAGCTTAACGGCGGAAAAAGATTCCAATTATTCGCTCTGGAAAGCTATAAAAGGCATTAAAAAACCGAAAATACAAGCAGCCCCAATCAAGAAAAATGACAACGAATGGGCCAAGAATGATAAAGACAAAGCAGAAGTCTTTGCCGCCCATTTAGAAGAAACATTTAAACCATTTGATGGACAAGCGCTTGTTGAAAATGATAACGCATCGGATATAGCACTTCACAATTATTCAGTAAAAAATGCAAGGCTGACCGAACTTCAACAAGAAATAAGGAAACTGAAACCGAATAAAGCTCCTGGATACGACCTAATCACAGGAGAGCTTCTGAAATCCTTACCCAGAAAAGCGTTAGTTAAGTTCCTCTACATTATAAACGCAGCGATAAGACTAGAATATGTTCCGAGTCAATGGAAAGTCGCGGAAGTAATAATGATTCTGAAGCCAGGAAAACCGCCGAATGATAAAAAATCGTATAGACCTATTTCGCTGCTGCCGATTATGTCCAAACTTTTCGAAAGAATAGCACTTAAGCGATTACAGCCGGTTATAGAAGAAGGATCTCTTATTCCCAATCACCAGTTTGGGTTTAGAACCAAGCACTCAACAATAGACCAAGTGCATAGAATAACTGATTTAATTGAAAAAGCTAAACGAAGAAAAAAAGATTTGCTCGAGCGTATTCCTTGATGTTTCTCAAGCTTTTGACAAGGCTTGAAATATAAATTACGACAAGTTCTGCCGGAACACTTATATAATATTCTAGAAAAATACTTGACGAATCGACTTTTCCGAGTCAAACACGGAAATGAATATTCAGAATTTAAAGAAATAAGGGCTGGGGTACCGCAGGGAAGTGTCCTTGGACCGCTTTTGTATCTATTATATACTCGCGATATACCGCAAGAAGAAGGCACCGTATTAGCTACATTTGCCGACGACACTGCCATCCTGGTAACGGGTAAAACGATCGAAGAATCGACTGAAAAATTGCAAGAAGCATTGAATAAAGTAAATGAATGGACCAAGATTTGGCGACTAGCTTTAAACGAAAACAAATCTGTTCATGTCAATTTTACTTATAAGAAAATAAATAATTTGCCCATCTTTTCAAACTCGGTTCAAATTCCGTTTGCAAACGAGGCTAAGTATCTTGGAATGACACTTGATGCTAAGCTGAAGTGGAAATCGCACGTGAAGAAAAAACGTAAAGAACTCGAAACCAAATACAGAGAAATGTACTGGTTACTTCGAAAACATTCCAAGCTTAATATAGAGAACAAACTGCTTTTATACAAGCAAGTACTAAAGCCGATATGGACATATGGAATACAACTCTGGGGTTGTACCAAAATAAGTAATGTCAATATTATACAAACTTTTGAAAATAAAGTGCTAAGATCAATAGTTAATGCACCGTGGTTTATTAGAAATAGGGATATCCATAGAGATTTAGGAATTGCAACAGTCGAACATGAAATCAAAAACTTCGCGCGTAAGCATAAAGACAGGTTACAAGGACACGTTAACAATGAAGTCCTTCGAATTCTAGATGAGAGGAATCCACTGCGTCGTCTACAAAGGACTAAACCTTTCGACTTAACGCGATAGCAAGAAACCGCGTCTAATTTGCGGAACAAGCAAGAACTTTCAATGGAAAGGGACCTGCCAAACGATCTCAATACGTGAAAGAAAAACTGCTGGATAAGTAAAAACTTAGTTGTAGTAATCAAAGAAATTTATCACGAAGGGAGGTTTTTTTAGTGAGTAAAAATCTCACACTACTATGACCACGCGCTATCGATCCTCATAGTCTTCATGAAGATTTTTTACCTACCCTCGGAAAAAAAAAAAAAAAAAATTTGCTCTATTTTTAAAAAAAATAAAAGTGCCACTAATTATTCTCATAAATTTAAAAAACTGTTAATATAGATGTAAGTTGAATGAATTCTGTAAATAAGAATAATGAATAAACTTACATACATACATATATCCATACATACATAACGAAATTATCCACTCTTATTAGGTTAGCCCTGTTGTATAGGACCTCATTGGGATAGAATTTTATGTACTGTGACTCTGGTGTTCTGTATAAATGAAGGCAAGCCCGAAGGCAAACCCTCTCAAATACCCGAATCTTTTCCAACAAGCTTGCTCCCACGTTGAACCACACGGGGCATCCATATACGAGCATGGACCGGATGAGGGCCATGTCGCAGATTATCTTTACCCTTGCATCGAGTTGCTTGCTATAAAAAAGTATCTTTGTAAGGGCAAAAGCACTTTTGGCTCTGGCAAGACCAGCATCTATATGTTTGTTAAAATATAGATATTGGTCTAACCAAAGTGCTAGATATCTGACTACACTTCGACTCACAAGTGGCTGTCCGTGCTGTCCAACTATTGAGAACTTTCGCCAATTCTTTCTGGTATCCCTAGAGGCACCAGACCACGGCGTCCTAAAAAGAATGGTTTCCGATTTCTCGAAGTCGATCTTCAACTTCCAGTCATCGCAATATCGATGAATCTTATCGAAGTCACGTTGCAAGAGAATTGCAATGACCTCGATTTTTGGTCCTGATCTGTACGCAATTAAGTCGTCTGCGTACGCTATGGCATGGTGAAGTGATCCTATGAGATCGCTCGTGTAAATGTTGAAAAGGATCGGTGAATTAACCGCACCTTATTACAGACCGTTTTTAATTAGAAATGTTCCAGCAGAAGTCAAATTGCCATTTTTGACAATGAACTGTCTACTGGTGAGCATGTTATAAAGTATGTACAGCAGTGGTTTGCTTATGCCCAGCCTGCTCAGCTTGTAGAAGAGTCCCTCTAACCATACGGTGTCGAAGGCCTTCTCCAAGTCAACCAGGCAGGCAACCGTGCATTGGTTCTTGCTTTTGTTCCATTGGATATCCGATAATAGTTTAGACGCAGCATGTATTGTATCATGCCCCGCCTTAAAACCGAATCCGGAATTATATTATTGTTCTCAGTCCACTTAAGCAGGGCTCTATTGATCACTTTTTCGAATACCTTGCTGATGTTCGGAAGGAGACTTATCAAACGGAGATTTGCCGGATTGGAGGTGTCCTTACCCCTTTTGGGGATGGGTTGTATCACTGCTGTTTTCCAATGCGCTGGATAATGTGCATTGTTAAACGGAGTGGTGTAAATGTCCACTGCTTCTAGATGGAGATGTCGAAGCACAATGTTCGATACTCCATCGATTCCCTCAGATTTCTTCCTACTTAATGATTCGAAGATCGCTTGCAGCTCCACCTTCGATATGTACGGGGGATGTACCCTTTCATCGGCGATGACATTATTTGCCATGTTATCGTCATTGAACTCGGTGAAACCTATGTTCTCGGATCGCCAGTGTTCTATATCATTTCGAAGGTAGAAGTTCTGCACAAGTATGCGGTTTTCCAGGTCGTGGTTCGGGTAGATGGTATCATTCACCTTGTACACTTCCTGGAAAGTCGCTCCTATAGCCTCTACCTTCCCTGCGGATCTTCGATCACAAAGAAGTTGTCATCCTCTACTGCGTTATCTGGATCTATACCTGCTGTCATCAGTATTCGTCCATTGTTCGTCGTTCGGGGGATCTTAAGACACGGAAGGTCGTTTTGATTATTCCTCCGAAATATGTTATTTATTTGCGGGAACATACTCGGGTTGTTGGATTTTACAACCCGAATTTTGTTGTTCCAATGTAAATTTATAGAAAGTCTGTAGTTTTCCCTGATTCATTTCTGGAGGTTTTTAATCAACGACTTCAGCGTTCTAACCTCCGTCTGTCTGTACAAGGTTTTTAGTCTCGACAGCAGTCTACTTTTGTGTTGGTGTAGTGCGTCAATTGTTGCATTGCGAAATATGTCTGCGTTGTCAGTATGTTGATACCGACGTATAGTACTGTCTATAGTTCGTTTAATTGTATCATCCATACACTGGTACCTAACCAGTCAATCTCCTCGTTTGAGGAGTAAGTAAGTTCGAGGAGTAAGTAAGTAGATTTGAATTACTAGTTTTTATGTATGTCGTCATGTCAACCACATTCTGGTTGTGCTAAGAAAATAATATCTAAAATAACATGGTTTGGAATACATAAGAGAAGACAGTGTTTTGGGTACAAAAATGCTGGTACATATTTCGAACGACATTCATATTTGTCTTTTATGCGCAATACCAGAAGTTAATTTAAAGATAAAAAATCAAATGACAGAATACGAATTTTTAAATATTAAAATTCGTCCCCATTGTGGGAGTTTACAAGGTAACGAATTTTGATGAACATATACCAGGAAAAATAATAAATTTTGCACATTTCTGTTGTTTGGGGATGTCTACCTTTGATGGATATTGTTATACGAGTTGTCCAAGCGTGGAAAATATTTTGCTTGAGTAACCAAAGATGGAAATATAAATTGATAAGTTATGACGTGAGTTATACCCATACCATTCCTTTCAATTGTGAAGGTTGACATTTTAGCTTTTTTTCCAGCTAGAAGTATAAAGTAGGATGGGTGTTTTGGTTGCGCAATTTCTTTCGTTTACATCAATCAAAATAGCACCGACGTTTAGCAGAGGATGATACAAGAAACTAAAGTAAATATGGGACCAAAGTAGTAAGGGATGGGTTTTTTTTTTTTTTTTTTAATCAACAAAGTATGATCACAGATTTTGGTACCAGTTTTCACTAATCTGAAAAATGTGTCAAGTGTAAGTCGGGCCTCCTACGGTTGGTGTTTGGTACCTTTATTTTAACTGTATCGTAATTTTGCTCCCAGAGGAAAAAATAAAGCTATGGTCGTAGGTAAAAAAGAAATACTCATTGTACCATGCCTACTTGTCTGATTGTGCTTAGACGGCTCACTCGAGAACATCTAAAAGATGTTGATGAAATTTGATTCGTGTGTTGTTAGACTAGGACGATAATTAACAAAATTCGATAAAGTGGGAGTAAGGTATGAAAAGGAGTTTTGAAAAGCTTCGAGTCATCTTTCTCGAACTCAAGAAGTATTTAACGGATTTTGATGAAAATCGAGTTTTGAATTGGATGGATCTGGGGAAAGATACTCATACGGTGGATTGATTTCTACATCATGCTTGCGCTGGGAGATTTTTTATAATTTCCCCGTAACCTTATCAGGAGTTCACATAATTTAATTTTTTTTAGATTTTTCGCACTAATACTTTCTTTTTTATTTAAATAACATACTTTTTACTACACCGGCACGCAGGTTTTCCAGGGGTACGGACAGCGCTACTGTGGTTAAAGTACTTTTAAGGCTCTCTCTTTCGGTGGGGTCTCTGGGAGGCCATACTTCCCAACACTGGCCAGAAACAATAATAATAAAAAATTAAATCTGGGGTTCCTGATGGCCAATCCTCTGATGCAATGAAAGCACGAATATTTATTCTAAGCCACTGCTAAGTTGTTTTGGGTTTATGTGCTGGAGAAGAGTCTTGTTGGAAACCCCGACTTGTTCCATGAAAAAGAGTATTCGTCTTTAATAACGCCTTCTAGGACATCTTCCAGTTTTGACTCCTTTTTTCACAAAAGTGGAGAGCAGTAACTCCTTGATGAGATACCCAGAGAACTGTATTTTTTGCTTGCATACATTTTATCGTTTTGTTTTTTAAAAACTTCCTCGACGGTGAAAATCTTTTCGTCCGTAAAAAGAATATTTTTGTTGTTCGCGCGCCAGTGCAAGAGTTGCTTGCCAATTTCCTTTAAATTAGGCCTCAATAGATGTCCAATTGACCGACGAAAGGCTTTCATGTGGAGTATAAGGGTATTCATATCCCCTTTGGCTTCTGGTGGATATATCCAGTGCACACGACATAATTTTATGTTTTCGCAGGACGACCATTTCATGGTATGTCTTCTAATTGAGACGATTCAACAGAACGATTTATAGCACGGTACACAAACATTTTCAAAATACCGACCGGTTTTAGAAATTCAAAAATGTTGTTAGCATTTTCCGCTCTTATGTATCGCTACAGCAATACGATTTTATTTCATATCCCACTCCATGATAACCAATCAGTATTTGAAGCCAAACTGGGGTGGCGTTTATTGAGTTTAGTATGTGTTCTGGAAAATAGTTAACTGTACTATTCCTAATGTTTTCTTTTCTTGCAGTTTGCGCTGGAAGTTTTGTTACACAACTTATGGCAGGACTGGGCATGTAACTCGTATATTCGAATTCCTTAGAGCTCCAGCTTTGATACGAATAGGAAAAATTATTTGTTTTCCTATTTTTGTTTCCTTGCCTATTTGCGGTTCAGCACATACGAGTATGTATGTTAATATTTTTTTGTGGTAAATATCAGCCCTCTATACAAGCGGGTTCAAAAGTTACAAACGTGTGACATACTGACGGACACACAGTCAGACAAGCACCGTGTTGAATCCATTAGTGTGGTACCATTAAGAATGAGGTGGAATTTATATATAAAAAAAACATACCTATTTGGATATCTCCGAAACGTTTAAACGCAAATTTACCAAGAAATATCACCATGTGAAAGATTATTATTTTTCTATGTATGATACTTTCACTTAACTTCTTCAAAAGTACTCCTTTTCATTTGAATGGCCTTAAAATCAAGGCCATTCAACGTTACCAAACAATATACCCCTGCTTTCTCTACATTCTGCAACTTCGCATATACTCATAAGTACCTATGTATATCTAATCGTTTTCATATAAAACGAGGTGATATCTTTGTATAGAAAACCCACCTTGCATATAAGATTTGCTTTTTCTTCCTTGGACACGTGGGCATATAAGATCAAAGACAACCAACGGAAAGTGACTGGAACAGGAAGTACGAGTACTTTATTCACACTTCATAAACCATAAGGAATCATTTAATCTTTGTATCTGTGCAAAGTAAAAGCACATATATGTATCAGTTAAACTATCATACAAGTTCATTGGAAAAAGATAGACAACCAAATCCCTTTTTCTGCTCTTCTCTAACTACCTACAAATGATGATTCTCTTGTTATAGTGAGCATGAAAATATATTAAAATGTAGCTCAAAAGTTTTCAATAACAACACAACTTCAATTTCATTTTCTAGAACCAAAATTGATTCATTTCTACAAAGGAAAACATTTACACTGCAGTTGAATAATTTATGTATCTAGCCGACAGAATAAACAAAATTACGGATATGGTGGGTAAATGTTTAGCTAAAGGTATGATTTCACTTTTTAAATTGCTTGTTTTTGCGCTCACGGTTAAACGATTGCATAAACAATTGGTTAAACAGTTTGACAAACAAAGGCAAGTGCGACTTTTATTTCCCATGTTAGATACACCGTAAGAATCGATTTCATTGTGTTTGCTCTTGGGTTGTATTTTTTTATTTTTATTCTTTTACTCAGTTTACAATTGATGAGAATTTAATCAGGGAAAGAGGGACGTACCTTTTTCGTTGTCCGTGTGTAATGGGCCGACAGTTCCGAAAAAACGTTTATCCAAAATCTGAAGTAATTGAAGTGCTGTTGAATGTATCTCCACCCGAGGACAGCCCGTCATAAGGAGTGTTACATTGATAACGGATGTATAGTGGTCGCATGGATATTCCCTGTAAGTGATGTGGAAAAAGTAAACGTGAATAAATTATTATTTTCCTGCTGTGAATATAAATGAGAGATCGAAATATTTTACAAAGATTTATCAAAATAAGACACACGACGACAACATTTCTCAGTATGCAAGAGGGCAGAAGAAATATCCGTAAAAGGGCGCTTTAATGATTGAGAAAAGAATGCACGACTGTGGGAAAGAACGTGTTGTCATATCCGTAGATGTTACGTATGCATATGGAGTTGTACGCACCGGTAATTTATAGTCCACGCAAATTAGGAAAAATAGAAGAACAAATATATAGAAACATACAGATTGTAATTCGTCTGGAACGGATCGTATAATACCCTATCCTCTATCCTCTAACCCACTCCTAATGTGGGCATAACGTTGTGAAATTTTTAAATTAAATCCAATGATATCTTTCTGCTTAAAGAATATTTCAGCGTATTTTCAAGAGATTTAAAAAAAGAATGTTCACAACATTTTCTCAGAAGAAAGTGTGCGTGGTTGTTACCATTTTCAACCGAAGTTCAATGATTCTGATTAGATATGTATATGTATACGCAATACTTTATTTTTTTTTTTTTTATAAAAAGGAAATTTCCAAATCCCGGAGCACTCAGAATCCATTTTGATGTGTCCATTGTACTACCAGGCAGAAACTCCTTTTTGGTGTAGTGGTTGGAGAAACTTAGATTTTATTTGTTTCTCTTTTATGTTCTGGTGGCTGTGATTGCTGTCCCCCGTCCGGGCTCGAACCTGTACGGTTCAGTCACAAGCGAACACACTACCCACTACACCGTGGCCACCTCTGCAATAATACTTACCCATAACAGTAAGTAGTTTTGAAAAAAAAAAAACAATAAATGCTATTTTGAAGAAGTCACCCCGAAAAAGTGGGCGTGGCTATATACAATGTATGAAGGAAATGAGAAAAAAACAGCTTATCTTACCTAGACAATATTTTCGAGTTTCTAGCAAAAATATTGAGAAAATCGACATTTTTGGAAAGAAACAAAGTCCAAAATCTAAGGCCCAAGAACATTACATACGGACACTTGGACGGACGGACGGACAAGGGTTAGATCGACATAACTTTTGATGCTGATCACAGATAAATAAACTCTTGGGAGTTTCTACCTGCTTATGTATATACGAGGCAAGGTGAAAAGTTCTCGGCCTGGCGCAGAGATGGCGTTCCAATCAGCAAAAATTTATGTTTCCTGCCTGTGTGCACTTCTCATTAGTTCGTATGACAAGTTTCAACTTGTTCTCTGAAGTAGTTTCTTTACACGAATTTTTGGAGTAGACGTCTTGCGTGTTTTTCGTTAAAATGGATGCACTTGAATATCGTGTGGTGATAAAATTCTTCGTTATGGATGGGTTAACCCCTAAGGAAATTCATCCGAAGTTGACAAAAGTTTACGGGGACTCTGCTCCTTCCATGTCAACCGTTAAAAAGTGGGCAGCTGAATTTAAACGTAGTCGCACGTCCCTCGAAGATGACCCACGTGAAGCACGGCCAAAAACCGCAACCACACCCGAAACCATCGAAAAAGTGCATGATATCGTATTGGACGATAGGCGAGTGAGATAGCTGAGGCTGTGTGTATATCGGAAGAGAGGGTGCGAAACATCTTGCACAAAAACTTAGGGATGCGAAAGCTCTGCGCAAGATGGGTGCCGCATTTGCTGAATGCAATCTTTGGACCGATTCAATAGGGATCCGACCGATTTTGTGCGGCGATTTTTCACCATGGATGAGACATGGGTCCACCACTACACGCCAGAAACGAAACAGCAGTCGAAACAGTGGGTGGAAGCCGGTGGTTCAGCGCCAAAGAAAGCGAAGTCGATCGCATCTGCCGGAAAGGTCATGGCCAGTGGGTTTTGGGATGCGAAAGGGATCCTGTTAATTGATTACCTTGAGAAAGGCAGAACAATTACAGGCGAATATTACTCCAACCTTTTTGACCAGCTGGATGGCAAAATTCGCGAGAAGAGGCCTGGCTTGAAGAAGAAAAAAATCATCTTTCACCAGGACAATGCACCTGTACACAAGTGTGCGTTGGCGATGTTGTAAATTGCGGGATTTGGGGTACGATTTGCTCGGCCATCCCCCCTACTCACCTGATTTGGCACTCTCAGACTTCCATCTGGTCCCAAACTTGAAGAAATTTGTTTCTGGGAAGCGCTTCGCATTCAATGCAGAAGTTGAGAGGGCCGTAGATGAAAAATACCCTTAGCAGAGACCTTTCGCCAGCGCTGCCACTTTGCTGCGATCATAACAAATTTGCTACTTTTTTTTAATTTGCCATTTGCTACTTTGCTACCCACTTTCACTAAATTCATGGGATTTGCCACATTTTAGACTTTTTCTTCGTTTTTCATATCTTTTACCCAAGTTTTCTCTAGATCTTTATGTGTTTTAGTAAAAAAAAAATTTAGTTTCATTTCATTATTTTTACTAGCGGATGTATTGTGCTCCCTTCTGGAATTAAGCGAGGTTCTCGCGATTATCCTGGTTTAATACAGTGTTCCCTACAGAATTATAGTTTCTTGAAATCAGAAACAACAAGAGTGTGCAGTTATAAATATGTTTTTATTAATTAAAAATTAATATTTGGGGTGGCTGCCTTTGGCTTTAATTATTGCTACTATTCTTTTCGGCATTGAGTTTACTAGCCTGGAGAACTCGTTTGAAGTAATTTCTTTCCGCTTAAATGTCACATCTATGGCTATCGTTACGAGAATGGTATCTGTCATACCGCGCCTCACAGTACTTTGTTAAGGATTAATTGTCATTCGCCATTGTGTTTGTGAAGTGATTGTTTGAAAAGTGCAATGAAAATAAATGGCCTAAATTAGCAACTAGTAGGCAGCTTGATATGTTTGTTTCTCTTACGGAAAAAAACCATGACATCCCGAAGTACTATCATATGTTTCTGTCAAGCTAGAAAAATAACTTGTTTTTTTCTTCATTTGTTATGATGTATGTATATGTATATAGGTATATTTTGGGCAAAGAAAGTTCTTAATAGCCCATAATGTTTTTGTAATCGCACCTAAAACGGTTAGATGCACTAATATCAACAAGGAAATTTCGCCCAATCCCTCGTTGAATGACTTGCACTTGGCAGCTGAAAATCAATCTCACCCAAAACATGTAAATGCATCTTCATTCAGTCGAAACAGTTATTTAAAACTTAAACTTACAAAAACAAAATGAGTATCAATCGGTAAACATAAAATGTACATTTTAAAGAAACGTTGAATCTGGTAGACTCATTGGGTTAAATGCTTCCCTGTTATGGCTTCTTGAAAGTCTATAGTTTCTTCTTCATAGTCACTGTAAGAGAAATATTCGCTACTTTAAAACATTTTTAACAATAATTTACCGGTCAATTATCTTTTTTTTTTTACACATAAAACGAAGTTAGTTGAGCTTCTAAAAAGTATGGATTTTTGTTTTTCATCTGGCAACATTCTCGTTTTTTTTTTTTTTTGTGAAAGGAGCGTAGCCACGCCCAAATGGCGTGTAGGCACTGCGACCAGAGAGATCTATTGTGCCAGAGACCACTATTTAGGGCAGCAGTACATCAACTTTCAACGAAATCGGTTAATAGATCCCACGCACTGTTAACATCCGACTTTCGAAGATTAACTGCATACTCGTAGTACCTGTAATTCCGAGGCAAGCTAATCTTTGAAGTTTGCTGATGGTTGTGACTTCCTTGGTTTTCGTCTACCAGACAACGGACGCGTATGTAAAGATGGGTTTACAACCATGGAATATAACCAGAATATGACCTTTGGGGACAGACCCCAGGTTTTGTCATACATACGGCGATAGACCCACATGACAGTGGTTGCCTTGGCAATTTTATGCTTAACGTGGGAATTCCAGTTAAGTTTCTTATCCAGGACAATTCCTAGATATTTTACCTCGTCGGAAAAATTAATGGTTGTACCATTTAGAGTCACTGAACCAATGTTCAGTGTTCTTCTTCTTGTAAACGGTACAACGTTTGCTTTGCTGGGGTCTATGGATAAACCCTCGCCAGCACACCAGTCGGAGACTACATGGAGTGCATTTTGCATGAGTTCACACACATTGTCTTCATGTTTGCCTTTGATGATGATCACAAGATCATCTGCATAGCCTATAGTTGTAAAGCGTAAACTATTAAGTCTATTCAATAAGTCATCCACCACGAGCGACCATAAAAGAAGCGAGAGGACGCAACCTTTAGCCTCGAAGATCATCACAGAGACCTCTCCTGATGAAGATGTTATTATGCGGCTATCGAACATAGAACTAACCCATCTGGTAATAGGTTCGTCGATTCCCCTGCATCTCATGGCTCTAGTGATGGACTCATAACCACTGTTATCAAAAGCACCTTCTATGTCAAGGAATGCGCAAAGGGCGATTTGTTTGCCACGGTGGAGTGCAGAGGAGTAGTCTTTTCAAGAATACCTCTAATATGGATGTCTAGCAGTCTTTCCATGGTCTTTAAGAAAAACGATGTCAAGCTGATTGGACGGTAGGATTTGGGTAGCTCACTGTGTGCTAACGAACCCTAGCTTAGAGATAAACACCACATTTACCAAAATATCCGTATTCGTATCCGTGTATATTTTATAAAATAATCTGTATTCGTATTTGTATTCACGGATGTCATATTTTTTCTTTATATCAGAATAAAAAACAAATTGTTAACGACGCCTCCTTTAAAAGTGTTTGGTTAAAAGATGAGGGGAATAGTATTCTTGGCTTTGATTAACTCATCTGAAAATTTATCTACATTTTTCTAAACTTCAAAACAAGAAACTCTATCATCTAAATTGGCCTTCAAGACTATTTGATTAAAGCCGTCCGTATTGGCCGGACGACAGTCAGTAATCCGTCCAAATGTATGTTATAATTGACGGTGACAGACCATGTTATTTAAAGTGCAGCACTTGTGACCATATTACCTGAGATTTATGCTGCGATAGGATCGGGACGTGCAACGCTTTGGGAGTTTAAGCTTATAGCAAACGAAACAAACAAATTAGAGTCCTTACATTGATTAAAGACTTTGGGTTTCTGGGCATTTTTACTCCCGAGTTTTTGTCAATACGATCTTCTAAATTCCAGTATTTGGTATAGTTTCATATTCCCTCCCTTTACTTATGGGAGATTGTCTTAATCTGATAAGCTTAAGATGTACGAGATTTTTTGAGATACTAGAACATACACATGTACTTCGTAATGCTGTCACATTACAAAAAAAAAAATATTTGGCTAAGATATGCAAAAAGTATCAGGTAGACAACTAAGTAATTGCCGATTTGTTCACATAAATAAAACACTTTTTTTTTTGGTAATCTGATGGAGCAAGGTCAGGGCTATATGGTGGATGTAACAACAATTCCCAACCAAGCTCCAATAGTGATGATTCGTTTCAAAAAAGGATTCATTGCGTCTAAGATCCAAATCGCAAGCATTGATGCGCTTCGTTAAATGAATTTCTTTCAAATCATGTGGAACCCAAATATCAAGCTTTTTAACGAGTTTCATACGTTTTAAATGTTTCTCAATCGCTGTATGTGACACATTTAACTTTTTTGCTATCTCTCTTACAGTTACATGACGATCCTACTCGATTATGGCTTTAATTTGATCATCATCAAGCTCATCTGGTCGACCTGATCGTTGTTCATCTTTCAGTGAAAAATCTCCGGAACGAAATTTCTCAAACCAATTCCGGCACTCTCTTTCTTTTAAGGCTTCTTCACCATACACATCACGTAACTTTTTAGCAGCTTGCGCTGCGTTCTTTCCTTTACGGAAATAAAAAAGTAAAATATGACGAAAATGCTCGTTTTGGCACTCCATATTAAAACTGACTCCAAACTAATATATACGTGCAATTTGCTTCTAAAGCAAGGTAAGACTGACAGCTAACAAATGTCAAAAAAAAAAAAAAAAATATGTCATTGACAGAAGCCATTAAAAAATATGGCCAAAGACATCTATGTGTGAAATCGGCAATTACTTAGTTGCCAACCTGATATTACATGTATGTTTCGATGGCTAATTCTGCACTACATATCAGAAGAAATATCAGCCGTCAACTTCACAAAAATTAAAATGTTGAAGTACTCAATGTAAAAATAATGTATTTACAAAATGTAGGTAAGTCGTTTCAGGACTTTGCTGGCAATTTGCGTTGGTCAGAACCAATGGAGTTCGCCCTTTGTGGGTTCCTTTCTGATCATACTTTTTTATTCTTAAAGCATCCCGTTTACTATTTATTGCCTGGGGCGTGATTGATTATGATAAAAGACAGATGTGAAATTTGACCTATTTTTTCTGTGAGGTAAGTATGTACATATGTTATATCTAAGTATATGATGCGACTAGAGTTTCAGCATATACTATATATCCGTAGGTCAATTAGCTTTGTCCCTCACCTCAAAGTCCCATCAACCTGTAAATTTATATAGGTTTGGTAAATCTGTAGCTGGTTTGCAAAGATATGTAGGTACTTAAGCTACCCAAATCACATTACAGGATGCTGTCAGAATAGGATTTTTTTTTTTTTTGTGCGAATTGCTTCATCGGATGACAATTGAAGTAAGATGATAAGGTGTTCTGAACACCCATTCAACCAATAAAGAAGGTTTTTAATCACAATCCTTTATCAAGAAAGGGATGGTAGCAGAGTATTACATTGTCATTTATTTTTAGTCATTTATGTGGGTGTTTTTTGTTTTTTATCTGGCTTTAAATAAGATTGCAATTGGTATAGCTATTCACTAATTTGGGTAAATATCTATTCCCGTGATATTTGTTTTTATTGAAAAAAACCAAAGCAATCTTCGTGCAATTTGTATGGATCTAAATTCAAAGTTTAATCGTGAGGAATGAACATACGTGATTTCTTTCTGCACACATGCCACCCCATCAAAAATTAATCGCTACAATCAATCATGACCATTGAAGGTAGAGGACCTAGGCCATTTGAAAAGTAGTTATTGCATTTTAAAGTAGAACTTTGCACGAGACAGGAGAGTTATTGTCATTAAACGTTGGAGGAAATAAATGAAACCTTATCTGGCGAGGTTTTGGAAAGCAGAAAATATTTACGAGTATTTTTAATGAAGTTTCTGTCCGATTTTGCTCTACTTGCTTCAAATCACGCTACGTGTTCCGTGTAAAACAAACTTTTGACGTTATTGCCTGTTAGCAGGTAGAAATACATTTCCTTGTTAAAGAATAAAGTTCAAATTACATTTTGACGGTCCGTTGGGTTGTCTCTGCAAATTTCTGGATACTTTTTTTTATTTCAAGCTATTTGAAGATGATTGATAAGACTATGGAGGTTAGTATATGCGGATATGGCTGTGGACTTGTTTGTTGTTTTCTACTAACTCTAGACCGACTGGTGTTAAACTTTGAATGCAGTTTAATAGATATAAATGGTGTTTTTTATTTCCAGAGGTTTATAACTTAAAAATTAAATAGTTTCTGAACCATGATTTTCGAAATAAATTTGCACAATTTGCAAGCATTGTTCTGGCGTAAGTCTATGGCAAACCAAACTGAGCACAAATCAGCTATCAGCTGAAATTGGTTGTCGCTGGAAAAATTGTTGCCAATGCGAAAAACAAACATCTAAAAAAAATATTATACATTTATGTAATAATTTTAAAAGCATGAAATTTCATTACTGAATTGCAAGTTACGGCCTTTCAGGCGCATTTTAACATAGGGGAACGTCATATACATATGTATGAGCTGTACGAAGGGTGACCTTAAAGTCTTATTCCAGTGCTCAAATAGTCTGCAAAGAGTTCTGGTTTGGGTGCCGGTGGATTACCACGGTGTAGGTACTAGGGGCGTAGTGCACTGTCTGGTCGCACATTCGTGATGGCTTCTATCAACTGAGGAAGACACCGACCATCCGCTGATGATCTAGCATAACTGCCATTACTAACTCGGTCTTACTAAAAAAAATATAGCCATCATTCGTTTGTGAAAGGAACTAGATCTTCGGGGTTGAGTCGGAATATCCTTATCTTCAAATATCCATACCTGGCTTTGGGATTTTGATGGAACAACGTAATAGTACAATCAGGTCCTTTTGTTCGGGCATATGGACGTCAGAGAGTACAAAGCTTCATAATTTTGAGATGACCGATCACAATTCGGTGTAAACTGAAGACATATCTGCCGAATTAGTTCCTGGATCGTCGTCAGCGGTTCGAGAGTGGGCCGTTGTGGGATTCATCGTTCAGGTCAGACTGTTCAATACCAAATGCCAAGTATCACCTCTGGACGGTCCTAAGAAATTTGATGCAATGAGTTGAAAGAAGTCTGCAAATCGCTAAAGAACAAAACGGATTTTAATAGAATAAGTCCTAGAATAATACTGCATAACTGGAATCCGTTGGGAAAAGCTCTACTAGAGCTGGTAAATAGATCGATTTTCACGGGAGAATTTCCAAACTCTTGGAAGGACTCAATGATAACACCAGTAGAGAAAGTACCAAACACCAAAAAGAATGAAGAATTCCGACCTATTATATTAATACACTGCGTACTGCCGAGAAAATTATTGAAACAGTAGTAAAACAGCAACTCATGAAATATATGGAAGAAAACAATATTTTCTCGGAATTTCAATCGGACTTTAGAAAAAACTACTCATGTGAGACAGCAGTGAATCACGTAATTAATGAATGGAAAGATGGGGGTAAACGAAAAATAGTAATAGCACTTTTCCTCGTTTTCAAAAGAGGGTTTGAAACAATATACCGTGAAATACTTATTAAAAAAATGTATAACTATGGCATTCAAGATAAGGAACTGAGATGGTTTAGGACATTTCTTAACAACAGAGTACAGAGAACTTAAGTAAATAACAGTGTGTCTGACTTTGCCGAAGTGGAACTTGGTGTACCGCAAGGGTCGATATTAGTTGCACTGTTATTCATTATATATATGAATGATATGCCGAAAATAGTGAGAAACTGTAACATTGTCCTATACGCGGATGACACATTGATTTACGCTGAAGGAAAAGACGCAGAAGAATGCAAATACAAACTGACATGCGACATTGAACTCATAATTAGATGGCTAAAGATGAACAAATTTAAATTGAATGAACAAAAAACAAAGTTAACTAATTTGAATTTAAATAACGAGACTTGCATTGAAATATTGTAAATGGTAAAAAAATCGAAAACGTCAGTAGCATTAAATACTTAGGAATGATTATTGATAAAGAGCTGAACTTTAATGAACATGTAGATTACATATGCAAGAAAATTGGCAAAAAATTGGATTTTTCAAACGAATAAGAAAGAAGATGGATAGCATAACAGCTGTGATAGTATACAACACCATAGTGAGGGGTCTGCATGGCGATTGATCGGGAAACTACTGACTGTCCAAAACATGGATTGGACCAGTAGCGCAACAATCAAGTTCGTAATGTAGTGCTTGCTTTACCTCCTCGTGGTGGTCCCCGGGCAACTGCATGTATAAATCCTTATACATATAGGCCAAAATTGCAAGTGCGAGATTGTCTAGGGTCTTATGCCTAGGCTAGGTAACCTGGGCCAGCAACCCGCGTTACCGAAACTACAATAGCTATGGAAACCGACACAATCAGTTGGGTGTCAACTGACAGGCAACTAACCTCCAACCAAATTGACCATTTTGCCATCAGTCGCCGTTTTAGAAGTAGTCTCCTAGACGTCCGAAACAGGCGAGGTGCCGACATGGGGTTGGTACGAGATCACCATCTTATGATAGCTACTCTCCGACTACGCACTGCTGCCGTTCGTAGATCTAACGACACAAGAATACCTAGGTTCAATGTAGACCGACTGAGAGTTCCCACAGTGCGCCAAGAATTAAGGGACCATCTCTCACGTGGAGTGGAAACAATCAGCAGCTCCCTGCCCGCCACCATCCAAGACCATTGGTGCGCTGTGAAAACTGTTTTCACATCAGGTGCTGAAAGGATTGTCGGTCGATCACAGGGAAACCATAGGGCGTGGCTTTCCGAGGATACCTGGAGAAGGATCAACGAACGAAAATGGCTAAGAGCTCAAATTGCAGCAACTCCAGCAGCAGGGAGGATCGAGCTTGAGTCCCTATATCGCATGAAGATGAGAGAAGTACAGCGTAGCGTGAGACGTGACAAGCGCAATTACATCAATGCGCTGGCTACGGAAGCAGAAGAAGTAGCAGCGAGGTGCGACAGTAGAACCGTTTATAGAATCACTAAAGAGCTTATAGGTGGCCGAAGCTCTACTCAACACCCAGTGAAAGGCTTAGACGGTTCGTTGCTAATATCGGATGAGGATCAACTGAAGAGATGGAAGGAGCATTTTGCTTCGGTTCTAAACCGAGTATTCGCCAGCAATATGCACCCAAGTCAGACTGAAGTGTCCGTAGAAAGAAGTTCCCGAATTCGCACCACAACCCCCAGTAAAGAAGAAATTATTACCGCAATCAAAGCACTGAAAACTAATAAGGCGGTAGGACTTGACGGCATACCCGCGGAGCTTTTTCAAGCTGCGCCAACAGCATCGGCAGAGCTACTGTTCCCACTTGTCGGGAGAACATGGGAAGCCGAGAGTTTTCCAGATGAGTGGAAAAAGGGAATGATTGTCAAGCTCCCTAAAAAAGGCAACCTAATGCAGTGCGAAAACTGGAGAGGTGTCTGCGTGCTGCCTGCTGTGGCCAAGATAATAGCTAGAATCATCCTGGAGCGAATCAAAGAACACCTTGAAGACACACTTGACGCCGAACAAGCAGGTTTCCGCTCTGGATCCTCCTGTGTCGACCACATCAACACCCTGCGGATCATCATCGAGCAATGTGTTGAATATCGATCACCACTTCACCTGTTGTTCATCGATTTTGAAAAGGCGTTTGATAGTGTCAATCGGGAATTTATTTGGCGTGCCTTGCGCAGGAGAGGCATTCCGGATAAATTAATAGCAATTATCAAAGCTACATATGATGGGTCCACATGTCACGTTTTGCACAGAGGAAGGCTGTCTGAGGAATTCGAAGTCCAGAGTGGGGTTCGGCAAGGCTGCATACTTTCAACAATATTGTTTTTATTGGTGATTAGCGATGTGCTGAATGCGGCCTTATCAACAGGAAATGGAGGAATTCGATGGACTCTTACATCTGAACTCAAACACCTCGACTACGCCGACGATGTATGCCTACTGTCTCACAGAATAATGGACCTTCACTAAATGACAGCAAATGTGGAGAGGGAAGCAGACGTCGTTGGGCTGAAAATTAACTCGGCAAAAACAAAAATGATCAGCCTAGGACCAAACTCATCAACTCATATACGCATTGCTGGACAAACGGTTGAGAGAGTAGAGAGTTTCCAATACCTTGGGAGTATTGTCTCAACCGATGGCGGAACCGAACTGGATATAGCCAGCCGAATAGGTAAAGCAAAATCTGCGTTTGGGATGCTATCCATAGTTTGGCGAAGTAATGCAATTAGCTTAAACACCAAGCTACGACTGTTCCGTTCCAACGTTGAATCCGTGTTGCTATATGGATGTGGTACCTGGAGAGTGACCGTCACTATCACGAGGAAGCTGCAAACGTTTGTCAATAGGTGTCTACGTTACATCTTAAGGATATTCTGGCCAAACCGTATCTCTAACGAACAGCTTTATCAGAGAACGGGCCATGAACCTATAGGCACAACCATACGACGACGAAAGTGCCAGTGGATCGGTCACACTCTCCGAAAGGATGACAGGTCCATAGCTAACCAAGCGATGCAATGGAACCCGCTTACCCAGGATGGCAGGATACGCGGCGGTCCTAGGAGTACGTGGCGCAGAACAGTTGAGAAGGAAGCACGGCAACTGGGAAAGAGTTGGGGAGAGCTGAGGCACATTTCCAGAAATCGCACACGATGGCGCGTAGGCGTTGTAGAGGCCCTAGGACCCACAAGGGGATACAGGACATAAGTAAGTAAGTGGATGCCCTTAAATGGTTAAGTATAAAACAAAGACTTGAACTTAATACACTTTTTGCTGTTTTTAAGGTTGAATACGGAGTCGCACCAAGATTTCCAACAAGGGGTGTCAGTCGAGTTGGAGAGGTGCAGCCATACCCATTACGTAATGCCAACAACTTCAGAGTGGGTTTTCAAAATACAGCGGCAGGTCAAAACAC
Source organism: Pocota personata (assembly GCA_963082735.1). Classification (NCBI taxonomy): domain Eukaryota; kingdom Metazoa; phylum Arthropoda; class Insecta; order Diptera; family Syrphidae; genus Pocota; species Pocota personata. Next base: position 69,655,984 of record OY720431.1, read on the forward strand.
ATTTATTTATAAGGGCTTATGTCTTTTTAACACGCTACCAAATGACATAAAAAATGAAGCCAATCCCAGAATTTTTAAAAGAAAATGCATTACTTTTGTCAAAACTAGCACGTGAATGTTATTATTAATATTATGATTTTTCGATTATTGTTTTTGTATTGTATCACTATTAGATAATACTTTAAGTATAATTTTTTTTGTATGTAAATTTGAGATTTGTGGTGAATCCACAGCAAACCCACCACCCGTCGGTCCAATAGCTTCCATTATGGATGAGGGGTCTTCGGACGGGTTGTCCGTGGTTTTAACCACAAAATGAATGGATGAAAAAAAAAAATCTCGGTGATTTAATTCTGTCAAAAAATTTTAATTTTCAACACTCGACAAAATATTATTCAAAACAAAACCTTAGATGTTAAGAATAAATTGTCATAACATACGCAAGGATTTAAGTAGAAAATCAACATAATGGTGAGCACTTGATATTCAAATAAACAAAAATAAATTCAAACAATTAAGGCATTAAACAACTTGAGAGATTAGAAAAATTATTTAAAGAAAAAATTCGACGCAATTATTGCCGGGTCCCGAACTCACGGCAGAAGCCCACTAAAATACTGTGGTCACGAGGTCCTCTCTTTTCTGGAGCTTAGGGTGCAAAATCCCACTGTGATTTATATTTAACGTACGATACAAACAAAATTAAAGCGAAAATAATTTATCCTTTGTTTTTGATAGGTCATTTCTTATCATTATCCTTGAAATCAGTTGACCACAAAGCACTAACTCTCACTCTTTGTGGTCAACCAAGAAGTGACGGTAGTACTTTGAAAAGAAATTATTTAATTGAGAAGTGTTTTTTCAACAACGCTAAGGCAAATTTAAATCAGTCAGTTTAGATAGCGAGGTAATTTTACTGCTAGCGAAAAATGTGTAGAAAAAAGAGAGGTGAAAAAAAGTCTGATTGAATTGGTACATCTGTCAACACTTACTCGTAATTCTAAAAAATTCTGATTCACTCCTTCCAACATCTCATAGAACTAAGCACCGAATATGTCGCAGTAGCCTATATAAGGTGAACACTAATTTATGTAGATTCTTCCGCTGCCGCCTGCCAAGGATGTATGGAGATGGAGAATATTCTTCCCCCACCTCTCTCATTTGTTGCCCACAACGACCTACCAAATGGGCTAAAAGCCCACCAACTGGACTTCATCGCGTGAAGGTGAAAGTAGAAGTTGGTACACAAGTAACAAGTGAGACACAAGTTTATATGAGAAGTTATCAGTTACATGTGTGCGCGTTCTTATACAAGCCCTTTGAAATAGCAGTCTCAACCAAACTGTTGCGGAACTGAAAATTGCATGTAGCGCATTGTAGTTAACTTTCAGCGGCCGGCTATAGTCGTTGTTTGTGGTCTAGAATTCAAATATTATCACCAACTTATAGCAGAAACTAGACAACTTTGCATTCGAATAAAAAATGAAGTGAACAACTAGGTCGAACGAGCTTGCACCTTTATGTTGTTTATTTGCAAATGTTTCAGTATGAAATTTAAACAAAATCGTCAGGATTTTTTTTTTTTTTTTAAAAAAAACCGTTAAAAATCCAATGAAATTAAATAGACAATTTTAAAAAATTTGGTATGCCATTACATTGCACATGTCAAATATTGTTTAACCAAATCGATCGAGTCATAACCAAAAAAAGCACATTTTTAAGAACAAGTTAATAAGTAAATGACCGTTATACGTGTTTTATGCCAAAAATGTGGTACGCCATCTGATAGCTTATGTGGCCGTGGTGTAGTGGTCACATCATCGCTTGTCACGCTGTTGATTCACGGTGCGAATCCTGATGTCAAGAATCATCTATTTATTTCGCAAGAAATAAACAAAAAAGTCGATCAATTGCGAAAGCTAAGTCAACTCTACTGTGAAGGCATAACACTGGCAGTAAGGTGGTCATATGGCTAAAATGCAACTTGATTGTGATGATGACATTAGGTGGACGGAAAAAAATACTGTGAATCATAAGCAACGACAATAATAGCGAAAACAAACAAAATACTCCCCAGTTATCTGGACAGCCACCCTTGGAGTTTACAGAAATTTAATACCACCTGAGTTTTAAACTACACCACTCAGTCTTTCTCTCTGTCTCTTCCACTTTCCACAAAACGCACGTGTTCTAAAAATTAGTATAAGGGTATTCATATCCCCTTTAACACGTGCAGATTATAAAAAAAAAAAAAAAAAAATGTCCGTCTCAACCCAAAGCCGTTTTAAGTAGCGTTAATTTTGGGGTTAGAATAAAAACTAACCCACCGGCCTCAGATATGAAATTTGAAGAAAATCAGTCCAGCGGTTTACGAGTAGGATGTAGTCAGCCAAGTAAGGCAGAATAGAGAGCACCACTTTTTTGAGTTTCTGACATTACTATACTGTCAAGTTTGACCAAAATTTCGAGATCGACAATTTTCCAGAAACAGTACTTGCCCTTGTACGAGTATGTGCATGTAAAAATGTACTGAATTGTTTTCGAAATTCATAACCCTCCCACAAACTTCCGAAGACGACTTATTACAAACTTTTCTCACCCCTGCATCATTTTCGGGATGGGTCCCCTCGCTCGCTACAAAGTCTACGAAACTCCAGTAATTAAATCACTCATTTTAGTTTGGTCAAAATCTCAATATCGAACATTTTCAGGAAACCAATTTTTGTCCTGTGCAAGTCAACATTATTTTTTGGAAGGAAATAATTTAGGACGTTCAGTGCAACAGTGCTTTGCAAAAATATAACCGCACACTGTAAAAGGCCTTTTACAGAAAACTCTAAACGGATACAGGCCCTTTATTATTTTTTATATTAGAGCAAAAAAAAAATTCCCGATATTTTCTTGTGGGATTTCCAACAATAAAAACTGTTTTGTCTAGCTTGCAGAAGTATAGCCGCACGATATAAAAACTGCAATTTGTCTGCAATTTTCATTCAGTTTTTATTGTGATTTTGACAAATAAGTATGCCGCGTGGTACGCATTTAACGGAAGTAGAAAAGGGAAAAATTATGGCTTTTCGCGAGGATGGTTTGGGTTTTTGACCAATCGCGAAGAAGATATCAAGATCAGACCGTGTCATTCGAAATTTTTTGCAAAACCCGGGGTTTTATGGCACAGCAATCTGACCTGGTTTTCCACAGAAGCTTACAAAACGCGATCAAAGGCGAATAATAAAGGCTTCGTCCAATTCGGTTCGTTCACTGTCAGAAATTCGGAGTGAATTAGATTTAGATGTTTCGGTTTCGATGGTTTCGCGTACTATAAAACGCAGCGGGTTAATCGTCCGAAGCAAAATGGTGCCTGTTCCATGTCTAGCAGCAGCTGACAAGGAAAATAGAGTGGAATTCGCTCGTAACAACATGGATCGTAATTGGAAAACCGTAAGTAACATTGTTTACATTTCCTCTTTTTTTTTTTGAATTTGAAATGTCTTAATCTAATATAATTATTTTTAGTGACGAAAAGAAGTTTAATCTTGATGGACAAGACGACTTTAATGGATATTAGCACTATTTACGGAAGGAACCAAGGTTTTTTTCGAAGAGGAACTTCGGTGGTGGAAGTTGTATGGTATGGGGGGCTTTCTGCCCTCGCGGTAAGGTTTTACTTGCCTTTACCTCCACAAAAATGGATAGTGCAGCAAACACCCAGCTACTCTAAGTGAACTTGATACCATATTTAAGGCGATATCGGCGATTTCCTCATGTTTTTCAACGAGATAGCAGCGATTCACGTCAGTCATCGAAATTTGGAATGGTTTCAAGCCCAAAACATCAGATTGATGAAGTGGCCGGCACGTTTTCCGAATTGTAATCCGATAGAAAATCTTTGGGGAATAATTACACGCCTAGTTTATGCCCATAATCGGCAATTAGCCGATTCTTAATTCTATACTAAGAAAACTAATTGAGAGTATGCCCAATAGAATTTTTAGTATCATTGAAAAAAGGTGTAATAAAATCCCATACTAATATCTGTAAAAACAATTAGCCAAAATCAAAAAAATTGAGAAAAATGTAATGCGGTTATACTCTTGCACGCTAGACGAAACAGTTTTTTATTGCTGGAAATCCCAAAAGAAAATATCGGGGATTTTTTTTTTTGCCCTAACTACTTGTTAATTGATGACATAAAATAAAAAATAATAAAGGTCCTGTAATCGTTTAGAGTTTCCTTCAAAACGCCTTTTACAGTGTGCGGTTATACTTTTGCAAAGCACTGTACGAGTATGTTGAACTGAACGTCCTAAATTATTTCCTTCCACAAAATAATGTTGACTTTTTTTGCTTTAATTACTTGTTAATTGATGACATAAAATAAAAAAAATAATAAAGGTCCTGTAACCGTTTAGAGTTTCCTGGATAAGGCTTTTTACAGGGTGCGGTTATACTTTTGCAAAGCACTGTAATAACAAATACGACCCGACCTCAAAGTTCCATACATATTATGCCTTACCCTTAGGGACGTAGAGGTATGTTTAAATAAAGTGCACGACTGGGTCGCACGTGCCTGCTACATATACGTATGCTATTCGTTTGTAAATTGTTCTGATTTAGAATTTAGGTAAAATTGGTAAGAAGCAACAAAATGTTCTTTTTCGTACAATGCGTTAAAAACCAAAGACTTTTTTTGGTGCATATGTCAACAATTCGAATCATAGATATCAAATTTTAATAAAATCGTTTTCGCCGTTTTCGAGAAAATAGATTTTTTTAAAATTACTAATTACTAATTAATTCAAATTTTGAGATTTATTAATTAATATTCGAAATAAATTTTCACAGCTTTTATTCCATAAGCTCGTGCGGCTTGGTACGATCTTCATTTCGGAGTTAGCATGTTGGATTGTTAAGTACAGCGTGCTTCTTTCCATTACCGTATCAATTTGGAGGTCATGGTGTAGATCGCTATTTATTTGCGTAAATACTAAGCATTTTAAAAACGGTGACCGCCTTTTGCTTTAACACAGGCCCTCAAATGGTGGGGCCGCTGGGCTACACCAGCACGCACGATTTCCTGGGGTATGGATAACGCTGCTGTGATTAAAGCACTTTTGAGGCTCTCCAAATCGCTTGCATCTTTCAAGCCTAATTTGCTTTAGATTAGACATCAATAGATGTCCAGTTGACCAACGAAATGCATTCATGTTGATATCATTCCGAATGAGCTTTGACACGGATCTGGTGGTTACGACTATATGTGTATCCAAGGATTTCTTCGAATTCGCTCGCGTACAGCTTTTACAACCGCAGTACTCGTATGCGCAACGCGCGTCTAACCACTTCTTAAACTGTCTTCTAATTGAGACCATTCAGCAAATCGATTTATAGCACGGTATACAAACATTTTTAATATTCTGAGCGGTTTTAGTAATTCAAAAACTAGTTTATCATTTTTTCCGCTATTATGCAACGTTATGACAGCAATACGATTTTCTTTCATACCCCACTCCATTAGTAGCTAAAACCAAACTGGGTGATATTTATTGCGTTTTGTAATATGTGTTCTGAATGTTATCTTACAGTGTACGCTGGAAGTTTTGTAACAGAATTTAAGGCAGGACTAGGTACATACATACATATGTATGTGCAAAATTCGACCGAACATTATTACAAAATTGTGCATTTTTTCAAAACATCTCATCTGATTGCACGAAATTAGGCATGCTTTAGGGCTTCCTTTTTTTTAAAACCTATAAAAAAGATTCTTTCAAATCTGTTCCCTTTGACAAAAGAGATGATGGATGAATGCAAGGCATGATTGAATAAATGCAAGTGTAATACAAAATTGTAGCACTTTTCAGAAACCACTGATATGATTAACACCAGAATGAACAAGTCTTAAGTTCTAATTCAGCTTTATACTTTGCAAAAAGAATCATTTTTGTACAAACTATTGCGGACTAAAAAACATGGAGAAATTGAATCAAATTATTAGTATTCTCAAAACCTCGTCATCGATTGGCACCAAAGCCAATGCGCCTCGAGTCCTACTTCAGCTACACATTTTGCAAAAAAAAATCATTCAAATCGGTGTATATTTACATAAGTTATCATTAACAAAAAATATGGTGAACATTTACAAAATTGAGAGAGTCCTCCCTAAGGCAAACACCATGAACAATAGTTGCATTGCGTGAAGGGAAAAGGCAAAGGACGAATAAAGACATTTTAAATATAGACCGTTCGAATCTGATCGTATCTCAGGTAAGATTTTCGGACACGATCACTATACTTTCCCATCGCTTAGAAAATGGAAATAAAAATTAATAAAAAAAAACATACAGGAAAGACATAATCCATCTGCAACGGATCGTATAATACCTTCATCTTCTAACAAATAAAGTGGGCCTGACGTTCTGAAAGGTTCAATTCAAATTCAATGATATGCCTACCTTTCTATTCAGAGTATACTTCCGCGACTTTTAAGCGATTTTATCAGAAACACTGTTTTTATGGATTCTTCGTATAACAAAGTGGGCGTGGCGGGAACTATTTGTTACCGAAGGAAGGTCATGGATTCTGACGCCCCCAATAAATAGACGAATTGTATAGACCATAGAATATTAACGTCTATATATTTTGTTAAGACGATTTTTTTCAGTTTGTAGTAAAAATGTTAAAAAAAAATTACATTTTGTTTAAAATGGGTGTATCTGTGGAAGGATTCTAGAAAGCTTATACATATGTATACTTTCCTAGCTCAAAATTGAATGCCCGAGAAATGGTAACAAACGGACGGGCATGGCTAGGCAGCAGTGACGTGGCGTCCATACAAGCCGATTCCTTCCGGCTTCCCTTTTCAAATATCAAACATTTTTATTTTGCCACTTGCCAACCATCACATTCAATTATTTGTTCATCAAACCATTTTTCATAACTTTATACACGCTCGAAGATGAAATGCTGCGACCACTTCGGTTGTTTATTCATTTTTACTCATACACAAACTAGCACACATAGCCGAGACAAGTATGAACTCCACTAGCGAGAGACAACTTCTTTTTCAAAAGAAAAGCGTGCAATGAATTTTTTTTTAAAAGCCATTTCTTCACAGTACGAACTTTCAACTCTATTCCTTTCTGGCATATAGTAGAAGTTTATTTGCGATTTCTTTGTCTAACATACATTCGCTTATGAGGAAAATAACCCGGGATTTCTCGGCTTTTGTGGATGAACATTGGTGGAGGAGAAAGGTTTTAGTTCGAGGGAGTTTTTTTTTATTGTAGGCAACAAAATAAGCCGACGAAAATCGGGTTATTGGGTGATGTAGTGGTTCGAACGGCGTTTGAGGTTTTTCTTAAACTTGTTGGGTTAATTTCTTTGTAGAATTTTTTTTTGCAAATTTCAAATAACAGTTGCTAATCGGATGCAAATTTTTGTGATTTTTGTGACTGCTAATTATTAGAAAATTTAAAAAATTTAGCAATTACATATTGGTAGTTAAGTTAGTGTTTTAGATTATTAAATTATTATAAAATAGTGAGTGAGCTAAGTGAATAGTTATTAGCTATATACCAAGTAAGTAATTATAAATCTACTCAAGAGATGCCGCATTGATAGAGTATCCATCTTATCTCTTTAAAAGAGAACATGTTCTACTACATACTACATTGCAGTGACAGTCGGTGGTTGACAAATGTCAAATTCAAAATAAACCATTTCTTATATTTTTCGTTTTATTTTGCGGCAATACCTAATTAATTTAAATTTTTGCGGGAAACGTGAGTATAATTTTTATTCCAAATGAATTAATTGTCTTCATGAGTTCATCAACTTTCGTTTTTACAGAAAACCAGTGAGATGGCCACAAAAAGAAAATGCATTTTTTCCGACGAAATGCAAACAAAATATCCATGTTTTATTAAAGATGCAAAAACCAAATGGGAGGCGCAGTGTACTGTCTGCAAAGTCAATGTAAATGTCTCAAATAAAGGAAAATATGACTTAGAGCAACATATTCAAACAAAAAAACACCAATCCATTCTCAGATCCGAGGGTGGTTCTATGAACCTTCAACAGTATTTTGTTCCAAAATCAAATATACTGGAGGACAAAATTGCAGCTGCTGAAGGTACTTTGGCATTTCATACCATGAAGCATAACTTTAGCTTTCCTTCATCCGACTGTTCCACAAAAGGGTTTAAGGCAATTTTCGACGACTCAGTAATAGTGAAGCAAGTAACCGCAGGTCATACTAAAATAAGGGCAATTGCAACTAATGTCATTGCACCTTTTTGTATAGATCGAATAATTAACACTGTTTCTGAAGTGCAATTCATTTCCGTGTCAACTGATGGAAGCAATCATGGAAATTTAAAAATGTTTCCTATTTTAATCCAATATTTTGGCAAAATAATTGGAATTCAAACAAAGTTAATTCCTCTTGACATTTTATCAAACGAGACTTCAGAAACTATATAAAACTATATTATTGATAGTTTAGTTAAATATAATCTTTTGGAAAAATGTATAGCGTTTTCGGCAGATAATACCAACACTAATTTTGGTGGAGTTCGAAGGTTAGGTACCTACAACATATTTAATAAATTAAATTCGAAAACAGGAACAGAACTGATAGGAATTGGTTGCCCAGTTCATATAACACATAACGGCTCAAAAGCTGGCCTTGACTGTATGGGTATTGACATTGAATCTAACCACAAAAATTTACACCGTACGAAACGAAATCTTGAAAGAATTTTGTGCTTTCATTGAATTGGAGCACAAAAATCTTTTAAGACATTCAGGTGCACGTTGGCTTTCGCTGTATCCTGCAGTCAATCGAGTGCTTGAGATGTTTGCCGCGTTAAAATCTTATCTTGAGTCAATTCCTAACTGCCCTAAAATGCTGTTTACATTCTCCCAATCTGATTTAAGTGAAGCGTTCTTATATTTCATCCATTCAATAACTTATGTATTTTTTGAGAAATCGAAAGAGATGGAGGCAGAAAAAAACCCACTTTTAGAAGTAATGACAATATTAAAAGATTTAAAACTTTTACTCAAGGATAGAAGAGAAATCGCTTTTCTACCCATTAAAGTAAAAACAAAAATAAATACCCTTTTGAAAACTGGTCATTCAGAAGAAGCAAACAGTTTTAAAAGCGATTGCATCACATGCCATCAAAAATCATTTGAATATTTGGAAAAATGGACCCTTCAATTGGAAGAGTTTTCATGTTTTTATTGAATGACACTAAAAAATAGTTTAAAATGGGAAGACGTCGAAATTACTATTGTTTATTTAAATTCTAAAAAAGTTATTATAAATGATATTAAATGTTTTGATGAATTTTGTGAATTGAATAACTTTTTTAAGGAGAATTCAAAAGATTTTAATTTCAATAAATCACTTTCAAGTGAAAAATGGACAAAGTTTTTTCAAAGTTTAAATTATCCTGAGCACTTTTCAGAGCTTTCCAAAATTTGTGAGTTTTTTTTTTTTTTTTTTGCAATCCCAGGACAAAATGCAAATGAGGTTGGCCGTGGTGTAGTGGTAACATCAACGCTTGTCACGCTCTTGGTTCACGGTTCAAATCCTGATCTCAACAGTCATCTATTTATTTCGCCTGAAATAAATAAAAAAGTCGATCAATTGCGAAATCATAGTCGACTCTACTGCGAAGACAAAACACTTGCAGTAGGGTGGTCATATGGCTTAAATGCAACTTGATCGTGATGATGACATCAGGTGGAGGGAAAAAAAATACTGTGAATCAAGATCAACAACAAAAAGCAAAACAAACAAGCTCCCCAGTTATCTGGACGCCACCCTTGGAGTTTACTGAAATTTGATACCACCTAAGTTTCAAACCCACTACTATCTATCTTTCTTTCTGTCTCTTCTCCTTTCCTCAAAACGCCCGTGTCCTAAAATTAGTATAAGGGTATTCATAACCCCTTTCACACGTGTAAATTATAAAAAAAAAAAAAAAAAAAACCTAGAAAGAATATTTTCTCTTATTGGGGGCCAATTGACAAAAGAAAGAAATATACTCAAAATTTCTACT